>OW285197.1:0-1289867 GCA_935421135.1 Bugulina stolonifera | reverse complement strand
GTTATATACTACTGCATAACTCCTATATATGTATACCATGCCTTACTCCTCTAAATACTGTTATATACTACTACATAACTCCTATATATGTATACCATGCCTTACTCCTCTAAATACTGTTATATACTACTGCATAACTCCTATATATGTATACCATGCCTTACTCCTCTAAATAATGTTATATACTACTGCATAACTCCTATATATGTATACCATGTCTTACTCCTCTAAATACTGCTAAATGCTATATACAGTAGTGTATAACAGCATTTAGAGCAAAGCTCCTATATAATGTTTGCATGTAATTGCACATGTATAGTCGTACATGGAATATAACCGTATAAGCCATGAGTTATTTACTATCAACATCTAAAGACTATGAGTGTAGAAGATCTCTCAGGGACCTGTACACACTGTCTAGTAGCAGTCTATCAACTCCATTATTTCCCACAATATTATATTATGAATTGAGTTACAGCTACCATCATACGAACATGTACTGACTAACTGACCTTTTCTGACTTGTGACATTGTTATTAACACAAGAGGTCCTACCCCATATACAAATAAACAACTCACATGTACACCTACATGTATGTATACATGTAGATAAATAATGCATCAAACATTTAAATAACTACACTGTCTGTGTATAGAATTGTTTTGTGTTCGTAAATATTTTAAACATCAGCTCACCCATATCAGGTACATGTACAATGTACTTTGTATTACATTATTACTGCACAAGTAGACATAGCTGTTATTTTGAACAGTATCATACAAGTTATAGTACAGTATTGTATATCTTATTCTATTTTATATGATTTCTTAGAATTGGATTTATTCAGACTCGACTTTGGACTTGGAATAGAGCAAATTTGGTATAAAGTGAGCTCTCCAGTTGCTTGTTGAATTCTGATCATGAAGCATTCTGACTATCATATGTGAAATGTTATACTGGTTGCTGCTAGCAGTATAATATGCAATTTTTTTATACTAGATATGGATTAAAAGTCCTGTTTTAGGGCTATTCGGGGCTGCCACTAAAGCCCACTACTCCAATGCAGTTGATGTTACACCTGCTGCGCTTGTTGATAACGGTCTATGCTTCAATTGGTAGACAACCCATGCACCTCACAGTCTAACTTGGTGTCTCATGGTACAAATAGGTTGAGAATGCCACCTTCCATCCCTCCTGCTAATGTATGGTAGTCGACCCATACATTGGTGTGGAGTCATCTCCCCTAGCATTAAACACTTCGGCTAGGATTGCATCAAAATTAGTGTTTAGCCGGTCAGAACTGCACTTGAGCTGAACTAGTCTCTCTGGTACATGTTGTATGGCCATGCCCCGCTAGCTATTGGGACACAGTAATACGTTTTATGTTATAATTTTGGTTGTTTACAATGTATGGAGAATACTTACAAGGTCCCACCTTTACATACATGTAGATAGTCATCGGTTTCTCTAACCGGGGAGGTCATGTCTGATTGGTTGCAGGTCTTCATGACTTTCTATACTAACACTAGGTAGTTAGTAACTGACTGAGATATCACACTCATTCATGTGTAAGTATACTAAAGGGACACTAGCATCCCTATGCACACATCCTGTCAAGAAGACACGTACAATGTAGGTGTGCAGCAAATAGATGTATCTACATGGAATTCACAGTTTGTCACGAGACTAAAACTTTTCGCACACTTTAATTTGTTATTCAGTATGAAATTGTAAACATGCAAACTGATGAGTCTCATGTTGGAGGAGGCTATCTTCTTGCAACAAGCATCATTAAGATAGTTGTCACTCGGCTGTACGTTTCTCAAGTTACGTTACAGATCTCAGTTCTCCATGGAGACCCTGGTGGCCTGTTTACATTGGATTGGACCAATGTCACTAAAAACTGTAAAGGGGCTTTCACATATTCTAGTAATTGGCTGAAATTTGCAATATTTAGATGTCGGTGTGTACGAAAAGACTCATCGACCGATATACGAGTAGCTAGCATCAGCCAATGAAACACAGTTAGAGAACAACAACCACCTTATATTCAAGTGTGATATTCTAACTAGCAAAATACAAAGCACTTTATGCTGTATGCCATGTCATAGCACGACCAAGTTTGATAATACTCTGGCAACAAGACTTCTTTATGGACATTAAATAAATTCTGCTTCAGTTGTAAAAACAAAATTTTGAAATTGAATTTATAGACTATTACAATAAAAACAAAATAATTCTATACCTGGAATATAAAATTTTATCAGCTGAAAAACATTGAGACATGAAGAAAGTTTGATTCAATTCTTAGTGGGTAGAGGAACAAGTGCAGTAGCTACACACCAACTTTTGAGATGACCAAGCCGGGTACCGCTAACTCAAAAATAATCTCGGAGATCTCGACGGGGCTGAAATAGAGACACTCATTCAGCGTAGATTGGCAAATCTAGACCTACAGAAAACTTTGAGGTCTACTGTAAGACCTTGAGATAAGTTCACCAGGCTATGCGTTGGTTTAATCTGAAAGTTTGAGTTTATTGTCTGCATAAACTGTCTCATCGGCAATGCAGTCAAAGATAGTGAAAAAAATAATTGTTCACTCAGTGGTCATACCCTGTTCTACCAAATATACTCAATATGGCAGTTCCGACATTCCACGACTCACTTTCTCGCCACCCATATGATGAGTTTTAGGAGAGCTGTTAGACTATATTGCTCACTCTGTAATATAATCTTGTTTATATAAATACGTTGTAAGTTGTTTATATGGGGTTGCTGTGTGGAAGCGTCTCTGATTTGTCCGCAGCACACCAACAGCAATAGTAAATTTGTACGCAAGATAGCAAAATTCGAACTGCTTTAGAGACATGGGGTGGACAATTTGTGGCCAAAGTGAATGATCTTCCTTCCACTATCTTTGGTGCAGTCATTAAATAATCATGTATAACATGGAACTGACAGATGTTTATCAACTTGATTAAAATATTTTACTGTTTATGGAGTACATGTATTATCATGTTTTGCGTACAGGTACCTGCGGTACGAGTACGGGAATAGTTCATGAGTGGTCCATTAAACCAGTTCCATATTACATGTACATTAACACTGAGCGGTAACAACATAGTTGACTGTGTGTGTAGTTTGACCCATAGGCCTGACCTGTTGCTTATTGGCTGGAAGTATGCTATTCTAGAAAAGATAACTCCGAGTGGATCCTTGTGACAGTACCTGTGCCTTTATTAATCTCCAACTAACAACTTATTTGGTTACAGAAAACGTTCGCCTATTATACATTTTAACTTCTGGTAATTTCCGGTAAAAAGTACGACTGCTACTCGGTCTAAAGTATTGTGCAATAATAACAATAAGGATGAGGTTGGACCTTTTAAGGTCGGTCATATACAGAAAAAGGCACATAATATTGCACATAAATTAAGTATAGAAATAGAACCATATAGAGGGTACTCAGCCCTGTAAAAGCATTCAAGTTACATTTGCTAATTATTAGCAAGACTGAGACAATTATACGATTGTAGACAAGCAACACTATTTACATTTACAATTACAATGAAAAATGTCCTTCTCACTATAACAGTATTACTAGCCTACTATGCAAGATTAATATTGAATAGCCTCACTATTGTTTGTGTTATTGTTTGCACAAAAACTAGTTGTAGTTTGCTTTAGTTAAATGTGCTGTGGTCATTCACCAGCTAGTACAAGTACAATGCTATATCTGTACATTACCACCTGTTTACTTGATTGGAAATCTCCTCATTAGTGGTAATATAACAGTGCAACATGTTACATGTATCTCTGTTACAGCGTTTAACAGGAAGTCAGCCATTGGATAAGCTACCAAGTGCAGTAGTCAGATACAATGTATAAAAGTGAAATAGACAGCAAGTTACATATATCGTGTGACGTCACCAGCCAATCACAAGTCACCAGCACCCCACCATGTCATGGAAAGAGCCAATCACAAGTTATGCAGGATGTATCACATAATGCAATCAGCCAATCGCAATCACTCTACAACCCTGACAGTGTTGCAGCCTTCTGTGGAGTTTCCTCAACATCTGCCAGTACTCCATTTCCAGGTATCCAATCATAGTACTGTATATATAGGTCTCACGTTTCTGTTATGAATTGCAGACTTGGTCAGTAGTTCATAATTAGTTTGTGTTCTGGAGAACAGAATGTGATCGCACTATGCTAGGACCTCTCCAACACCATCTACTGTACACCAGTGTCCATGTATCTGATAGATGGTAGCATGGTACATGGTGGGGCTTGCTACCAGCTCATCTGCACATATATATTATGTTATAGTCGCAGTATCAGTCTTGAAGCATAGTCAATCCTAACCATTATATTCTAACAAAATGTCAGCACTGATTCCTCAGCTGAGAAAACGTGAGGAGAAAAGAGTTGTGTTGTTACAACTGACTGCCGTGTGTCTACCATTTGGGGCATTGTGTTATGCACCCAACCACAAAGTTTTTGTATACCGAGTGAAATTTATAGGAGTAGGAAGTGGTTAAGTTGGTTAGAGCGTCTGCCCTGAGGCGCAACAGCGCTAAAGGCCCAGGGTTTAAATCCCACTAGTGTCTACTGACTACTAAACCTTTGTACCACAGGTGTGCCCTGACCTGAGCGCAAACTGAGAGCAAAAATGGCGCAGCAATTGCAGCCTTGACCTTAATGCATATCTACTATCTCACCGCGTGACAACCCTTGGAAGTTTAATCAACCTTATAAAAAGTCAGAAATCGTCTATGACATCAAAGTACGCCATCGCTGTGGTGTCAGTATTCTATTGACCAATAGTGATTTACAGAGTGGGTTGACATTGTGTGCTGTAGATTCTGAGCAGCAAGCAAGGCAGAGAAAAGGGAAGTTACTCCCTCCATGTAGAGTGTGTGGAGAGAAAGCCAGTGGGTTGCACTACGGTGTGAACACATGTGAAGCCTGTAAGGTAAGCCTATTATATGAATAGTGGGGTTCAACTGAAGCAGCATGGCCAAGTGGTTAGGGCTCCAGAATTCTATGTGGGAGATGCAGGTTAATTCTCATAAGATACATTGGTGGTGTTAGAAAGGGTATCCAACCTTATAACACTCCTGTGCTACTTTCTCCCCCTCTCAACTCCAAATTAGAAAAAATACTGATTTCTTCAGACCCTAGCATTCTTACATGGGATTGCTTATGCAAGAATGTTAGGGTTTTTAAATGGTTGTAGCATCATATTATGGTAATCCGAGCACACTAAGGGGTGTGTCGAAGCGTCGAGAGTGGTCTATAAGCTCCTTCATCTATTACATGTATTGACTAGTCCAAGCTGCAAACTTGTTTACTTATGTGACCTGTAAGTCTGAGTGTTCCTGTATGCTTATATGTTTCTGTATGTGATGCTACCCTAAATGATCTGGCTGTCAGTTCCTGTAGGTACTTGGGCTAGGAGCCTGCTAGCAAGAATTTACCACACAGAATTGTATAAGTGTGATAGAAGCTACTTGATTGAATGCTCATAAACAACTGACTGATACACAAACTAACCTCAGCTTGTGTACTAAATGCACTTCTGGCTAGTTCCAGTAAAGGCCGACTTGAGGTCGGTATACCACAGTAATAAAATAATAGAATAAAAAGAAGTTCAAGTAGACATTGGGAGGGATGACTAGGGCCTAGCAACGGGCACCCAAGAGCCGATAGCACAAGGTCTCCCCCTCTTATACAGATCGGTAGGTCGGGCGCCAAAAAGACATGTACTAAATATAATACTAAAATACTAAAATTAGAAGAATATGCCCACTCAGCCGTTGACCTATTGTACAAACATAAGCAGTGATCTATCGCCAAACGTATATAATTACATGATTAAAATTGTCCAAACCACCACAATATTACTGTATATATTTAAGGTGCTGCCTCTCCTTTATATGTTTTACTATGTTTTGTGATGTCATAATTACCATCTATCACCAAGATGCACTGTTTGACCTTGAACCCTTAACTGCAGGGATTCTTTAGAAGGAGCATATCAAGAGGAGTCAACTTTCAGTGCCCCGAGGAGGAGATATGTGAGATTAAACCAGGGAGGAGAAGTAACTGTGCCGCTTGTCGATACAGGAAGTGCCTAGCAGTCGGCATGTCCAAAGATGGTAAGTGTCTCCATAGTCCATTACTTACATCTACTGTGTATAACTGCAGATACGTCATAAATCTGGCACAGATTTACAATGTGCGATATGTACATATAATAAATAAATACTGGTATCAGTCATGAATGATCTACCTGAGTACTATTGTTATTCAAATGCAGCTATAAAAATCGGTAGATACACACATGAGAAGCGAACTCAGGATATCAGAGAGGTCAAGAATATCCCATCTACCTCTAAACAGGTGAGCAACCACCCATGTGGTAAGAGGTCTTTGTATGTCAACAAGTTTAGAACATGCATGTATGAAAGTTCTTTGCAAAGACACTATTGAACAATACTAATGTAATGATGTCAGTGCACTTTTTCAGTTACAGATTAGCTAAAGGTTTAACCATCTCTGGCAAAAAGACTAGACAGAAATTCAGACTGGGATAGTGGTGGACATGCTTTATAATATTACAATAATATTACAATGTACAATATTGCAATGTATATAAAGTTTATATACATTGTAATATGATGTTATTTACTGGTGAGAAACTTCATTGATGCAGCAATCAAGAATGTGGTGTCTACTACTGCAAAGGAATAGTACCACATAAAATAGAATCTATTTCTTTTCTACTTGCACCAAAATAGGTTGATATTAAACCCGACTTGACTAGTCCTACTGATATCTCAAAAGGATATGACCTCTCGCAACACTCTACAGGTCAAGGTCACATTGATGTCTTATCCGGGAGTGAGACAAACTATCTACCTCCATTTCAGGAGCAGAAAGTGATATATTCTATGTCAGTGGTGGATGAAACGCAGAAGTAGGTGATATTTTGTTCTTAGTCTGACCTTGATATGACCTTAGTATGACCTTAGTGTCATTTTGGTGTGACCTTGCTATGACCTTAGTGTGACGTTAGGGTGCAAACACATGAGAGCATTTTCGAGAGAAGTTTACGCTCACGAATCGCCCAGATGCCAACGCTCTCAAAACACTCAGACTGTGAACAGAAGCATTGAGGCGATTAGCTCGCCAGTGATTGGCTGCTAGCCAGAGATAGTAAATATAAACGCATGAGTTCTCCAGAGTAAGTACACACTGAAACATCATTTGCTAATTGGCAAATCACTTCGCTCTACCTTCGCCCCATGTGTTTATCAAGGCCATCGCTTTTGACGCTTGCTCACAATGCTTTCGTGTGTTTGCACCTTTAGTGTGATCAGTTACTCTCTTGACACTATCTACTAAATGATCTAGCCATTTTGTGTCTTCTGCTTTTGGCACATTAGGGCTGCTTTCCCTTCGAGTAGAATATAATTATGTGGTCTTTGTATCGTGTGGTTGGCGTTCTTTCAAGCGCAAGTACATGTAGGTGTAATAAATATTCAATCAGCCAATGGTTGCAGAACAATCTATCTCCATGAAGTTTCATATGTTTTTGAAATGACAAGATAACTTCTAATTGACCTCAGTGGATATACAGTGTACATGTAGTCTTTAGAGTCATTGTTACTCTCAACACGTGCATCCTTAGCAGAACTTTAGTTTCACCTTATTAGTATGACATCAATATGGCCATAGTGTTACCTTAGTTCAACCTTAGTGTGATCCTAATGTGGTGTTAGTGAGACATTATTTCTGGAGCTGGATTTACAGAGCTGAACTGTGTTGTCTTGTAGATTTGTACAGAGACTGTCTGAGGCCCTTATTCATATGAAATACTTTTTTGCTGCGAAACCACCAGGTCTGCTAAATCATCTGGTACAGAATAGACTGGTGAGTGGTACATACATGTATGTGTGGTGACGTCATATTATGCAATGTGAATATATGGGTGATGTAGCATGTTATATATCAGTTCTTTAGCAGCCACTAGCTTTCAGTGATTTGTCTCGGCTCCAAAGGAGTTCCATAGTACATGTATATCGAACTATTTCAACTTTCACAAGTAATAACAAAAACCACATATTGATTTCCAATTTGCTATGTTTTGGATAGTTTCGAGGTGAAAGAGAATTAATAAGTGCTGCCATTGGCATTATTATAATCTTTGTTTTGCAACTAGCTGCTACAACAATGAATTTTTCAATGTAATTTATTTGCAACACCAAAAGCAGCATAATCGTGTACATAATTATTGCATGCTGTCTCTAGTTCACTGTATACATCAGGGATGCCCAAACTTTTCGGTGGAAAGGGACAAATTTTAAAAGCGTACCAGAGCAAGGGACACTTAGTTTTTGCTGCTGCATTTATTGAGGTTATTACAATGTAAATGGGCAGTTTGATTATGATACAAAAAGAGTTATTTTATAGTTTTAACACGCAAATTTATTGGTTGTGTTTTAACCAAAGTATAATAGCAATTAGTCATCTGCTTTTGAAGTACAGAAAAACAGAATCAAGGTAGAAACAGATTAGTGAATTGTGCACTGTTATTAGCTGCCAAATGACGGTGGAGCGACAGGGCAACACAAAATTGAACGAAAAATACCCTGCTTGGTCAGTATTAGGGGTGTCTAATATTTTACGTTTAGCTATCAACAACACTGACTTTTGATTGGCAAGCAAAATCTTTATCGGCTTCATTCTCCACTTTTGTCTTTAAACGAAAATTTCACATTGGGTTGCTGTTATAATGTCATTTGCATGTAGGAGACATATTATAACAATTGCCTGCCTTGGCACACATGGAGGAAATAAAGTGGTCATGCTGGCAAAACGTGGTGGAACGTGGCGAAAATGTTCGATAATCATATTTGGCCTTGAGCAAATTAAATGAAAATTGTAATGAATTGCTGTCAAACTGATGACACTCTTAGCACATTATTGTGTGAGAGTTTTTTTAGTCAAGAACAAAAGTCAGACAAGACTGACTGACAAGCATACCAGGCAGCTACTAAAAGAGACCCACTTTGAGGATGATCCAAGAGAAAGGACAATCCCATGTTACTCACTAATAATTATTGTATTCACAAGTGTAACATATAGCATGAATAGAATGTCCCTTTTAGTAGCTGCCCGGTATGTTTGTCAGTCAATCTTGACTGACTTTTGTTCTTGACTGAACAAACCCTCACACAATTATGTGCTACCAAAGAGTGTCATCAGTTTGACAGCAATTTTGGATAAATTGGGGTAGCTGGCTTTTCACTTTACTCTTCAGCTCTTGGCAATGCAATAAGGTCAACCAGCCCATCAATTTTTTGTAGCTTTTAACTAGTTGACAGAAATCTACTTCTGTGTCAGCTAAAAATACTTTAAGATTTTCGAATCTGGGGATTTTTTAACATTATGATGCGCATTATTTTTGTGCAATGGCTTTCACTGCTCAGCCACAAAAACACATCATGTTTGCATGTAAAATTTGAGAAGTGATGAAGGGACACCAAAATCCATGCAAAGGGACACTGTGTCCCTTAGGGACACATTTGGGCATCCCTGGTATACATAATATGTTTTCAGCCTAGCCAAGCTGTATTATGTTTCACACACAAATGCATACAATTAAATGCATGCCAAGAATTGAATCTACATGTATCTCCTGCATCACCAGTTAAAGATTAGACAACTACGAATGGATGTTCTCATCCTTGGAATGTATCTTGTATGCAGACTTGTATCTCCTGTGGAACATTGTAGGATGAGAGTAAACTGGAGACTGAACTACTTGGAGAGGACGTCATGCCAAATACCGAGTATGTCAAGGTCATGGCTGAAACAGGGCTCGACCTCGATCAAAGAAAGGAGCTTATACAACACTGGTATGGTAGCTTATAAATACTGGGTGGGTGGAGCTTATAAACACTGGGTGGGTGGAGCTTATAAACACTGGGTGGGTGGAGCTTATAAACACTGGGTGGGTGGAGCTTATAAACACTGGGTGGGTGGAGCTTATAAACACTGGGTGGGTGGAGCTTATAAACACTGGGTGGGTGGAGCTTATAAACACTGGGTGGGTGGAGCTTATAAACACTGGGTGGGTGGAGCTTATACAACACTGGGTGGGTGGAACTTGTATAGATTATGTCCTATTTTGAAATTGCTCCAGGATGTTAGCGCACTGTATACTGTCAAACCCCCCCCCCCCCTTTCCTTTGTGTGAATCCTAAAATGAACATCATCTGCAGAAATACTGGAGCGATTCACTAGTCAATGATAGGTTAATTATAAATCAAGTTTTACTTCACTAAACACGTGCCAGTTGGTTCCTAACTCACGGTTATTATCGATTAGTATCACACTGTCCGGGGTGCTGACCACAGCCACAAAGGATGTGACACAATTCATCTGAATGCTTGTCCAATGAGACCCTTATGTATTTGAATTTGCTAATACTAAATGTTTATCAAAGGATGTCGAACTTTCAGCTAAGTGAACATATTCAATTGGGCGGAGCTTGTACCAGGCACATTTAGTTGCGAATATCGTGACAATAAGTGTTACCACAGATGTTGTAAAAGACCAGAATATTACAACTTTCACGGCTAAAGATTCTGTTGCCTGGAAAGGAAACGTATACTGTGACTCCACCATAATCTTACTGCACAATGTACATACATTGTACTCTTCGTACCCCTTAGTACAACTATATATACTGTGCACATTCCAGGGCAGAGGGAGTTGAGGAGACCTTCATTGTTGTAGCTGAGTTTGCTAAATGTACTCCAGGATTCAAGTCTCTCTCATTGGACGACCAAATTACTCTAATTAAAGGTAAGTTATTACACTGTACATGTAGATGCGATTCGCCGGCCTAGTTCAAAGTAGTCTTCCCTGGAAGTGAGGTCCACATAAGTATAACATGTTATTCAATGCTTGAGCACATTTACCAAGCACATAATTAACTACAATGTATGTTTACCCTCTTTGAGATTTCTTGTATGTAAACTTATGGAGGTGTGCCTGCTGCTTTCCTATGTCGACTACCACCACTGCAGCTAAACATGTCCTGTACTAGATGAGTAGTGCGAGTTGAGGCAGTATTTGGTAGCATCTGCTGTATTGAAATCCACCATGACATGATAGCCTACACCGGATGGTATACTCTTTGGTACTCCGTAGGAACTCCAAGCTGTCTGCTGTATTATACTCTTTGGTACTCCGCAGGAACTTCAAGCCATGTCCTGTGTTAGTGCTACTAATATGGTATAATACTGAATGTGTAACTACTTTGCCCTGTATCTGTAGCAACTAGAGCACAGCTGCTGTTCACGGCGTCACATAAAAGGTTTGACGTAAAGCACCGCTGTTTCATTGGTCGATTTAACAGAGTGGAGAGTTACCAGGACATGGTGAAGGTACGAATCCACGTGTAGTCTAACTGCTACTGTGTGTGTTACTAAAATAGGGTTTACAGCACTGGTGGTTATGAATTGCATGAATAAAAGGTCTTATTCTATATATAAGCACAATGCATGTCTAAAAGCGCGACTAGACGAGATGAGCTCCATAAGCTGATGAGCCGCCTCTTGTGTAGCAAGTGCTAGGTAAGGAAAGGTCAATATAACCTGTAATAGTATCTTAATTAGTATATCATGTGACACATATTGTGTGTTCTGAATGAAGATTGGACATAGCAGGGTATAACATTCTTTATTGTAGGTCTACAATAACAGACAGTTTGTGGACATGATGTTATCTTCAGCTGGTGAACTTGTAGCACTGAGGCTAACAGATATAGAATGGCTTCTTGTTCTAGCAATAATAATGACTTACCCAGGTAAGTGTAGAGTATTAATGCAATGTCTATAATACATGTAAACGATAGTACACGGCCCTTCGGACTTGGTCTGCGACGCATGTCTTTCTGCAGTATTTGCTCGCTTCATTCACATGACTGTATTCATGATTCATGGGCATGAATGTGCATGACCTTCGGCGGTGCTGGCATGTCATAGGGATTCCATAAAGATTAATGCTCAGTTGAATTGATGAGACAACTCTAGGTTCAGGAGAGTTTATCAATGCCAGCATAGCCTGAGCCCCAACATTCATCGGGTGCATGGAGTGGGTCAGGTACACACCCCACCCTAGGTGGCACTCAAGATACTAAGGCTACGGCTCTGCTACGGGTCCACTCCGGCAGCGATGCCAGAGACCAGGTCTCAATGTCCTAGCACTGCCCAGAGCCGAGATCCAAACCGGCAGCATTATAACATATAATTAGATCATCTCAATTTTCAACCTCAAATCTGATTGGAGGAAAACAGATCGCAGAACGTTTCTCTGGTCTTTACTTATATGATACAATATACTTGTTATAATTTATATAGAAGCTAAACACCACTCAGCTAGATTCACTGCTATTGGTTAGTCTCATGTCTACATGGAACTGAGCAGCTGCAGACGATCATATTATCACAAAGTATACTACACTTTACCCACATCAACTTCTTTGTATATTAACTTCCATTTTATGCTCTAGTTATTGAGCACTAGTTGATCTTTGTACATCTTACTGTATGTGTGTATAGTATATACATTTACATGTATAGATGTACATGTACACATATATGCAGATGCTAGTGTACATCACACACAGGTATCTGTACATACCATGGTAAGTAGTGTGCTATTAGTACATTGTACATTCATGTACATGTACATGTACACATATATGCAGATGCTAGTGTACATCACACACAGGTATCTGTACATACCATGGTAAGTAGTGTGCTATTAGTACATTGTACATTCATATCAGTATTAGTATAAGTACACTGCTATTGCTACTCATATAAATGTCGATACATGCATCACTATACATGTACAAGTATTTGCTAAACACACAGGTACACTTACATATACATGTACTTACCTGCTTACATATGGTACATAATATACACTTACATATACATGTACTTACCTGCTTACATATGGTACATGATATACACTTACATATACATGTACTTACCTGCTTATATATGGTACATAATATACACTTACATATACATGTACTTACCTGCTTACATATGGTACATATACACTTACATATACATGTACTTACCTGCTTACATATGGTACATATACACTTACATATACATGTACTTACCTGCTTACATATGGTACATATACACTTACATATACATGTACTTACCTGCTTA
Organism: Bugulina stolonifera; assembly: GCA_935421135.1. Taxonomy (NCBI): domain Eukaryota; kingdom Metazoa; phylum Bryozoa; class Gymnolaemata; order Cheilostomatida; family Bugulidae; genus Bugulina; species Bugulina stolonifera. The sequence goes on along the minus strand of OW285197.1, from coordinate 1,276,595 downwards.
CATATGGTACATATACACTTACATATACATGTACTTACCTGCTTACATATGGTACATAATATACACTTACATATACATGTACTTACCTGCTTACATATGGTACATATACACTTACATATACATGTACTTACCTGCTTACATATGGTACATGATATACACTTACATATACATGTACTTACCTGCTTATATATGGTACATAATATACACTTACATATACATGTACTTACCTGCTTATATATGGTACATAATATACACTTACATATACATGTACTTACCTGCTTACATATGGTACATGATATACACTTACATATACATGTACTTACCTGCTTACATATGGTACATATACACTTACATATACATGTACTTACCTGCTTACATATGGTACATATACACTTACATATACATGTACTTACCTGCTTACATATGGTACATAATATACACTTACATATACATGTACTTACCTGCTTACATATGGTACATATACACTTACATATACATGTACTTACCTGCTTACATATGGTACATGATATACACTTACATATACATGTACTTACCTGCTTACATATGGTACATAATATACACTTACATATACATGTACTTACCTGCTTATATATGGTACATAATATACACTTACATATACATGTACTTACCTGCTTACATATGGTACATGATATACACTTACATATACATGTACTTACCTGCTTACATATGGTACATATACACTTACATATACATGTACTTACCTGCTTACATATGGTACATAATATACACTTACATATACATGTACTTACCTGCTTACATATGGTACATAATATACACTTACATATACATGTACTTACCTGCTTACATATGGTACATAATATACACTTACATATACATGTACTTACCTGCTTACATATGGTACATAATATACACTTACATATACATGTACTTACCTGCTTATATATGGTACATGATATACACTTACATATACATGTACTTACCTGCTTACATATGGTACATAATATACACTTACATATACATGTACTTACCTGCTTATATATGGTACATGATATACACTTACATATACATGTACTTACCTGCTTACATATGGTACATATACACTTACATATACATGTACTTACCTGCTTACATATGGTACATAATATACACTTACATATACATGTACTTACCTGCTTACATATGGTACATATACACTTACATATACATGTACTTACCTGCTTATATATGGTACATATACACTTACATATACATGTACTTACCTGCCTACATATGGTACATATACACTTACATATACATGTACTTACCTGCTTACATATGGTACATATACACTTACATATACATGTACTTACCTGCTTACATATGGTACATATACACTTACATATACATGTACTTACCTGCTTACATATGGTACATGATATACACTTACATATACATGTACTTACCTGCTTACATATGGTACATATACACTTACATATACATGTACTTACCTGCTTACATATGGTACATAATATACACTTACATATACATGTACTTACCTGCTTATATATGGTACATGATATACACTTACATATACATGTACTTACCTGCTTACATATGGTACATAATATACACTTACATATACATGTACTTACCTGCTTACATATGGTACATATACACTTACATATACATGTACTTACCTGCTTATATATGGTACATATACACTTACCTAGGTGGTGCTGGTATACAATGTCACTACTACCATTACAATACAACGTTACTACTGTACCTTTACAATACAATGCTGTTCTTCTTAAAGATGAGCACCTGTTCTCACAACTGTCGGAGCAGGCCAGAGGTCACCTTAAGGTCATGCACAACCAAGAGCTGAGGATACTAGATTTCTACCTCAAACTCAATCACCCAGATCAGCCAACGATTGGGGCCCAAGTTCAGAAGATATGCGCAGGTAACCAAATAGTAGTACAGGTAACCAAATAGTAGTGCAGGTGAAAGAGAGATGACAACTCCTAATTTAAAGCTAATTGCATAATGGTAGTTCAAGATGATTGTATAATATGTTCCCAAACTCATAAGATATTTATAAGAAATTTATTTAGAAAATTTTGGTATTCAGTTGATTTGATCAATGGAAGACTTTATTACAATCTTTATCCCATCTAATCAACAAATCATTCACAAGGTGAAATTAAATCAACAAACTTTGACTACATCTTGTTACATGTAGCATATAGCATATAGTGTGTAGTATATAGCAGGGCTGTAACAACCAGGGGGGCAAGGTGGGCATTTGCCACCCCAGAAATCTATCCAAAAGCAAAAATTTGTTGGAGTAAATTCTCCAAAGGTGACCTTTGTACTCATTGATCACACAGTTATGGGCAGTGTTATAGTCTAAAAGACAGTATAAGCGGCCTGTGATCCTGCATATTTGACTGGGATTTGTTAGAAAACACTTTAGGCTATTTTTAGTATCTGTCTGGGCAGCCCGATACTCCGGCCTGGGCTTTTTGCCCCCTCAGCCAAAAATAGTTGTGACAGTCCTGGTATATAGTATACAGTATACAGTATATAGTATATAGTATATAGTATATAGTATATAGTATATAGTATATAGTACATGTATATAGTATATAGTATATAGTATATAGTATATAGTAATATAGAGTATATAATATAGTATATAATTTTGGTTTGTTGCACTGAGTATATGGTCCAACGGTGCATATAACTGTGATAGCAACTCTCAACACTCTATAACCCAAGTTAATGCTGATTAGCTCCAATGAGATGTGGAGTTGTATAACCTCAGTGACCTACAGGAGTTAGTCCCATTGGATTAAAGGTAGTGTCATTGCATTATGGATAAAACACACTGCGGTAGAAAGAAGTTGTGTGGTCAAAAACAGTAGAGAGAAAAGTATGAAGCACAATAGTAACATTGTCTTTTCGACTCCAACCACCAACAGGGTCCTGGATTTCCTCAATATGGTCTCTCTCCATTCTACATCAACTATTTATGATGGTTATTAGAATATTTTCCCTACTGTATGGTTACCAGTATTGAGTTCAGCGAATGCTTCTGATGAGCCCGACTTCATCAATAAATCCTGTTTAGTCAAAAGAGAACACAACTCCTAACAAATCACGGCCCTATTTTGTGGGCGTGTGAGGAACACTTTTAGGGTGGGGCATCATACCTTCTTCTCCACTATATTTGTCATTGCCAAGGGAACTACATTGCGTGAGTAGCCAAGTTGCACTATATTGTGAGAAACACTGAATTATGGGTAATTTAGTGTTACACTGTTATTGCTATTTTATATGCAGACGTCAGAGAGCTGAATAACATGCACAATGAGTTAGTAGATGAACTACAGGAAGTTTGGGCGGATTTCTATAGATTTCCTCCTCTCTTCTCTGAGATTATGCAGTTTAAGTTCAAAAGAAGAGTTATTCCTCGACTCAAGGTAAAACACAGTTTACTTCCTCTTTTGGTAACAATATTTAAGATGACACTCAGTAACACATACAAAGTTACAAAATGTATTAAAAGTGCAGACGGCATTATTATGTGCAGCGTATATGCACAGCCAGGCAGACTTGCGGACAGACAGACACCTTGCTGTGTCTTTAGTATAATATGATGGACAAACCATAGAGTTATCTCCCCTATCTCACCTCTATAGTACCAACGCAGCTACCCCTTGCATGGGACCTGTCACACAGTTATTACTCAGGATTTATCATAACATTGTCATTGGCCAGAGCACTAATCAGGACAGAGACGCTTTGGTACTCTTATAACGTCATGTACTGTATAAGAAATGTAGTCCCCACAATGATCTTGCACCATATTTAATGTATACAATATCTGGTAACGAGATCTAACCACAGTTTACCATAACTGCACTCTTTGTCGGAGAGCAACATTCTGGTGTTACAATCTCTTGGTACTAATAAATAGTCAGAGGCTACATATAGCCTAAGTGCTGCATCTTCTACATACACGTGGTATCTGTCTGTAGCCCAAACTATCCGCAACAGAGACTGAGGCAATGCAGAAGCAGAAGATGGACACAGTGACCTCTGGCGATAACCATAGAAGGAAACACTGGAAGAAATCACATATAATTGCACATATCTTGGAGAGCTCAGAGTATTTTGATGTAAGTTATGATTGCTGTGTTCCAGCTGGTAGCTGGGGTTCAGAGGTCAAACTATTAGATTGCTAATAATCACCCTCATTGCCGAAAAAGTTGACACAAGAAATTGAAACTGGCAAATCAATTAAGTAGAAGAGTGGTACTTGACTATTTCCACAGTGACATAGTATGTATTCCTCTGACATGATGCTTTGTTAGCACAATTTAGTTGATAAAAATTGGAGAGAAGACAACTTCACTTGGCAAGGTCAGTTTATTAGTAAACACAGTTTTAGATGGCTTCATGAAAAAGACAACCTGCTGCTAAAAATTACTAAATTTGCTTTGACAAACTAAACAAGGGACCAGAGTGAGGCACTGAGGTACACAACTAGCAAGACTGTCTATTGGTAGCCATGCTATTACTGGTTCACACTTCACTCTTATTCTCATGTGATACTGTCTATTGATTGCAGAAACTAATGACTGCAGCTGTTGGCAGATCGAGAGACGAAAACATTCTACCTGAGTCAGAGTTGTTACCCGCGATACCTTCCTGTCAGCCTCCCCCAGTGAGTCTAATTTCTCACCACATGGTACTTGTAGTTGTATTTATCACCTCGTTTGGTAATCAATGCTGATACTGAAATATCTGCGAACCTGCATAATCAGTCAAATGACTACTATTTGTTCGACTGACACTGTGTCAGGCTATATAGCCTGACCAGCTGGCTAGCTGTGCTTGGCCCAGCATGTATCTGGAGGAATCCAGTACAGACACCCCATTGTCCTTGACCTCGAAATGGCCTTGTATAAAGGTGTGTAGTCAAAGTTTCAAGAACATGCTTGCACGCAAGTGCTCAGTGAGATTTATACATAGCTTGTGGAACCACCCATCAACTACATGCAGTACTGTACAGTACGTCTTCATCAAAGTAGTTCCACTGTACAGTATGCATTGTAATATATTGCATAGTAGAAAACACCAACTACAGCATCAGCAATATATTACTACCTGTGTATGTATATGTACTATATATTACTACCTGTATATGTATATGTACTATATATCATTACCTGTGTACACATACATGTACATGTATATACGTATATTTTAGCCACACCCTGGACAATCGTCTCCACTTGGTTTGCAAATCTCTTCGATGGACAGCTCTAAACCATCAACAGTCCTTAGCAGTAAACTAAATACCCGCTACGGGATATCGTTCGGTGACCGGCTTTCTCCACTCTCTGTAGACGGTAAAGCACCCTTCGTCCCTCGTATAATATTCTGAGATGGTTTTATTTGCAATGTATTTATTACTCACAGGTTCATGTTATGTGTTTCAAACTGTTTTGTCACATCAGTGAACTAAACCCCTGTGTGTTTATCACATGTGATATTGGTACATAGTGTCTGTACTATATATTATTACTTTATATACAATAATTCTATTATAACATCAGGGGTGGCTACACGGGCTGAATAGCTGAGTTTGCCATGTACGATTGTAATATAGTAGTCACATGTGCTTGTAGTTGAACCCTTGTCCAAGTGTTTGGATATATCATTCACTACTGTCAGTAAAAGTCGTCTGGAGTCAGACAACCTGTCTATAGTGCCACCAATAATACCATCCCACACCTCAAGAGTCAGAGAACATGTGCCAGGTGTCAGCCAAGTACCAAGTGTCAATGTAACAGCAGGTGTCAGCCAAGCTCATGCTGTCAGTCTAGAAACGGGTGTCAATCAAGTAGGCGGTGTCAACCAACTAATAGGTGTCAACAAAGTGCCTGCTACAGATGTCAGTAGCCTCCACTCCGCTGTCAATTGTTTAGGCCAAGCGGGTAGGTTGACACCTCCTATCGCCCACCAAAACCCAAGGTTACATCATGGAATTGCCGTCGACAGTCCATTTCAAGGTACCATCCACATATACTATTCTCAGTCTCAAATTGTACCAGGAGACTGTCACAATATATATTCAAAAGTTCGGCTACATACAGTAATTAAATACTTGATACAAATATTTTTTATCCTCAACATTGAGGCAAATTTATTGCAGGGTTGTCCTCTCCTTGCTTTCTCATATGAGGAATCACATTGGTATAATTTACAGGTTCGATGTTCATGAGGCTGGTTAGGCCCAATGGACCAACTGCACTCTCCCCGTACCAGCGTCCAATGAGACCCCATATGCCGAGGCCATTAGCCTATCACCAACCACGTCCTGTTGGCAGAGGGAAAGATGATAGTGCATTTACATTGGCTAGTGAGAAGCATTCACCCCCCTAATGCTTAACTTATGCTGCTGGTGGAAGCAGCGTTGCTTGAAATCATCTTATTCATCATCACAGTCATGAACTATATACCAGCTGTGGTTCTATAACTTGTACCAAGTGAAACCTAACTCAAGTCTTGTAACTTGTGGTATGTTATATATTTTTTGACAGATTTTTTTACTAAATTTGATGCGTCCGATACTTATATTCTTTCTACCATTTATAGACAGTGTAATAGTTGCGTAGTAACTGGGATAGGAGGCGCATTACTGAAAGGATAACTCCTAAATGATAGTATTACACATAGGCGTATTTGGCCTGTTATGGAAAATCATATTCCAAGCATTGCATTTATACAGCAAATAAAATCAATAAAACAGGTGAGGTGATCATGCCCTACAACAGGGCGGGCCAAAGTTATTTTGAAGTGGGCCAAAGTTATTTTGAAGTGGGCCGCTTATGAAATTCTTATACTTGAGGTGGGCCGCTTTATTCTTGTTTCAATTAATTATAGTTGAGCATAAAATCAAGTGGTTGAAATTGTTGATATTTGCGTGTTCGTTCAACAGAGGACAAGTGAAAAGAGCAAATAACTGTTAGTATTTAAAAATAGTGACAGAAAAATCTCTATCTTGTTACACAGCTGAATGCTTTAAGTACATGTAACTTAACAGTAGTTTAAGTACACATAAGATGTGCATGTGTGCGTATGTGTATAGGTGCAGGTTGAACTGTGGGTGTATGTGTAGCTGTGGGTGTATGTGTAGCTGTGGGTGTATGTGTAGCTGTAGGTGCACGTGTAACTGTCAGTTTAGGTATATACGTGTAGCTGAGCATGTAGCTGTAAGTGCGAGGTGTACCGCAATGGTAGGTGTATGTGTAGCTGTAGGTGTAGCTGTACATGTAGGTGAGTTGTACGTGTAACTGCATGCACAATTATACTGTTGTAAGTGCATGTGTGGCTGTATGTGTAGGTAGGTGTAAGTGTACATGTAACAGTAGGTGTATGGGTAGCTGTAGGTTTAGCTGTAAGTGTGCATGTAGCTGTAGGTGTGCAGGCAGCTGTATGTGTACGTGTAGCTGTAGGTGTACATGTACGTGTAGCTGTAGGTGTACATGTACGTGTAGCTGTAGGTGTACATGTACGTGTAGCTGTACAAGTAGCTGTAGGTGTACATGTACATGTAGCTGTGGGTGTACTTGTACGTGTAGCTGTAGGTGTATGTGACGGATGAGAAATTTTGATTTACTAGTCATTATGGCCTCATAGTTAGGCTCTAAGTGTGTACATGACATCCTTAGTAGTTCATGCAAGGGCTGTGGATTGAGACTTGATCTGAATTTACTGTTTATGAAGTTTTGGTTTGAGAAAGCAGATTTTTTTTGGTAGGTTACTGCAAACACCGCGAGTAGATTTTTCCCCACTTGTCAACCAGGGTACCCTTCCACAGTAGCGGCCTTTGCCAATTGTCTGCGATGTTGTCCATTTCAACTTCTGCTGGTTGAGATTACACAATTTCACTTGCATTGCAGACACTGAAAATTCTTCGTAAACAGTTTCAACGTAGCCCTTCCACTCCCCAAGTGGTTCAGCTTGCATTGGACACTTAATCAGCTAAACTAGCTTAAATGGGTAAATTTCTGAACGGGCCATACCTGTGGTTCAAGTTCTAATTGCATGTTTTGAATTGCTATTTATGTTGCATGGCGCAGAGTTCTAGGATGCTTGAGACAATATTATCGGGTTTCTGATGTATGAACCCATCTGTTTGTTGCATCAAATGAAAATACTAAAAATGCCAATTTTTACACAAAGTTCAAGTGGGCCATCAAAAATTGGCAAGTGGGCCACAGTTTGGTCAGGCCTGCCCTACAACAAGCAGGCACGTGTCCACAGTACTGAACCATCAATGTATTTAAATGTTATAATTATAACATATCTGTATATACTATGTGTATGTGTACTCAGCCGGTCGGACATGACAATAGATATTGTGAGTCGTCTATTGGTATACCTCATAGCTAGTCACTATACTCAGTGTGTAGTGTGACTTGATAATACTGTGTCACAGAAATTAGAAGCTGTCTTCCCTTCAATGTCGACCAAACACTTTCAAAGACAGAAATGTTGCTAAAGTTTTATAGTCTTTTTAAACTGCTGTCCTTCAAATCGGAGTGAAATGTGATGCAGTCAAGCACTATAATAACTATAAAGATAGAATGATCTTTGTACGATCCTTTAGTTGTACAATCCCAATGAAAGGCGAGACAAATCCAGCATGGCCTGTGAACAGTATATTTATTATGTTGTCATTGAGTGGGCAGGATTGAGAGTGTTATTAGACATAAAATATTTCAGTATTAAACTGGGCATCTTAACTGACTGAATATTTTATGTGATTAATGTCATTGTACAGACGTGGGGTCGGAGCAAAATTGTCACAACTGCAATATTTGCATTTTTTCAATTATTGGGGCTATCTAGACAAAAATGCTAAACTACAGCCAACATAATATTGGATTATGCTACAAAATAGGTCAAAAAAGTGATTGAAAAATCATTCAAAGATCTGCAAAGTACTATTCTGTCAGCAAAAGTCAAAAAAATTTAATTTGTTTTTGTAACAATTTTGCTCCAAACCCACGAGAGTAGTTTATAAACCACAGGCTACTATTCACATACAACTTGGACTCAAGAGTTGAGATATGATGCAGTTTATTTAAATATATGTATATATAAAATTATTTAGCATCAGTTCTATTGTATCTGAGAGGAAACAGCCTTATTATGGAAGTATATACATTTAGGACCTGATGCTAAATGTGGAGTTGTGTCATTATGAATATAAAACAGTAAAGAACGGACGACTCCAATTGCCCAATCTAACGCCATAAAGGTCCTTTTTTTCTGTCTAGCACTGATGTCTTTTCTGGTATGCAGACATACAGTAGAGACATCATTGGCAGTGTTGCTAGCATGATGGTATACCATGTGTAATAGATAAGTAGTGTGATGTTATACCATGTGTAATAGATAAGTAGTGTGATGCCATCATTGGTGCTGCTTCAACGTTGATGATTCTTTCTTAAGTACATTGAGTAAAGTCTGTGAACTCTCCAATATCTGAAAAAAAGCAAAACATACACCGTAGGTCAAAGTCTGATCTCCCACACTATTGTACATTGTGTACATACACTGCAGGTAAAAGTCCCATCTCCCACACTACAGCACATTGTGTACATAATATAACTATAATATAGTATTTTATACAAAAACAGCAGTTCAGCTCCGCCAAACAATTATTCTCACATGTGAAGTGAGCTGTTGATGTTGTTGATTTAACTGACCAATCAGAGAATCCGAGGGAGTGAAAATAAACCAATGGGTATTTAGGCAGAATAGTGCTTGATAGTTCACCTGCATTGCAGTAGATAGTATCTACACAAGCAATCAACAGCTAGGGCAGAATAGAGAGCGAGAGGACAACCTCACAGTACACAATATATGTACAATCAATAGGTTGTGTGTGTGTTGGTGTGTGAAGGACTACATGTTGCTCAAAAGAATACACGTACAAGTAGTTTACACTGGATATTTAAGATAGTTATTATAGATACTAATAGGTATACTATAGATACACTATAGATATACAATATATTATATTCTGTGGATATAATATACATGTGGCCTATATATACTGCATATATATTATAGATGTACTATAGACATACTAGATATACTGTAGATACACTATGGATACACTATACATTTACTGTAGATATCTTATAAACATACTATAGACATACTGTAGATATATTATAGATATACTATAGATATATTATAGATATACTGTAGAGATATTATAGATATACTGTAGAGATATTATAGATATACTGTAGTAGATATATTATAGATATACTATAGATATATTATAGATATACTGTAGAGATATTATAGATATACTGTAGAGATATTATAGATATACTGTAGATATATTATAGATATACTATAGATATAATACAGACCTTCATATAAGCTGCCTCCGTCTCAGCTATAGTCTTATCAAATTCGTTCCTCTGTGCCATCTTCTTAGCCAGACTCTCGTTCACCTTGGCCAGCCTCTCTGTCAGTATCCTGATGTCATTCTGTATCCTTGTCTTCTCCTCCTCCTCCAGGATAGTCTGTCTGTGCAGTTCATCTCTCTTGGAACACAGATCTTCTATACCTGAGCATTGCAGAAAGTGTATATATGATACATGTACAGTAAGTGAGTGAGTGTATATATGATACATGTACAGTGAGTCAGTGAGTGTACGTATAATACATGTACAGTAAGTATAAGAAAATAGAGAGTAGTTGGGCTAATGTAAATGAATGAGTAATATACATGTAGTGGCTATGGATTATTTCTCAGGCTAGTTCTTACAACCGATGGCTGCAGAACCAGCAGCACAAGTGTCTATATGTGACTCACAAAATGTGGATGTTATAAAGCCACTGGAGCAGAGAGTGACAGTAGCTTCTTGACATTGATCCCCAAGTTCATATACAGTGTACTAGGGCTAATCCACTGTTGTAGCATCAGTTTTAAAAGACACTATGTGTAGGCCTACATGTATGTGTATGTCTGACTGTTGATAACCAGTTGGTGTATATGTACAATGTTAGTAACGGTGCTGTGGATTATTACACTAGTTAAAGAGTGAGTCAGTAAGTAAAGAGAATGAAGACACTAGACAGTTCAGAGATGGAAATCACATGCCTACATTATTATATGACTTCTTATCTGTGGTAGCCTTAATAGCCTTTGAAGCTAGTAGAGAATAATGTTGCCCGCAACAGCGTGTTTAGCTAAATGTATAGGCGACTTAGAAATGCACCAAAATGCTACGCTTGGAGGAACTATGTAGCATCTTGCCTAATACTGTATTAATCAGGATGATAAAATACAACAATAGAAAGGATTTTGTCTGCATATTACAAAAAATTCTGATAAGGGAAATGGGCGACTTGAGCAATAATGCGGTAAAGTGACTCAAGGAAGACCGACTCCAGACTGAAGACAACAGCCAATGAGGGGACCCGACTATAGGCCGATAAAATTTGAATATTTATATACAGATTATTACACTTTTCTTATGATTCATCAGGAGTTTTGAGACTATTGTTTTGTATTTCAAGGGTTCATATATAGGGTAGGAGGGGCCTAAACAGTATAAAAGAACTGTGGACTTCGTTGTTCACTCATCAATATCACATCTCTTTAGACAGGGTTCTTCAATTGCTAGACAGACTGCTTCTGCTTACTGCACTACAACACTGCGCTTGGTTCAGTGACTCATCTCTCTATGTGGACTTGGAAACCCACGTATAAGGCTGGTTGTGACATAAACAGTCCGGCCTGGGATCAGACCATGGGTCTCTTCTTACGTGTACAAACTATTAGTAATGCTTCGGCTATGTACTACCCACAGCCAAGCATTCTCAAGCTATTAAGACAACTAAATTACTTAAATCAAGGAGTAAGAGGAAGATATCTCACTCTTTACTTAAATTGTGTTTGCTCGTAAGGTAGTTCACCTATATTACTTTGTGGCAAATCCATGATACGTACAAGTAAACATAAAGAATTTTGTAACTTAGTTTATATTCATATTGCTTAATTTAACATTTAAATTATCAATAATGTTTAATACTCAATCTGCATACAGTGTAGGCCTACCGTTTAGGTGTTCGACACCTCATCAGTGCAATATAGCAATTTATTTCTATTGATAATAATATTAGCTAATAGTATTATATTTAATTAATAAAATATTGCTATTAATTTATAGCTAATAAAAACTACACTTAGTATTTATATGAACAATACTTCTTGATATTAATTCTGTCTGTGTGTATCCTGCCCTAGAGCCGGTCCTTCATAATGATCATTGTGCTCCTCTCCAAAACTCTCCATTGCCGCCTCTCTCTTCAAACTAAGGTATTGCTTTTCATTTTTTACATCATCATTCTCTTTCTCCCTCTGAGTCATTTCCTTTTCATCCTTCTTTCAATGACATTCTTCACTAATCCCTCATGCCTCAATACATGTCCCACCCATCTGTTCTTCCTTGACCTAATGGTTTCCACCAATTTTCGAGGTTCTCCAACTCTCTCGAGGACATTCTCATTGCTGACATTTTCCGTCCAATTGATCTTTTCCATTCTCTTCCATACCTATATCTACATCTCAACTCTGCTATTCCGCAAGTCCACGTCTTTGGTCTTTGAACCAGACAAGGATGAGCACACTGAGTGTGTTCATCCTTGTAGTGTAAGGTGACACTCCATACACTTGACTTTGACATTTAATTTATTAATAATTACTTAACTTAAGGATGCTATGAATATGCATACATTTTACCAATTCGTTGTTATAACTCTGGAGTGCAGCTCCTTGTTGAGACATTTGTGGAGTGTTTTTACCGAAAAAGAAATAACAACTCGGCTGAAAGCATGAACAGATGAACAAAAATTCAAATTTTATTAAGGCGATTGTTGCCAGTCAAACAATGTGACGTCATTTGAAAGAGGGGATAATGTTGACTCGCTACCGGAAAAATCATTTTCCCACAATGCGCATGCGCTTCTGTTTCCGCTTTGTCTCCATAGACGCTTGCAAGAGTGCTCTGTTCTGGTGTGAACATAAAGTGAAGTGATGAATTAAAATGAAAATACCAAATAATGGTGTCTGAATGTATGCACTTCAAATACATTGTTGTGTTGACTGAGATTTAGTACATCTTTTGTTATAGAATTAAAGCTAACCAACAAACACTTTCTAGTTATCGTACATCTTAATATCTAATCTAAATCACTAATAATTATAATAATCAGAGATGCTTTCTTCAATCATTGCAAATGAAAAAGAAATCCAAATATAATATTATATAGATATACATGTAATATTAATAATGCTGTATTCGGATTTCTATTTTATTAGCAAAGAGGAAAGATAAGATTATAATATTATATTGCGATTATAATACTCTACTATACTAATACTGTACTTACCAGAGCTGGGTCCAAGTCATAGATTTGACTTGCCAAGTCAAGTCACAAGTCGACTTGACTTGCCAACTTGCTGACTTGACTTAACTTTGACTTGCACATCAATGCGACTTGACTTGACTTGGACACATGAGTGACTTGTGATTTTGACTTGGGTTCTGCCAAGTCGACCTCGCAAATAAAAATTTTGTCAGTGTTTAGCCAACCTGGACAAAAAGGTCTCAATTGCATACCTATTGATCATTTTTACTAGATCAGTGCTACTAGCAGCACTCGAGTGGCCTATATCATGGTTCGCTATGAGGATACACAGCTCAGGCACTATCTAGGCTGTGTGTACGTGAGACTACACAATGCATAGTCACAAGTACACGAAGTGCAAGTAGTGTAAGTGTAGCATAGGTGTGGTGTAAGTAGTAAATACAATGTACAGTACAATAATTACTAGAGTTAAATTGCAGGACGGGCCAGAGGACACTCTGTGCTGTACCATGTGCTGTTTACATGCTAGGGCTATGTAACACTGTATTACCATTACAATATACAGTATTACTATATGATCAGTCTCGACCGTAGTGCCAATAATACTACTTATATAGACTAGTTCTTTACCATGATTGCATAACATACGTGTACATGCCCTGATACACCTTGGCATAGGTTTTTCATGGATTGGATTGCCTACTAAAAGAAAAAAGTGATGTTTTGGAAAATGTAAAATCTTTTGAAGTTGTCTTCCACTTGACTTGCATTTCGACTTGACTCGCCTTTGACTTGACTTGACTGGTGACTTGCATGAGGGCTGACTTGACTTGACTTGAGGCAGCACTGACTTGACTTGCCTCCAAAATTTTCGAAATGACTTGACTTGCTGACTTGCAAGTCGACTTGGACCCAACTCTGGTACTTGCACTCCTACACCTATTTCTTCTATATACAATAATATTAGCTATAATAGTATTATCGATGGCTGAGTAGTCTAGCGCTAGTCACTCTGGTCTTGCAGCAATGATGCAAGTTATCTGCAAGGACGTGGGTTCGAGTCTCGCCAATGACCTGGAGGTTTTCGTCCCGAAGGTTTTCCCTCTGTGCCATATCGAACTATAATAATATCCAGCTCTAGGTGCCGTGGTGGCCCCTCGACTAGCTCTGCTATTGGGCAGCCACGTTAAAGAATTGTGTTTGGCGCCACGGATGTTATTATTATTATTTTCTAATTAATAAAATATCGCTACTAATTTATAGCTAATCAAAACTACACTTAGTATTTATATTAACAATACTTCTTGATATTAATTCTGTCTGTGCATATTCTGCCATAGAGCCAGTCCCCCATAATAATCATCATGCTCCTCTCCAAAACTCTCTATCTGCCGCCTCTCTCTTCAAACTATGGTATTGCTTTTCATTTTTTACATCATCATTCTCTTTCTCCCTCTGAGTCATTTCCCTTTCATCCTTCCTTCAATGACATCCTTTACTAATCCCTCATACCTCAATACATGTCCCACCCATCTGTTCTTCATTGACCTAATAGTTTCCACCAATTTTCGAGGTTCTCCCATGAATATTATTACAGACATCGATTTTAATTTAATTTACTGTAGTGATAAGTCTGGTCTGCCTCATGTCTTCATTCTGATTCTAACAGTGACAGTGCAAAAAGATTAAATATCTATAGTTAGTTAGTTTATTCCTGTCTCCAGTGTATGTCTGAGAAATATTTTGTTTGTTAGAGCAATAAAAGTGAAGTGAATAAATAAAAATTTAGTTGCTAATCAGTTACTCTGGTTACTCTGTTTACTTTTTTGAGAAAATAAAACAGTCATGTTGTAGCCGGAAAGCTGCTCTGTACCATGAGAAAGGGCATTTGTGGCTCAGTTGTCATGAAAGCCCATAAAAATGCAAATTAGCATAAGCTCACAAAATCAGCACATAGCCATAACATTGTGATATATGAATCTGCTTGACCAAAGTTGGACGTGGCCTGTTTGTTTAAAACTACGCGGGGTGTCTTATATGACTTAGAGGAATGTGTAACCTCTACTCAATGGGTCAGAGCCGTACAACGTGTGACCAAAGCAAGGAGGCAAAGCCAACATGTGCTTGTGCCTAGTCTAGCACTCTGCTAGAGAGGAGATGATCTCTCACTGTAGCTACTGTAGCCACGCACCGGCATCGATAGAGGGAGAAGAGGCGGAATTTCACACTAGTTTATTGTAGGCACGGCTGTGCTCCTAGAAAGCCGAACAACCGAACAGTTGAAGTCTGCTGGAAATTTAGAGAGTTTATTCAAATTTACAAATACAGTGGAAGGAAAGGTGGTTCACTCAATGATAATACCTGTCCCACCAGCTACACCCAATTTGGCGGTCCCAACGATCCACTTTCCCATCCGCTGGGTTTTTGGGATGTCTTCAAATTTTATAGAATTATTAAGTTTTTCCACGCTGTTCTGCGCCAATAGGATCGCTCGAAACCTGACCTAATAAATGGTCAAGCCGAAAGTGGTTGAACGGAAATGAAAAATCTCCGATAAAACAATGGAGTTTTCTCAAGATTGGTGAATAAGTTGTCCTTAGATTGGCTAGAAGTACCTATGATGCTAGCCCATTAATTTCAGGACACATGATGTGGATACCGAAAGCATCAATAGAAGAGGGAAACATTTAGAGAAGCTTAAACATGGGGATGAAGCCCAAAAAGTTGAAGTCATCCTACGAGCACTCGTAGTCTAACCGTGCAGACTAAATGTGGTAAAAGTACCCTCTTTGGGCAGACTGGCAACTACTTTTGGCTCGTTACGTCGACCTATATTTTTTGTAGCCTAGGTGTTCGACGTGGGTTGGGCGCTAGACAAAGAGCAACATTCCGGCAATTTTGTTGAGAGGACCACGGCAAATTACTATGCTTATCATTTACTGGATAAATTTATATGTAGAAACTTTGTTGTCGTTAGACTAGAATCGCTGGTAATTCTTGCATAGCGCATTCGCTATAACAAGATCTCGTTTATATACATAGAATATTTATACGGGACCGTTGTAAAGACGTGCCTCCGATTGGTCCGTAGCACACTAATAGGAATCGCTTATTTACACACAGGGTAGCATAATTCCTTGTCTAGTCTGGCCCTCCCTTAGAAGCAGTAGATATACAGCTTTTGGCTGGGGTGAACCATCGTTCTTTCAACTATTTTTTAGTTTTATGTTGCTACTTTGACCTTAGTCTTTATTCTTTATGTTCAGTTCTATAGCTATTGACTTTTACATTTTAGTACCTGAGTGTTTGGCTGACATTGAATCCTCTCACTGTATGCAAAGCATGTAACTGGAAGGAATCCTAAACCGGCTGTATATCATATCAAGGTAGGCGTCCATATTGTTATAGTTTCACATAGTGTTTAGACGCTGAGCCATACTTTAGATTATTTATGAGGTGGTAACAGAACATGGCATTAGACTGCATGCAGACAACCCATTATATCAGTGATATGTGACGAGCTACTAAGTGTACACTGAGCTCATGAATAACTGACCAATAGAGAATGAGTTGGAACCAAGCCCAGTGGGTAATGTCTGAACAATCAATTAGTACATGTGACAAAGGTTCTCTTAGGCAAGCGTTAAAAACAACATAGCTGTTCATACTGTATTGTGTATGTTACGCAACTTATAACAAGTGTAGTAGAGTGTTGATATACTTGGCTATTGTTTCCATGAGTTGAATAGTCCGGTATAACAACAATCACCCTCTATCTGTAACATAGCCATGTTATTGTAGCGCTTTTTTATTCTTTGCGGAATATTAGCTTTAACTAAATTATTTTTCCATCATAACCTAGTTGGCCTGTAACTGCGGAAATATCTGACTGCCTCTTAGTACAGAGTGACGCTACGTCGCCCTGTTGAGTCACCAATATGTGTGGGTGTTGTATTTATCACCAAATTGTAGATTTGATGTAGGTCTACTAACCCAACTCAGCTTACAAAACCCCGGTGTCATCTCGGAGGCCATGCAAACTGTAACACTATTGGCTGGTGATTCTCGTTTTGGTAATCTAACCAATCGGTGCTGTGCTATTACTTGGCTTCATAATCGTGTGCACACAGTGTGTTATACAGTACTTGTACATTTATTGCATATATAACAGATTTATGTTATCTGAAAGCACATTATTCTATTTATTATTATGTTTACTTTAAGATTTCATAAATCATGGTTTGAATAACTGCTATTATACAGTGAATAGCTGAAAGCTAATCTAAAAGTAAATACACCTGTTCTATGGGTGGTTACTTAGTACACCTATCCTATATGCTTGCTGCTTTATATCCTGTTAGATCTGCTACTCCCAGCGGTGCCAAGTCTTTGATAGCCTTAGATCTTCCTGTTGATGGGTTACTCAAGGAGAAATGGGGCGGATAACTTCTACTCCAGATTTTGTGATAAACATAGGCTGTTATACCATGCAACAACTGGTTTCATTTGAGAACCAAAACCGGAATATTTTTGAAATAGTAGAAATATATCAAAGCAGCATTCAGTGACATGGCGAATGTTCTTCACTTTCTAGCATACAGGACTGATGTAAGTTGACAATGACCTCTTCCGGAGTCCACATACATGACATACTCAACACGTCTGACCATCTGTTAGACATCAGTAGTGAGGAGCATGAATCACTCACCCACCATCCCTCCCTCCTATCTGCGTATGAGTCAGAGCTGCAGTTTGATGAGAGCACATTCCAGCATGAGACTGAGCCTTACAAGTCACAGGTTAGTATTTAATTTAGCCTCACTTCCACCTGTCGGCCATGGAAGAGAATGCGGATTCTTGTCTGCCCACCCCTAATTGTAATGTTAGCAGACTTTACTTTCAGGCTACTATTTGTGTATTTTAGGTAGCTGATAGCGCGGATATGGATGGTACCAGTGGCACTGACAGGGGAGATAATAGCCATACTGAGCTACCGGATGACCCTCTAAATGCCACAGTTCAGATGAAGAGGGAGGAAGGGATATTCTCTAGCTCTCCAGTTGATGATCCAGGTGTGTAGATGGGGAGGGGGGGGGGGTGAAGTCACCACCCTCAATAGTTGCCTTGTGGTAGAGAGACGTTTCCTTTACCATGTGAATGTAACCAACAGTGTATAGAGCTTTAATCTATCGTGATGTTTAGTTATCTTATCCTTGTGTTATCACTTCATGTCACCTTACCAAGCAGTGCAGAGTTGTCTTATTATCATCAGAAGACTATTTTATGAGTTAGAAGTTATTCCACCATTGTATTATACTTTAGAGTTATCCTCCCATCCTTTATTTAGGAGTCATCCTATCATTGTGTGTATTAACAGAAAGTGATGAGGACAAACCTAACCCATACAGCTCATACCAGCAGTTCCACAGAGACCTGTCTAACCATGATGATGACCCTAAGTCTGAACTTCTCGAGTTTGAAACTCTGGAGCAAGGTGAGTAGTTGTAGCCTCAGTATCACACTATATGTAGCCAGAGTACCATGCTACATGTAGCCTCAGTACCACGCTACATGTAGCCATGTAGCCTCAGTACCACGCTACATGTAGCCACAGTTTCACACTACATTGGAGCCTCAGTACCATGCTACATGTAGCCTCAGTACCACACAGCATAATAGCTACAGTACCACACTACATGTAGCCTTAGTACCACACTAAATGTGGCGTACGGTGAAGATGAGGTCACACCAAAGATAGTGGAAGGGAAGATCAGACACTCAGGCCAAAAACTGTCCGTCCCCCGCCTCCAAACGCGGTCCGAACAAAGCAAAGAGTTGTGCTACCTTGTACACAAATCCGCTCTTGCTATTGGTGTTCCGCTGGCCAATCAGATAATATTGCTAACAGCGGCATCGAATAGACAGTCTACCTATACAAACGATATATTATTAGAAAGAGCGCAACAGTTAACCCGTTGCTTCGCGAAACTAGTCTATCAGCCATCTCAAAGTTCAACACATTTAAGGCGGGAAAGTGGATCGCGGAACGTCGGGACCGCCAAATTGGGCGTATTTGGTGGGACAGGGTTTTATCATTGAGTGTCCGATCTTCCCTTCCACTATCTTTGGTCACACTGTGTAATGCCAAGATATCTGTTCTTGCTGTAGGCCATAGGTTATTGCTTATGACATTCACTAACACTATTGCATGCAGTAGATTAGTCCTGTAGCTAACACTATTCCATACTGTAGATTAGTCCTGTAGCTAACACTATTCCATACAGTAGATTAGTCCTGTAGCTGACACTATTCCATGCTGTAGATTAAGTGGTCGTGTAGTTACTCAAGGCAATGCTATCCCTTTAGCCAACCAACACTAACTAAACACAACCATGTCTGCTCTAGTCAAGGCTCCAACAATCAGAGTGGTACAGTTGTTATTAAACTACGATCTCACCGCGTAGTTCTACCAATCATCCAATCATATCCATTAAACTGAAGCACTTGATTTGCTATCGACTTGATCTATCATTGTGCATTGCGTTGTATATTACTGGTACATATTCTGCTGTATTAGGAGATATGTTTGTGTCATGAACTGTTCTGTCATTTAGTTCCTATTGTAGCTGACAATGAGTGAAAATTATATGTTTGGCCGTTAAGGAACTGCTGATGTCATAGTCAAGCTTGACTTAACTCTGCTCAAAATGCCTGGCTTTGTGTATTCTGTCAATTTAAGTAGTGTACTAGTGTGACCTATCAGTACAGTAGTGTAGTATTTACATGTGTACACCTGCTTATTGTAGACAATACCGACACAGCTACCCCAGGTATATTTTTTATTTCCTCATTTCCTTACCTGCTGGTGACTTGATTTCCTTACCTGCTGGTGACTTGATTTCCTTACCTGCTAATGACTTGATTCCCTTACCTGCTAATGACTTGATTCCCTTACCTGCTGATGGCTTGATGCCCTTAACTGCTGATGACTTGATGCCCTTAGCTGCTGGTGACTTGATTCCCTTACCTGCTGGTGACTTGATTTCCTTACCTGCTGATGACTTGATGCCCTAACTGCTGGTGACTTGATGCCCTTAACTGCTGATGACTTGATGCCCTTAACTGCTGATGACTTGATGCCCTAACTGCTGGTGACTTGATGCCCTTAACTGCTGATGACTTGATGCCCTTAGCTGCTGGTGACTTGATTCCCTTACTTGCTGGTGACTTGATTCCCTTACCTGCATGCCCTGCTGTTTATGCTCAAAGTTTTTTCTGGTGTAACAAACCCTGTCTTGGTATTGACCGTCCAATTGTATCAATGGTTTTACTGACCTTATTTATATTAACTAATGACATGGATGCTTTCCTTTACCCTATATTCACTGTCAATGATTATGGGCCACAGTACAATACATGTAGATAATTCCCCGGCTTATTCAATCATAGCCTGTAGTGTTTTACATGCCCAGGTACGTGTTCGATGACTAGACATGGCTCTACCTCTTTTACTAAAAACTGATCTAAATTTCCAAGTTTATTAAAATACATGTAGTGTCTATCCATACTAGTTGCATATTAGTTTAGTTATAGGGAACTCTGCTCTAGTTGTAGTATGGTTCATCTCAATACAGCTACACCATATTTCTTGGATTTATCTTCTCATTGTGCACAGGGGTGAATAATTCCCTTAATAATGACTGTAAATAGTGTCGCCATTAACTCTCTGCCAAGTTTTGTTCTAATAGTCTCATTTTATATGCGAATCATTGTTCATAACATAGTCTCAGCTCCTACTAGAGTTAGCACAGGCCTAGAACTAGAAACATAGACTATTTCTGAGTAGAGGTCATACAGGAAATTGAGGTGTGCCCTGTAATGTTGTTTTACTTCACTTTACTGACAGTCAACAACTACTGTTCCATTGCAGAGCTAGACACCATGTATGATGGCAGTTACATGTTTGCCCTTGACCCATATATTGGTATACCATTATATTATGTGTTGACCTATTTTAGAGATTGAACTAACCCCAGTAATAGACAACATCGCTTCCTTTACTAACATTACTGATGATGTGGCAAGCTTCGATTCGCTTAGGAAGTACCTCCATAATAACAGGCTTTCTAACAATCTTTCCGATGAACCCAGCCCTGAGTTTGGTGTGTTATGTTTAATTACTCCTGTATTATACAGAATAATAATCTACTTGTGTAAGTCTCTATTAGTGTATAGTACATGTAATTTATAGTGGGAACAGGGACCCCTCCTTCCCGTCCCCTCTCTCCTTCCTCAGGTCCTATACTACACGACTAAGTAAACACTTGCACCACTATATTGTATTATGAGCAGACAATCCTGAATATGAACACGATACTATCAACTTCATGTCTACCCGCTGATAGCATCACTAAGTATTGTACCCGATGGTGACATCACTAAGTACTGTACCTGATGATGACATCACTAAGTATTGTACCCGATGGTGACATCACTAAGTACTGTACCCGATGATGACATCACTAAGTATTGTACCCGATGGTGACATCACTAAGTACTGTACCCGATGATGACATCACTAAGTATTGTACCCGATGGTGACATCACTAAGTACTGTACCTGATGATGACATCACTAAGTACTGTACCCGATGATGACATCACTAAGTATTGTACCCGATGGTGACATCACTAAGTACTGTACCCGATGATGACATCACTAAGTATTGTACCCGATGGTGACATCACTAAGTACTGTACCCGATGATGACATCACTAAGTATTGTACCCGATGGTGACATCACTAAGTACTGTACCCGATGATGACATCACTAAGTACTGTACCCGATGGTGACATCACTAAGTACTGTACCTGATGATGACATCACTAAGTATTGTACCCGATGGTGACATCACTAAGTACTGTACCCGATGATGACATCACTAAGTATTGTACCCGATGGTGACATCACTAAGTACTGTACCCGATGATGACATCACTAAGTACTGTACCCGATGGTGACATCACTAAGTACTGTACCTGATGATGACATCACTAAGTATTGTACCCGATGGTGACATCACTAAGTACTGTACCCGATGATGACATCACTAAGTATTGTACCCGATGGTGACATCACTAAGTACTGTACCCGATGATGACATCACTAAGTACTGTACCCGATGGTGACATCACTAAGTACTGTACCTGATGATGACATCACTAAGTATTGTACCCGATGGTGACATCACTAAGTACTGTACCCGATGATGACATCACTATGTACTATATTTGGTGTAGTTTAGGTATTTTTTAGGTATTATGTTCATATGTATACTGTTTACTCCAACCTTCTAGGATTGATAAGGTGTATATAAGTATAGCATTTAGTGCAGGTAATTTATTTAATCCAATTATACAGGATGATGCCTTTACTTGTTGTTACATAATTATCAGCAATTATCGGTAATCGTGTCTTGAACTGTTTTCATTCTCTGAATAAATACAAACTTGAGGTTATCCACTTGTATTGACACCAATCTCGTTTCACTCTTTGACTTGCCAAAGACAAATAGTATTATTATTCTAAATTATTCACCTCTAAACCCAATGATCTATCTATATAAAGCGGGAGTTGAGTGATCTCTAGAGTGGTTAAGAGGTATAACTTCTCTCTCTCCACACCGCTGTCTAACACAGCACCTGTTAGTACACACACTCTCTCCTTTCTGCTCCTCACTGTCTTTTCTCTCTTCAATCATGGCTTACCTTGACCCTCAGTATAGTCTCCTCTATATCAACTCGATAGAGTCTGGTAAGCTATATACTCTCCTACTTCCTGTCTCTGTATGTCTGGCTGGTGCGGGACTTGTGTGTTCCCTCTATGTGTTTGTATCATAGACTTGTCATATGACTAGCTGTACCATGAGTTGGTGCATTTTCTATAGTAGACTAGACTAGATACTATGCTCTGTACCTTGTACATTACATGTGATAGATTCAATATAACTGGGTGTATTGATACTTGTTTAACCAGTTGGTAGAGGGAGAGATAGGAGTATCACATGATATACATATACTACTGTTCTATAGAGATGGGTATGACATATTATATACTACTGTTCTATAGAGATGGGTATGACATATTATATACTACTGTTCTATAGAGATGGGTATGATATATTATATACTACTGTTATATAGAGATGGGTATGATAGGCTCTGCTGGTGCTGTACAAGGTACTACTGCTGGAGGAGGTGGACCTGGTGAGCACAGGTCGCGAAGAGATCATTGGGTTGATAACTCCACCAGTGATGTCTCCAGCATATCTAAACAAGGTAATATAATGGTATTTATTACTGTAGTGCAGTTTTATAATAGAATGGCTGCGTGAGGATTTGGTAGGGTTTGCTTTTGGTGTACCAGAAATCTTCGCTTGCAAACATGTTGCTAACAAATTGGTTCATTTTTGTAGTATTTTTGTTGTAATAAATTTTATTTCCAAGCAGCAAAGTACTTGGTTCTTCAACCAGTTCCAGACTGGGGTTTGAACAGCCCCTCCTCACCTATCACAGTCAGTGTACCTACACGCTTAGTCTTGGTTTCTATAGCATGTGTACATGTCGATTCAGGTAAGACCTCCCCAAGTAGAATACCTAAGGCTACAAACAGTCCTGTTAGAAGTCAAGCTACAACTCCTAGCGGTCAGAGGTCAAGGACACCGTCTGGTATACCAACCCTAAAGAAGTCACAGAGTCTAACCAGAGAGAGGTAACTAGTCTATTTTATCACTGATTGATAACAGCGAACGGCATGTTTGATAAATAAGTAACCATTGCTCTACAGTGCCAGTTATGTGCCAGCTGCTTTTGAGAATGTACATGTAGATACATACATTCATACATGCATACGTACATACATGTACATGTACATACATACGTACATACATACATGTACATACATACATGTACATCATACGTGTACATACATACATGCAGATACATACATAAATAGTAGTACGAGACCCATTTTTTATATAGATTTATTATTTCGTTACTTGTTACTTATTGATGATGTTACTTTGACAAGTAACAGAATATTAGGTAATAAATCTATATAAGAAATGCGTCTCGTACTACTATTTATAATTAAAATATTATCCCACACCAACATTTTTCAAGATACATACATATAGATACATGTACATACGTATGTAGACATATATGTACATGTAAATATATACATGTGTACATCCTTTTACTGCCTGTATTTAGACGGAATAATAGTTTAGCTAGTCCTAGCCTAGTGAGACCAGCTACTGTACACTTAGTGTACATGTAAGTATATAACATATAGTCTGAGAGCATACTCTACATGTAAGTATATATAGCACATAGTCTGAGAGCATACTCTACATGTAAGTATATAACACACATAGTCTGATAGCATACTCTACATGTAAGTATATATAGCACATAGTCTGAGAGCATACTCTACATGTAAGTATATATAGCACATAGTCTGAGAGCATACTCTACATGTAAGTATATATAACACATAGTCTGAGAGCATACTCTACATCTAAGTATATAACAAATAGTCTGAGAGCATACTCTACATGTAAGTATATATAGCACATAGTCTGAGAGCATACTCTACATGTAAGTATATAACACATATAGTCTGAGAGCATACTCTACATGTAAGTAGATAACACATATAGTCTGAGAGCATACTCTACATGTAAGTAGATAACACATATAGTCTGAGAGCATACTCTACATGTAAGTATATAACACATAGTTTGAGATCACACTCTACATGTAGTGTGTTGACAGACTGTCGTCTGCACTGCTACCTTATTAGTTATTATACTACACCATCTTCTGTAGTTACGATACCATATGCTATCATGTATTGTTTTATATTTTGCTCGCTACTAAATGCTTTGTTCTATTACCTGTGTACTGTGACTATATACCAGTAAATAGAGTATATCTATTACCTGCGTACTTGTGACTATATACCAGTATAATAGAGTGTATCTAGTACATGCGTACTTGTGATAAGTTGTTATAAGTTGAATATCTTACTCAGGTCACCGTCTGCTACTCGTAGAAGTCCAGCAGGTGGAGAGGAGAAGTCAGGAAGGAGATCGGTCTCAGCCGACACCAAGAATACCACCGGTAGATCTGGTATTGCCTCTCCACGGTGGGTATTTTGTATAAGAATATATACAACTTCATACACCTGTCTGTGGGGAACTCATCGGTACTGTGGGTCGTGCTCTATGCTTGCTAGTATACATATTTGGGAGTTGGCTCCTCTTAGCAATCTCTCAAATACACTTGAGTAGTTATCCTTAAGCTAGATGCGTGTAACTGTTTACAGTATGATGTCTCTGTCCGTGTGTCGCAGGTCTGCGGCCGATGCTGGTAGGAGACGGCGTATACTGTCAGGGTCAATGATCCCGAGGTCACGACCTGTAACTCCTTCTTCGTCTTTGAGGTCGCTAGACAGACAGAGCTCATCTGAACCGAGATCAGAGATATCTGAAAGTGCGTCATCACGACCAGCCAGCAGACTACCTAAGAGGTGAGAGAGGCTAGTACCAACAGGAAATGCTGTGGCCTAAGGCTACAGTGAATATCTGTCACTGTTAACGCGAGTATAGTCGATCAGGAGACGCTGTTATTCCTTTGTATGAGAATATCGAGAGTCCTTCTGTTCTATTCGATGGAATGAAATGTGAATGGATTGTTTAGACTTAGATTGTCATCTTAATAAAACCAGCATAGCAGTTCGAAAGTACAACTTACTGCTCTTTACAAAAGTCAATAGTAGGTCATACATAAGAGAACGGCATTTGAAGAAACCTTGACATTGGATACAAACCATCCTCCACCTGTTACTGAATAGCCTTTGACTTCACTCTAAACTAAAGCAATGTCATGACTAAAACAGTACTGGTATTGGAATGCAATGAGATTGGTACTAGGTTTTGGCCTAGACTACCTGCTGATTGGTAGTAATCTCCCCCTCTGCCCCCTATATGTATGTTACACTGTATATACGGTACTTGTCTGTATATTTTGTCTGATGGTACATGTACTATAAATTATATCGGATGGTATGTGATTTAAGAGCAAGAGATGGTGGAATTGGGGGAGCCCATTTAAATATTTCCAGATCTTCAGTGGAACCTAGAATATTCCAGAATCAGTCCAGTAAACCTTCCAGTAAGTAGCCAATTGTGTCCTTCTCCTGTAAGCCTCTGCTTCTGTTTACTCCATGTGCTCTTCCTGTATGTGTGTCTCATTGTCTAGCCATTGCACGCTGTTTCAAGTAGAGGAAGGTGGTGATGGAATCAGTGATTTATAGTGTCCACATGACAAACGCTGATTTTGTTTACTCACTCACTGTTATATTTAATGCTCTAGACTTTCCTAAAGCCATGTTTACACAAGTTATAGTGCGTACCTTCCATTGGCCAATAGTTGCAAGATAAACACTAGTCTATATTATGTCTTCCTCGTAAGTAATGTTAAATAATTATATTATAGCATGAGTTTTGTTGTATTTAGGGCTGCCCAGTGCCCATCCCTCTGTCACGTCTGCTACTGAGCTGACCTCACAGGATGAGCAGTCACCCGACCTTGACCTCAGCAGTGAAGAAGAAGCTGGCCTGCATGTACAAGTAGATGAGAGCTTTGGGGGAACCTTCCTTACTCAACCTAACAAGTAAGGTCTTGGGGTTAAGGCTCTCATTCGCAGGGCTATACACTTACACATAAAATTCGCGCTGTAGCTACCCGATTTGTTGCAGTCTGTTAGTGTTCATTCTTCCTTATATGGTTTTATGGTGTACCTAGTCGTTAAAATACACTGATAAGTCTGTCCAGCAATAGCTTTTTAGCTTAGTTCTTGCTTATGAAGGTCCACAATCACATCTTGTTCAGTCTCCTTGAGGCTTTTAGACATGTTCGCAGAATGAATTTTATGTGAAAACAGCCCAAATACGGACAATATTTGTATCATTCAGAACCTTTCTGATCTTGCAAAAGTTTCATCAATAGCTAGATTATGTCTAAGGCATTGTTGGAGTTTAAAATCATTTGCTTAGTTACGTTATTTGGTGTCATTATACGTCTCTGTAGGGACGAAAGCCAACGAGCATACATAAAATTTTATTCTCGATATTGAGGCCATTTCCAAAGCCTAGTATTCAGTAAATATGCCTTCAATGAAAACCCTTTTGATACCATTAAAAAGAGTAGGTTTTCAGCTTTGCAATGATGTATCATTTTTAAAATTTAAATAAATTATGTAATGTGCAGGGTCGGTTGAAAATATGTCCCATTTATGTTCCATCACCAGGGTTATAATGGGGGGGGGGGGGGGGGGGGGGTGTTAATATTTTTGAACATGACTGTATGTGTAGGCCTACATCTCTGTGTAGGATTGAAAAGGTATCAAGGCATCTGTATGTGTGAGCTTTATTCTATGAGTGTAATTATAATTTTATTTAATTTACTTTCTGTATTAACCTCACTCAGCTCTCTATTGTTAAACCGGCTGCAACAGTTTCAGCACATTTCGGAATGTATTTACCTTGCGAGCTATACCTGTAACCTAGCCATAGCGTATGTACCATGTCGGAGTATATATTTGTTGATACACTGATCTAGTACCTATAGTAGTGGTTATATTATAATTCATACATGTATTATACAGCTCTCTGAACATACGTAATCCCCCGTCTTCCGACACTCAGCCATTGTCCACCATGTTTGACACACATGATCAGGTGACCTCAATGACTGATAGATCTGCTACTGAAGCACCTCACCCTCCTCCTTCCAAGCACAGGTACGTCAGTTCAACCTACGGCTCTCCCTAGACAACCAACTCTACGATAATATTATTGATGATTGATGGTACTAACTGTGATAACGGCAAGATGTGACTAGAGTTGTCTTACTTTTAACTTGTACATCTCTGTGTATGAGAAATGAGGCAACAACCAACAACCAATAGGATTGTAGATGATGGTTTGTGGTTGTACAGCTAAAGTCCTCTGATGACATGTAGCAATACTTTGAAAAAGAGGCAACATAACTCCAAACTGATGGCACATTTTAGTTGATGAGATTCATGGTTATACCTACTTATTAATCCTATACTGTATGTGTATATACACTGTAGTAGAGTTGTCCGCTAGCATTGCACTTGGCTAGTTGTAAACTGAGTGTATACTTTATATCTGCCTAGTATTAGACTGAGTGTATAGTTTATACCTGCCTAGTATTAGACTGAGTGCATACTTTATACCTGCCTAGTACTAGACTGAGTGTATAATTTATATCTGCCTAGTATTAGACTGAGTGTATAGTTTATACCTGCCTAGTATTAGACTGAGTGTATAGTTTATACCTGCCTAGTATTAGACTGAGTGCATACTTTATACCTGCCTTGTACTAGACTGAGTGTATACTTTATATCTGCCTAGTATTAGACTGAGTGTATAGTTTATACCTGCCTAGTATTAGACTGAGTGTATAGTTTATACCTGCCTAGTACTAGACTGAGTGCATACTTTATACCTGCCTAGTACTAGACTGAGTGCATAATTTATACCTGCCTAGTACTAGACTGAGTGTATACTTTATACCTGCCTAGTATTAGGCTGAGTGTTTAGTTTATACCTGCCTAGTACTAGACTGAGTGTATACTTTATACCTGCCTAGTATTAGGCTGAGTGTTTAGTTTATACCTGCCTAGTACTAGACTGAGTGTATAGTTTATATAGCAGGAGCACTAGAGTTACAACTAAGACCACACTTGACTATGAAGAGGTGGAGACAACTAAAAAGACTACGAGGATCGTTTCTCGCTCTCCCTCCAACCCCAAAGAGCTGCCACTCAAGAGGGATAACTCCCGGACAGACACGTCTAAGGAGAGGAGCAAGAGTCTACACAATGCTAACAGACTGAGGCAAGCAGAGAAGATTCTAGAGAGGCGCGCGTTAAGTGAGGCGCGTAAAGGTAAACTTGATGTCATCAGTAGATTAACAATTCAAATAAGATGGTTCAGGGGCTGGTGTTGTTAATCTTAGTTTCTGCTGTAGACTTTAATTTTCCAATGGAGCTTCAAGATCAACAGCCAATGGCGATAAAGATGACAACTTTCACGTTTTAACCGAGGGACGCATAGGGTATATTACAAATCATTGGACAACTTTGCTACTTCCAGCTGATGAATTTTTGCTGAGTGGTGCTAAGGCTAGGTTTTCTTTGTGTTCAGTTTAATCAGTAGCATGATATACTCCTATACAGATTCGCCGTCACAGTTTGGAGAGGCTAAGGCACTGAATGATGCTATTCGCATGCTGGAGGCACGGGAGACAAAAGATAACAAGTCTTCAACAGGTAAGGGCATGCAATACTTGTCTTTGATTCGACAGTAGTTTTGTATGCTTTTCTCTGCATGTAGTCTCGCTGAATGGTTGGCTAGAGGCTTTACTCTGATTGGTTACTAGTGAGTTTGTCATACTATATGGCTATTATATAATGGCTAATGTGTACAGAGAAAAGTAGCTGGAGCCCAACACTACCAGATGACATGGGGGATAACTCCAGACCTATGAGCAGTACTTGGACCTCATTGGCTGAATTCGATCAATCACCAGATACAAAACCAAAGACTCCTGGCTTCACACAGTAAGTTTTCTGATATTTTCGGCAGATCTGTTGATTGAGAGTGTTAGGGAACATGGGTCGTAGATGGTGGCCATTTTATGTACCACAAATGCTACAAGCCTGTCATTATTTTATATTTATATTAAGTGGTGAATGCTATATTCATTGGAAAATCCTTGAAAAGCAGCTGTGTTCTCTGTTGACGTGCCTCTTTTCTTTCCTCTGGCAGTGGAGTAGTTTAACTGTTGTAGTGGCGGTAGTAGTACCAGTAGGAGTAGTAGTTGTAGTAGTAGCAGTAGTAGTTGTAGTAGCAGCAGCAGCAACAGCAGCAGTAGCAGTAGTAGTAGTAGTAATAGTAGTAGTAGTAGCGGCCTTCATACTTTTGCTGTACACATGTGCAATGTACAGGTTGATAACAGCTCTATAGTGGGTACTTCTCATAAACTCTAAAGGAATCGTAACACTCTTCTAACACAGAGCATCCTCTACAGTCTACACAATCCAACGTATTAATTGGGAGTCACCTACTCTTTCATCACACCTCTACTCACCCAACTCAATCAAGCATGACACTAATCATGATACTCACATTATAGTCTATTTATTATAACAATGAATGCAGTTGATCGTATCAGTTATACAGGTCACATAGTTTAATATATAACCGAATTATATAGGTCAGAAAATACTAACTTTATCTCTAGCCTCTATACTAACGCCTTGTCTGCTTTGGGAGCCTGCCAACCCCACCCTATATGTTGAGTAATTATTGACTGACACAGTGGCTAGGTATTCAGCGTGAAGTACTAATACTTGTATAACAATATGATAGAATCATCACATTCCTGCTACCAGCTCATCACTTGTGACTGTCCAGGCATGACTTACTGACTCACTGACAAGTGTGTATGTGCTGCTACTCAGCTCATTCATTCACTAGTTACTAGTTGACTAACTTTGTTTCCTCAGTACACACTCAGTACACACTAGGTACTACACCAATACACAGGATACAGTACACAGACTAGCACACCCTACTCAGACATCTGTACCCAGCTGAGATTATACAGTCAGTGAATACTCTAGTGGATTTTATATGATAGCCAGTTAGTAATCAGTAAGTACAGTACTACGTCATACTATCAGGTTGTACTCTGACTAGAGCCTCATATTCATCAATCACATCACTATAATGATACTTCTAGTCTCACTCATCTAAACAGTATATTATAAACAAGTAGACATGTCTATCGCATACACTGTTTTAGTGTTTATAAGTTACCAGCTGTGGATCGTTGGAATATTATGATAAACTCGAGTTCATGCAGTAATTCGGTAGATGACTCCTATTTAGTGGAGTGTTCCATCACATAGAAAGATGATTCGTATTATCTAATCAGGGTAAACATGACGACTGGATGGATAACTCTGGTCATTATTATTTGCTACCTACCATCCCGCCATCTCACCATTCTACCATCTCACCATCTTACCATTCTACCATCTTACCATCCTACCATCCTACCAGTAATATACACGTGTATGATATCCTGTAGTTGTGTGTACAAAGGTGTAATAACATTAGGCCTCTATGTGGAAAGGAACAATTCGAAACAGGACAGTTCAAAACTGTGTAGATTGCATTTAGAAGAACACAACTTGCAAATAATTAATTTTCATTAATTAATTTAATTCATTAAATGAAATAACATAATATTAAAAATAAAAATTAGTTGAAATCTGGTGGTTGGGGTTTGGGTTAGGCGTTTCGAACTGTTCACTTTTGAAACATCTTGTTTCGAACTGTCTTTTTCAAGCAGTCGTACATTCCCTCTATGTACATGGTACATGAGACATGTACTGACAGTTACAATTTACCAGTGTATCTGTGTATCTGTATAGTATGTATTTACCAGATCCCAGAGATATCTGTGTATTATAGTCTATAATACCAGTACTCGTACTTGTTACTGTAGTTGTAGCACATAATAGGACTAAGGATAATGTGATAATAATGTGACACTTCCTCTTGTCAGAGGCAGCATATTATGCTGTCACTGTATGCTGTAGTCTACAGTGGGTGAGGGGATATACCACCCAGTATATGGTATTATCTACTCTATGAATTGGTTTTGAGTAGAGCTGTTGATTGTGGGAGTTATGCCACCAGAAGTAAACAACAGACCATTTTGGGGCCATATAACAAAGAATTACATTGGTCAAGTCATCTTTCTATCGGCAATTTTGATTGGTTCTATGGGCCCAACATGGCATCCATAATGTTCCCCCCAGTGACGCAACTCTCACAATAAACGGCTATGGTTTTGAGTTCAGCATGTACATTGTATGTCTCTAACTAAAGCATCCACTACACACTGGATACCCTGTTCCAACTACTGCTATATGGACTTGGTACCATGTATTAATATCACCCCATCACATTGTTACTGCTTACAGAGTTAGGTGTAGCTAATCCAGTAATATAGATGCTGGGACCTAAGGCTAGTCTAGTTTATAAGGGTGGATACTAGTTGTATAATTAATACCAGTAGTGTTAGATTGATCAGTTGTGCATGTCATTATATTATTAGTAGTACACTGTGATACACTGTGAGTGTGTGGTGTAGGCTGTAGGGGGGGAGGTAGTACACTGTGATATATACACTGTGAGTGTGTGGTGTAGGTTGCAGGGGGAGGGGGCAGTACACTGTGATATATACACTGTGAGTGTGTGGTGTAGGCTATAGGGGGGGAGGTAGTACACTGTGATATATACACTGTGAGTGTGTGGTGTAGGCTATAGGGGGGAGGTAGTACACTGTGATATATACACTGTGAGTGTGTGGTGTAGGCTGTAGCTGGAGGGTATATAATTAGGGTACATACTCATATCAAGTGGTGGTAGTAGTATTCTAGTGTTTAGTGTTTTACTAACAGTTGTACATAGTATACCAACACAGTTCATATATCTAGTGTATAGCCTTCCTGTTCCATCTTAGGAGCAACAATTTGAATCCCTAAATGTTGGATCAGTTACTAAACATGGAGTTACGAACTGCTGTATAACTACATATTATATATATTATGACTCTATTTAGTTCATACTTGTACCTATTGTACAATACCTTTACTTTGTATACAGTGCTTGTACTGTATAGGTGTGTAAGGGAAACAACACTGTAGGTGCTACTCTGTTATCTATATATAAGCCTATTATGGTGATATATAACAATAATGTGTAAATGTTATACCTCCTTGGGGGCCATTCCAAGATAACACCTCTCTGCACTATACACTAGTATATACATAGCATACTGTACAGTGCTGTTCAAAAGTATTGGGACGCCTTGTTAATTTCAGACATTTTTTTGTTATTGAGCTTTTTTGTAATACCATCATTATAAGTCAACTTAAATGTTGGTTTATTTCTAAGATAAGGTGGTTAAGAATGAGTTGCAAAATTTTAAAGTGGTAAAGTCATATTTATTTGTGCAAATTCGAGTTAAACTATACAAGGGGCACAACTCCTATTTTCACTATTTATATAACGAACATAAAACGGTGCATAAATTGATTGAACTACTACTAAAATATTTTATGAGTACTCAGAGATGAAAAATTATCATGTTTTCTTATTTCCAATAGAGTCACGGTGTCAGTATTTAATTGGCCAGCCTTTGTTCTGCAACACCAACTGACATCGTTTTGGCATCGTCATGACCAGTTTCTCGAGCTCTTTCCCAGTTACTACGTGGTGCCAAGAGTTGATTATGGCTTCAATCAACTCCCTTTTAGTCTTGGGCTTTCTTTTGTTAATTAGTATACTCATCCTCTGCCATAAGTTTTCAATGGGATTTAAGTCTGGGCTTTGAGGAGGCCAATTGATGCAAGTGACGCCGTTGGCTCGATGCCACTCTGCTACCTTCTTTGCACGATGGCATGGTGCATTGTCATCTTGGAACTTCCATGGTTGTGTAGGAAATAAATCCTTTGCAGATGGAAGAAGTTTCTGCTTCAAAGTATTAATGTACTTTTCTCCATTCATCATGCCTTCACAGACAGAGAGGCGACCAACTCCGTGAGCAGACATGCAGCCCCACACCATAACAGATGTGGGGTGTTTGATTGTGGGATTGATGCAGAAGGGCTTGAATTCTTCACCTGGTCTTCTTCTTACATATGCATTCCCTGAGTGGTTGTTTACTGTAAAATTTGACTCGTCAGAAAATATTACATTCTTCCACATCTCTGGGGTCCAATTGATGTGCTCACGTGCCCATGAAAGACGGAGTTTGAGCTGACGTTTTGTTAAAAGTAGCTTCCTTCGAGCTTTGCACCCTCTCAGTCCAGCAACATTAAGTCTCTTTCTTACAGTGGATGATGAAACTGACACACCTGTTGATTCTGTCCATTCCCTGACAAGTTCAGGGCTGGTCTTGTGTCGATCTTTCAAGGATAGTCTAATGAGCATCTTATCATCCCGTACCGTGCTTTTACGTTTTCGGCCGGATTTTGGTCTTTCCTCAGTAGAACCAGTGTCTCTCCACCTTTTAATTGTAGTGTGCACACCATTTCTGCTACAGCCTGTCTTGGAAGCTATTTCTCTAACTGATTTTCCTTCTTTGTGGAGAAATATTATGATATTCCGTTGCTCAGATGAAAGATGCGTTAAGGTCATATTTGCAGCACAATCAACTCCTTTCTAGTACACTCAAAGCTTACTACACTGTTTAATTTTGGAGCCAAAGTGTCATGGCACCACGTGATAACTCTATGTAGAGAGAAATGTCATTTTAATTGATTAGTTTGGCAATTTACCAAGCTTTAGCAGCAAGTAATAATTTTACTCGGATTTGTCTCCCTTTATAGGTTGTGTTCTTGGCCAATTTTTTATGGTACAGCAACATAATGCTGTAATTTTTAGATTGTATTTGAATAGAATACAAATTTTGCAGCATTTTGATATGTAAAACTCTGGTATTGAGCAAAAAATAGATGAAAAAATGTCCATGACAGACAGTTTTGGAAAATTTGGCAAAGCGTCCCAATACATATGAACAGCACTGTATATAGTATATACACAGTTTATATTGTGTATAATGTAGGCCTATATTATGTATTTACTGCTGTGCCTTCTATCTACCTGGTGAAATATCAGCTGTACTATTTATTAGTATAAATTTGATTTGATATCTTATTTCAGTGATAGCTTGGGGTCTCTAGGTAACCAGTGGGTCACGAGACCACAGGCTATGGTGTCAGAGAGTTACTGAGTTACTGCTGTAATTACATTATTTCATGCATTTGTAGGTATATAATGTACATAGATAGATATACATGTACATAGATATACATGTACATAGATATACATGTATATCTATGTACATGTATATCTATGTACATGTATATAGATATACATGTACATAGATATACATGTACATAGATATACATGTACATAGATATACATGTACATAGATATACATGTATATACATGTAGATGTGCATGTAGATATACGTGTATAATAGGCTCTAGTCACTCTACCTGTATATAAGTGTTTACTATTATAATATATTACCAGCCTACCGCACTGCTAGATACAGTACACACATTGTACATTCTTTATACGCTATATCTATACCTACTATACTGTATGTAAATATAGCACAGGGCACACAACTCCTGTACATATACTATATCTACTATAATGTACATATACTATATCTAGTGTAATGTACATATACTATATCTAGTATATGTGCATGTATGTATGATTGTGTACTGTCTAATGGTGAGTTGATATCTAGTATACAGTATATAATAATTAATCATACTACACTACTAGTTACAATGTGTATTGTCTTTACTTGTTGATATAATTATACATACTGATATCAAATGATTACTAACAAACACCTACTGTATTGTTAGAGGGGAGATTGTATTGCTGCCTGCACTAGCTGCCTATCCCATATGTTACTACACTGTATATAACATACACATACACTACACTAACCACTCAATATATGATAGAGTGTTGTACTGTTAGTGTGTGCTGTGTTACTTCTCAGCCTATACTATACTATAGCTTACACATCATATCTGTAAATATTTTATGATGTATCGAAAAAGAGTCCGTATTGTTATGTGAGTATGTATAGTAGGTACATTACCTTAACTGTACATGTACTGTATGTACAGATCTTATGATATAATATAACACCTTCAGTATTGGAGAGTAGATAATACTGTGTACTGGTATGGTGGGAGTTATCTCCTCCCCATGTATCACCTGTTGTGGATATTATCAGTGTATCAATTAGTGGTTGTAGTTGTTCTAATCCTCACTTAACTGTGATAATCCTCTAGTCTAAGATAATGTCATCTACTAAATCTAATCACTTACAATGTCAATGCTAGACCCTACTCTAGGTTGGGTGGGTCAGTTCTAGACCCTACTCTAGGTTGGGTGGGTCAGTATCCCTTATTACTGGTAGCTGTTCTAAATTAGACAGTGGTCAATGCAACTCTACTATATTCAGGTATTATATGTACTGTACTACACTGTACTGTACTACACTGTACTGTGGGCAAGGTAACTTATACATGAATATACTGTATGTACAGTGTAAATACATACATCTACTCTACACACACTACATTGTACATACTAGTCACTGTTTTTACTACATGATTGCATAATACAGTCAGCAATTCACTATCATCTGTTCCTCAGTTTTCTCTGGGTCCTGTCACCCCCCTCCCCCTCCCCCCCCCGAGTTATTATGCCCTTAATGCGTGGAGATCACTGGCTATAGTAGGAAATCAGCTGGTTTGCTGAGTGACACATGAGGTCCACAGGAAACAGCTGGACAGTGCCATAGCGGTCTGTCTGTCTGTCTGTCTGTCTGTCTGCCTTGAGAAACACTTCCTTTTCAGGAAATAAATATTGCCGTTAAAATAGGGAGCAGCATTCACAATCATAGAATCTGTAGTGAACCATCTCATTGTCTCAAGCTACTAGTTGGGAGACATCTCTATATCTCTATACCTTTCAGTCACACTTCCTGTTGTAAACATACATGTGATAGTAAATAAATAGCAGACATAAGTGGGGATAATCTGGTGTATAGGTCACTCAGCGATACCATATGAAGTATTGAATACTGACTGTGATATACATGTACATGTATCTACACAGTATATTACAATCATTGGTGATTCATTGTCTTCTCTTGTCCAACATGTTCTACTGTGGTACTGTATCGTGTTAGTCTGTGTTCCCATCTGCCTATTATGCATCATGCTATCGAGTGGGTAGCTCACAGGTCCCTATGACAATTAAGGGTCCTTGGGCTAACACCAAAATCACTCATCAATCACAGAAGTGTGATTGATGAGTGATTTTGGTGTTAGCCCAAGGACCCTTAATTGTGATTAACTGTCACTCAGCCTAGCCTACATAATAGGCTGCTCTACTTATGAATTGGAATATCTACTCCTGTTTTTAGCAGACCACATCATGATGGTATATCATTGTACATGACAAGTTGCACATTGTACTGCACACTACTGTTGTTACCACAGACACATCACTCTACTGTTTCATATATAATCAGTATACAACATATTATACTGTACAGTGTGTGGGTAACTGCTGGTTAGTTAGGAGTTACACCCCCTTAACTACTCCATGTTTCAGTATTATATAGTCATGTATGTGTGTTTGTTACAGATCAGGTGATGCTGAGCTAGAGAGAGGCGGAGTAAACAAGGTGGGTAAAGGGGATAACCCCCCCCCCCCCGATGTTGTTGAAGTACTACAACAGGTGGTATTGTTGCAGTATATTACAGTGCATAGGCTATAATAATATTATAATATTATATTATATAGATATAGATATACTGCTTACGTGTTATACACAGGCTATACTCACAGTGAGACACAGGGCTAAGAACATACTAGAGTCCTCCTGCAAGTGTCAATTTCCCTCAGTTAGTGTTTATGTGTCTTATGTCCTTTGTACCACCAGCTGTAGGGTTTATTAGCAGTCTATCACCAGCTTACTGTATGTACATGTGGTACATAGAACTTATGGTATTGTAATGTAGGTACATAAACACAAGGAGGATATGCCCAGAACAAGCCACACCCACTTACCAGGAGCTGTTAACCACGCCCACTATGCACTGCCCACCACATCATACCTTTCCAAGTAAGTGGCCCGTGGTTATATCATTGCAGGTAGAATAGTAACCATATACTAGAATGTTTTACCTGCTGTGTATATAGTACTGCATAACATAGCATAGCATAGCATAGCGTAGTGCTGGACAGTTTTGATTTGCATGTTCATTCAGTTTTTTTGCTGATTTTTCTAAAAAACTTAATGAAACCAAGGTTGTCTTCTCACACTCGGTTTAATTCGGTTTTTGAAATTGTGGAAAAACAACCGAATTGAACTGAAAACTTAATACTTAATGTTGGGAGTTGTCACACTCTTCTTTTAAACTGTAATGGCAGCCATTTCTACTTTTCTTTAATAAATTGGGCCATTCCATGGGGACTGATCAAATTTGCGTGCTGGCCCGACTCAGATTCTTTTGAAAATTTGCAGGTAGAAAGAGCACCCTTGAATTAGTGGGAAACCACCAATTTTTTTTCTATTGGACCCCTGTGGTTCCGGCAGCAGCTTGTTGAAAAGTGGGAAAATGTCGTGGGGACAACTCCAAATTGAATTTTTTGAAATTTTTAAATATTCAAATTATTACTGTGGCCACTGTATGATACTTAGAGCTGTAATTTTTGTTGCATAGATACTTTTATATACGTGCTTTAGTTTCATTACTCATTCAAGCCTGTATGGTCAACATATTGAGGGTCAGAGGTCACCGAAAACACCTCTCGGAGCCAGTTTGACCCAAATTCACTTAAAATCGACCAAATAGACACTGCTGGATCTGATGAAAAAAAGGTTGATATACAATAACTAAGTATTGAAGATGCTCAATACAAGGATAAATGAATTTTTGACAATAAAAAACACCTTCCAGACTAAACCATATGGCGACAGCGGCTCAAATTCAACATGGCCGTCGTACGAGTTGGCGTTTTGGGGCGTTATTCAAGGCTAAATCTACTAAACTTAGTAGTGAAAATTAATGGTGAAAATGTTGCTATATATACAATTCACACCTGTAGATTCCATTTCTGCAATAAAAACTTTGTCTTTTTGGGTCTAAACAGTTGAATTCTCAGATTCAAATTTTACATATATTCGCTATAATATAGTGACGACATGGCCATGCAGTTAATTGGCTATGGCCATAGAAGTCAGTCAGTACTTAATTTGAGGTACAATTTGCGACTTGGCCTGGTTATACAACCTTATTGGTGAAGAAAAATCAGTGAAATCCTTTTTAATAGCGCAAACATGCAGTTTTGGTAACTTTACCATGACTCGTCCTTTCACACGTTTGTTAAATGAGGTAAGATAGCTAATCTAAACAGTATTTCAAGGTGTGACTTATACCAAGTATTGTTTAGTGAAAAAGAAGGTGAAGAAAGTGATGCTCCATGGAACTAAGGCACCTTTAATCAGTGGGTAAGACTGAGGAGTTAAAGGTTATTTAAACTAGCTCAAGACAAATTTTGGGGTCACCATTAGTTATCAAATTCTAATCAAATGTATACATGTACATGCACATGCATAACTATAGCCACAGGCCTCGAACAATAACTTTTAACAATTTTTATATATATTTACATGTAGCTGACAATTAAACCGGTGTTTGCTAATTAGCTCAAAAAATATCTTTTTGGTCCTATATAAATGACCACAACTAATGTAAGTGGTGCGACATGCATTAACTTTTAAACAACAGAGTAATCAAAAATATGAATATGGTTTTGTGAGACTTAGTCTAGTTGTACCTAGCAAGTTGAAATTATATTACAAGTGTTCGCTTGCTTCCAAAGGTAATAATGTTTAATGTACTTGCTAGCATCACCTCGCCAAATTTACCATTCCTTATACCGACAACTTGATTTTCGATCGAGATAGTTTTGACCCTTCGAAAGACAAAACTACTTATCTGAAAAAAATTATGCTCAGTGAATAAAAGAAGAGCAAATCTTACCTTTCTAAGTGCAGACAACCATATTGACCTGGCCATAATAATTGTTATACTATGAACTGCTGAAATTCAATCTCTTCTAATAAATACTGTACAACACTTATACACCGAAAAAGGAACTATCCACATATCATGAACAAAAAATATTTTTGAAGCTAATTAGTAAAGACTGGTTTAATTGTAAGCTAAATACATGTATATAATTATTATGTAAGTTTGTCGAAACTACTGTTTGTGGGCTGTCGCTATAATTTTGCGTGTATATTTTTGATTAGAATCTGATAACTAATGGTGACCCTAAAAAAAATCCCGAGCTACAACACCACCTCACCCACTGATTAAAGAAGCCTTAGTTCTATGGAGCTTCATCTTCTTCCCCTTCCTTTTCATTAAACAATACTTGGTTAAGTCTGACCTGGAAATACTGCTTAGCTTAGCTATTCTGCCTCATTTAACAAACGTGTGAAAGGAAGAGTAATGGCAAAGTTAACAAAACTGCATGTTTAGGCTAGTAAAACGGATTTCACCCATTTTTCTTTACAAAGTAGGTTGCATAACCAGGCCAAGTCTCAAATTGCACCTTAAATTAAGTCTTAACTGACCTTTATGGCCATAGCCAATTAACTGCATTGGCGATATAGTCACTATATTATAGCGAATATATGTAAAATTTGAATCTGAGAATTCAGCCTTTTAGACCCAAAAAGACAAAGTTTTTATTGCAGAAATGGAATCTACAGGTGTGAATTGTATATATAGCAACATTTTCACCATTAATTTTCACTACTAAGTTTAGTAGATTTAGCCTTGAATAACGCCCTGAAACGCCAACTCGGACGACGGCCATGTTGAATTCAAGCTGCTGTCGCCATACAGTTCATTTTGGAGAGTTTTTGTTCTCAAAAATTCATTTATCCTTGTGTTGAGCACCGCTAA
Source organism: Bugulina stolonifera (assembly GCA_935421135.1). NCBI lineage: Eukaryota > Metazoa > Bryozoa > Gymnolaemata > Cheilostomatida > Bugulidae > Bugulina > Bugulina stolonifera. The sequence continues at coordinate 1,235,361 of OW285197.1, read as the reverse complement.
TCCTTAGTTATTCTATATCAACCTTCTTTTTATCAAATCCAGCAGTGTTTATTTGGTCGATTTTCAGTGAATTTGGGTCAAGCTAGCTCCGAGAGGTGTTTTCAGTGACCTCTGACGCTCAATATGTTGACCATACAGGCTTGAATGAGTAATAAAACTGAAGCACGTATATAAAAGTATCTATGTAACAAAAATTACAGCTCTAAGTATCATACAGTGGCCACAGTAATAATTTGAATGTCCAGGAATTTCAAAAAAGTCCGTTTGGAGTTGTTCCCACCACATTTTCCCACTTTTCAACGAGCTGCTGCGGGAACCAAAGGGGTCAAATAGAAAAAGAATTGGTGGTTTCCCACTAATTCAAGGGTGCTCTTTCAACCTGCAAATTTTCAAAAAAATCTGAGTCGGGCCAGCACGCAAATTTGATCAGTCCCCATGGAATGGCCCAATTGCAATTATTAAATGCCAATTATCTATAATAATATGCAAGTATAACAACTAGAATTGAGTGAATCTTCTCTGGATCACAGTCATGGCTGCTGATAATCTGAATTCCAAATATGACATCGAATTATGAAGATTGAAGGATGCATAATATAATTCACATGTTCGTAGTTTCAGGCATTACCGGAAATGGCCACCATTTTAATTTCGTTTAATAAGTTGCAATTATCAAATATTAATTGTTTTTAACAATACGCAAGTTTGACTAATAAAATCAAATGAAAACTACAGTAAACTCTCACTGGGTGCCATTAATGGTTGCAGCTAAGTGTGTGTTGCAAGGATGACATCGAAAATTATAAGGATTAAAATAAGCACAAAAATGGCAGCCATTTTCATTTCGCTTAATAGTTAACAGTTATTAAATATTTATTATTTATAATAATATGCAATCATAACTGCAAACTACAATAAATAACCACTGGGTGATAATATTATGGCTGCAGTTAAGTCTAAATTCCAAGGATGGCATCGAATTATAAGGATTGAAAAAAGCATAACATGAATTCACATGTTTTCAACGCCAGCCATCATCAAAAGTGGGTGCGCTGAGAGGCCAGGCGTGGTTTGAATTTTAAAACTAAATTGAACCGCACCACCGCATTCGGTTTCGGTTCGCACTCTAAATTTTGGCAGTTTTTGAACTGAAAGAAAAAACAACTCAAAAACTGAATGAAACCGAAACACCATGCAGCACTAGTATTGCATAACATAACATAACATAGCATGGTAATAGTATAGTATGCGTCTAAATTGTATTACATACCGTATGATTGCATGTATATGTATGAGTACATTGTATTACATACCGTATGATTGCATGTATATGTATGAGTACATTGTATTACATACCGTATGATTGCATGTATATGTATGAGTACATTGTATTACATACCGTATGATTGCATGTATATGTATGAGTACATTGTATTACATACCGTATGATTGCATGTATATGTATGAGCACATTGTATTACATTTTGTTTCGCATTTGGTTTGTTTTGTATTTGCTTTACAAAACTCTTAATTTTAAAATTCAGCCTAAAATCTCGAAGTAAAGGAGGTGGCAGGTAAGGAGTGGTCTAATAGTGCCTAAAAGGCTAAAATATATTTTACTCTTTAGTGTGTTGGTATTAGCTGTGCTCCTAATAGTTTGTTGTGTGAATTGGTTTTAGTTAAATTCAACTCGCTATCTCTCCTGTAGCGTAATGGGGACCATAGTCCTGCTACTAGTAACACACACTCTATGTTACAGTGTACTATTACACCCAAATACGAGTAAGTTTACCACATCATTGCACTGTACTAAATAGTAGTAATACTGAGGAAGCCTGGGTGTTAGATACAGGGGATATAACTGATACAGTTGATAAGTTGGAGTCGGTGTGATGACAGTCATAGTGGGGGCTGACAATCATAGTATGAAATTCAGTGTACGCTTTGAAACCGACCAATTGTAGCAATTCATGTTGACTGACGTGTATAATGATTATATCTCTACTGTGTATACGTGTAGGTCTGTATTAATAGACGGTGTATATATAATGGGAGTTGTGCATCCCTGATCCCATATTCAAACAGGAGACAACTCTTAAAATACAATACCTGCTTTCCTCACTAAAGTCTTGTTGAGTCTTTGTATTAGTTATCATAGGTCCTCACAGTATCTTCCCACAATGCCTTCCCACAATGCCTTCCCACAATGCCTTCCCACAATGCTGTTCTGTATCCCTAGTATTATGTGTCACCAAGTCTTGTCTAATCTTTCCAACCAATCACAACTTTACATATCAACTCCTAATTGAATTTATTTCCTCTTGTAATACCACATAGCCATAGATACTACTAACCACACTTTAGCACTCTCCCTCTATCACTCTTACTACATTGACTGTTCCATATGATAGCCTGTGTTCTATACTGAGCTACAACACCAAGGTGCTGTCACACGATGCAGTCTCTAATCGTTTATCTGACATGTAGATACAGGTACTTGTTGGGATATGAACTATTAAACTATGTATATATATACCATAGGTTACAGACAGGAAGGACTGATAGCTCTTCTAGTGATGTAGCCCAAGTTCCAAAGAAGAAATCACCCCGTAAGAAACGATTAGAGTCTGACCAATTCCCACACAGCAAGTTGGACCAATCAGATGCCGGATTAGACACAAGCACTAAAGAAGATGCTACGGAGTGCGAGGAGTTGGTGCGGCAACTTCAGACTGTAAGTTGATTGGCTGATTCATGTGTCTGTCTGTCTGCTATAGTAAAATGATTACTTTGTGGCACCATTTGTCCTATGAATGACTTTGATTTGAACTGTTATGATTGTGGAGTTGCTTTCACATGGATAGAACTGGGAGTTGTCCCTTTTTATGGAAAATATGACTCTTAGCAAAAGTTATAAGCCTGCTGCCATTTGCTCTCTCTAAATCTGTGTACCCTGTGTGTCTGCTGTAGGATTTTGACGATCTCCTATCCAAGTATGCAATGGCGGAGGTGACCATAGACCAACTTAGACTGGGAGCCAAACTGAACATGTATGCAGACCCTGCCCTGCCTTCCCAGGCTACAGTAATACAGCCTAGTACTGCACGCAGTGCCACTACCCTTACTCTGCCTCATAAGGGTCAGGCCTCTCTCAACTCCTCTCTTCAAAGTGCTACTTTCAACTATAACTACCCTGGTGAGTCATATAACTACCCTGGTGAGTCAGTCAGTGAGTCTGTCGTTTGAGTCATTCTGTCAGTGAGGTGAGTCAGTCAGTCAGTCATTTGAGTCAGTCAGTCAGTCAGTTGATGCGTTGGTGAGCGAGTCGTGGAATGAGTTGGTGAATCAGTCAGTCACTCATCACTCAGGGAATATGTTATTTAATGTAATTAGTTAATCAACTAATCTGTAGGTGAAGTATAAAATTGGATCAACTTTGAAATGATGATAATCTATGAGTTCTTATAGTTTTATGCTGTGATATAAAAACTTGTAATATTGCTAGTATACTGTGCACACTCTAACAGTACAATATGGTACTATACTGTGCACACTATAGCAGTACAATATTGTAGTATATTGTGGTATTAAAGGGCTTTCTCCAAGGCAACCAGAATCCGGTGGTCCCTCTACAACCAGCCCATCTGCTAGATCTCTCACTGATGAACAGAGAGCCCTAGCAGGCAACATCATTCATCTCCAAGACCAGGTAAGTGTGAGAGGTCCGTGGAAAGAGGCCCCAATACCTAGATGCATGTGGAAGGAGTCGGTGAGCTACTCTATATACCACCAAGCGTATATAGTCACTCTACCTGTACTTGTGCCACTAAGTTATGAAACAAATCAATTCATTATATTCAATAAGCTAAACCCAAAGCATGAAAATTAAGTTTATTGTATTTAAAATGACTCTAAGTGGTAACAGGATACGAATGTGGAACAGGACACATTTGAACTGCTAAGCTTTCGACATATACAACAATCATAACCTTCATGTAATACACCGGTTTTAATCTGTATTTGCATTCAGTCTTTTTTTGCCGACTTTTCACAAAGACTGAATGATACCAAAGTTTTATTCGGTTTTCGAAATTTTTGAAAAGAACCGAATAAAAATCAATAGTTTGAGGCTCAATTTTGGGAATTGCTACTCTCCGCTTTCAACGGTTGCGGCGGTCATTTTTGAATTTGTTTTACAACTCGTAATTACTTAATACTAATTATTTATAATAATATGTACATGTAAGTATAGGTACTAAAAGCCTAGTAAAACTACAAGAAATCATCTCTGGGTGACAACGATGCTTGCAAATAAATCTGTATGTCAAAAATTACATCGAATTGTAAAGATTGTAATAGACCCAATATGAATTCACACGCACGCAACACCAGCCATTACTGGAAATGGTGTGATAAAGGGTCAGGCGCTGTTTGAATTTTATAACTGAATCGTATCAAACTGCCGCATTTGGTTTCGGGTTACATTTTGAAGTTTTGCTGCTTATGAACCGAGAGAAAAAACTGAATGATGCCAAAACACCATGCAGCACTAACATATTATGTGCTGTAGTAAAGCATACTATACAGACTACATGTACTCTATCCATCTAGCTCGTGTATACAGACAGAAGGACTGTTGTATGAATTACTGTTGTACATTCAGGTGGCGTCATTCATATCTGGGGTAAGTGGAGAAGGACGGATACTAAATCTAAAGCCTGAGATCCACCATCAGTTATATGAAGCCTTAGAGCAGAGTCAAGATACCCTCCACCACCAGTTAATCGAGGTAACAAAATTTAGCCTAGCTTAGATGTGAGATGTTACATACATGTACATGTATATGAGTAGCTACTTCATGTGCTGTATAGACGTACTTACCTACTATATGTACAGGTGTATTTAATGTACTTGCTGCATGTACACATGTATTTACTGTACTTACTATATGTAAATGTGTACTTACCGTATGCTACAGGAGAAGAGGTCAGACCCTTCCTTTGACACAGACAACCAACTAGCTGGTCATCTCCACCAAATACGTATGTCTATGGATGATCAGGCAGAGAAATTACCTGCACTAGAACCACCGTCCCGGGCCAACGTAAGTCACCTAGTACTGGATGGTCACACTAACATCTGGGGTGTAGACATAGTGACGTCTGCAATCGTACCGAGTGTTTATATATTTAGCACTACAATTACTAGTGAGTGTCAGTCACATGCCAACTATACACTTAGTCTATCATTGCATACTATATCTCTTACCAGCTGAGTAAGTACACTTCAGAGGACGAGACAGTCTCGCAGACACCCTCTAGTATGACCACTGGGAACTCTGGCTCAACCAGTGTACGCAGACCAAGGAGATCACATCGGCACAGTAGACGTAGCAGTAGACAGGTGAGTACGTGTAATACAGTAGTACATGTAGTACAGTAGTACATGTAATACAGTAGTACATGTAATACAGTAATATGTCAATAATTGTTAGAAATAAATGCACATTTATTGTCCAATCTATTACTTGGGAAAACAACATTCATCTGAGATGAGCAAATACTAATTAAGTAGTACATTTACATCTATGTTTGTACTCGAGTCACATTCGAACAATCCATAAAATAGCTGAGAACTTTACTATCCGTGACCTTGGGCTATTTGCATAATTTACCAGAATGTAGAGCGACAGATTGAAGTCTCTGAAATCGTCTGCCATCTTGGAACATTTGATTTTTCATTCCCCATGAGTTCTCTGTGCTACATAGGAGTTAGCTTATTACAACATTTGCTGATAATGATGACATCATTAGCGACTAACTACTGATTGAACACTAACAAAGTGAATAAAAGGTTTATAAATATTAAAAATTTGTGTTTATATTATGCTTGCAGTAACTAACAGACAATTAATAGCTGAAGACTATCAGATTAAATTAAAAGACTAAAATTTGTCGGTTTTATATCTGAATTCTAATCTCCTCTTGCTGGGCAACCTTCACCTCTGGTATTCACTGAGAATATACAATTAATTATACAATGAACACATACATGTATCCTAGTCATGCGCTGTTGGCTACCCATTGTATCTCTTACGGAGATTACCCATTCAGGAGAGGGCGACTACGGTTGAATGTTCATGCTCCTTGTGTCATTCTACATTGTACATTCAGGCAAATTATGCAAACAGCCGAAAGTCACAAATAGTAAAGTTCTAAGCATCAGCCATATTATGGATCGTTCCAGTTTGTAGTAATATCTTACACTAATATACTAGTGGCTACTCTATATCTGTGTCTATCAGGCCACTCCTCAAGGGTCCAGACAATCCCCATCCTACACAGAGCACAGTTCATCTGTAGATGATGACATGCTGACAGACGATGAGACGGTTAGACCTAGAGCTCATCTGCGTAGTAGCAAAGACGGGGGAATTGCTACAAATATGAGACCACAGGCTAAGGTGTGTTCTTAAGCGTACAATGTATATTTGGTAGTATACAGTAGTTGATTATATCTATCTCAAGCATATATTTGGTATTATGCAGTACCTACTGCAGTATTGCTTTGTTCAAACACACAACTGGTTTGTTTTGCTATGTGAATGTAATAGTGTGTATGACTTGTATTGTTACAATCAGTATACACTGGATATGAATAATTGTGTCCAACTGTTTATCAGTTATTGAATAGTTGATTGGAAACTAGCGTCACTCTATCACTCTGATTACTACTACTAGCTGTCTACTCATTATATCTAGGAGTGGATGTACTTCATGTCTGCGGTTAGTCAGGGGGTGGAAGGGTTGGCGGTCCTTAACTATCAATAATGTGAACTATCATACCCACCCAAATATAGACTGACTATTGTTGCTAGTCCTGTAGTATTATTATTCATATCATCATCATAACATAGTTTTGTGTTACAGTCAACCCCCTAGTCCACATGTCTCTGTAGCCACCCCTAGCCCTCATGTTAGTAGGATGCTATGAATGAACAACTTGTATTGTGACTGCAGGGACTACACGCAGCAGCAAGTAACAGTTCTGTAGCGGGTAGTGACCATACACATGGTATCAAATCTCAGGCCAGACTCCAGGGCAGTTCAGACAGTGGATTTATCGGGTCAGAGGAGGGCAAGAGCCCCAACACCCCTGAGAGGTTAGTTACTAGCAGTGAATCACAATTGATCTTATATTTATCAATCTTTGCTGTAAAAGTAACATATCTCTGGTCAGACTATATTAACATGGTCAACTGTACTTTAGATATACTGGTTTTACATAGCACGATGACTGGCTCGTGATTTTGAGGTTTAGCTAGCTTAACCTATGCACCGCACACTCACTCAGTTTACATGGGTTGTGCCTGACAGTTAAATCTAGGATACTTTTAATTATTTTATTTTTTCACAGTTATGTGCTGGTTCCGTTATGAGTAGGCAAAGGTTATTGTACCAGATTCCTTTCTCTGGTCCATATAAAACTATTAATCCACTGATAGACCTATAATCAGAGCATTTCTATACTTACTATCTACAGGACTGTACATTTGTACATGTATTGCATGCGTTCTACATGTAGTGAAATGCGTCTTCTCTGTGCTACTAGCACTGTACCAACACAATGCTGTGCTGTGTCACTTACTAGCATTGTACTGGCGCTTGCTGTACTGTGTCACCTACGAGCACTCTACTGACACATGTTCTGATTGCCACAGGCATTTGGCAGGTCTGCCTACTATCCAATCACAAGCTGAGAACAGTGGGATTGATTCACCCAGAGCTCTGACACCTGATCTCAGTGAGAGTCGAACAGCAGAGTGGGCACTCAGACACAAAGTACCTGTGAGTACCTGTCATATATAGTCTATTACACCACGTCATCGCATGCATTGGTAATCCATGACATTGGTAAAGGAAGTATTGCACCAGGTCATGTGCGTTGGTAAACCATATCATGACGTCATGAACATTGACCATCAATCACCCTGCGTTTTCATTTGATCGTTCTCAAAGCGAATCAGTTGTTTATATAATTCAATCAAGTTGTAGATTCGGACATTCATAATGTCGAGTCAGATTACCATCACTAGTCGAATCACAGGTCACACATTGAATCTAAATTTATAGAAATACATGTAACTCAATTGCACGGCATGTTGGGTGAGGAATACTATTCTAATTTTGTTCCAATTTAGATTGAGGTTGGATCAGGTCCTGTTCTTCCAGAACCACCAAACTCAAAGAGAGCCCAGTCTAGGAGCAGTAAAAAATCTGTGAGGTCAGAAAGGTCTGCCCAGTCATCACTTAAAAGGTGCGTGTTCCTTTCCTTACTCCGTGGACTGATTGGTGCTGAGTGCCATATGTAGCTATATGATGCTAAGTACTAATATCAAAGTTCATCTATTTATTAAGTTTTCTCATGGGTGTTCTACGCTAATAGGATCACTCTAAACCTGACCTAATAAACGGCCTAGTCCAAAGTAATTGAGCAGGCAACGAAAATTTGTCGATAAAACAATGGAGATTTTCTCAAAATTGTTGAAAAAGTTGTCCTCAGATTGACTAGAAGTATCTGTGATGCTAGCCCACTGATGTCAGCATACATGATGTTTAATACTGATGGCATCAATAGGAGAGGCAAACATTTAGAGAAACTTAGACATGGGGAAAAAAGCCCACAAAGTTTAAGCCATCCTACAAAGCACGTGGTCTTGACCGAACATGCAGAAAAGAGAGAAGAGAACTCTCATTTTGTGGAGATTCACATAGTATTTGTGACATTGTAATATATTCAGTGGGAGTTGTGCCTCATGCAGACCAAAGATGATAAAAGTACTCTCGTTGTGCAGACTGTCAACTACTTTTGGCTTGTTACGTTGACCTATGTTTTTGTAGCCCAAGTGTTCGCCATAGGTTTGGCGCTCGCCAACGAGCAACGTTCTAGCGATTTTGTTGAGAGAACCATCATTTACTGGATAAACTTGGTATATGGGAACTTTGCTAATATACTACACATGTGTAGTACATGTACATGGTTACAGTAAAGCCCTGTAGTCTATGATGCATGTGTCTAGTTTATGGTTACAGTGAAGCCCTTCAGTCTATGAAATCAGAGATAGAGAGACTAAGAGATGACTTCAGTATTCACCAGCAATCTGTTCCGTCCCCTGGGCAGCGTCAGAACACCGTGAACATTCCTAAACAGAGCTTTGGTAGCCCCATGAGAGGTGAGTGGAGGTAGTCAGTCTGTGGGTACATGGCACTAACAGGTGTTCTAGAATATTCTATAGAGGTGATCAGTCGTCTATCACTTTGCCCTTCTATGCGCTTATAAATATAGAATCTAGATGTAGATGTACCTACTTGTATTCACAATGGCCTGCTATCTGCTAGCAAATTGATAAAAACAATATCCTTGGTGCTTTGCCTGCACAATAGCAGAGCTAATCTAGGGGCCACCACAGCTACTAGAGCTGGATATTTGTGTCGTTCAATATAGCATGAAGGAAAACCTTCTTCAGGGCAAAAACCTCCAGGGCATTGGCGGTACTCAAACCCACGTCCCTGCAGATAACTTGCGTTATTGCAAGGGACTAGCGCTAGACCACTCGACCGGCAACACGATACCATTTAGTTTAACTTCATTCAAATTTAATTCTCCTTTTCAGTAAACAATGCTGTTCCTGTCAGGTCAGTTGGTGGCCGAGTGGTCTAGCGCTAGTCACTCTGGTTTTGCAGCAATGACGCAAGTTATCTGCAAGGACATGGGTTTGAGTCCCACCAATGACCTGGAGGTTTGCGTCCCGAAGAAGGTTTTCCCTCTGTGCCATGTCAAACTATAATAATATCCAGCTCTAGGAGTTGTGGTGGCCCCTCGACTCTGCTATTGGGTAGCCACGTTAAAGAATTGTGTTTGGTGCCACGGATATTATTATTATAATCACTGACTTCCGTCTGTCTGTTTGTCACGCTGTTATTATTCTAATATATTATGTTGGATCAATTGCAGTGAGTCTATCATCGCTAACATATACATGACTGACTGACTTGACTTACTTCATTTACCGCGCTCAGTTCAGACTCCTACTTAACCTTAAGTCATGTACGTCTGTGATACCAGCTTATCTTAGACTGTGGTTTTACTGTTGCAGCCACCTACCAGCTGCCTCCGGGATATCAGTCACACTCTCCTCTTAGACCACAGGCTAGCAGTAATAAAGCTGAGACTAGGAACTCGGACTTGGATCTCAGTGAAGTAGAAGGTGGTAGAGGATACACACCCGCCCCTAACTCACCGTAAGTTTAGCCTAGGATACAGGATAGCCATGGCCTCCTATGCGTGTTAGTTGTAACTGCTTACTATAACCCTACCTACAGTGAGGCTAATATCCTATACTATGGTTTATATCCAGTATCTAATACAATGCTAATGTGTATGTATACAATGCAATGCTAGTGTGTATCTAATACAATGCTAGTTAGATGTTAGTAATTTCAAGATTCCTCCTATTTGAAAATATCACTTGGCAAATGGCAAATGTTACATTATAGTAGTTTACACTCTGGCATCATTAGTATCTTTAATACCAATTACTTTAGTGACAGAGAAGGTACGCCCCAGGAGCCCTACCCATCTGCAGGTGAGGATCCAATGTTACCATTGAACCAATCAGAGAAACAGCGGAAGCAACAGCAGCGATCTCTACACCGAGGCACAGATATGCCTCTACAGCAGACGTACCCACACAATAGAGATGTCGAGTACCCTCCTAGCCGATCTAGAGATCAAAGGAGACCGGATACGGGTAGATGCCTTAACATGGAGGTGAGTGAATGTGCATTTGCAGTACACCAACTTTAACCTTCAACTGCAACCTCCAACTTTGTGTTTACTCTACACCAACTAGTTTTTGATTATGCAACATCATTGATCACACCTATGCATTTTGATTACCATAAACTTTAGCCCTCAGCCTAGAGCTTTGAATTTATCATCCATAATCAAGAGCAGCCGTGGCCTAGTGGTTAGGGCTCTGGACAGGTTCCTATCCTACAAAGGTCATGTGGGAGTCCCAGGTTCCTATCCCATAAAGGTCATGTGGGAGTCCCAGGTTCCTATCCCATATAGGTCATTGGTGGTGTTAGGAAAGGCATTCAACCTTTTAATGCTCCTGTGCTACTTCAAAGGGATAACCCTGACATAAACCGCTCAGCCATGCAATGGGAAACTGACATTCCAAGAAATTGTGAATTTTAGAGAGCTGCCGAAGGGCAGAACACTCAAAATATCAAGAGCCAATTCTAGATTTATAAAATAGCTGGTAGTAATAAATACTATGCAAGGCGAATTTCTGACTGGACAGTAATGACAAACTTTTCAGAGGAACGGGGAAATCTTTGATTACTTCAGTTCCGTCTCCGACATTAAGGAACTTCAGCACCATCTCCTATTTTGTGGTTGCACTACACCAACTTGTGCCGGAATATCCAGTGTAATAACTGATATTAGAGTAGTGATTAGTAGTCAATAAAACAGATGGTCGCTCTCAGTAACCTGTTTATGTTTCAGCCTGGTACCAAGGGGAGGATAGACTCCCCCCTACAGGACTATCTGCCTCCTTCACAGGAGCGCAGAAGAACTGATGCAGCAGAATATTTCCCCAGAAGAGCTCCGTCATCTCTCTACGACTACAGACCATACGACAAACAGTGAGTTGATAGAGTCATAAAACTCACTTGTGTTATCTGAAAGATTTTTATCTTAAAGCGTTTGAGAACTGAACAAGTGCTGTATATCAACAGAAAGCTAAAAATCAGGCGAACTTGCTCAAATGTTGGAGTTGTCAATCCAGTAAAATGCATTTTCACAGTTGAAACTAAAGGAATACATATATTAATTTTGTAACTTGAAGTTATGCCCACAACAAAAACTCAAAACTTTGTTGCAAAAATAGGGGTATTACAGTAATTAATGATAAGCCCATTAATCAAAATTCTGTCATCCTATGTTGAATGACCTATGAACTTTGAATACAGCATAGGCTACAAACACCAATTAGCCTAAGTAGAATAGATATGATATGCCCTACCACTTTCTCCTCTTACTACTGCATGCCAGAGCCATACTCAATGGCTCTGCTGCATGCTATGCTGAAGTATAGCGACTAGGCAGACTACAATACAGTATATGCACATGTAGAATGACAACTGTATGCACTATCACTGTATTTCCAGTCACTACAAGTTATTAATATTATTCGCAAAACCTTCCTCTACACAGTGTCCTGTTGTTGCATATTTATACAATGCACAAATGTGCCTACTTACATGTGGATAGCTCACCTTTGTAACTCTAATAATACATTAACAATATCAGGTGGCACATGTAGGCACTAGTCTATATTTCTATGTACATATATATGTAAATGTACATTGGATTTTGTGTCATAGTGGATTGTACTGACACTTGTTGAATAGCCACCTCTAATTCCTAATAACCTTGCTTTATTATGAGTAAATGTTCAAAAAGATGAAAGCTTGGTAGCTTTAGGTAGCTAAATGTTATTATGAAAATTCTTGTAAACTAGATGATAGTATTAATATTATCATTTATTATTTAGTTTATAACACTGCACATTAGCATTTTATTAACACTTACAAATATTTACAGATTGTAACATATAATTATTTATTAGGTGTACATGGATGTATTCATTTACAAATGTATTGTATTTTACATTGTATAAATAATGGGATATACTTGCACATGCAGTGGACACTAAAGTGTTCCATAGCCTGATGGCTGTCAACTGTGCTGTTAGGTGCAGTAGTAGAGGAATTTTTATAGCATTAGATCCTTAGTTGTTTTTGGGTGGTCAGCCCATAGCCTAGGCCACAGCTTTAGTTCACAAACAGTGTAAGAGGGAACACAGGTCTTATTATTGTGACTACTGACTGTACTACACATTGATAGATATAACTATGTAGGCATTATGAAGTCAAAAATTACAACAGTGTGGTGTGGATGAATTTCAAATTGTATAACCCCCATGTGCTTTAGGGTAAAGGGACATTTCGAAAAAGACAGTCCGAAACAGGACGTTTCACAACCGGTCAGTTCGAAACAGGACAGTTCAAAACTGTGTAGATTGCATTAAGAGGAACACACCTTCAGATCATTAATTTTAATTATTCAAGTAAAGAATAATATTTAAAAAAAATGAAGTGAAATCTGGTATTTGGAGTTAGAGGTTTTGAACTGTCCAGTGTTGAACTATTCAGTTTCGAAACGTCCTGTTTCGAACAGTCGCAATTTCATGCTTTAGATAGGTCTCCCTCCCCCCACTTGAACCCACACACTAATAAGAATTGCTATACATTTTTGTATTCTGAACATGTATATTGTGTCAAGTGTCAAAGATAATTTACATTGTAGTGTGCTACTGCAGTCCAATTTCATTCAAGTTGTCTTTCACATTGCCCAATGCATGAGAATTAATACTGATGACTACTCAAGTTTGACTTGGGTGTTTTAAATAATAATTGCCTAAATCCTCTTCCCTATAGTCTGTACCCTACCTGATGAATAGTGTTATCATGATGGTAGGCTGGTGGTTTGAGCTACCAGTCACCATATTTATATAATGGATTACTATTGTATTCCTTTGGCTTGTATGCCTATGGAAAACTCTGGCTATATCAAGATCATACACACAGACCACAGTGTTGTACAAATAAGGAATACAGTGGTAGTTGAAATAAAAGTTTGCATGTGATTGCTTGTAGCAAGTTCACATTCTCACCCAAGTCCTGTGTGGCTAATTAATACATGTAACAATAAATAGCCATTCTCAAAGCACAGAGTGATTAGAATAGGCATGTAGAGCATAGCACATACATGTACATATAAATTACAGGCTCTGATAAATCACTGTGACACAGTGATGATTGATGACCACCTACACTCTTACATTGTAGTATAGCTAGTAGGCCTTGTCAACATAAGTACCTATGCTGTGCCTCACTATTGAAATTCCAAGGCAGCTAAAGTAATTAGTCAAAAACCCTTTTCACCACAGTGTTTTTGCTCAACAATATCAGCTTACAGTAATGCCTCTATAACAGGCCTGGTTTTCACCTAGGGTCTAAAAATGTGGTAGAGGCAACAAATCCCTAGAGACCTTTGGGGACCCTTGGCACCCCCAACTCCTTAACTAAAGGCTCATTTGGAATGACAACTCCATAATTTCATTGAAAAATGCTGCTTTTGAGCATTTCAATGATGTATAACACTTGTTCAGTTCTCAAACGCTTTAACTCTTAATGTTTCAAGTTTATAAAAGTAGATTTTTGGCCACATCACTAATCAATGGATTACGGCATCTCCTCTGATCATTTCGTTGCGTTTGATAAGGTTAATGTATCTTCTTGTATATTCTCCAGACCACATCACAGACAGGATGTGTCTCCCAATGGCCACAGACATGAGTATCCCACTGAGGAAGGATACAAACAGACATATGATGAGCCAGACTACAGAGGTCAAAGGTCACAAAGAGGACAGAGGCCAGTACGGCGAGACGACACACCGCACGTCTCAGAGCAGGCCTACCATGACCCGGAGAGGGAGTATTACAGACGATATAAAGCTCCTATTGGAAGGTCTCAACAGTATCATGATGATAAGCCTGTGTCAAGGTCCTTTAGTCAGACTATGCCAGAACTGAATACGGGAGACTTGAACCAAACGAGTCTGCCGATGGACAGTACTGTGTACACTAACCCGTCCAGGACCCCTAACATACCTCCTCCCAATGCCATATCTACTCCGTACCATCCCCACACCAGCCAGTCACAGCACTCCTTCCATTCACACCATCAACCACAAGCATCTCTTCAACCAAATAGCCAATTGCAGCAGCCATTACAACATAACCATAGTCTTACACAGCCGTCCTCTTACACCAATCAGCAGCCACCTCGCATGTATCACCAAAGCGTTCCAGTCCAACGAATACCAATTCAGCCGCCTGCGTATCATCAGCCCAGTAGGATATCACATCCTGTCCAGCAACAGTTAATGACATCACATCCTGTCCAGCAACAGCTAATGACATCGCATCCGGTTCAACATACTGTTTACCAGAACCAGCCAGTGCAACAGACCGTGGTACCTACAGCAACCGTCATACCAAGTAAGTAGTTTGGACATCAATAGACTCCTATAGACAGTTTTCCTAGCTTCAATATCCCCAAAAAGTGAAGAGTTATCTTCTTTTACTTTTGGTACTGTTTATCATTGTTGAACCCTGTGATAAGCCTTGAAATAGGGCATAGAAGAAAATCTGGGAGTGGAAAAATTAAACGGAGGGCATATTTGAAAACGGGATAAAAAATAACTCCTAGGGGGAATATTGCAGTATATTTTTGTCCCATAGAATGCATTTTATAGCAGCATTTGTTTAGAAGGTACCACTGGGTACCTTGTAATTGCTTTTTAATTGACCATGAATGCCCTCACTATACCACATAACTCACTTGACCCACTTCAAGTTGGCAGCATTATCATGATTATACATCAGTAAATAATGCTACTATGATTGGATAAACAACATTTTGCTTAGTTCAAACAACCAATCGAATGAAACCACTAGGCAAGCACATGTAAGTGGTACAAATTGGCGGTACAGACTTGATATTCATTACTAACCTAGGGAAACCTCCATATACAAAATACTTGGTGTTCATATTTTTGAGCTACATTAAATGTACTAATTGCCACTAGCCAACCATTATTTTCACTACAGTGCTCCATAGTAACCATGCCTAGATTTGCTTGTTCAGTATTTGGATGCATGAATAACAGTCAGAGATTGGGAAAGATAAAAAATGCAAAGTGCACTATCCACAAAATTACTAAAGGTGAGTTGTATACATTATTTAACAATAGACTTCGATAAAAATTCATCAGGTTTTTTACCACAACCTACAATCATGTAAACCTACACGTTTCCACTGTATAATATACTACACGAAGCCTTCATTGAAGATACTCGGTTTCTTTTCTTTGATTTTGTTTAATTAATGTTTCAGTTGACTGCTCCTGCCCCATGCCATTCAAACATTTCACTTTCCCAGTATTCAAAGAGATGAAGGACAGATGGGCATCACTGATTAATAGAAAGAACTCCGATGGCTCAGTTTGGTACCCTACACAACACAGCAGAATATGCAGCGTGCATTTTGTCGACGGAGGTCCCACAAAGGCAAACCCTTTACCAACACTTTATTTGGGCTACACTCCTACTGATAGACAACTAACCAAGCCTCGACCTACTACCACTTCGCTCAATACCACAATGAAAAATCCAGATGAATTGGAAGAATATGACGGCCGTAACACGGGTAATAAAACACCAAATATACCGGATACACCACCAAGTGAAAGCTTTGTTAAAATAAAATGTGAATTTAAAACTAGTGAGAGAAAAGTGGACAAAGAGCCGGAAATCTTAAAGGATGAGAGTGATACGACGGAAGATGAAGAAATTATTTCAAGAAATGAAGATCCCAAGGCTACAAAGGATGTTAGCAGGTACCTACAATTAAAGGAGAAAGCCAAACAGTTAGAATTCTATGCCAAACCTGTACACAAAAAGTTACTAACTTCAGATAAAGCTGTACACTTTTACACCAACTTGCCAAATATTAACATTTTCTATCATTTATGTAAATATGTTAAAACAACCGAGCCCAGTTATTTATTCGTTAAAAGCAAAATACCCTACAAACAAACTACATTGTCAAAGTACTGGCTTCTCAGAAAAGGAACTCGGAAAACGATTTCTGCATCCAAGGGGCAAGCACTTTCTGTTGAGGACAGAGTGTTGTTGACCTTAATGAAGCTCAGGCTGGATTTGTTGCATTTGGATTTAGCTGACAGGTGAATATGCTAGTTTATCATCTCCAATTTTTAAAATATCTTTATTCACTGCACCCTGGGGAAATGTAGACTGGTGAATTATAAGTAAAATGAATATTACATTGCATCACAAGGTGATGAGCTGTAAAATTGTTTTCAATTTTGCTGTGCTATTTCTAACATGTTTAGCACTTGACTGCCAATTTTAGTAGGGCGCCCTTGTATGATACCATATTACATTGATCTACATGTACAGCCCTTACCCCACGACCCCAACCACAAAAAACTATGGCTATCCAAATTTCTTCACTACTGATCCCATTCACATTATACATGTACATGTATATATAATGAGTAACTAGTTGCCTCAGTCACTAACATTATCATAACCTTTTGTTCTCTGTTTGTAGATTCAATATACCTTTGAAGACTGTTTCAGAAATTTTCAATTCTATGGTAACTACCCTAGCTGTGTGCCTAAAAAAGTTAATAGTATTCTACCCAAGGAACAAAGTTCAACAAACAATACCAAAAGTCTATCGTGGCATGCCAAATCTGAGATGCATTATTGACTGCTCTGAATTATTCATACAAAGGCCGAACAATCTTCAAACACAAGCAGCTACTTGGAGTGACTATAAACACCACAACACTCTAAAATTTCTAATTGCTATCAGCCCCCAAGGCTCAATATGCTTCCTATCTAAACTATGGGGTGGCCGTGCCAGTGACAGACACGTGGTGGTCAAAAGTGGTTTTCTAGACTACATTGAGCATGGAGACAGAATACTTGATGACCGCGGATTCCCTATCAGAGAGGAGCTTTTGTTCCTAGGGGCTGACTTAATCATGCCACCTGGAGCTAGAGGCAAAAATCAGATGACCAAATCTGATGCTATAAAGACTAAAAAGGTTGCTAATACACGAATTCATGTGGAGAGGGTAATTCGCCGTTTGAAGTGTTTTAGATTTCTATCGAAAACCATTCCAATTTCTTCAGTAGGCCAGCTTGATTCTATTTTGACCATATGTGGTGCCATTACTAATTTGCAAGGCCCATTAGTGAGCTCATGGAGTAAGACAACCCACTAACAGGAATTTGCGACTGTTTGATAATGACAGTTCGAAACATGACGTTTCGGAACCGGACAATTTGAAACCCCTAACCCCCAGATTTAAATTAATTTTGTTCTTAATATTAGTTTTTCTATTTAATTAATTTAATTAATTGTCTGTGAGTGTGTTTTTCTAAATGTAATCTACACAGTTTCGAACTGTCCGGTTGTGAAACATCCTGTTTTGAACTGTCTTTTTCGAAATGTCCCTTTACTAACCAGCAGTATTGTCATAAATTACTACTTCTACCAAAACTCGGTGTCAGCGCTACATATGAGCCGACTTTTTGATAAGTTTCATAGTTCAATATCTTGCTACATACACTTCCAATATAAATGCATTTTATTTTCACCTATTAGCAACAAGACAATAATTGTAATTCTACATAATATGTGATATTTGTATAAGTAGCACTACTATTAATAGTACATAGTGCAATATAATATATTATTAGAAGTTGTAATATGTGTATTGTATTATGTACATGTACATGTAAGGAATAAAATGATAAAAATATACAGAATTTCTGCTTATGTGGGGCATAATCTCCAATGTCCTACTGTATTCTAATGCCATTAAATAAATATTACTGAACACTAAACACTCTGCCTTTATCATCTACACTAGTTTTCTAGTTTTGGTACTGGGTTGTGACAGCAAATATGGTGCTATGAATTGAGTATAAAAAATATGGAGGTTTGACCTCAATGACTTGGTGAACTGTTTGTCTATTGGAATAACATCTGTGCTGCTCTCATCAGTCCTATAGACATAAAAGTAGGTTACTGAGACACCTGTGACCATCATTTGACCCTGTATTTGACCAAAATAATTATTTCTCCTCTTGAGTTTACCATGGCTATCTAAATAATTGAGGTCAGCAATTAATTTGCTAGGACATTTGATTTCTACCAGTGCCTTTCCGTGACAGGTGCACTCAATGATACCATCAGGTGGTGCACCTAGATATGACATTTCCTCATCAATAAATAGGCCACAATTAGTAAAAACAGCACAATTATGCTTTTGCCGAAATTGTGTAACAAAATGCTCAGATGCTTCTTTCTCCAAGCTTTTCCCACTGATAATTTGAGAGAGATGGCCTAAGTCTGGAGGGTTTAAAATTGATTGGACAATATTAGCCATATCTGTATGTGGGTCAGTCTTCAATGTCTCTACTCTGGTGTGTATCCTGTAGAAATTAGAGGCAGTGAGTCTACCTGCTCTGGCAGCCTTCCATAGAGGGTTGTCACTTTGACCTCTAGTTGCAACTTCGATATCTGATAATTGCTTGCCTGTGAGCTTGAGCTTGTCCAAGAAGGCGTCAATGCTATGGGATTGAGCTGCAAGTTTAATGACATCATCACCAATATTTTCCTCTGGGGAGATGTTTTCAGAGCCTGTAATAAAAGAAATTACACTATAATTATATTTAATTGTGCAAATGCATGGTTGTTTGCACACACAGCTGTGCAAAAATTGAATTAAAGATAGCTTAACCCTTATAATATTATTGATAGGCCTAGGCATAAAGCATAGGATCTACATGTATGTACAGTTGTAGTAACCTTCCCATCAAGCCATCAAAATAATAAATGGTCATATTTATATTGGTGATTTATTGTAGAACTACTACAATCATACAGCCTGTCCTGGTTTAGATGGACTAGATAAGTGTCTCTGTCTAAAATATCTATTCCCACCTGCTGCCTTTCTTTGTATTTAGATAAATGTCAGTCATTCAAGGATGTGGTAGCAATAAAATGGGAAACAATTAATTAGATTGAAAACTGTCAATGGATAACGATGAGAGCAGCTTTCTCTGCAGTTGGGGTTATAAACTAAGGATGGTACTCGTTGTAGCCTACAGTTACCTAGTGATATCACAGCAGACTACAACTGCCTCTACTAAGTTGATGATATCATCATGAGCATATTACATGTGTAGTAGTAAGAATCAATAATTTTATATACAGAGGTATTTGTAGAAAACAAAATTGCAATTGCAACATGCATTGCCTAAGCCTACTGCTACTAACTATTTACACAATTACACACAGTAGGCATACATTATGTACATCATGTAAAAATTACACGGCAAACTTGTAGTAATTTGGCAAAATCCAACAACCATATTAGCCTGTGAACTTTTGTGACATCAAGATTATTGCAATAACATTGCTGAGCACCACAATCTAAATTAAATAGAAATCAATGATGCTTATGGTCAGATTACATGTAGGTGCAACCTTCTCTAAATAATAAGAATAACAGACAGGCAGCCTCTATTCTTTGTAAACAATAGCTCTATGGCTCGACTATACTCTCACCTGGTAAAAATATAACTGCATCGCTTTTAGAAGCCTTTAAATCTTGAATGAACTCCTGATATGGTAGACTGTCGGCCTTCTTTGTTAAATATTGTCTGAATTGGGTTGCTGGTACAGCTGATTTCTTTAATGATTTCACTAACAAAAAGTAAAATGTTATTCCTTTCTATTAAATTAAGTTGCGGAGTATGTTCTTTGGAATATTTCGTTAACAAATAACTGCAAGGTAGACTTATTTGCTAAACTTGAAATTTAGTCAGCAGATACAAAGAATCATATGATATGTTATAGGCCTAATGTGTAGCCTACCTTATGTGCACATCTGCTTACCAGTGTTATTTCAACTTATTCACTATGTTGCAGTGTACAGACATAATGCTGTAATGCATTTTAAAAGACCCTAGATATTTTTATTAGTACGCTACTCATGATAACAGTAGTATTTTTGACGATATAGTAGTATGTAGCGGTTGTTAGCATTTCTTTCTCATCAAATGTATGCTTACAATATTTACTTGATTTTATCTACAGAAAATCTTACCTTTGCCTTTCTGGTGACCTGGCTTAGAAAATTCCATGTCTTGTAACTGAATATATACTGCATCCTTTAGCGCTGGAACTTTCCAGGAGCATTGAGCAGTAGTACAAGATGGATTTGAAATGTCTAGTCTGTGAGCGCTTTCTATTTTGAACAATATTGCTGCAGCATGGTTGCATACTTGACTTAATCTGAAAAAGTTTACAAACTCCCTGTTACCAATGCATTTTGGTGTCAATCTCTTTAAACATAGAGTATTAATTACAGCATATTATACTATCAAATCAAGTAGTAATTAAAAATTGCAATTTCTATAGACCTAGATTTTAAAATATAAAAACTAGAATAATATACTAACCCAGCAAAGCAGGTGCAGTATGCTGAGCATACTTCCCCAGATTCCTTAATAATTTTCACCCAAACTTCGTGTGGAGGGTCATTTACTTTGTTGCTTCTTCTGCATTGTGCTTTAAGAAAGCAACAAGGATGTTCCTTTCTGATTGTGTGCAAAAACACTTCTTGGATATAGTCATTGTAAAACAGACTATATGCCTTGCCAGTCTTATATGATGTCAATGCATCTTTTGATAGAGAGCAACCTTTTTTCTGTATGAATTTTACAATCTCTATATATGTTGTCTGAGGCCAGAATGAAATTCCTTCTTTTTCTGGTATCCATTTTTTTAATCGATTAGGATCAACAGCAGACCCTGGGCCTTCTTTATAAATAGCTACATAATCCACCTTTCTTGATTGGAGTTCTTCTACTGCTGTTGGATTTTCAGGTACTTGCTGGTTATAAAGAACATATACCCGTGCACTCAGTTCCTCACTTGAACCCCCGGTCTTGAAACCTCTTCTACGGCAATAATCTTTTCGAGCTTCAATAGTCCACATTTTAATTTCTTCCAGTGAAATAATATCATCTTCTAATATTTGAGTACTGTTTGCAGCAGCACTAGCCATGATAGTAATAATACAAATCAAATTGCAAGAGTGAGGTACCTGTTGTTTTTACATGCTATATAAATATACTTGCATATAAAAATTGTTTTGGAGAATAGGTTAAAATACACCCACAAGCACTGGTTTCACCGGAACTCCTTCATTATACGATGGCCTACAGTATTGGTGCAACTGTTTGAAAATAATAATATTTTTACAGTTTTTACATTCGATTGGTTGGTTGAACTAAGCACAATGTTGTTTATCCAATCATAGTAGCAGTATTTACTGATGTATAATCATGATAATGCTGCCAACTTGAAGTGGGTCAAGTGAGTTATGTGGTATAGTGAGGGCATTCATGGTCAATTAAAAAGCAATTACAAGGTACCCAGTGGTACCTTCTAAACAAATGCTGCTATAAAATGCATTCTATGGGACAAAAATATACTGCAATATTCCCCCTAGGAGTTATTTTTTATCCCGTTTTCAAATATGCCCTCCGTTTAATTTTTCCACCCCCAGATTTTCTTCTATGCCCTATTTCAAGGCTTATCACAGGGTTCAACAATGATAAACAGTACCAAAAGTAAGAGAAGATAACTCTTCACTTTTTGGGGATATTGAAGCTAGGAAAACTGTCTATAACTAAAAGGTTGACTATTTGTTTCTGGGCAATGACTTTCCCAACACTCCTCATTGCGTAAAATATCATCACCTTTTTTATCTAAACAGTTTCGTCAATCCAAGGTATTAACTTTTATTTGGTCATTGATAATTTATCGATAATGGTTTAGAGTAGTTCTTGTTTCCAATTGGACTTAACCGTGATATAGCTAACAACCACGTAGAAATCGAATAGTTTTCATGTTCGTGGAAATTGCTTCGTCCAAATGGAAGGCTAAACAAATTCAGTTTACTGAAACTGGTAACGCACAGTTACCATTGAGTGGACAGATTTAATAAAGTCAATGTTTTAGGATGATCACTACAATTGTATACAATGTATATGTATGTCTAACATAAATATGTAGTGTGACATATCCACTGTGATAGTTACTACCTACTAGTACTAGATATCCACTGTGATAGTTACTACCTACTAGTATTAGATATCCACTGTGATAGTTACTACCTACTAGTATTAGATATCCACTGTGATAGCTACTACCTACTAGTATTAGATGTCCACTGTGATAGTTACTACCTACTAGTATTAGATATCCACTGTGATAGTTACTACCTACTAGTATTAGATATCCACTGTGATAGTTACTACCTACTAGTACTAGATATCCACTGTGATAGTTACTACCTACTAGTATTAGATGTCCACTGTGATAGTTACTACCTACTAGTATTAGATATCCACTGTGATAGTTACTACCTACTAGTACTAGATATCCACTGTGATAGTTACTACCTACTAGTATTAGATATCCACTGTGATAGTTACTACCTACTAGTATTAGATATCCACTGTGATAGTTACTACCTACTAGTACTAGATATCCACAGTGATAGTTACTACCTACTAGTACTGGATGTCCACTGTAATAGTTCTACCTACTAGTACTAGATGTCCGCTGTAATAGTTACTACCTACTAGTATTAGATATCCACTGTAATAGTTACTACCTGTCCTAATGTCTATTTGTAGCTGCTACTGTTTCCTATCAAGCCTGCCCATCGTGTGATGGGAAAGGACTACTTGCCACTTCTCACAGTTGTACCATGTGTGGTAGCCAAATAAAATCAGCTCAGGCCCTGACTTTAACTAATCAGATGTCCGCTATGCAGTTGCCCAATGGCGGGTCACCAGTTGTTATTCCGGTGACCAATGAAAACCATGGTCAAGCTTACCTTACTCAGGAAACTGTGGATGGTGGATACCTTACACAGAGCGTTAATGTGCTGGAGTCAGCTGACACCCGGCCCAGGTAGGCTCTAAGTACTTGACATGTCTATATCTCTGTTGAACAGGTGCTTGTCATACTATATACATGTACATCTGTATCATACTTGTGTGCTTGGATAGGAGTTTCTACAATATCATAATATGTATAAATTTATCAACTTACTACTGTGGATAAAAAATAATATACTGCTATTAGTTATTACTTATTAGTTATTAGTGTAACTGTCATCCCCTTATGTGAGTATTCTATGGCAATTGGTGGACTTTTAATTTAATTAACATTATTTGGACAAATATGCCTTTTCTATTTTAATTTGTTAGTGCTTTCAACATAAATAGTTTCAATTCTCACAGGAGTTTCATTTTGGTGTTTGTTCCAATTTCCATGGTAGTTGAGCTAGAGCACTAATAGTAGCTTACATCAACAACTTGCTGGACTCTTTATATTATCAGGGCACACTCCATTGGAGTCAGAGCCGTTCCAGTCATGGAAACATCACCATCAGGCAAAGTGAGGTACTATGTGCGGGAGTATGGAGCTATACCCTCTGACTCTGAGCCTAGAAGGTCAAGATCTCAGTCTAGGCGAAGGCGGAGCAAGTCTAGTGATAGATACAGAGGCTATAGAACTTCTGTAAGTTTATATTTACATGTATATAATATCATTTCAAAATGGCAAGCCATCAATTTAACTAACCTGTAAATATCATGTATTGTTTACTCACCTACCACCTGGTATAAGTACTACTGTGATCTCTCCTACCACCTGGTATATGTACTGCTGTGATCTCTCCAGGAGAGTATGGATGACCTTGAGAACTCATTGAGAGAGGCTCGTCGGTCAGCTGAGTCACTGAAACGTCTGAGTAAAGGGATGAGAGACGGATTGCACGAGGAATTAATGAGATCGCTACACAGGAAGTCATTGACCTCTAGCTGGAATCTTTAACTCATAAAGTTCATTCTCTGATATACCATCACCGTGAAGTTAATGCCTGTAATATAATAATATAGAAATGAAGAACCAAAGATTCACCCACCGTCTGATCTCATGTATTTTATTATAAGTATATCAGGTATATTTTGTAGAAACTCAATATTTTAGTTTGAGATTTTTATTCTATATTCGACTTCTGCCATACAGTAACGGAGTTGCCTTCAGTTGGATTCTTTTTCATATCGACTAAT
Organism: Bugulina stolonifera; assembly: GCA_935421135.1. NCBI lineage: Eukaryota > Metazoa > Bryozoa > Gymnolaemata > Cheilostomatida > Bugulidae > Bugulina > Bugulina stolonifera. Next base: position 1,210,400 of record OW285197.1, on the reverse strand, counting down.
ACTTTTGACTGAGATTTGATTAATTATAGATTGTTATACTCTTGTATTAGATATACCTTGTATACTATGAGCTAGACGTGTTTTGTCATTTATTTACTACATGTAGATGTGGCTTATCTTGGGGTAGCATGTAGCATTATAGCTGGAGGTTTATGCTTTTATTTGCCTGTCTATCTGTCTTCCCATGTTGTTGGTACTGACATTTATACCATCTAGTTCTGCTATGCATGAAAATTAATAACTTGGTTTAACAACATTATAAAGACGGGATTATTATCTATAATTATTTATTTGCTTTCTCATATTTTTATATGCTCTATTTATTTATTAATAAAATAGATTGGTTTGTTATGTGCTATACTGCTACAACTATGCATGTTTTTTAGTACGAAACAGTGAAGTTTGACTTTAGCTGTGATGGGGGATGGTCTTTTTACTAGTCTATCCACAGTAGAATTCGATCTGGGACTTCATGAATCTAGCTATACGTGTTACAGCATAAGCGTGTACATGTACATATACATGTACATGTACATGTATATGTACATATATATGTACATATACATGTTCATATAAGGACATCCTGGTACCCCATCACACACTCATCTGTGCAGTGGTTTTGTTATGATATTGGGGGTGAGTGTAGATATGTTGCACATGATTTGCTATAAATATAGTATATGAAATCTGCATTCTTGACTTCCCTCAAATGCAATTGGTAGTCGTATGAGTTTTTTTATCCTGCCAATTGCTGAATAGCTAGCAGAAGTTCTCTTCAGCTGCAATGGATAATTATTATAATACTGCCATTATACAGTACAGTGGTTTGTCTGCTTTGGATTTGTCCTCTCTGTTGAATGATCATTAGTTTATGCAACAGAAAACTCATGGCGTAGTAATATAGCTTAGCGATATGGCTGTGTGGCAGCCTTACTATAGAACATCATATTTTAGAAGTTTGTGGCCTAATTTGTATTTTGTTAAAATATATTAGATTTAACTAATCTAATCATCATTAACTTTACAGAAAAGTGTAAGCTCTTTTTGCGGAGTTTATTCCTACAAAAAAGTGAGGCGGTCTTTTCCGGTCGTAGCATCCATACCTCGAGGTAAGAAAAGCTTTGAATTCTTGTTTTAGTTTAATAAAAGTGTGTCTATCGCAGTTGTATTGCAGTTTTAGCGTTAATATGGTCGTTGGAATGTTATGAAAAGCTGTCAATTTTATTTTTAAGAGTCGCCAGCGATCATCCGAAAAATTATATTTATATTATTCAATTTGATGTGTAGCTCAAAGTCAATAGACATAGTCATAGTGACTAGTGTATTATTTTATGTTATTCTATTCACTGAATAGAATAGAATTGAATAACATAAAAAATCAGACTTTAGATAAGAATAGCTATTAGTCAATTAAATAAAAACCTAAATAATAATAATAAAATAAATCGAAGGAATATTGCAGACAGGTCAAAGAAAGTTTTGGAAACAAAGAGGCTAGAATAAGAATTAGAATTATTTTTTATTTTAAAATTTCACAATGACAAAATGAAAATGAACTCAACTTATTCATTCTATTAGTTATTGTCAGTCTTCATTTTAGACCCACATTGACGTTTCTTTCTCATTGAATTTTTATACAAATTTTACAAATGAATTATATTATTTCGTAGTTTTACTTCCCATGATCACCCATAGTGCCTTGTATGTACTTAAAATACCTTAAATATTAATTGAAATATTAACAAGTTGATAAAGTTGATGTTGCTATAGGCCAATGTTGTATAATCATAATGATTATAATACGTTTATAATACTCGCAGATAGGGCTGCAATAACCAGGGGGGAGGGAGATTTGCTTCCCCAGAAATCTGCGCACAAACAAATATTTGTTGGTTTCAGGTCTCAATATTGAGCTTTGTGTAGGTCTATATTATGTATATAGTCGAGTGCAGTTATCAAAAATTTATGGTCAGTGTAAGTGACCTGTGATCCTGCATGATATTGCCCCCTCAGTCGAACATTGTGGTTACAGTCCTGCCCGCAGAAAAATGACCCCTAGACACCTGAAAATGTTAAGCCTAGCCCAGTTAAACTATTGATGTCACGAAGAAAGCTAAATACAATATATAAGGTAATTTGATATGAACATTTCAAATTTGTCACTAAAAATAAAAAATACAACCTGCAAACACGTTTTTTTGAGCAGTTTTTAAAAATATCCACTGTCCAATCAGAAGTGGATTATTCTGCAGGAGTTGGCAATTAGAAACCTCCTTTCACATGTCCAATAATTAGTGTAAACCTGTGCATGAAATAGAATATAACAATTAATAATTACTGTTTTACGATAAAATAAACAATAGGTTTTATTATCCAATCACTGTGCACAATTTTGCTTCGGCTACGAGCGTTGTTATTGGACATGTGAAAGGAGGTTTCTAATTGCCATCACCTGCAAAATACACTGTGATGTCACAGTGTATATTTTTTTTAAAACAACTGCTCCAAAAACGTGTTTGCAGGTTGTGTTTTTTATTTTTAGTGACAAATTTGAAAGGTTCATATCTAATTACCTTATAAATTGCATTTACCTTCATCCATGGCATGGATAGTTTAACCAATAGCGTAGATATATACTATGTTCTATAATAATTATAACAGGATACTATTTACTTGTACATTAGGCATGTGGCCCATAGTAGGCTATAAACATCTTATCAACTCTTCTTTGTTCTACAGATGGCTAATGTATCACCAGCTCTTCAGTGGTCCATAATTAGGAAAAACTCCTGTTTTCTTCTCAAGAGGAATGGAGTGAACTACACAAAGGTAGGTATAGTAAGCCTAGACTCAAGCTCATTATTTGTAGGAAAATACACATATACCAATAGCTCATAATTATACTGCACGACACATGGTCAAAAAATTTATATGAGCTAGTGGAAGATATTTAGTCACTAACAGATTGAATGGTAATGGAAATGTATGGTAGTTTAGATTACTAAATGTTAGTTACAACTATGTAGAAATATCGATTGGAGCTGGCCTAATTTTTTTTCTCCAACGCTGGACTTGGAACACTCGAAGCAGTTCAAAACATTTAACAAGCTTTGTAACCTAAAAGATAGACATGTAGGATGTCTAGCCTTGTGCTTCAATGTAGACAAATATGCTGTCATTTGAATCATAGATAGAATTCATATAGTAAGCTACAATATCAACTCAGCGATTTTATTCTTTCTAAAACACATTAAACGTGGAAGCTGATAAACACTTTGAATTTGTTGTTTTTAACTTATTCTCTACCATCTACCACATGATGACTTTGATTTGCTCCCCATGTGCTGGTGTGTCAGGTGGTCGTGCTAAATTCACAGTCACTAGTGCAAAAGAAGTTTAATAGTGTGTGAAAGCTAAACACTACACGGAGCAATAAGTAATTTCATTATTTGGCAGCTACCTGTTACTCCTATTAATAACTGTTATTATTACAATTAGTACTCCCCTCCCCTTTGTAATTAACTAGACATTAATATTCTGTATGAATTGCAGGAGCCTAATAACCTGCGAGGAGTTAACTCATTCAGGTACAACGGTCTGGTGCAGGAGAAAACTGTAGGTGTCGAGGCCAACGCTGATGGTAAAGGAGTCGCCCTCGTTACCAGAAACAAGAAAGCTGTAAGTTTCACTTTCGTTATCTTACATGTATGTCAGTTTACTGGCTATTTACATGTGTTTACACCATGTACTACTATTGCTATGTGATGTTTGTAGAACAAGCCAGCTAAGAACCTAAACAGAATTCCTCTGAAGAAGAACAACTCAAGAAAAGCATTCAAGACCATCATGAAGACATTGAAGGGTCAAGGTTACAGAAAAGACCTGCAGACGGTGAGTTACGTTCACACTAATGATGTTTCCTGGCTCAACATTATTTTATATAGACCACTGGTTGTAATGCTCCACTATCAGATCCACTGCAACTATGGCTACCATGTCTGCTGCAGCTACTACTATTACCACTACTGTAACCAATGCTATTGTTATTGCTCTGTTGTAGGCTGCATTGAGAAGAGCTTCTACTCTGCTCAGGACACAAAAGAATGCCAGCAAATCAGCATAGACTTGTGAACAGCAAACCTATTCTGTATTGTGTACCACTGCAAATAAAAACTATATATAACTTCCTACTATCACTCTAGTCTCTTACCATTCTATAATAATAATAAAGTGTCAAGATTTGGTGTACAAGATGACTACATGAATATTACAGTTCAGCTACTGATAGGTTGAGCTACTATATCAGGGGAACTTATGTGTTTGCTACACAACTGGGGGAGTGCAAGCTCAAAAGGCTTCTAGTAGCATTGGTTGAGATACTACAATATTATACTAGTATGTGCCTATGTATACATCACAGTGTACATGAGATTTATACTTTACCCATGAAGCCATCCATTGTATGTTGACTTTTCATGGTTGGACTACTCGGACGTTTGGGGTTGTGTTCCCTTGGCCACTATGATACTCGGCAGGAGTCATGTCCCCGTATAATCAAATTTATCTTTGGCATGCTGTCCAAAAAGCGTCCGCACAGGTAAAATTATCATTGTGTGCAAGTGCTGATCTAACTGCTTGCTTTAAAGATTACTGACACTAGCATTTTATTTCAACGCAAATTTCATTCTGTCTTTAGGTTATTTTTTACCTGACGTGTTCGTTGTAACATACAAGTAGCTTAAAATTGCAAACATGACAGCTAAGAGCCCCCAAGAACGGTTGCAGGCAGGCTTGAATGATTTAAAAATAGTACAGAGAGGTGAGTTCAAACAAAACATCAAATGGTTATAGTGATAATAGTCTGATTACTGTACTGTCAACGTGAATGTATCAATGTTTGATGAAAAATTAATTATTAAACATGTCTCTTGTCTAAAGTAGCGGTAATAGCAGAATTCTAGTCAGTCTTGTTGTTTTTATGCTGTTCAATATCAGCATATTACGGCATATATCTATATCTATATGTTCATTTCACAAAAAGTGAAACAAAAAAGAGTTGTTTTAGGAAAAAGATATCTATAATAATAATAATTATAATTATTATAATAATTTAATTAATATAAATGTAATGAAAAATATTAATTATTATTATTATATTATTTTATTTTATTTATACGGTATACAATATCCTTTTTGAAGTTTTGTATTGACATCCATATTCATATTGTAATTATTATCTTTAAATATATAGGCCTAATAGTCATTATTTTTATATTATAATTATTATATATCTATGAGTAAAGTATATGTATTGGTAGGCTGTTTCTTTCACTGCTTTTTTGTCCTTTACTATAAGCCATGCATGGTTTACTACACAGATTTGCAAAAGATGACAGAGACCAGACAAACTCTCGATGCTCAGTTAAGTGAAAATAAGCTAGTGAAAGAAGAGTTGGATCTTGTTAAAGCCGACACGAAAGTTTATAAACTAATAGGTGAGGTGCATGTACATATCTATCATAGGAATGATCCTTCTCTATTGGATGACTTCTATTGTAGGATTTTAGATATTAGGCCCTATATATCACACAGAATTTTTCATAATACAATACTGCTGAAATAATTTAAGAGTCACTTTCAGAGTTGGACTTCCAGTCATTTTTAAAATTTTGGAGGCAAGTCAAGTCCACGTCAAGCCAGTGCTGTGTCAAATCAGCCATCATGCAGGTCACAAGTTTAGTTGAAGTCGACTTGTCTACTTGCAAATGTAGAAATGAAAGTAAAGTGAGAGCAACTTAAAAAATTTTACATTTTTCATAACATTAGTAATGGTGATACAGTGTTACGTAGCATATAGACATCACATATTACAGTACGAAGTGTCCACTGGTCAATCCTACAATTCCAATCTACATATTGTAGCAATTAACTAATTACTACACTTGCACTTACACTACTTATGTGTACACACAGCTTAGATGTTACATTTGGTGTGTATCCTCATACCTAATCTTGACACACTTTAAACGCTGCTGGTCGCACTGATGAAGTAAAAATGATAAATATGCAGACAATTGACCTCTCTTTTTCCATGTCGGCTATAGGGCCTACAATGTTAATTTTTTTTATCTTCCACATTGACTTGGCAGAACCCAAGTCAAAGTCACAAGTCGTTCATGTGTCCGAGTCAAGTCACATTAATATACAAGTCAAAGTCAAGTCAACACGTTGGCAAGTCCAAGTTAAGTCAACTTGTGACTTGACATGTCAAATCTATGACTTGGACCCAGCTTTGGTAGCTTCACCTTTGACTGCGAGCTAATAATCCTTGCATCCTATATAAGTATGCCTATAACGAGAACACGTACATATAAGTTATTGAATCTAGTATGATGTATACATGCGCAATGATCCACACTATAGGTGGCAGTTGATGATAATGTACACTGTAGGCGAGATGGGATCTTATACATGTATTTATACATGTGTATGAAATGTTATATACATGTATCTATACATGTGTATGAAATGTTATATACATGTATATATACATGTGTATGAAATGTTATATACATGTATCTCTACATGTGTATGGAATGTTATATACATGTATCTATACATGCGTATGAAATGTTATATACATGTATTTAGGTCCTGCATTGGTTCAACAACCAGTGGAAGAGGCCAAGAGGAATGTCTCGACACGTATAGATTACATCTCAGCGGAATTGTAAGTACATCACCACTCATAACATTAAACCTTGTACCATGGGTTAGTGCGTCAGTGATAGAGATAGCCCCGTAACCAGCATACATGTCTTGCCATTGGCTGCCACTTGTAATGTTTGGAACACACCTCACCAATGTTAATTATGGTGAGAAGTTGTGAGAGAGCTGATACTGCAGAAGTTATAATATTAATATTTCTGCTTATTTTATAGGAAACGCTCAGAAGATAAAATTAAGGAACTACAGAAGAAACAGGATTCTTGTCAGGAACACATGGCTAAGCTAAAGCAGGAATTTGATCAACTACCACCAAAACAACCTGTCACAGCATAGTACATATACTTACTAACAGCATACTCACTCTCAGTGTAGTACATTCACTGATAACTGGACATCTAAATACATACTTGCTAATAATCACTGTCACTCTGTTTGCTACTGGATGTGTTTTATTACGGAGTTATCTGTTCTGTTTCTTGTATTATTAAATAATTTACTACTTGTGGATAGAACAAGAGGGGAGATGCCCGTAATTAACTACTGCTCTACACTGTTTAGTATTTATTTTAAGCAACCAATTGCTCATTATTGAGAAACTCATAAAACACATTGAATAACCCCTTTAACTTGTAAGATTTCATGCTTTCCATTCATTTGTCTACAACTCTAAAATAAATTATAGTAAAATAAAATCATGTCTACTTAGTTTGAACTGGAGCAGTATCACAGAATGAAAAAAATTGACTACTATCTATAAAACTAATGTGTAATATATTGTATAGACAACTCCAAATAGTAAGAGCAGTGAACAAAAAATAAATGTACTATGTTGCATGTACGTCCAGGTCATCTTGCAAAAACCAATCAAAGTGCTGGAGAGAGGACTGGAGGTCGGTGACATCACTGTAGTCAATGCCGTACCTTTGCCGAATGTCGTATGTAATGTCATAGTTCAACCTTCTATTTCCTGGAAAGAACTGATTAATGATTGGAGGGTTTATGAACCTAAGGCTAATATAGTCCTGTAACAACTTGGGGATAGGAAGCTTATAGCAGTCTTTCACGACCTCTACGTTCTTCATCAGGCCCCTTATCTTCAGTCTGGTGAGTTGCTGTAGGCTGAGGGGGTTCTCTTTTACTTTAGAGATCAGTTTATCAAACTTTCTGTCGATTGGTCGATCGTCATCTGCACAGTTCTTATGGAAACAGAAGATTCCGATGTCAATCATAGCTAGGGCCAGCGGAAGCATCTGTTCACTGTAGGAGCTGGATACGATATACGCTAGGGTGCACCTGGGCATGTCCGCTACAAGGTAGAGCAGGTTCTTGGCTCCGCTGTATTGGCGGTAGTTGACAGAGAATCTAAAGGCTCTCACTAGATATTTAGAGCTTTTAGAAAGTGGATGTAAATCTAAGAAATGGTAAAGAACGCCAGCCGTATAACAGGCTGCTTTCATTAAATATCTGTGCATTGATTGGTCAATAGTTTTGTTGGTTAAGAATCCGACCATTAAAATAAAATCAATTACTTCTCTCACCACTTGAGTGTCTTCATCAGATTGAAACTCGGATGGTGGTAGTATTGTTAGAATGAGGGCAACAAATCTCCTTTTAATCATATTACGCAGCTCCTGGGGTTTGGTAGAGTCAAATGACTTTAGTGTAGCAGTTAGTGCCTGCTTGAGAAGGTGGCAGTTAGTCAAAGAAGATTTGATGAAATATCCAGAATGAACAAGTCGTACTAATTGATTAAGGTCTCCTTCTATTAAAGCCATCGTAATTTTCTCATCACTTAAGCACTTTAGGGACAACTTGACACCGCCTTCTTCGCCTTCTTCCTCATCATCTGCCATTACTGCTAGAATAAGTGTAACCTTAGTTATACAACATCACTAAATTCCTAGCTAAAACTTCAATTGAACCTATGTACTCGTATTGTTATAACAAGACATGGGCAAGTGACTGGATAATTGGTCTAGTGATGTTTATCAACATGCCAGTGTTAATTCTTTCTATCCCCATTACTTCTACTTGAGGGAAAACTGAGTTTTAATGTAATGATCACCAGTAGGGGAAGCAAGCATGTGATCCTGAAAAATGGATGGGAGCAACAGCTACTCAATGACTCACCAATTCCAAGTCTAGCGTTTCATAGACCTTCAAAATCTGGGAAACTGCTGGGGTCTCACTAGCTCATATGAATGATGAGAATATTACTAGAGCTGTCACTAGATATCCACCTACAGCATGTATTCACAAAGAGCTCGGTGTTCTACGTGTATAACATAATATGTTGATCCAAACATAACCGAAATGTGAAAGTAATACATGTACAGTATCAACAGCTATGCTTGCTGAAAATAGGACAGCGCAGGCACACCCATTGGCCATGAGCTTTTGTGCTTATCACTCCCGGTTGTACTACATTACGGGGCCGGGGTTTGCCGGGGTCCGGTGCCGGGGTGACTCAAATTTGATCAAAATGTAATGAAAATAATTTATTTTAATTAAATTCAATAAATAGAAGTGTATTTATTATATTTAAACTCATCTAGTCATCAAACAAACAAAAGTGATTGCTTCACCGAAACTGATAGGAGTATTGGACTAGTCGACCGCTGTTGATAGTTATTAAAGAATTACCGGCCGCAACAATCTTGGCCTACAAAGTACTGGCCACTAGACAATTTGCCGTATTGGTTTCTTCATTGAGACTGTGTAGACAACTTCATAGTATCATGCTTAGAACTATGTATTGATTTGAGGGAAAATAAACACACCAGGAGTATCCTAGTCAGAACAGGATTCAGACACATGTATCAATTCCCTCCTTATCACACTTCCTGTGTTGGCAATTCTGATACAAATTAATAATCAAATTTATTAGGCTAATTAATACAACACAAAATAGTACAGATAGACTTTATATTGTATGCACTACAACAGATTTATTAGTATTTCAAAAAACATTATTAATTCAATTTTGAACAAATATTTAGATTTATTTCTTATGTTTAAACATTATATAATAATATTAGTCCATATAACCGTAATGTACATAAAAAGTCTGTACTAATTTCCTGTTCTTGGTTAAATGTTTAATTCCACTAACAACATGCATAGGATGTGCAATGAATGAAATCGTAAGCTATAAATAGTTAAAACTTGCACAACCAGTATACCAACATACAAATGAACTGCGCATGGAAAACGATATTTATACACATAAAATAATATGCAAAACAGAACAGCTAGACCTCAGTTGAACAACAGTAATAATACATGCATTATATTATATATAAAGAAGAGCAAAGTGTTGAGCTGCTACAGCGTGACCACTTCGCAACTCTCAAAAATTAGGCTTCAACAACCGCATGTATAGTGGAAATCAACCCATACAGTGTGGTGAAACTGTCCAGCAGTGTGTGTAGGCTGATTGTCACTATACATGCATTTTTTACGTTGCTGAGGTGGCTGTGATGGTAGCAGTCTCTTCACATGCTTGCCAGAGTGCAGGAGATTGGTCGTAATAGGGCGTCTTCTTCTCGATGCTGATTTCCTGGGTCGTCGTACCAGTTCGGCCATAACTGTAATAACATTAATATCATCAGATCGCATTGGACCTACATGCATGTGTAAAAAGGCAGGATTTTATTATGCTATTATAGGTAAGTAGAATTTGCGAATGTTCGAAAAAGACGGCTCGAAACAGAAAGTTTCGAACCTGGATGTTTGAAAAACTGCTAGTTCGAAACTCTACACCCCAATTCCCAGCTCTCAGACTTCAACAAATTTGGGACAGTTCGAAACCGAACGGTTCAACACTGGACAGTTCAAAACCTCTAACCCCAACCCCCAGATTTCAACCAATTTTTAATATTATTTTTTCATTTAAACAACTAAATAAATTAATTTATCTGTGAGTTGCATTCTTCTAAATGTAATCTACACAGTTTAGAACTGTCCGGTTTCGAACTATCCGGTTGTGAAACGTCCTGTTTCGATTTGTCTTTTTCAAGATGTCCTTTACCGATTTCAACTAACTTTTATTTTTAATAGCATTCTTTGTTTTACTACTAGTAACTTGTAGATCACTAAATAATTAATTCCCGGTGAGTTATGTTCCTCTAACTATAATCTACACAGTTTCGAAGTGGTTGTATACCGAACGCCCGGTTTAGAAATGTCCTATTTCAAACTGTATATTTCAAACTGTCCCTTTACCAGGTGAGTATGACCAAAGTATATAAGTCATATTTCAGCTGATGAATGCATTGAAACTTTTCTTTGATTTTAATTATCATTTTGATTTTGTCATTTTAAATATTTTAAATACTTTACTAATTCTAAAAAATAATTAGGCCACTTGCAATGATTATACATTATTTTATTCTTATTTAAAATAATTAAATAATATTATCTCTAATGATGTAAATAATAATTGAATATTAAATATAACAATAGAATATAATGAATAATCCAATGAATAAGATAGAATGTTGTTTTATGTTTTGTTACTCACTGGGCAAGATCATTCAGCAGGCAACAGCTCTGTTAACAATGATGCTAAACCTTTACTCTCTATTCATATATAGATGAAAACTTCACTAACCAGTGCTGCAGTTCATAATGAATATGATACAATATCAATACAGTAGAAATATTCAAAAAGTACAATATGTAGAATGAGAATATTTCAGCAAGCACATTGTTGAGACAGGAAGTAGAGACTGTTGTCATAGGCAACAAAAGCATTCGGGAAACGTTAAAATTAGTTTGCACAAAGGTGTTAGGCGAACGGCTGGCGAGATTGTCGAGGTCTACTTAACTCGATTATCTTGTCTACGAACAATTTTTAGTTGGCCGGTTTGTCTTCAAAAATGCCGTTTGTTCAGTGAGTCACTTTTGGTGACTAGGTGAGTTAAAATTAAATAAATACGTTACTATTGACTCATTTTAATTTAAATAAATTATTTTTATTAAATTTTAATCAAATTTGATTCACCCCGGCAAACCCCGGCCCCGTAATGTAGTACAACCGTATCACTCCTTTAGAAGAACTTAACTATTAGTATCATCTCAATCATGATACAAATAGAGCTCAGAGGCAGCTGTGGGAAAGTCATTGACATAGTTCATAACTTTGTTGGTTAAAAAGAATTTCAGTCAAAATCACAAGGTATAGTCACACACACCTAGCCCAGATAGGAGGTGCGTTAAGGGCTGTATGTGCTACAACAACCATTCTGCATGCTAACACCCGGGAACTATCAGCACAACATTACACAGAATGTTCAAATCCATTGCACTCAGTTCACAGCCCAGTTCACAGCAAGTTTAAACCACTACTATCGTACCATTCAATATTTGCAAATAATCTTGTTCATCCTTTTTCAGTAAGATTGATTTGACTTGTTATTTGTGTTTGGTGACCTAACAGCTGCCAAGAAACCCCTGTTTTCGCCTTCAATCAGCCTATGTTAGGAATTTTGGAATCAATCAGGCAGTTAATATAAAACTGTGCTATAGAGGTTGCCATAGGACCTGCAACTCATTGCATTGTTATTGCGGGCATGACTTGTTCATCCCTGTACTCAAGGGTTATGCATAGAATGACAGTGTTGGCTCAATAAGGTGACTATTTAATGCTTATAGCTCACCTATGTACAAAAGTTACAAGCATTAAGGAAACTACTTCACATGTGTATGTTCACAATTCAGAGGTATTGACCTTCAATTTGAGCTATTGGTTGTCTTCGTGGGCCTAGTATATTCAGAGGTACAGCCATACTTGCCAAGTGTCCAGGGTTTCTCGGGACACCCCAGGGATTTAAAAATTGTTCCTACACTGTCCCAATGTCCCGATTTTTACTCCGGGAATTAGAAAATTGCTGTTCCAAAAATTTCTATATATTATTTTCTTTGAGTTTTCCAAAACATTGACTGAAAAAGGGTCGAGCGTCGTAAATCCAGAGGAAATTTGCTGAATACATACTACACACCGCTTATTATCAAATTAGTTCGATGTCTACTGATTGCCAAGTCTATGCCAATTGCCACTAGTGATAGCCCAAACTCTGACTAATCTCGGAGCTATATTGGCAGTGTACTAAAGCCTCCCCAACATTGGATAGCCATTTTATATAAACGCCCTAATGTCAATGACAACCACTGGTCGACTGAAAATTCATTCATTGATATTATAATTACTTACTTGTATGTACCTGTACTTACTGATAAAAAAGGTTTCCATTTGTCTATTAAATATTATTTTTGCTGTTAAGCCAAACAATGCCCACAGTACAGAAAAACCAAAGGCTCAGCAAATTTCAAAATAAATGGTTCACAGGTTTTAATTTTATTTTTCTAAAAGTAAATTAGGTTTTGAATATGCCTTCTGCACCCTCTGCAACGGAACATTAGTATTACTGAATGATGGCGGTACTAATGAGTATAACCAGGCACACCCTGACCCAGAAGCATATCAAAGCCGTCGTTTTAAAGCTTAGAAGATTTATTCATTTTCAATGATTCTGAAGCTCCAAAGACAAGCTTACATTCACATTAACATTATTATAATTCAGTATTTTAATTTTCATTAGTTAAGTTATTTATATGTTGTTTACAATTTGATATAAAATGAAACAAAAATTTGATCAAGAGACGCATTTTGATAATGTATACATGTAATATTAATCAAATTAAACCAAAGGTATCCTTGATGAAACACAATTTTACAAAGGGGTACATTGTTTGCTACATGACTGCTAAGAGGTACTTAGGCTACAAAAGGTTGGGAACCCCTGAGATAAGAGAACTTCTTCACCCTTTTCGAGTGAAGCTGAAATATCCTGCACCACAGTGACTAGTTGTGTGGAGCAAGAAGGTGATCTCCTAAACCAATGTTGGTTTGAAACCAGTATTCTATCTATTTCTAGTTAAAGATACTGCAAAATAATATGTTCCAACAATTTGCAGCATATGCTAGTCAAAGAGACAGGCCTATAATTATAATTATAAGCACATGTTTGGTCCCTTTTTTCATTTTTAAAAATTGGGACAACATTGGCACATTTTCAATCCTTGGGTATATTGTGGTGGAACGGACAACCCCCCAGAGTCCGAAGGTTGACCTACCCAGAAGAGCTAGACCCTCCATCACACTCCCAACTGATATTATAGCCTGATGTCATACTTGGCACTTACTAGTGTAAATTACTAGTATGACATACTAGTATTCTGCTTATATTGTGAGGACATGGACCCATCCATGCACAGACACTATTATGTAATAGTCTACAATACCTGACATCTATTGCATTGGTCCATATGCTTATCATTATCTAATTGGGTGCCGGAAAAACACTGAACTACCGAACAGCGGAATGGAATTCACCGAACAGCGGATGAATTTAACAGAATAGAATTTGAATTTCTTTGTATGTGTTATAATGTAGAACATTATTTACTAATATCGTATTAATAGCTTTGTACAACACTACTGATATTATATTAATAGCCTTGTTTTGCTGGTGGTATTGTACGTACACATCCTGGTTTAGTTTTAGTCTGACAGTCAAATATTCATGTACAGCATGTAGGAACATTGAATAAATAACAAACACAAAACCAACTCCTCCCTAAACTTATAGTGTATACAACATTATAACATGATGTCAGGAAGAGGGGAGCTGGTACACATGGACTATAAAATAAGAATTAACAATGGCGGAGGGTTTACGCCCGCCCGGTAACTTTATTAGTTCTACTGGTAACCCCAGTGAGAATTCACGCAGTTGGACAAAATGGTTAGAACAGTTCGACTACTACATAGTAGCAACGGAGAAGAGTGCTAAGTCGGGGGAGGTACAAGTAGCGACACTATTGACACTGCTAGGAGCACAAGGTCAGGAGATATACAGAACCTTTGACCTTACAACAGATCAGAAAAAGGATGTCGCAGTCGTGAAAGGAAAATTCACAGCACACTTCGCACCCCAGGTAAAAACAGTGTTCGAACAATTTAATATTCACAGCAGAATACAGCAACAAACGGAATCATTTGATGACTTTCTAACCGCACTGAGGTGTCTCATAACGACCTGCAACTTCCATGAAGATGAAAAAGATAATGCCTTGATGGACAGAATTGTCGCAGGTATAACTTCACAAACAGTACGTGAGGACATTTTTAACTTGGATGGTAACCCAGACTTAGATAAAGTAATACAACTTTGTTGCAGAGCAGAAGCCACAAAACAATATATGTCAGATATGAAACCTGAAGCCCAGAAGTCCGTTCACGCAATACGACAGCAGCATACTCGAAAGCAGACCTACCAGAAGCCTGATAAGAAATCTACACAACAGACTACAAACACTATCAATGGCTTAGTTAAACCACTACTGTCGCACCATTCAATATTTTCAAATAATCTTGTTCATCCTTTTTCAGTAAGATTGATGTGTTGTTTGTGTTTGATAACCTAGCTGCTGCCAAGAAACTGCTATTTTAATATTGGCTGATTTCACCTTCAATCAGCCTATGTTGGGAATTTTGGAAGCACTCAAGCAGTCAATATAAAACTGTGCTACAGAGATAGCCATAGGGCCTGCAACTCCATTGCATTGTTATTGTGGGCATGACTCAAACTTACTTGTTCATTACTGTGCTCAAGAGTTATTTATAGAATGACAGTTGGTGTTGGCTCAATAAGATTACTGGGCTATTTGATGCTAGTAGCTTACCTATGTACATAAGTTACAAGTATAGACTTAGGACAGGCATAGCCATAGGAACTTAACAGGTCTCAATGCTGACTGGAGGTCATAATAGCCAATATTCAAATGAGTTTATCTTGACTGCCACTAGGTTTGCAAAGACAAACAACACGTCAATCTTCATGAAATAAGATGAACAATATTCCTTGCAAATATTGAATGGTGAGACAGTAGTGGTTTAAGAGCTGCAAATACTGCAAGACTGATCATCCCAGAGGACAATGCCCAGCATATGGCAAGGTTTGTAAAAGTTGCCATAAGCCAAACCACTTCGCTAGAGCTTGCCGAAGCTCAGGTAAGACAGTTAGTACTTCTAAGACCAACACCAATGAACTAACAGAGATGCAGAATGATCATGAAGTGACATTTGCAGTAAATACTAAACCTAATACTACTAGTGAATGGTGTATTAATGCTTTTTGTAATGACCTACCACTTCAATTGAAAGTAGATACTGGAGCATCATGCAATGTTATGCCTAAGAAAACTTTTGAATTTTTGTGTAGAAAATCATGTAGCACAGTTTCTTTTGATAAACATACTAAAGCACTTGTGACATTTAGTGGTCACAAACTAAGTGTATTAGGTAGGACAACACTGCTGGTGAAAGTACACAAAAAATTCTACTCAATAGAATTCGTTATAGTAGACACATGCTCAGGCCAAACCACATTATTAGGGCTGCCCAGTTGTAAGGAACTAGGATTAGTTAATGTCACAGATTCGGTGTCTGATTTGGTAGCTAGAGATTTTGCAGACGTGTTTCAAGGTCTTGGCAAGTTGCCATGCAGGCATGCTCTACAGTTGAAATCTGATCCTAAACCTGTCATTCATAGCGCACGAAGAGTGCCTTTCCGTCTCCGTGATAAGCTTAGAGAGACGCTTGATCACATGGTGTCCCAAGGCACGATAACCAAAGTAAGGCAGGCTACTGATTGGGTGCATCCCATTGTAAACGTGTTGAAACCCAATGGTTCTCTCAGAATTTGTCTTGATCCTTCGGAGTTGAATAAAAATCTGAAGAGAGAACATTATGCTCTACCCACTCCAACTGAGATTTTTGCTAAATTGGGTCAATCTAGGGTGTTCACTACACTTGATTGTACATCTGGCTTCATGCAGATAGAGCTAGATCATGAGAGCAGTTTGTTGACCACGTTTGCCACGCCTTTTGGTCGGTATAGATTTTTACGTCTTCCATATGGTATCTCCTCTAGCCCAGAAATATTCTCCAGAACAGTGACAGAGTTGTTCGAAGATATCCAAGGTGTAGAATGCTATGTAGATGACATTTTGATACATGCTCCTACAGAGACAGAGCATGATGCTATCCTCAAGGCAGTGCTTGAGAGGTGTAGAGAGAGCAATCTAAAGCTAAATGAAGCCAAGTGTAAGTTTAGGCAGGCTGAACTTAAATACCTTGGGCACATTATCAGTGAGGGGAAAATCAAAGCCGATCCGGCCAAAGTAGAGGCTGTAGTTAATATGCCTCCACCCCAGTGCAAGGAGGATATTAGACGTTTGTTGGGTATGGCCACCTATCTGGCTAAGTTTTGCCCTAATCTATCAGAGTTAACAACTCCGCTGAGAGATTTAACGAGAAAAGATGTCGAGTGGTCTTGGACTGACATACATGCTCAGTCTTTTGAAAATCTAAAATCAGTCATAGCCTCATGTCCCACTCTTAAGATTTTTGATCCCCTACTACCATTGACATTGTCAATTGATGCTAGTCAGCATGGTATGGGAGCTACCATTCTGCAAGAAGGACAACCAGTAGAATATGCCAGTTGTGCATTAACAGAAACTCAGCGTCGATATGCTCAAATTGAAAAAGAGTTCTTAGCCGTTCAATTTGGCCTGCGGAGGTTTCACCAGTACATTTATGGCCAGCATATCATAGTGGAGACAGATCACCTTCCTCTGTTGTCCATTGTGAAAAAAGGTCTGAATGACTTGAGTCCTAGATTGATGAGAATGAGGTTGCGAAATCAAATATATGATTACTCGTTAGTTTACATGTACAAGCCAGGAAAAGAGCTTGTATTGGCTGATACTTTGTCTCGTGCATTCCTAGCCGAACAGAGTTGTGATGGTGCAGAGTTGTTGCAAAACAATTTGACAGGTTCAACCTTTAAGGGTAGATTACAAACAGCTGTAAAATCTGACCCTACTATGCAGATATTGATCTCTCACATTGAGGACGGTTGGCCTATGCAGAAGAAATTTTGTCTAGATATTTTGAAACCCTCTTGGACAGTGAGACATGACCTTACTGTTTATGATGGTTTGATATTGAGAGGTAATCAAATTGTAATTCCTGTCTCAATGCAGAAAGAAGTGGCAAACCTGATACATGCTGGTCACCTAGGCACCAGTAAGTGTATTGAAAGAGTCAAATGCGCAGTCTACTGGCCAGGTTACCATAGCCAGATCAAGGACTTAGTCGATGGTTGTGGAATATGCCAAGAGAACATGAGGACCAATGCATCCACTAATCTTGAATATTTTGAGATCCCTGAATATCCCATGCAGTCTGTCAGCATGGACGTTTTTGAGTTGAATGGTGTTCAATATCTGGTGACAGTTGATAGATATTCTAAATGGCCCTGTTGCAATGAGCTCAAGACAGGCAGATCAAGCGAAATAATTTCTTTGTTGAGAAGACAATTCCTAGACTTTGGGGAGCCAGAGATTCTCATCTCTGACAATGCGACATGTTTCACATCCTACGAATTCAAATGCTTTATGGAGGATAATGAAATTAAGCATGTCACCACCAGTCCATATTATTCACAGTCGAATAGATTAGCCGAGAGGATGAACCAAACTATAAAGAACAGTTTGCAGAAAGCTTTTGAGTCCAACCAGTCTCTGTTTGATGTGTTATTCACCCTTCGTTCTACTCCTATTGGTGACAATTTACCATCACCAGCAGTTCTCTTGCAAGCTAGAAATCTAAGAGGTGGCTTACATTGTGCACCAGCACAACTGAAACACAAACACCTCAACTTGAATGAGATTGAGGACATTTTCATGAAGCGCCAGGCGAGAACTATCTTTAACAGTAGTACAGGCAAGCCGGCAGTGCAGTTTTATGTTGGTTTGACAGTTTGGTTGAAGCTAAGTCATAGGAATTGGATTGAGGGCGAGATTGTTGAGCTAGCTCAAACTCCTAGAAGTTTCTATATACAGTTGAATGATGGCAGGGTGTTTAGAAGAAATCAGAAACACCTTAGGCTACGTAAACCAGACCATACCAGTTCTAGTGAGAAAGTTAGTGTACAGCCATCCCAGTCAGCTATACCTGTTAGCCCTCCCAGTAATTTAGAGACTAGCCAAAGATCCCAACCCGCTAGCTCACAAGTTGTTAGTAACAGCACCAATAATACCCCTAGTGTACAAACCCAACCCCACTCTGGTCCACACACTATAACAAGATCCGGCAGGGTCTCCAAGCCACCTGTCAGATATGGCAGCTAGATTTTGTTCACACCACCAGTTTTGTCAACAAGCAATCATTTTTTGGCCACTTATATCATGCATAGTTCTAGTGTATAAACATTATGATTAGTTCACTCATACAGCTTTATTATTTTAGTTGGCAAGTTGTGCCATACATGCTAGAGCTAAGTTGAGTAATTATTTTTATTTTGAGAAAGGAGATGTTATAATGTAGAACATTATTTACTAATATCGTATTAATAGCTTTGTACAACACTACTGATATTATATTAATAGCCTTGTTTTGCTGGTGGTATTGTACACACACATCCTGGTTTAGTTTTAGTCTGACAGTCAAACATTCATGTACAGCATGTAGGAACAATGAATAAATAGCAAACACAAAACCAACTCCTCCCTAAACTTATACTGTATACAACATTATAACAGTATGCCTCACTTATAGCATGACATTAGTCCATTATAACCAGCATTTTACTGTTATGAACTCATAAAATTCTTGCGGAACTCAACCATAGTCATTTATAATTATAAAAAATTAATTATTCAGAAGAGCAATAAATAAATGAGTAAGTAGAATATAAACATCTCGACTCTCAAATATCTAGCCCACAATGATCCTGAGCTGAGTGGCAATAAACATAATAGTTTATGCAAAAAATATTTTACTAACCTATTTAATAATTTGTAAATCCCAATGACAATGGACAGTTTTAGCAATAAAAGGAAACTTATGCATTGATGAAACGTGAGTATTCCTAAGAAATAGTAATGAATGTAATGAGTCCCAAATTTTAGTAGTTCAAGATTTTTATAGCAGGTCAAGACATTTCACCTAAGTTCAAACTTGCCATTTCTTCAATGGAACCAAACAGTTCGGAAAATAAACAGATAATGAGATAAAGATGAGCGGCGCAATGTGCGTTTGCTGAAAATGGTACTTCTCTTTTGTGTGGATGGTAGCAAAATGTGACTTCGCTTTTCGGAATTCCCAACTGTGCTGTGGCTATGGTAATTTACAATTAACGATGAAAATGAGCTATTGACTTTAATTTTTATTTTTATTTAAAGTTTTAGCAGAACAAACCCAAATTAGTGGTAGTTGGAAGGTTAAGAAATGATTATTTTATTTTAACTAGTTGTTTCAGCACCATAAAAATTCATATGGAACTTCTGCACAGTAGAATATGAACCCATTGATATAAAATAAATTAATGTAAATTAATATAATGTCAATGTGATAAGTATTGTTATATACAATACACATGGTATTTTTATTTAATTGGTATTTGATTTGTTGTGATAATGATTATTGTTATTGTCTAACACAGTTGATACATTAAAGCTGCGTTTACACTACACTAACTCCGTCTTTTCTGCCCAACTCCGGCAAAGTTGGTGTAGTGTAAACACAAGAGTCGGTGTAGGTGTTGGAGATCCCTATTGTCGGAGACGGAGCAAACCACAGTGCTGGGTTACTTCGACAAGTCGGAGGGTATCGACCAATCAGAAATCAGGATTTTAATTATAGCTAGCATCTGTTTTGCAAATCTAGGATTGGCTCTGGGTTATTGATGATAAACCTAAAGCTTCATTATGGGAAAAACCTTCCCTAGCACTAGGTATTCAAAGTGAAACTTACAAAACTTTAATTTGAAGTACATGAATAATTTCCAATAGGCAAGGTTATAACTACCAGCCAGTTTACAAATCTAGGATTAGCTGTTGATCATAGATGATGAATCCAAAGCTTTTTATGCTTATTTACTATAATTACAGTACATGTTCACTTGTACAAGCATGCTTGCTGATGTGGGTACTGGCAATTAATTGATTGCGTGGTCAACAACTAGTACTGTTGGTATAGTGTTGGTTTTGAAGGTTGGAGTTAGTGACGGATTTGGAGTTGGTGTAGTGTAAACGCACCCTTATATTGTTTATTAATGATCAATTTTATGAAAGGTGGGCGATTTTATATTAGGCTGACATGCCTTTATTCGGTGTTTTTCCGGCACAGTTATCTAAATATGCTTGCCTGTGCCTGTCAACTATTGCTTACATTAGACTTATTGTACTAGCAATTCTCTAGTCTTTTAGCTCTATTGTAAATGTGTCCTACTTGTCGGATCATGCTAGTTTTCATATATTATGTGATTAACATGATTATAAGCTTCTTTTGTGATGGCCGACCCATTTTATGTCGGACCTTGGCCTTTTTCCTGCCATATTGTTGCGTAATATCTGTGGCCGATACTATATCGTACCACCCGATACTCTATCGGGCTTTTTACCGGAACATCCGCCGGATACTGATTTAGTACATAAGCAAGCACATTTTCTTATGCTAGTCAGTTGTTGATCAGGCTCTAATAAAGCAACATCCCTCAACTCAACTCCACAGAGTCTTACTCTTGCAGTTCATATAATCGTATTCAAGTGTTTATCTCAGTTAATCATGTAAAGCTCATTATGTTTTAATTGTCTAAGTTGTTTTCCTATTATAAATAATGGCCGATGTGTAAGATTATACCAGTTTTTACACATAACGTCTTTTACATGATTATATGCCTCTTTTGTCATGGCCGACCCTTTTCAGCTCGAACCTCGGCCTTTCTTTCCACCATATTGTTATGCAATTTCCAGGGCCGATTCTCTATCGCCCCACCCGATATTCTATCGGGCTTTTTACCGGACGCTGATTTAGTATAAAAGCAAGCACATTTTCTTATGCTAGTCAGTTGTTGATTGCGCTCCAATAAAGCAACATCTCCCAACTCAACCTTCAGAGTCTTCCTCTTGCAGGTAGGCAGCTCCAGCCTTGGTCCCTTTGAACCTTTAGCACCAGAGCTCATCCTCATACTCGTTTAAGACACTTTCAACACTCTCCCATGAGAATAAACATCGAACCTATGCCATCCTTCACTCGTCAATCAGGCCTACATCCTTACAACAATACTTAAGAGCTACATAACTGTTCACTCTTTATGTAATGGTGGAAGTACAACTTGGTCGACCACTCCCAAGCACTTCCCACACCCGTGTCTACATCGGCACCAGTGTGACCGACCCATAAAACATTACAGAAGTACAACTTGATAGACCACTCACAAGCATTTCCCACACCCGTGCTTTCATCGGCACTCGTGTGTTATAAACCCTAAAACATTACAATATTACCAGTTCGAACTGAAAGATTGAATATATCAGTTAGTATGGATGCAGTAATATCTCAAGAAGAAAGCAAAGATTTTCGGATTGCAGTTGTAACAATGAATTTTGCTCCGACCCCACAAATTAATAGATTAAACTAATTAATTAAAACCACTAGGCTCGATTGAGCTCAAAGTCCAAAGTAATAGTTATAGGATAGTTCAGCGAACTAGCCTACCCTGAGTTCACATTGTATAAAGTAGAGCTTAAAGGCTACGGACCCATGCCCAGAGTGTGAGATTATGATCTAGAGATCAATGGTGTATAACAGTGCCGCTTATTAGGTCTTGAGATAAGCGTATACGAGACTGAGGCATAGAACACAGGAGCGAACATACGGACACTTCTATTCTTATCATTGGTGAGTCTAGTTGTACTGATAAATTCTATCTTGCACAGACTATACCTTGACATGACACAGAGGAAGAACCACACTGACCAACTACAACGCATAATCGATAACGAGTACATACATGTAGACGCATTTTAGACAAACAATTGCTAGTTGGACGCATGACGCATATTGACTCATTTTGTGGAAGCTGGACTCATTTATTTGCTACAGTGAGCTGTGCCAATAAATAGCCTATTTGGCTTAGCTTAGACCTCTAAGCATTGTTTACATTTCTAGGAAGTTGTCATCTTTAATGTCCCAAACATTTTAGTAAACTTCATTCTGCTAAATATTATATGAAAGTTGGTCTGACAATGTAATAGAATACAAAATGCACATAGAGAGTCAGGGTTCATTTCATCAATCTAGTCAAATTAGGCCTGGTAGTTCACCTAAAGCTAATAATCATAATAATGATAAAAATATGATAATACATCCTGCTATTTAAAACATAAATTTTTTTACCATGCCATTTGTACAGACATTATTCAGCAAACAATCGTCATCGTGAAAAATTATCCTTGAGCTTGAACATTCAACATGTTCGACTCATTCTGATTCTTACAAATTTTGGTTGGTCACCCTGAAGAATTAAACAGCGTACTATTTGACCACACTATGGTCATCTATACTATATTTTGACCAGCAAAGACCGTGGAAGCAGAGTTTCTATATTATGATACTACTAAATTCTATAAACTTAGGAGGAAGACTTCGAGTTGCAGTTTGGTTTTTTTAGTGATTTGATTTTCACCTTGAACCTGGCATTACATGTACCTGCCAAAGATTAGGGAACTCGGGCAATTCAAGCATAATGGCAATGAGTAAACAACCCCCAAATAGATACCAACAGCAAACTGGTACCGATTTAAGAATGTGTCGACAACTCCAAAATAGGTCCACTTTTACCGTAAACCTGTTGTAGCTTTCTGTGCCACCATGAAAATGTGTCGACACTCGACAACGCCAAAATAATATGTACGCTAACATTAACCTGGGACTTCCTGATGCAGGGCATGTCTCCTACCAATAAACAAATTCATGCACATGATAGGATAATTTACAGTATTTCAAGTGGAATATTATACATGGCCCTACAAGTCTACATCATACTGTAATGGTACGCACAGTCTTCTCTAACCACCTGACATTTATTACCATGTGTACTCATATGTATATCTGCTTGTATTCCCTACTACTTAGCCAAATATTGTTGTATATTCAAATATGGCATTACTGAGTCATTATACTGTAATGGTTTCTGTGTTTTGGTGCGGTCGTCCTTGGACGACTATCGACCCAGAAATGAAGTGCCTATGAGTGGTAATAGGACTTCGCATTACATGAAAGATCGAGCGGTCTCAGTAGCCCAAATACTACCAAAGACGACCCATCTAATCTCAAGTCCGACCTTCAGACTACACAATGAAAGAGAGTGATCCGACCTAGTAGGCAGTTCGCTATGCGAATGACCTGGCAAAAGGAAGTGAAAGTCTCTGTATCAAGTATAGATGTGTCTTTATTGAAAGCCAAGTGAAGACTGAGACAATGAACAGTAAAACAATGCCCTTTATATAGTATAAGGACTTCCGGCCGACGTGACGTCGGGAAAAGACGACGTGTGGTCGTCCGGAAGTTGCGCAACAAGATGGCCGCCGGAAGCCCGACGGCCGACCCAAAATAGGTCGGGTTCTACAAAAGTTGCTTATAATGGTCCAATTCATGTACAAAATGAATATCAATGGATTCTGAGAGGTCGGGCCTTTGTACATGGGTATAAAAGGCATTAAAAGACTTAGTAACAATCATGTAACTATATACAATAACATATAGTAAAGTACAAGCAGATATATACATGTATGTGCACACAATAATGAGTGTCAGATGGAAGGTACGACTTGGCGTACCATCACAATACTGCTTTTTATACCCATGTAAAGAGGCCCGACCTCTCAGAATTACCTGATATTCATTTTGTATATGATTTGGATGATTCTAAGCATATTTTGTAATAACCCATCGGGCTTCTGGCCGCCATATTGTTGCGCAATTTCCGGACGACCCTACGTCGGCCTTTTTACCGGAACTTGCGGAGGAAGTTCTATTACTATATAAAGGGCATTGTTTTTACGTCTGTTGTCTCAGTTCTTGCTTGGATCTCAATAAAGACACATCTATACTTATATACAGAGACTTTCACTTCGTAGATAGGTCATTCTAGTTGTTAAGGTCCTCGACCTTGCAACACGAACTGCCTACTAGGTCGAATCACTCTCTTTCTCAGTATAGTAAACAAGCATAACTCGGGATCACATGGGTCGTCTTTGGTAGTTCTTTGACTACTGACTACTTTCATGTAATGAGAAGGCCTAGCACCACTCATAGGCACTTCATTTTGGGTCGGGAGTCTTCTTAGGACGACCATACCAGAAAACAAAAAACCATTACAATACTCCATGTAGTTATTGTTTCATTTGTAATGCACCAGCATAACTCGTAAATGTAAGTACAGTACATGATGAGTCAGTGTATTGAATGAATTTAACAGCTTGAAAGTACCTAAGTGACCGCACTGTATAACAATATTGTGGTGTTCCAGTCACTCATGTATGCAGACTGCAATAACTGCAGGATTACTATCTTGTCTACTGTTTATCTAAAATGTATAATGCATAATTATGTCTTTGTGATTAACTTGCCTAACTTGTCTATTGTTGTTTACTAAGCTTTACGTAACCACTAAGACAGTAGATATTGTACTAAGGATTTCCTAAGTCTTTAGCCTTATTGTAAAATGTGGCTGAAGTGTCAGAATATATCTAGTTTTCGAACATAGTGTCTTTTACATGATTATAAGCTTCTTTAGTCATGGCCAACCCTTTTGGCTGTTACACACATGGCGGATACTGCATCCTCTCACCCATCTGATACCGGAACTTCCAAACTTATTTAGTATATAAGCGAGTTCATTTGGCTATGCTAGTCAGTTGTTGTTGAACTGGCTCCAATAAAATCACATTTTTCAACAGAGTCTATTCTTTGAGAGAAGTAGTTTCAGCTTTGATCCCTTTGGACCATTAACCCGAACTCATCCTAAGACATACATACTCTTTCATGTACTCTTTCGTGAGTACCAGCATCAGGCCTATGCCCAGGATACAATACTAAGCCACGGAAACAAAGTTTTGCTAGAAAGCATTTTTATTAAATATGATGCACAGCTATAAATGGTAACTTGGTAAATGGTAAATTGCAAACCATCACAGATTGACATACAGGTACTCATTCCCATCTTCATAACAGTGTAGTCTGCTTGTTCCATAATGGCACTCGCTACAGTAAAAGAACAGCTTATTGGCTAATTGTGTAAGCAAAACAGCAGTAAGGGAGAAGATGATTGGCTAATAGGACAAGATGCAAGTAAGAGACATGTACATGCATATGATAATCTAGGTAAATGTAGATAACAGGAACAAAGTAGCAGATTGGTTAACAATATTAATTAACAACAAAAAACACTGCCCTAAAAAGAGTTTAGTCTAGTTTATAAAATCATCTGGAAACAATTTCTCGCATACTCAATCTAACTGTTCTACAATGATTGAAACAATAGTGTGAGTTGACATAGCATCATGGGGAGCTGACAGTTGAATGGAATGCACTAGAAGGTCTGCTTGTAGTGATGAACTAGCACCTTTACCAAGAAATCGGTGACATTATGACTAGGAATAATAAATGAATACAATGATCATAACAGTGCTATTAGGTTTCGAGTCTCAAATAACAATTTGGTAACTTGTGGCCAAGAAAACTCGTGGTTTAAACTGAGATACTTACTAATACAATTCCCAGGGTGATGTAGACAACTGAGGTCTGGGTCTCACATGAAAAAGATCTTCCCTCTCTATCTAGCTAGGCTGACAATACTTCTCATTATAATAGTAGTACATTCTACATTGGCATTTAACTGTAACAGGAGAGAGAATGATTGGGTTAAACAAGTAACAGATGATTGGATTAGTTAAAGCTGTGTCTCCTGCTTGTGACACCTCAGTAGACTCACCAACCAAATACTTAATTACAGTAGCTGTTGGAAAAAGGAAGTTACAGTCAGCAGTGCTGTCACAGTTCATATCCATGAATGTAAAGTCATACTGCTTAGTACAACTTTGTAGTGATTCTTCCAGTTTAAGTTCCTCGAGACCTACACACATAGATAGACTACTTTCCACACTACATCTGTTGAGACTTACCTTCCAAAGGGAAGTTTTACATTTAATTCTTCGAGATTAATAGGTGGTCGGACCATGACCCTTCCTACCATCCGAGAATCAGGATAACACAATGGTGAGAGATAAAGACAAGGAATGCGGCATTTATCTGTAATAAGACAATTAATAGAGAGTTGTGTTTCCACGATTGAAATAATACTGTGAGTTGACAGCTTTAAGCATGAATCACATAGCATTATGGGGAGCTGACAGTTGAATGGGATGCACCAGAAAGTCTGCATGTAGTAATGGACTAGCACCTTTACTAAGAAATCAGTGACAGTGTAACTAGGAAAGTAAACTAAATGATTGATTCTCAGATTATACGTAAAATTCCGTCACAGTGAAATGGGTTGATGATACCTGAATTCTTTTGTTACCTTTAGACAATGTATAAACAGACAAGGGCAACTAGTTTTAGCCTTTGTTAGAGCTTCATAATCCATTTAAAGTTAATTAATAGGTCGATCAAAATTCAATGTCAGAATGACTGAGTATTGAACTTGCAGCCTAGATTGGGCTGCTTTGGCTGCACTTATTATGTTATACAGCCACTCTTTTTGCTCCTAGAGACATGGAATAAGTGTTTATCTTAACAGCAAACATGAACACATGCTCAGTTCAAAACTATCTTTGTTCACAGTGATGTCACAGTCTTTTGGTTGTCAACTCCGTAACAACTAAATGGTATAAATAGAGCGTTTAAAGCCAACCTCCATTTAATTTTTTGATTATCTTTGCCTGCACCAAATTATCAAAGAAAATTTCAGTTGTCGGCTATGGTCTTCGGGTAATTGAACAAAAAGTGAATGCACCTTTTTAGATTGTCAACTCTGTAACATTGTTTTGCTGAAAATGTATATTTTGTACAACTTTGGTTTTTATCCATACTCCTCAACAGAAGGCCTACATCATGGTAACTTTGTTTACCTTTCACGTCCAGTCAAATTGAAAAAAATTGGTGTATAGTCATTGGTAGTCTTAAATGGTTTTGCTTAATTTACTAGTTTATAGACAGGTAGTGAGTATAATTTGTTTTTTCTTGGGTTGCCGGACATACAAACTTGCAACATGCACAGTAAAATCTTGAAATTTTGAAAGATTAGTGTGTAAACTGTAATGTATTATTATATGTATGTTACGGAGTTGACATTCTGGACATTTTGTCTATTGTTTATATTATAATGTTAACTCGGTAACAGTAATTTGTGAGGTAACTAAAAATAATTAAGCTCTGCTGTTGCTTTCTTAGTGTTTTAGACCTCATGTTCTCCACATATACAAATTTTGAACAATATCAGAGAGCAAAAACTAAATTGGATTTTGAACCCTAATTTAACATTATTTTATAATTTGCGAACCACTTCAATGATAAATAGACACAATGATCATGACAGTACTATTAGGGTTCTAGCCTCAAATAACAATTTGGTAACTTGGGACAAACGTTGGGCCAAGACAACACAATACAAAATATATACAGATAGAAATCTAGTGGTTTAAACTGAGATACTTACTAATACAATTCCCAGGGTGATGTAGACAATTGAGGTCTGGGTTTCACATGAAAAAATCTTCCCTCTCTATCTAGCTAGGCTGACAATACTTCTCATTATAACAGTAGTACATTCTACATTGGCATTTAACTGTAACAGGAGAGAGTATGATTGGGTTAAACAAGTAACAGATGGTTGGATTAGTTAAAGCTGTGTCTCCTGCTTGTGATACCTCAGTAGACTTGCCAACCAAATACTTAATTACAGTAGCTGTTGGAAAGAGGAAGTTACAGTCAGCAGTGCTGTCACAGTTTGTATCCTTGAATGTAAAGTCATACTACTTAGTACAACTTTGTAGTGATTCTTCTAGTTTAAGTCCCTCAAAATCTACACACATAGACTACTTTCCACACTACATCTGTTGAGACTTCTTACCTTCCAAAGGGAAGTTTTACATTTAATTCTTCGAGATTAATAGGTGGTCGGACCATGAACCTTCCTACCATCCGAGAATCAGGATAACAAAATGGTGAGAGATAAAGAGAAGGAATGCGGCATTTATCTACAACAAGACAATTAATAGAGAGTTGTGTTTCCATGATTGAAGTAACACTGTGAGTTGAATCACATAGCATCATGGGGGCTGACATTTGACTGGAATGCACCAGAAAGTCTGCATGTAGTAATGGACTAGCAGCTTTACACTAGCTGCACCAACATTACTAAGAAATCGGTGATAGTATGACTAGGAATGTAAACTGAATAATAAAGGAATAAAATGATCATGGTGAGAGATGAAGATTAAGAATGTGGTAACATTCTTAATTTGAGACAAGACTGAGTTTCAGAATAAAGTTAAGTTATCTTTCTCAAGTCTTTTGGCCAGAGGTAGACTTTATTCACACTACAGCATACAGGTCAAAATCTAGTGATTTACACTGAAATACTTACTAGTGCAAGTTGCAGGGGATGAAGATAGTTGTGGTCAACACAAGTCGTCTGATTTTCACATGAGGAATCTTTGCACTCTCTTCAGTCCGGCTGATAACGCTATCTTTATGACAGTAGTCATTCCTACATTGGCATTTACCTGCAGTAAGAGAGCATATGATTGGGTAAAAGCATGAAGACTGCGCACAAGTAAAAGAAAAGATGATTGGTCAGTGCGAAGCTGTCACTTTTATATTCATACTTTCAAGACACTAGCTAATAGGTCAGAGATCACAGAAAGAGTACATGAGACACGTCATAGCCTGTGTTCTTCACTACATCTCAAAGCCACTTGCCTACCATGTGGAAACATCCAGAAAGATATTATGTAATCTGACAGAGTAGTAGATGTTTGGGCTACAAACATTCCTACCACCCGAGAAACTAGATATTACAATGGTTACAGATAAATATGAGGAACAAAACAACATTCTTTTTATTTGAGAAAACAGAAGGTTTAAGATGAGACTGAGTTATGTTTCCTAAATATTTTGCCAACTTCAACATTTCCATTTTAGAATTTGGATAGTTTCAATTGCTATACTTTAAATTATGTATACATGCGGTTTGTGAAATATGCTTTGTATTATAAATTGAAGGATGAGTAGAACACTGAGGGCATTTAATATGAATATGGGACACATTAGTAGTATAGTCAGTGCACTTCTATACAGACACGCACTCATTGACCCCTGTTTTCAACCAATCACAAGCCGGTATTTCCGATTTCAACCAATCACAGAAGAGCACAAAAATTTTGCACACGACCTTGCCAAGGTCACCCCAAAATCCCCCCTTCTGAGTGGTCAAAAAAACATTTGCACACTTGACCCCGAACCCGGCCACGACCCCTTCCCTCCCTCCTTCCCACCCTCCTCCCCTCCCCCACCCCCCACTCCTCCCTCCTCCCCCGCCACCGCCCTCGTCCCGTCCGCACCGCCGCCGCCACCGCCACCCTCACCGCCGCCGCCGCCACCGCCACCACCACCACCGCCGCCGCCACCACCGCCGCCGCCATCACCGTCATCACCGCCACCCCTCCTCCACCGCCGCCCACCCTCCCCCCCCGCAACCCCCCCTCACCCGAACGACCGATCGTTTGAGGCAGTTAAGCCGCGTCCGACCACGTTGCGTGCGGCGCCGACCGTACACGTGGAGGCGACGCCGGTGCCCCGTATCCACCGGGCCAAGCGACTAGGCCGCGGCGCGCCGCCCATCCCGAGTTACACCGGGGCGGGATTGTAAAAGATAAGCTGGTCTGATGGTGGTATTAATGCGAGGAAGGTTCGGTTCTATGATATACATTGTATTGACAATGGGAAGGCTTGGTTTATGATGTGCATTGCATCATTAATAAAGAAACGTGTAAAGTATTGGCTATAAATATACTGATGGGAAGAAGGGTTGGTTCTATGATATACATTAAATAAACTTTTCACAATGGTGACAATAGAATAGATGAAAGGTTGTGTGTATGTCTTAAGCCAGCTTTATGTAGTACATTAGATAAACTTTTCACAATAGTAGCAATAGAATAAATAAAAGATTGTGTACACATGTTAAAACACAATTGAAAGAATAAAAGACACATATTTAAAGGAGTATGACATAGCAATTATTAGCAAGAAAGTCTGTGTGCATGTGTTAAGACAGCGTATATTATACATTAGATAAACTTTTCACAATAGTAGCAATAGAATAAATAAAAGGTTGTGTGTATGTGTTAAGTCAGCATTATGTAATACATTAAATACACTTTTTACAATACTAGCAATAGAATGAATAAATGTGTACACATGTAAAATATCATTATATAATAGTTACATAAGCTACATATGTAAAGGAGTATTTGTCATAGCTATTATAGCAAGAAACAGCTGTGTGCATGTGTTAAGTCAGCGCATATAATACATTAAATAAACTTTTTACAATAGTAGCAATAGAATGTATAAAAGGATGTTTATAAGTGTTAGAATACCATTATATAATAATTTAAAAAAATCTTCACTGCTTCGCTATCACATAAAAGTAAATGCAGAGGGAATGAGACACTACAGAGAGAGAGAGTGGGAGAAAAAAGAAAAGATGATTAGAGCTTTTCTTCACTGACTCGAAGGTAAGCTTCAGCTTGTGCTATTACCTCTCTGTGATACCCATTCTTCTTGAGATGAAAAATGGCAGAGCGGTAATACTCAACTGCTCCAGAGAAAAAAGATTGGGGGAGTCTGCTTCGATCAACTAGTTCACTGACAGTCTCCTCTTCTATGGGGGTAATAGTGGTGGGGGTATTAAGATTGAGTTCAGAAGAACAAGAAGGAGACTGCAAGCTAAGTAGCTCTCTTTCAAAAGAAAGAGAGTGTGAAGCTAAAGAAAAGGAAGAAGTGATAGTAGTAGAAGTAGTAGTAGTAGTGCTAGTAGAAGTAGTAATAAGAGTAGGTATTGAAAGACTAGTAATTGTATTATTAGATCTTTCAAGAGAAAAAGAGGGTGAATCTAAGAAAAAGAGTGGAGCAGGTGAAGAGGTGGGAGTAGAAGTAGGTATCGAAACAGTGGTAACTGTATCATCAGATCTTTCAGGAGAATGAGAGGGTGAATGTGAAGAAAAGAGTGGAGGAAAAGAAGTAGTAGAAGGAGTAGTAGTAATAATAGTAGCAATAGTAGTAGTTGTAGGAGAAGAAGTAGAGGTGGTAATGTCTCCATTAGTAAGAGAGTTACTGATGGAAGAAGCATCTGAATTAGAATGATGGTGAGAAGGGAGAGGAAATTGTGAAGAGCACACCCCAGACTTTAAAGAGAATGGAGTAGTAGACATCCCCTTAAAGAAGGGAGGGTATACTACCCCACCAACAGTTGTTGGAGTGTATGCGGGGATGAGTATTTTGGAAGGTGGAGAGTGACCAGTGAGCCTTTGCAAAAAGGATATGGTCTTTTTTAATGAGTAGATATCAGTTAGAAAGCGAGTGTTGAATGAGATGTGGCGGTGACAGGGCTTTCCATCAATACAATGATTAGATGGAAAGTTGTAGTGTCTATTCATCCCCTCATCATCTACTGTTATTTGATAGCAAAAACAGATTCTCAGCAAAAAATGTTGTTGAATATGGACGCCTCGTCGGCGTCCAACATTCTTGTTACATAAAAAGCAGGGGTCGTCCGATTCAAATGGCTTTGCTAGTGACATCCCCAGTCTTCTTTTTACCTCATCACTAACAAAGACATAGAATCTTAGACCCCCCTTACTCATCGGCTTTGTTCTGAGTCCTAAAAAAGAAAAAAAAAAAACAAGAATAAGTGAGAGAGGACATATGACTTACTTGTAAATCAAAAAGATTCTAAATAGACAAATAGATAGCAGATCATTCTTACCTATCTCTATCCCATCTACTCCCCCACAGTCCTCAAATAACTCAATCTCTTCTTCTTTTAATTCGGTTTCTTTTTCATTCTATAATGTAAATAAAATGTGCAGAGACTAATTAACAAACTACATTAACATAGTCATTTGTAATATATGGTTTTTGAGGAATTTGATGAAAAAACTAGCACTCTAAGTACTAAGCAAGTCTACTAAAGTCTGTCTATTTTCTCACATAAAAAGAAATATACCATTAACATGAGAAAACCAGTTGTAATTTATGTTTTATTTTTTCACATAAGAAAAGAAAAAAAAGTGTCTTATTGATAGAAATAATACATAAGAAAGAAAGTGCAATACTTATAATAAAAATATAACTAATCTTTAACATCTTAGACATGGTAAGAGACTTATAGAATTAGAGAAAATCATACTATGGCTAATTAACATCTGGTTTTAAAAAGGAAGTAGTCTCTTTTGACATTCTAGACATGGTAAGAGGCTTATAGTATGAAAAAGTACATTATCATACTATGTGTAACTAACATGTTCTTCTGAAGAAATGTCAGTAATCTCCTTTGACATCTTAGAAATAATGTGATGAGGTGTAGAAACCCAACAGCATAGTGGATGGAAGTTGTAGTGCATGTGTGAACAAATAAGATAATAGACTAACCATTTCTGGAGATGGGATTCTTTTCCTTGAGATTCTTTTGTCCTCCGAATTGTAGGTTATCATGTATTTCGTACCTTTTTTTGTTGTTTTTATTTTTCTTATATATTTCTTTCTTGCTTGTTTAGATGTAGAAGCCTGTAAGTATATGTAGAGTAATAAACATATACCAAAGCATAAGTCAAGTAAACGGAACTACTAATGCAACATAGTTACTAAACAAAGAAAATAAGAATGAATAAAAATATATAGGAAACATGAGCATAGTGGTAGTGTACAAGTCAAGTATACAAAAATACTAATCCCTATAGTTATTGAGCAAGAGAATAAGAATACTGATAACAACTACTTTTAGAATGAATAGCATAGGCATGTAAAATAACAAGTAATAATATATACTAAAGCCTTAACTGTGTGGATAAAACCACCAACTCACCATAGTCACTGGGGAATAGAAACAAGAACAGATAAACAGAACATGTGTTAGCAAGAATTAATTTTGAAGTGAATAATCAGTATAAGACAGAAAAAAAAACCAAAAATACCACCCCTTACTTTTTATGTGTTTTTTAACCAATTGAGTCTTTCTGATGGTAAGCTCCTCCCAAACAGAGAGATAAATTACTCTTGTGTTAGTGCAGATCTATTTATTAGAATTAATCAGTTAGTCTTTTTAGCTTCAAGTTCATCCCAAGTAGTGTAATAAATCACTTTGGTGTAGACCTATTTATTAGAATTATTCAGTTAATCTTTTTAGCAACAAGTTCATCCCAAGTAGTGTAATAAATCACTTTAGTGCAGACCTATTCATTAGAATTATCCAGTTAATCTTTTTAGCAGCAAGTCCACCCCAAGTATTGTGATAGGCCACTTTAGTACAGTATAGTCTTGGATGTAGAGTATAGGCTACACTTGATAATATACTTCTTTGCTAGGATGTACAAGTATAGTCAGTACAAGTGGTAATAAACTGTTTTGATACTTATTACCCTACTAGTGGTATAACTACTCATATTGAAAATAAATCTCACCACTTATAAAGTTTCTAAGCTATGGTCACACTAATTGTAGTATAGACAGAGCAGATCTCTACACACATGCTTTCATGTTGAGAATCAAAACAGTTTAATATATAAGCTTACAAAGTTTCTAAGCCCTGGACATACCAAAGGAGAAATATTATCACTACTAAAATAGAATTAGTCCCAATGTTAACTCAAATGAGTGAATTCATATTAAAATACATTTTAAAATAGCTAGGATGTATTAGTATAGCCAGTACAAGTGGTAATAAACTTGTTTTGATACTTATTACACTACTAGTGATATAACTACTCATATTGAAAATATATCTCACCACTTATAAAGTTTCTAAGCTATGGTCACACTAATTGTAGTATAGACAGAGCAGATCTCTACACACATGCTTTCATGTTGAGAATCAAAACAGTTTAATATATAAGCTTACAAAGTTTCTAAGCCCTGGACATACCAAAGGAGAAATATTATCACTACTAAAATAGAATTAGTCCCAATGTTAACTCAAATGAGTGAATTCATATTAAAATACATTTTAAAATAGCTAGGATGTATTAGTATAGCCAGTACAAGTGGTAATAAACTTGTTTTGATACTTATTACACTACTAGTGATATAACTACTCATATTGAAAATATATCTCACCACTTATAAAGTTTCTAAGCTCTGGTCACACAAATTGTAGTATAGACAGATCAGATCTCTACATACTTGCTCTCATGTTGAGAATCAAAACAGTTTAATATATAAGCTTACAAAGTTTCTAGGCCCTGGTCATACCAAAGGAGCATTATATCACTACTAAAATAGAATTAGTCCCAATGTTAACTCAAATGAGTAAATTCATATTAAAATACATATTAAAATAAGTTTACTCACCATATTAATTGTTGAGTGATGTTTATTCAGAGAAATTAGTAAATATCCACAGAGTTGCAAGTCTTTACTAGGTGGTTGAGTGGTAATGATAAAAATCCTCTCTCATGCTTGCTTTTATGGAAGTCTCTGTCCAATCAGAAGTGATGTGCCTTTTTTAGTCTGATTTATTACATCCCGATGTGATTCGATGTAACCCGATGTAACCCGATGTGTTTCCGATGTAACCCGATGTAACCCGATGTGTTCCCGATGTAACCCGATGTAACCCGATGTGTTTTCGACCTCCCCCGATGTAACCCGATGTAACCCGATGTGTTTTCGACCTCCCCCGATGTAACCCGATGTAACCCGATGTAACCCGATGTGTTTTCGACCTCCCCCGATGTGATTCGATGTGTCCCGATGTGTTTTCGACCTTCCCCGATGTGATTCGATGTGTCCCGATGTGTTTTCGACCTCCCCCGATGTGATTCGATGTGTCCCGATGTGTTTTCGACCTCCCCCGATGTAACCCGATGTAACCCGATGTGTTTTCGACCTCCCCCGATGTAACCCGATGTGTTTTCGACCTCCCCCGATGTGATTCGATGTGTCCCGATGTGTTTTCGACCTCCCCCGATGTGATTCGATGTGTCCCGATGTGTTTTCGACCTCCCCCGATGTGATTCGATGTGCCCCGATGTGTTTTCGACCTCTCCCGATGTGTTTTCGACCTCTCCCGATGTGTTTCGATGTTCCCCTATGTGTTTTCAATCTATCTCGATGTGTTTCCAATGCGCTCCAATGTATATATTGTTAGCCAATCAGCTTTATTTGTATCTTTTTATTCACTATATAAAGAGAGATGGAAACAATAGTTTAGTTAACTCTTTCTAGCTCCAGTCTGTTCTTAATAAAAATTAAAGAAGGTTAGCACACAAATAGCATGGAAAGTGGATATGGATCAAGCGAGTATAGCAACAAGCTAATGACTCCTATAAACCAAGAGCTGATGAAGTTAACAGTGGAAAGTTGTACAGAACAAAGCAAGTATGAGAATAAAGACTTATTTGAGGGGGAATCTGAGCTCTTTCTCCAAAAAAGCTTACCTCTAGACTGGCAGAAATGGGATCCTGTAACCGATATTCGCAATAAGCTTAGCACACAGTTACTAGAAGAAATTCGTTCTATCTTTTGGGAGCAAGATGGAAAGGATGAAGAGTTGTAAGTTATACATACTTCCAACTATTTTTTTTTTTTTTTTTTTTTTCGTATTGTCTTTTATGATCAAAATAAAATATGATAGACAAAACTGAAGTGGTTCAATGCAAATTTCTCATATAACTTCCTCTCAACTATGTGAAAAACAAATATCATGTTAAATGATGTAGTGAGGTTCTAGAAGCAGCCCGAGATAGAGATGAGAGAGCCGTTGCACTCGCGGTATTTGTTGCGAGGAGTCACAAACAACTGAATACAAAAAATGCGAATCGGCAGACGTTACTTCACCTGACTGTACAGTCTTATTGTTCGGATTCACTAATTCGCCTCATCATCACAAGGGGAGCGGATGGAGCAATAGCCGATGCTTGGGGTTAGTGTTTTATAGCACCAATGTTTGCATGCATCGCTTGTGAAAAAATAAAATGTTGCAAAACTCGTAACAATTCGGTACTTATCTATATTGCTAATGTTTATTTGGAAGGTGACACCCCCCTTCACATTGCTGCACGCCTGGGTAGAGCTAAGGTTATTCATGCTCTAATCACAAGTTTGACCAGAGCAGAAGTAAAGCATCCATACTTCAGAGTTCCTTACAAATCACTTCCCCAAGACAATGTACAGAGCTACAATCATGATTAAAGGAGTGTAGTCCACCTCATTGTTGAAACAGCGCATAGCAGCAAGCATAGAGAGGCACTAAAGGTACTAAAAGAAAATACTCGGGCTGACTTAGATATGAGGGTAAGTGAATACATTACAGTGGAATAAAAGTAGAGTAGATCGAATTGATAAGTTAGATGGGGAGTTTAATTCAATTCCCTTGTTTGTTATTATAGCGAATGGGAGATGGATACGCCCCATCTCACATTGCCATAGAGAATGAAGACTACGAATGTCTACATTTATGTCTAAGATTGGGAGCTGATTCTGAAGTTCGTAACTACAAAAGTGAAACCCCTCAACAACTAGCTCACCTCTACAAATCACCGGATATGGTAAGGTACCAACAACATAAAGAAGGATAGATTTCTTGCTTTGACCACCTTGAGTGATATTCGTCTGAGTAAAAACTAAAATCATCTTGTAGGTAAGACTGTGTCAAGAGTTTGGAGCTGGAGCTTATCAATTAGAGTATGCCGAGACCGAAGTCGTAAACATTATAGCTCCTACAACTTCTGATGAAGATGAGTAATAAGTACCTAAACTCCTACTCCTACTAAACTCTATTGGCAGGCAAAATCTAACACTTGCACACAACCTTTTATTCATTCATCCTTTATCGTCAATACAATGTATATCATAGAACCGAACCTTCCTCGCATTAATACCACCATCAGACCAGCTTATCTTTTACAATCCCGCCCCGGTGTAACTCGGGATGGGCGGCGCGCCACGGCCTAGTCGCTTGGCCCGGTGGATACGGGGCACCGGCGTCGCCTCCACGTGTACGGTCGGCGCCGCACGCAACGTGGTCGGACGCGGCTTGACCGCCTCAAACGATCGGTCGTTCGGGTGAGTGGGGGTTGCGGGGGGAGGGTGGGCGGCGGTGGAGGAGGGGTGGCGGTGATGACGGTGATGGCGGCGGCGGTGGTGGTGGCGGCGGTGAGGGTGGCGGTGCGGACGGGACGAGGGCGGTGGCGGGGGAGGAGTGGGGGGTGGGGGAGGGGAGGAGGGTGGGAAGGAGGGAGGGAAGGGGTCGTGGCCGGGTTCGGGGTCAAGTGTGCAAATGTTTTTTCGACCAATCAGAAGGGGGGATTTTGGGGTGACCTTGGCAAGGTCGTGTGCAAAATTTTTGTGCTCTTCTGTGATTGGTTGAAATCGGAAATACCGGCTTGTGATTGGTTGAAAACAGGGGTCAATGAGTGCGTGTCTGTATAGAAGTGCACTGACTATACTACTCACATTACATATGTATGCACTTACGTTTTATATACTATGGTGAATTTGACAACTAGTAGGGAGTTATGCCTCCACTATTGAAATAATACCTTGAGTAGACAACTTACAGCATCACTGAAGTAGATTCCCTTCACTTAAAGTTGAATGGAGAAAGATTTAGTGGTTTACACTGAAATCAAATACTTACTAGTGCAAGTTCCAAGAGATGTAGATAATTGTGGTCAACGCAAAATCGTCGGATTGTCACATGAGGAATCTTTGCACTCTATTCAGTCCGGTTGATAACAACTTTATAAGAGCAGCAGAGAGCAGCAGATGTAGATAATTGAGCTGATTGGTGGAGAGAGCAGATGTAGATAATTAAACTGATTGGTGGAGAGAGCAGATGTAGATAATTAAACTGATTGGTGGAGAGAGCAGATGTAGATAATTGAGCTGATTGGTGGAGAGAGCAGTGTAGATAATTGAGCTGAATGGTGGAGAGAGCAGATGTAGATAATTGAGCTGAATGGTGGAGAGAGCAGTGTAGATAATTAAACTGATTGGTGGAGAGAGCAGATGTAGATAATTAAACTGATTGGTGGAGAGAGCAGATGTAGATAATTGAGCTGATTGGTGGAGAGAGCAGTGTAGATAATTGAGCTGAATGGTGGAGAGAGCAGATGTAGATAATTGAGCTGAATGGTGGAGAGAGCAGTGTAGATAATTAAACTGATTGGTGGAGAGAGCAGATGTAGATAATTAAACTGATTGGTGGAGAGAGCAGATGTAGATAATTGAGCTGATTGGTGGAGAGAGCAGTGTAGATAATTGAGCTGATTGGTGGAGAGAGCAGATGTAGATAATTGAGCTGATTGGTGGAGAGAGCAGTGTAGATAATTAAACAAAATGGTGGAGAGAGCAGTGTAGATAATTGAACTAATTGGTGGAGAGAGCAGTGTAGATAATTGAGCTAATTGGTGGAGAGAGCAGTGTAGATAGTTAAACAAAATGGTGGAGAGAGCAGTGTAGATAATTGAACTAATTGGTGGAGAGAGCAGTGTAGGGGTCTGCAAGTTAATTGGTTAACATTTCACCTGTGCATTGGGTGCTGCTGTAACACAATAAACAGACAAATAATTGTTCATGGTGTAGCTGTCAGGGGTTCAGGACAAACAGTTGGTAGTGGCACTAAATATAATTAATGCTACTGCCTGCAATTTTGAGAAGAGACCTCAACAAAATATTTCATATTTGAATTGTTCATATTATAACTATGAATATAAGCACATGTAAATACAGAAGGTAACAGAAATAATAGGAATACTAACCCTAGCAGAAGTTCTTATACAGTTTATAAGCTGCATAGGCAGCACCCACCCCTATGCATGCCCCGACAACCCACGGGATCTTGCTCTACAATGATTTAAATAAAGTAAACTTGTGAGATTGTATAGTATAATAGACTGTCACTGTACATGTAATGTTGTATAGCAGTTCGAGTAAATATCACTATCTCTTACCAGAGCCAACATACCACACACTGCATTTACATGACGTAGAGGCCAGAGGAGTGTTTAACTTGACTGGTGCTAGAATAGCAAACTGTATTTTACACTAACTAATACAGTGTCAAACTGAGGATGAAGTAAGAACATATAAATTCCAATAGCAGTGGCTTACTGTCGGCCCTTGCTCGACTCGTCTCTCTGATATTGTAGGAGATATGGGTTGGCCTTTGTGGGTACTGGGGCCCACTGCTCTCTCCACTGGAACTGGTGCTACAATGTAAACATTAAAGTATGTAGCAGTTTTGCTCGCACTCATTGTACATTGTTTTACTGTAGATAATGTTAATGCTATATGAAATGGAGACTGTGGGGGTAACAATGGGAACAAGAAGAGAAATTACTAGTAGCAGAGATGAGAATGCTGAGGTGGTCTGGTCAGTGGGACTAATGCAACATTCGCACTGCCGTTTATACCAACTACTAGCCGCTAACCACAACTACATTATATAGTGACATGCTCCAGTGAGCGGTAGGGGTCAACGAGTTTAACAAGCTGAACTTTAAACCCGCTGCTAACTAACATGTGCCAGCTATAGTATAGTAATAGCTAACTACATAGTGGTTAGCGTTGGCCACTCGCCGCTAGTAGTTGGTATAAACAGCAGTGTGAATGTTGCATAACAAAAATAGACAGAACAATATATGAAAGTATCAGAAAACGTGTGAAAGTTGGTGAACTAAGTGGTGAGGTGAGGGAGCTAAGGCTGAGGAGGCTGGGACATGGGATGAGAAGAGATATAGAGTATGTAGAAAAATAATGGGAAAACTGGAGGAAGGAAAGCAGAAAAGAGGGGGGCCCGGAAGAAGATGGAAACATTCCTTGAAAGTGATATGGCAACAGCAGGATTGGTACAAGAAGACACACAAGACAGTGTTAAATGGAGGAACTAGCTCCGCAATGGTGAACCCATTTGATGGGAAAAGTTAAACAAGAAGAAGAAGAAGATAGAATAGTATTGTTACCAATGAATTAAGAAAACATGTAGTTTATTATGTTAGACAGTTAACTTCCAATGTGTTACACTGCATAGTAGTTTTTGGAGTGTAACTTGTAGTCATATAATAATGTAGTGGACTATGTATGTCAGGTTAGATATCTACTGTCTCAAACTTATTCTCTTCGACAATACAGTATATAGATATGTATCTGGTATAATACAGTATAATATATATATGTATCTGGTATAATACAGTATGTAGATATGTATCTGGTATATTAATGTCTTTCATCTTCCTAGGAGAAATACTGTAATGGTACGCACAGTCGTCTCCTACACCTGACACTCATTATTGTGTGCATATACATGTACATGTATATATCTGCTTGTACTTTACTATATGTTATTATATATACTTGTATGATTATTACTAAGTCTTTTAATGCCTTTTATACCCATGTACAGAGGCCCGACCTCTCAGAATCCATTGATATTCATTTTGTACATGAATTGGACCATTATAAGCAACTTTTGTATAACCCGACCTATTTTGGGTCGGCCGTCGGGCTTCCGGCGGCCATCTTGTTGCGCAACTTCTGGACGACCTCACGTCGTCTTTTCCCGACACTACGTCGGCCGGAAGTCCTTATACTATATAAAGGGCACTGTTTTACTGTTCATTGTCTCAGTCTTCACTTGGCTTTCAATAAAGACACATCTATGCTTAATACAGAGACTTTCACTTCCTTTTGTCAGGTCATTCGCTTAGCGAACCGCCTACTAGGTCGGATCACTCTCTTTCAACGTATAGTCTGAAGGTCAGACTTGGGACCAGATGGGTCGTCTCTGGTAGTTATTGGGCTACTGAGACCGCTCGATCTTTCATGTAATGCAAAGTCCTATTACCACTCATAGGCACTTCATTTCTGGGTCGATAGTTGCCCAAGGACGACCGCACCAAATCACAGAAACCATTACAATACAACATGAGAATAAACTTAGGTAAATGCATATAAACTTACGAATCTCTTTAGTGCAGAAAGAAAGGTCTGCGACCTTGAAAACTTTAGGCAGCCACCACTGCTCCTCTGTTATGCTGGTGGAGGGCATCTCCACCAGTACCGGTGCTAGAAATGGCATTATAACAATATAATTACATAAGGGTGTCACGATAGGCTGACATACCCTTATTGTATGTTCACTGAACAATAGTGTCCTTTTATCTATGCATTCAATAAGCACACAGTCATGTGACCACCTTTTACCTATCACAGCAGCAGGCGAACATGTTCTCCTGCTGCTGTGATAGGTAAAAGATGGTCACATGACTGTGTGCTTATTATATAATACTATGTATCTAGTAGTGAGACAGAGAAAGACTGTCACTCACTCCAGGGAAGTCACATTAGTATTAAACTAGTCTAGAGAAGTAGATAGAGAGGACCATGGAGGTTAGTGCAACTTACTAATAATCTACCATCAAGTCACGAACACTAATAATATACATGTACATACACACAGGCAGACACCTACA
The DNA here is from genome assembly GCA_935421135.1 of Bugulina stolonifera. Taxonomy (NCBI): domain Eukaryota; kingdom Metazoa; phylum Bryozoa; class Gymnolaemata; order Cheilostomatida; family Bugulidae; genus Bugulina; species Bugulina stolonifera. Next base: position 1,167,995 of record OW285197.1, on the reverse strand, counting down.
CATATACACAAGCAGACAGACAGACCAATTGTCATGATAGTACTGTATAATCTACTCACACAGCTGAGGAGCAGTGGTCAGCTTGACTTTAATCCTTCCAAATCCAAGGTTTTGCAATGATCCTTCAAGTAGGAGTAAAACAGACACTAATGCAACATTCACACTGCTGTTTATATCAACTACTAGCCGCTAACCACAACTACATTATATAGTGACATGCTCCAGCTAGTGGTAGGGGTCAACGAGTTCAACAAGCTGAACTTTAAACCCGGCCACTAACTAACACGTGCCAGCTATAGTATAGTAATAGCCAACAACATTGGTATAAACGGCAGTGTGAATGTTGCATAAACACTCCACTATCTACTTGTATACTACATTACAGAAACTAGTGTGATTTTAACTAATTGATAATTAGATGAAAGAAGAATATTTAATTAACCCTGTGAGGCCCCATGTTGCACAGGTGCAACATAGACTAAATAATAAGATGAAAGAAGAATATTTATGTTGATGGATACGTGGCAAAGTTAAAGTCAACATCTAAGTATTGTGAATAAGGAAAAATCAGACCATTTTGATCCCACATGATAATTCAGTTACTATGAGAGAAACTTGAAGCTGGGAGAAGGCTCTGACAACATGCTAGAACTCACTTTGTGCCTCTTGATATGTTTCATTTTTATAATATGCATCATTTAAACTGTTCACAGTAGTACGAGCTAGTGCTTCAGCATACAGCTCTGAAATAGTAAACATGGTAGCTTGTTGTATATAAAAATAATAGAAACAGTATATGGAGATATAGACAGTATATAGAGTAGATGGAGATAGAGACAGTATATAGAGTAGATGGAGATAGAGACAGTATATAGAGTAGATGGAGATATAGACAGTATATAGAGTAGATGTAGATAGAGACAGTATATAGAGTAGATGTAGATACAGACAGTATATAGAGCAGATGTAGATATGGACAGTATATAGAGTAGATGTAGATATAGACAGTATATAGAGTAGATGTAGATAGAGACAGTATATAGAGTAGATGGAGATATAGACAGTATATAGAGTAGATGTAGATATAGACAGTATATAGAGTAGATGTAGATAGAGACAGTATATAGAGTAGATGGAGATAAAGACAGTACGTAGAGTAGACTGTGAAGGAGTGACAAAAGTGGACAACGACGTTATACTTGCATATTATACAAAATGTTGAAGCTAAACTAGTGAAAAAATGATGAGGAAGAAACTACAAAATATAAAACAAAGTGAAAGAATAAAAACATGTCACTAATATTCACTGTGTACCCTACTCACCTTTAGGATTACCCATTCGAAACCGTGTCCCAGACAGAGTGGGACCTAGAAGTTTAGTTTTAATCCTATCGGAGATATATTTAGCATCGTCTAAAGTACATCAATGACATATTGGTATTAACAGACAAACATAGTTGGAAATATCTAAATCACCTATTATGTAATAAATAACTAGCACTGGCTCACTGTTAATAGCAGTAGCGAAAAACTTTGTGGCTGCTACTGTGATTTTAATTTAACGAGGGGATTGAACTTGGTAAAAAAGTAATATTGTATTAGCAAACTATTAGTTAACCATATCCATGTCTCGTACTTTTGTACCATTACACTTTGGATCACCACATTTTACCACAACTCTGTACTGAGCTGAAAACCCTGAAAACCCAGAATAGGTAGTTACTTAAATAAATACAGTCAAGTTCAGCTTGCATGAAAGTCAGTGGCTTGACCAACGACTAGAAGCCCAGCGTGCCAACTTACCAGGATGGTAAAGAAATGTTGTCATTGTTATTATAATAGCGACTTTAGTCTGCAGATGTGAAATGAAAAATATTGACTTCCACAATTATTTGGTGAGATCATCAAATTCCGCACATTCTTCCACTTCAATGAAAGTTTTACAAAACAGACGGCATTTTATAATATAAAATTGTATTAATGGCAAATTTCAAAGTGCCCAATAAAACATGTTTAGAGCTGAAAGAACATAACAAAATAAAAGTTTTCAAAACCTTTTATATTTTTTTGGTTTTATACCAGACATTGCCAAGCAGACAAATATTGACGTAAAGAATGACATAAGAGCACAGTCATGTTCTAGATTGACAAAAAGTTACTTCAAGTCAAGTAATCAGATGAAGCAGGTCAAAAGTAGAGTAAGAGTAAACAAACAGCAATTTTCAAAAGTAAAGTAAGAGTACCAAAGACTGGAAGACATCTGTGATTGTTATTAATTATTTCACATGACTGTGTAACAATGTTACGTTTGTAAACCAACCCGTAGGTATTCAGGTCTGTGTAGAATAGGTGTATACACATGTACCCATGTGTGTAGGATAGGTGTATACACATGTACCCATGTAGAGAAATAATGACAGGAGGAATAAATATAGTTCTAGGTCTAACTCTAGAAATAATTACAGACGTAGTATTACTCCAGATAGAAGGGATCAGGGGAGATGTTATGAATGCAACAGAAAAAACCCTGTTGCAAGGTTTAGCCCTAGAGTTATTTGCTTTAAATACAAAGAGAAAGGCCACCAGCCTAGAGACTGCAGGACCAAGCCCTGGCCTAAGAATTATAGCAGTAGCCCTGAATACAATGGTAGGTATTTTTATTGTAGACAGAGTAGGAGTCCAAGAGGGAGGGATAAAAAAAGGTCTACTCCTCACCAGGAAGAGTACCTTTGAGAGGAGAGTAGAAGTCCTAATCGTAGAGTAAAATTTGTGAGGCATGTTTAGGAACATAGTTCTAGTAATAGTGATCAATGACTAGATGGGGAATACAGAACTATCTTGAAAGTAAATGGTTATAATGTATGATTTACACTAGATACGGGTGCTGATGTAACAGTCCTTATAGATAACTCATCTAGGGATATTGGTATGAAGTTACAGCCTCAATCTAAAATCTTAATAGGGGCTGGAGGTCATAAGTTGTCAGCCTTAAGTGAAGCGAATGTAGAGATCAGGAATAGGTTTATATCTATTTCAACTTGCATATCAGTAGTCAAAAGTGCTAACAGAATTTTGCTTGGTATTTCAGAAATTAGAAAGCTTAACTTGTTAGCTATAGTAGAATCAGTGTGCCAAAGCCTTTGATCCCTTTGTGGAGTTTCCGGAACTTTTCAAAGGACTGGGATATTTTCAGTCAAATTGAAAAGGAGGTTGAACCCTACCATCAAACGAGACCTAGAGTAATTGCAGCAGGTCTTATAGAAAAAGCTAACGTTGAAATATATAAAAAGGTAGAGATGAGGGTTATCAAACCTGTCGAACAACCGAAAGATTGATGTTCAGGCTTAACTACAACCCCTAAACCTAACGGAGCAATTAGATTATGTTGTGTAGATTTAACTAGACTAAACAAGGGAGTTAGAAGGGAAAATTATCCTCTCCTTAGGGTTAGTGATATGTTGTCTAGTTTATCTGAAGAAAAAATATTTTCCAAGTTGGATGCAAACAGTGGATTCTGGCAAGTAAAATTAGATGAGAAGTGTAAACTGCTCACTACCTTTATTTCACTTTTGGGTAGATTTTGCTTCAAAAGAATCCCATGTGGCATTAGTTCTGCGCCTAAGTTCTATCAGAGAGCCATGGAAAAGATTCTTCATGGTGTAGAAGGTGTTGCATGTTTGATAGACGATGTCCAGGTTTATGGTAAAGATGATACCAATATTGGTTCAGGTTGAAAAAAGTGTTGAGTAGAATTCAACGTGCGGGAGTAACTCTCAAAAAAAGCAAATGTGTGTTTGGGTGCTCCTCAGTGAAGTTTTGAAGACATGTAATTAGTGGAAAAGGCATTAAGACAGACCCAGAGAGAGTTGAAGCTATTTCAGAGATCTTGCCTCCTAATAACAAAAAGGAGGCATGCAGGTTCATGGGAATAGTTAATTACCTAGGTAAATTCAGTAAAAACCTCGCTGAATTGAGTGTTCCCATTTACAATGTGATAGGCGGAAAAAGTCTGTGGTATTGGGGTGTTGATCAACAGAACTCTTTTAACAAGATAAAGCAAGAGCTGTCAAGCACACCAGTATATTGTGTTCTGTTGACTTGAATAGAAAACAGAGTTTCAGCAGATGGCAGTAAATCTGCGATTGGAGCTACATATGTATGTTGTTACAAAGACAAGCTGAGTGAAGGTTTGCGATGATTGAAAAAGAGTCTCTGGCTATAACATGGGCATGCGAGAAATTTGATTTCTATTTAATGGGTGACAGTTTGAGATTGAGACAGATCACAAACCATTGGTCTCACTCCTAGGAGAAAAAGATTTATATTATTTACCTTTGAGAGTACAGAGATTTAAGTTAAGACTAATGAGGTTAGAGTACAGTATATTCCACACTCCAGGTAGAGAATGTACTTAGTGGATGCATTAAGTAGGCTTTGCGCACAAGGGATTACTGATGAAGCTATTTACAATTACGCTCTAGTAGAATGTTACATAGTGAATATTGTTGAAGAGAAGCTTATAGGCGGTGTCAGAGAACAAGAGTTTCTAGGTGCAATCAAAATAGATGATGTTACTAGTAGCTGTATATTATGTACGCGTACATTGGTCACCAAGGCATAGTCAAGTACCAGAGAATAGCGAGACAATTATTTTTGTGGCTTTGTGTTAGTAGTGACATTCATAACTATGTTTCTACATGTGAGTCTTGTATAAAGAGTAGTGCCATAAAACACTAACCTACTGTAGGTATTACCTTACCTACAGCACCATAGGTGGAACTTGGAACTGATATATTTATGTTTGAGGGAAAGTTATATCTGATTGCAATTGATTACTATTCTAAATGGATAGAAACTGCATAGCTGAACTCTCAAACGGCGAGCAATGTTATTAGTGAATTGAAATCTATAGTTTCACGTCTGGGGACTCCTAAGAGACTTAGGAGCGATAATGGTAGCTGTTTTGCTTCTGTAAAGTTCCGGTCTTTTGCGGATAGTTGGAGATTTGCTCGCGCCACGAGTAGCCCTAGGTATCCACAATCGAACGGTCTCGTGGAACGAGTCGTAGGGATTGTTAAAGGATTGTGGGTCAACTCAGGAAACAAGATGGAGGCTCTGTTAGCATATAGACTACTCTGTTAGAGTCAGGGTGATCCGATTGATTCGAGCGAATTTGAAGAAATTGAGGTGAATAACAAGTAAATCTAATGCTAAGTAATATAAGAGGTTGCCAGATTTAAACATCGGGAGCAAAGTGTGGGTTAAAGCTCCGAGTGACATAGGTAGAGAAGGTATTGTTATTAGACAAGATACAAACCCGATAGCTATTGGGTTAGAGTGAATTCCAGAGAACTTAGGCGTAACCGTAAACACTTGTTTCTGTTACACAGGTCGGAGACAGGATTGGAGAGTGATGTTTCACCATCACCCTCTAATCTGGAGCTCCAGTTAGGTGAGTCTCAGGGTGGAGAAATGGAGGACTTATCTGAAGTAGACCATATACCTGTGGATGAGCCTTCAGTACTCTTAACAACTGCTAGCGACAATGATTCTAATGACAATGCTGCTAGGACTAACACCACTGGTAATAATGCTGCTAGTAATACCACCACTAATGATTTTAGTGAATCACAAACAGTCATAGAGAGCCAGATTACACAGGACACCATAGAGGCCGCCAAGCCAAATGAAGGCACAACAACAGGGTGTCAGGCTAACAATCCCAGCACCTCTGGGACTGAGAACACCAGTCCCCAAGAGTATGTAACTACACTGTAGAACAGAAAGGGTTAGCAAGCGGAGAACAAACTACTCACAAACTACTAATTAGGCACCAGGGATCAGGGATTAGATACTAGAACGAGTGACAGATACCAAGGACCAGTTCACTAGCTCTGTCAGCGTACTTCAATCCCTTGCTGAGTGAACACTGTACTGTGAACGAATACACCGTGTGATTTCTAGATAAAACTAATAATAATATATTATTATCATATATTAACACTGTTATTATAACTTTACCCTGTAAGCCATGCAAATTGATTCTTTTTTCTACGTATTATATTTCATCCTTTGGTAACTGTCCAATACTTTTTCCTGATAATTATTTAATCCATTTTCCTTACTAATTTACAATTATATTATAATTGTAGTAGAACCCAGTATTGTCATATACCTCCTCTTATTATTGCTATACATAATAGATAATACTATACTATATGCGCATACCACACAGCATATTGCAATCAGTTTAGAAGTAAACAAAACAAATAGTGTCAAACATCTGACTGCTACCCAAAAGATATGATTCAACTGCTTGCATCAACAGGAAGGCTGGGGTGATGAATCCACAAGAGCTGACTAAAGGGCCATCTTTTGGGATTGGCTGGAAACGATGGTGCAATTATTTTGGCCAATGGGATGAAAATGATGCAAGTATTTTTAGACTATGATGCTCTTTTTTGTTCTGGTAGAAAGACTGATTTTCCTGGGCAGTGTGTTTTTGAACATCTACAGAGCAAGTTGCACTAATTTTTGCTAACATACATATTTCTATAAATCTTCTAAATTTAAAAGTGCCTACTCATACAATATTATACAAAGCAAGCAAAGGAGAACAAAAGGTCAGTTACATTATTATCATTTTATTAAAGGTGGACTGTACTGAAATTTTGAGGTTATAAGCTGAGTACACCATTAGAAAGCCTAGTAGCAGCTGAACTAGTTAGCACAATACCAGCTGGGCTCTATGATGTCATCATGGTACTCAGCTCTGCTACAACTAGTGAAATACATCATTGCAGGGAGTGAATGCCAGACCACCCATTGTGTTATTATAAAAAGAAATTTTTAATTGAGATTTTATCCTTGTTGTGCTAGGAATATCACAAAACGAAAAAATGGGTATGTAGAGCAAATCCTAGTTAATATTCCTAGACAATAAAAAGTACACTCTGTTGCGAAAAATTATCAAATGACTTTTGAGTTTGCAATTTGATTGGTCAATATAGGCTACTTGTTTATCTCATGAATAACAAGTCAATGCACTAGACTGGTGTGTTGAGCCTGCACCATGTAGTACTATAATTGCTAATATCTGTTTTACTGAATGAACACTGTATTTCTTCTAAAGCAGCTGTGACAACTCAATATTTCAGCTATATAGTGTGTCAGAGTTGAGATAATCAAAGAAGAAGTTTTGAGAATTGACATAAAACTAGGTGGAGATAACTCCTAACGCTGACATCACTATGGGTATTTTGGAAATTTTGGGGTTACTTTTTTGCAGTTTAGCATCTATTCGCTACTACTAAAACAGTTTAGATATGTTTGTATAGATATCAAGTAATACTAACATAGTTAACTTGGTGACAAACATTCTGAAATTTTCAGTACAGTCCACCTTTAATAAGCACATTTTATATAATAATGGATGCTCTTGTGTGTAACACCTCTTTGGATTTTTACCTTCATTATGCTATCTGACAAATATTATTATGAGCTGTATTTACAATATTCCTATTATTATATTGTAATCAACTGTCTATGCATTCTGCTGTAATTTGCATGCTCTGTAATTACATTACAGACTTCACGGTGTTGGTCTACAAGCTAATGTGTTATCTGTGGAAGTTGAATCAATATAAATAAACATTAAAATAACTGCTTCCTACAACAACTACACTTGTGGTGGCATCAGTTGAAGTTTCATGTCCTCCGCTTAACTGCTTGCGGGTATCTAGCCGACCCAAACTGCTATAATAATAATATTAAATATAATTACAGACATGCCCCCAAAAATGCTTAACAAAAATGTCGGAGCTGAGAATATTAGCGATTCTGCAATTAGCAGTGCTAAGAAAAGCATTGACAAAGCCAAGTGCGAAAAGTGCACTAAAACTACCAATGATCATGATACTGCCATTGAGTGTGAAATATGCCTTTGCTGGTTCCACTTAAAGTGTGTTGACTTTGACTCTATTGACTCTGACACCATAAAACAAAGGATTCACTGGGATTGTGAAAAATGTGACCGCATGTTCAGTTCCTTTGACTCTAGAGTCAGAGCACTGGAATCTAAGATTCAAAACATGGTGGATATTAATGAATCTACATCTGCCAAGACCTATGCAGAGGTTGTTTCTAAACGGACTGAGACTAGCAACACTATTAGTAAACATATGAAAGAACAAGAAAAACAAATTAAACATCTCAGAAATGACTAAACTAGTGATAAGAGAGTTAAAAATATAATCTTGTTTGGCATTCAGGAAAACAAAAATACTACTATACCTAATTGACCAAACTATCACTGCTGTTAACAATGTACTACGTGACTGTGGTTTCAATTTTGAGGCTTCCGGGTCTAATACTGTCAGACTTGGAGCCAAAAAAGAGGACAAACCGAGACCCATCCGACTTTCTGAATCTGATCAGTGGGAAATTTAAAAAAAAACTCTCAAAACTATTAAGTACCTTTGCTCGTCTTGACCTGACGAAGGATGAGCAAAATAAGGATTTCCAACTATGACAGAAGTTGGAACAGAAAAGAATGGACGATCCAGACTCTCAGTACAAAATTTACAAGAACAAAATAATCAAGGTGAATCAATACTAAGTAATTTAAATTTACTCAGTTTCAATGCTAGGTCTATTAAAGGAAAAGTAGTAGAGTTACAAGCTTTAGCCATTAACTACAATATTATTTGTATTACTGAAACTCATTTGAACCCACTTTTCAATAACACTCAATTTTTTTCCCCACAACAGAAGACAATACACAGAAAGGATAGAAATGAACATTGTGGAGGTGTGCTAATTGCTATTGACTCTCATATACCGCACAGTCTCATAGACCCATCATCTAATGCAGAAACAATTGCAATCAAAGTTAACTTAGTACGAATAACTCACCTTTTATTATACTGCCCTTGTCTGGCAAAACAGTGTATCTCCATTTTTCATAATTTTACAGCAGAGCTATAAACGCGTTTTTATCGAGCCGAGGGTGTAGAATGTATCAAAATTTTACCAGAAAATAGGTGCCAGACCAGAATTCTATGCTCTATTACACTGGCAAAGATCTGAGTTGAAATTAAGTTGTGTTAAAAAATTGATATGGATACATTGTTTTGACAGACAATCTCAATGCGTGACTCTCTTAAATGATTGTCTGACAACACAATGTATTAGGCATTTACTGTGTTTTGTCAGACATTTGTTGTGTTACTCATTCATTAATGCCTAACATAACAATGTATTGTCACTAAATCACTGAAAATGTAGCAATCTTCACATTTTTGCGGTCAATATTTTTCTAGAAAAAAAATTCAATGACTTTGCAGCTAAGTTTTTTTGATTTACTTTTATTTTCAAATCATACCTCCATAACTTCTAAAGACGTTTCAACTCATACATTGCAGAATACATACAACATATTGTACAATTACATGTATGCAGTTTTATAACGATAAGACCAGTCCAGTTTATCCGCAAAGCTAAAATAATGAGCTAATCATCAGATGAGATGAGATCGAGAACTTGGGAGACGAGGAGGTCAGCCCATAATTGCCTTCGGCTTTGAGGCATAAGAGGGCACAGTTTTGCAATTATGTCATCCTTTTTTGATTTTGGAATCCCCCCTTGCCTCTTCCCTGATAGAAGCTGGCTCATTTGAGAGATTGGCTTTCTTCTTAAGGAGGTCAAATTCTTCAAAGTTACCTTCTTCATAACTTTTCTTCACCTAAACGGATATGCTGTTGCGTCTGAATTGTAGCACTCTACAATCCGCTAGCAGGGGGCGATCTCGATTTAGTTTCACTTGACTCCGTTCTCCTTTGAACATTTTGAAACCCTCATTAGCTGGCACAACTATGGTAGACTTTGGAATATTTTCAACACATTGTATGAAGTCTCCAAAATCATATATGTTTTTCATCGTCTTCATTTCCCTCTCAACTCCAGCATGCACATTATCTGCCGACATGAAGGTATGCCCAGCCTCCAAGTACTTGAAAGTTAGTTTCAGCTTGCAAGCGCTCTGAGTTTACAAGTTGAACCATTGCTGTTATTAGGCTCCAATTTTTGTTTTGAGCTGAGCAATTATCCATGTAATAAATTACATTTTTGTAGTCTCTGTCCAGCTTTAGAGCCTTCATGAATATGGAAGTAATTTCTTCACATCTACGTCCAGCTAGCCCCTCATGCCATAAAATGCAGATATTTTTTGCCACCGACAGATAGGTATTTACTGGTACAAAAGTTTCGTGAAATGCTCTCATTCGTTTAGTGAAGCACACTGTCTTCACCCCAGGCAATCTTGGGAGCATAATGACTTTTTGCAGGTCAACACTCCTAACTATGGTATCACCTTTTACTTCCTCGCCATCTTTGATGTAATTTTGCCGTGCAATTGTGTATTTGTTTCTGTGAGCTGCTTTTCGTTCGCAAACTTCACAGTCTGCTTTGCATACACCGTCCTCCATGTCATGCACAGCTATCCCTAACTCCAAACAAAGCTCGCACTGCTCTTCCCCCAACTTAACAAAAGAAATGTTGAGTTGGCGAGCTTGCCGGGAGTATGTTTCATAACTGCATTGACTGTCTCTATGCTTGTGGTTGAAGTCCTTGTGCATTTCCTTTTCAATCAATTCATTCGGCAAATACAGTCAGTTTGGGGCGTGTTCACGCCGGTAGTGCGATATGCAGGGATTATATGACATGATGTGAGCTTTAATAGACTCCTGCTGCTGGATGGTTAACGTATGATGTGGAGTTGCTTTACCTCACTTATCTGGTGGGGCAGGAATACAGTCAGTTTGGGGCGTGTTCACGCCGGTAGTGCGATATGCAGGGATTATAAGACATGATGTGAGCTTTAATAGACTCCTGCTGCTGGGTGGTTAATGTATGATGTGGAGTTGCTTTACCTTGCTTATCTGGTGGGGCAGAAATCTTTGTTGGGGACGTCTTGAGCAATTCTTGTATAATGGAGTTTGTTCTGGGATATCCTAGAGTTGCTAGAAAAAATGCTTTGCATACCTTGACCTTGCTTCCATTTTCGATTATTAAGCTGTATTTAACACTCCAGGACCGTCCGCTGTTTTCGCTTTGGTGTACAGTTTTGCTGCGCTCTAGCAAACTCCACATGACAACTTTCCTTTCATTGTATGTTTTCTTCCAACATTCCAACCAGATGGCAATTTATGTACACGTATTGATATGCAACTCATAAATCATTATTTTGAAAAGTGAATTTTTTATAGCACATTCCTATCCTAGCCAGTCAGAGTCTTAAAAGTGACATATTTTATCATCTTCCAGCTCTAGCTCGTTGCCAAGCCCACAGATTTCCAGAGTAATACTGGTACAGAGTGGTGTAAGCGATTGGACCAATATTTTATAGTGAATGGGTTGGACAAGGCTAAGGAACCAGACAATACTAAATGTAGGGCTATTTTCTTGTCTAGAGTTGGTAGTAAATCCTATTCTCTAATCAGAACATTGTGCCACCAAGCTAAACCAGTAGATAAATTATTGGATGAGCTTCAAAAATAGGTAAAAGATCATTTATCACCAGAACCAATAGTAATAGCTGAACGTTATGTATTTCTAAACAAAAGACAAACCACCGGTGAAATGGCAGCTGCATTTTAAAACTCACTACGCAAACTAGCCGAAACCCGTGATTTTGGCACATTCCGCGAGCAGGCGCTGTGCAATGTTCGTCATAGGTATGAAGAACCGGGACACCCAGCAGAAATTGTTAGGGGAGAAAAATTTGACCCTGGAGAAAGCATTCAGCCAGGCACAGAGTGCTGAGAGGACCAAACAGCACGTGAACGATATTACAGGAGATGTGGGCCTACACAAACTTCAAGTATCTAGTAGGTATTACAAATCCAACAATTCTGGTGATAGGTCTACTCATAACATGAAAGGCTCTCGGGCATGTTTTCTCTGTGGTGAGGAAGGCCATTTAAAGGCGGATTGCCCTCAGAAGGCGGACAAGGTTGGAAGTCAGAAGAGGCCAAAACACAAGTGTGGGAAACAGCATGTTCAAAAAGTAGAACCTGGGATCAGTGAGTCTAGTGATTCCTACGATGATGATATTGGAGAGTTGCATGCAGTGAGGATTGTTAGACTAGGAAATGATGAGAATAATGTGCCGCAATTCATGGTACAGGTGCATGTAAATGATAGACCATTAAATATGGAGGTCAACACCGGTGCATCGTTCTCTATTATATCTTTCAAACAGTATGAGAAATACCAGTTGGGTGAGTTAAAGCAAGCGAATTTGACTCTGTACATAATGACTGGGGACAAGGTCAAGGTGTATGGTAAATGCAAAGTGACTGTGAAATATCATGAGAAATCTTACGATCTGCATTTGTATGCTACAGAATCAAAGGGACCAGCGTTATTTGGTAGAAATTGGTTACCAGAGATTCCATTAGACTGGGGTTTTCTCAAATCTCTCAAAGAAGGCAAGGTAACAGACAGTTTGTTACAGAAATACTCCAAGCTTGTTTGATGGTCAACTGGGGAAAGTTGCAGGGATCAAGGCTAAGCTGGAGATGAAACCGGAGGCAAGGCCAAAGTTTCACAAACCTAGAACGGTGCCTTACGCACTGAGAGAGCAGATTGAAGAAGAAATTAAGCGCCTAGTATCAATGGTAATCTTGAAAAAGATTGATTACAGTGATTATGCTGCTCCGATTGTGCCAGTGAAAAAGGCTTCAGATGGATTAAGAATCTGTGGTGATTATCCTGTGACCATCAACAAACATCTGAAGATTCCTGAGCACCCAATGCCCAGCATTGAGGAACTGTTGGTGAAGATGAACGGGGGAGAGAAGTTCAGTAAGCTGGATCTTTCGCAAGCATACCAACAGGTGGAGCTCGAGGAACAATCACAATCTCTGGTAGCGATCAACACGCATATCGTCCTGTACACCTACACCAGGTGCTCTTACGGAATTTCCGCTGCTCCTTCACTGTTCCAGAGCATTATAGACAAGGTACTGGAAGGATTAAACTGGGGGTGTTACTTAGATGATATTGTGGTCACTGGAAAGAATGACGCTGAGCACACCGATAACCTCTCTAAAGCAATGGCCAGGCTTGCGAAGTATGGTTTCAAGTTACAAAGTTACAGAGTGTGAGTTTTTGAGGCCAAACATTCACTACCTGGGCCATGTCATCTCCAAAGATGGAGTACAGAAGGATAAAAGTACAACGGAAGATATTAGAAAAGCCCGAGCTCCGCGAGATAAAATGGAGCTCAGGTCATTCATGGGTTTGGTAAATCAATACCGGAAGTTTGTTGAGAATCTCTCTACTAAAGCATCACCCCTCACTAAACTGCTGCCGGATGGGGTTCGATACAAGTGGACAGCTGTCAGAGCTGACGCATGTGCAGAGATCAAGAAGCAACTCAATGAAGATACCGTGCTTGCTCACTATGATCCCACCCAGGAGATATACCTAGCTGTGAACGCGTCACCTGTAGGTTTAGGAGCAGTTATTACACATGGCCAGGGAAAGGCTGAACGACCAATAGCTTTTGCGTCGAGGACACTTACAGAGGCCGAAAGGAACTATTCAAAGATCGATAGAGAAGCTCTAGCATTATCTACGGGATCAAAGAGTTCCACTATTACCTGTACGGACGAAAGTTCACCCTGTACTCGGATAATCAGCCATTGTGCCACATACTTGGTTCAAGAAAAGGCCTACCCAGTATTGCTGCATCAAGAGTGCTAAAATGGGCTGTAGAGCTGGCTATGTACAACTTTGAGGTGCAACACCAGCCGGGTAAGAAGAACTGCTGCGCTGACGCTTTACCGAGGCTGCCACTACCAACAGTGGAGGAGTCCTCAGCTATAGTACAGTGGACACAGGAATCTACAGGATGTAATCTCAGAGCAGTAAGGAGTCTTCCTGTCACCTCTTCACAGATCGTTTAGGCAACAATGACGGATGCACAGTTGCCAAGTTCTTCATTACGTCAGAACCGGCTGGCCCGAGGAGGTTAGCTCTGAGTTGCAGTGTCTTCTCCAGAAGAAGTTGGAGATAACCGTTGAAGAAAACTGTCTATTGTGGGGCAACCGAGTGCTCATCCCAAACAAATTGAGGGAAACTTTGCTGGACGAGTTACACGAAGGTTACCAAGGGATGGTAAAAATCAAGTCCTTAGCTCGTCTTCATTTCTGGTGGCCGAATCTGGACAGAGACATCGAGGATTTAGTGAGGAAGTGCGGAGAGTGCCAACACGCCCAACCAGCTCCAGCGCAGCTGACACACAACTCGTGGGCTTGGTCAGATAGGCCGTGGAAACGTATGCACATTGACTTCGCACAATATGATGTTGATTACTACTTTGTTATGATTGATGCTCACTCCAAATGGCCAGAAGCCATTATGATGCCAAGGGGAACCAATGCTGAGAGAAAGGTTGAAGCTATGAGTGTATTCTCGAGAAATGTACTGTGTGGGGAGATTGTGGCAGACAATGGACCACCTTTTCCAAGCAAAGAGGTTCAGGAGTTTCTGAAGGACAATGGCATAAAGAGCATTTTTCCTGCTCCATACCATCCATCATCAAACGGGAAGCTGAAAGGTTTGTAAGGACTCTTAACCATAGTTATTACCGCAATATCCGCAAACCTGGTTGGTTGGGAGGTGTGGTAGTAGAAAGACTATCTCCTGTGACGTATAATGTTCAAGTGGAGTTGAGATGACAGTTGGTTATTTGGAAAAGGCATATTGATCAGTTGAGGATGGGTGACGGGGATTTAGATTTCATGGGGAGGAATATGGAAGATGAAGGCTGCCCAAGTGCCGGCCAGGGACGTAGCACAAGTTTTGATATAACACCTTTTTCTGTTGTGGATGTACAGACACAAGAACCGACAGCCCCAGAACCTACAGTAGACAAAAGTGGTGGCAGCATGGAGCCGAGAGGACAACCAAGACCTGAGGTCGCAGTTCCCAGTGCCGCTGCTGGAACTGAGGTGGTTGGTCCGACTTCACATGAACAGATAGTGCCAGCGGCCACGACAGGTCAACCCAGAGATCATCCGAGAATAGAACGACGATTCCCAAGCTCCCACTACAAAAATTTTGATATGACTAGCTGATGTGTTTTATTATAGTGTGGTAGAATGTTATGTATTGATGTTTTTTGGTAATTTTTGGTTCCACTTACGATAAGCAACCTTGACATGGTTGTGACCTTGATATTTTGTAAAGAGATATCTTATTGGCTTTTTGTTTAGTTTTGTTTGACAACCCTCTTCTTTGTTCTTTTTTCGTTTTCTGATCATGAAATAAACTTGCGTACTTGGAAAGTATTTGAAGTAAGCACCAAATAAATAAAGGACCAATACTAGAAACACTTCAGGAGTAACCCAGCACTGTTGGGTTGCTCCAACTTCGTCTGGACAATAGGGATCTCCAACACTGACTTTTGTGTTTAAACTACACCAATTTTGACAGAGTTGGGCAAAAAAACGGAGTTGGTGTAATGTAAACGCACCTCAAGTATCAAATAATTTTGACAAGTGACTTCAATATACCTGGTATAATCTGGAAAAACACTGCCCTCTCTAATACCTGGAAACCATTTTACTCAGAATTTATTGACTTACTAGCTGACTTGTTTAAGCAGGTTTTACATTACATTAGAAAATTAAAACCAAAGTCAAAATGAAGCAGAAAGTAAATTTAAATTTATATTATTAATTAAATAATATTAATATACCAATAATAATTAATAGGCCTAATATAATTAATTATAATAATTATAAATTAATAATATTATTAATTATAATAATTATAAATTAATAATATTATTAATTATAATAATTATAAATTAATAATATTAGGCCTATTAATTATTTTTTTTTTCCACTGAGACCCTCGAATGAGGTAAAAGTGTGGAACACGATAATACTGTGCTTAGGTAATGTTTGTTTTGCTTTTTTGTTATTATTTATGTATGAATGTGTATATATATATATTTTCTTTTTTTTTCTTTTCTCAATCTATACACCTATCTGCTTAACACTGTTGTCAGCTCTTTAATTTAATCTCCTCTCACATCATGGATAGTTTTCGGCCAGAATGAATAATAAAAAGATTTTGAGCGAATGTATGGCACAAAAGTATTGGGATGTTGCCTGGTGTTATGCCCACTTTGATAATTATGATCAAAGGGAGGCTCAATGCCTTCCGAGAGGCACTTGAAAAAAAGATTCATTCTGGCACCCTTTCTTCGTTCCTTGAGGGATGATAAAAGTGTTTGTTCCCTTATGTGACTAAAACTCACCCTTCCTCTGATTTTAAAAATAAAACGAATGGCACTATTCTAAATTTTTTCTAGGAGTTTTATTTCTCTTTTTAGGTATGGATCCCAGACAGAGGAGGCATATTCTAAGACGGGTCTTACCAAGGAAAAATATGCAATTCGCCGTGTTGGAGTGTCAGCATGCCTTAATACTCGTCTTAGCATTGCTAACCTTTGAGTAGCCTTAGCTGCAATGTTCTCTATGTGCAAGTTCCATTTAAGATTGTGTTGTAGTTGAAGTCCAAGATAAGTGTGTGAAATTACTTTGGATAATGTTTGGCCTTCTAAAACATATTTTGATTGATTATCTTGCTTTCCTATTTGTAAATAAAAACGCTTATTTACATTAAACACCATTTGCCATTGATGGGACCATCTTTCTAAACTGGTTAGATCTATTTGAAGCAAATGAGTATTGTTTGAAGTATTATAGAGAAGAACATCGTCAGCAAAAAGGCGACAATGTGATCTAATTGTTGTTGGCAAATCGTTAACATATATTAGAAAAAGAAGAGGACCTAGGACGGAGCCCTGGGGGACACCCGAAACCACATTGTTCGTCTGAGACTTGTGCTCATCAATCATAACAAACTGCTTCCTATCCTGTAAAAAACTAGCAAGCCACAAAACTATTATATTATCAAAGATACCTATCTTTCTTATCTTGGAGAGTAATTTACGATGGTTGACCTTGTCGAATGCCTTAGAAAAATCAAGGATAATAGTGTCAACTATAGAGCCATTATCCACCAGTGATGCAATATGACCAGTAGTATAGGCCAGTTGAGTCTCACAGGATCTGCCGGAGAGAAAGCCATGTTGGCCCTTATTGAAAAAATTATGCTCTTTTAGAGTTACATGCATGAAAGAAGATATAAGACGTTCCAGGAGCTTACAAGTGATGCATGTCAGGGAAATCGGGCGATAGTTTGTCGGTAATTGTTTATCACCCTTTTTAAAAATTGGTTTTATTTGTGCCATTTTCCATATCTTGGGTATAGTTGATGAGGCTAAGAAAAAATTAAAAATGTTTGTAAGTGAGTACGCTATTATAGAAGAAAAAGTCTTCAGCATCTTACCAGTAATGTTATCGGGCCCTGATGTCTTTCTAGGATCAATTGCTGTGAGCAAGTCCAGTACATTTTGTGGCTCTACTACCAACCTGTCTCTATCATCCCCACACACCTGTGGTACTTTTATCGGTGAACATGGTGAATTGTCATCTTTGGTAAATGTTGATTCAAAAAAGTTGTTTAGACAGTCTGCTTTGGCTGCAGGATCAGAATAGGTCCTATTGTTGTATTTTAAATCAGGTATTATGTCAGAGTTGTTGCTTTTACACCGTTTGAGGTAACTAAAAAAGGTCTTGGAATTGCCTGAAAGCAGAGGTTTGTATATGGTCTTATTAAGATGAGTTTTTTAGCATATTTTATTTGTAACTTGTTTTTTTTCTAATAAGAGCATACAATGTACTTTTTTTTTGTTATATTCACTGGGTGTTCTTTTATAATTAGCCTAATATATAGACGCCTCTGTTTTTCTAGCTGTTTCTGCAAATTCTTGTGAAGCCAGGCAGGACCGGAGCTTTTTGTATAAGTTTTCCTTGGAACACATGTATCCCGCAGATAAAAAATACCTGAAGTAAAAATGTCGTAAACTGAATTAATGTCTTCACCTGCTAAAATTGCATTACTTATGCATCTGTTATACGTCTCAAAAAGAAGACCTGCATGGACTAAATCAGTCTTGGCATACTGATATACGACTTTAGGAGGTATATTATTGTCTTCTGAATTGTATGTAGACTGTGAAAGAGAAAAGTTAATTAATGAGTGATCACTGATTTCAGGTGGAAAAATTGTAATGTTGTTTATAATAGCCTTTGCGCTGAAAACCAAGTCCAACACATTTCCTTTTAAATGGGTGGGCTCAAAAACATGTTGTTGCAAACCTAGGTTCAGAACACTTTCTAAGAATGGGTCGTAGAGTTCCTTTTTCCCCTTATGAGTGTAATTAGACCAATCGATGAAAGGCATGTTGAAGTTTCCGCAGATGATCAAGGTGTTGGCTTCAGAAACCTTTTGGGTAACCTCATTTAATAATGAGGGGAAAGACAAAGCATTGTCATTATTAGGTGGTCTATGAACATTATTGATATTATTTAATTGGTATAGGCCTAACTGTGCCTGTCTGAGTGACATCGTTATACTCACTCGTTACTCACTCGTCGTTGATAGAACATTCTATTATCACATATTGTGCAAGTTGAATGCCTCATTACTAACAGTGTGCTACAGTGAAAAGGTCAATACTTCAGCATATCGCTGATTTACTTTTACTCGGGATAGCCAATTCTTATATCTCGGATTGTTCGAGGGAGGAAACTATTATGGTATACATTGGTTGTGGCAGAAATTGATGTTAGTTCGCCTCTGGCTGCAGCTCTGGTTGTCATAGTTGTTTGCGAGCGGCTCTCAACAATTTCCTCGTAACTAGAGGATAGTGTATTGTGGCTCTCTTCATCTTGGAGAATTTTGTGGAGTAAAGTTATTCGATGATTTCGTCTCCTACACTCAAGGGGTACTAGTCCAAGAAGATTTTTTGCTGCAGTGACACTTTCACGTCCCTTTAGGTTACTGATGAAGCGAACTGCTTTACACTGAATCCTTTCTATGTATTCAATGGTCTGCTTACTTGTTGGATCCCACACGGTGTCTGCATACTCCAGGATTGGTCTACACAAACTAGTGTATGCAAGTAATCGACTTTTGGTGGGTGCACAGTGTAGAGTATGTTTAATAGCTCCCAGTATTCTGCTTGCTTTGATTGTTTTTTGAGCAATGTGTTGATCAAACTTCAAATCCTCTTGCAGGGTTATCCCAAGATAACGAGTTTTATCAGTCCAAGGAATCACAGTAGTACCTAGTCTGTATGCTGGTAGTTGCTCACCGACATTGAAAGCCATCGCATGGCATTTGGATGCATTAAAAGGCATTTTCCATCTTTGGGACCATTCTTGTACAGCATCAATGTTTTTCTGAAACTCCATGGATTCCTGATCATTGTTCACTTCTTGGTATAGGAGTGTATCGTCCGCGTAGAGACTGACATTACAAGTTACTGTGTTTGGCAAGTCATTTATATATACTAAGAAGAGGGTGGGTCCTAAGACTGAACCCTGGGGCACCCCAGACGTTACAGCGCAAATACCTGAGCTATGTCCCTTCAGTACCACTCTTTGTTTCCGTCTGGTAATAAAGTCTTGAATCCAGTTTATAAGGGTTGGATCCAAGTCGGGGATCGTTCTTAGCTTCTGTAGTAGCAGACTGTGTGGCACCTTATCGAAAGCTTTTTGAAGTCCAATATAAGGGCATGTGTTGTTTTGTTTTGTTCCATAGATTTTGCTAGGTCATGATAGGTGGCACACAGCTGAGTTTCGCAAGACATACCTCTCCGGAACCCATGTTGTCTGTTATGGAGGAAGCTGTCAAGTTTCTTATTAATGTGGTGCAGAACAATATGCTCTAGAATTTTACACGGTATAGATGTTAAAGAGATGGGCCTATAGTTTGACACTTGGCTAGGTTCGCCTCCCTTGTGAATCGGGGTTACATGAGCCATTTCCCATTGATCTGGTAGTCGTCCAGATTTTATGGAGGCACGAAAAATATGGCTGAGGCATGTAGTAGTGGTTAGGATGTCTACCATGAGGTCTGGCTTTCGGATCCTATCAGGTCCTGGAGATTTCCCATTCCCTAATGAAACAATAAGTTTAGCTACACCCTCCTCTGTTATCTCTACACCTTCATCTGGAGCGTCCAGTGGTGGAATTTCATTAATACTGTGGTCTTGGCAGAACTGTTGTTGGAAAAAGTTGTTCAATAGATCAGCACATTCTTCTGGGTCATCTGTGGTTTGGGTGTCATTTGTTTGGAGGCTCATGGGTGGAGGACATTGCATCCTTGTGTTTCTAAGGTGACGGAAGAAAGGTTTGGAGTTACCTCTCGCCAATGGTCCACATATCTTATTAACTAGGAAGCTGGTCTTCATGTGTCTAACTTCTTTCTTGGTCGTCCTTCTCTCTTGCTTATACTTTGCTAAGAAAAAAGAATCCCTGGTTTGCTTATACTTTTTATAGGTCTTTCTTTGTTTGGAGATGAGCTTTTCTGCTTTTTTGCCAAACCATTCCGGTTGATTTGGTTTCTTGCACTTTAGTTCTTTTGTAGGAACGCAGTCTTCTAAATTTCTTTGTAGATGGCTGGCGAATAATAACCACATCTCGTTTGGGTCCTCCATCTTGGCTAAGTCTTCACTGAGCTGCTGCATACGTTCACGGAAGGTCCCTTCATCGGCTTTCTTGTAACACCTGACAGTGAATATATCTTTAGCTGTGTGCCGTTGAATTACTGGTTTTAGTGTCGCAGTTACTATAAAGTGGTCGCTTAGGCCAGGTTGAATGATGTCTGTTTCAGTGATGTAATCAGGTGTGTTAATGCATATAAGGTCTAGTATGTTACCCATGATATGAGTAGGCTTAGTTATGATCTGATTTAGCATAAATTCATTCAAAATATCAAGAAATTCTCTATGCAGATTTTTGTGTTGGCAACTAGGTTTTACTAGTTTTTGGTTCCAATCGATACCTGGTAGGTTGAAATCTCTAGTTAGGATTAGTACATGTTCAGGGAACTTTTGTGTGATATTCTCAAGGATTGCGTGGAGCTTATCCATATTTCTTAGGTGGACATAAGGCCTATACAGACAGCAGATGATAGTTTTAGGCTCAAATCCTATGGCTAGTATTTCCTCCCCTAAATTATCAATGTTTATTTCACGTGGTTTGAGGTCATGATCTAAGGCAAGTAGCACTCCTCCTCCATAGAGAGTTCTGTCCCTTCGGAATATTTTCTTGCTTGGAACGTCAATGATGCAGTGGTCTGGAATAGTTATGATTATGGATAGTTCTTCCAGTCAAATTTTATTATTTTATGAATACAAAAATAATGAAAATTAAAACAGTTATTGCATTTAATTAATGTTAAATGCCCACCTCCTTGCCGAGTGGCTGCAAACTTTTCAATGACCCATCACCCTCGCCGAAGTTCTTGTTGGTTTGACTCACTACAAATTCAAAACTATTTGTATGCTGGTAGTAGATCATCGGTTCTTCAAACTCCTTGAGTGACGTAGAAATATCAGAGTTATAATACATTGTCAGAATTCATATTGCAACTAGCTAATTTACATAGACATTATCTTTATTACTAAACTATTGTCTTGTTCTCGCTAGCACGTGAGCGTGAAAAGTTGGCGCTTCAACCTTTTAAGTAGTAAACTAGTCCTGGACTATACGTCGAGTGGCACCAGAGCCGTTTCACAATAGACGGCTGTGGATCGCACCCACCATGTTTCAGGGTTCTGCAGGTGCGAAATCTGCCAAACCGGAGCCAGTCATCTCGCAATATGTCGACAACTCCAAAATATGTACACTTTCACCAATAACCTGCAACTTTTGCGCCTCACCAAAACGAATGTGTTGACAACTCCCAAGAATGTACACTTGATCTACTGTACCATTAACCTGCAACTTTCTCCGCTTCGCCATAAATAATGTGTCGACAACTCCGAAATATGTACACTTCTACCATAAACCTGCAACTTTCAATAACTCCAAGATATGCACCACATTAGCATAAATCTGTAACTTCCTGATACAAACAGTGCTCAAAGTCCAAGAAGAGAGGCGGGGGTCTCTAGGGTAGGGTAGCAGACATAATCACTTTGTCAAAATTAGACACCGAAATGGTGCAAAATTTAAAAACTCCAGGTTACAAAATGGTCCATGATTTAAGATTTTAAAAGAAAACTTCGTTGCTATGATAATACCGACCTCTCATATAGGAATGCCTATGTGCATATAGCATTTTATGATACAGAGGACATTTCTCATGGAAGAATGCCCTTATGTGCATAGGGCAATTTCCATGAGAGGGCAGATAGTAATCTGTAGGGTCTATCAGTCTGAGAGACTCCTGAACTTTATGGTGGGGGATTGCTACTGTGACAACAGTCTTTCACCATCCCAATACTATGACATTAATGCAAAGCAGTGTTGATATTTGAATTTGGTTTAAAAGTCACCATAAAACAGGCATATTGAATAGCCAATGAATAAGTTCTATCAGTGGGAGTTGTTAATCATAACCTATTGATGACTTGGTGATGATTACACTGTCTTTATTATTGATAAACATAATATTGTAAATTAATGGCAGCTTGCTTGTTAGTTTACATAAAAAATTTCTAGATTAATTGTTTATCACAATCACACACATGCAATTAATGTATTATTTTCCTGGATAGCTGAAGTATAATAATTATCGCTAAATAGAATGACCGATCGATCATATAGCCAACGTTCTGATAGCCTATGTTCCTGACTACAGACCACCAGACCTTCTGTTCGCTCTAGGTGCTCGGTTCCCTAGGGGGCTCCGTCCTCTCTGTCTCTCCCAACGGCTAGCTGTATGTGAATGAGACTGTCTGTTACTACTCGTGCTCCTTGTATTGCCTCTTGAGTGACCAGCACTCCTTGTATTGCCTCTTGATGGGGCATATGATGGACTACTCACTCCTTCCATGTCAGATTCCACACCAACCTAACCATAGCAATAAACACAAACATGAGATTAGACTAATGTTGTAGATTAACTATCTACTGTGATACTGTGCATGTATGTAATACATACATTGTAGCATATTATTATTAGCTATGCGAGTAGAACACAATAGATAGGAATCAAGTAGCCTAATATTATTCATAGCACAGATATGTGTACAATTGTATGTGGATGTAGAATGTATATTAAACACATACATGCAGCCGAGCGACTAGTAGCACTACCTGTCTGTCTGTCTGCACACAAAATACCACTCCTTACCTCCTGATAGTCCTGTTCCAGGGCTGCCAAGTCCTGTCTGGCCTCATAGAACTCCCCTTCCTCCATCCCTTCCCCCACGTACCAGTGTACAAATGCTCTTTTTGCAAACATCAAGTCAAACTTGTGATCGAGTCTAGACCAGGCATCCGCTATGGCAGTAGAGTTTGCAAGCATACTAACGGCTCTGTTGACCTTGGCAAGGTCACCACCAGGCACTACTGTCGGCGGCTGATAGTTGATGCCGACCTTGAACCCCGTAGGACACCAGTCTACAAACTGGATACCTGCAGGTAGAAATAAACATGGGTAATTACGTTGTAGATACACAGTTGGTGAGACCATTTGACTTATAGTACATGTACCTGATATTATAGTAGGTGTACCTGGTATTATAGTACATGTACCTGATATTATAGTACATGTACCTGGTATTATAGTACATGTACCTGGTATTATAGTACATGTACCTGGTATTATAGTACATGTACCTGGTATTATAGTACATGCCCATGATATTATCATGGTGAGTACAAGGCAATGCAGATAGATTGGGTTTAGATGACAAGTGATAGAGTAGTTAGTTCTATGTAACTCCAGTGTAGTACCTCGTCGGCTGGTCTTGAGAGAGGAAATGGTAGAGTTTACATCTTTACTGCTGATATCCCCCCGGTAGAGCAGACACACAGACATGTACTTGCCGATACGAGGGTCACACTTGACTAGAGAGTTGGCAGGTTCAAAGCAGGAGCTGGTTATTTGAGAGGTGGAGAGCTGGAGGGTGAATGAGAGAGAGACAGGTATGCAGTGTATGTGAGTTTGGGAGATATTGCAACACTTTCAGTGAGTTACATATTAGAGCAAGGCTGGCCAAACTGTTGCCCGTGGACAACATGTGGCCCACTTGCTCATTTTTGGTGGCCCACTTGAGCTTTGTGTAAAAATTGGCAGTTTTAGAATTTATATTTGGTGCAGCAAACAAGATAAATTTATAACAGAAAATCCATTAATTTCATCTCAAGCATCATAGAACTCTACACCATGTAACATAAATAGAAATTAAGTGTGCTAAAAAAACTGAAATGCGCTTTGGTCAGTTTCAAACTGTCAGGTGTTGGACTATCCAATTCCATCAACAGATATAATATAAACACAACATATGACACGCCCATCACTTAGCATGATGATTCACACTAGATATTATAAAAAACTACTACACTGTAGCATAAACTAGCTCCACTGCTACCACAATAATTAGATCCTGGTAACTTGATGTCTACACAACACATCAGCATCACATAGTGACCTAACATAACCACTGCCTATAATCCACCATGTTGTGCCAAATAAATTGTACAATATTATGGTAATGCAATACAGAGCTGTGAAATTAGGAAATAAAACTGTTACAGTCGTATTTTCATTTGCTATAATTTCAGTGTTGGAAAATATAGTAATGTAGTAAAAGTATATTACTACATATCTATAATTCATTTGTAGGGCACTTTCGGCGTCATTGCATTATATTCATTTAATGAATTATACGATGGATTATGCATAGGTATGTGTAGGATAGGTGTATAGACATGTATCCAGGTATGTGTAGGATAGGTGTATAGACATGTACACAGGTATGTGTAGGATAGGTGTATACACATGTATCCAGGTATGTGTAGGATAGGTGTATACACATGTATCCAGGTATGTGTATTGTGTAGTATAGGTGTATAGACATGTATCCAGGTATGTGTAGGATAGGTGTATACACATGTACACAGGTATGTGTAGTATAGGTGTATACATGTGTACTCAGGTATGTGTAGGATAGGTGTATACACATGTATCCAGGTATGTGTAGGATAGGTGTATACACATGTACACAGGTATGTGTAGGATAGATGTATAGACATGTACACAGGTATATGTAGGATAGGTGTATAGACATGTACACAGTCATGCGTAGGATAGATGTAGGCCTGTACACATGTACGCAGGTACATATATGTGTAGGATAGCTGTATACATGTGTACTCAGGTATGTGTAGTATAGGTGTATACACATTTACCTGCTCGTGGAACGCCTTCTCTGCCGATATGATGGGAGCGTGAGAGACCAACGGGAAGTGAATACGAGGGTACGGTACAAGGTTTGTCTGGAACTCCGTCAGATCTACATTAATAGAACCTTCAAACCTCAGACTGGCCGTGACGGAGGAGACAATCTACAGTAAAACAACCAACAATACTGACCAGCCATTTATGATTTACTATAGTATGATATGTGAATTTGTTAGACATACTTCTGACATATGATTGGCTCAGACTGTGAAGATATTCTTGCCACGTCGTATACACTGTACAGTAAAGGGATAACCTACCTGTGATACGCGAGTATACACTGTACAGTAAAGGCCTACCTGTGATACGAGTCGATTGATATTTGTGTAAGTTGGACGCTCAACATCCAGGTTTCTTCTGCATATATCATACACTGCCTGCGATAGTAAGCAATGCATAAATTCACGTAGTATATGTATATATTGCTTCATGTGTAGTCGGTGCCTGTTTACTTTTAGCACTCGAAACATAAACATACAATACTGCATGCAGTAAGTATTTACTGTACATACATGCAGTAAGTATTTACTGTACATACATGCAGTAAGTATTTACTGTACATACATGCAGTAAGTATTTACTGTACATACATGCAGTAAGTATTTACTGTACATACATGCAGTAAGTATTTACTGTACATACATGCAGTAAGTATTTACTGTACATACATGCAGTAAGTATTTACTGTACATACATGCAGTAAGTATTTACTGTACATACATGCAGTAAGTATTTACTGTACATACATGCAGTAAGTATTTACTGTACATACATGCAGTAAGTATTTACTGTACATACATGCAGTAAGTATTTACTGTACATACATGCAGTAAGTATTTACTGTACATACATGCAGTAAGTATTTACTGTACATACATGCAGTAAGTATTTACTGTACATACATGCAGTAAGTATTTACTGTACATACATGCAGTAAGTATTTACTGTACATACATGCAGTAAGTATTTACTGTACATACATGCAGTAAGTATTTACTGTACATACATGCAGTAAGTATTTACTGTACATACATGCAGTAAGTATTTACTGTACATACATGCAGTAAGTATTTACTGTACATACATGCAGTAAGTATTTACTGTACATACATGCAGTAAGTATTTAGTGTGCATACTCGTGGTGTGCATTTACTAGTGATGCATGGTGTTGCCTCCTCCCTCACATTCTTTTTGTGTTCAAAGCGCACTCGAACACCAGTTAACACCAAACCCCTTGGCCCAGCTCTCATTCGGTGTCAACCAGTGCCAAACGTGGTTCCAGGAGCCGGTTTGCTACCAGTTGCCCCATCTTTCAATGCTTTCCAAGCGAACCTTTTCGAAACATCCTGTTTCTAACTGATATTTTCAAACATTCGCAAATGCGCTGTATGCAACAATATAGTAGCTCAGTACTCACCTCATTATCCATGAGAAATGCGCAGTCACTGTGCTCCAGGGTCGCATGAGTCATGAGCACTGCATTGTATGGTTCCACTATTGTACTGGATATGTGAGGAGCTGGATATATCGAAAACTGTGAACATACAGCAATTTCTATGTATATATACTATACTAACAGCTGTGACATGACTATATATATACTATACTAACAGCTGTGACATGACTATATATATACTATACTAACAGCTGTGACATGACTATATATATACTATACTAACAGCTGTCACATGACTATATATGCTATACTGACAGCTGTCACATGACTATATATGCTATACCAATAGCTATCACATGACTATATATACTATACTGACAGCTGTCACAGGACTATATATACTATACTGACAGCTGTCACATGACTATATATACTATACTGACAGCTATCACATGACTATATATACTACACTAACAGCTGTTACATCACTATAATAGACTACACTAACAGCTGTTACATCACTATAATAGACTACACTAACACAGGCCCACCTGAAGCTTAGAGCTCTTCCCATAGTCATAGGTCAGCCTCTCCATCAACAAGGAACAGAAACCTGAACCAGTCCCACCTCCAAATGAGTGAAACACAAGGAATCCTTGTAGACCTGAACACTGATCAGCCTGTTAACAAAATAATGTCATCATTCTTATTTTCAGTGTACGAATAGGTGTATGTGACAATAGGCATATTCGGATATTGCACTGTGAAAGGTTCTAAATAGCAATCAGCAAGCTTGCAAATAGCAACCTGCAAGCTTATAAATAGCAATCTGCAAGCTTATAAATAGCAATATAGCAATAACAGTATATTCTATTCAAGTATTTGGTAGAATCTCACTGTTTTATCTCTTTTAGTACTATTAGTTTCATGCTATATACTGGAATGAAATATATAGAAATTATCAGATAAAAGAGACATAATACTACTAATGGACAAGGACATGGTTAAGGTGTTTTATATGTAGCGATTGTTTGGCTTACTGCTATATACATGTAGCTAAAGAGATTAGGACTAATCTTGGTGTATTAAGTGATTCCATGGTTGAGTATGTGTTTTCTAGAGTGTCTGCATGTGGATATGAGCTTGTTTCGTTTATTTAGTGTGGCCATGCGTGGTTTGCGTAAAATAAAATATTTCTCAGTCACGCATAGGTGGCAATTTTTGGAAGAGTTGTTACAGGCCTGTGCATGCGTTATTATTTTCCACCTGATGTTGAAGTTTAATTGCTGTTCCTTCAGTTCCCAGATGTACATGTATTTACTAAGCTCTGTGCTAGCCCTTTGGTTTTCATTATTAAATGAGGATTTGTGGTTGTACATGCGCTTCTTGAAAGTGTTTTCTGTCAGTCCTATATAAGCTTGGTCTGGTATGTTGGCATTGGGTGCTGATACTGTAGCTTGGTAAATTATGCTAGATGCTAAACAATTACCTTCTAATGGGCAATTATCCTCAACTCTGCAGTTGCATCCATAAATAGCTGGGGTGTTGTTTGGTATTGGGTTTAGCTTCTTTCTGTTGTTAGATACGATGATCTTTCTTACATTTCCCATACAGCAGAAACTTAGTTTCACTGTATTTTTGTTGATGATTTTGTTGAGTGTACTTGATTTAGGGAAAAGTTCACTAATTGTTAAAGAAAGCTTTTCCAATGTTTGTCTTAACTTTTTGCTGTATGGAGGGTTGAACCAGGTGATATTTCTGTCCCGCTTTCTTGTGGTAGGTTTTGTACTAGGTGCTTGTGGTGTGAACTTTAGCTGGTAGTCATACCCACTTTTTCTCAATGCTTCTTGGTATACTGGTGCAGCCTTGTAGAATGTAGCTTCATCTGATGATAGTTCTGGCAGCCATTTGTTTATGGATGTTGGGATGTTTTCTATTATACTGGGTAGGTGGTTTGATTGCTTGTGCACATATTATATAGGGTGGTTATTTGGCATAGTGTAAGGTGCATACGTTCCCTTGTTTAAATTCAATGTTACATCGAGGAAGTTCACGATCTTCATGTTAGCCTCAATGGTTAGCTTTAAACCGTTCCTGTTGAATATTGAGCAAAGGTCTTTTTTTACTCTTTCAACAGCTTGGGGGGGTAGCGTTTAGTGCTCCTAGCCCATCATCTCTATAGAGGCCAAATGATTGGCCATATTTGGTTTTGATTTGGTGTAATATATAGGAGCCCACGATCTCGCATGTTTCAGCTTCGTCAAGGCTACCCATAGTGACATCAAATAGGTTTTTGGATGCTGATGGTGTTTTCTTTACCCAGTGGTCTTTGGTGGTGAATAGCATTGATTTTCTTTGTATGCAATATGTTTCTCTCCTCAGCACTGATATTGGTGTGTGCTGTAGCGAAGTCTAATGCAGAATTCAATAGTTCGACTGTGATAGATAGATAAAAGTTACAGATGTCAAATGCTATGAATGAGCATTTATCTTTACTTCCCAAGTTGGTGAACCAGTCTAGTACAGATCTGGTGTTCTTCCACTGGTTGATGTCTAGTTTCTCTTTTACTTTGGTGTTTTTTCTTTCTAGGATGACTTTAATTACTTTGCTTAATTCTGACTTGGAAGGATTGATTAGGCGGCATTGGGGATTGTTGAGGAAATTTTCTTTGTGGTCCTTGATGGTGATGTAGGCTTCCTTTTCTGCGAGCTTGTTGATTCTATCACCTAGTTTTAGGGCTGTGGCTATTATTTTAGCTTCTTGGTTTATTTTGGTGCAGATGGATTTATTTACCTTCTTATACTGTTGGGTGATGTTATTTTCTAAAAGCGTCTTATAGTTTTCATTTTCCATGGCATAGTAGTTAGTGGTTTTATTTGCTTGAACGATTATTTTATCGTTGTTTTTAATTTTACTTAGTTCGGTGCCTAGTTTTTGTTGGAATCTACATCTATATTTAAGGAATTTTATGTTCTTGATCATATCTGCAAGCGACTTCTCTAACGGTATTAATTCTGGTATTTGTGGTGGTGATTTACGGGAGTTGAACCCATATGTCTCTGTTTGTATGCTCTTAGCTTCCGGGTTTAAGTAGAAGTACGCTCTCCATCTTAAGCGTCTGCAGAACAGCTCAGTTTGTTTTATGAATTTACTTAGATAGTCTTTCTCTGTTGGGATCCCAATGTTCTTGGTGGAGTAGTCGAGCTTAATGAGGTCCATGTTGTGAATTGAAGCAGAAAGAGCTCAACAGTAATGGAGCGGGTGTATATGGAGTAATGCTGTTAAAGTTTAATTGCTGTTCCTTCAGTTCCCAGATGTATTTACTTAGTTCTGTGCTAGCCCTTTGGTTTTCATTATTAAATGAAGATTTGTGGTTGTACATGCGCTTCTTGAAAGTGTTTTCTGTCAGTCCTATATAAAAATTGCCACCTATGCGTGACTGAGAAATATTTTATTTTACGCAAACCACGCATGGCCACACTAAATAAACAAAACAAGCTCATATCCACATGCAGACACTCTAGAAAACACATACTCAACCATGGAATCACTTAATACACCAAGATTAGTCCTAATCTCTTTAGCTACATGTATATAGCAGTAAGCCAAACAATCGCTGCATATAAAACACCTTAACCATGTCCTTGTCCATTAGTAGTATTATGTCTCTTTTATCTGATGATTGCTATATATTTCATTCCAGTATATAGCATGAAACTAATAGTACTAAAAGAGATAAAACAGTGAGATTCTACCAAATATTAATTAGCTCTGTTGTAAACATTGAGCACTTTGACTGAGATTCAGCAGTGCATAAACACGTGCATTACTCCATATTATATTCTATTCAAGTAATAATATTACTGTAAACAAGGGGAAACCCCTTCAAATATGAACAGTCTCATATGACCCAGTACAGTTTCCAAATAGGTCTAAGGTAACAAGGAATAACTTGCAGGTTTGCATGTAAAACTTCATGCATGAAATATTATTCAGAAAAAACTATATTACTCCATTTATTCTTATGTAAATGTGGTATGTAAATGCGGGAAAATGCAGACCATAACTTGTGGTGTAGGAACACAGGAACGACCTGGCGGAGGGATACAAGTGAAAGAGCCAGACTACAAAAACTAGGTATAGTAATATTTATACTAACACTACATGGTGTCTGGAGTTTGGACCTGGAGACACTCACAGAAAACAACCTGAAACATCTATGGGTGTTACATACACTAACATTAGCATATTATAATATAATCATTCTAGAAAATAGTAGCCATTGCGGGACTATATCCACAGTCAATTGCTGTAAAGTATATACATATATTAATAACATATTATATAATCATTCTAGTAAATAGTAGCCATTGCGGGACTATATCCACAGTCAATTGTCAACGAGTTCCAAAGGTTTGGAAATCCATATTCCACCATTAAAAATGGACTGTACTGAATGTTACAGAATTATTGTCGCCAGACTAACTATGTTGGTATTACTTGATATCTCTACAAACATATCTAAACTGTTTTAGTTGTAGCTAATAGATGCTAAACTGCAAAAAGGTAGCCCCAAAATTTCTAGAATAACCATAGTGATGTCAGCATCAGGAGTTATCTCCACCTAGCTTTATGTCTATTTTCAAAACTTCTGCTTTGATTATCTCAACTCTAACAAGCTATATAGAAGCAATATTGAGTTCTCACAACTGTTTTATAAGAAATCCAGTGTACATTCAAGAAAACAGACACTAGCAATTATACATGTAGTACTACGTTCTACAGGTTCAACACACCAGTCTAATAAGTAAGCATGCTATTCATGAGATAAACAAGTAGCCTATATAGACCAATCAAATTGCAAATTGAAAAGTCATTTGATAATTTTTCGCAACAAATTTTGCTTTTATTGTCTAGGAATATTAACTAGCATTTATTCCACAAATCCATTCAACTCATAATGTCAAAATTTCAGTACAGTCCATCTTTACAGTAGTTGTCTACTCATAGTGATATTTCAATCATGGAAACAACTCTCTATTAACTGTCAAGTTCACTGTTAGTGCTCTACATGGCTGTAATGTGCATACATGTGCAATGCATCCCATACTACATTTAATATTAAAGTAATGTCATTAGCGTCCTGCTCATCCTTTATTGAAATATATGTAATAATATAAAGCATCTCTGATGGTAGGAGTGTTTATGGCCCGGACACCTCTTCCTATAACAGATATACCTGTGCAATGTATATGTGTTGCTAGAACGCAAGGAAGGGAAGTGTCAACAGACAAGCTCCAGGATGTTGAGAAAGACCAACAAGTACTAAGGATCACTTTGCCCTTAGAGGGTTCAACTCAGTTCTTTGGTGAGTATAGATATTGAATATGGCATCATTTAGACTAATTACCTGACTACATTGAAACATCCTGTTATGGCTGATTGTAGAACAGTTAGATTGAGTATGCGAGAAAATGTCTCCAGATGATTTTATAAACTAGACCAAACTCTTTTTAGGGCAGTGTTTTTTTGTTGTTAATTAATATTGTTAACCAATCTGCTACTTTGTTCCTGTTACCTACATTTACCTAGATTAGAATATGCATTTACATGTCTCTTACTTGCATTGTACTAATCATCGTGTCCTATTAGCCAATCATCTTCTCCCTTACTGCTGTTTTGCTTACACAATTAGCCAATAAGCTATTCTTTTACTGTAGGGAGTGTCATTATGGAACAAGCAGACTACACTGTTATGACGATGGAAATGAGTACCTGTATGTCGATCTGTGGTGGTTTGCAATTATATGTGAAAGTTACCATTTATAGCTGTGCATCATATTTAATAAAAATTCTTTCTAGCAAAACTTTGTTTTCGTGGCTTAGTATTGTATCCCGGGCATAGGCCTGATGCTGGTACTCACGAAAGAGTACATGAAAGAGTATGTATGTCTGAGGATGAGTTCGGGTTAACGGTCCAAAGGGACCAAAGCAGAAACTACTTCTCTCAATGAATAGACTCTGTTGAAAAATGGGATTTTATTAGAGCCAGTTCAACAACTGATTAGCATAGCAAAGAGAACTCACTTATATACTAAATAAGTATTCGGGTGGGTGAGAGAATGCAGTATCCGCCATGTATTACAGCAGAAAGGGTCGGCCATGACTAAAGAAGCTTATAATCATGTAAAAGACACTATGTTCGAAAACTAGATATATTCTGACACTTCAGCCACATTTTACAATAAGGCTAAAGACTTAGAAAATCCTTAGTACAATATCTACTGCCTTAGTGGTTACGTAAAGCTTAGTAAACAACAATAGACAAGTTAGGCAAGTTAATCACAAAGACATAATTATGCATTATCCATTTTAGATAAACAGTAGACAAGACAGTAATCCTGCAGTTATTAGAGTCTGCATACGAGTATAATGTAGACTTGTAGACTGAGTCATGTATAATCCACTTGAAATACTGTAAATTACCCTACCATGCGCATGAATTTTTTTATTGGTAGGAGACGTGCCCTGCATCAGGAAGTCCCAGGTTTATTTATGCCAATGTGTACATATTATTTTGGTGTTGTCGATGTCGAAACATTTTCATGGTGAGGCACAGAAAGCTACAACAGGTTTACGGTAAAAGTGGACCTATTTTGGAGTTGTCGACACATTCTAAAATCAATGATAGGTCATTGGTTTTGTACCAGTTTGCTGGTGGTATCTATTTGGGGGTTGTTCACTCATCGCCATTATGCTTGAATCACTCCAAAGAAAAATGGCAAAGTTCGAATTTGCGTTGACTTATCTCAATTAAACAAAGGAGTGAAAGGGGAGACTTTCCCATTACCAATTGTCGATGGCACATTGGCATCATTAAAAGGAGCAAAGTTGCTCTCCAAAATGGATGCCAACAGTGGGTTCTGGTAGATCAAGTTGAACGAGTCCTCGACAGAACTCACAACATTCATTAGACCATTCGGCCGGTTTTGCTTTCATAGAATGTCCTTTGGCATTAGTTCTGCCCCAGAAAATTTTCAAAGACAGACGTCTAAAATACTTGAAGGACTAGATGGCACCCTATGCCACATGGACGATATATTGGTCTTCAGAGACTCAGAAGAGGAACATGAGTCAAGATTAGAGGCTGTCTTCAGCCGTCTACAAGACAAAGGAGTAACCCTCATCAGAGACGAATGTCAGTTCAAAACTTAAACAGAATTTTTAGGACATACCATCTCAGAGAATGGTATAGGTGCAGACAGGTCTAAAGTTAAGGCCAGAAATGAAACCACCCTCTAATGCGAAGGAACTCAAGAGATTCCTTGGGATGGGAGGTTACCTACGAAAGTTTGGTCCGAGCCTCGCTGAAGCAGAGGCGCCTCTGCGACTGTAGTTGAAGAAGAAGTCAGAGTGGCTATGAGGTCCACCACAGATAGAGGCATTCGAGGAAATCAAACATACCTTAGCCTCATTCCCAACTTTTAAAAAATTTGACATTACAAAGCCCCACAGAGTAACGGCAGATGCAAGCTGCCATTCGTTAGCGGCAGCATTGCTACAGAAAGAGAGAAGTGGATGACACCCAGTTTCATACGCATCACGAGTGTTGACTGAAACCGAAAAACGTTACGCCCAGATAGAAAGAGAAGCGCTAGCAATTACCTGGGCATGCCAAAAGCTCGATTTTTATCTAGTTGGTAAACATTTCGAGGTAGAGACAGATCACAAACCCCTAATCCCTCTCTTCGACAGTAAAGACTGATCAGTAGGGTAAGTTTTTGTCAATAAAGTCAATTTTTTAATAGTAGTTTGAAATGCTCTGAAACACAAAACTTCAAAATTTTAATCTCATACGTGCAGTAGAAATGAAGTTACAAGGTCAATCTTTTATCAATTTTTTAGTTTTAGGTCAATTTTTCTCTTTTTAGGTCAATAACCAAATTTTGACTGAAATTTTTCATTTACTGTTAAATTGCTCATTCGTGGCCCTCTTGGCCATCTGGAGATTTCAGAATTACCTGCTGTCCGCACAATGTTGCAAATACAAAATAATGTAGATGGCATCTGAGAGGTGTAAGGGGAACTCCATTTTTCTTAGGGAAATCCCCTTGTACCACAACCTTTTCCGCATCAATGTTTCAAATGTCATATCAAGTTGAATTACCAAAGCTTCTAGTTGAGAATATGCCAAAGGTTACAGCTTCTGTCACTTCAAAGATAGATACTACCACCAGAGAGTTTCCAGAAGAGTTCACTAAAAGTCCCGCAAATGAATTATATTGCAAGCTCTGTGACTGCAAAGTTCGATGTGAAAAGAGGTATTTCGTAGACAATCACCGCCAAACCGCCAAGCATCAAAGAGGTCTATTGCAGAAAGGTGAAAGCTCCAAGTCGGTCCCTCAAACTTTCCTGCATCAGAAACAACCAAATGACTTCTGTACGAAGGTGACCAAAGCATTTTAGCAGCAGATATTCCACTATACAAAGTAAACAACCCGAGCCTCCGAGATCTTTTCAGAGACATGGGTCACGGTCTGCCATCAGAAACGTGGAAAGAAAGTGGAAGAGTTAGGCAAAGGGGAGCTAAACAGCATCTAGGAAAATCTAAATACAAAGGAAATCTTCATTGTCTGTGATGAAAGTGACAAGTCATATCTGGGCATATCTTAATATTCCAGTTGGAGCAGTTGATCGACCTGAAATTACATACTTACTTGATTGCAAGACTCTTACTTCAGCAGCCAATAGCCAACTGATATGTCAAGCCATTGATGACGCTATCCGAATCCTTGAAACTAAGAGAGAAAACTTTTGTCTGTTATTGTCAGATGCTGCAAGGTACATGCAGGCTGCAGGAAAAGTTCTAAAAACACTATACCCTCGACTATTTCATCTCACTTGCGTGGCACATCTGATGCATAACTACGCAATGAAGGCGCAGGCAAGCTATCCCGATGTCAATGAACTTGTTGCGAGCATTAAAGCTGCAACAGTAAAGAATAAACAGAGAAAGGCCTTGTTCTCCACAATTGGCAGCCCCTCTCAACCGGTTGTTACTAGATGGGCAAGTTAGTTGCGAGCTGCATTTTGCTATGCTAACAACCTTCCACAAGTGAAAGAGATTGTAAGCAGACTTGAAGGTAATGGAATTCTTACACAACGTGCCAAGGCTAGTGTTGATGCCCAGGATCTTGGAACCAACCTAGTGTGCATCTATCAGCAGTACGGTGAACTTTCTAATATTGTTGAGACAATGGAGAGCACAAGCTATACAATCAAGCAGGCTTTTAAGGATGTTTCAGGCATGGACTTTGGGGAAGATGCATGTAAAATCAAAGCCTACATTGAGAACACTCTCTCAAGGTGTGATATTTCTCCAGCATTATATGGTAAGCTGCAGCTCTGTCAGCCAACATCAGCATCAGTGGAGGGAAGTTTTTTCCATGTTGGGAAAATTGTTGAATAAGGACAGAAATTTCAAGCCAGGGAATATAAAGAAATATCTATCTGTTTACTACAATGCCTCTACTGGCCATTTGAAGTGACTCGACTGGAGAAACTACATTTTTATATCTTAAATTGTTGCTTGTATTATATAAGCTGTTATACATAATAAAATAATATAGTTTCATACCTGCATTGTTTATACATTGGTTTTAAAATTATTAGGTCAATAAAGTCAATTTTTATCAACTACAAAGTCAATTTTTTTTGTTTTTTTAGGTCAATAAAAACTTGCCCTAGTGATCAGTCTCACCTTGAACCGTTGTATACGCAGAGGTAACCGTGATAAGTTATCACGGTTACCTCTGCGTATACAACGGTTCAAGATGAGACTGATGCGCTACTCTTTTGTCATTTTTCATAGCCCAGGGAGTCAGATGTATATTGCGGATAGCTTTTCCAGAGTAAGTTACCCCAGTTATCAAGATCACACCAGAGAAGAGAAAGCCGAAGCACACGTCAGCCACCTAGTGCACAGTAGAGCTATTGAAGACGTTCAACTACAGCGCATTAGGGAAGAGACGGCTAAGGATCCCACTCTGCAAGATATTGCCGGGTTCTGCCAGTCCGAGTGGCCCCACAAAGACTTACTCCCGGAGACATACAGACCCTACTACAAAGTTGTGGAAGACCTCTCTCACTTTGAGGGGTTAATCTTGAAAGGAGACAGGATCGTCATACCCCAGGGCCTCAGGAAAGATATGGGTAAAATTGTTTAATGTGAGACACCATTTTTAACTCAGACATCAGACATCAACCTTTACAACCCACTACACTCCACTCAGTACCATGGCAAGAAATAGGAACAGACTTGTTTGAATAGCCATATCTGTTAGCAGTTGATTACTATTCTAGATGGATAGAAGTATACAGCTTGCGACAAATGACCTCAAACTGTGTGATAGCAAAGCTTAAGAACGTGTATTCTAGGCTAGGAGTACCCTTAAGGATCCGCAGCGATAACGGGGCATGCTATAATAGTCAAAGTTTCAGGGACTTTAGCAAGGAATACGGGTTCGAACACACAACCAGTAGCCCAAGATACCCAGAGAGCAACGGACTAGCGGAACGGTCAGTAAAGACGGTAAAAAAGCTGTGGAATAAATCCATGGACTTTCACAAATTCCTGTTGGTATATAGAGCCACACAGGAACATAGAGGAACATAAGGACGGGGTACCCAACATGAGTACCATACAAAGACCAGAAATAGTGGAACATGATAGCCTGTTGGAGGCAAGACAAAAAAGGAACTTCGACAAGACTACACGGGCCACCGTACGCCAGGATTTATCACCAGGACGCAGATCTAAACAAACGGAAGGGGAGATACTCGAGAAAATAAAAGAGCCGGACTCATACATGGTGCAGAGGGGTGACACAGTCATAAAGAGAAATCGGAAACACCTTAAGGTACTCCCAGCACAAACAGATGTCAGCGAGGAGCGTGAGAATCCCTCAGACAACTACCCAGACCCGGTCCCCAAAACAACAAGAAGTGGCCGAGTCGTTAAACCCAATCCTAAATACCAGGATATTGTCAAGTATTACATATAGTTCAACTATAACATATATAGGGCCCAGTTCACTATACATGTAAATAATAACCAAATATTTTGTATTACAGATGGCAGAAAACACTATTATAATCGGGAACTCGATTGTAGGAACTGGAGGACAGAGGAAGGCTCCATTCAAGTGGTGTGCCTTCCAGGAGTTAGCCTCCGTGACATTGTACGGCACGCTAGAAACCAGCATTTAGCGGGAAAACTGCTTATGATCCAGTCCGGGATACCAGATTTATATCATAAAGGCGACACAGCCATAGACCCGGAAAAACTGAAAACCTACAAAGTACAAGAGAAGGCTTGAGGGGGTGAAAACTGTTTTAGCACCCCCGGTGGTAATCCTTCTAGTTTACCCAATGGCGGGGGCCTCCCAAGAAACGTGTAAGATCTATGCAGATCTCAACTACCTAATCCGATCCCTTAATCAGGGGGACACACCCGATACAGTGTCCAGGATTCTCCATAGAGACTCATCAGGAGGCTATAGCATAGATGCATCAAGGCTCAGAGACGGGATACACCCTACAGATAGCGAAGGCAGGCGCATCTATAGGAAACTGCTAAATTACACAAAGGACAACACAGACACCTTTAGGAGAAGGAATACCTCTTGCCACCATGGGAAAAGGAGAAAACCACCAGAATTCAAATCCCTCAAAAAAATACAGAGGACTATCTCCAATCCGGCACCGAGAACTTCTATGCCAAGCCCGGAGGTACCAACACCATCTTCCTCCAATACCACCACTAACCATACCTCGAAACGGATAGAAAACAGATTCTTGCCAAGAGAGACCACAGGTTACGTCTCTTGAAATACTTTGCAGAGAGGAAAGAAAAGGAGATAGAGGAGGAGTGTGTGAAGGCTATGAAAGAAGCCTTAGGGGAGGAACCAGAGATACAACAAAGAGAGTTCAAGATAGTGGACGAATGGGTGCCCTAGAAGTCCCGTTAAACCCATATAGCTATGCTATAATAAATACCCATACCTTTGAGTATAACTGACATGCCAATTAATACCTACACATACTTGCTCCCATAGGCATCATATCATAGTATAATTGTATACTATAAATACACCTCTGCATATGGAAGTAGTTTTACTAGGGGATGTGAATGATAATGCCATAGCCCAGTATATATTAATCAGAAAAAGAAACGAAAAAGGGGAGTTGTGGTGTAGGAATACAGGAATGACCTGGCGGAGGGATACAAGAGAAAGAGCCAGACCGCGGTGGCATTGTTAGCTAGATACGTGACCTGACCAGACGTAAGGACAAAGACTACAACAACTAGGTAGAGCGATATTTATACTAACACTACAAACTGGGACAGGGACGACATTCAAATGGACTAGCTGTACATCACAATACTCCTGGAGACATGGGCTATTTTGATACAACAATGGCAAAAATAGTGTCATTATTATTAGAATTGGTATTCTAATCTCCCCTTGGCGACCTTGACATGGCTAGTTTCAGATATTCCTGGAGGGTAGTAGGAAAAAGCTTTTTGCTGATATCTCAAATTTCTCTAATAGTGTGGAGACTGATAGGTAAACACGGGACCATTTTGACTGAATTGTACAATATTTCACTACAATGGAATGTTTATAAATAATACTGTCCTTGGTTTAACTGGTTTACATTGCAGAGTGCAGAACAGTAATGCTCTTGAGTAGTATTGTAACTACATGTTTTATTATTTGAATCTTAATACTCTCCTAGTACATCTTTATTTTAAATACTATAAATATGCAAGCCTTAGCAATAATCTGCATGAATATCTTCGTAGGTGGCTCACATTTTACAGTATATGGAAGATTTAGTAACTAAACCGTCTATTAAGCTTGTTATAAGTTGGCATACAAACCATTATGATACCACTGTATACCTCTAACTTCTTTTAGCTAGACAGTAATGCATTTTCTCTCACTATATCATATAATACTATTATGTGACAGACTAGTACACATACTTGTATAATATAATATTCTGAGACTGCAAGTGTGAATGGCACAATTCCTGACCATAGAAATGAGTGTTATAGCTTCACTGGTGTGTACATCATAATATTATATAGTATTAATGATAGAGGAACATGATGCTTCAGGAAGATATGAAAGACCAGGATCTATTCACCATCGATGAGGTATTAGTGTATAAAAAATATCAGCTGAAATGAATTCTTAGTAAAATAAATCGTCATCTAAGCATTTTGGTAGGCTGTTAGCAGCCTGTTATGTAAATACATTTTTATGGAAGAAACACTTTTTTGTGAACTGACCAGCTTTCTAATTCGGTCCAAGACCAGTTCAATGATCTCTCTTCCCACAGTGTATTGACCTCTGGCATAATTGTTGGCGGCATCCTCTTTACCGGTAATAAGTTGGTCAGGATGAAACAGTTGGCGGTAAGTACCAGTTCGCACTTCATCTAAAGTTGCAAATAGATTAAAGATTTGATTGGTTTATTGAAACAAATCTGGCTAGAACATGTTTGTATCAGTTAGTCTCCAACAACTATTACCTGAGACCTAGTGCTAAATATGCTACACGATCCAAAACAGATAGATCCATCATACTTGAACCCACCTAATATCATCCTGTCACAACTACATGCGACGTTGAACCAATCTTAAAAGCCTTCGAAATGCCGGCTATCCATGAGTTTGAATAAGTAAATGTTGAAAGGCTGGCTTAATGCTCACAACTAATAAATTTGGAGATGATATTCATCTAATACACATCCATGAGGTTGATATCTTAGTTCTGGGATAACTATAGAGGGCAATTCTAAGCTCAGACGTAGATATCAAAAAGCTGTCTTGATGCTTGCAAATAAAAAATCTGGAGATGATATTCATCTGATACACATCCATGAGTTTGATATCTTAGTTCTGGGATAACAACACAGCAATTCTAAGCTCAGACGTGGATATCAAAAAGGTGTCGTAATGCTTGCAAGTAAAAAATCTGGAGATGATATTCATCTGATACACATCCATCAGTTTGATATCTTAGTTCTGGGATAACTATAGAGGGCAATTCTAAGCTCAGACGTAGATATCAAAAAGCTGTCTTGATGCTTGCAAATAAAAAATCTGGAGATATTCATCTGATACACATCCATGAGTTTGATATCTTAGTTCTGGGATAACAACACAGCAACTCTAAGCTCAGACGTGGATATCAAAAAGGTGTCGTAATGCTTGCAAATAAAAAATCTGGAGATGATATTCATCTGATACACATCCATCAGTTTGATATCTTAGTTCTGGGATAACAGCACAGCAATTCTAAGCTCAGACGTGGATATCAATAAGGTGTTTTAATGCTTGCAAGTAAAAAATCTGGAGATGATATTCATCTGATACACATCCATGAGTTTGATATCTTAGTTCTGGGATAACAACACAGCAATTCTAAGCTCAGACGTGGATATCAATAAGGTGTTTTAATGCTTGCAAGTAAAAAATCTGGAGATGATATTCATCTGATACACATCCATGAGTTTGATATCTTAGTTCTGGGATAACTATAGAGGGCAATTCTAAGCTCAGACGTAGATATCAAAAAGCTGTCTTAATGCTTGCAAGTAAAAAATCTGGAGATGATATTCATCTGATACACAATCCATGAGTTTGATATCTTAGTTTTGGGATAACTATAGAGGGCAATTCTAAGCTCAGATGTAGATATCAAAAAGCTGTCTTAATGCTTGCAAATAACAAATCTGGAGACGATATTCATCTGATACACATTTACATATATGTATAAACAAACAGTAAATACATTGCAAGTCATTTGTTGGACAGACGAATTTTGAGAGAGAATAACAACATCATTACCACAAGGTGGTATACTAGATGGAATTAGCAAGCAAAGGAAGACTGGAGAGCAAGGTACAGTGCTGTGCATAATTCAGGAGTCGCCAGCAAATTTTTCGATATTTAAGGTTTGAGCCTCATTATTCTGTATGAGCTTGCTTCAAACTTTTGCATTTCATATATCAAACGAAAGATAAATCTCTCAGCTTTCTTTTAAGACTGATTTTAATAAAATCTGACAGTAACTGACCATATGATCCCATAAAGACTTTCATCGAGTCATAATTCTACAAAATCTCGCAAGCCCCATTTTAAATTGCCCCATTTTGGGATGGCTATCACTGATTATGCCACATCTTGAAACTCACACAGTGAAGTTGCATAGTGTCAGACATTATATTTTTCACAATGTCATAACACAATGTTCACTTTTTGGAGGCTGTTTAGAGCACTTTCATCAGTATTTTAGTGGTGACCATGGGAGGCTAACAAATTAATGCAGAAACTCGGGGAGTGATACTTTTTCTTCATCAAGAAGGCAATTCTGAGGGATCTATAGCTCAGAAAGCAGGTTGCTCATTGAAGGGTGTTCAATGAGTGATAAAGAGGTAGAATGAGACAGGAAAGACCGAATGCAAGAGTCGACCCGGCAGGACACGTAAGAGCGCAGTTAGAGAGGACCGAACACTTGTGAGACTGTCTTTGGCAAACAGGATACTAACCGCTGTAGAACTTGCTAGGGATCTCAAGGAAAGCACTGGTGCTGTGTTATCTTCATCAACCATACGGAGACCACTGTTGCAGAACAACTTGAGAGGGTGCAAAGCAAGAAAAAAACCTTTGCTGACAGAACGCCAGAAAAAGGCTCGTCTGAGGTTGGCACGTCAGCATGTTAAATGGTCTGTTGACAAATGGAAAACCGTAATATTCAGCGATGAATTAACACTTACCATAAACAACCATGGTAGCAACAACTATGTCAGAAGATCACCTTCAAAAGAGTACAAACCATACTGCATCTCTCCAACTATTAAACACCCTACCTCAATTATGGTTTGGGGGTGCATGGCTGCCAATGGAGTTGGACGATTGGAGGTGGTGCAAGGCATGATGAATGGTA
The DNA here is from genome assembly GCA_935421135.1 of Bugulina stolonifera. Taxonomy (NCBI): domain Eukaryota; kingdom Metazoa; phylum Bryozoa; class Gymnolaemata; order Cheilostomatida; family Bugulidae; genus Bugulina; species Bugulina stolonifera. Next base: position 1,125,169 of record OW285197.1, on the reverse strand, counting down.
CAAAATACATTGATGTGCTTGAAAGGAAGCTGATACCAAGTGGAAGGGACTTGTTTGACCCGAACAAATGGATCTTTCAAGACGATAATGCACCTTACAAAGAACAAAGATAGTCCAAGAATGGTACAGAAACAAGGATATTGAACGAATAGAGTGGCCAGCGCAGTCGCCTGATATCAACCCAATAGAGAACCTGTAGCAGAGAATTAGCAACATCATTGCCAAGAACAAGCCAAAGACCAAAAGAGAGCTAACTGAAGCAGTAATAGCAGCATGGTTTCGAGTAATATCAACTGAAGAACTTCAGAAACTTGTGGAGCCCTTCCAAGACGCTGCCAGATGGTGATTGCAAACAAAGGGTGGCGAACCAAGTATTGACCACAAAGATCAAACCCAACGACCCTTTCAGGGCCACCATATGTTACACAAGAGTGTGCTGTTCAAAAATTGGGTTTACAGTACTTTGTAAACAAGACAAGTGTAGTTCGTTGGGCCCTAGCAACTTTTAACACAATTGGGATTTTTCAATGTGGCTGACTCTGCTACCTATGATGGTAAAGAAAGTTGTTATTTTGAAACAAACAGTAAAATGACAGGCATATTCATGTTGCTTACTAAGCAAGGATTTCAAAAATGTATAGGTTTGCATACCACTTTACATAAATTCATAAGAAAAATGCATGTATATGACAACAATTGCAAAATTTTTAATGTGACTCCTGAATTATGCACAGCACTGTAGATCAGGGAAATGTAAAGTGCTGTGAATGAACCAGAGGGATAGTACCCAACTTGTCAACACATTCTAAATACCAGTCTGTCAATTTGCGGAAGTTATGGATTATTCGCTATATGGGAACTGAACGAGGATGAATGACTAGATGCACAGGTTAATTCAGATGTAAATGCAATGAAATACATGAAAGATTAAGGAAACCGGTCCAGCAGCAGAACATGAAAATGCAGACAAAAACTTGGATTAGTCGTAAACTACGTGATCAAATCTTTCAGGTGTGCAAAAGGTTAGTTGAGAGTGGTTATACGACAAATTCTGCTGGAATAGATGGGGCTATAAAGATTAAGGAGTGAAATTGGGTCGCAGACTTACACAGCACAGAACGCCACATCTATCATCTAAAGTCTAATTGCTGCATTTACTACATGTATGAATGTAGGCCGACATTGTAGCCTGTTTGCCTATTAGGTGTTGATGACCCTGCCACTATTGCCGGTAAAAAATCATTGTTTTAGCCCCATTCTGTAGTTAAAAAAATCCTTGCATAGATTACACAAAATATTTCAAAATGAATGTAATGTAAATTAGTGGTTGATCAAGCTAGTAACACGTACATAGTGTCTGTGGTAATTAGAAATGTACATAACACTTCAAAAATATTCTAATTACAACCATTAAATACATTGTGTAACAGGTTGAAGATTAGGTAGCAAAAAGAACTTGATGAGCCTTACTTTTGTCTCTTGTGAAGACGGAGTATTGCAAAAAGTTGGTGGGGTTATTGGGAAAAAAAATGCCAGAGTCTACATGACGCAGCTCTGGAACTAGTCATAATCATTCTCATCACCACGTGAGAGAGCTAGGTAAAGATCAGTTCTTTGTCCTTTGACGGAACCGCATGTATACTGATGAAAGGACGTCTGGCCAGTGTCCCGTGAACATCTGCCAGGGTTAGTAGTTGTATGCAGATGGCCCTCACAGCTTACTACCATCCAACTTCTGGTCAGGAGATACAGGCATCGAACTAACACAGGGTTGCCGTAACAGCAACCCCCTCCTTGTATGGACTAACACTCCAAAAAGGGTGTTCTAGTTTTACTCTGTCACTGTAGCAGTAACTAGCCGTCGCTGGTCGCTACATGCTGTAGATCGCAGTAGATCGATCCCCGAGTCAGTTCGCACGTCATTTTGACCAGGTTGTGTCTGGTGAAGCAGTGTCTGGTTTGTGGCTGCGCTTGAAGGTATGAAGGGTGCGGAAGAGTCTAATTTCCAAAGGCGGTTTCTCGTACCATCAACGCCGCCCACACCCCAACTGGTACTATGACTACGCTATAGTAGAGCATGGCCTGAACTCAGTAGTAAAACGACCATAGGAGCGCACATGGAATGGAATCAGCTCGCTGATGATTATGCTCAGTTGGAAGGTGAATTTGGACTAAAGAAGAATATTGACGAAGCTGTGACGGCAGGTAGAGGGCCTTTCGTCAAGTGTGCTTGGAGGAAACAACAGTACAGCATCTGGTTGAGGCAGTCAAGTCAAGGCACTGTGCACATCAATGCATGAAAAAGAAGACAACAACCCCTTCACAATGAACCATCAACATCTACTGATCAGTATGACCTTGCCTAAAAGAACAACAACTTCAATCATTCAAAGATTTCTATAAAATCGAGCAGAATTTTGCAATAAAAGACAGTCTCATACATGCTTTGAGTTCATCTATGGTCGAAGACAATGCTGACGCAGTCAATGAAAAAGTTAACTTTTGTGAGTCAATAGAATCTTGACTTATCGTTCATGTATATTTGTGCTTTTTGCTCACAGTCCGGATACAGTTGCAGAGCAAATGATGCAAGGCATGAGAGAATCACCGTTGGGGCTACCAGGCCATGCCTTTTGTATTACTTATGGCGTATATACATACAAAGTGGTAAATACGTCAATCATACTGTCACAACCAAAGTGGAGAGCTACATTTAATAAGGAGTACTACTGAGCTGTTTCACATGAGATTTAAACAAAGTGACTGTAAAGTTCTCAAATTGTATGCAGCAGCGAATTGCCCACATAATTAAACTTATGAAATAATTGAAATCTGTTGCACTAATAGAACTACTCAAAAGCTAACAAGTTTTCAAGATAGAAACTGTCCAAGAGTTCCAACAGGCTTTGGTTGTTGTTTTGCCATCAAAAATTTCTATTGGTTCAAAAAACTAAGATAATTTACTACCACAGATACTTAGGGAAAAAAACGAGTATCTTATTTAGGTTAATCAAACTTTTTGAGACATTAAAAATCAAGATTGTTGCCGAATCAGTGGAATAGTGAAGCTAACAGTAGAACTTTTATACTGCATGCAAACTAAGTGAGATCCGATGCAAAATGAGGAAGCCGAGGGTTGTGGGTCGAGCACTCAAGGACGCCTGAAGACTTTCTTCATACACCACATGTCTGCTCGTAACACATCATAATGCATTATTTTACTCTTTTTCTTCATTGTAACAATCCAATTTTATCTAGCTGATACATACATGTAGATTGAAATAATAATATTAAATAAGTTAATGATATCAATGATGAATCAAGGGAAAGAAGGCCATTGAAGTTTCAGCTCTACTATTCCAATTAAATCCTGATGGAATTAATACAGACAAAATTACACATATTCTAAGCATGGGCACATGGGCAAACTACACTTTAGAAAAGCAATGGTCAATGCGTGTCCAAGATAATATATACAGATAGTAACAAAAGGCAGCCATTGGGGGCATTCAGGGAATATTTGACAGCCAGCACCAACCAATAAAAAAGGTGTTTCACTATGAACCAAACTAAAAAGACAATTCAGTACAGAAAACAAATCAAGATTGGCAAGAACTGATGCTCACAGTATTGTCAGATAGAAAAATAAGTAAAGATATGAGATGCAATAGCATATTTTTGGCTCATCTTTAACAAGACATTTTTGTGACAATCTAGACTCCAAAAAAATTTTCAATTGAACAAACCAACCCACTCAACCTCTACAATATTTCCTGCCCAACCTGGTCACCTACAACTGCAACTGAAATGAAAGCATTTTAAAGGCTAATATCTTGATGGGATAATTAACATTCCTAAGTATAGTCGCTTCCTTCACATATATTAAAATGATTCAAATAATCTCTAACTCCTGTAACTGAGGCTACCATCGGATTCAATGGGATGTTGTCAATCAAACATTAAAATAAGTCTAAACCTGACAAATCCTGACCTACCTGGGCAGTTTGATATTACTTACCATAGCATCATCAAATTTATTTTAGTAATTATGCTGCATAGTGCACATATCCGTATCACTAATATTACATCATTAAAATTCTTCCGAAACTATTTCTTGTGCATCCCAAAAATAGTGCAAGTGTTGTTGTAGCTTGATTTGTGATAAGTATAACTACATGTACTACAAAGTTGATATTGGCAGTGTTGAAAAATGAAGTCATGCACGGTAACAATAACACTGTAATATTCGCACTGCCAATAATGAAAAGAGGGCCAAAGTGGAAATAATGTTTACTTTTATTGCACTGTTTTAGCTGTGTGTTGTGTGATATTTATACATACTGTAATATCAACTTGTAGACAAGGTTTTGTTGCATTTGCTGTGTGCAGAGGTCAATGAAGGGTCAGCATAGACAGTACACTATGGAGGGAGAAATTCCTGCTCTACAAATAGATGTAGGTCTATATACTCTCTAGTGGGATGCTCTCCTGTAACTGAGGCTGTTGTCAATTAAACATTAAAACAAATCTAAGCGTGACAAATAGGAGCATCAAAGGATTATGCTGAATTACATGCATCATCACTACGTTTCCATGGTCGAACCAAGGAAACAGGACCAACCAAGGAAACAGGTCAGCTGATTTGTGAACTCATCCAGTTCGTAGTTTGAATACAAACTAATACGAGCTCACAGTTCAGTGTGAGCTATGGGATGTGTGCGTACTGTTGAATGCGCACCAAAACTGTTGTCGTTCATACGATACCTTGTTGCAACAAACCCTATCACAAGCTGCAGTTTTCAAGTTGGGTGTCAGTTATACTAATCGGTGTAATCCTAGGTCTTGACCATGAGTTGTACATATATTGAGGCAGAGGTTATGACATTCCTAGATTTGACACGTTCAGCAAAATTGACGGGAAATCACAGAGAAATCTACATTTGCAACATGTTAGCCGAAATAAGGAAAGATAAAGGGGAGGATAGCTGGACCAGCAAAACTGGTATAAAGTGGAAGCATCTGAAATCCAAATACCTGGAACTACAAACTCAGTCTTCAAAGTCGGGTTAGCGGGAAGTATTTTGTTGAATTACAGTCAATTGTTTTCACAGACCTATCTCTATCTGTTGAGCTTCTTGAAACAAAATTATATTTTTATCATCGTTACAGCCCTGCTCAGCTCTATGGCAAATAAAAGGTAAATTGTTATTGGTGTAGCCATCTATATATTTATATGTTACATGGATAATAGTGCCTATCACTTTGGCTGCATTCTAAGTTATTCTTGATCTATAGGCCCATCTGAAAGTTTATAACAAAAATGATTAAGATAAGAGATCATCCCTAGCGATAATTAAAAAGAAAATTACACTTACGTTTTAGGTAATATATTAACTGTTTAACTGTGCTGACTTTATAATAATATGCGATGCAATAAATTTCAATTGTGTGAAAAATTTTAGGTGCTGCTGCCCCTACCTGGCTATTTCATGAAAAGATGACCGAGATATGGGTCACCGGCCCAATGCTGATGGTGTCAATGCATCAATGGAAGAGATTGACAGACGAGGGATGAGGTTCTAGCTACCATTTATAGTGAATTAGGTTGTAGACCTACAGTACCGTGCATAATTCAGGAGTCGCCAGCAAATTTTTCGATAGTTGAAGGCATTCGTCAGGCTATTTCCTCAGTCGTAACTGTTAGTATCGGTAGGCATAGTGCATTATAAGGCTATTTTAACGATTAGTTATTGTACAAATGATCCACCAGTTATGAATAATATATCAAAAGATAGCTCAGAAACTGAACTTTCTAGCCCTGTAGATAGTATTGGGCTTGCAACAACCCCTTCCTCAATATTGACAGTTTTCTTTCAATTTTATTTGCCAGACAATGAGGCTATGCTAATTACTTTACAATATGAGCCTTGGCAGGAGCTAGTGTAACCAACAAGCACTTGATGTTATCAGTTGTGGTCACAAAAGTGATGACTTTTCCAGTAGGCTCAGTGCCAACAACTTCACTATACATGGGCAAATAATAGATATTATTATTCTGTAGATCTACCTGCCTATTTTGCATGAATGATGGAATTATGATATAACTCTAATGCAGGACATGATTGAAATGCAGCAGTTTCAATACCTCCACATTGTCCAATTATTATTTTGAAATGTTGACAATCTCCAATGTGCTGCTATTATTTCCATTACTATGATATCAACATACTTTCTTGGGCAAACCTGGAGTGTGTAATAATTGTGTAGATAGGCTATAAATAAGCATATACATGTACCTAAATATTGTACTATTTTAGTAAGCAAAATACCTACAAATTGTAGATTTGGTTGATCTATACCCATTGTTAGCCTGGATTCCAGCTGCAGAACTTGGGCATGTACATGTATATGCATATTACTTGTAGACTGCATATTATTCCCCCAAGTTCTCCAGCTAGCCTCCAGCAATTTCCTCATAGGATTAAACTGGATATTTTTACATGCACTTTATAACAAGAAATTATTATCTGCATATAAATGTACATGTAATATTAAACAAGTAATCTATACAATAATTACATAACATATCCCAGTACCATGGTTTGCCCAAGAAAGTATGAATATCACAGTAATGTAAATAATAGCAGACAGTGGAGATTGTCAACATTTCAAAATAATAATTGAACTGTCAGGTTTAAAACCTAAAGAATGCCACAAAATAAACATGTTATCAAATCCCTGAATCATTGCTCTAACAATTTCTTACAGTGGTGTGCGAAATAAACTGGACCCCTATGTTGGCATGGCATATTTGCTGCTTAAAGCCTTCTGGAGTCATGCATTTGCATAAAATATAGACAAACAATATATCATTGTAATCCCCAAAGGCTTCTGAACTGAAATATGTAAAGTATGAGTTTGTAAAAAGTGTTTTACTAACACTTTATTAGCTCTAAACCTTACTACCTCCCATTTTGCTTATTGACGAAATATTCTTTGTAATGAATTAGTGCATTACGAGTGCTTTAATTTGCTGAGTTAGCATGTTTTGTTAGAACAACTCTGAGAAAAATCATTGAGTGGTCCTGAAAGGTGCCATTGGGTGCTATTTGAAAGGTATTGCAGACCCAGTACTTAGTTGGCCAGCCTTTGGTCTTCCGAACCGCTCGGCTTCTTCTGGGCACACCGGTAACCAGGTTCTGGAATGATAATGTAGTGCCAGGCATAAATAATTCCTTCTAGTGGTGTTGTGTTGTCTCTGCTGAATTGCACACCAACTCTGTGCCAAAGATTTTCAATTGGATTCAGATCAGGACTTTGAGCCGGCCACTCGAACATTCTAGCACTGCTGTTATTGATGCATTTCCTGACTTTGTAGCACGATGACAAGGCACATTGTCATCCTGAATCAACCATTCATAAATCTAGAGTTCCCTGGCACATGGCAGTAGCTTATTCTCTAGCGCATTAATGTATTTGTCTCCGTTAATCATGCCATCGGTCACCGTTAAGCGTCCGGCACTTTTGCGGATATGCATTCCCAAATCGTTACCGAAGTGGGACTCTTTATGATTGGCAGGAGGCAGCATTCTGTCTCTTTATATCGGTTCAAAGTTGTAGCAATAGTATTCTTGACCATTTAACCTCTTTAGCTATTGCAGAGTTAGACTTTCCTTGGTTGTGCAGGTGTACTATTACACTTTGTTGCTGTCAACTGAGTCGAGCCATGATTAAAACAGACTACCGAGAACTGAGTAGTTGGGCATTTTAGGATACCAAAAGTTAACTTTTGTGTATCACACTACATCAAACACAACATCTACAGAGTGTTATCGTGATTTGCATCTAGGCAATATGTGTCCAAACACAAATTATTGTCCAGATAAGCCCTGCCGAAAATAGTACACTTTGCAGCCAATTTTCCGACATGGGTTTGGATGAGTAATTGCATTGCAATTTAATTTGGGTTAGGTGAATGCAATATTTGAAAACAGATTCAGAATCCTGAGAAGATTTCCATTCTAATGATATATAAATTGTACCTGTTATTCACATAGAATGCTGGGAATTTAGTAAGAAACAAAAAGCATATAAAATGCATTCAATAAGGAAAGGGGTCCAGTTTATTTCGCACACCACTGTATATGGTTTGTAATTTATAAAACAACAAGTAAGTGGTTTAGTTTTGTTGTACGGTAGATGTTTCTTCTTGACATGTATAATACCATTGGGCAGCTAACTGTGAATTTTATTGCTTTTTAATGTTTGGCAGCCTGAATTTGAGGGGTCGAAATAGTAATAAATTCTGCCCATGGGCAAACCAGGTGCAGTGACGAATGCCTTTAAGGTTTGAGCCGCGTTATTCTGTATGAGCTTGCTTTTAACTTTTGCATCTCATATATCAAACAAAAGATAAATCTCTCAGCTTTCCTTTAAGACCGATTTTAATAAAATCTGACAGTAACTGACCATGTGATCCCATAAAGACTTTTATCGAGTCACAATTCTACAAAATCTCGCAAGCCCCATTTTAAATTGCCCCATTTTGGGATGGCTATAACTGATTATGCCACATCTTGAAACTCACACAGTGAAGTCACATAGTGTCAGACATTATGTTTTGCACAATGTCATAACACAATGTTCACTTTTTGGAAGCTGTTTAGAGCATACATGTAGCTTCCATTTGCAAGAATGTTACAATTTTGTATTCCTACAGACATATATTATGTGTATTTACATGTAAAAGCACATGTACATTGTATATGTAGGTTTGACGTGGTAAAGCCATGGCAGAAACCAAATTTATTATTCCTTGGTCTTTCTTGGTATGGGTATTTCCCTGTTGCATATTCTGTGGAGAAAAAGGTTAATAATAGCTTACCTTAGTTGGGAAGTAATATTGAATATTGTATATTGAATCAGAGCTGATACCAGCACAGTGTTGTATAGGCTTTCATTTTAGCTAAAGCACACTGCCAGTTTACTAATTGTTTCAGATGCTCATGTGAATTAGGATACTGGGAAGCACTAGTTTACTGTAATTATATATATGTAGTGCATAATTATATCCCACATTATGTTAATGATAATGCATACATTATATAATTAGTACAGCATACAATTATACATGTAGGTCTTCCAATACACAGAAGCAGCTTGTAGATTTCTTTTTTGCTAATAAGTTTACAGTATAGAAACGGGCCCTTTGCTTTTGAAGATCAATATACAATGCAACCTTGCAAACAATATACGAGGCGTAGATTTGAATGGTGATACTAATAGTTCAGATATAAATTCCTCCAACACAAAACAATGCTAATGGGAAAAACTGCATCCGTTAAAAAAAGCTACTAACATTTAGCAATTGATACAGGAAACAATAAAACCCCAGTAGAATCACTACTTTCTTACATTCGTGAGGATCCATCCAAGCATAAATCACATTTGAAAAACCAATATCATACCCAAAACACCAGCAAAAGCCTCAACAGCATAGCTTTAGAGATTAAAACGTTTTTGGAATAACTTTAATAAGGGTTGCGTGTACCGGAGCACGGAAAAAAAATTCCAGTAGTCATAAATGCAATACCAAAAACATGATTCTTTAAAATATGCAATAGCCTGAAAGTAGTGGACAACTACTGTGTCGGAAGATGCAAGAAAGACAGACCCACTCTGGAAAGTTCTACCTTTTAGCGAGATAAGACAGAAGTGTACCAAACCGCCAAAACCTACAAATAATGTCAACATTGATGAGCAGATGATTTCGTTCGACGATAGACAGAATGTGACATGAAAACCTAATACCACTGGTTTACAAAAATTTGTGCTAGATCGTCCAAACGGCGTTGTGTTAGATTTTCAGATCCGATACAAGGAAGCTACATATACCGACTCCAAACTAGAAGATGCCATGAAAGGTTAAGGAGTTGGTGGTGTCGTGCGTATGACCAAAGATAGGTCTAAGCAACAAGCATCTTTTGTGAGATTCTTTACTCCAAAACCACTAAATACAATCTTAGCTAGAATGGAGATTTCTCTGACTGGCACAACTAGTGCAAGCAGTGTACCTGCGATATTTTTCATCTGATAAGAACATGAAAGCAACAGGTTCAGTTGAGAAATTCATGTCAGCCAACAAAGACCCAATAGCCATTAAAAAAGGGTATGAAAAAAGTATCCTTGTTACCTCACCACTTTATTGTTTAACAAAGGTAATCAATCTGTTATGGTTCCTCGGCGTGCCATTGTGCATGAATTTAATCATTGATAGGTGGAGTGAACTTGTGCGACCGGATGGTATTATACCATAAGCACTTTACTTGTATGGCCATTTTGAGTCATAATGCACATTTTAAATGCAGTAGTTACAAATTGAATTGATGCCTTGAACTCAGATCAACTGCTGACAAGATGCAGCTGTATGACTATAGGACGATCATGGAAGAGTAGCTAATCAATAGGGCACGGTTGGACTAAGATTCGAGTGTCGGCAATGATGACACTCCAACAGCTACTTCCAAGGTTATTTCTTCCCATCGCAACGCAGAAAAATGAAAGGTTCCAAGCACCTCCCAGAGTACAGTGCACGATGTAGAAGGTTGCAATTGCAAAGTCTGCATAAAGTGCACAAGATGTAAGAATCTTTCTAGGCACAGTGCCAGAAAGAAACTTTTGCTTGCCATTTCACAAGTAGCTGTGTAATCTCCTCGCTTACATGTATGTACCATCAACTTGATCAATTCTACACTTGAATGTAGTTAAAAATCACAGTGTGTACACTTTACTCTAGTTCAGCCTTTTCTCTAGCCTCGGGCTATCTGGTTGTCCCTTTGCTTTTCATATATACATGTATTTGTTTTTCAATACCTTTTATACATGTCTGTCTTACAAAATTAACAATAAATGCACTAAAAAAAAACTCAGCAATACTTGCAGATTCGCAAGCCCAGCGTCCTGCTTGGATAACATCTAATAAAAAGATTTTGTTTTGTGTAATCTTGCTTCTATCAACACTATATAACATGAATTTATACTGATGGAATATGATCGAAAAGATATAGATATCGGAAAGATATAGATTTAGTTAACTTATGCACATTTTTATGCTCGATGCCAAATTGATGAAGAACTTCTGTTGTGACCTGCCTTTCTTATGGCACCTGCCCTATCACTTTGTCATTGCTCACAACGCAACTACATGTACATCGGATTAAATTATTTAGCGTAGCGCACCACATAAAGCAAAGGAAGTAGACACCATTTGAAATGTGAAGCGGTGCAGTCGTGTTATTCTAGTGGCTGCCTGCCATAATTAAATATATTACATGAGTTGTAGTAAACAGTATGATTTTACATTCTTGTTGTTTACCCTTTGTTTATATTATTCTTCTAATGTCTTAATGTCAATAATCCATACTGTCATACATGTGTTTTGTCCTAAAGATACATGATATTCTGTTTGCATTGCATTCATCAGTTTTATCAATTTTAATGCCTTTTGTTTCAGCTATGCGCAGCTAAGATCTATGTAATACAGACAAGTCCAGTCCTGTGCAAAATAAAATAAACATCAAACTAACTTCAATCTATCAATGCTATCAACTCCAAACAGGCGTACCAGCCAACTTTCCCAAAACATCTGCTAAAAATAAAGTTTGATGGAATCAGGCTACACATTTTGCAATGCTCAATAAAACCACAAACTGCATTTAATTCTTAGGAAAAACAAGTTTGTTACACTAGCGTCCCAGAATAAGTAAATGCAGTAATATCTGATCACAAATGGTTCACTACTATGTCAATACTTCTGGTTGCTCAGTTGATGCTGTTGTCTTGGTAAGCTTCATGCTTGAAATGCATCTAAGGCCTTTAAGCAAGACATTTGTAAAAGAATTTACGCGCTCGCGGGGCATTGCAGGTGCCATCCTACCACCCTCTCCCCATAGCAACATGGAACAGAAATTACTACCAAGTCCATTCGACAAAACTCATCAGAAATCATAGACATGAACCACAAACAACATAATGGTAAAACTGATCACAAATTTTTTCTAAGTGGGTGAACGCCGCACAACCAGATAAAAACACTCTATTTGTAGGAGTGTGGTATGGGTTATCACTACACTATTTGGTTAAAAGTTTCAACTCACCCACTACAGTGGGCTCAAGATCTACCATCACTGTCCGGGGAACATGCTTCCCTGCACCGGTCTCCTGAAAGAACGTTCCAAAGCTTTGGTCTGCCGAACGAAAGTAAGGTGATGCTTGAGGCATAAAGCCATCCGGCTGTATACCTGTAATGATTATAGCAGTGCCATTTAAACAAATACGAAATGTCACAGGAAGCTAGGATGGCAGATATTTATTAGATTACCGCTCGCGAATATTATACTTCGTAGCAACATACCATGCTCAAGACAATAGAGTTCCCAGCATGCATTCCCAATTTGACACCCAGCTTGTCCCAAGTGCACAGATATTACTTCCCTCTACAAAAATTACATTAACATTTGCAGAGCAGATGACTAGCTATCACCAATCAATTGGTGTTTTGACTTCCTAATAGTAGGCCTACTTATGACATAGATTGCACTTAATCTTGAGCACATCACCAAATGCAAAAACTATGTCCGACCAACACAAAGTATTACAAAGCTGGTACAGTCGCTGTTCACATGTTCACAACTCACCATTGTCCGACTTTCACTTTCTGTTTCTCTCTTCTGGTCAACAGAACCCTCCAGAAACAACCAGCTTCAAAGAGCCAACGACTATGAAAAATATAGGCCATATTACAATAGAAACATGTAGGCCTAAATCTAGCCTAAGAGTAGGAAAGATCAAGAGCAAATGAAATCACACGAAACTGTCATGCCATGTGGACGTGGGATGCAAACTGATTGTCTGGTGCATAGCCATAGCCTGCTAGAGTTAGCGGTTAATGCTACTGCTGATGAATATTGTAAATGCCAGCAATCCCAACCAAAAGGGTTCTGTTATCATCACTCACACTTCTAACAAAGATATCGGGAATAAATAGCGCCCAGATGTACTTATATGGGATAAAAATGAGCGCCTTCAAGTAACAGTTTATGGTCAATTAAATGGACTCATGACTTTAATACATAGACCATAAGCTTGTAACCTGAATTGTGATTCACAGACGGCCATAACCAAACTAAAGACTCCCTAATTCTCAGATTTTGGTGTTTAAACATCCAATAATTATAGTTTTATTGGGAAGTTGTAAATTACAAAAGAAAAAGTAGCAACATTGTTAGTGAATGTTTAGGCATTTCAAACAAGGCATGGCACAATGTCAGCCTGTGGGAGAACTTGGTTGGAACTAAACTGCCTACAGCGTAACTTATTAGAGCTCAAACTACATCACCTTTATATTTGGGCTAACAAATAATACATTGAAAAATGGTGTTGCATTTCTAAATTCAAACTTTTGTCACCACTTGATTTCGTCAAAAAAGTCACAAACACCTTGAATAATTATAATATCATAGTCCAAAGTCTTGGGGGGTACTTGAACTAACCAACGGAAGAACTGCTTTTTAACTTCAAATAAATTTTGATTCATAGCAAATCTTGATACTTAAACCTGGTTTAATTTAATTATAATAATTACAGACATGCTTCCAAAACTGCTTAATGAAAAAGACAGAGCTGAGAGCATTGGTTACTCTGTAATTGGGGAGAAGCACTGACAAAGCCAAGTGCTAAAAATGCGCTAAAATTGCTAATGATCATGAGTGTGAAATGTGCTTGTTCCACTTAAAATGTGTTGATTTTGACTAGTGACCTTGAAACTATCAACAAAAAGGGGATTCACTGGTATTGTGACAAATGCGATGGTATGTTTAGGTCCTTTGACTCAGAGCACTGAAATCTAAGATTCAAAACATGGTGGATATTAATGAATCTACATCTGCCAAGACCTTTGCAGAGGTATTTTCTAAACTGACTTAGACTAGCAACACTGTTAGTAATCATGTACATGTGAAAGAACAAGAAAAACACCTAGGAACCCATGAGAAACAAATTAAACATCTTAGAAATGGTTCTACTACAGATCAAAGAGCTAAAAATGTAATCTTGGCTTTGATGTATGTTTTAGCAAGGAATTTATCTTTGAGCCGTCAGAGACTTGTTCCAAATCCATGAAAATACCAGTCCCTGAAGGGTTTGAACCACTTTCTTGTAGCTCCTGTTGATCAAACTGAATATCAGGTCCTTGTGGTAATCGTGAGAGTCCATCAGCATTACCGTGTTGCCTTGTGGGTTTATGGCGGATATCGTACTGATATGCCATGAGTGTAAGTGCCCAGCGCTGTAAGCGTTGTGCTGTGAGCACTGGTACATTCTTGTTTGGAGATAAAATGGCTACAAGAGGTTCATGATCTGTAACGAGTGTGAACTTTCTTCCATAGAGATACTGTCTGAACTTAGTTACTCCATAGACAATTGACAAAGCCTCCTTTTCTATCTGGGAGTACTTCTTCTGGTGTTCATCTAGTGTCTTGGATGCATGAGCTAATGGTCTCTCCACTCCATCTTTCTCTTGCATCAGAACTGCTCCAATACCGTACTGTGACGCGTCGGTCGCAAGTATTAGAGGTTTAGACTCGTCATAATGAGTAAGCTGGGTAGCCCGAATAACATCATTCTTGAGTGTATTGAATGCTAGATCACATTCAGAACTCCACTCGAACTCTGCACCGTTGTGTAAGAACTTGTAGAGAGGTGCAGCTTTCTTGGATAGATTGCTTATGAACCTGCCATAATAATTAATCTTACCCAGGAATGCCTGTAGTACCTGGATGTTTTGAGGACGAGGTAGCTGTCTTACGGCGTCTATAGCAGAGTCAGATGGTCGTTTACCATCTTTGTCAATGATATGCCCAAGGTATTCCACTGAGCTTTTGAAGAATTCACATTTCTCTTCTCTGATACGAAATCCGTATTCCTCGAGTCTTGCCAACAGCTTTTCTAAATTTCTCCAGTGTGTCTCCTGGTCACTGCCGGTAACTATAAGGTCATCAAGGTAGGCTGCTACTCCTGGAAGGTCAGCAATCATAGTGTCCATGCATCGCTGAAATTGTGCTGGGCTGGAAGCAACGCCAAAGCACATTCGGTTGTAGCGGAAGAGTCCAAATGGTGTGTTAATTACACAAAGCTTCTTAGCATCATCTTGGAGCTCTATTTGAAGATAGGCATCTGCCAGGTCGATCTTCGAAAAGTGTGTTCCGCCTCTTAATTTTTCCAGAAGTTTGTCTAGTTTGGGTAGAGGGTGTTGGTCAATGGAAATCTGTTGGTTGAGCAGCTTGAAGTCACCACAGATTCGAACTTTTCCATTTGGTTTAGAGACTGCTACAATTGGTGCAGCATATTCGCTGTAGTCTACATGTTCCAACACGCGTTCTTGTACCAAACGTTCCAGTTCTTCTTTTACTGCATCACGTCGAGAGAAAGGTACGTCCCGAGGTTTGAAGAATACTGGTTTAGCTTGTGGTTTGAGATGAATGGGTGCTTTCATCTTAGTGCATAGCCCAAGACCTTGTTTGAATACATTGGAGTATTTCATAGATAGCTTGGTTAGTCTATCTTGAATTGTTGCAGATTGTTGGGAGTTGTCAGCTACTGTCTGTGTATGCTCCCTTGGAATTGAGCCTAGTGCAGCAAGCCCTTGATGTGACAGTCCGAAGTTGTCACTCCAGTCTAATCCAAATAGATTAGTGCCATGTGGATCATCCACGACGAGTAGTTTGAGATTTTTCTTCTCCTGTTGACCTACTTTGACGTCTATGGTGCATTCTCCTTTTACACGTAGTTTCCTGTTGCCATAGCCTGTGAGTTGTGTGGAAACAGGAGTGATGGTGGGTGAGCCTAGCTGTTTGTAGCCTTCCATACCAACCATGGAGCATGTTGCACCTGTGTCCCACTGGAACCTGGCGGGTCTACCATTGATTTGAGTGTGGATCCAAATTTGTTTGCCGATCCGTTCAAACACCTGATGAGCATTTGCGCTGTAGGGTTGAGTTGGAGAGTAGTGAAAGACACTGCACACTGACTCTCTTACTGTGTTTGTTGAAGAGCGGTCGCCTTTACCACTGGGCTTTGTCTTCTGTGACTGACATACAGAAGCGATGTGTCCCTTTTTGTTGCACTTTTTGCATACAAATTCTCTACAAGGACAGTCTTGTCTGTCATGTTTAGTATGACAGCCAGGGCAGGATTTGTACTTCCCTTGTAACTTTGAAGATGTTGGTTTTGTACCTCCAACATGTCTCTTCTGGTTGCTATGTCGATAGTTTCCTGACATCTTTGTTGACAGAAGCAGGAGGGGTCTGACTGGAGTCACCTTTGAGTACCTTGTCCGTCTCTGTAGTACGAACGTATGTAGCTGCCTTCTTGAGAACATCATCAAGAGTGGGGTCAGCGTCAAGCAGACATTGGCGTCTGACATCTGGATGTGGTGTCTCCTTGATAATGACGTCACGTATCTGATCGTCAACATAGCTTTGGTTGCATGATCCGTTCTTGCACGCGAACCTGCAATCTCGTGCTAGTCCTCGAAGTTCTGCGGCCCAGTCAGCGTACGACTGACCTGGTTTCATTTTACACTGGTAGAATTCATATCTTGCAGCTTGAACATGAGTAGTGTCAACGAAGTGCGATGAAAGTTTCTCTGTCAACTCACCATATGTCTTGGTAGAAATGTCCTCTGATCCAAACAAATTAGTGAGTAAATCATAGGTGGTGGAACCTACCCATGACAGAAGGCATGCGCGTTTCTGTTGGTCATCAGTGACTTTGTAGACTGAGAAATGTTGATTGAAACGCTCCAGGTAAACTTTCCACTTCTCCTTTTCTCTGTCGAATGCTTCAAATTTCGGTATTGTAGAAGCGTTCTCTGTCTTGAGAGTTGTCTGCTCTTTAGTCTTAAGCATCTCAATAAATTGTTGTTGGAATGTTATTTGTTGCTGCTGCATAGCATCCAGTATAGCCTTTATGTTGTCATCCATACTGCCAGTTGAGGTTTAATCCAGTGTAGTGTGTGTGTGTGTTAGATCCCACTGTGTGTGTTGCATCCCACTTCTGACACCAGTTGTTATGTTTCAGTGCGTAGGTACAGCTGAAACTAACATTGACAATTGAATGTCTAAATACTTCTTTGTGTGCAGAACTTCTAGTTTATTGTATATAAATAACAAGCTATAATAGTTAGCTGAACTTGGACTAGCAATGTGTAGTTACTTGAACACTGGCATATTAGCAACTGAACTAAAATTGGAACTGGCCTGCTTATATATATAAGTTGCTTTAGAATATTCTAGAATCTGTGATTCAGCAAGTATAAGAATGTTCTAGGCCATTCCAGTAAATCCTATATAACACTACTGTAAGTAAACAAAAGTATGATTCATTGTCACATCTACCATATAACTAGTGCGTGCTATTATTAGAACATAAAATAAACAATAAATAGTGATAGTACATATCACTTTACGGCACCTAATCTCCTAGCACAGTAAACAGAACATGTTTTGGGAATTCCAGCTGCATACTTCCTTGTATTAGAAGGCTACTTTGTACAGCTTTTTGTGTAATACCAGAAGAAACTATATTAATAAGGCAAGGCTTCCAGAGAAATAGCTACCAGCTGACATTCACTCTCTGCTGTGATACCCATGAGCAGTCATAGTTGAGCGAGCAAAAAGGAGAGACTCAGACTGGTTATATTTTGTGTCAATACTGACTATAGGCCTATCTATCTTTGGCTAACTGGTGTATCTGTTTGTTATATTAATACTATACTAATACTTATATTTATGTTAGTTCGATTATTAACTTGGTATTACTAAAACTATTTGTGTTTGTAACTAAACATTGTATTATTTATTCATCATTGGTTACTATCATTATTGCTACTATTGTCCTTATTTATTTACTACATTGAATACAGAACTAAATCTGGAAGTTAGTTGTCTTCATTGTCACTCCTTTGTGTGTCATCATCCCCATAGTTGATTGATTATCTCCGCTTCAATACATCTGGTTGAGTCTTAAGTTAGATCCACAAGCGTTTAGGAGAATCCAAAGGTAATAGAGTTGTGTGTCTCTGCCTTGCTAGCAGCACACAACGGGCAACATCTATTACAATATATAATAATAATTGCTATTCATTATATTATTGTATTAAAATATAAATTTTATATTTTTAAAATATAAATAGAGCTTACACCAAGATTTTTTACGAGGTGCCTGACTGAAGGTTTTGGACCATCATTTAAAGGGGTTATGCCGGTGTTTTCAGGTAGCATTAAGACGCACTCAGCTATCTAGTGGCACAATTTTATATTGAGTGCCTAGATATTTACTATTCTTGTACTGTTATTTATCCTATGCTTGCGGCTTCCGGGCTATATTTAGAACAACTAGACCACAACGCAATGTATAGGCATGTAGAATAACGCAACGATAGCCGCTGTATACAGTGTGGCCAGATGAAACACCGGACCTACCAATAAAGGCAGCTAATTATTGCCAGCAAAAGTAAAGCCCAGAAAAATTCAAAAACTTGCACAAGTTATCCTACTGCTATATTAGTAAATCCTGTAAAATCATTTGTTCACTACTGTACTCTTTCTATGCAAACAGCTTGAATTCAACAATTTTCTCTATATGACATAAAGCACGCAGTTGCGTCTTCATAACAAAGTTGCGTTTGAATCAGCATCCACTAGTGCTAATGAGTCGAGCATGGGCAAGAGAACACAACTCTGCTTATAGTAGCACAAATGCAATAAGCCTAAGTAAGAGATGCTGCTTTGAACATAGACATAAACCACATGTCATAACCCCTTTAAACAAAAAGCCCAATGTGAATGTACAAGACTGAAGACAGGCCCTCCTCAAATGATCAAAGATCAATAGAAACAATTATATTATTACAAAATTTTATAAAATTAATATTATTTATATTAATATTACTCACTCGTTACTCACTCGTCGTTGATAGAACATTCTATTATCACATATTGTGCAAGTTGAATGTCTTATTACTAACAGTGTGCTACAGTGAAAAGGTCAATACTACAGCATATCGCTGATTTACTTTTACTCCGGATAGCCAATTCTTATATCTCGGATTGTTCGAGGGAGGAAACTATTATGGTATACATTGGTTGTGGCAGAAATTGATGTTAGTTCGCCTCTGGCTGCAGCTCTGGTTGTCATAGTTGTTTACGAGCGGCTTTCAACAATTTCATCGTAACTAGAGGATAGTGTATTGTGGCTCTCTTCATCTTGGAGAATTTTGTGAAGTAAAGTTATTCGATGATTTCGTCTCCTACACTCGAGGGGTACTAGTCCAAGAAGATTTTTGGCTGCAGTGACACTTTCACGTCCCTTTAGATTACTGATGAAGCGAACTGCTTTACACTGAATCCTTTCTATGTATTCAATGGTCTGCTTACTTGTTGGATCCCACACGGTGTCTGCATACTCCAGGATTGGTCTACACAAACTAGTGTATGCAAGTAACCGACTTTTGGTCGGTGCACAGTGTAGAGTATGTTTAATAGCTCCCAGTATTCTGCTTGCTTTGACTGTTTTTTGAGCGATGTGTTGATCAAACTTCAAATCCTGTTGTAGGGTTATCCCAAGATAACGAGTTTTATCAGTCCAAGGAATCACAGTAGTACCTAGTCTGTATGCTGGTAGTTGCTCACCGACATTGAAAGCCATCGCATGGCATTTGGATGCATTAAAAGGCATTTTCCATCTTTGGGACCATTCTTGTACAGCATTAATGTTTTTCTGAAACTCCATGGATTCCTGATCATTGTTCACTTCTTGGTATAGGAGTGTATCGTCCGCGTAGAGACTGACATTACAAGTTACTGTGTCTGGCAAGTCATTGATATATACTAAGAAGAGGGTGGGTCCTAGGACTGAACCCTCGGGCACCCCAGACGTTACAGCGCAAATACTTGAGCTATGTCCCTTCAGTACCACTCTTTGTTTCCGTCTGGTAATAAAGACTTGAATCCAGTTTATAAGGGTTGGATCTAAGTCGGGGATCGTTCTTAGCTTCTGTAGTAGCAGACTGTGTGGCACCTTATCGAAAGCTTTTTTGAAGTCCAATATAAGGGCATGTGTTGTTTTGTTTTGTTCCATAGATTTTGCTAGGTCATGATAGGTGGCACACAGCTGAGTTTCGCAAGACATACCTCTCCGGAACCCATGTTGTCTGTTATGGAGGAAGCTGTCAAGTTTCTTATTAATGTGGTGCAGAACAATATGCTCTAGAATTTTACACGGTATAGATGTTAAAGAGATGGGCCTATAGTTTGACACTTGGCTAGGTTCGCCTCCCTTGTGAATCGGGGTTACATGAGCCATTTTCCATTGATCTGGTAGTCATCCAGATTTTATGGAGGCACGAAAAATATGGCTGAGGCATGTAGTAGTGGTTAGGATGTCTACCATGAGGTCTGGCTCTCGGATCCTATCAGGTCCTGGAGATTTCCCATTCCCTAATGAAACAATAAGTTTAGCTACTCCCTCCTCTGTTATCTCTACACCTTCATCTGGAGCGTCCAGTGGTGGAATTTCATTAATACTGTGGTCTTGGCAGAACTGTTGTTGGAAAAAGTTGATCAATAGATCAGCACATTCTTCTGGGTCATCTGCGGTTTGGGTGTCATTTGTTGTGGAGGACATTGCATCCTTGTGTTTCTAAGGTGACGGAAGAAAGGTTTGGAGTTACCTCTCGCCAATGGACCACATATCTTATTAACTAGGAAGCTGGTCTTCATGCGTCTATTTCTTTCTTGGTCGTCCTTCTCTCTTGCTTATACTTTGCTAAGAAAAAAGAATCCCTGGTTTGCTTATACTTTTTATAGGTCTTTCTTTGTTTGGAGATGAGCTTTTCTGCTTTTTTGCCAAACCACTCCGGTTGACTTGGTTTCTTGCACTTTAGTTCTTTTGTAGGAACGCAGTCTTCTAAATTTCTTTGTAGATGGCTGGCGAATAATAACCACATCTCGTTTGGGTCTTCCATCTTGGCTAAGTCTTCACTGAGCTGCTGCATACGTTCACGGAAGGTCCCTTCATTGGCTTTCTTGTAACACCTGACAGTGAATATATCTTTAGCTGTGTGCCGTTGAATTACTGGTTTTAGTGTCGCAGTTACTATAAAGTGGTCACTTAGGCCAGGTTGAATGATGTCTGTTTCAGTGATGTAATCAGGTGTGTTAATGCATATAAAATTATTATTACTCAATCTGCATACAGTGTACTGTTTCGGTGTTTAACACCTCATCACCTAAAATTATTATTATATATTTTTCCCTAATGGGTGGTGTATCAATATTATTATATTGAATATCATTATATTCATATTATATTATTATTTTCAATATAAAATAATAATAATGTTAATCCAATTAGGTGCAGTAGTGGAGAAATTTAGATAGTCTTAGTTCCTTGTTTGATGTTGGGGTTTGGGGTAAGGGCGGTTAACCAGCAAAATATAGAGAAGACAACTTCTCCTGCTTCAGTTTTGGCGAAGAGCAAAGGCTATCTCAAATTTCTTCACTTCTGCACCTAACTCCTTCAGTCTTGTACATTTACATTGGGCTTTTTGTTTAAATGATGGTTCAAAACCTTCAGTCAGGCACCTTGAAAAAAATCTTGGTTCAAGCTCTATTGGCCACGCTCGCCAGTTTCTAAAACAATCAATCGCATTTGGTTTGAACTTACGACCATTCAAGTCGTGGAAATTCAAATTGGATGTAAGCAGCGGAGTGGTTGAGCATCGCTGTACGCTGCGGAAGCACTTCAATACTATTTGGCGGGCTACTACATGTAGCATAGAGGTAACACCCCATAGAGCAGGAACTTAAAAATTTTCCGCTATTAAACGCTGATTGGCCACTTGATGCCAGTTTTTCCCACGGGCGGCCATGATGCGATGGGGATTTCGTCCGTTTGTTTACATTAGTTACCATTACAATTATATATAAAACATAAAATTTTTCAACGCTGTTATTTACAGACACTATTTGTGTAAGATGTTTTGGATTTATATCTAAACTGTGTAATAATAACTCTGCTTTTTTACAATACCAATGATTTTAAAGGTCTCTTTGTAAAATAGGACTTTAAAGAAAAATAAGAATGGATGTTTACTCGACCAAATAATACTAGTAACCGACTAGCACGGCAGCGTATATCGGTAGAAAGTCTGTGAATGCGTTGATTGGTCAACCAAAATAAAACCGCATATTATTGGGTATTAAAATTTCTAATCGCTAACATGATAGGTTTATTGTACAGAATTATCTACCCATAAACGACTTTCGATAGCGCGTGAACAATTCTCTGTTCATTTCAAAAAATGAGCGTGGAGCTAGTTGTACTAGTGGCATTCCTGGAACAATAATATTATACAATCTGACAATCTCATATTATAGTTGACATTGGTGTGATGGCAAGAGTGTACTTTGGGTTTCTTTGGACTAACAGTGTGGTTAGTAGGAATACAGTACGGTTGTTGTGAGTTGGAACTGGAAAGACAATGAAATAAATTCAATTGTTATTTATATTTTATTGTAGAATTATTGTTGTAAAATTAAAAATAAAATTTACTCAATAATAAAATTAAATAATATAATAATTTTAATTAGCCCAGAAGTTATAGCAAGTATAATTGTTTAAAATTAATAAGCACATTCATTTATCCAGTAATAGTGGAATCTCTCGGTACTGTTATTGATTGATTGAGGCTGAGTTAAATTAACTTTGCTCACTGTCACTGCTGTACCTACAGTTATTAATTATAGTAATGGTAATAGGCTACTACTACGTTGTAAATAATTAAATACAGTAATACTATCAGGTGAAGTTGTGATCGCGACTCACTAGCAATTTATTACAATAGTCACAGATCAAAATCACTCACTCATTAGATCAGTGACTACACTATAACTACTAAACTAACTATTATTTTATTAATTCAGGTGATTTCCATAGACTATCTATCAACATGAACATGTTTATCATTGAATTGATTATATTTATATAATTATTTTATAATATTAATATTTGTGATTGTAAATTAATTTTTTTGTAATAATAATTATAATAGGCTATAAATATAATAGACCTATTATGATTATAATTATTGTAATTGTGTCATAGGCCTATCATCATTACTTTGAATGTTAGTATAGGCTAATTTTATATTGCTAGGAAATTTATTTAAGAAATCTATAAACTATCAATGACTTTATTTCACAGATGTGAACTTTCCTTTGTTCATTCCTGTCTAGAGTTTGATTCCGAGGCTTTGTAGTATCTAATTGCCTAGCACAGTTAGTAGCCTAAATACATTATAATGAAAGATCTACACCAGCTTAGCATAATCTTAGAATAGTTTCAAGCTAAACTGTAACTGAAAGGAAAGATGATATGGAAGGAAAAATCTAGATTTATTAGGGCTGTTAATTAGTCATTAAACGTTATAATGTCGAATGTTGAATAGTCTTATGCAAGTTTATAGGCCTACGTCATTTATTTAATTTCTTGGTAACAGTTTGTTTAACCAAAACTTTCCTAGCCTTTCTACCTACAATAGAATAGGTGCAGGTTGAGTTGTAGCATTGATTTGTTATTTATAGGTTGGAGATTAAAGTGAAATCTGGATACCACGATGCACATCGCCACAACTAAATGTGTGGTGCTCATCCATCATACCCATCAAGCACGTTATGATTATGAACTCTTTTCCTGGGACTCGTGCACACAAACTGTAACAACTGCTTCCCAATTAGAAATGTGTTTCACGGTTAAAATGAGATGCTTGATTTAATTAAGGCTTGTTGTTTTATATATATGTGTGAGAATGTACTTGGTAGATTTCTGTCGTCTATTATAGAGCTGTTATAAATTTAATTCATAGGTAACATTCAGAGTGATTAACTATATCAACATATATGTCTGATCGAAATCGTACTTTATTTTACTCTAATATAATGTGATGCCAATTTGGCAAGAATCATGTAACTACTAATAGCTGTACTATTATGGTAGGACAGTAGGCATTGAACATGTTTCGTTACTGCTTTATTATTTGGATCTAACACCTCTTATATGTCTGTAAACTATTTATCTGTGGTAAGCGTGAAGCATTTATTTATCTGGTATCAATTTCCTAATATAGGTCTACTAGACAGAATATTGATCTGTGCTGATGCTGTCAATTTTGGAGAGCTGGCTGACCTTATTCCTAAGAATGGCAACGAGTGACTTCTGAATATTGAATAAGAGTTTTTATGCTATTTTTATTCAGTAAATATTTAAAATAGATTTGGTCAATATATTGGCATTTATACTCCATGTTATGAATTGGTTTTGTTTGTCTACATAAATGTTTTTATTTGTAATATGCAACTTCTGCAAATCTGTTCTACATATAGAAATACACCTTTTAATACTTATACTCTATCAATCATGTGATACCAGGGTAAACCATAGGACGTAGGACAATTAACAACTACAGTAGCTTTAGCTGTATTGTAATTTGAGGTAAAAGTAAAGTAATCTTGCCTACTGAAAGCCAAAATAACTAGAACTAGGAGCTGTGTAATAATAATTTTGTGATGTACTTATATACTAATATACAATATTTGCAATTAGCATGCAGTTACTATCAAAGTTACAAAATATAATAAATACAATAATTATGTTGGTCTGAAATAATTGGAAAATATGTGTGCAACAGAAAATTTCAGATTATTGGTAGCAAAGAACAAATTTTGACTGCTAACTAAATGACTAACTAATCACAGCAGCGCATAGGTAACTAATGTCAACAAACGGTAACTACCCCAACACATCATGGCCGCTAGGGATGAAAAGTGGCATCACAAAATTTACCGGAGTTCCTGCTCTAGGGGAGATAACTCTATGACATGTAGTTCAGTGAGTACCAAAGAGAGTAAAAGGGAGTAATCCATTTACTCTCTTTGTGGGTACTATGAAAGACTATTGTTATGACCGCCAACTATTTTGTCAAGCTAGCGGATATACAGCCCATTTGTCCTTAAGGCCATAATGGTTATAAATGTTGGGCGGTTGTGATGATGCTCCGTGATAACGTCACTTAGACTTAGGTTTTATGCTATACTTCCCAATGTCTTATTTTGTGCTAACTGAAGTAACCAAACCACAGTTCAGTGAAAATAATCATATATATATAAAATAGTTGTGAGTTCTTAATACTTTCTCTAAATATGTCTACCAGTAGAATTAGTGTATTTTAAGATAGTATAGTAGACGTCGTAAATGTGTCTACTTCCGTCAGTCTATCTCTAGTGACTTAGTCACTGACTAGTCTATGGTGTTGAGTAATTTAAATTTAATTTAGCAATTTTTAATTGAAATAAATTGTAGATTCAATTAAAATGAGAATTTATAATAAAACTAAGTATAATTAATCCTGCAATGATAAGGTGGATCTCATCTAATGCTATTAAAGCAATGTAATTCTATAATAATAAAATATCTAGGGATATACCTGGCAAGTGATATGAAATGGCACATTCATGTTGATTATATTATTGGGAAAGCACTAATTGTACTTATTGTTATATTATTTCATTTTTAAATTAGTGTTTTTTCTTTACAATACATATTTAGTTGTTAGTAGTGAATGTAGCGGTAGAGTAGTAGCTGACAGTGGAGTGGCAATGGCTGGAATGAATAACTAAAATGAATGCAAACATATTAAAATAATGAATCATAAAATTATTTATATAAGCCAAAATAATATTGGAATTAAATTTCTGCTTATAGTCAGTGACAGCAAAGGAACCTGACATGTGTGCGAGTTTTTTTTTGGAAATTCTAGTTTCCAATGCCAACTCTTAGTTGTGACTCTTCAAGTTACAAGTTAATTTTTTCGGTGACAGATCAAAACTTTTAAGTTACGAGTTAAATATTTACATTTCTTCCGAAACTCAAGTTTTTGTCAAGTTATCCAAGTTAACTACAAGCAAGTTTCAATTCAATTCTTTGCCTGTTTAACTTGAGTTTTTATAGAGTTATTGGGTTATATCACAGTTTTAGTGTAAAATGTCTTATAACTGTGGTTGTGATCGGTGGTTATAACTGTGGTTATTTTTATTAACAATTCACAGCTGCCCAATGAAAACTCGAGTTATGGAATGTTTCAACATAATGATGAGAGTTGAGAGTCTTTGATCATAGCCATAATTGAATTACAATTCAAGTCACAAGCTTTTAACAGCTCTGTAATCAAATTACGAGTCTTTATAATAAGCCATACAATGTTACTTGAATTAACTCCAGTGAGAGTCTCTAACTCGAGTCTGGCATCTCTGGAAGGAACCACCTCATGGATGGCAGTGACTTACAAAATGATTCACCTGATTCAACCGTTCACTACTTTTACTTTTGCCTTTATTATTTTCTCCGTGGTATAAATAACTATCCATAAAAAATATTTATTCATTCATTCACAACACCGCAAGTTTATAACCTTGGCATAACCATAGAGTCTTTTAGCAGAGTAGACAGTTTTATGGACCCCTTTGTGTGCCACTTGCAATGTAGTAATTATTCCAAGAGTACTGGTTATTGTTACGAAGCAACACCATAGAGTTATAAATAGATTGATATCGCCATAGAGTTAAAGGGGTTATGCCATGTGTTTAAAAGATAGACTGTACTGAAAGTTTCAGAATTATTTTCACCAAATTAACTATGTTAGTATTACTCGATACCTCTACAAACATATCTAAACTGTTTTAGTAGTAGCTAATAGATGCTAAACTGCAAAAGAGTAGCCACAAAATTTTTCAAACAACCATAGTGATGTCAGCATTAAGAGTTATCTCCACTTAGCTTTATGTCAATTTTTCAAAACTTCTTCTTTATTATCTCAACTCTGACAAGCTATATAGAAGCAATATTGAGTTCTCACAACTGTTTTATAAGAAATCGAGTGTTCATTCAATAAAACAGATATTAGCAATTATAGTACTACATTCTACAGGTTCAACACACCAGTCTAATAAGTAGGCGTGCTATTCATGAAATAAACAAGTAGCCTATATTGACCAATCCAATTGTAAACTCAAAAGTCATTTGATAATTTTTCGCAACAAATTTTGTTTTTTATTGTCTAGGAATATTAACTAGCATTTGTTCCACAAACCCATATTTTTGTTTTCCTAGTTTTCCTAGTACAACAAGGATAAAACTTAATTAAAATTTCTTGTTTATAATAACATAATGAGTGGTCTGGCATTCACTCCCTGTAATGATGCAATTCACTAGTTTTAACAGAGCTGAGTACCATGATGACATCACGTCTCCCACCTGGTATTGTGCCAGTTGGTTCAGCTGCTACTAGGCTTTCTAATGGTGTATTAAACTCATAACGTCAAAATTTCAGTACAGTCCACCTTTAAGGTAGCATTAAGACACACTCAGCTACATATGTATTGAGTGGCACAATACACTGAGTGCCTAGATACTTTGTTATTCTAGTACTGTAGCTATCCTATTGTTTGTGCCTTCCAGGCTATATTTAGAACAACTAGGCCACAACATAATGTATAGGCATATAGAAGAACGCTATAATAGCCGCCGTATATAGTGTGGCCAGATGAAATACCGGACCTACCGGTAAAGGCAGCTAGTTATCCAGCAAATGGAAAGCCCAGAAAAATTCAAAAACTTGCACAAGTTATCCTACAGCTATATTAGTAAACACTGTAAAATCATTTGCTTACTACTGTACTCTTTCTATGCAAACAGCTTGAATTCAACAATTTTCTCTATAAGACCTAAAGCACGCAGTTGCCTCTTCATAACAAGGTTGCGTTTGAAGCAGCATTGAATAGTGTGTTGTAAAACGAAGGTAGTTGAGAGCCGGCCGATCACAAGACACTATGGAAGGTGTACAACAAAGCGGACGTCTTAGAGCTAGGAGGCAGACGTCTTAGAGCTGGGAGCAGACGAGGCGGCAAATCTTACTAACATTAAGAATATTTTATTAATATATTTTTTTAAAAATAGACCCATTGTTCGTAAAATTGTGATACATGTATTTTGGAATTAACAACTAGTAGGCCTAATACTAAGCTTGGTTTTGGTTAGAGAAAATATTGAAAAGACATGTTATAAATACTTTTAAATTGAAATTTTGTATTTCTGTTAAATATGCAAATTAGGTAGTTAACCTAATTGTTCGTTGAGCCAATCACAGGAGAGTGGTGTTATATAAGTTGGATCGTTTTCGGAAATAAATCCGAGTTGTTGCTGCACTACAGGACTTTTGTTGAGCAAGGTTACAGTACAGAAGGTGCTTATTTAGTGGTTCATGATAAGTAGAAAGTCAAGTGAGTTAGGTTAGAAACTTTATTTGCATAAATAGTAAATACATTCTGTAAGAACAGCTCTCCTCTAGGACCTACTGTTGATCCTAGAGTACTCTCCAGGGCCTGCCTATCGGTTCTAACACTCTTCAGGGCCTGGCTATCGATCCCAACATTCTTCAGGGCTAAACAGAATTGCTGTGAGGTTTTACAGGAAGTTAGATCTGCTACTTCCGGTTGAGCTGTTTCCTACCTCCAACTGCTGAGAGCGAGTATTCCAAGCTGGGAAAACTCTACTCCCTCTTTCTTCAAAGAGTGAATCCTTTTCAAGTGCCAATGAGTCAAGCATGGGCAAGTGGACACAACTCTGCTTATAGTAACACAAATGCAACAAACCCAAATAAGAGGTGTTGCATTGAATATAGACATGAACCACATATCATAACCCCTTTAAAACTAGAGTGATAACGCTTCTGTTGCAAACCGGAAATAAAGCAAATATTAAGGGAAAAAGTGTCAAATTTTCAAAAGTAGTGTTTTTAGGCCAGTTTATTTTGGCAGCAGGGGCGGCAGTGCGTCCCTGCGGCCCCTTAAAATACCCCCCTGATGTTATACAATTATCACAACTAGTAAGGTTGGTACTACGGTTGAGACTGGTCATGTAGTAGGCCTATTACAGTGGGTAACTTTCCTGAATAAGTTGAGGCGGCCAAAACTCGACTGACTAACAGTAGTGGTGTGGGGAGGGTGTGTGCGGGAGGGGGTCAGAAAGAGGGTGGGGCATCTCTCCTAAGAAATTTTTAACCTGTATATTTGAGCAATACGTGATTGTACAAAATGTTCTGTAGCAATCTGCAAATAATATACTGCATAAAGTGCTTCTCTGTTTGGCTTGGCCATGACGTACCATTGTAGTCCTTTACATGGCGTTGGCCTAAAAATGCACATGCTTTAATAAGAGAGGAAATAGTGCAAAATTAGTTGGTGGATAGAGATAAAAAGTGTGGTATTCTAGGATTCTCAAACCCTGAAGAACAGTGTTCGAGGTGGAACGAGTGAGGTAGGCTAGATGGGTACACTGTGCATGCAATCTTGAGGCATTCCCTATAATAGTTGAATATAGAATTATACATGCAGTGATCCTATCTTACAGGTTAGATTAGCATTGTATAGCTATCCACTTAATCTTATGGTAACTAAAAAATTGAGTAAATTACTAAATAGAAGAAAAATTGTCCTCCATGGGATTCGAACTCATGTCCCTATGCATAAAGACCGAGCACTCTACCCTTTATGCTATCAAATCAGCAGATCAATATAATGATACACATAATATCATCATTTTCATTCGAGTATGTTTGTATTATGCTGGGCAGGGTAGCTATGCCTTCCGATGTTAGCTTCATTATTTATTCTTTTGACAAAAAGTGTGAGCAGCGAGGACTGCCTAAGTTTCCTAGATAGTTACGGCCATGTATTATATATTTGCAATGGTGATGCAGTGGTACATAGCATATAAGCAGCACATGGTACAGTACAAAATGTCCCCTGACCAATCCTGCAACTCCAATCTATTTTAGCAATTAACTAATTGTTGCACTACTTGTGCCACACTAACACTAAAACTTAGACTACTTACACTGTGTGTACTTGTGATTATACACTGTTTAGCCTCACATACACTCAGCCTAGATGTTACCTGCGGTGGGCAAGTCCAGCTCAAGTCGACTTCTGACTTGACAAGTCCAATCTATGACTTGGACCCAGCTCTGCTTTTTCCGTATAGCCTACATGTACGTAGTTACTTTTGTGTGTGTAGAATGTTCACATTGATCATTCCTAATGCTGCTCTGATCTTCACTTTGGCACGTCTTAATATTGTTAAATTTTGGGAGAGAGGAGCATCTCCGTAAGCAGAAAAGCCAATTCCATTGAAGCAGGTATTTAAGGACAGGGAGGGTTGCTATTGTTTCCCACAAGCACAAGTTCTCTAACCCAACAATAATATTTATCATGGCACAGTCAGTTGACGCATAGTAGTCAGGTCATCAATTGCAGAAGCTTTCTCGTTAGAAGCTTTGTCCTATATTATGTTTATGTTCTAGGTTCTAGGTATATGTAAATTGAAATATGGTATATGTAGATTAAGTATATGTAAATTAAAATATAATATCTTCACTTTCAAATTTGATAATATTTTGTGTAGTTCCGGCAACAACTAGGAAGCCATTTTACCAACGTCCCCAACTGTTTCAGATAAATGAGCGAACCCATACACTCACCTGTGTCTGGCGTGGATGATAACAGTAGCACAAACTCATTGGGCTCTGACTATTGTGTGGTTGAGGACCCTAATGAGCCCCGCCTCTCCCCTTCTCACGGTGCCAGTGGTAGTATAGCTGCAGAGATGTCAGAGGTGCTAGCAGGCCTTACTGACCGTAAGTCGGCTGTATAACTACATGTATACATTACATCCGAGTGTTTCTTCAGGCATGTAACAGTGTGAATTAAAGCACCAAAATTGTGGACAATCTTTATTCTAAGCAAAATGGAAGGAGGTATGGTCTCGAACTTTTAAGGACTAATCATTTGATTGGTTACAATGCTACGTTCCCAAAATACTAGCTACATATCTCCTCGTGAAATGGAAGATATCCAACTATGCCTGCGTGTGCCACTATGTGATTTATTCATGTCACTCTACGGTCCACTGTATAGTTTCTTGTATAGTACACTGTATAGTCTACTGCGTAGTCTACTGTGCAGTCTACTGTATAGTCTACTGTATGGTCTACTGTATAATCTACTGTATAGTCTACTGTATAGTATATTGTATAGTCTACTGTATAGTACACTGTATAGTCTACTGTATAGTCTACTGTATAGTCTACTGTATATTCTACTGTATAGTCTACTGTATAGTACACTGTATAGTCTACTGTATAGTACACTGTATAGTCTACTGTATAGTCTACTGTATAGTCTACTGTATAGTCTACTGCTATAGTCTACTGTATAGTCTACTGTATAGTCTACGGTATAGTCTACTGTATAGTCTACTGTATAGTCTACTGTATAGTCTACTGTATAGTCTACTGTATAGTCTACTGTATGGTCTACTGTATGGTCTACTGTATGGTCTACTGTATAGTCTACTGTATAGTCTACTGTATAGTCTACTGTATAGTCTACTGCTATAGTATGCTGTATAGTCTACTGTATAGTACACTGTATAGTACACTGCATAGTCTACTGTATAGTCTACTGTATAGTCTACTGTATAGTACACTGTATAGTCTACTGTATAGTCTACTGTATAGTCTACTGTATAGTCTACTGTATAGTCTACTGTATAGTCTACTGTATAGTACACTGTATAGTACACTGTATAGTCTACTGTATAGTCTACTGTATAGTCTACTGTATAGTCTACTGTATAGTCTACTGTATAGTCTACTACATACTTACTATAGCTAGCACTGAAGACTGGGAATTTGAGGAACACAGCGATTCTGAGGATACGACCACGCCTACACCTGGTCAGTCAGTGTTACAATTATACTCTACCCTTGCACTGTTTGTACACACTCATATACAAAGTTACCCCTTATTTTCGTTCCTTTTTCTCTCTCTAAGATTAGAATCTGTTTTTTCTTTGGCTAAACGCAACCAAACATAACTGTCCCTTCTTTATCTATATATACCTAAACAAGCATAAGTTTAATTGCTAGTATATCTATCCTATGGTGCAATATTCTAGTATATCTGTCCCAGACTGCAATATTCTAGTATATCTGTCCCAGACTGCAATATTCTAGTATATCTGTCCCAGACTGCAATATTCTAGTATATCTGTCCCAGGGTGCAATATACTCGTATATTTGTCCCAGGATGCAATACTCTAGTCAGTCTAGTGTGTTTGTCCCAGGATGCAATATTCTAGTATATCTGTCCCAGACTGCAATATTCTAGTATATCTGTCCCAGACTGCAATATTCTAGTATATCTGTCCCAGGGTGCAATATACTCGTATATTTGTCCCAGGATGCAATACTCTAGTCAGTCTAGTGTGTTTGTCCCAGGATGCAATATTCTAGTATGTCTGTCCCATGGTTCAATGTCAAAGTCAAATTTATGTACAAATCTACGCTGCTGCTTTGTAACGTAGCTATTTGGCTAGTTGGATAATAGCAGTTTGAAGGAGATGTTGTACAAGATGGGAAAAACCCTGTAACACATATTTAGTCGGTAGCATTAGGTGTCTTCGCGTCCTAAACTTCAGACCCAGGCCGATTTACGAAAATATTTTCCGGCACACATCAGGCACCACGGGGTCGTGAACACACCGGCCTGGGCCAAAAGCATAATCCTCATTTTCGTGCGAAGGAATCAGGTGTACCGATGAGCTAGGCATGGTTTCGTTCGGCTGAGCAAAATCCCAGGCCAATAGCCCTTCTGACCTGGGTGGGACGGCCATCTTGTAATTTTTATTTGCGCCCTGGGTCTGTCCAAGAGGTCGCGAAGACACCTATAGGAGTTTCATATCTGAACGAGAGTTGAAGGTTTTCTTCACAGCATAGTGTAACGGTTCATATCTGACCGCCATTGAGTAACCTCTGTAACTGTGTACAGAGTAACTGTAGTTTGACATGTAAGGATGTTAGTACCAGTTGTAGTTTAATAGCTTGTATTAATAATTACATGTGTATATTATAATAATATGCAAGTATAACTAACTAGAATTGAATAAAAACTACAGCAATTCATCACTGGGTGACAATGATGGCTGCAGCTAAGTTTGTATTCCAAGGATGACATCGAATTATGAAGATTGAAAAAAGGATTACAATGGCGGTCATTTTCACTTTTTTAATGATAATTATTTACAATAATATGTAAGAATAACTGCTAGAATTGAGTAAAACTGCAATAAATCATCACTTGGTTGACAATGATGGCTGAAGCATGACATGAATTCACTTGTTTGTAATACCAGCCATTATCAGAAGTGGTTGCACTAAGGGGCCAGGCGCGGTTTGACTTTCACAATGAATCGTACCGAACCGTTGCAGTCGGTTCCAGTTAGCAGTTTTTGAACCGAAAGAAATCAATTGTAAAACTGAATGATACTGGAACACCTTGCAGCACTAGTTATATGTGTATGTACATGTATACGTATGTATATAGCATAGTACATGTATACGTATGTATATAGCATAGTACATGTATACGTATGTATATAGCATAGTACATGTATACGTATGTATATAGCATAGTACATGTATACGTATGTATATAGCATAGTACATGTATACGTATGTATATAGCATAGTACATATATATTGTTCATGGGTGACAAGTGGGATAGATAAATCAAATTAATCCATCAATCATTACTATAGTTCCTGTCTTAGTATGTAAGTCACTTGATATATATATATATATACAATACATTGTATAATTATATGCATGTAAGCATGACTATCCAGGATATACATATATACATTATATGTAGCAGTACATTGGATAAGTACATGTAGCAGTACATGTATAAGTACATGTAGCAGTACATGTAGCAGTACATGTATAAGTACATGTAGCAGTACATGTATAAGTACATGTAGCAGTACATGTATAAGTACATGTAGCAGTACATGTATAAGTACATGCAGCAGTACATGTATAAGTACATGCAGCAGTACATGTATAAGTACATGCAGCAGTACATGTATAAGTACATGCAGCAGTACATGTATAAGTACATGTAGCAGTACATGTATAAGTACATGTAGCAGTACATGTATAAGTACATGTAGCAGTACATGTATAAGTACATGTAGCAGTACATTGTATATTGTATATCGTATAAATAAGTACATGTACTGTATTGTCTATTGTCACCAGGTGATGGTATCCAATCAGACACTGATTCGGAGGACGAGCGAGTTGACCAATTAGGTGAAGCTTTAGGAATGGACTTTCAACATCTTAAAATGCTCAGCCAATCAGAGCCCAATATAAACAGAATTAAAGGGAAGACTCGAGGGGAACAATCATCACAACTGGACACACTGCTAAGCCACGCCCACTCTATGTCTAGCGTGAGGTCATCGCCCAAGTCACCTGTACCTGACATTGAGTACACAGTGTTTCATGGAGTCACCTATCTAGGTGGGTGCAGTGCAGGTCCACTAACGCGTACCTACATTACCTAAACGTACCTGCCTACCTACATATACTTACCTACATATACTTACCTATACATACCTACCCAGATTTACCTACCTACCGATATATACACACACCTACCTAAACATGCTCATGTTTGTAATAACTCTATATTATTGCAGTAGCAGCCCCTGTACACCATGTACTAACTTCACAATTAGATTATGCCACCACAGTTTGTATAACTATAATATATAATGCTTGGAGGGAATATACAATTGTACATGTGCATGTACATGATATATACATGTGTAATTTGAGGAGTTGTAGAATAATATAAAACTCTAACCCACATAATACACAAAGTATATACTGTTAATGAAGTAAAACCGTCTGTTACTAACTAATCACTAGTATATGGGTCTATATCACTGTATGATACATATATTATACATCTAACTCCATAGGCATATTATAGTGTTATAATAATCACAGGGTAGCCCTTCTGCTTACCAGTACATGTGTAGCAGAGTCTCATTACTAGGTGATCACATACTAATTGTTTTTGTTGCGCTCTACACAGTAGACCTAGCCTAGGGTCATTGTACAATGTTAATGAATGTAGGAGCCGCTACCCTGAATGCCCCTAGAAGTGAGGTGGAAATAAAAAGAAACATGGCTATACTCAATGATCATAACACCATGGCCATCCCTATACGATTCATGATACCAAACTCTGCCGACGGTAACGTCAGGTGAGTAACACTGCATTGTGGGCAGTAACACTGCATTGTGGGTAGCTGTACAGTGTTCCAGATCGAACTACATTCTGAGCATCCACAACAGTGATACTATAAGTGTTACAATAGTGGAATCCAGTATAAAGTGCATATATCATGTTCTACTAGGCTTATCAATGAAATTTCGCCACTAATACATCAAAATCTTGTGGTGCAAGTTTTTCCTGGTGTCTCAGATTTTAGAGTGGTTGCTTGTCCCTATAACATAGCCTACCTGTCTACACTATAGTATTCCTCCCATACACCAACTCATTACTAAACATTTATGTCTCATGTCTCACCAGACTAGCAGACCCAGTCACAGAGGCAGAGATATCCTCATACAAAGTACATCGCATCCTATTCTGCTCCCGAGGTCTGACCGAGAGTGCTGAGAGAAACTGCTTTGCGTTTACCTGTAGTCATGGTGACAACGCAGACACTTCACTGTTCCAGTGTCACGTCTTTAGGTGTGACCTATCGGATGCCGTATGTATATCATATGTATAGTTGTGGTCTACCCTATGTGTCTATATACCATACATGTCTATACCATAATTATGGTGATGCCTGTCAGGTACTATGTACTATTTACTATGTAGCATTTACTATGTACTATTTACTATGTAGCATTTACTATGTACTATTTACTATGTACTATTTACTATGTACCATTTACTATGTACCATTTACTATGTACTATTTACTATGTACTATTTACTATGTACTATTTACTATTTACTATTTACTGTGTACTATTTACTATGTACTATTTACTGTGTACTATTTACTATGTACTATTTACTATTTACTGTGTACTATTTACTATGTACTATTTACTATTTACTGTGTACTATTTACTATGTACTATTTACCATGTACTATTTACTATGTACTATTTACTATTTACTGTGTACTATTTACTGTGTACTATTTACCATGTACTATTTACTGTGTACTATTTACTATGTACTATTTACCATGTACTATTTACTATGTACTATTTACTATTTACTGTGTACTATTTACTATGTACTATTTACTATTTACTGTGTACTATTTACTATGTACTATTTACTATGTACTATTTACTATTTACTGTGTACTATTTACTATGTACTATTTACTGTGTACTATTTACTATGTACTATTTACTATGTACTATTTACCATGTACTATTTACTATGTACTATTTACTATTTACTGTGTACTATTTACTGTGTACTATTTACCATGTACTATTTACTGTGTACTATTTACTATGTACTATGTACTATTTACTATTTACTGTGTACTATTTACTATGTACTATTTACTGTGTACTATTTACTATGTACTATTTACTATGTACTATTTACTATTTACTGTGTACTATTTACTATGTACTATTTACTATTTACTGTGTACTATTTACTATGTACTATTTACTATGTACTATTTACTATTTACTGTGTACTATTTACTATGTAGTATTTACTGTGTACTATTTACTATGTACTATTTACTATGTACTATGTACTATTTACTATTTACTGTGTACTATTTACTATGTACTATTTACTATTTACTATGTACTATTTACTATGTACTATTTACTGTGTACTATTTACTATGTACTATTTACTATGTACTATTTACTATTTACTGTGTACTATTTAGGCTACTATGTACTATTTACTATGTACTATTTACTATTTACTGTGTACTATTTACTATGTACTATTTACTGTGTACTATTTACTGTGTACTATTTACCATGTACTATTTACCATGTACTATTTACTATGTACTATTTACTATGTACTATTTACTGTGTACTATTTACTATGTACTATTTACTATGTACTATTTACTATGTACTATTTACTGTGTACTATTTACTATGTACTATTTACTATGTACTATTTACTATGTACTATTTACTATGTACTATTTACTATGTACTATTTACTGTGTACTATTTACTATGTACTATTTACTATGTACTATTTACTGTGTACTATTTACTATGTACTATTTACTATGTACTATTTACTATGTACTATTTACTATTTACTGTGTACTATTTACTATGTACTATTTACTATGTACTATTTACTGTTTACTATGTACTATTTACTATGTACTATTTACTATTTACTGTGTACTATTTACTATGTACTATTTACTATGTACTATTTACTATGTACTATTTACCATGTACCATTTACTATGTACTATTTACCATGTACCATTTACTATGTACTATTTACTATGTACTGTTTACTATTTACTGTGTACTATTTACTATGTACTATTTACTATGTACTATTTACTATGTACTATTTACTATTTACTATGTACTATTTACTATGTACTATTTACTATTTACTATGTACTATTTACTATGTACTATTTACTGTGTACTATTTACTGTGTACTATTTACTATGTACTATTTACCATGTACCATTTACTATGTACTATTTATTATGTACTATTTACTATGTACTATTTACTGTGTACTATTTACTGTGTACTATTTACTGTGTACCATTTACTATGTACCATTTACTATGTACTATTTACCATGTACTATTTACTATGTACTATTTACTATTTACTGTGTACTATTTACTATGTACTATTTACTATGTACTATTTACTGTGTACTATTTACTGTGTACTATTTACTATGTACTATTTACCATGTACCATTTACTATGTACTATTTACTATGTACTATTTACTATGTACTATTTACTGTGTACTATTTACTGTGTACTATTTACTGTGTACCATTTACTATGTACCATTTACTATGTACTATTTACTATGTACTATTTACTATGTACAATTTACTATGCTGACCATCAGTAATCAGCAGCACAAAGTATTCAGTATCCTCCAGCACATTGGCTGTAATAGCAAACAGTCATAATTTATCTTGTCGTCCTACTATCAATTGCAAGTCATATCTTCTAAGTGTATCCCAAAAGAAGTCTAGGCTAACTACAACATATGACAGTGTTATCTACAATATATGACAGTGTTAACTACAATATATGACAGTGTTATCTACAATATATGACAGTGTTATCTACTATATATGACAGTGTTAACTACAATATATGACAGTGTTAACTACAACATATGACAGTGTTATCTACAATATATGACAGTGTTATCTACAATATATGACAGTGTTAACTACAATATATGACAGTGTTATCTACAATATATGACAGTGTTATCTACTATATATGACAGTGTTAACTACAATATATGACAGTGTTAACTACAATATATGACAGTGTTATCTACAACATATGACAGTGTTATCTACAACATATGACAGTGTTATCTACAATATATGACAGTGTTAACTACAATATATGACAGTGTTATCTACAATATATGACAGTGTTATCTACTATATATGACAGTGTTAACTACAATATATGACAGTGTTAACTACAACATATGACAGTGTTATCTACAATATATGACAGTGTTATCTACAATATATGACAGTGTTAACTACAATATATGACAGTGTTATCTACAATATATGACAGTGTTATCTACTATATATGACAGTGTTAACTACAATATATGACAGTGTTAACTACAATATATGACAGTGTTATCTACAACATATGACAGTGTTATCTACAACATATGACAGTGTTATCTACAATATATGACAGTGTTAACTACAATATATGACAGTGTTATCTACAATATATGACAGTGTTATCTACTCCACCTTCTTGTGTTTGGAAGGCAAATTATTCATATTCTGGTTGATTGGAGTTCTCAGCTTTACGTGTGTAGAGTCTATAATAGCTGATAGCTCTCTCTCTCTCTCTCTCTTCACTCCACGTGTAGAGTCTATAATAGCTGATAGCTCTCTCTCTCTCTTCACTCCATGTGTAGAGTCTATAATAGCTGATAGCTCTCTCTCTCTCTCTTCATTCCACACGCTGTGTGCAGACAGTATAAGGCAGTAGTGATGCAGTGCCTGGTATAACAGCTCTACCACTGCTAACATCATTGTAGACACTCACTGGCTTTTAGTTTTCACTTTTATAGTCAAAACATGACTACCGTATGTCACTCATTTTTACCTGCACGAGTGTTTGTATCTTGGGTAAGTACTAGGTAACATTATCGTCTTGCAGGAATATGCTATACATGTTGTGTATTTATGTAGGATTTACCTACAGGGTAGTTATTTAGTCATATATTGGATGTTTAGCCTACATTCTATAAAATAACATTAAGTTAGAATGTGTGTAGTAAATCTACATATAGAGCTTATTTCATAGCACTCCTTGTACTGTACAGTACAGTAATGTCCATCGACCCTCTCAAATAAACCATTTATAATATTCCATAACAGTTTCAGCTGAAAACATAATTTCTCTGAAGTTAGTTGAATAGTCACCTACTATCTTATATACAATAAGTCGTTGCTACTCATGTGGTACCTCACAAATGTTTTGATTGTATTGGTACGTTTATGACATAACAGATAAGTGTGACTGTGTGATGCAGTACTTATGACACTTACAGGTGGGGAAGATCATGTTCTCATTCAAGCAGCTGTTTACTAGAGCGAGCAGGAAGTTGTCTAACGCGTCAGCTATACAGATGTCTGCGTCTGATGGATATGAGGATAACTTATTCACATTTGATCTCTCTCTAGAGATCAAGGAAGAAGATGGTAAAGGTAGGGTCTATGCACTGATCTCTTCACTACTCTCATACTGATTCCCCAATGGTGTATTAGGCCTATATCATACTAAAGTATTATAGAGCCACAGTACAGCTCTACCTCAGTTATAGTTGCTGTATGCAAGCAGTTTGAAGTTTTGTTAGTCTATTAGGGGACTAGTTCAGGGGGCAAGGTTGTTCAGTGAGCTCCAATTCCTTCACCTACTATTGAACAAGCACTTTGTATGTGCACAGGAACGTAAACTACACTGATGCCTCTGTACCCCTTCACTCATCCCACATGTCCAGTACTATTATACTGATGCCTCTGTACCCCTTCACTCAGTCCACATGTCCAGTACTATTATACTGATGCCTCTGTACCCCTTCACTCATCCCACATGTCCAGTACTATTATACTGATGCCTCTGTACCCCTTCACTCATCCCACATGTCCAGTACTATTATACTGATGCCTCTGTACCCCTTCACTCATCCCACATGTCCAGTACTATTATACTGATGCCTCTGTACCCCTTCACTCATCCCACATGTCCAG
This sequence comes from Bugulina stolonifera, assembly GCA_935421135.1. NCBI lineage: Eukaryota > Metazoa > Bryozoa > Gymnolaemata > Cheilostomatida > Bugulidae > Bugulina > Bugulina stolonifera. The sequence goes on along the minus strand of OW285197.1, from coordinate 1,084,539 downwards.
TACTATTATACTGATGCCTCTGTACCCCTTCACTCATCCCACATGTCCAGTACTATTATACTGATGCCTCTGTACCCCTTCACTCATCCCACATGTCCAGTAGGCCTACTACTATTAGGACAATTCTCCATGTATTATAAATAATTTCTTATTATTTTCAGGTGGCTTTAGCCCTTGCACCCAAGACAATGGAGTGTTTAAGATTCGCCGTGATTTAGTTAAGATGCTCACACTCACACTGACTCAGACTAGTAACAGGGAGCTGAGGCTAGAGCGGTGTTTCGGGATGCTAGTATCACCGGGTAGGAATATACGCAACAGTGATATGCACCTCATAGAGATGACGTCTATGGGGTACGACGGTACAATGAAATCATACTCTGTGGTCGGAGGATGGGACCCGACTAGTGATAACTTTAGTGTACTGAATGAAGAGACGGCGAAAGGTACGTCAAACCGTAACTCTAGATAATTGTGTGATGTTAGACCTGTAGTGTACTGTACTGTAGTGTACTGTACTGTAGTGTACTGTACTGTAGTGTACTGTACTGTAGTGTACTGTACTGTAGTGTACTGTACTGTAGTGTACTGTACTGTAGTGTACTGTACTGTAGTGTAGTGTACTGTACTGTAGTGTAGTGTACTGTACTGTAGTGTACTGTACTGTACTGTAGTGTACTGTACTGTAGTGTACTGTAATATAGTGTACTGTACTGTAGTGTGTCATATTTGAGACACTTCAGCTATCCCCTCCCCACCTAGTCATGGTGGTTGAACATTGGTAGAATGTTCTACACATCTTAAGCTTGGTTTCTAGTTAGCCGGTTTTGACTGCCTTTGACTGCCGGCTGACCGGTAGAATAAGGCCTGCGGTGTGAAAACCAAAGCCACTAGAAGACCGTAAAACCTGCAGCTGACCACTGGTAAGTTGAAGGATTTCATCTTACCGGCGGCTAATCATTGACCGCAAGCTGTGCCTGGAGAATGGATACCACGACGGTTGTAAAGTAATTGAATAATAGCACTTTTATTGCTTTGTTAATTACATGTATTGAGTGAAAACATAAATGTGCCTTCCCGGTCTACTGCAGGTTCACTGCAGGTCCCCTGTAGGCAGCTTGCTGTAGCTGGGAAGGCTACCTGAAAGCAAAGCCTGTGAAGTGGAAACCACGTTGACTCCAGGCCACCTGTAGGTAGGACCTGCTGAGTGGAAGCCAACCTTTACTGGTTAGATCAGACCAACTGATTGTACAGTAGGTCTTACAGAGGATGCAACCAATCGTATTAGCTATTGATAGTAGGAAAGGGATATAACTGGACATTGTGTACTATTATAGAGCTATTCCACTTTACTTAGACTGCTGTATATTCTTCTGTCAATGAATGATTACATGTACATGTATGTTGCAGATATAAGGGTGTTCATGACCGTAGCTATGGATCTGGTGTTCAGTTGTATACGAGAACCCATCAGGTTCACTCTAGAAACTAAGGCTAAGGTTTGCCCAAGGGGTGAGAGGTTCTGGTCATTCAGCAAGAAACCAGTACGGGAAAGCTACTACATGCACCTCAAACCAGTGAGTCTACTATCAGAACACAGTCCTCAGTCTAAAGGGTATCACCAGTTTGGAGTTGTTTTCCCTTCAATTCAGAGTATAGGGCAAAATCGTTTTGTACAAAAAGCTTTTATCATCATATCTATTGGCCGTAAATCATTACCATGGTGCAAATGATGTTGATGTTAGTACTGCCATGTAATGGAATATTCTAGGCTAAAGTTACAGAAGGAGAGGGAGGAAACTCTCAGCTGATAGAACAGCAGTATGAGTTGGAGAATCTAATCAGTCAGACTGCCAAGGAGAGAAAGAAGAATGAAATGTCTCTCAAACTTAACAAGATCAAGCTACCAATGGAAGGTGGTACTACCCCTAACGAAGAGGAAGAGGAGTCAGGTATGTATTTATTACCATCTACATTTTCACTCTGTGTTATCCCCCTCCTTTACTATTGTTTCCATGGTTGGAGTTACATGTATCTTCCATGGTTATCACAAACAATGTTCAACTTGTACAACACTGTCCTGTCTAGGGATGATTGGAATGTTTGACAGCTACCTTACTCCAAACATCTGGTTCTCTTATATGTACATGTGTGTAATGACTGGATTGACTGTAATACTATGCCTGAAAACTGCACCTCATTGGAACTTGCAATAGTAATGAGTCATTGACCTTTTGTATTAGCAAACTAGTGCTGGGCGGTTTTGATTTGCACTGGCATGCAGTGTTTTGCTGGTTTTTTAAAAAAAGCCTGAATTATACCGAATTTGTTAAATACTTAATTTTGGGAGTTGTCACTGACTTCTAGAATTGAGTAAAACTGCCATAAATCATCATTCCATAGATGGCATAGAGTTGTAAGGTAAAGGGACATTTCAAAGCTTTCTTTTGGAGTTTGAGGATTAGGGATTGGAGTTTGGGGATTAGAGTTTAGGGGTTGGGATTTAGGGATTAGAGTCACAAATTCAAATTGTGAAGATTGAAAGAAGTATAACCAGCCAGGCTCGATTTGAATTTTAAAAGTGGAATACTGAAAGGCCGTGCAGCACTATCACTAACTACAAACTGCTAGGTCTTGGCATGCTACCAGTGATCTGCTAACTTTGTTAATTCGCCAGCAGATTTGCTCAATAGTCATGCCAGATTATTCATTACAATACAGCCATTCTCTTATCTTGGATACTTCATGAATGTGAATATAAAAGGTCGCACAGGGGCCAAATCATGGGGACTGTCCCAGAGTGGGTTGCAGACCCGACACAGATTTAATTTTCTTTGTTACCACGTGAAAGAGGACGTTGAGTTTAGTTTATCTGTAACAGGAAATTCTTTTAACCCTAACGGTGTGGCAATGGGAGCCCTGTGAAAATGGCTCTTTTGGGAGTTGTCTCCTCACATTTTGTCAGTTTTTGATTTTTTGCATTTTTCTGCACTGAATATCTTTGAAACCATTTGTTTGATCTCTTTCAAATTTTGTGTGTGTTTTACCCTACCTCTATGGTATATTATTAGTCAACAGTTTAAAGCATAGATAGTTACAGGAGCTTACCATGCGGCAGCAAAGTCATGCAAAAAATGGCATCAGAAGTTGAGGTGGCAGATTTTGCCAATATTGGGGACGCTAGATTTCAGTTAACCCTTCAACAGAATGATAATATTTTGATTGACTACATTCATGTAGCCTTCTTGATTCATGTTATAACTAAAAAACAATAATTTTTTCTCAACTTCCTGTTTTACACACACTTTTCACAATGGCCGCCAACAAAATCAGTGTTGCGGCAGCGTTTTGGCAGCAAAAATGCACAATGACTGCGGTAAAAACTTTGGGTTTAAAACATGTTTCCTATACAATTCACACCTGTAGATTTCATTTCTGCAGTGAAAATCAATGCTTTCTGACTTTTTCTACTAGTAAATTAGCATCAAAGTCCCTTCTCATTTAACTCTCATTTACATGCATTTGCATGCTATTCTATATACTGTGGATTTCATTCAACCCTCATCAGCATGTGCACTTGCAGATTTTGAGAGACTGAACTCGGATGCAGGTATGTTTGGTTGTGCAGCAGCAAATGAGAATGACAGAGATGGGATCTCATGGTACAGTATACGTATTGATACTTCGCCATCAGAAGTTCTCCGTGCTATTAATGATTGTCCTTGTCGTTCGAAGCAGTAATGCATTCTGGTGCCTGGTATCATTGGTCCATTGCTGTGCCTATCATCCTGCTGCTTCTGATACTTTTTTTACATTTTGGGAGCCATACCATGCATCTTTTACTTGTCTCTCTTAGTACAGGAAATTCGTTCATAATTCTCTCTCTTGTCCAGCTGTCTGGTAGGAGCGTTATAAGGCGTATCTAATCAGCTCTTGAACTGACTAATATTTTGGCTCTGATTCATTCAATTAACTTTCCATAATCATCTTCGCTCTGAGTGGGTTCCACCCCAGTCATGTCCGCCAGCTTGCTAGCTACTGCATCAGTAACCTGAGCTAACTTTTCTTTTCACTGTGGACATTCGGGCAACTTCATATGGTTTAATTGGTGTTGCAAACTCTGTGAGAGATGGATTGATTGATCCCAATGACTCTTCTATTTCCTGATTATCCTGAGGGCGATAGTTGGAATCCATTGTAGTACATGTTGGAGTTTCTGTTGTAGGATTATCTAAATAAGTTCGTAATTTCCTGATACAATTACGACAAATCTTTCTTCCTTCATGGCTATCTATACCAATCTGGCTGAGTTCAATTTGGAGTTTTTGTGTTACATAGGCAACGTTTTTTGAACTGCCTGACTTTGTTTTATGCATTTGAAATGGATCAAAGCAGCAACGATTGACATGAATGTTTGATGTGTACGATGTTGTGAAAATGGCTAGATGGTGGCAGCATATTAAGTTGGTGGAATTGAGCCTAACACCTACAAATCACAGAAATATGTTCTAATAGAAATGATGTCAAAATATGAGAGATATTTGCTCTTCATCCTTGAAGTTTTTCAGGTGTCAACGTCAAAACATTGATGCAATTGGGTACTTAAGGCACCGTATTTTCATAAACCAATGCGCACCCATCAAAATGTCAACAAGCTGTCATGCTTCATAATAAACGGTCCATTAAACTTCACCTTCCACTAATTACATACCTGACCGTTCGCTGACCACATGAACATTTATTCCAACCGGAACAACAGTGTTACTGCCTAGTTGCCGTTCAGCAGTATTAACGTACTTGGATTCAAAGCACTTTGATATCAGATGTAGTTTACATGGATTTGAAAGTGATGCCATAGTAGCTGACTGATTGTGCACTGTTCAGGTAGACTGGTAGCTCAATAATGACTAGTGCAGTTCTATTCCTGTGTTTTTTCATTGGAATGATAGGCAAGTCACCCTGTTTTAGTGAGTTATGCTACCTCTGTGCATTATCACTGTTGTTTACTGTTAGAAAGGGAATGCCCAACATTTGTCATTATTATACATGGATGATCAGAGATTGCTAGTGGCCATGTAAAACATTTGAATATGTGTGAGCTAGAATGGTATAAGAGAGAGACTGTTATTAGTATTGGAATGGGACCACAGTATATAGAATAGCATGCAAATGCATGTAAATGAGAGTTAAATGAGAAGAGACATTGATGCTAATTTTCTAGCAGAAAGAGTCAGAAAGCATTGATTTTCACTGCAGAAATGAAATCTACAGGTGTGAATTGTATAGGAAACATGTTTTAAACTTAAAGTTTTCACCGCAGTCATGGTGCATTTTTGCTGCCAAAACGCTGCCACAGCACTAATTTTGTTGGCGGCCATTGTCAAAAGTGCGCGTAAAACAGGAAGTTGAGAAAAATTTATTGTTTTTTAGTCATAACATGAATCAAGAAGGTTACATGAATGTAATCAATCAAAATATTATCATTCTGTTGCAGGGTTAACTGAAATCTAGCGTCCCCAATATTGGCAAAATCTGCCACCTCAACTTCTGATGCCATTTTTTGCATGACTTTGCTGCCGCATGGTAAGCTCTTGTAACTATCTAAGATTTAAACTGTTGATTAATAATATACCATAGAGGTAGGGTAAAACACACACAAAATTTGAAAGAGATCAAACATGGTTTCAGAGATATTCAGTGCAGAAAAATGCAAAAATTGACAAATTGTGAGGAGACAACTCCAAAAGAGCCATTTTCACAGGGCTCCCATTGCCACACCGTTAGGGTTAAAAAAATTTCCGGTTACAGATAAACTAAACTCAACGTCCTCTTTCACGTGGTAGCAAAGAAAATTAAATCTGTGTCGGCTCTGCAACCCACTCTGGGACAGTCCCCATGATTTGGCCCACAGGTATACAGTTGTATATCAACTATGTAAGGAAGTACTGTGAGTGTCTTCTACAGTTTGTACCCTGCATGGCCCATGTGGCCCATGTAACACTTTCTCATTTCCTCGACTAACCATCTGGTTGTTTCTACTGTTCTACAGCGTGGCAGTGGTCCACTTCAGGTTTGTGTGCCCCCCTCACCCCACCCTTACTTTCCCCTCTTTGTTGTGCCTTCTGTTGTGTGCTAATACTCAGTTGTCTGCTGCTAACTCGGCCATATGAAATAAAGGGACACGCAAGCCATCTTACCACATGGTATCATATTTTAAGTGAAATACAATGATGTACTTGAGCATTAGTTTGGTTACCAGTACAGCTCTCTTCATTGATTTTCCTGGCTATGATAACAGAGAAAATGGCTGCATTTGTCACACACAATGTACATATGACTCTGATCTTATAACTTTCGCTACAAACAGAGCTGACTCTGTGCTTGTAGTAGAAGCAACTAGTTCCTTACTTTCTCAGGCTTGTATGGCATGTGATTACTTGTCTATATGTGAAGATAACTGGTTATTTCTATGGAATACAAAAGTTGCACCTTTATATGCAGAGTAGGTCTACTGTAGGAATAGTAGTGGAGTTATGAGTAGTGTAGTTTACTTGTAAAGTATAATACAGGGAGAGGTGTATTTGTAGTAGTATCCTGGTGTGGATAGACTGATAAGGTAGCTATTTGTTATGTATTTAGTACATGAGTCTCCAATATACTCTGCTATCAGTACTGGTGACAATGTTGCTGCTGCTGATAATTAGGCTAGTGTACTTACTGTATTGATCATTGTAATTTTGATTCTAATAGTCCCCCTCTGTCTGTCTGCCTGTCTGTCTGCCTGTCTGTCTGCCTGACTGTCTGTCTGCCTGACTGTCTGTATGTTTGTCTGTCTGTCTGTCTGTCTGTCTGTCTGCCTGCCTGCCTGCCTGTCTGTCTGCCGGTCTGTCTGTCTGTCTGCCTGCCTGTCTGCCTGCCTGCCTGTCTGTCTGCCGGTCTGTCTGTGTCTGTCTATCTACATGTATATACCACACAGAGCATATACGCACACCCCTACATTACCAACAGGTATGTGTAGTGGGTATTTTGTTTTTACTTGCAGTCAATAGGAGTGAGTCACAGTTTGCTTCTATTATCTTCACTTTTTTCACCAAGCCAATTTTAATATTAGTATGTACGAGTATGTAGCTACCAAGAAAGTAACTTGAAGCATTCTTTCTCAGTGTGTCCATGGCCCATTAGCTAGCAAGATTTTGGGTTTAGGTTTAGAATTTTGTTTTGTTGTAATTATTTGTCTATATTATTTAAAAATTTTCTCTTAATTTATTATAAAATTTTAAACAATATTGACCAAGAAATTCGAAGATGTTGGTGTAGGTAAGCAGTTTTACGTTATTAAGTAGTACAAGTATGGTAAAGGGACATTTCGAAAAAGGCAAGTCGAAACAGGACAGTTCAAAACCGGACAGTTCGAAACTGTGTAGATTACATTTGGAAGAACACAACTCATAGATAATTAATTTTTTTTAGTGTTCTACAAGTTAGTAGTAGTGAAAACAAAGAATGTAATACTAAAAATAAAAATTAGTTGAAATCAGAAGTTTGGGGTTTCGAACTGTCCAATTTCAAGACGTCCTGTTTCGAACTGTCATTTTCGAAAAGTCACAAATTCTACAAATATACATATACCTTGACGGCTACTGTAGCATACTCAGTTATAGGTATCCAGTGCTAGAATTTGCGAAAAACACCCATTTCGAAACACTAAACAGGACAGGTTTCAGATTATTTTTTTGTTTTTACCACTACTAACTTGTAGACCACTAAAGATAATTGATTATCTGTGTGTTGTGTTCTTCTACACTTCTACACTACACAGTTTCGAAATAGTTGTTTCCAAACGACTGGTTTTAGAACGTCCTGTTTCGAACTGATATTTTTGAAATGTCCCTGTACCCTACCGTACCATACCGTACTATACATAGCTCCTCATGTATAATCTTATTGTTGTCAGAGATAGCTCTACTGACATGTAGGGCCTATATACATGCAACTGGCCTCGATCATTTGATCTCGGATTTAACTAACGTGTGTTTCTACCTAACGAATTGATTCTGTTACTAGCCTCACATACTCATCTACAAGTGTATAAGCACCTGTTATCCATGCAGAAGCTACGTGTGTTGAGGCTTACATTGTCTTTATTATTTCCTGCCATTTAGCACATTCTCATCACTTCACCGTAACACTGAAGAAGAGAATTTGGCTTAGATATTTTATATTTACTACACAGTGAATAATTTAATCTAGTGTCTGGTGTAACTATCATGGTTTTAGTTTTCTTTGTGTGGTCTTTATGTGATCATAACCTGGTGTGATCTGCTACTATGTATGTGGTCAGTCACTGTGTATGGTCAGTTACTGTGTATGGTCAGTCACTGTGTATGCGCAGTCGCTGTGTATGGTCAGTCACTGTCACTGTGTATGGTCAGTCACTGTCACTGTGTTTGGTCAGTCACTGTCACTGTGTATGGTCAGTCACTGTCACTGTGTATGGTCAGTCACTGTCACTGTGTATGGTCAGTCACTGTCACTGTGTATGGTCAGTCACTGTCACTGCGTTTGGTCAGTCACTGTCACTGCGTTTGGTCAGTCACTGTCACTGTGTATGGTCAGTCACTGTCACTGTGTTTGGTCAGTCACTGTGTATGACCAGTCACTGTGTATGGTCATTCGCTGTATAGTCAGTCACCGTGTATGGCCATTCACTTTATGGTCAGTCACTGTGTATGGTCAGTTACTGTGTATGGTCAGTTACTGTGTTTGTGGGCCACTATCATTACTATATCCATCTATACATGTTTATCCTTAGATGACGAGTCCCCAATGGTGAGTGGATCTGGTCACGTCAGCAAGGAGATTACAGACGCTGACCTACTCGATCAGTGGGTGGATACTCTCAAGAAATGGCACGCCAATTTATCCCACCGTCCTAAGCAGGTAACCAATCTATCCCACCGTCCTAAGCAGGTAATCAATCCATCCTACCGTCCTAAGCAGGTAATCAATCTATCCCACAGTACTAAGCAGGTAACCCATTTATCCCACCCTGTATTAATCTTACTAATACGAAGCTCCTAAGAGGTTGACACCAATTTGGAGCAACGTAATGCAATCCATTACAGAGTCTTATGCATCAGTATATACAGTGTACGTGTACAATGTACATTTGAACTTGCTTAATTCAAACTCCAAGTGAACACCATAATTAGTTTGAATTAGGCCGAGTTTGAATTATGTCATCCCTTCATTTTATATAATGACATCCATCACATGTACAGGACAACAGTATAAAAACGCATCTAGCCAAAGAACAGTAAAACAATTAGTGGGTTTTCCCAGCTTAGTTTGGGCAGAAACATGTTGCAATAGTAACTACTAATAACTACTAGCTACTAGCAACGATTATTAGATGACTAATGCTGACTATGATAGTTTTATCATTTATTATAACGTGAGCCTAAGCTGCATGAAGTTTGAATTACAGATGATGGTAAGTTTGAATTATTTGAAGCCATTTATATAATAGTGCTCAGCAGGGACCAAGGCTAATAGTTTGAACTAACCAAGTTTTTGAATTATCCGAGATTGAATTAAGCAAGCTCCACTGTACATGTATATTTAGTGGTAACAGGAGAACATTCGTGGATCAATGGATCTGTGTATAATATAAACATATCCCTCAGGTGCCACTACTCTGTAAGAAGGGAGTACCTGAAGCCCTGAGAGGAGAGGTCTGGCAACTGTTGGCAGGTTGCCATCACTCTGAGGAGCTGAGTGAAGCATACAGACTACTCATAGCCAAGGTATCCCTACGATTTCATTCATTATCTTGTTTTAGTTTTATTGCTTTGCTTCTACTTAGCACCTAGATATGAATCTTTATTAATTAAATGCCTGCTGTGAAATGTTATACATATATTTGATAGTCACTGTGTGTTGTTTAGGAATCGCCCTGTACAGATGTTATATCCCGCGATATGAATCGTACCTTCCCCGCCCATGCCTACTTCAAAGAAGAGGGCGGTGTTGGGCAGGATACTCTCTATAAACTAAGTAAAGCATACAGTGTTTATGATTCGGAAGTGGGCTACTGCCAGGGTCTCTCCTTTCTAATCGCTGCCTTGCTACTTCATGTAAGTCATTCACCTGTCAATCTATGGTTGGCAGTCAGTAGCTGGGACTGACTAATTGGTAGTCAGTAGCTGAGACTGACTAGTTGGGAGTCGGTAGCTGGGACTGACTAGTTGGTAGTCAGTAGCTGGGACTGACTAGTTGGTAATCAGTAGCTGGGACTGACTAGTTGGTAGTCAGAGCCAGGACTGGCTAATTGGTAGTCGGTAGCTGGGACTGACTAGTTGGTAGTCAGTAGCTGGGACTGACTAGTTGGTAGTCAGTAGCTAGTAGTCAGTAGCTAGTAGTTAGTAGTCAGTAGCTAGTAGTCAGTAGCTAGTAGTCAGTAGCTAGTAGTCAGTAGCTAGTAGTCAGTAGTTAGTAGTCAGTAGCTAGTAGTCAGTAGCTAGTAGTCAGTAGCTAGTAGTCAGTAGTTAGTAGTCAATCGTCAGTAGCTAGTAGTCAGTCGTCAGTAGGTAGTGGTCAATAGCGAGTAGTCAGTAGCTAGTAGTTAGTAGCTAGTAGTCAGTAGCTAGTAGCTAGTAGTCAGTAGCTAGTAGTTAGTAGCTAGTAGTCAGTAGCTAGTAGTCAGTAATTGGTTCTTCATAGCACTTCACTTAATATTTCAGATGCCAGAGGAGCAATCATTCTCAGTTCTAGTGAAGATAATGTATGACTATAGCCTACGAGACGTCTATAAAGATGGCTTCCAGCACCTTTACCTCCGATTCTATCAGCTTGAGCGACTTCTACAGGTGAGTGTGTTCTCTCCTCTTACTAACTATATCATTATAGTGACAAAATATACAAACTTACCTCTACGCATACCTTACATTATTTACAGAACCAGCTGCCTGACCTCTACAGCCACTTCCTGGACATGCAGCTAGAGGCACACATGTACGCTAGTCAGTGGTTCCTCAGTTTATTCACAGCTAAGTTCCCGCTCTACCTTGTCTACAGAATACTCGACCTCTTTCTATGTAACGGATTCGCCACCATATTTAACATATCTCTAGCACTGCTCAAGGTAATCTACTCTATATAGACATATCTCTAGCACTCTATATAGACATACAAGTATCTCTAGCACTGCTCAAGGTAATCTATTCTATATAGACATATCTCTAGCACTGCTCAAGGTAATCTGCTCTATATAGACATATCTGTAGCACTGCTCAAGGTAATTGACTCTATGTAGACATATCTCTAGCACTGCTCAAGGCAAACCACTGTCATGTATGTTGACATAATGTATCTCTCTGGGCTTTCTCCTACCATGTAATAACAACCATTAGACTAATCACAATGTCTGTATGTAGGTAGGTATAAGTATATTAGACCAGTAAGTTATTGTACACAAACCGTAGTATAGGATACTACTTGTACACTGTGTTCTCAATATGTATGCAACTGTGTACTCAGGTGTGCACGGGTGTGTACTGATATACGTGGTGTGTGTACTGATATACATGGTGTGTACTGATATACATGGTGTGTGTACTGATATGCGTGCTGTGTGTACTGGTATACGTGGTGTGTGTACTGATATACGTGCTGTGTGTACTGATATACGTGGTGTGTGTACTGATATACATGGTGTGTGTACTGATATACGTGGTGTGTGTACTGATATACATGGTGTGTACTGATATACGTGGTGTGTGTACTGATATGCGTGCTGTGTGTACTGATATACGTGCTGTGTGTACTGCTATGCGTGCTGTGTGTACTGGTATACGTGGTGTGTGTACTGATATACATGGTGTGTGTACTGATATACGTGGTGTGTGTACTGATATACATGGTGTGTACTGATATACGTGGTGTGTGTACTGATATGCGTGCTGTGTGTACTGATATACGTGCTGTGTGTACTGGTATACGTGGTGTGTGTACTGATATACGTGCTGTGTGTACTGATATGCGTGTTGTGTAGTATATTACGTGTCCCATATGTATTTGTATATCAACGTGCTCTTGTGTATTCAGGACTCAAGAAGGGAGCTACTAGCTGTGGACTTTGAAGGAGTGCTTAAGTTCTTCAGAGTAAATCTACCAAAGAAGTATAAGTTGGAGGAGTCGGCCAACCGTCTCCTAGATATAGCTAATAGAACTAAGGTTAGGTCTATACCGTTCTTAGAATGAGGACATATGCCTTTAATAATAACATCCGTGGCACCAAATACAATTTTTTAACACGGCTGCCCAATAGCATAGCTAGTCGAGGGGTCACCACGGCTCCTTGAGCTGGATGTTATTATAGTCCAATATGGCACAAAGGGGAACTTTCTTCGGGACGACAACCTCCAAGTAATTGCTGCAAGACCAGAGTGACTAGCGCTAGGTCACTCGGCCATCAACACCAGAGGCAGTAGTTACAATTGACCACATGCCAGAATAGGTACCTTCTGTGGAACAAACAACCTTTTCACTATAATATCGTGTAATGGCAGAGAATAAACACATTTTGTGCTTTGACTTAGCGGACAGATATAACAATGTTTCCTATGTTTCCGTCTACTGTCTGCTCGGCAATTTCACAAGGTGGAGCAACTGCCCTTAGAAAAGTTCTGGTAAATTTTTTTTTCTTTTGAAAAATACTGTCGTGTTTTAAACTAGGAACCATAAAATAATTCTGAATTTGTTCCATGATCAAAATTATTTAATACAGCAATACTTGATAAACTTGAAATTCAACAATGTTAGTCTGTCATGTGAAATGGTGTCACTTGACCAGCCATATTGAATGTATGACATATCACGCTTGTCTTACAGGTGCCAGCTAAGAAATTACAGAAATATGAACAGGAGTATTGGGCTATTAAAGCTGCAGAAGTCACACAAGAGGATCCTGTGGAGAGATATGAGGTATGGGAGGGTGAGCATACGCCAGGTCTCCTATGATTAGCCTGAGATATGCCCTGTTGGTAGTTTGTCACACAGAGACAATGCTTGGTTGCACTACGTATCATATAGCGGTATTTCTGTAATGTGAAGGATGGAATTTGCAAAAAATACGTCGTATTTCCAAATATGTGTAGGGATTTTTATGGTCTTTGTAGGATGGAATTGGCATTCTTCAATTTTCAGCTCATATAGTGGCTGCCATCTAGCACTAGGCTAACTAAGCTCATGCAACCCATAGCTTAGCTGGTGTAGTGGTAGCATGTTCTGTTCACTTTGCTAGGCAGATTAGGTACTGTAGAGGCCCTGGGTTCAAAACCCAGTCAGGGACGGGTATTTTCATGGATTTGAAACAAGTCTCGGACTGCTCACAGACAAATTCCTTGTTAAAAATACAATATATAATATTAAATTGATTTTAATTTGTTTAATGGTCTTATTTTCTTATCCTAAGAGCTGAACTTAACTGCTAGCACCTTGTCAAAGCACCTTAAGTTAGCTGTAGCCAATCAACACTCAGCATTTTGTAACGTTAAAAATTTATAACATGCAATAAACATGCGATTTCGCAAAAGTTCAACATCATCAGTGATTCGCATAAATTTTGTGTCCGTGTAGCTTGCCCTTTATATATTGTGTACAATGTAGTCCAGTTTTGTGGAGAAACAAAGGCATTATCAATATATCCATTTTTGCACCTAACTCCATGATGAATACTCATGTAGTTATCTTGCTAGTGCCACTAGACATGTGGTGGTATACATAGCCATAGGCATGTGGTATGTAGTATAACAGTTGATACACTCCTTTATTTGCCCTGTATTCAGAGAGAAAACCAAAGACTAATGGAGACCAACATCAGACTAGAAATGGAAAATGACGGACTTTCACAGGAGCTGGTTAATACTCAGGTGACCACGAGGAGCAGCTTGGACACTGTAAGTCTCTCTATATCGATGTATATATAACTATCATCTATATCTATGTATATATAACTATCAACTATGTCTATGTATATGTTATAACTATCATCTATATCTACATATTATATGTATCTATAGCTATCACCTATGTCTATGTAATAGATAATTATCAGCTATGTCTATGTATAGGTAACTATCAGCTATGTCTATGTATAGGTAACTATCATCTATGTCTATGTATAGATAGCTATCATCTATGCCTATGTATAGATAGCTATCATCTACGTCTATGTATAGATAGCTATCATCTATATCTATGTATAGATGTCTGCAAGTCACCTACATAGCCGGAAACTATAGATAGTAGTAGTACATTGTAGATAGGTAGACTTATACAGTAATTAGTTATTGACCAATGACCTCTAACTGGTCTACTACTAAACAGGCTGAAGAAAGTATAGAATCTCTATCTAAGAGGTTGGAGGTGGTGAGCAGGGAAAAAAGTGATGCAGAAGACATGGTGAAGAGATTATCTGCAGACAGCACTTCTGTAAGTACTTCCTCCATTCATATACACAGCGCTAATGCTCTATATCTATTTGACTTGGTCCACTTTCAAGGTTACTATAGTTACAATAGTACATGGAGCCTTGTAGGCTATGAGCTCTTATGCCAGCAAGTCTAAAATCTAATGTGTGTTCCTTGTTCTTTAGCTATACAGAAACGATATGTTGGAGGTTGGCTAGTGTTTTATGCTCCTCTCCACTTTCTCTCTGTACATTTGTTTGCCCGTCTGTGTGAGTGACTCACGGTCATTGTTGGATATTCTTTGATGTGATGACCTCATGCTCTGTTCGTATGCATCGCTACTGTACATCAGCTAATAGATTTACTTACATGTATTTAATCATTGCCAGCTAAAAGCTATACAAGTTAACAGGTAAACTACTAACATATTTACACCTACATGGACATAATATCTGTTACACATGTATTCTAACTTGCTCAGGCTTAGCCTAATAGTTCTACTCAGTAATATGTAGCATCTTAGGAGTGGGGTCTTTTATTACCTGACACTGGTATGCTAACACATTTAGTGCGCTCAGTACTAGTGGTAGCAGTGTGCTCTGCTGCTCCGCTGCAACATGACATCATTCATATGTTACATGGGTCATCACATAGCTAAGGCGTGGAACTGGACAGCGGTCAGCTATTAATGCCTGCCACCATGTGATGCTGCATGTTCGGTCTAACTGTGTCCAACATGATTGGATATCTGTGACCAAACATCCACACTCTAGTGTGATGGTACTACTGTTACCAAACATCCACACTCTAGTGTGATGGTACTACTGTTACCAAACATTCACACTCTAGTTGGAAGGCTAGCGTCTCTGCATCCCGTACAATAGTTCTGGGGTCATGAATACCACAAATCACTGTATAACTGGGGAGGGTCTGTGTTAGTTATACAGGTCTATGCTCATCATGCCCTCTTTATTCACAGTCTGCATAGCCTTGGAGCATTTAGGTCTCAAACAAAGATATTCAAACCTAATATCTGTCCACGTTTAGCTGCCTTATCTGCCGGTTCCTTTAGAGTATTCTCTATCTACTCCCCAAATACTCCATCGGTTATTTATCCACACAGTAGCTCCTATTATGTTACAGTTTTACTGTGTCGTGTAGCTCCCCCCATTCCCTGCATGCTTGTAGCCTTTCAACATATTTACAGCTCAAGGAAAAGTATAGGGAAGAGGTTTGTGCAGTTGAGGCGGAGCTTAAGAGGAATAAAGAGATCATTGCGCAATACAAAGACATCTGCAACAAAATGAGTGAAAGGAATGAGAAGAATACATCGAGCAGTAAAGAAGAGCTGGATAGAATCAAGGTATAGTGACATAATGCAGCTGTACCTTCTTCCTCCGAGAGTGAAGGGTGCCACTCTGTGTCATTCATATCCGTGTAAAGCTGATGGGGTGCATTCATACATCCTCACATAGCGTTAGAAGTACGGGTCTGTGGAGTCATGTGACCTCATGTGACGCTAAACACATCCTCTCAGCCTCAACTTTATTCAGAATTTAAACATGGCTGATCCTGAATCTCAGTAAAACTATTTGGATAATTGGCAGTAGAGTGTATAGCATTACTTGCTCTGAGTGCAGCAGGTCAGAGAGAGTGAACGTTAATGATATACTATTTGTTACAGAGTGTCGTCTCTCAGTGCAGTCAATGTAGTCAGTCTCTCAGTGCCAGTGGTACATATAAACCTGTAGTTGACCAATCATCTGCCAGCAAGGACAAGAAAATTAGAGAGTTAGAGCTGGAGTTGGCTCAGACTAAGCTAGCCCTAGTTCAGATTGAGTGCCGTAGCCAAGAAATGAGCCATGAACTCACCACCAAACATTCTGAACTACAGGTAAGTTTTTGGATCTTTGGCTATCAGTGTTGTGCAGCAGTTATACTGTTATTATTCCCAGAAATGTTATTATTATTGAAATTAACATTGTACATATCTGCCAATGGTTAAACTCCTGTGACCTTTGAACCCAATGATATATTATATTACTGAATGGAGAATCTACCACTACATTTATATGGACTCTTATCTCAAGTCTAATATTACCCTATTTTGATGTTCGTACATAGAAACCACCTGCCTAAACTCTCTCATACTCTGGAAGCTGGGTACAATCATTAACATGTGGTATACATTTCTCTATCCCATCCTCTACCCTAGATGTCCTTAACCCAATGGTCCACTCAGCTTGTATTCACTGTTATATTGTCATGTGACCAGATCTCCTTTCTCGTTGGTCTGTTTGTATCTAACACTG
Source organism: Bugulina stolonifera (assembly GCA_935421135.1). Taxonomy (NCBI): domain Eukaryota; kingdom Metazoa; phylum Bryozoa; class Gymnolaemata; order Cheilostomatida; family Bugulidae; genus Bugulina; species Bugulina stolonifera. The sequence continues at coordinate 1,067,756 of OW285197.1, read as the reverse complement.
CTAACAATAATACTGTGTATCCAATTATATAATAATGTTATAGTATCACCTGTTTACTAGGCCCGTGAGCTAGCATCTGATAATATTTAGATGGATGATACATCACTAGTTGTAATACGTGTGCTGCCAGCAGAGCATATTATAGTAAGTAATCTATAATATAAGATGATAAATGGTAGATGTATGTTACAGTCCATGAAGAATAACTGGTGGAACAAGGGTATCACATCACTCAGGGATGCTGTTAATAAGAAAGGAGACTCCACCTGAGAGAGACAGCAGCTGTCTATTCAGAGTTTTGCTATATCTACTATCATATACATTGTGTGAGTAGAAGAGGAGACGCTCTTATTTATTACAACTAAAATATTTATTTAATACATTGTACTATAATAATTATATTGATATTGATATAATAGTGTAATGTAGCCTACCTGAGTCATAATACATTGTACTATAATAATTATATTGATATTGATATAATAGTGTAATGTAGCCTACCTGAGTCATAATATTAATTCTGTGCTTCTGCTTCTTCCCACTTCCTGTAAGCCTGCTATTTTTGTTCAATACAATGTAGGTGTCCCTTTACCATTATTTTTGTATATTTGTCTTATATGGTTTAGTAATATATCTACTACAGTTCTTGCCTTAGTGTCAGCCACCCATAATCATCTTGGAAGGATACTGGATGACAATTGACCAATGGGTAATAATACTATTTGGTAGTATACATGTTATACGGCATCTACACAGGCATCTACACGTGGTATCTGCCTGCCCCCATTCACTAGTATTTTATCACATAATATATAGTTGTGCACATGGTGTTTCTATTTACTATATCGTTCAACTTCATGGAGTAGTAGTTGTAACAGTCACCACTTGTATTTTTAATATATGAGTTTTATGATAATATATTTTTTTGGATTTGTAATGTAAATATAAACTAGAAAATCAAAAGTAGTAGTTTTGCATTGGCGTATCATTACAACAGCAATGCCCCTGAGCTATAAGCTACTGCATATTATCTTAATTAAAACTGTAAGTTGTCTTCTCCCAAAAAAGTAACAAAATTAATAATACACTAATATTATCAGAGTTTGGTAACTCTATTCTTTGTCACAGTATAAAACCAGTAAGATGGATAATTATACTATGTTCATGCTTAGTCTCATGCATCGAGTATAATAATATGTACCATGGTCACTCCACCTCAATAATCCACCATGTATTTCCATCTCCAATTGGCTGGTGGGCTGCTCCCAAGCAGAGGTTTCCTCTCCTTGTTGTGAATTTTACTTAATTTTTATTTTCCGGTTTGAACTGAACTTTAATATAACAATTACATAAATATACACAAATCTGTTTAACATGTAAATCAAACAAGCATACATTGGAAACCTTGTATATAGTCACTGCCTTGTCGTATCTGTCACTAGTGGCGTGAGCTAATGTGTGAATGCTCTACCATAGTAGTTGTCTATCTGTGGTATGTTTCTGCTGAGTTTAGATATACTGAAGTATTCTCTCAGAGCCACAGTAAGCGTCAGCATGGCTTCCTCTACCGAGCACCTGTCTCCAAACGACACCTGTATAGCAGCATCAGCTCCTCCAACATCTACAGTGTTACTCCTAACTATTTCTCCTACCTTGGTATTCATGGCATTCACTAAGTCTACATAATCCTTGACATCCTGATTGTAAGCTCTGCGCGTTCTGTGGGGAGTTATCAGCACTTGCCCATTGGGTCTTACAAACCTCTCATTGCACATCTTGGCTACAGTAGCGCCAGACTCAGCAAGTACAACTGATATGGTGCTGTCACATGGAGTTTGGTGAATGATATAAACAGCGGCACCATCGACATCCTTCATTACAATCTGCTTTCCAGCATTAGTACCAGCTATGTTACGACATTCTGCAGTGAGGCAGATCATCTTGAACCTCTTGTCCACGATGTCATAGCACCGGATGCCGAGAGTCGAATTTTCTCCTGCTGCACGTATCACAAGTACTGACCCTCCAAGGTTGAGGCTGCTTGAGACTGAGCCAATAGTGGCCAACGTCTCGGACCTTGGTTCTGTCAGAACCGCTTCTGGGTGGTCTGTAATGTAGATGGTAGGCAGGGCAAGTGCTGGCACATTCACGTCACCTTCCATCTGGTGCATGACATAAGTTACAAAGGTCAGAAGGAGGACATACTCATCATCACTTCCTTGGAGAGAGATGTTAACATTAACCTGCCCGTTGTTGCCCATAGCTGTACATATGTCCTCATATCCGTCCCTTGTTGTCAGAATTCTAAGTTTGTTTATTCTTGTATCAGGACAGATGAACTCTCTGCAATGAGTTCGAATAGCCATGGCTGTCGCACCATGACAAGGTGATCTTTCTATCCAGCCAACAATATCCAGACTTGATGCTGAATAGAAGTGTGTAGAGCGACTTCCTGCTGGGCCTTTAGTGGTGTAATACTGTAGGGCCCCACTGGTGTCTATCACTTCCATCTGTCCTGAGTGCAAGGTATAGCTGAAGGAACACATTATCTTGTTATTGTCCCCTTGGTTTAACAGAATATATGTCATGTTGGAGTCATCCAAGGTCTTGGTATACGCCCGAAGAGTGAGTGTAGCTGATCTGCTAAAGTGTAAGCGCTCAGCTTTAAGTATTGCTTTACCGCTACCATAGTCCTCTGGGTTATTGAAGAGACGGTAGCACTGTGGCTTAATTACTTTGTTACAAAGAGCTCTGTAGTGCTTAGTGAGAGCTAGCTGAATACCGTATGACATTATGAGGGCTTTCAGTTGGAGGTGTGGCCATGTCTCGTGTGTGAAGCTGATGTTCATACAACTGTTGTCTGCAATAGCGATGGTAGCAAACTCTGTGGGTCCATTCAGTGCCTTGTACTCAAAGCCGCCTCCACATACGTCCCTAAACTGGCAAATAGGACGTAACGTGACAAAGTTAGTGCTGGAATAGTGTGCAATGTCATTCACAATGCTCCCTATGCTGCAGTTAACGGAAGCATACACATCTATGCGTCCATCGTCTACTTCTGCTCCTCTGATGCAGAACCGAACCAGCTGCAGTTGTCTGTCCTTGACAACAAGGTCATGGCTGCTCAGATCTCTGGCGCACATGGCGATAGACTCATTACTTACTATCATAAAGAGGTTATCCCCCGCAAAGTGAGGCCTTACCTCCATCTTACACGTGTGTTCCAGGTAGCCCAGACTCAGAAACTGGTTGATAGACTCCATCTCTGGAGGAGTCACAGTGACTACCAGAGTCTAAGCTTCCAATGTTTCAAAGTTATTGTTTTATAGGAAATTATTCAGATTGTAAAATGGCATTCTACTAGTTTGTTGGTTTTTTGCTCCTTTATGGACATTTCGAATATTTATAGTATGTTCATTCCACGCATTCCTTGATCAGCAAACTCCACAAGCAAAAGTATACAAGTCAGTATAGCAGCATTGGTGTGCTATTGTTATAACTAAAATTGGGGGTTTTGGTATTGTCAGTTATAACATTTAATTGGAGCCAAAGTACTTAGGACTCACCAGCTGTACGTAGTATGTAGTAGTAGTACGCTGTCTGTAGGTCCTTTTGTCAGCACATTGATCTCCAATGTAGTAAGCTGTGTGGCGTAGGTTCTGGTTCTGTGGTCTAGGATGTGGCGGTGTCGACTCTATTCCAAGGTCTACAACGAGATAGTTGTTCCGCATATATCCTTACTCCTTAGTACGCATTGATATGAGTTACTGGGTAGCCTACGATCCACCTACACTCCACACGCTCCACACTATTGTAGTTTAGTTTAGTTTTTTTGTGTTTTTGTTTTAGTGTTTTATTGGTTTTTATTTGGTTTTCTATTTTGTAGTTTTTCTTCCATTTTCGTGTTTTCTACTAGCTTATACATTTGTATAATATATATGTGTAACGTCTATGTAGTCGTCCACTCTTGTCACTGTGTGACTTATCTACAGGTATGTCGACAGTCTATACTGCTGTCTCTCCATGCCTCATTTTCACAGTCTACTCTAGGTATCTGTCTATCTATCTCTCTACTGAGACTACTCTACTGTGTAGGTACTCCTCTCCTATATATACCTGTCCTGTCTACAGTCAGCCAATCAATTTTAGTGAGGAGTTACATTCTCTTAAGTGCACAAGAGTGGACAACTCTTAAATATACTAATTGTCACTATTTATATGCAACACTATATCAGGGCTCTCAAGTTCTCGGATTTTCCCCGAGCAGTACGGATTTTGAGTGCTTGCTTGGAGAGCTTGGAAGGTTTTCCATTATTGATGATCTGCTCGGATTTTGGGAGAATTTCTCACATTAGCCGTATTTTGAATTGAAATGCTTTACAATCTCCAAATTAATCTTCAGTTTATCTCATAGCTTGTGAGTTGCTTAGGAAAAAGCTACTAATTCCATTACTTTCCAAGGGCAAGGCCTGAATTACATGTACATGTTCACTGAGATTATTAAGCTGTCAGAAATTACTTAGGTGAACTCCTAGAGCAATAGATATGTAGATGTAGGTGACCAACAGCTTTATTTATATATCTGACCAATTGCTAGCAGAGTAATACTAGTGCTCTGCTTACACTGCAGTACATTCTAAATTTGCTCGGATTTTTTGACTGAGCAACTTGAGAGCCCTGGCTATATGGTTATGGAGTTAAGCAGTGTTCGAAGTGAGTACACAGGCCAGCAGGCGTGTACCCCCACGTGAGGACTAGCGTTGAAAATTTTAAGGCTTCTTTTAATAGCAGTCGGGCTAATCTGCTTTCATTCGCAGCCCATTAGTACATTGGCTAGTCCGCTAGTTGGTTTAGTAAACGTTTAGCACCCTTACTGACTACAACCAGTGAGGCTTTCTAGAGGGCTAATAGATCGTCAACCTAGTCAAATGGGTGTCTAAAGTATTTTCCATTTTGAAATTAATAGGTTTTACAAAATAGGGAGCAGCCAGCCACAATTGCTACTGTGCCTCAAAAGTCCTTGGAGTCATGAAAAGCATGGCTTCGAGGCAACTTTTCTACCCCTGCCAACAAAAGGCCGTGTCATCTGGGCTTTTTCTCACAGGGAGTTGGCCAGCACTGGCACCTGGCAGTGTAAGCTACAAGGGGCTGATCACGCCGAGGAGTATAAGCCTGGAGATTTCTTTTTACGTTTTACAAAGCAACACATAATAAATAGGTGACAATATGTGTGGCAAACATTATTATATTAGAAAATCCCAATTACTAATGTTTATCCACAAATATAATATAACATCTCAGATGTTGACAGGAAAGCAAGGGAGACAAATCTAAATTTCCCAAATAACATTCTCTGCATGCACCGTGTACCCACCTCATTTGTTCCACTTCGAACACTGGGGCTAAGCCTATGGGAACTACATTATTGTGGGAGTCAGTGTAGTCTAAGCTATTAGAAAGATACTCACTTTGAATAGAGGTATCATACCATAATATGAATATTGTAATGTTTTCCTGCTGGGACACACGAGTGCCGATGAGAGCACGGGTGTGGGAATCGCTTGAGAGTGGTTGATCAAGCTGTACTTCCAGCATTACATGAAGAGTGAACAGTTGTGCAGCTCTTAGTGTTGAATCTGTGGCATAAGCCCGATATTTATACTCATGAGAGAGTGTTGAAAGTTTCTTAAACGAGTATGAAGACGAGGTCGGGCTAATGATCCAAGGGGACCAAGGCTGTAACTGCCTCCCTGCAAGAGTAAGACTCAGTAGAGTTCTGTTAAGTGCAGTATTGGAGAAATTTAGATAGACTTAGTTCCTTGTGTGTGGTTGGGGTTTGGGGTAAGGGCAGTCAACCAACAAAATGTAGAGAAGACAACTTCTCCTGCTTCAGTTTTGGCGAAGAACAAAGGCTATCTCAAATTTGTCCATTTTTGCACCTAACTCGTAGAGTTTGAGTTGAGAGATGTGACTTTATTGAAGCTTTGCTAACAACTGACTGGCATAAGAAATTATACTTGCTTTTATACTAAATTAGTGTCTAGCGGAAGTTCCGGTAAAAAGCCTGATACAGTATTGGGTGGTACGATATAGTATCGGCCATGGACATTACGCAACAATACGGTGGGAAGAAGGCCGAGGTCCGACCCAAAAAGGGTAGGCCATTACTAAAATGCTTACAATCATGTAAAAGATATCATACATGTACTTAGTATATGAAAACTAGCATGTTCTGACACATCGGCCATAATTTACAACAGGCAAAAGACTTAGTAAATAGTAATGCTAATATACTAAGCTTTACATGATTGGATAATAATAGTAACACCAACAATTTTATAGGCAAGTTTAGGCTAGTTTAGGCAAGTTTAGGCAAGTTATGATTGTCGTATAAGTATTCAGTATTTAGTCCTGCACTTATGAGAGTCTGCATGCAGTAGTGAGCCGAGAACACCACATTATGTATGTTGGTGGTTGGTACTGTTACACATTTCACTCGTGTGAATTATAACTAGAAATATTGTAATGGTTTCTGTGATTTGGTGCGGTCGTCCTTGGACGACTATCGACCCAGAAATGAAGTGCCTATGAGTGGTGCTAGGCCTTCGCATTACATGAAAGATCGAGCGGTCTCAGTAGCCCAAAAACTACCAGAGACGACCCATCTGGTCTCAAGTCAGACCTTCAGACTATACCTTGAAAGAGAGTGATCCGACCGAGTAGGCGGTTCGCTAAGCGAATGACCTGACAAAAGGAAGTGAAAGTCTCTGTATCAAGTATAGATGTGTCTTTATTGAAAGCCAAGTGAAGACTGAGACAATGAACAGTGAAACAATGCCCTTTATATAGTATAAGGACTTCCGGCCGACGTAGTGTCGGGAAAAGACGACGTAAGGTCGTCCAGAAGTTGCTCAACAACATGGCCACCGGAAGCCCGACGGCCGACCCAAAATAGGTCGGGTTCTACAAAAGTTGCTTATAATGGTCCAATTCATGTACAAAATGAATATCAATGGATTCTGAGAGGTCGGGCCTCTGTACATGGGTATAAAAGGCATTAAAAGACTTAGTAATAATCATACACGTATATACAATAACATATAAGTAAAGTACAAGCAGATATATACATGCATGCACACAAGAATGAGTGTCAGATGTAAGATACGACTGTGCGTACCATTACAATATGCATTCCTTAGCTCCTCCGCATAGAAAGTCATAAACCTTTCTAACCTTTATAGAAAGGATAAAGCTTGATGCATCTGGTTATAGAATATTGTAATGGTCAGGAAATTTGCCTACACAGCCTCAGCTTGCCTGATGGACAATACAGCTAGTTGTCACAGCTCTTACTACTCATCTGTGTTCCATACATACCTACATTTGTCTTGTGTTCGTATTGTTATGCATGTTTTGACCATATTTCTATAATCACCATTTGCCTACATGCATATACTCTTATATTTATTTTATACATTACTGAGCACATATACTCTTTTTATACTTATATAAAGAGGGTCGACCTCTCAGAAAGTTGTAATTGATTTTGCACATGAATCTCATGATTTTCAGCCTGTTTTGTTGTACCCGACATGGTTGGTGTCGGCCCCAGGCTTCCGGCCGCCATCTTGTTGTGCAATTTCTGGACGACATTACATCGGCCTTATTGCTGGTATTTTTCGGGAAGTTTTTATAGTATATAAAGCGCACTGTTTTCATGTTCATTGTCTCAGTTGATGCTTGGATGTCAATAAATACACTTCTATACTACTTATACAGAGTCTTCTCTCGTAGTATATGTTGTTCCAGTTGACAAGGTCTCCGACTTTGCTACCCGAACTGCCTACTAGGGCTGAACATACTCTTTCTCAGTATAGCAAGATAGCATTGACTCGAGACCTAACTGGTCGTCTTGAGTAGTCACTAGCACCTGTTGATCTTCCATGTAATCAGAAGGTCTAGCACCACTCATAGGTCCTTCACTTTGGCAAGAGGTCATTTTAGGACGACACAGACACTCGACAGTAGTATAGTCAGTGCACTTCTAGACAGACACGCACTCATTGACCCCTGTTTTCAACCAATCACAAGCCGGTATTTCCGATTTCAACCAATCACAGAAGAGCACAAAAATTTTGTACACGACCTTGCCAAGGTCACCCCAAAATCCCCCCTTCTGATTGGTCGAAAAAACATTTGCACACTTGACCCCGAACCCGGCCACGACCCCTTCCCTCCCTCCTTCCCGCCCTCCTCCCCTCCCCCTCCCCCACCTCCCACTCCTCCCCCACTCCCCGCCACCGCCCTCGTCCCGTCCGCACCACCACCACCGCCGCCGCCGCCACCACCGCCCTCACCACCGCCACCGCCGCCGCCACCACCGCCCTCACCGCCCTCACCACCGCCGCCGCCACCGCCGCCACCGCCACCACCGCCACCGCCGCCACCGCCGCCACCACCACCACCGCCGCCGCCACCACCGCCGCCGCCATCACCGTCATCACCGCCATCACCGCCACTCCTCCTCCACCGCCGCCCACCCTCCCCCCCGCAACCCCCACTCACCCGAACGACCGATCGTTTGAGGCGGTCAAGCCGCGTCCGCCCACGTTGCGTGCGGCGCCGACCGTACACGTGGAGGCGACACCGGTGCCCCGTATCCACCGGGCCAAGCGACTAGGCAGCGGCCCGCCGCTTCTCCTGCGCCCTCCACTCGAAAAGCTTGTTATCTAAACGAGCGAATTCGGCTGCGCTTCGCCTATAGCTCTCATTAGCGATAAGAAGAAGTACTACGGAAGGCTTGGTTTCAGCGATAAGAAGAAGTACTACGGAAGGCTTGGTTTATGATGTGCATTGCATTGTTAATAAAGAAATGTGTAAAGTCTTGGCTATAAATATACTGATGGGAAGAAGGGTTGTTTCTATGATATACATTGTATTGACAACAAAGAAACGTGTGCATGTGTTAAGTCAGCATATATAATGCATTAAATAAACTTTTCGCAATGGTGACAATAGAATGAATAAAAGATTGTGTACACGTGTTAAAACACAATTGAAAGAATAAAAGACACATATTTAAAAGAGTATGTCATATCTGTTATTAGCAAGGAAGTCTGTGTGCATGTGTTAAGACAGTGTATATTATACATTAGATAAACTTTTCACAATAGTAGCAATAGAATAAATAAAAGGTTGTGTGCATGTGTTAAGTCAGCATTATGTAATATATTAAATAAACTTTTCACAATAGTAGCAATAGAATAAATAAAAGATTGAGTGTATGTGTTAAGTCAGCATTATGTAATACATTAAATACACTTTTTACAACACTAGCAATAGAATGAATAAAAAAGCTACATATGTAAAGGAGTATGTCATAGCTATTGTTAGCAAGAAAAGTCTGTGTACATGTGTTAAGGGCAGCATATATAATACATTAAATAAACTTTTCACAATAGTAGCAATAGAATAAATAAAGATTGTGTACACATGTTGAAATATCATTATAATATGATTTAAACACAATTGAAAGAATAAAAGACACATATGTAAAGGAGTATGTCATAGCTATTATAGCAAGAGACAGCTGTGTGCATGTGTTAAGTCAGCACATATAATACATTAAATAAACTTTTTACAATAGTAGCAATAGAATGTATAAAAGGATGTGTATAAGTGTTAGAATACCATTATATAATAATTTAAAAAAATAATTTAAAAAAATCCTCACTGATTTGCTATCACATAAAAGTAAATGCAGAGGGAATGAGACACTACAGAGAGAGAGAGTGGGAGAAAGAGAGTGGGAGAAAAAAGAAAAAAACTAAAGAAAGATGATTAGAGCTTTTCTTCACTGACTCGAAGGTAAGCTTCAGCTTGTGCTATTACCTCTCTGTGATACCCATTCTTCTTGAGATGAAAAATGGCAGAGCGGTAATACTCAACTGCTCCAGAGAAAAAAGATGGGGGGAGTCTGCTTCGATCAACTAGTTCACTGACACTCTCCTCTTCTATGGGGGTAATAGTGGTGGGGGTATTAAGATTGAGTTCAGACGAACAAGAAGGAGATTGCGAGCTAAGTAGCTCTCTTCCAAAAGAAAGAGAGGGTGAAGCTAAAGAAAAGGAAGAAGTGGTAGTAGTAGAAGTAGTAATAAAAGTAGGTATTGAAAGACTAGTAATTGTATTATTAGATCTTCCAAGAGAAAAAGAGGGTGAATCTAAGAAAAAGAGTGGAGCAGGTGAAGAGGTGGGAGTAGAAGTAGGTATCGAAACAGTGGTAACTGTATCATCAGATCTTTCAGGAGAATGAGAGGGTGAATGTGAAGAAAAGAGTGGGGGAAAAGAAGCAGTAGAAGGAGTGGTAGTAATGGTAGTAGTAATAGTAGTAGTTGTAAGAGAAGAAGTAGAGGTGGTAATGTCTCCATTAGTAAGAGAGTTACTGATGGAAGAAGCATCTGAATCAAAATGATGGTGAGAAGGGAGAGGAAATTGTGAAGAGCACACCCCAGACTTTACAGATCTTTCAGGAGAATGAGAGGGTGAATGTGAAGAAAAGAGTGGAGGAAAAGAAGTAGTAGAAGGAGTAGTAGTAATAGTAGTAGTTGTAAGAGAAGAAGTAGAGATGGTAATGTCTCCATTAGTAAGAGAGTTACTGATGGAAGAAGCATCTGAATCAAAATGATGGTGAGAAGGGAGAGGAAATTGTGAAGAGCACACCCCAGACTTTAAAGAGAATGGAGTAGTAGACATCCCCTTAAAGAAGGGAGGGTATACTACCCCACCAACAGTTGTTGGAGTGTATGCGGGGATGAGTATTTTGGAAGGTGGAGAGTGACCAGTGACCCTTTGCAAAAAGGATATGGTCTTTTTTAATGAATAGATATCAGTTAGAAAGCGTGTGTTGAATGAGATGTGTCGGTGACAGGGCTTTCCATCAATATGATGATTAGATGGAAAGTTGTAGTGTCTATTCATCCCCTCATCATCTACTGTTATGTGATAGCAAAAACAGATTCGGAGCAAAAAATGTTGTTGAATGTGGACACCTCGTCGGTGCCCAACATTCTTATTGCATAAAAAGCAGGGGTCGTCCGATTCAAATGGCTTTGTTAGTGACATCTCCAGTCTTCTTTTTGTCTCATCACTAACAAAGACATAGAATCTTAGACCCCCCTTACATATCGGCTTTGCTCTGAGTCCTAAAAAAGAAAGAAAATAACAAGAATAAGTGAGAGAGAACATATGACTTACTTGTAAATCAGAAAAAAAAAGATTCTAAATATACAAATAGATACTAGATCATTCTTACCTATCTCGAACCCATCTACTCCCCCACATTCTTCAAATAATGCAATTTCTTCTTCCCCTAGTTCTGTTTCTTTTTCATTCTATAATGTAAATAAAATGTGCAGAGACTAATTAACAAACTACATTAACATAGTTATTTGTAATATATGGTTTTTGAAGAATTTGATGAAAAAACTAGCACTCTAAGTACTAAGCAAGTCTACTAAAGCCTGTCTATTTACTCACATAAAGAGAAATACATCATTAACATAAGAAAACCAGTTGTAATTTATGTTATATTTTTTCACATAAGAAAAGAAAAAAAAAGTGTCTTATTGATAAAAATAATACATAAGAAAGAAAGTGCAATACTTATAATAAAAATATCACTAATCTTTAACATCTTAGACATGGTAAGAGACTTATAGAATTAGAGAAAATCATACTATGGCTAATTAACATCTGGTTTTAAAAAGGAAGTAGTCTCTTTTGACATTCTAGACATGGTAAGAGGCTTATAGTATAAAAAAGTACATCATCATTATGTGTAACTAACATGTACTTCTGAAGAAATGTCAGTAATCTCCTTTGACATCTTAGAAACCCAACACCATAGTGGATTGAAGGTGTAATGCATGTGTGAACAAATAAGATAATAGACTAACCATTTCTGGAGATGGGATTCTTTTCCTCGAGATTCGTCTTCTGTCTTCCGAATCATACGTAATCATATACTTCATACCTTTTTTTGATGTTTTAATTTTTCTTATATATTTCTTTCTTTGATATTTAGATGTAGAAGCCTGTAAGTATATGTAGAGCAATAAACATATACCAAAGCATGAGTCAAGTAGATGGAACTACTAATGCAACATAGCTACTAAAGAAAGAAACACTACAGTGGTATAACCATAGATATAATATAAACACTAGATAGGACACCCTGTGTTAATGCTCCAATGCTCTTTGTCCTACTAAATTATGGAAAATCCCCACGACGTAACGTAATCTCACCATGATACTTGCAGCCTGCAATCATGATTCACACTATATATTATAATGGTGTACTGCAGAATAAACTAGCACCACTTTGGTTTAAATCAAGCCCTGCTGCCATAATATCTGTAACCTGGCAAATTGATGTCTGCATAGCACATTACCACATAACAAGCTATCAAATGGTACTAAACACTACCTATTTACCCTGTCTAAAACGGCTAAAAAGTGCTAATGTAAACCTACTACATGCATGTTTCAATAGAGCACTGCACAGTAATTAGGCTGCTTTAATTATAAAACTGTTTCCAAAGTCCTTGTGTTTTGACATATTAATGTTCTGCAAATTTATTACCATGAAAAAATCTGTCAAGTGAGGCTAATGTTCATTGCCACCTCCCCAAAAGTAATTAATTTGTTCACATATTTGAAATTATATTTGTCCTAAGTATAAAAATTGGAGCTGCATGCTGTTTTGCCAATAGCTAAACATGTGCTGACCATGTTAAAGTAAGTAACATAGCTGAGTAACATAGTGAGTAACATAGCTGAGTAACATAGCTGAGTAACATAGTGAGTAACATAGCTTAGTTTATTGACACTGCATTATATTAAAATATAGTGGCATGATTTGAACACGTCATATCAACCCATGGATATAAAATAATACTGCCCATGCTCACAGCAGGCAGCCTTACAGTGTGTAGATACTCCATACTCCAGTGATGTTTCACTTTGCATTTAGCTTTTACACATACATGACGTATTAGTCTATATATGTTCTACCTATTAGAAAGTTTGTTAGGTCTTGGGAGACTATGTAGGATTTGCTAAATTTTGAACCATGGATAAGCAAGATTATGAGTCAGCATCAACATCTACTACAAAGGTAATAACTTTTAAAACTTGGAAATCACCTGCAATGCTGTAATGCAACCCCAACCCTATTGTCACTGAACTCTGCCAGGTTGCTGAGAAATCTATCAGACAGATATTGCAAGCTGAAGGAATGTGTAAGCTAATACATAAGAAAACTGTTATCAGAACGCTCTCCTATGCTGCCACAAATAACATTCCCCAGCGACTTTCATGTGCTAGCCATAGCACCTCTCTTATAAAAACAGTTATCAGCAGGTACTGCACTATTCGCATACATCATGAAACATCTAAAGTGGGCGATATAGGAAACCTGCGGCAGTAGCTGAGTAGAATAATTATGTACAACAACATTTAGCAAGGATAACATTCACCTACAATACCAGTTTTATAATTATTTTTATAATCAAATTGTTGGAGAAACTAATAATTACATTGCTGGAGAACATAAACATTGTTTTGCAATTATCTGTGGCACTACATTTTGTAGATATACTGTAACATGGTCAGCACATGTTTAGCTATTGGCAAAACAGCATGCAGCTCCAATTTTTATACTTGGCACAAATATAATTTCAAATATTTGAACAAATTAATTACTTTTGGGGAGGTGGCAATGAACATTAGCCTCACTTGACAGATGTTTTCATGGTAATAAATTTGCAGAACATTAATATGTCAAAACACAAGGACTTTGGAAACAGCCTAACTACTGTGCAGTGCTCTATTGAAACGTGCATATTGTATAGTAGGTTTACATTAGCACTTTTTAGCCCTTTTAGACAGGGTAAATAGTTAGTATTTAGTACCATTTGATAGCTTGTTATGTGGTAATGTGCTATGCAGACATCAATTTGCCAGGTTACAGATATTATGGCAGCAGGGCTTGATTTAAACCAAAGTGGTGCTAGTTTATTCTGCAGTACACCATTATAATATATAGTGTGAATCATGATTGCAGGCTGCAAGTATCATGGTGAGATTACGTTACGTCGTGGGGATTTTCCATAATTTAGTAGGACAAAGAGCATTGGAGCATTAACACAGGGTGTCCTATCTAGTGTTTATATTATATCTATGGGTATAACCACTTATAATAAAGTTTCTAAGCTCTGGTCACACTGATTGTAGTATAGACAGAGCAGATCTCTACACACATGCTCTCATGTTGAGAATCAAAACAGTTTAATATATAAGCTTACAACGTTTTTAAGCCCTGGACATACCAAAGGAGAATTATACCACTACTAAAATATAATTAGCCCCAATGTTAACTCAAATGAGTAAGTTCATATTAAAATACATATTAAAATAGCTAGGATGTACTAGTATAGCCAGTACAAGTGGTAATAAACTGTTTTGATACTTATTACACTACTAGTGGTATAACTACTCATATTGAAAATAAATCTCACCACATATAAAGCTTCTAAGCTCCGGTCACACAAATTGTAGTATAGACAGATCAGATCTCTACATACTTGCTCTCATGTTGAGAATCAAAACAGTTTAATACATAAGCTTACAAAGTTTCTAAGCTCTGGTCATACCAAGGGAGTATTATATCACTACTAAAATAGAATTAGTCCCAATGTTAACTCAAATGAGTAAATTCATAGTAAAATACATATTAAAATAAGTTTACTCACCATATTAATTGTTGAGTGATGTTTATTCAGAGAAATTAGTAAATATCCACAGAGTTGCAAGTCTTTACTAGGTGGTTGAGTGGTAATGATAAAAATCCTCTCTCACGCTTGCTTTTATGGAAATCTCTGTCCAATCATAAGTGATTTGCCTTTTTTTAGTCTGATTTATTGCATCCCGATGTGATTCGATGTAACCCGATGTAACCCGATGTAACCCGATGTAACCCGATGTAATCCGATGTGTTTTCGACCTCCCCCGATGTGATTCGATGTGTTTTCGACCTCCCCCGATGTGATTCGATGTGTTTTCGGCCTCCCCCGATGTGATTCGATGTGTTTTCGACCTCCCCCGATGTGTCCCGATGTGTTTTCGACCTCCCCCGATGTGATTCGATGTGTCCCGATGTGTTTTCGACCTCCCCCGATGTGATTCGATGTGTCCCGATGTGTTTTCGACCTCCCCCGATGTGATTCGATGTGTCCCGATGTGTTTTCGACCTCCCCCGATGTGTTTTCGACCTCCCCCGATGTGATTCGATGTGTTTTTGACCTCCCCGATGTGTTTTCGACCTCCCCCGATGTGATTCGATGTGTTTTCGACCTCCCCCGATGTGATTCGATGTGACCCGATGTGTTTTCGACCTCTCCCGATGTGATTCGATGTGTCCCGATGTGTTTTCGACCTCCCCCGATGTGATTCGATGTGTCCCGATGTGTTTTCGACCTCCCCCGATGTGTTTTCGACCTCCCCCGATGTGATTCGATGTGTTTTCGACCTCCCCCGATGTGATTCGATGTGTTTTCGACCTCCCCCGATGTGATTCGATGTGTTTTCGGCCTCCCCCGATGTGATTCGATGTGTTTTCGACCTCCCCCGATGTGTCCCGATGTGTTTTCGACCTCCCCCGATGTGATTCGATGTGTCCCGATGTGTTTTCGACCTCCCCCGATGTGATTCGATGTGTCCCGATGTGTTTTCGACTTCCCCCGATGTGTTTTCGACCTCCCCCGATGTGATTCGATGTGTTTTTGACCTCCCCCGATGTGTTTTCGACCTCCCCCGATGTGATTCGATGTGTTTTCGACCTCCCCCGATGTGATTCGATGTGTTTTCGACCTCCCCCGATGTGATTCGATGTGACCTGATGTGTTTTCGACCTCCCCCGGTGTGATTCGATGTGTCCCCGATGTGTTTTCGACCTCCCCCGATGTGATTCGATGTGTCCCGATGTGTTTTCGACCTCCCCCGATGTGATTCGATGTGTCCCGATGTGTTTTCGACCTCCCCCGATGTGTTTTCGACCTTTCCCGATGTGTTTCGATGTTTCCCTATGTGTTTTCGATCTTTCCCGATGTGATTCGATGCACTCTGATGTGTTTCCAATGCGCTCCAATGTATATGCTGTTAGCCAATCAGCTTTATTTGTATCTTTTTATTCACTATATAAAGAGAGGTGGAAACAGTAGTTTAGTTAACTCTTTCTAGCTCCAGTCTGTTCTTAATAGAAATTAAAGAAGGTTAGCACACAAATAGCATGGAAAGTGGATATGGATCAAGCGAGTATAGCAACAAGCTAATGACTCCTATAAACCAAGAGCTGATGAAGGTAACAGTGGAAAGATGTACAGAACAAAGCAAGTATGAGAATAAAGACTTATTTGAGGGGGTGTCTGAGCTCTTTCTCCAAAAAAGCTTACCTCTAGACTGGCAGAAATGGGATCCTTTAACCGATATTCGTAATAAGCTTAGCACACAGTTACTAGAAGAAATTCGTTCTATCTTTTGGGAGCAAGATGGAAAGGATGAAGAGTTGTAAGTTATACATACTTCCAACTATTTTTTTTTTGTTTCGTATTGTCTTTTATGATCAAAATAAAATATGATAGACAAATTTCCCATATAACTACCTCTCAACTATGTGAAAAACAAATATCATGCTAAATGATGTAGTGAGGTACTAGAAGCAGCCCGAGATAGAGATGAGAGAGCCGTTGCACTCGCGGTATTTGTTGCGAGGAGTCACAAACAACTGAATACAAAGAATGCGAATCGGCAGACGTTACTTCACCTAACTGTACAGTCTTATTGTTCGGATTCACTAATTCGCCTCATCATCACAAGGGGAGCGGATGGAGCAATAGCCGATGCTTGGGGTTAGTGTTTTATAGCACCAATGTTTGCATGCATTGCTTGTTAAAAAATAAAGTGTTGCAAAACTTGTAACAATTCGGTACTTATCTATATTGCTAATGTTTATTTGGAAGGTGACACCCCCCTTCGCATTGCTGCACGTCTGGGTAGAGCTAAGGTTATTCATGCTCTAACCACAAGTTTGACCAGAGCAGAAGTAAAGCATCCATACTTCAGAGTTCCTTACAAATCACTTCCCCAAGACAATGTACAGAGCTACAATCATGATGGAAGGAGTGTAGTCCACCTCATTGTTGAAACAGCGCATAGCAGCAAGCATAGAGAGGCACTAAAGGTACTAAAAAAAAATACTCGGGCTGACTTAGATATGAGGGTAAGTGAATACATTACAGTGGAATAAAAGTAGAGTAGATCGAATTGATAAGTTAGATGGGGAGTTTAATTCTATTCTCTTGTTTGATATTATAGCGAATGGGAGATGGATACGCCCCATCTCACATTGCCATAGAGAATGAAGACTACGAATGTCTACATACATGTCTAAGATTGGGAGCTGATTCTGAAGTTCGTAACTACAAAAGTGAAACCCCTCAACAACTAGCTCACCTCTACAAATCAGCAGATATGGTAAGGGACCAACAACATAAAGAAGTATAGATTTCTTGCTTTGTCCACCTTGAGTGATATTCGTCTGAGTAAAAAACTAAAATCATCTTGTAGGTAAGACTGTGTCAAGAGTTTGGAGCTGGAGCATATCAATTAGAGTATGCTGAGACCGAAGTCGTAAACATTATAGCTCCTACGACTTCTGATGAAGATGAGTAATAAGTACCTAAACTCCTCTTTTATTTATTCTATTGCTACTATTGTGAAAAGTTTATTTAACATATTACATAATGCTGACTTAACACATGCACACAACCTTTTATTTATCTTATTGCTACTATTGTGAAAAGTTTATCTAATGTATAATATACACTGTCTTAACACATGCACACAGACTTTCTTGCTAATAATAGATATGACATACTCTTTTAAATATGTGTCTTTTATTCTTTCAATTGTGTTTTAACACGTGTACACAATCTTTTATTCATTCTATTGTCACCATTGTGGAAAGTTTATTTAATGTATTATATATGCTGACTTAACACATGCACACGTTTCTTTATTGTCAATACAATGTATATCATAGAACCAACCCTTCTTCCCATCAGTGTATTTATAGCCAAGACTTTACACATTTCTTTATTAACAATGCAATGCACATCATAAACCAAGCCTTCCGTAGTACTTCTTCTTATCGCTAATGAGAGCTATAGGCGAAGCGCAGCCGAATTCGCTCGTTTAGATCACAAGCTTTTCGAGTGGAGGGCGCAGGAGAAGCGGCGGGCCGTTGCCTAGTCGCTTGGCCCGGTGGATACGGGGCACCGGCGTCGCCTCCACGTGTACGGTCGGCGCCGTACGCAACGTGGGCGGACGCGGCTTGACCGCCTCAAACGATCGGTCGTTCGGGTGAGTGGGGGTTGCGGGGGGGCAGGGTGGGCGGCGGTGGAGGAGGAGTGGCGGTGATGACGGTGATGGCGGCGGCGGTGGTGGTGGTGGCGGCGGTGGCGGCGGTGGCAGTGGTGGCGGTGGCGGCGGTGGCGGCGGCGGTGGTGAGGGCGGTGGTGGCGGCGGCGGTGGCGGTGGTGAGGGCGGTGGTGGCGACGGCGGCGGTGGCGGTGGTGCGGACGGGACGAGGGTGGTGGCGGGGAGTGGGGGAGGAGTGGGAGGTGGGGGAGGGGGAGGGGAGGAGGGCGGGAAGGAGGGAGGGAAGGGGTCGTGGCCGGGTTCGGGGTCAAGTGTGCAAATGTTTTTTCGACCAATCAGAAGGGGGGATTTTGGGGTGACCTTGGCAAGGTCGTGTGCAAAATTTTTGTGCTCTTCTGTGATTGGTTGAAATCGGAAATACCGGCTTGTGATTGGTTGAAAACAGGGGTCAATGAGTGCGTGTCTGTCTAGAAGTGCACTGACTATCCTACTCTCGACCCCAAAAACCATTACAATATTACAATATTACAATATTGTAGTGAAATGAAAATTTCCCATTGACATTGTGTGAATAGTGTGTAATTGTCTATAACTTGTATGTATGTTATATAAGTGCCCTTATATAATTGTTGCCCGTTTATACTTGTTGTATCTGCAACATTGTTATGTTTTTGCTGTATGTGTAGTGTGTGCCGTCTGAGATGACCTACTTGCAAGAGTGAAAAGCCCATGAGTGGTGCTAGGCCTCCATCATTACATGAAAGATCGTCAGGTACTAGTAGTCAATAGACTAACCAAGACGACCCACATGGTCCCAAGTTAATGCTAGTTTGCCATACTGAGAAAGGGTGGTCAGTCTTAGTAGGTTGTTCGAGCATCCAGGTCGGGGACCCTATCAGCTGAAACCACCTGTACTACAAGAGAAGATTCTGTATAAGTAGTATAGAAGGGTCTTTATTGAGATCAGCAGTAATGTTAGTGCAGATCTGCATCAACGTGCACTCAAAATGGGTGCATCTTAGCCCTAGGACCATTATTTTAACGGGTGGGTTGTACTCCCCACCCGTCTTGAGAGTGTGTGGATGGGCTAAGAACTTAGCTTATGTGGAAAGCTTTAGGACCCAAAACGTTTTGTGGGTGGGGTGTTAGATTATAGTACGGTTTTTTAGGAACTTTGGGCTATGTGGAAAGCCCGGGCCCCGCAAACCCTAAAAAAAGACGGGTGGGGTACCTCGCGTTGCGGGTGAGGTGCTAGGAGACAACCCCCGCCATAAAAAAGACGGGTGGAGCTACTCCGACCCCGAACTAGGTCAAGCCACGCCCCCTCCGACCTCGGAGTGAACTAAACCGCACCAACTCCGACCCTCGGAGAGCTCCAACCCTCGGAGAACTCCTACCCTGTGCGGGTGGGGTGTTAGATCATAGTACGAAGTTTTTTAGGAACTTTGGGCCATGTGGAAAGCTTGGACCCCGCAAACCCTAAAAAAGACGGGTGGAGTACCTCGCGTTGCGGGTGTAGTACTGTATTTATTTTAGTGAGCAGCCAGCTAAAGACAATAGCTAACCCTGCATGTACTACTGAGCTGAATGTGCTTTTAATTGCTGAGTGCCGGCCCAATGTATCTATGAATATAATAGATGTAGACTGTATAATTATACGTTTACCCTTCAGCACATAATGTATTAGTTGTTTTCCTGTCTAAAAGCTTGACAATTAATTGGATTGTTAAGTACAAAAAATCTGAAATAGAAAATAAAAATACTTAAAGTTTAATTAGCAATTATGTCCTAGTCTTCCTTCTCACCGCTTCGTCTGACTATGTATATTTTAAGGCTATGTATGTATATTATGAGAACAATTAACAGCCATTTTGCTTACAAGTAATTAAAGAATAAACAGATTATACAATACATTATGTTTCCCTGAGCTAAGATGATGTAATTACAATTTTTAATAACATTTAAGTGAGCATCCATGATAAGTAAAATGTCTAGGTATAGATCAGGGTGGGCTAAATAAATGGCAGGGCAAATTAGTACTGGTTAAAAATATGTACATGTTATGTATAGTGTAGGTATAGGTCAGGTTGGGCTATGGCTATGCTGAGTGTAGGCTCACAATAGACACTATAACCTCTACCCTGCTCATTTATACAGTTAGTCCTCCACTGGAGTTAGTTATGCCCAGACCCTATGTGATGTTATAACATGGTGGAGGCAGAAGTACAGCTCAACAAGGATGGAAGATCTTCTATCTTCTGGGAATTCTTAGCAAAACAACTCTGATCACTTACACTTATGTCGTAAGTCTTATGGTATTAATGTATAGGATGTTTTGTATGCAAAGGATTTGTTTTTTGAGCGACCAGAGAGTTGTTTGGCATACATGAAAATACCAGTTGCTAACCAGGGAACCCAGGCCTCTACATCACCTACACTTACTAAACAACCTTAAAAAAGAAAGCTTTGCTGGTAAAGAGTAAATATTTTCTTAGCTAACTGCACGAAAGGCATCCCTCATGTTACAGCTACGTTGCTATAATTTACATGTACATATTTAGGTGTTAGGGGGTTTGGCCTTCTTTTATATTTGGTTTTGAGCAGGTATTTTCATGAATGTGAAACAAGTCTCTGACTGCTCAAGAGACAAATTCCTAGCATAAAGGCATTACATATTGTATAAAAATGGCAAACCCCTTTCCAAGTGAGTCGTCTGAGACGACCCACTTGTAAAGAGTCTATGAGTGTTGCGAGGCCTTCGTCATTAGTCATTACATGAAAGATCGACAAGTACTAGTAGTTCGAAAACGAACCAAGATAACCCGGGCATCAAGGTCGAGGGCCTTATCAGCTGGAACGACCTATACTAAGAGAGAAGACTCTGCATAAGTAGTATAGAAGTGTCTTTATTGAGGTCCGAACATCAACTATGACAATGATAGTAAAAATTGCACAACAAGATGGTCTAAAATAGGCCGGGTATAACAAAAAATGCTTAAAATTATGAGATTCATGTGCAAAATTATTTATAGCTATTTCTGAGAGGCTGGCCCTCTTTACATGGCTATAAGACCATCAGGCAAGCTGAGGCCATGTAAGCAAAAGTACTGACCATTACAATAATAATATAATAGTGTAATAGGGAGCAAAATCGCAAAGAGCTACAGTATGTGTTCTATGATGCCAAGCGTGCTGCGTAGCGTGTGAAAAGGTGAAGGCACATGAAATTAGTAGAGAGGAAGAGAGCCCCCTCAACTGATCTTACAAAAAAGCACTGGCACTGGTACAAGATTGTACATACATGTGCATGTTGTAGCTCATATCACGATTGTATCAACATTTTAATAGGAGTTGTCACACTCTCCATTTATACACGAGTGATGACTCAAACACAAATTGTCGCCTTATGGCAGTGAGCAGTATCGGGAATGCAATTGTTGCAAGGAATTGCTCTACGTCTTAGATTGTGTCACCTATAGCAGACCAAGTTACACACCGACTCTGCGGTTTCCGGCTTTAACAGGCGAGGATATTTCAATCTTTACTCATTCCACTGACCATATTAGTTTTATTCAGTTAGTAGTCTAGTCTTGTTTATCAGATCGCGCCTCGGGCCGTTTTCCTATTATTTGCGTCCACCAAGTTTATGAATGTGTAGCGATCAAATAACATCTGTGTGATAGTAGGTCTTTTAATGTCAACTGAACAAGTAGATGTTTTCATTTTAATTTTTGTTTTCTGATTTCAATTTTAATTAAAATTTTTTATCTAAGACTGAAGGGAGCGATAGGTGTTACTATTAACCTAAGCCTACTCTCCTTTTAGTTAGGACGTAGGATAAGGGTGGTTTTTGTTGTTTCAGCGTTACCTGTATGTTACTTGAGCTGAATTTGCAGTACATATACCGTGCATTTGATTTTCATTTTGATTATTTGCCAGATTTTGTATAAAATAATAATTAATAATATTAAATATATTATTTAATTTGTAATTTATATTATAAAAGTTGTTACAGGGCTATAAATTTATATAATTTAAAGCAGAGGTGTGTGCAAGTTTTATTTTGGAAACTCAAGTTTCCATGGCCAACTCTTAGCTGTGACTCTTCAAAGTCAATTCTTTTCAGTGACAGGTCAAAACTTTCAAGCTGCAGATTAAATATTTACATGTTCCCTCAAACCCAAATTTTTATCAAATCATCTAAGTTAACTACAAGCAAGTTTCAATTCAATTCTCCTCTTGTTTAACTTTAGTCTTTTTATAGAGTTATTGGGTTATGATTTAGCTTATGGTGAAATATTGTTAGGAAATAGTGCTAGAAGCTCAAATTTCAAAGCAAAATGTGGTTATTGTTACAATTGTAGTTAGAACTGTGGTTATTTCTAGGCTATTCATTGCAATTTGCAGCTGCCCAATGAAAACTTGAGTTATTGAATATTTCAACATAATGATGTGTGAGTTAAGAGTCATTGATCATAGCCATAATTGAATTACGATTCAAGTTACAAGTTTTTGATAGCTAGCCTATATATTCAAGTCATGAGTCCTTCTAATAATCCATAAAAATGTTGTTTGAATTAACTCATGAGTGAGAGTCTTTAACTCGAGTCTGGTATCTCTGAATTTTTTCTTCCTAATATTGTGATGTTAATTTATTTATGCAAGGGTTTTGAAACTTGTCATTTGAGTAGTCAGAGATTCGAATTTACACATATGAAAAATTGAAAATACCCATCATTTCTGACCAGGTTGTGAATCCGACACCTCTACTGCACAATACCTAAGGACCTAGTACAGTGGACAGAACACATTACCATACCACTACATCAACTCAGCTACTGCTCAGGAAGCTTCGGTGGTGAGTAGTAGATAATGTACTGACTACTGAGCCAACCACTCACGGGGACCCCGTGTTTATATTCTATGTCATATTGCAATGTAATAAGAAAATAGGCTATAGACATAGTAAATACTTGGCAGACCACTCCCAAGCACTTCCCACATTCGTGTCTACATCGGCACCTACCCATAAAACATTACAATAGATATGCTCTCATGATACTCCAACTGCTGCCACTCTATCATGTTTATGCAAGCATGCCACACTCACTGATGATATGTGAAATAGTTTCACCTTTTTGTGTACACATCCCGGTGCCGGAAAAACACCGAACCACCGAACAGCGGAATGGAAATCACCGAACAGATCGAGCCAGTATAAAGACATATCGACCTAATATAAAATCGCCCATCTTTCATAAAATTGATCAATAATAAACAATATTAACATATCAACTGTGTTAGACAATAACAATAATCATTATCACAACAAATAAAATGCCAATTAAATAAAAATACCATGTGTATTGTATATAACAATACTTATCACATTGACATTATATTTATTTATTAATTTACATTAATTTATTTTATATCAATGGGTTCATATTCTACTGTGCAGAAGTTCCATATAAATTTTCATAGTGCTGAAACAACAAATTAAAATAAAATAATCATTTTTTAACTTTCCAAACTACTACTAATTAGTATTATGGGTTTGTTCTGCTAAAACTTAAAATAAAAATTAAAGTCAATAGCTCATTGATTGTAAATTACCATAACCACGGTACAGTTGGGAATTCCAAAAAGCGAAGTCACATTTTGCTACCATCCACACAAAAGAAAAGTACCCTTTTCAGCGAACGCACATTGCGCCGCTGATCTTTATCTGATTATCTGATTATTTTCCGAACTGTGTAGTTTTAGTGAAGAATTGGCAAGTTTGAACTTAGTCGAAATGTCTTGAGCTGCAATGAAAATCTTGAGCTAATAAAATTTGGAACTCATTATATTCATTAATATTTCTCAGGAACACTCGCCGTTCATCAATGCATAAGTTGCCTTTTATTGCTAAAGCTGTTCATTGTCATTGTGATTTAGCTTACAACTTATTAAATAGGTTAGTAAAATATTTTTTGCACAAAATATGTTTATTGCCACTTAGCTCAGGAACATTGTGGGCTAGATATTTGAGAGTCGAGATGTTAAGATTCTACTCACTCATTTATTTATTGCTCGTCTGAATAAAAATTTATAATTAGTTTTTTATAATTATAAATGACATAGTTGAATTGTACAAGAGTTTTATGAGTTCATAACAGTAAAATGCTGGTTAAAATGGCCTAATATCATGCTATAAATAAGGCATACAAAGAAATTCTATTCTGTTAAATTCATCCGCTGTTCGGTGAATTCCATTCCGCTGTTCGGTGGTTCGGTGTTTTTCCGGCACCGGTACACATCCTACACAATGCAGACTTGCTTGAGCTTTCTGTAGTTTGTGCACAAGGCCTGATCTTGAGCAGCTACTAAAAAATTCCTTCTGCTGTTTTGGACTTGCCCTCTTTAAACCATTGCCAGATTAGTTGTCTCAAGTCTCCAGTCTGTCGTATATAATTTGCTGTCTATGCACTTCTATGTTCTACCATCCCTCCCTTCTATTCTTTCTCTGCTCATCATATTCTCACTATTTGGATCTTTCAAAGATTGCTGCCATTAGGCCTATGTCACTTACCTCACTGCTTACCTGATAGTCTGATGTTAGGCTACCTGGTAGTCTGTTATAAGGCTACTAGGTAGTCTGTTATAAGGCTACCTGATAGTCTACATGTTCAAGCGGATTGAGTTAAAAATTGCAGCATCGGATTATATATCTAACTAGGGTTTTTTAAGGGTTATTAGAAACAGCTCTTTATTCAATACTGCATTTTAATATGACTTATATGAGCAAATATATTTTGAGGGATTGGTCAAGATACAAATTATATATCAGAGGTGCCAAATTATTTTTGGTAGAGGGCCAAACAGGAGACTGGGCTCCATGTGTGGTGTGTTTCAACGTGTAAACATGCATAAAATAATTGTTCACCAAAACTACCAGTGCCTCAACATAATATGCTAACAACTGCAAATTACTGGCCAAAACTGTGACTAATAATAAAAGACTATAATGAGGGGTTTACACCAGGCGATTTATCCTGGAGATTTATCACTTCAATTATAATCATCCAATGAAAGCACAAGATTAATCTCCGCAATTTTGTGGTCAAGCTACAAAATCTCCAGATAGCTGTATTTACACTAGGCAATTTATTCTGGCTACAATTCACTTGAATGGATCATAGACCTATTCAGGCGATTTATAGCTGAAGATTTAAATGTATTTTGCATTTTGACCACAAAACTCCAGATAATTAATCCTGGCGATTTTGTGTTTACACAGGAAATTTTGTGATAAATCTCCTAGCGCTACATTAGGCAAATCAAGAACTTACACACACACCCTTGGCCAAACAAACCTATCGGAATTTGTATGAAATTTTCAATTTTTACACAACAAGTGGAGGACCTGATAAAATTGGCTAGGGGGCCTCTATTTGGGCACCACTGGTATAAATAAATCTCACAGTGGACTACAGCTACATGTATCTGGAGATTTTGTAGCTTGACCACAAAATTGCAGAGATTAAATTTTAGAAATGTTGTGCTTTCATTGGATGATTTTTGTTAAGGCTACAAGTCCCCCATTACATAAATATCATACATGTACATATAGCAGGTGCCCCATTGTATGCTGTATCAGTGGGTGTATACAGTACTAGCTATTACAACATACAGGTGCCCCATTGACAACTACATGTACATTGTATTGTATGCTGTTATAGGTATCAGTACCACATATAGCTATGATTACCCATAGATATATTGGAGTATACTGGGTCATTGCTACTCTATGCACATGGAGTGTCTCCACAGCTGTACCCAGGTAATTACACTGCTGGTAGTCTATATAGTATAGTGATTGTCTAATGGGTTGTATGTGTTAGTTTGTGGCCTGGAGTAACAGAGATGTTTTGATAGTCATACATGTAAATTTAGGAGTTAGGGAGTTAGTAAATAGAGAATTGTGTACATATGTATTTTATAATGTGTCCAATGCTCCTTCCCACCAGTATATCGACTATGCCTGCTAGGTTTTGAGGCTACTGTTTCTGAGGCTACTGTTTCCTCATAGCTGACCACAACTAATGGTTAGTTTCCTTTTTCCTTGTAACGCTTTGCCCTCACGTCACCTGTTACCCTGACAGCTGTAGCATCAACACATTGTATAAATCACAGCCCTTTCCTACTCATACCTATTTTCATGTGTAATAATAACTGATAGTAATAACACTTACTATGTTTTTTATTGTGTTCCAATATGAAAATGGTTCTACATTGTATAACAGTGTTTATTATTTAGTTGTATTACTTTCCCCTGACTATTTTGACATGTATAATACTCTTATTATATGAATTATAACACAATGTAGGCCTGAACTTCCACTATTCCCTTGTAATGTCTACTTATGAACAGTAGGATGATTGTGACCAGAGGCCTACATGACTGTGCAATGTATAATTGTGATACACAGTACAATACCTGTACTGTCTCCACGGTGCTGTCTCTGTGCTGTCTGTTAGTAGTAATAGTCAACTTATACTCAATCACCTTACTTCCTGGGTTATGTATTCTCTGACTTGTCCACAAAAAGCGAAAAGAAAGACTTTTGCTTCACATGTTTAATATTTTGGTCAATAAAACTTGCCCTCGCAACACACATGTAATTGACTGCTAGTCTTGGCCTTCTTCATCCTCCATAACAATACATAGAATAGCCCTTGAGAGTTATTACTACCTATTGACAGCTCCAACATGTATACGTCAGCTCACTGTGAATTGTTGTGCTTCAGTATTAATAGTCCAATATGGCCTATGGTATTTATCATTTTACGAACTCATTAGTGTCATTAGTTGCATTGCCATTTAACTTGGATGGTGTAATGTGTGTTTTAGTGTTACTGATGTAATGATGTAATTTTTTGTTTAAAAAATAGGAGAAATTTAGAAGAGCCTTCGTTCTTCCCCAAAACTGAAGTTATCTTCTCTATGTTTTCTTGGTAGACCTCCCTTACCCCAAACCTCAACCACAAACAAAGAACTAAGGCTATCTAAATTTCTCCACTTACTGCACCTAACAGGTTTTATGTTTTGGTCTGTGAAGCAAGTCTCAATTGAAATACCTATATAAATAGAGTAAAAAGTCATCAGATACCTGCCCCACCCTGGGTCATGACTGGAGGACGGCAGACTGACTGTCTCATCCTTAGTCATATGATGTTGTCATGTGTTTAGTGGTGATGATGTCATGTGTTTAGTGGTGATGATGTCATGTGTTTAGTGGTGATGATGTCATGTGTTTTAGTGGTGATGGTGGTAGGGAGGAGACAGGCTACGGTACAGCACAAGCTTATGTAGATCTAGCTCCACATGGGTCACAGAAGCTAGATATAGAGGAGGGAAGTGGGGAGGGAATACTATTGTGGAATACTTTAGGCGGTGAGCACACAACTCCGGAACATGTTGAGACAACAACCAACTCAGCATCTAGTCCTACAGCTAAGCACAGGTAAATGCCCTCACACTTTGTTATAGCTGTGATATTAGATTGCTATGACGTCACAAGGTTATACTAACAATACGATTGCATAAATACCCCACAGTCCATAGTCTATACTGACTGTACTCATGTTAATATCAAACTGTAGGAATCATGCAGAGTTATCTACTCTGCGAAGCTTAGAATCTCTACTATCCAATCAGCAGCAGCTTCTCTCAAACATCCAATCACAGATTACTACACTCAGCTCTAGAATAGATGAGCAGCAAATGAGCGTTGACAGGCATGATCAGGTGATTGAGTAGGTGACAAACTGTAACCACTTGGTGACAGGCAGCTGAAAGTTAGGTGCCGAACAACAAGGGAGCCACACAACTTGTTAAAGTTTGAATAAGTAAACACATTGAGATATTGCTAGAATATAGACTATTACAGTTGGTATGTGGTAGATGTTATACCTCGAAATTATTACTTGTAACAATTTAACCTCCAACCTGTCCATATTATCTCTCCAGATAGTGTTATTTAGTGTGTATTTTATACACCACAGTGACCATATAACACTATAGTTCACATCTGTAACCACAGTGCCACCTAATAGTTCACGCAGTGACACTCTTTGTGTGTGCTTGTAGCTGCTGGCAGATCACAGCTGGTCTATAGCAGAGCTAAGGAATGTACAAACCAGGTCAACTAGTGACCTATACACTCTCAAATCTGCTATCATTAGCCACCAAACTGATGGACATAACTCTCCTACTGACAGGTTACCTGTTAAATTACTGCTTTGCTAACCTATGTGCCTCAAACCTGATTACTAGCCCTTCAGTTCCTTATGGTGTGAATTATTTAGTACATGACTTGTAGTACTGTGATACATTGTCACGCCTGAGTTGTCCTCCCTATGTGCAATTATATACATACAGTAGTACACAACCCCTACAATAGATTACTCATTATACTATGTACATGTACAAGTATACTACATTACTAGTATGTTGGGCTGGATTGCACCAGTGACTTTGTTTACTGAGCTACTGCTTTCTAGCAGACGCTGTATACATGTATATATGACTCATTATATTATCAGCTTATATATAACACCATGCTATGATGTGTTACAGTCCAGCAAACTCACAGAGTACTAGTACAAGTGAGGATACTACAACCGCTAGTACTACTACTAGTACTGCTACTCTACCCAACCCTACTAGTACTGCTACTACTAATGATGCAAATACAAGTAGAACGTCCCCAAATAGGCCTAACATATTAGCCTCAGAACTGCACGCCATAGAGAACAGGGTACGTACCTACTATCCACCCAAATGATAGTTGTATGGTGTTATATGCTACAATGTACATACAGTATATAGTACACTAAATTGCTGTATGTAAATACCTTCTAACATTCATGTACCAATTCGTTGCATACAGGTGACAGATTTAGAGTATCTTCAGACTAACTTAGCTTCAGTTCTAAAACATCTTATATCTGAGAAGGTTTGGCTGAACACTACTCTCTCACTAAATACTGTAAAAGAACAGGAGCATCATGTACCAGATAACATCACAGGTAGTTGCTACCCTCATGTCCTTTTGTATTCACTGCAAGTGTTGTACCAATCATCAGGGTTTTGGTATTTGCAGTAACGAATAGTATGCACTGATTGGCAGTTAGCCAAGAGACATATCAGTTTAACCATAACTAGTGTCTTCACGGCCTAAATTTCAGGCACAGGCCAACTTGCTAAAACAAATTTTCTGGTTCCATTCCGTCACAGGGTCGTGAACATACCGGCCTGGGCCAAAACCAGAATTCTTATTTTCACTCGAGAAACCCTGGTGTGCCGCGGAACCCTGGTGTCCCTAGGAAATGGGGATAGTTTTCTCCATCAAGCAAAATCTCAGGCCAATAGCCCTTTGGGCCTAGGCCAGTCGGCCATCTTTGGATTTTTATTTGCTACCCAGTTCGGTCCAAGAGGTCACGAAGAGACTATCTATTACTAATAAATAGAATGTGGACTGCAGAGCTGCAATATCACTCATAGTGTATTCTACACCAATAGTTATTAGTGGTTTCTGTAGCAGCTATTTGTATACACATAGTTGTTACATAGTAACACTTATTGTAACCTATTAGTACTACTATAATAATTATAGTATGAGTTGTCCTCTCCACGTAAATTGTAGACACTCGGTACACTGAAACAGATGTACAGGAAATAGAGGAACGAACCAATCAGGTGCTCAGTAGCATTGATAAATGGAACAGAGTTGAACAGGTGAGTCTCATGGCTTCAACTACTTTACATGGTATTTGTCTATCCTAATCCCCTGTCCTTATTATTCTATCAGCTGAACATATCATGCCATGTAACAGTGGACAGTGTTATAGAGTAATCATACACTGTAGATGCCCTATTATACCCACAACTTATATTGATGTTTTATAGTATTACGACTCTGCTGTTATATTGGTATATTAATTGTATTATTGTTTGACAGACATTACACACCAGTCTAACTGACCTGCACACCACTCACTCCAAGTATAACAGGGAGTTATCATATCTGGCTAACTACTCACTGAACAATGGTATTATCATATCACAGCTGGGTGAGGCTAGACTAAGGGATGGCAATACAATACTGTCTCTTATAAATACTACTTCATGGTTTAGTGGTCAGCTGTACCAGCTCAAGTCAGTTGTAGCTCGGGTAAGTCACCAGTATGGATATACAACATGTGCATGTACATTACATGTCTATACTCTATACAATATACTATACAAGTATGGATATACTACGTGTGCATGTACATTACATGTCTATACTCTATACAATATACTATACAAGTATGGATATACTACATGTGCATGTCCATTACATGTCTATACTCTATACAATATACTATACAAGTATGGATATACTACATGTGCATGTCCATTACATGTCTATACTCTATACAATATACTATACAAGTATGGATATACTACGTGTGCATGTACATTACATGTCTATACTCTATACAATATACTATACAAGTATGGATATACTACATGTGCATGTCCATTACATGTCTATACTCTATACAATATACTATACAAGTATGGATATACTACATGTGCATGTCCATTACATGTCTATACTCTATACAATATACTATACAAGTATGGATATACTACGTGTGCATGTACATTACATGTCTATACTCTATACAATGTGCTATACAAGTATGGATATACTACATGTGCATGTACATTACATGTCTATACTCTATACAATATACTATACAAGTATGGATATACTACGTGTGCATGTACATTACATGTCTATACTCTATACAATATACTATACAAGTATGGATATACTACATGTGCATGTCCATTACATGTCTATACTCTATACAATATACTATACAAGTATGGATATACTACGTGTGCATGTACATTACATGTCTATACTCTATACAATATACTATACAAGTATGGATATACTACATGTGCATGTCCATTACATGTCTATACTCTATACAATATACTATACAAGTATGGATATACTACATGTGCATGTCCATTACATGTCTATACTCTATACAATATACTATACAAGTATGGATATACTACGTGTGCATGTACATTACATGTCTATACTCTATACAATGTGCTATACAAGTATGGATATACTACGTGTGCATGTCTCTACAAGCAGAAAGTGTCCCATTATGATTTAGATTTTCTGAATTATTTATTGGAGTTGACTTGGCCTGGTATTTTCTTCCATTTTGAAGCTAGTTGTCTAAGACAGCAAAACTAAAATGGCCTAGTACATACTCACTGCTAGCATAACAACTACCTGCTAAGTATTAGCAGGTAGTGTTATAAATACAGCTGAGGCCTACTATCATCTGTTGATGATCATTCTGACACTGTCTTAATGTAATTCTCAGAAGGTGTATATCGTGTGCCTCCTCTACACCATCTATATCATGGTTGTTTCCTACAAAATAACTACAGCATTTTATTTGTAGAGGGTAGATAACTCCATCAGGTATAGTTTGCTAGTGTACTAGTACACGCAGTTAGATCGTTCTGTATATTTAATATAGCACTGTACGCTATGTACATGTATGTACATGTATGTATACTTTTATTTTAGTTGGTTGTTTATAATTTCTATACCACTTGGTGAGCTTGGCTTTGCTAACCTTGGTGGTTGCTGATTCTGTTCTGGCAGTGGTTTACTATCACTCTGTCACTCTGAGCTATTTACTGCTGCAGCAAATGTTTGATGTGTACTTTGCTCTATGATTATATGACTATATGATTATGTGATGGTATGACTACATGTATATGATTGTATGACTATATGACTATATGATTATGTGATGGTATGACTACATGTATATGATTTCATGATTACATGACTATATGATTGTATGACTATATATGATTGTATGATTATATTACTATATGACTATATGATTGTATGATTATATGACTCTATGACTGTAGAATGGGAATCTAACAGACAAACTGGCTCAGCAGATGGAGGACAATCTATCTCAGCTTCTACAGCTCATTCAACTCAACTCAATGAAGGTGAATGACATTGTATCAAATTATAAACCTACATGTAGAGTATTCTCATTGCATGTATCCTGTAACGTTATTGGTCTTATGCACATAATGATAATATACAATAGTACATCAAGTACATGTATATGCTTCAGGTATCAACAGTGCAGGATGCTGTTAAAGGGCAAAGAACTCTACTAGGGTCTCAGCTCAATCGTACAGCAGAAGAGCTTATATATCTGGAGAGATCATTGGCATCATTGAGTGTGTTATATAATAACACTCACAGGTGTGTGGGTCAAGTATACAGTATAGTTAGTATATGTTTGACGCAGTATATCGGATACATCTGCATATTCATATAATATATTATAACAGCGTATCCTTATGTGCCCATAGATTATACAGTATATCCTTTTATGGTCATGTCTATTAAACAGTATATCCTTTTATGGGCATATGCAGTATATCCTTTTATGGGCATATGCAGTATATCCTTTTATGGGCATACAAGTACATGTATATACATATACTATAAATACTATATTATATATTAGTACTCTCTCTGAGAAAGTTGTGTCTAACAAGGAGAGATCTGACATGCTGTGGTCTCGTATGAGAATCCTGGACAATAGATTGGCACATGTGAGTAGAGTACACAGATATTCCACTAAATACAACTACATGCATTGTAAGTAATTATTAGCTGACTATTATAAATGTAGTTACTACTGTGACCTTCCACTAGTAGATATAGTGCAGCACTCGGCTTTAGTACACAGTCTACATATAATCTACACATACAAGTAGCTTGTGCACTGGCTAATTTCTTTCTGTAGTATTATATTCACATTGACCTCTTATGTAGAGTACTCTGGTGTGTGTAGGTTGAGGTGAAGTATCTAACTGAAGAGGTCAAAAGATACCAGAAAACTAATGAAGAGCTGAGACTGAGTATCAGACTGATGGAGATGGAGGACCAGCTGGAGGTTATAGAGACTAACATTAACACACAGCAGACCAATCATGGTGAGTTATGATTGGCTAGACTAGGATAGCGTAAACTTCACTCTGATTGGCTAGACTAGATTAACCAGTTTGTTAAGTGAACTCTAGGATTTTATTGCGACTAGTCTCAGCCTGTACAATAATACTATCATTAGCAAACATTCTCCTCATTGGTATTTCATCAATTAGTAATCTTTACTTCTCTTATCTGTGAGGTAGACAACCGGTGTTCAGTATTGTATATTATACAGAAACACTGAATGCCCGACTCAACTCTGTGGGAGAGTCTGTGGGCACACTGACCTCTTCTCTTGCAAATATGAAGAGTGAGTGGACAAGGTTCAGTGACCGACTACCTGGTCTAGAGTTCATGTACAGCGAGGTGCAGATGATGATCAATGTTCTACCTAGAGGTATGTACACTTTAGTCAAGGCTAGAGATCATTGCTAATTCATAGTGTGGACTCCTCGGATTATGCCATTCTACTATGATATCTACGCGAGGTGTGTTTGCTGTTCATGACTTGGTTTGTTGATCAACAGCCAGTGAGAATTAAGATGATGGTCTTAAACTCTTCTTGTAGAATGAAATGTAGAATATTTCTGGTTCATCGGCAGCATTGTGGTATCTGCAGCTGTTTCCTTCTCTCACTTGAATAGACCATCTCTACCAGAGTTGATACAGTTATTATTATGTTATACATTTATAGCATATATATATAGCCTTAGTTACTTGAGTACTACTAGCCTTAGTTCTTCTACTATGCTTACCCACAGACTGTGATGATGTGTACTCGAGAGGTGTCCGTAGCTCTGGTATTAAACTGATTAAACCTGACAAGGCCCACCCTGCTGTACAAGTGTATTGTGGGATTGATACGATGAGAGAGAGGGGTTGGACAGTACTACAACAACGGCATACGGGTGAGCTGCTATGTTAGTAATGTGGCATATGCATGCTATTGTATGTATTATCGTGTGTTTTATTGTATGTATTATCGTATGTGCTATTGTAATATGTACTATTGCAGGGGTTCCCAACTTTTTTTGCTTAGGTACCCTTTGGCAGTCATGTGGCAAACAATGTAGGCCTACCCCTTAGTAAAACCGAAGAATATAGCCTAGATAATGTTGGTTTGATATTACTTGTGTGCATGTGTCATCTAAACAGCTAAATACAGGTATATGCAGTATGGTATAACGTGATTATTTATTAAATCGTTTAATGATAAGTAGCTAATATGCAACTGTCTTAGGTTGTAAATTTTTATGGTTTTCTCACTGGTTTAGCTCAACTCCAACTGTTTATACATTGGAGACTGAATGTCAATAGCTTGATAGTCTGTAATCGAAAATCACTGTCAAAGATGTATTAAGTTGATAACTTGTATTGTATCCCCTAAATCTAGGGGTACATGTACCCGAGGTTGGGAACCCTGTACTATTGTGAGCATCCGCTATCGTGTGTACAGATATACTATGTACATGCATAAGCATAGACATAGAAAGCACACTGGAATGTTGTAGGTAAACTTAGCTTCAATAGAAACTGGACCGAGTACAAGGAGGGATTCGGCGAAGTTAATAGAGATGGAGAGTTCTGGCTGGGTGAGTCGTACCGTCATGTTACGTGTTACATGTCACATGCTACATGTACACATTACATGTCGTACCGTACATTAGGTCAGTTTAGCACAGTATACAGTAGGTCAGTTTAGTACAGTATACAGTAGGTTAGTTTAGTACAGTATACAGTAGGTTAGTTTAGTACAGTATACAGTAGGTTAGTTTAGTACAGTATACAGTAGGTTAGTTTAGTACAGTATACAGTAGGTTAGTTTTGTACAGTATACAGTAGGTCAGTTTACTACAGTATACAGAGAAGAGAAGGAGGCTGACGTATAAAAAACTTGCATGTAGATATATATTGCTACTGACTTCCGGTGTGCGATATTCTACTTGGTAACTTTGTGTCAAGATTTAAAGAATATTAAAATTTATAAAAGTTTCTAAGCTACATGTAGCTATTTTTATCCAAATGGTAAATAAACATACTAAGCTTTCAAATAGCTCAATATAAACTGCTTGAAAGTATCTTCAATTAAAATTATTACTTTATAAATTTGCACTTAGAACACATGTCTACACTTTACAGAGTGAAAATTGTGCTCAATCCACCAGAATCTATTTACACGCAGAATCAAACTTGCTCCAGTTGATCGGCTATATCTAATAATGAAATCTATTTTATAATAAATAAATTACAATTAAAGGATCCCTCTCACTAATTACCCTGCTCAGCAAATCTAGTTTTGTGTCAAAATGGAGGCAGCAGCAAAGTCATGTGTTTCAGAGTTGTGCTCTCAACATATTTCTCCTTCCCATGATGCATCGCGCGATGCGCTAAAGTGCTGCCCTAGGACGAATTTTTGATGAAGACACCCTAAACGGCACTTTTTTTATATAAGTTGTATAGAGAGAGGTTTAGTTTTTTGCAAATATTTTCAAAAGTAGCCTGAAATATGCAAAAATAATCCATGGGCATATACTACTTGCAACCATGCACCTTTCAATTTATATTACACTCTCGAAAAAAGTTTTATTTTTATAGCTGCCATTGTTTATTCGAAACTATGGATTATCATACTAATATCAAATTTTATAAACAAACCAAAGTCACATGACCATGCTAGCGGTCTGCACGTGGTATTTTGTTTACAATACAATTGATCACAGAGTTATTGCAAAGGGGTATATACCACTTTGAGTTATTGCAAGTACCAAGATACTGTACTATCTATCTCCGTTCATGTCTATGGTTTGAGTTGAAAATTCATAGTACACAGAAACGCTAAGAATGGCATTCGAAAGTTGGATTTTTATTTCATAAATTTCATTTTCTGAAGAACATGAGCTCAGTTTATGGCCAGATTGTCAGCCATCACAATACTCAGCATGGTAAGCATTTAATATATGTACTCTTTTTTATTTATTTTGTTTAAAAAACAAACAAATGACTAAGTTTGAAATTAAATATTAAATAAATGATTAATAAAATTGGATAACTTTTAACACAAAAAGTAAGTCATATGATTATT
Organism: Bugulina stolonifera; assembly: GCA_935421135.1. Classification (NCBI taxonomy): domain Eukaryota; kingdom Metazoa; phylum Bryozoa; class Gymnolaemata; order Cheilostomatida; family Bugulidae; genus Bugulina; species Bugulina stolonifera. The sequence goes on along the minus strand of OW285197.1, from coordinate 1,031,075 downwards.
ATATTTCATATTATTACAACATTAGTTGGGCTATATGATGTGATATAATTATAATAATCTAAGTGATTATGATTTTAACATATTTATATTACAATACCGTGAAACTAAATTTTAATATTGAATATAATATTCAATTGAGTTTTGACAATGAACTTTACAAAAATGTGAAGTTATTGTATTGTAATTGTTGTATTAAATCATTAAATTTAAAATAAGTCTTTACATCTACAATATGCATATTCAAATACAATTTACAATACACATATTCTGCGAAAATATAGTTAGTTGATTCATTTAGCCAAGCAAAATTTGAATGTAAATACAAACAATAATTCCATCATAAATTTATTTCTAAAATAATCAATTGACTGATCTGGTCTATTCAAGATATTTGAATTACTGTATTTAGTTTATTCACTCTTTTAACCCCCCCCCCTCGGCTAAATCTAAAAAGTTGGTGGGACTGATACTAACTTCACTAGACACAAATTCACCTCTCTAATGCAGCTGAGCTAACCTAGTGTACTTTTATTTATGTCCACATGGTCAAAATTTCTTTTCGATTAAAACAGCCACGCTTCATTTCTAAAGAGTTTTATGTTTTTATTGTATTTGTATCTTACGATGTACTCACTGTGTTGATTACAGACTAGTTCCAATGCTGTCAGCAAGTAACTTTCCTGACATCGATAAAGACATAGTTGCATTTGATTGTTTGCTGAAAGGAAAGAATGATCTGGTGAGCAGGGTAAAAACGCACACTCACCTTTGATGAAGAATTTGTAAATCGAATGCCAACCTCAATTTCTACATCCAGTTCTTTCTGCTGGTAGGTGTTTATAATTTTTTATGTAGCGATAAGGCTCATTACAATATAGCACTAAAACCTTCTTTTTGAATTAAATTTATGCACAAACTTATAAACTCAGTGAGGTAGATTTCATCAGTCTATTCTTGCAAAATGTGAAATACACAATCATGCTTTAGCTAACAAAACCGACAACCTATGCGATTTAGGAGGTTTTAATTCCGAAGAAGGTCTTCCTTCTGTACCATATCGAACTATAATAATGTCCAGCTCTAGGAGCCGTGGAGGCCCCTCGACTAGCTCTGCTATTGGGCAGCCACGTTAAAGAATTGTGTTTGGCGCCATAAATATTATATTGCTATCATTATTTTTTAGCACAGTGAGATTCCAAAGCTGTATGAAAGAAGGGGAACCTAACTAGACCAATTCCATGCTACCAGACACTGGCGTGGAAATTCAAACTATTCTACAGCTTGCACTATATCATCTTTATCTTCAGTGTTGGAAAAAGCATAGGTAAGTGTTGTAGCAGTAATATGTTATGTACATCAACTTGGTTATCATTACTAGTACTCCGGCATCAGCTATTCAACAGGGTGGGAAATTCTGTTGTGGGAGTTGAACCCAACCATTGATGTTTTTTCTTTGGAATAGCAATATAATTTTGGTGAGGGTCACAACCATTTTTTTTAATAAAATGCTCTACATTTTGAATTGCAGATAATACATATTGGATTGCAAAAGAAGTGTTCTAAATGTACATTTCACCCGTACTCCAAGAGGTTCCCTCATCAAGTAACTATATAAAAGGTGAAGCGTTATAGTGCCTCGGCATTCAAGGTGAACGATTACGATTGAAAACAAACTTCTGCTGGCGCCCTACATGGACTGTGTATCTCATTATGACTTCTGCCCACAATGTATATTATACATACACTGTTCATGTTCAATACTTTACACATGTATTTTACCCTGGTTTCCGCTGTTTTCATTGTTGTATTTTGTTATAAACAGATAACGTAAATCAACAATAAATGTTTCAAGATATTGAAGTTGAATAGTCATTTGATGTTCTCATATTTAATAACTAAGAATGACGATTACATTTTCAGAGAGTACGACAGACCAAATCATTTCAAACATTTTTGTTGAAATGTGCATGCATCATAGTCAGGCGGATTTATACAAATGTACACGTGATTCCATGGCTATTGATTTTAGTCTCCAGCACTTTGCCAAAAGTATACTAACAGGCCTAAATTAATCTTGCAATTATAGCTCAGTGTCATAAAACGTAGAGGGCAATAAAATTTTTCTAGAGTTTGTATTGGTAGATAATCAGTAAATTAATGTTCATAACAACAGCACTTACATGTATTTACAAATGGAAAATTGCGGTTTCATCTAGTAAAATAAACCCTCCCTAAAGACTGGGAAAGATAAGAAAAATAGCACAAAATACATGTTAAATCGAATACAATAGTCTATAAAGTATAAATTTTGAGCCGCGTGTATTTTCAATTGACTATGACTGCAAACACATAAAAATGTTTAACATACAATAAATGAGTAATCTTGGAATTCAAAATAATGATATCTTGGAACAAGCTAACTCTACTCGGCTAATTGCAAATAACCATGAGTGCATAATATTAGTTCTTGTTAACATTAAAGCTTGTGGATTACGATCACTTGAAACGTGGCAGTAACAATCAAATTAATAAATAGAAAAGATCATTAAGGTAACTGCACAATATAGACAAAATCAAACTAGAATTGGCTATCACAGACATCAAATACAACATGTACTGTACTCATAGAAATTCTATTTACTGAAAGATCATACATGAAGTATCAGGCCAACTACTAATACATATATAAATGAAAAAAATTGCAATTGTGTCAGAATATTAATATTTGAAGGTACCAGTCAATACTTTACAAACCTCACGATTGATTTAGCTGCTCAAATTGTTGGTAAGTACGTCAGTTCAAGCATGTTGCTTGGTAGATGTTTCTACAACATTATGTGAACATGTGATCATACTATTGGATCACCTAAAAGTATATTAACGTCAACAGATGGTACCTAAAATCAGCCCACACTAAGCAACAGAATATAACTGCTAGGTACAATGTACTAGATTGAAAATGATGAATACAAATCAAACCGACGCTGATTTTGCTAGGCTACATTCCAAAAACCACAGTACAGGAAAGTAATATGTACATGCAGCAGTGTTTACAGTGAAAACTTTGCTGAATCTTGAAAGTGTATGATGCACTTACCTTATGTATACCTATGTAAAACGAGTCAACTTAGTGTCCAAGGTACAATACTCGTCACTCAAGTATGACTTGAAGAGGTTGCGATTGATGTGACTTCACATTCCTGGGTCATAGTCTTGACAAACTACTAAAAAGAAGCATTCATTACACACATTTTAGTCATCATAGTATTATTATTACAATAGAGAAAGAAAATGAGTTGAATATAGTGTCATCAAAAGTTTATTTTACTTACGGCTGCAATCAAATGATGCAATTATTTTGAAATTCAATAAATTAAATTTTTGATCAGGTACTGCATACAGGCCTACATATATGTAGACAGCAACAATCCTAGTTGATAAAGTTAATATTATAATCCCAATATTTTATTTCCAATTTGCATTTTATCCATTTTAGTAGAGTTTAAAATAGTAAAGTACATGTATGTAATATGATTTATGAATAATGTATAATATAATATAATTAGCCATAAGTAACTAGCATGTTATTTTAACAAATCACTTATGTATCAATGTGAGTAAGGGGTAAATAACAATAATCATCATTGCTATATTCACATGTATAGATATTTTTTAATATCAATTACACTGTGACTGTGACATAGATAGATCATAGTACATTAAAATTAAAAATTAAATTAAAATCAAAAAGAAAACAAAGTTACTTTCAATGATTTAATTGCAATTTTTGCTATGCTTGCCATATACCTTGTATCGTATCATCTCTCGATAGCATTTACATATTGCAACAATAACTTCATTTTGGAAAAAGCAAAATACTATATTCTATTCTGTCCACAGTCAACTGACTCCCATCGATCACCCGATAGATTTTCCCACACGTGTGCACGCACATGCGATTTAGTTAGCCAATTATAATACAGTGCAAGTAACCAATCATGACGTTTGCTCTAGCGAGCACGTGGGTGTCTCAAAGTGTAAACAAAAACGGTGAGAGGGGTCCTTTAAGCTCGAATCCTGGTGAAAAGATGCTAAGTTTGTGTGATACATTTCTTTCACTACGAAATTTGATTAGCCAACATCTAATGTCTTTGTAATAGCTGGGATTCTAGTGAAGTTGGTAGGCTGGTATTTGAGCTACTGCAACAGCCCTAATAAATGAAAATGATGCTATGAAACCTAGGTTATCACACGAATGTATGTTTGCACAGTAGTACATGGTTTAGTGTAGTGGACAGTAGGTTAATATGTTACTTCCTTTCTGTTGCTAGGCAATCTGGTAATACACTTCCTTTCTGTTGCTAGGCAATCTGTTAATACACTTCCTGCCTGTTGATAGGTAACCAGTTGACACACACACTCACCACCAAGGCCAACTTCACTGTTAGGTTTGACATGTGGACGCTGAATGGTAGCTACATCTACGCAGAGTACGAACACTTCCAGCTTCTCTCAGAGTCCGAAGGCTATAGACTACGTGTATCAGGTATAGACTACGTGTATCAGGTATAGACTACGTGTATCGGGTATAGACTACGGGTATCAGGTATAGACTATGTGTATCAGGTATAGACTACGTGTATCGGGTATAGACTACGTGTATTAGGTATAGACTACAGGTATCAGGTATAGACTATGTGTATCAGGTATAGATTACGTGTATCAGGTATAGACTACGTGTATCAGGTATAGACTACGTGTATCGGGTATAGACTACGTGTATCAGGTATAGACTACGGGTATCAGGTATAGACTATGTGTATCAGGTATAGACTACGTGTATCAGGTATAGACTACGTGTATCAGGTATAGACTACGTGTATCAGGTATAGATTACGTGTATCAGGTATAGACTACGTGTATCAGGTATAGACTACGTGTATCAGGTATAGACTACGTGTATCAGGTATAGACTACGTGTATCAGGTATAGACTACGTGTATCAGGTATAGACTATGTGTATCAGGTATAGACTATGTGTATCAGGTATAGACTACGTGTATCAGGTATACACTACGTGTATTAGGTATAGACTACGTGTATCAGGTATAGACTACGTGTATCAGGTATAGACTACGGGTATCAGGTATAGACTACGTGTATCAGGTATAGACTACGTGTATCAGGTATAGACTACATGTATCAGGCTGGTCGACATTTCACTTTACTGCATGGTTACTATCTGTGAGCCACCCCCCCCCCCAACCTTACCGTTTAATGTCTGTATGTGTCACAGGCTACAGAGGAAATGCTACAGACTCCCTCAAACACAGTAACAATATGAGCTTCAGTACCATAGACACAGACAATGACATGAGCTCCATGCACTGTGCACTCTTCTATACTGCAGGTAAGTTGTCTATGTCTATGTAGCACTGTGTATAGAGCGTATTATACTATATATATGATAGAGTATACTGTGTATATGATAGAGTATACTGTGTATATGATAGGGTATACTGTGTATATGATAGAATATACTGTGTATATGATAGAGTATACTGTGTATATGATAGAATGTACTGTGTATACGGCAGACTGTACTGTGTATATGATAAAGTGTACTGTGTATATGATAGAGTGTACTGTGTATATGATAGAGTATACTGTGTATACGATAGAGTGTACTGTGTATATGATAGATTGTACTGTGTATACGATAAAGTGTACTGTGTATACGATAGAGTATACTGTGTATACATTAGAGTGTACTGTGTATACGATAGAGTGTACTGTGTATACGGCAGAGTGTACTGTGTATACATTAGAGTGTACTGTGTATACGATAGAGTGTACTGTGTATACGGCAGAGTATACTGTGTATACGATAGTGTGTACTGTGTATACGATAGAGTGTACTGTGTATACGATAAAGTGTACTGTGTATACGATAGAGTATACTGTGTATACATTAGAGTGTACTGTGTATACGATAGAGTATACTGTGTATATGATAGAGTATACTGTGTATACGATAAAGTGTACTGTGTATACGATAGAGTATACTGTGTATACGATAGAGTGTACTGTGTATACGATAGAGTGTACTGTGTATACGGCAGAGTGTACTGTGTATACGATAGAGTGTACTGTGTATATGATAGAGTATACTGTGTATATAATAGAGTATAATGTGTATATGATAGAGTATAATGTGTATATGATAGAGTATACTGTGTATATGATAGAGTATACTGTGTATATGATAGAGTATACTGTGTGTACGATAGAGTATACTGTGTGTACGATAGAGTATACTGTGTATATGATAGAGTGTACTGTGTATATGATAGAGTATACTGTGTATATGATAGAATATACTGTGTATATGATAGAGTGTACTGTGTATATGATAGAATATACTGTGTATATGATAGAGTGTACTGTGTATATGATAGATTGTACTGTGTATACGATAAAGTGTACTGTGTATACGATGGAGTATACTGTGTATACGATAGTGTGTACTGTGTATACGATAGAGTGTACTGTGTATACGATAAAGTGTACTGTGTATACGATAGAGTATACTGTGTATACGATAGAGTGTACTGTGTATACGATAGAGTGTACTGTGTATGCGGCAGAGTGTACTGTGTATATGATAGAGTGTACTGTATATATGATAGAGTGTACTGTATATATGATAGAGTATACTGTGTATACAATAGAGTGTACTGTGTATATGATAGAGTATACTGTGTATACGATAGTGTGTACTGTGTATACGATAGAGTGTACTGTGTATACGATAAAGTGTACTGTGTATATGATAGAGTATACTGTGTATATGATAGAGTATACTGTGTATATGGTAGAGTATACTGTGTATACGATAGAGTATACTGTGTGTACGATAGAGTATACTGTGTGTACGATAGAGTATACTGTGTATATGATAGAGTGTACTGTGTATATGATAGAGTATACTGTGTATATGATAGAGTGTACTGTGTATACGATAAAGTGTACTGTGTATATGATAGAGTATACTGTGTATACGATAGAGTGTACTGTGTATATGATAGAGTATGCTGTGTCTATGTTATAGGATGGTGGTACAAGCACTGCCAATACGCTAACCTCAATGGTCGATACACTGTGGGCGTGGTCTGGTTCAATCATGTAGTTGATGAGTGGGTGGAACTTAGCCGGACTAGGATTATGATTTCTCAGGGTGCTTGACTGTCGTGCCCCTTTGAGATTAATTCTCTCAGGGAACTTAGGCAACACAATATATAAGCTGGTTATAATATTATCTCCCCTGTATTTGTTCTTACAGTGCTCCTTTTAATTAGCTTAATGTGTCAATTATAATACTTTTAGATGACTCTAGATGACTTTACTGCTTAGAATTATATCAGCTGTTGTAATAGATGCACACATGATCTGTACTTTAGTGTCATTATAGTCTGTGTAGGATAATATTTTCTTAGTAATACGCAATTATTTAGTTAGTACAATATTATGTTTTTTCTACTAAGTTCCATACAGTTCATGTAGATAACAAGTATTTATGAAATAAAATAAGTAGTCATCATTCTATTACGTCTTTTGGTATCCAGCAGACCTGCCAAGTAACCAGACCTGCCAAGTCACCAGGTTCTTCTTACGAGAAGACACCCTTTCCCATCCTCAAGATTTGAGAGAGCTAGACACTACTTGTTCAACAACAACATGATGCTTATTAAATTCACCAGCTTCTTCCCCACTCATATATTTTTGCCAAATTCAAACCATTTACTTGCAATTCCAGTTAAATAACACAAATTTCGTTAAATCTGAGAGACCATCTTTGATCCCTAATGCTCTACAGTATTTGGAGGCAAGGAGTCACTATTACTGTATCAGCTATGGCTATCATGTGATGTGTCTACTGGATATGTTTGTAGTGGTGTGCACTGCACTGCTATATATATGTATATACCATTGTACATGTATATACACTGAGTCATGTGCATGTACATGTACAGTGTATGTACCAAAACAGAAAACATGGTGATTGGAATGTCCTTGCTGGCCAACTGCTTGGTTTGAGCAGGTTTTGAGTAAATCAGCACAAAGGAGTAACTAGGTTGGTAGGTCTGTACTGGTGGTAAGGTGCAGTAGTGGAGAATTTAGGTAGCTTTAGTTCCTTGGTTGTAGTTAGGGCTTGAGGCAAGGACAGCCAACCAACAAAATATAGAGAAGACAACTTCTCCTGCTTTCAGTTTAGCCAAAGAACAAAGGCTATCTCAAATTTCTCCTCTTCTGTACCTAACTTGGCAAGTGACTGCTAACTGGGATAACTTTTGTCAGAGCTGCTTCTGTCTGCACTGTTTGCAAAGAGCAACATGCTGCTACATGTACTTGTATACTTGACTGTAACTTGTAGCTACTTGTATACTTGACTGTAACATGCAGCTATGTGTATACTTGACTGTAGCTTGTAGCTATGTGTATACTTCACTGTGACATGCAGCTATGTGTATACTTGACTGTAACTTGTAGCTATGTGTATACTTGACTGTAACTTGTAGCTATGTGTATACTTGACTGTAACTTGTAGCTATGTGTATACTTGACTGTAACTTGTAGCTACTTGTATACTTGACTGTAACATGTAGCTATGTGTACACTTGACTGTAACTTGTAGCTACTTGTATACTTGACTGTAACTTGTAGCTATGTGTATACTTGACTCTACAATCTGGTTGGGCACACTCTCCTAGTATTATAACACTGAGCATGCCAGTGTTATCAGCTTTGCTAATATGTGGTACAGCTCAACAACTGTTACTAGTACAATGTATATAGAAAATCATCAAAATTATGTTATATTTATATAATAATTTACATGTGCTCTCTATTAATATAATTATAATGCAATATATTGTCGTTGTACTTCAGTAGATATAAACCACATTTAAGTAGGACACCATTTGTTTAACCACTGCACTACTTTCAAGGATGTACAAGTATACACAACATAATTATTTTATATCAGAATTTGACAAGTTGGCTGGTAGCTTAGTGACCCTTGAACTTCTGCTTCTACATTGGAGTTGGTGGAGTGATTAGCAGTTGAGTTTTTCTTAGTGCATGTATACAGTAGACCAAAGTACTACTGGAGTATGTAATAGACTAGAGTATATAATAGACTAGAGTATATAATAGACTAGAGTATGTAATGGACTAGAGTAGTGTTGGAGTATAAATAATAGACTAGATGGGTAAATCTGTGGAGACCCAGCTAAACACACTGAGGGAACTTTTATTACATACACGTAAGTTATTCTTGGTAAATAACAATCTTGCTGATTGAAAGATACATGTAACAGGTGTATGCTGTATGTTGTACGCATTGTAGACTATAATGTACTACTATGTATGTATTACATGTTACATGCTGTGTGCTATGTGTACATGAACTACAAGTACAAATGTATGTTAGGCTGTACACAGATTCATTCAGTGATGCCCTTTATTTGATTCTTGGACAGAAAGCCCTCCCCAGATGAAAATTACGTCACAGAGATCTACACCATCAGTAGGATATAATCAGGGAGGTAGGTACACCACCCCCTCACTCATCAGCTAACACCTGAGCTATTGAATGAATTACTACAGTACATACACTTATACCTATATGTATACATGTACATGTACATACCACACCTATTAATATACCTAATAATAATATCTATATGTACAATGTACATGTGCATACATGTACATGTAGGCCCTACACCTACAATACACCTATAATATTATATACATGTACACACTACACCTACATGTATACACATATATCTGTATGTATATACATGTACACACCACACCTATACGCATACATGTACATGTGTATCTACTATTTATATGTATATATTGAGGAATGTACATGTTTGTCCACTGCTGAATCTCAGCTAAAGTGCTCAATGTTTATAACAAAGCTAATTATTGTTTGGTTGAATCTCACTGTTTTATGTCTTCTATTACTTCTATTACTAGTAGTGAGATTCCACCAAACATTATACCTATATGTATATACATGTACACACTACCACCTAATACACCTAAATACCTATATGCATATGCACATGTGATGTACATGTACTCGTATGTAGATAAGTAGCTGGTCTAGTACAGTACATGTTTGTATTATGGCTAGTCTTTTTCAAATGTTTTGTTATCTTTTCATTTTGCAAGGAATTTGGTAGTCAAGTATAAAACATACTATGTACCCAGGAGTTGTCATCTCTCTTCCTATCGTTTATAACAGGCATGGCCACAACATTCGATACAGGAAATGTAACTATAGATACAAGAAGAGGAAGTGTGAATCTAGATCCTGATGAGTGTAATATACTCTTACTGTCAGCGGTTGCAGTGACTGCAGGGCTTATTCTCTCCACTGTCCTCATACTCTGCTGTCTTGGGTATAGGAACTACCGCAGGTGAGTGTATGTAACCGCAAGTGGGTGTATGTAACCGCAGGTGGGTGTATGTAACCGCAGGTGGGTATGTGTAACAGCAGGTGGGTGTATGTAACCGCAGGTGGGTGTATGTAACCGCAGGTGGGTGTATGTAACCGCAGGAGGGTGTATGTAACCGCAGGTGGGTGTATGTAACCGCAGGTGGGTGTATGTAACCGCAGGTGGGTGTATGTAACCGCAGGTGGGTGTATGTAACCGCAGTTGGGTGTATGTAACCGCAGGTGGGTGTATGTAACCGCAGGTGGGTGTATGTAACCGCAGGTGGGTGTATGTAACCGCAGGTGGGTGTATGTAACCGCAGGTGGGTGTATGTAACCGCAGGTGGGTGTATGTAACCGCAGGTGGGTGTATGTAACCGCAGGTGGGTGTATGTAACCGCAGGTGGGTGTATGTAACAGCAGGTGAGTGTATGTAACCGCAGGTGGGTGTATGTAACCGCAGGTGGGTGTATGTAACCGCAGGTGGGTGTATGTAACTGCAGGTGGGTGTATGTAACCGCAGGTGGGTGTATGAATGTATTACTGTATCATTGCTGTAACACTGCTCAAATATAAATGCATATGTCCGTATATTACGCTAAACTAGCATGCTCATGATAGAGTGTTTTTATTCCAAAAATTTTTATTAACTGAGGGCAGCCACACATTCTATTTCCATAGTTGTGATGAGGTCAAACCGTGACTGACTGATCGATGAGTGGGGTTTGTACAGCACGATGGTCAGACATAACTGTTACACCATTTCCCTTGAGGCTGCGGTATAGGCTGAGATACCCTTGTGAGGCATTTCATCTTTCGCCCGTATCAGCTTGTAGCTGGTGACGAGAGCAACGAAACCTGTCATACACAAATTCTGGTCACCCCACGCCCCATGTCATTTCAACTAGTGGATAGTAAGCAAGTGCTGCATTAAAATGTTAAAGACAGTTTCGTTTACATATGTCAAAGTAAAGATGACGTGAGAAAGCTGTACATGTATGTGTCCAACTTTACACGGGCCAATTCATCTGTAAATAATGTGACTCACCAGGTCTAAGTTATCAGGAGGAACCGGTGACATGCTGCCCCAGACTGGTGCTGCCGATGACCCTGAGAGAGAAGAGAGATATGCTATGGTGGAGGTAACTCCTCGGTCTCGGATGTCAGAAGCTGCAATCAGCCCTGCTGGTATGTGAAGTTAACCAATGACACTGTACATGCTCTCTGGTGGTCACATGCTATGCTATTGCACTGTACACTATATTGGTGAGGGATTGTAGGTAGACATAACCATCTGACTTCATCATGTCCTGAAATGCAGCAGCTGAGTAACATACAGCATGTTTCCATGTTATGGGCAGATTTATATACTGGCACGGTTCCATCTTTCCGTAGAGCCAGATGTGGAGGCAGCAAATTGTGATACAAACAGGGAGGTACCAGATGTGATGCTAACCAGCTACAGTAACTGTATATATTACTCTACGTCCAGCTCAAGGTTATATTTACACAGTATTACTATGTAATATGTAATATATACAGATTATGTAATGTAATATGTGGTGTAATATATAATATGTGATGTAATATATAATATGAACAGTCATGCCAGAGTACTATTATTATAGGTCCCAATAGGAGTATAACTTTCATAAAATCTCCAGCCAAACAGTCACGATTTTCTACCAAAATTCAGGGGATATTGAGATGGTTGAGCGTTAATGTACTGATTCGTAATTTCACCATAATTGCCTGAATTTTGCCAAAACTTGTGACTGTGCTACCCAGATTATAGGGAGGGATACATATTGTAATGGTTTTTGGTTTCTGGTATGGTTGTCCTAAGACGACTCCCGACCCAAAGCAAAGTGCCTATGAAAGATTAATCGGGGTCAGTAAGCAAAGAACTACCAAAGACGACCCATGTGATCCCGAGTTATGCTTGTTTACTATACTGAGAAAGAGAGTGATCCGACCTAGTAGGCAGTTCGTGTTGCAAGGTCGAGGACCTTAACAACTAGAATGACCTATCTACGAAGTGAAAGTCTCTGTATATAAGTATAGATGTGTCTTTATTGAGATCCAAGCAAGAACTGAGACAACAAACGTAAAAACAATGCCCTTTATATAGTAAGAGAACTTCCGGAGAAAGTTCCGGTAAAAAGGCCGACGTAGTGTCGGGAAAAGACGACATAGGGTCGTCCAGAAACTGTGCAACAATATGGCGGCCAGAAGCCCGATGGCCGACCCAAAATGGGTCGGGTTATTACAAAAGATGCTTAGAATCATCCAAATCATATACAAAATGAATATCAAGTAATTCTGAGAGGTCGGGCTTCTTTACATGGGTATAAAAACAGTACAATGTCTTAGTAAGGCTATATACAAGTATACAACAAGATTCGACTAAGTAGTAAGGAATACAAGCAGATATACATGTGGGTATACATTGTAGTTAGTGTCAGGTGGTTAAAGAAGACTGTGCGTAACCCTTACAATATTATGTACATACATGTCGGCTAACAAGAGAGTAGACAACTCTATGCATTAACAAATGCAAGTGCCATCCATTGTCCATATTTGTACACGTATATTACTATTACTGATCACTATGTACATGTACTTGTATACAATGTCCAGAAGTGAGACGTTTACCAACACGACATTTCGTAACTCTACTGCACCAGAAGGAGGAGACCGATCAGGAAGGAAGGAGGAAACAGTTTTCACAGGTGAGTGGTGGAATGAGTCATAGACGAGAAGGTTATCAGATTATTGTCGTTATGTACATGTGGATACACATACACATATACATGCATGGTCAAATAATGTAATGATTATATTTTTATTACCGCATAACAATATTGTAATGGTTTCTGGGTTTGAGTGTGTACATGTATGTCGTCCTAAGATGACCTCTTGCTAAAGATGAAGGATCTATGAGTGGTGCTAGACCTTCTGATTACATGAAAGATCAACAGGTACTAGTGGTCCAATGACTACTCAAGATGACCCATGTGGTCCCGAGTCAGTGCTATCTTGCTATACTGAGAAAGAGCCTGTTCAGTCCTAGTAGGCAGTTCAGGTAGCAAAGTCGGAGACCTTGTCAACTGGAACGACCAATACTACGAAGTGAAGACTCTGTATAAGTAGTATAGAAGTGTCTTTATTGAGACCCAAGCATCAACTGAGACAATGAACATAAAAACAGTGCGCTTTATATACATGTACTATTAGAACTTCCGGAGAAAGTTCTGGTAAAAAGGTCGACATAGGGTCGTCCGGAAATTGCACAACAACATGGCGGCCGGAAGCCCGAGGCCGACCCAAAATAGGTCGGGTACAATAAAAGATGCTTAAAATCATCCAAATCATGTACAAAATTAATTACAGCCAATTCTGAGAGGTCAGCCCTCTTTACATGGGTATAAAAAGAGTATAATTGCTCAGTAATGCATAAATAAAACAAGTACATGAATTATGTAATAGTTATTCATAACAAGTGCAATGCAGTACTGGAAGCTGAGTATAGAGTTGCATTTACCATTAAAATATTATGAATTTGAATTTTGAATTTGTGTATTGAGCAGTCAGGAGCTCTGTTTCACACTCATATATGTAACAAGGTGTCCATAGTATGAGGTGCTGTTGGTTCAGAGTGCATCTCTGCTGCTCATCTGCCAAGCTTCCTTTTTCAAAGTTGCTGAGCTGGTGTACCGGCAATGTGCCATGTCTGCTGTGCCAGGCGACTGGGTGCTGTAGAGGCCTCGGGTTCAAACCTCAGCCATGGCCTAGTGTTTATATAGATGTGAAATTTTGAGTTCTTGACTGCCTGAAGGACAAATTCACAGTTTGTTGTTTAAAACATAATAATGTAGAAATGGCCAAACCCTCTACCACCTGATAGATAGCATGTACTTTCAAAATAATATTAACTTCATGTAAAGTGTGTTGGCCCTGTGCACTGCAATTGTGATTGAGGCAGTAAACTGGTTATATAGCAAAGTATACTGTGATCTAGTAGTACATGCAGTATACCTGATAGTTATTCCATTGGTGGAGCAGTGTTGTATTGTTGCACTAGTCTGAAGCCTGTGGCCACTGTTTTATTTTCTAGAGTTGGAAGATTCTGAGAACTCGCACCTCTACAGTTCTATTGACCAATTGAGACCTCGATCTGAGGTTATGCCAGAGAAGACAGGATGTGCTACTGATGCTCATTCCCCGTCTCTGTCTGGTAGATCTACACAGCCGGTCTGCCCGAGTAAGGGTGGTCAGCTTGTCGTACCCACTCTTCCAGGTACTGCAACTTTCTTCACCTGCATTGTTCACCATCTACTATAAAGCTTAGGCCACACTGACGCAAATTTTCTTGCAAATAGCGAATTTTGGCCAAAGGCGAATTCGCAAATTAGAATCGAGCGTGCCACACTGCAAAAGCTATAAGCGAATTCGCATTGATTTCACCCAATGAGGGATCAAAAATTATTATCCTCGGTCACGGTTCTCATTCACTGCAGAACTAGAACTCCGAAAAATGTAAAATAAAATTATAATTAAAATAGAATAAAATAAAATAATTATTTTATTCTGACTTTTATTCGTTTTACACAATTCTTGCAAACGGAATTAGTCATTTTATTGTTCATCAGTTAAAATAAATATTTTAATATAATAATTTAAACTCATGATTGATTGAAAATCCGTGGCTCTGAACACGTGACAGTAGCGTGACAAGTAAAAATTGGCCAATCACAAATTAGCGAGTTGCGAATTAGCTGATTGAGATCAGCGAGTGCGAAATCGCTAATTTTGCGCTAATTCGCACAAAATATGCGATTTGCGATTTCGCCACTGGCCAAAATTCGCTTTTCGCTAAAAATTCGCTGCAGTGTGGCCTACGCATTATACTGAATCCTTATACAAACAGAGGCAGGCATAATCACTACATGTGGCTGATACTGTTATTATTATTATAGAAAACGGATGTGAATAAGTCTGGATGTGTATAATATAGGTATAGGTAGGTAGACCTAGAGACGTGATGATTCATTCCGACACGTGTTTTACCTGCGTGCACCTCACCCCTTCCTCAGTAACGAAGTTGCAGCTGACTGCTGCATACACCAGTGATGGTGTCTCCCTACAGCGTTGCTACTATAGAATACATGTACAGTATGTAATTATACAAAGTAATTACATGTATATTGTATATATACAATGTACATTTCACATTGTAGAGGATCATTCAGTGAATAGAAAACTCCAGGTGAGTCAAGAAAAAATGCAAACTTCTAAGAACAGTGCAGAAGACATGCCTGCTATCGTGACATCATCAACAGACATGCCCGCTGTCGTGACATCATCAACAGACATGCCCGCTGTCGTGACGTCATCAAAAGATGTGCCAGCTGATGTGATGTCACCAAAAGATATGCCTACAGATGCATGATGTCATCCAGTTCTTGGACGACATGAGCAGAGCAGCTGATGTGTCTGTACTGAAGTTGCTATGGTGTATGGGGACCGATTTACTTGGATATTGTTGTTCATCATGCAATAATTATAATAGCTTCTATTATGTGAATAAATAGAGAAGACAACTTAACTAGCTTCTGCTCTAGTGGAGAAGCAGAACCATGTCAGAGTTATCCACTCCTACACCTGAATTACTACTTGTTCATCGAATACTATCATTATGCATATATTCTATTATTATTATAATTATTATTATAGTTTCACCCTTGTACTATCACTTTTTACAGTGTGACATGATCTGTTACAATCCCATGAGATACTGTTATTATACACACTATTATTATACAATACATACATATACACTGTATATATAACACTTTACAAGCGTAGATATAAAGTCTGCACATACATGTAGTCACGTAGAGTATTGGCAGATTGATGCAATGGGTAGAATATTATTATTTCTATTAAATAGTTAAATATGGATAACAGCAGCCTAATTGATTCTTGTATGAGAATAAATAAGCTGTATATTGGTATGTGATAAAATGCATTATATTTCTTACAAGTTATCTTCTAGACTATGAAACTACAACTTGGCAAATGAATGAGAGAGTGAGCATAACTTTAACGTTTATAGAAATAAAAATATGCACTATTGTTCAGAATACTAGAGCAAAAGAAGCAGAAACATTAGTATTAAAATGGACTGGTAAAAGGAACCATTGGCTGTCTACAGAATATAATATAGTAAAGGTAATTAGTATTTTATACAATCAAATATAAGAGAAGACAATTTCTGAATTCTGAAAAATAATAATGCATGTACATGTAATTGTACATAAAATTTACACCCGGATAATACCTAGTGAGTATGTGATATATAGAAAAGGATGTTGCATAGTAAGTTAGTGCGAGCAAATACAAAAATAGTACAAACTGGATTAATATAAGAACAGGAACACATGTATGAGTCAGTACATGTAATATTTGCTGCCATTATGTATGAACCAATCAGTGTCTCAGTCTAAGACCAGCAGAGTAAATGGTATGTAAGAACCTGGGTAAGACTCTGGAACAGTTTGTCTACTCAACATATGATTGGTTAATCAAATATGACATTGCATTATGACATCATTGACCACACCTCATCTAGCAGTATTGTTGGCAAATTATAGCCTGTATACAAGATGTAATTAGTCAGTGGTGTTTCCAGCACTGGCGCTGGTGGTGGTTTCCCCAACACTTGCACTGGTGGTGGTGTCCCCAACACTTGCACTGGTGGTGTCCCCAACACTTGCACTGGTGGTGCTATCCATTGCACTTTGGTTGATAGCAGGAGTTGCATATGTGGGATTTGAAACGGCACCACCCTCTCTATCTTCAGGCTTATATCCAGATCTGTGTATTAGACAGCAAACAAATAATATACAGATACCTTGAAACTGCTACAATTTGCACAATGGACCATTGCATTGTGTGAGATAACTTGACGCCACAAGATAACCTCTAAACACATGTTGGCAAATAATTGCATTGGAGCCGGACTAAACCTCAACTACAAGATGTGAGACACGTAATGGCTATATTTTACGATGCCAAGCCTGTCACATAGTAGCAGTGGTGCACTGTACATTGCATGTATTTGTAACTCATCAAAAATACATTGTAGTTTAGAAATGGAGGAAAGTATAACACGAGTATTCCAATTAGGGATCCACTTACGGAGTTGTCCCCTCTGTACTGTCAGCATTATTGGCACCAGAAGTAACAACCACATCATCTAGGTCAGTGACTTTGTCATCATCCACACTGGTGGTCGAATTCCTGAACAATGATTCATCTTCTTTAAATCTCGAGGCCACCCGGTCAGTTGGGTAGTACATTGACATACCCACCGCACCTCTCTCTAGGGGAAACTCTGCCAAAGATCTAGATTTTATGTCCTCTTTTCTTCTACAGCTGAATGTTAGACAATCAATTACATTTGTGTATGCAAGTTAAGTAGCCAATCACATTCAAGTATGCAAAGTAGGTGAGCAATAGATTCAAAGGTTTGCATAATAAATTGAAACGTACTACATGTACACTAATTATTTAAATGAAATGCAACTGAGAGTAGAAGCATGGGAGTCTAGCAACACAAGTGTGATGGTAGTACTTAATCTGTAGCCACGCCCACAGATCTCAAAGCACTTTGTAAACGTTGAATAACTTATAAACAAGTGAACAAAGAGCGTAAAAGGAAAGATGTTTCACTCCGGTCAAAAACTGTCTCCCTCCCGCCTCCAAACGCGGTACGGATTAAGTAAGGAGTTGTGACACCTTGTATGCAAATCCGTTATGATGATTGTCGTTCCACGGACCAATAAGAAGCGCTTCCCTACAACGGGCTCGTATAAACTCTCTATTTCCACTAACGAGATATCAATACAGGATCCTAAATATAATTAATCGATTACAGTCGAACAGCTATCCAAAATATTAGTAGGCAAATGGGGGGAGGGGGGGGGAAGCTGATCGCGGAACGTCGGTACCGCCAAATTAGGTGTATTTGGCGAGACAGGATATTATCATTGAGTGATCCCTCTTTCCTTTTACCCTCTTTGAAGTGAATAGAAAGTTGAATATCTCACCCAATAGCCTAACTAGCGAAGGTCATGTCAATCATTGAATGCCCGTGCTATATTCTACCTTATACTACGGCAACATGTCGTGTGGCAAAGAAGAACATTTGCTATTACTCTACTCACTGCTTACACCATCCATTGGCCACACAGCAGACTGTCAGTAGTATTAGCCCTAGAGCAAGCACTCCACCGACTGTAGCGCATATCGGTATGAGGTAGAGGTTTATGTCACTATCCTCAGAGTCTCCAGCTGTAAATACAGTACAGTAAGTAGTCAATAGTCCACCGTGTAATGGTACGCCAAATCGTATCTTACATCTGACACTCATTCTTGTGTGCACATAATTGTATATATCTGCTTGTACTTTACTCCTATACTATTGTGATGGTACAGGACATTTGTATACGACTCCAACTCCCGGACGAAGCTCCATCGCACTTTAAGTGCTCAGTAGTTGTTATAGCGCTACTCATCTGACACTCACATTCTCATAATTAGTGTTCGTATACTTACCTTTAACTGCATTGCATGTCCAAACCATTAATTACTGTCTATATACGTGTCTCCATGTGCTCATACTCACTACTTATTCATGTATTGTTCCACTATATAACTGTATATACTTACATGAATGTTACTAAGTCTTTTTAATGCCTTTTATACCCATGTACAGAGGCCCGACCTCTCAGAATCCATTGATATTCATTTTGTACATGAATTGGACCATTATAAGCAACTTTTGTAGAACCCGACCTATTTTGGGTCGGCCGTCGGGCTTCCGGCGGCCATCTTGTTGCGCAACTTCCGGACGACCACACGTCGTCTTTTCCCGACGTCACGTCGGCCGGAAGTCCTTATACTATATAAAGGGCACTGTTTTACTGTTCATTGTCTCAGTCTACACTTGGCTTTCAATAAAGACACATCTATACTTGATACAGAGACTTTCTCTTCCTTTTACTAGGTCATTCGCTTAGCGAACCGCCTACTAGGTCGAACTACTCTCTTTCATTGTATAGTCTGAAGGTCAGACTTGGGACCAGATGGGTCGTCTTTGGTAGTTCTTGGGCTACTGAGACCGCTCGATCTTTCATGTAATGCGAAGTCCTATTACCACTCATAGGCACTTCATTTCTGGGTCGATAGTCGTCCAAGGACGACCGCACCAAATCACAGAAACCATTACACTATTGTATATAGTTACATGACTATTACTAAGTCTTTTAATGCCTTTTATACCCATGTACAGAGGCCCGACCTCTCAGAATCCATTGATATTCATTTTGTACATGAATTGGACCATTATAAGCAACTTTTGTAGAACCCGACCTTTGGGTCGGCCGTCGGGCTTCCGGCGGCCATCTTGTTGCGCAACTTCCGGACCACCACACGTCGTCTTTTCCCGACCTTACGTCGGCCGGAAGTCCTCATACTATATAAAGGGCACTGTTTTACTGTTCATTGTCTCAATCTTCACTTGGCTTTCAATAAAGACACATCTATACTTGATACAGAGACTTTCACTTCCTTTTACTAGGTCATTCGCTTAGCGAACCGCCTACTAGGTCGGATCACTCTCTTTCAACGTATAGTCTGAAGGTCAGACTTGGGACCAGATGGGTCATCTCTGGTAGTTATCGGGCTACTGAGACCGCTCGATCTTTCATGTAATGCGAAGTCCTATTACCACTCATAGGCACTTCCTTTCTGGGTCGATAGTCGTCCAAGGACGACCGCACCAAATCACAGAAACCATTACAACCGTATGGCTACATGGAGACACCATATGGCTACATGAAGACACCGTATGGTTACCTAGGAGACACCGTATGGCTACCTAGGGGATATTGTATGGTTACTCGAGAGGCACCATACCTGGGCAGAATGTGATTTCCAGAAACCAAAATTGGTGACACTAGTAGTCTTTCATAAAGACAAAGCGTTTAATCTACATGATGTGCCCGCATGTCTATTATCATTCTGGTAAACAATCCATGATAAGTCACAGATAGGCAGAGCTGTGTCCAAGTTAAAGATTTACGTGACTTGAACTTTGCTTGAACTTGCCAACTTGCCGGCTTGACTTGATTTTGACTTGTATATCAATGTGACTTGACTTGGACACAAGAATGACTTGTGACTTTGATTTTGGTTCTGCCAAGTCAATGTGGAGGATAAAAGTGTTGTACACTGCATAGCCATCATGGAAAACAGGTCTCAATTGTCTACCTATTTATCATTTTTACTTCATCAGTGCTACTAGCAGCACTCAGAGTATATCAAGGTTAGCTATGAGGATACACACCGCAGGTAACATCTAGGCTGCGTGTATGTGAGACTGCACAGTGCATAGGCACAAGTACACGCAGCGAAAGTAGTGAAGTGTAGTGTGGTGTAAGTAGTGAAAACAATGTACAGTGCAATAAGTTCTACAATATGTAGATTGGAACTGCAGGACTGGCCAGTGGACACTCTGTACTGTACCATGTGCTGCTTATATGCTACGAAACACTGTATCAGCGTTACTAATATACAATGTATGATACTGTAATGTTTTTGAGTATAGTTACATACGAGTGCCAATAGGACACTAGTATGGGAAGGGCTTGGAAGGTGGTAGAGGCCGACCAAGTAACCTTCTGCTCATTACATAAAGAGTGAACAGTTATTTTAGTGCTCTTATTATTGTATATTTGATGTAGGCCGATGCCGAGACTCATTGAAGAGCTCAGGACCGATGTAGGTCTTGTAGACTTTATACTCCAGAGGAGTGCAATGAAAGATCTGGTATTCTAGGAGCTTAGGCCCGACGCTAGATTCATATAGAATCCGGGATCAACCTAAGCCGTAGAAGTGGTATAGAGATATGCTTAAACGAGGATGGGGATGAACTTGAGCCGTATGGATCTATGGATCCGCCGGTGGAGTTACCCGCCTACAAGAGAAAGCCTCTATAGGTTTGAGTTAGGAGATGTTGCTTTATTTTTGCGCAATCGACAACTGATTTCATACAGAAAATGTGATGTCTTATATTGACAGATAATAATAGTAAAGCACACAATTGCAGTTGATTATATATATATATGATATAAACACCATGAATATAATTGTATAAGATAGATAGGTATGCAATGTCAGTGCAATAATGTTCATGTTGTGTGGTTGGCCCAGGGAGACCATTGCCACGGAGGCTGTTTCACCACAATACTGTAGTGTTTCCAGCTCACTATAACATGCAGACTCTTATAATAACTGCATGACATTGGCTATATTATACTCTCTTAATTACTGGATGTATAACTTGCCTAAACTTGCCTGTCGTTATTCTCTATCATTATGATCCAATCATGCAAGCTCACATATTAGCATTGTAAATTACTGAGGCTTTTCTACTACTGTAATTTACGACTGATGGTCAGAACATGCTGATTTTAATATATTGCATCTTCCACATGATTATAAGCCCTTTTTGTAATGGCCGACCCTTTTTAGGTCGGACCTCGGGCCTTTTTCCGCGATATGCAATTTTCAGGGCCAATACTCTATCGTCCCACCCGATACTCTATCGGGCGTTTTACCGGAACTTTTGCCGGATATTGATTTAGTATATAAGCAAGTACATTTTCTTATGCTAGTCAGTTGTTGATCACGCTCTAATAAAGCAGCATCTTTCAACTCAACCTACAGTGTCTTACTCTTGCAGGGAGGCAGTTCCAGCCTTGGACCCTTTGGACCTTTGGTGCACGAACTCGTCCTCGTTTAAGAAATTTTAGCAGTATGATGTAAATGGAGTCGTCTTCCCTTCATATTAAACTTTTTAGGTTATAGCCGACGACCAATGACTGCAGGTTGTGGTGCTCAGAAGATCATATGAAACATTCGACAGCGTCTAGCTTTAGCAGAAGAAACTGAAGAGATGATAACTGATAGCGAAGCAGTGTGCCTGTGTAACTATTGATCAGTCCCAGCCTAAAGTTCTAACCGGAGGAGAGGGGGGCTGGGTGGAGCTCATATTTTAGCGCCTTTTAAACTTACTTTGATCCACACAGCTAGGTAGACAGGTACTGTACTTCCACACTCCATTCTCGCACGTAGCCTCAGCTCCAGAGCAGTACATTCTGTAGCCTTTCTTGCAGGAATAAACCACTTTGTCATCCTGATCATAAGTACTTTTCTTAGGAGCATAGTCTCCATTGGGAGCTGATGGGGGCTGGGAGCACACATCTACTACAACGGTCAATAGACTTGTAGATTAATAACAGAGAGAGGACAACTCCATACTGCAACTAGATTTGCGCTTACTACCTTATTGTCTTCATAAAACATACATGCAGAGTGGTACACATACCTTTAATACAGAACGGCAAACAGTAGTTGAATGTCCAAGCACCTTTTGTGCAGATAGCCTTAGCGTCTGCACATAGGTTCGTGTAACCTTGGGGGCAGGTGTAGACCACCTCCATTCCTTCGGTGTAAACGGTAAGATCTGGACTAAAAGAACCAATTGCTGCAGCAGGGGGCTGAGAACACACTAAAATAAACCAGTGAGTACAATGTTACACGTATACATGAGGAACTATCGGACGTGATGTACACTGCATTCACCCTTTGACACACCTAATATAAATGTAGTTAGGACCAAAACTCAATTTACAATTCAAATTAGTTTAGAAATCTTTTCACCTGCTTCAGAGCAGCGGTAGCCTGTGTTCTTTGGATCACACTCACATAGGGGGTATCCCACACCCCCGGCAGGTTCTGTACAGTTACCGTTGGGTCCACAGTCTAGTAGCCTATGCACTTTACCAGCTGAGTCCACTATTGTTGTACCACAGGAGAAATTCGCAACAGACACTATAAATGATATATCATATGGTACAATGTACAATGCCCTATAGATAGTAGACTGAGAGAATCGGTGATATTGTGATGGTACGCCAAGTCGTATCTTCCATCTGACACTCATTATTGTGTGCACATACATGTATATATCTACTTGTACTTTACTATATGTTATTGTATATAGTTACATGATTGTTACTAAGTCTTTTAATGCCTTTTATACCCATGTACAGAGGCCCGACCTCTCAGAATCCATTGATATTCATTTTGTACATGAATTGGACCATTATAAGCAACTTTTGTAGAACCCGACCTATTTTGGGTCGGCCGTCGGGCTTCCGGCGGCCATCTTGTTGCGCAACTTCCGGACGACCACACGTCGTCTTTTCCCGACGTCACGTCGGCCGGAAGTCCTTATACTATATAAAGGGCATTGTTTTACTGTTCATTGTCTCAGTCTTCACTTGGCTTTCAATAAAGACACATCTATACGTCTTGATACAGAGACTTTCACTTCCTTTTGCCAGGTCATTCGCATAGCGAACTGCCTACTAGGTCGGATCACTCTCTTTCATTGTATAGTCTGAAGGTCGGACTTGAGATCAGATGGGTCGTCTTTGGTAGTATTTGGGCTACTGAGACCGCTCGATCTTTCATGTAATGCGAAGTCCTATTACCACTCATAGGCACTACATTTCTGGGTCGATAGTCGTCCAAGGACGACCGCACCAAAACACAGAAACCATTACAATATTCCATGCTTCGTATTTTGCTCCGTGCTACTTCTGCTGGATTAATGGAGAAAAACATTAAACTTGCTTCAAATTGGTACAGTGAAAACTGTCTGGTTTTAAACAGTGCCAAAACCGATGTCATAACAATTTTAAATACTAGTGACATGAAAGCCCCTGACCTAAAACTTGACAATCAAACTTTTAAACAGTCCTCTAAAATTAAATATCTTGGTGTTATTCTTGACAGCCGGTTAAATTTTAAGTCTCACCCTAGCAAGATTAAACAAAAGCTTTATTCAATAGTTTCCAATTTCCAGCGCAACCGCAAGTTTTTAACACCCAAATTAGCTGCTCTATAGTATGTAGGTCTTCTACGAGCTAGCTTAGAATACTGTGCCCCACTGTTGTACACCACAAATGAATACATTAAAAATGAGTTTTTGAAAATTGAAAACCGGTGTCTAAAGATTATAGACATTAACAACTCAAAAAATAGCACCCGCCGAATATTCAACATTACAAAACTAACTATTCGATTTGAATATCTATATATGTTTGTTTTTTTATAAACTTGTTAACCACCTAATTCCAGTTATCGATAATAACCTTTTACCTGTGAAATTAACTAGTGAAACGCGTTTAGCAAAGAGCCAAGGTTTTAGACTCTCCAGGGAAAATTTTAGATTTGCCATTGCCAGTTTTGGTGCCGAGAGGTTTAACGTTCTCCCCAACCACATAAAGATGAGTCAATCTTAACAATCTTTAAAAAATGCCATCAAAAACCATATTCTTCTTCTTCCTGATTAAAACTCATTTTACCAACACTCTGTATTGTACTTTATTAGTTTTATTCTGCTAAATGCTCAAAATTCTATATTTATTGCTTTTAGTTTATTTACTCGTCTTTTACTCTACTAGTTTTATTTGCTACATGCTTGCAATTTTATATGTGTTACTATAACTAATTTACCAGTAGTTGTTTGCTATTTTAAAATTCAAGCTAGCTATTTCTTTTTTTCTCTACTTTTCTCTGTTTTTCCTTCCCATACTGCAATCTAACTTTTTGTACTTTAGCTTCTAGTTTTTTGGACAAAAGTCCACTGGACATATTCTCCGCCAGAATAAAGATGGAAAATATATATTTAGCTTCGTATTTGAACGAAGGATGGAGTTGGCGAAAAATACGTATTTCCTGACCTTCGTAGGAGCAAGCTCCTTCGAGCGGGAGATGTCATATTTCCAAAAATACGTAGGGATTTTTATTGTTTCGTAGGATGGAAGTAACATTCTTAGAATTTGGGCTTGCTAATGTACATGTACTAGTTAGTAGTGCTCTATCTTTGGCTAGCGCAATAGTCTTTACGCTCGTATAACTACATTATGCTATGACGTCAGTTTGGCTGTGCACTCCTTGTTACGGTTGAATTCACATCAGACAATGCGTAGCCAGTTTTAACTCCTAAGGTTATTGTACTATAATGTCATAGGTGGACAAACTTAAACGTGTTTGCCACAAAACAGTTGAACAAAATACGAAGCATGGAATTAGACCGGAATGGAGCTTTGTAGGGTGAACCAACTCCCTTTAAAGGAAAATACGAAGCATGGAATATCACTGAATATACATGTGACGCCGTATATCATCAGAGGAGAACTACTTACATGCTGGGTAAGAAAGCAACTGCAAGTCTGTGACAACTGTGTTGTTGAAGTTCATCTTAAGGTCATTTACTTGAAGATAGAATAGAGCTTCCTGTATGACTGAGGTAAGAGGAGTGCCCGAGTCAAGCAGCACATTGTACTCTACCCCAGTGTTAGACCTGTCATTGAGTAGTAACAAAACATGTTAAATGCTGAGATGCTAGACCCGTTATTGAATAGTAACCTGATTATAAGCCTGAAATCTGATTGGCTAGAAACCGTAAAGACACCAAGATATGAGTTTTCAAACCACCTTCTCAGTGGATATCGGCACATGCACAGTGGCTACATGCCTTGTGTGGTCATGTCCAAAATGTTGGTGAGGTACTGCGATGCGCATCTACACCTGTTATTGTTCCATGCCTATGTGTACTGACTGGTCGTTTCACAGCAGACTTTTCCAGAGTTTATACCAATTGACCTTTTACAAAAGTATACCAACAATAACATTTGTAGAGATTCCCTTGTACCTTTGCTATGGTACCATTTTATGATTGGTCAATAGTGACATAACTGTGGTCCAGCCTGTGCAAGCTACACTCTGTCCGCACAAGAAAGCCTTGCCTTGATGGGCTGGAGGTGGCCTAGTCATGCTATGAATTTTTAGCAGCATCTAGTAGCCATTTATAGCATCACCCTTTCAGTAACTATATGAGCTTCTACTTTTATATTATTACTTCCTGATTAGATAATATGGTTTTAGCAGAAGCATGCCTTTCCACTGAGCTAAACCAAGTGTAAGTAAATAACCATAATGCTCACAAGAGAAAGGTGATATTTAACATCATATTCATAGTGAGGGCCCACCCCTTCTAGAACTAGCATTTCATACGCTTTTTATAGGAATTTTAACATTATGGCACTTTCAGCACAGTGGTACGGTGGCTTTCATGATGGCCTAAAAAAAAACAGGTCGACCTCTATTTTTGGAAGTCTAATGGAAAGCCCGGCATAGCGCTTTAGTGCAATGCAAACCAACACCTTTGAGTATTGATGTATGATTCCCCATAGCTAATAGCATGGTATATGCTAAGTAATCCCTAGTGAGGTACCAAGTGAAGTACATGTAATCAATAGGTACGCATTATTGTACATGAGTAGTATAGTCAGTGCACTTCTAGACAGACACGCACTCATTGACCCCTGTTTTCAACCAATCACAAGCCGGTATTTCCGATTTTAACCAATCACAGAAGAGCACAAAAATTTTGCACACGACCTTGCCAAGGTCACCCCAAAATCCCCCCTTCTGATTGGTCGAAAAAACATTTGCACACTTGACCCCGAACCCGGCCACGACCCCTTCCCTCCCTCCTTCCCGCCCTCCTCCCCTCCCCCTCCCCCACCTCCCACTCCTCCCCCACTCCCCGCCACCGCCCTCGTCCCGTCCGCGCCACCGCCGTCCCCGCCGCCGCCACCGCCGCCCTCACCGCCGCCACCGCCGCCGCCACCACCGCCCTCACCACCGCCGCCACCACCGCCACCGCCGCCACCGCCGCCACCGCCGCCACCGCCGCCACCGCCGCCACCACCACCGCCGCCGCCGCCGCCACCGCCGCCGCCATCACCGTCATCACCGCCACCCCTCCTCCACCGCCGCCCACCCTCCCCCCGCAACCCCCACTCACCCGAACGACCGATCGTTTGAGGCGGTCAAGCCGCGTCCGCCCACGTTGCGTGCGGCGCCGACCGTACACGTGGAGGCGACGCCGGTGCCCCGTATCCACCGGGCCAAGCGACTAGGCAGCGGCCCGCCGCTTCTCCTGCGCCTCCCCACTCGAAAAGCTTGTGATCTAAACGAGCGAATTCGGCTGCGCTTCGCCTACAGCTCTCATTAGCGATAAGAAGAAGTACTACGGAAGGCTTGGTTTATGATGTGCATTGCATTGTTAATAAAGAAATGTGTAAAGTCTTGGCTATAAATATACTGATGGGAAGAAGGGTTGTTTCTATGATATACATTGTATTGACAATAAAGAACCATGTACATGTGTTAAGTCAGCATATATAATACATTAAATAAACTTTTCGCAATGGTGACAATAGAATGGATAAAAGATTGTGTACACGTGTTAAAACACAATTGAAAGAATAAAAGACACATATTTAAAAGAGTATGTCATATCTATTATACATTAGATAAACTTTTCACAATAGTAGCAATAGAATAAATAAAAGGTTGTGTGCATGTGTTAAGTCAGCATTATGTAATATATTAAATTGTTTAGCCTCCCTATAAAAATATATAGTAGTAGGGTGTGAGTTATTTTTTAGCTTGATAGCATTTTATACAATAAACACTTCACAATTGCTGCCAATTACTCCATTTAACACTAACCTTATGTTCTACTTGTTGACATCTCTGATCAGGCACTGACTAGTAGGTAGCTGTCTCTGTTTACTCTCACTCTGTTGACTAGAGGCTGATTGTTCATACTGCTAGAGTGAGAAACTCATACCTTAAATAGTAGTATTCAGTGGGCGGAGTCTAACCATTTCCCCACCCCGATGTGAATCCGAAGCCTCCCGATGCATCCCGATGTGTCAATTCACATCGGGATGCATCGGGAAGCTTCGGATTCACATCGGGATGCATCGGGAAGCTTCGGAATCACATCGGGATGCATCGGAAGGCTTCGGATTCACATCGGGATGCATCGGGAGGCTTCGGATTCACATCGGGAGGCTTCGGATTCACATCGGGGTGCATCGGATTCACATCGGGGTGCATCGGGTCACATTGGGATTGGATAAAAAAAGGGAGGAGTCAAGAAATGAGCAGTTGTATAAAGGGAGAGTGGGATCACAGTCTCAGCATTCAAAGTTCAGCACATCACTACTGTACAGCTACACTACTACAATAGTACATTATCGATGGATACTGACAACATAGTACAAAACCAAGAAGAGTTATTTGCGGGCTTAACGGACTCACAAATGGATGGAATTATTGAAGAAGAAGAGTGCAGTCAGAAGAGGAAAGAAGAGGTGGATGCTAGGCCTGCAACGATGAATCGATAACGATTCTCGATACGATTAATTTGCAGTATTCTCAATATCGATTCATTGCACTCAATTTTCGATTCTTGTTAAATATATACTTAGTCTTGGTAATTCCAAGTTATCACCATAGCATGGTGGCAGAGCGCTCGCTTTACAAACGTGTGGTCATGAGTTTGAGTCTCAGTGAAGCACAATTTTTTTCTAGTAATTTTGTTGGCAATAAGTGGATAGCTATAAAATACATCATGGGCTAAGATGTATTACTAATATAAGTCTATAATTATATAAATGCCCCAAACATGCAATTTGTATTTGATATTCCACACAATTAGAAGGGTATGCTTCTGGAATCTACTCATTCTACTCTTTTTGGTGATTCTAAAATGGAATTATCAACTCAACTACTACAACTGACAGTGTTCTAAAATACTGTAACGTAAATGGTATCGAATCGAAAAAAATCGAAAAAGTTAATTGGCAGAATCGAAAAAATCGAAACAGTATTTTGTGAATCGTTGCAGGCCTAGTGGATGCGTTAAAAGAGGCACGGAAGAAGGGGAAAATAATAGGAGTGGGGAGTCTTGCCCGAAAGGATCTTTCTAACATGGCGGACTCTCCGTCCTCCCCGGAGCGGGCCTCGGATAGGGGCGAGACCACAACAACCCATGGATGAGTATTATTCCAAGATAGAAAAGATGCAGCTTTCTTCAGTAGTATTGTTTTATTACGAAGATAAATAGAGAAAAAATAAAAGAATCAAGAATCAAGCAGAAATCTAAAAAGCAAAGAAAAAAAAGAATGCAGGTAAGATAAAAACTATTGGTCTCTTTTTTTTTAGTTATAGTAGTATAAAAACGAATTATAAGTAAGGTGAAGTATTTCTCTCTAGTCAAAGTGAAAAGGTGAAAAAAGCATAATATTGTTTACATGCGTTGTGAGTGGGAAAGTATTATTTCTTTTATTATAGTATAAACGTTGTAATATAGCTCTTATAGAATGATCTCGAACTCTTCCTTCTACTCTGCTTAGCCGTGTAATTATTCCCTCCATACTCCACCCTCGAGCTCGAAGGAGACAGAACAAGATGCAGTAGTCTCCACACACGTTAGTACTCTCTTCTTGTAGACACTCTCCATTCCATACTATTGGTATTCCCCATTGTTGTAACATCTTACCCACATCAGGATAAATAGAAGGGGGGAGTCCATAGGAGTCGAAATACTCTATTTCTTTTCCATTCGAAAAAACAGAGATCCAATGCTCGCCACTTTTCTCACTTGTTTGAGTGTTGAAAACAAAAGATCCAGATGGGGAGAAGGAGTCTAAGAAGTGATCCCTTGGCATAACCCCTCTAAAGGAGGTTGATGAGAGTTTATCATCAGATAGAATATTCGAGATTGAGAATGTATCCATTCTTTTTACATCATCCCGGCTACCATAGATACTTCGTGATTTGCATTCAAGTAGATAATGTCATCTTTTTCTTCGTATACAAACAGTCCAAGTGTATTTTGAGTTTGATTAGCAAATGCTAGATTAATAGATAGACTCCCATTTGATAACAAGTGAAAGTTGTCATCACACAAATCTCCTGAAATGTCAAAGGCGTAGAGAGCAGCGCAGGACTTGTATTTGCTAGGGGAGATCTCATTCCCTGTGTCAGCATCGGATGTATTTGTGACAGTGAACAAATTCATGAATTCACGAGCAAACTTTCCACTTGCAAAATTTGGTTCATATCTTCGGGTCACCGGTGTTCCATCAATTAGTAGTTCTAATGAACTTAGATTGTTATGTCCAAATTTGAAGGGATTTTGCTTATACGTTCCACTCTTTGCAGTATGGTTGACTAGTCCGACAAAGACTCTGTTTGGCTTCTGTCCCGCTCGATCAAAGTTTACTCTCACTGACTGGTGTCCAGCAGGGATGACATGGAAATGAGTTTTTATTCGGTCAATTGGTAGTTTTATAGACTCTTGTTGCACAACCCAAACATCCATTTGTGCTTTTTGTAAGGCCGGATTGGCTTGTACACGTCGAATCCACAATTCTGTCTTAGTTATAGAAATCTTCGCCCCTCCTGCAGGGTTGTCTGTTTCTGCTAAGAGGGCCATTTGTGGAATAGCACGTTGTAGAGTAAGGCGAGAGCGAACTCCTGGTGGAATAAGTCTTCCTTGAGAAAACATACTCAACCTAGGTCTCCCATAGAAGCTCATCTCTTTACTTGTGGCTATAAGTTTCTTTCTTTTTTCAACCACTTCGGGAGGTATACCATCATAGTCTTCTCCAGTTCCTTCATCCTCCATCCACCCACTCCCAACTTTCATATATGTGCTCTTAGCATCTTTACCATAGTTTAGGAGATTCTCGACATAAGCTCTATGTCCATAGTTTGGTTCATACTCAACATCTTGCCCAGCCAGTTGAACAGTGGCAGAAGAAAAGAGACTGTGCATAAAATTGTCCCCTGGAACAACCTTTAGTTGTTCTTCCGCAGGTAGTACGCTTCCATCAGCCTTGCTCACCTTTACTGTGGTGTGTAAGTAAGACCTTGATAGATCTGTGTAGAGTTCGTCTGCGGGCGGGATGTTAAATTCAATAGTGCCATCAGGGGAGTCAGTAACAGGAGCCAAAGGTACCCACTCACCTCTGAGCACGCTAGTATGAGTTGGCGGAGTGGCAAATAAATCAAAACTGGAGTCAACCGTGTCTGGAGAGTCTTCAGAAACCTTGGAGAGAGAGATGGCTCGATGTGTGACGGACATGTTCGATAGTGTGAGAGTTGTTCCATCTAGTACTTGCTCCTACAGTCGCTTGTCTAAGAGTGGGGAGTGGTGAGTCTAGGTGCGGATTATATATTTATCTTTCATTTAGTCAAAAACTGTTTTTCTTCCTTTACGCTTTTTCTTTGTAGACTTTTGACTAACTCGTGCACGTTTGGCAGGTGGTTCACGTAATTCATCTTCTACATCACCTAGAAGATCCCCACCAGCTTCACGAAAACGTTTTGCTGCAGAGGATTTGAAGTTCTCTCCCTTGATTACATCTCCCAGAACCGAAGCTCCAGTAGTCAATAGCTTTTTCCCAATAGTTTTGGCACCATTCTTTAGCATGGGAAGGACCCCTCGGGCCAGTCCAGAAAAGAGTGAGCCGATCCCATTACCCGTCATAATAGGTTTTCCCCTGTACACACTCATTCCCTCTCCCACCTGGTTTGCATAATAGTCTTCATACATCTCACCTGACTCATCAGGAAAATATGGAACTATGCGAGGGGCCATGTTATTTCTCTCCACGCGGTCTGAAACGAACCATCAGCACAACCTTTCCACTGCGAAATGAGACCCTTTCTCCATCATCACGTCTTATATCTACCTCGATGAGGTCTGTGCTTGTATTAGACACTGGAGAGTATTGAACATTCGAAAACTCAAAGAAAACGGTGCTATTTCTTTCACTCTCTGTTATAGGAACTGTGCGAAGTAGGGGGACTAGACTATCTCCAACATGTCTTGGTGAGACTACGGAGGAGTAGACATAGAGGGATGTGAAACCAGCATTGATGTCTGGAGGGTTTTGACTCCTGTTGATTTCCGCAGCATATTCTACATCAGGTTCGAATCCCAACACCCACGCAACATCACGTGACATCATGACAGAGTGTTCCTGTTCTCTCAACATGAGGAAGGTTTCATTCCGTAGACTATCATAGTAAAAGCTCACTACTTTTTCTAAGTCGTAGTTTATTAGTATTCTATTGATCTCACTCACAAGTTCACCCATGGAAGCATACCTTCCACTCCTGATTTCACATTTTCGTTTGACTCCATCTTTTGTATTCGTAACCACTACATAGCCATCTTCCACATTTCTCCAGGATGCGGGGTACTGAATGTCAAGTAACCCAACCTCCCACTGTGATGAGTGAAGCTTCAATGTCTTGGCTAGCTTCGTAATGAAGTGAGCATTGGTGTTTGTGTCACTCCCACCGATGCGTACATTTGAGGTAAGTGTGACATTGAAGGCCATCTTTGAGAGTGAGCAAAACTGAACTTACATATCGAATTTATACTACCTTTGATCTTACACAAACTGACTAGAATCTATCCAACTATTAAATGAAGAGGGATAACCACTCCATTTCACGAAACTCTCTTCTTTTCCTCTCCTTCTCCGTTTACGTATGACTTTCTCAACTCTAAAGATTTCAGGTAGGTTAACATGTTGCAATTCTTGTGCATAGAATGTTCCATCTACTCCTTCTTTGTTTAGGTCTTCCAGTGTATAGACAGGAGGTGAGGTATGTGCCTTGACTGCTTTTATGGTGAATATCTCGGTTGACCAGTTTGGTGTGAACCCTCGCTCAAAGCTACTACGAGCCATCGAAATCCGAACATGATCACCTGGTGAGTATTTTACTCTTGTTTTCTTTAACCATCGTTTAGGTGAGAACTCATTTAACCGAACCCAAACCTCTTCTTGATTATCGTAATCAACCTCAATAGGTTTCATTCCAATTGACCTATTAAAACTGTTGTTATATCCTTGGACTAGGTCTTCTACATCTTCTAAGTAGCGTCCATCTCCTCTATAAGTGAGTAGACGATGAATTTTCCCTCTCAATGTTCTATTAAAGCGTTCAACAAGAGCAGCCTTGATGATCTCATTCTCAGAGGTGAAATGGCTAACTCCGTACTTCTTTAGCACTTCACTCACCCTTCTGTTTAGGAACTCCTTACCTTTATCAGTTTGTATTTGTTTAAAGCTTTCATTTTCGAATAGAGAGATGAGTGCATTGGACACTTCCAGACCAGACTTGGAATGAAGAGGAAAGACCCATGCTTTCCGTGAGAAGGCATCTATGCAGGTGAGCAAAAATGTTACTCCATCATTTGAGTCCTTGTGCACACGCACATCCACGAGATCTGCCTGGAGGTGTTCACCAATCCCACTCACAAACGTTTTTCTCCTTGTAAACTTCATTCTAATCGGGCGATGAAGAGTGTATGCGTCTTGACTTCTCAACCACTTCTCAACATCATTCTCATTAATACCAGGAGGAGAAGCTAAAACTAACTTTCTCTTTCCTCCAAAAGATGGTGGTTGAGGAGGGGAGAAGTAAATATCACGTAGACCTTCATCTATATCATCCATCTTTCTGTTTTACTATCGCTTGCAAGAGGGGTTTTAGGAAGCTTTCGCCTAGACCTAGTTTTGATAGGACTTCTATTATCACCCTTCCCACTCCAACGTGCGCCAGCTTCTGACCTCTCTGGTTTTGTTTCTCTCCTATATGGGTGTGGTAGTGGTGACCTTGAGCCACTTCGCCTCTTTTCATCATCTCTTTTTTTCTCTCGCCCTCGCTCTTGTGCTTCTTCTTCTCTTTGTCTCCATGTATGCATTTCATTAAACCTAGTGTTAATTCCCTCTAATGTATTATACAACTCCTGCTGCGGATGGCGTGATCTCTCCAACTCTTTTAGGAACTTATTCATTTTATGAGCATGTTGCTCTAGCTGAGAGTAGATGTCTGTATCAGAGTTTTTGAGGTTAGATATTACATCTTTTCTGCTTTTTTCTGCCAGGAGTAGATCCCCATTTGTAGAGAGTGAGGGTAGATGCTCTCCTTCTTTTTTGTTGTTTCTACTATTCATTGATTCATATGTATGTTTATCCATAAGAAGATACTTTTTAGAAAACTTGAGACTCATTTCACCTTCGTCCACCACCTAATCCGCCAAGCACACCTCCGAGTAAACTTGCCAATGGCTTCAAAAGAAGACCTAAAAATCCGCCACGTTGTAGGATTAACTTTTTCTGCCTCACACTAGTACGAGAGTTGGTGAGATCCTCAATGGCCCTTCTATGTCGACGTAGAGAGTTCAACTGAGCGGTAGTTAGATGAACATTACCTAATAATACATTTCTAGCACACTCAACAAGAGCGAGTATAAGGTCTTTGTTAGCCTCAGCAATGGTTGAATCTCTGATGGTTGCAGATGCTTTCGTCAGTGCATATATACTCAAGGCATTCCTCCTCAACCTTGGAGAATACTCGGGTGAATTAATGTATCTCATGCTTGATGATGGATGCGCTCTCTTCGAGTCCAAGACAGTTTATGGAGAGAGTAGAGATGTGAATGCTACTTATATTCCAGGGTATTCGGGATATATACAGTCATGGGAGAGTGCTCAGAAGCAAAATTACCGATCAGTCTAGCCCACTCCGGGGTTTCCTGGCGAAGATTCAAGAATAGAAAAGAGTGTGGCTTACGTGTAGCATCACTAAAAGCTTCTTGAACAGCTCTTGTACTCTGAGGAAAAGCCTGCTTTGCAAGATTGGTAACAGAC
Source organism: Bugulina stolonifera (assembly GCA_935421135.1). Classification (NCBI taxonomy): domain Eukaryota; kingdom Metazoa; phylum Bryozoa; class Gymnolaemata; order Cheilostomatida; family Bugulidae; genus Bugulina; species Bugulina stolonifera. Next base: position 995,822 of record OW285197.1, on the reverse strand, counting down.
ATTCCGTCTCTGGGGTTCTTGAACAAGAAAAAGTACTGCGAGTTTATTGACACTGTTCTATTATCTTTCGGGAAAAGGTTCTGTAGTAAGAAAAAGACGCTTATGTTCAGGTGGTGACTGAACTTTGTAAAGATTGCATTAGTAGTCTCTTTCCCCCCGACTTCACCCATCAAGTCATCAATGATGAGCCAGCGATTCTTCCCATCACGCTCTATATCCATTTCTACATCAATGAGTCCTGAATGAAACCTTACTTTATCCTTGTAATCCTCAAAGCGGCGTTGCCAAACTCCATAGCAGTAAATGATTTCAACAGGAGTGGGTGAAGCAATTTCATCAACTCTCTTAATAAGACTAAATAGTAGTTCCGTTTTTCCACTCCCTGTTGGACCACAGACTAGAGCTGTGAAGGGACTCTGCAAGCGAAGATCGATTTCTTGGTGTGGACGCATGCTGATCCAGTTGAGTAGCTAATAGAGTTGTGTTTGTTTTTAAAAAGTGTCCTTGCTTAAGTACTCCTTTGTCTTTGCCATTGGGTGGTTCCCTATCACTTAGATATGTGTAAACTGATGGGGATAAAGATGAGCAAGAAAGTATAAATAGTATTATGATTATGTGGAATGTGAACTTCTTTCTTTTGTTGCTTCTCTCTCCTATTTGCTCCCTTCCCTCTTCAGCAGAGATAGCTACTACTTCATCTAAGAGACCATCAGCCACATCTTCATAATTCTCATTTCTACATACTACCTCTTGCTTTGACATCTTGCCCTTGTTTGAGAGAACGATTGGAATCTATACACTTTTATTCATCATTACTTTCTCCTGTTGGAACCCACTGTGGCAGTTTACTATCTTCCCCTTCTGCTTTTGCATCATTATCATCTAGTTTGTTAGCCAGGTGGGGAATTATGTGATCAATAATTGATACACTATCCATTTTTTCTTCTTCTTCTTCCTTTTGCAAACGCTCGATTTCCATCATTAACCTCTCTTTTTCCATTCTTTCCTCTGTTAACTTTTTTTCTAAGAAGGCAATGCGATTTGTTCTTCTCTCTTTTCTTGCATCAATTCTCTGTTGCATCTCTAGTGCTTCTTTCCACCCCAGTGCTCCTGCCAATTCCACTTTCTTTAGTGCCAATTCTTGTTCTATCTTTCTAATCTCTTGTTCCCTTTTGTCACACATTTCAACCTCTTCTTTAGTTTCTACATGAGTTTGCTCTTCTATCATAATCTGGTTATTCTCTCCTGTAGAAGTCTCTCTCACTTCCACCCTAGCTTCTCCTGGTGAAGGGCTTCTTATCTCCTCTAACCCGTTTTTGGATGAATCTAGTTCTCCAATGTCACACATTTCAACCTCTTCTATCATAACCTGGTTAGTCTCTCCTGTAGAAGTCTCTCTCACCTCTAATCTAGCATCTCCTGGTGAAGGGCTTCTTATCACCTCTAACCCATTTTTGGATGGATCTAGTTCTCCAAACAATCGCCCTGCATATAGCGTATTACCTCTACTAAGAATTAAACCAGGGATGCTTTCTTCATTGTAACTCCTCTTCGCTCGCGATTTCTCCTTCCCATCCTCAAAACGACATCTTCTTGCCCCATCCTTTAATATGTTCAATACTCTATGATAGAGTTCATTCTTTGAACCTTCCCCACCAGGTTCATTATCCAGATATAGTAAGAAGTGAGTGTTAAAAGTGGCCTCCGCTCCCACACCAGTTTCATCCCAGTTTCTATCTTCAATAATCTTCTCAACCTCCACTCTACACCAGGTTGACAACTCCGCATTCCTAAGAAGGAGTAAGGGAGAAGAAACGGATGCGTTTTTTGTTTCTACCATAGATGAAAATCTTGACCTAGCTCCTGTTAAGTCTTCATAACAAAGTGCCATTTTCCTCAACTTTTCCTCTCCTATCTTAAAAGGGATATTCATAGAGAGTGAAAGTGTTCTAAAATAGATGGCAAGCTCTACCACTAAGGAATTATGAGCGAGTCTGTCAACCCAATACCACATCCATGGACTATTCGTTTCTTCGATATTACTTTTGATCATATAATCCCATACAGACTTCGGGAGGACTTCCTTTAAAAGTACATATCTCCCCGCTGCTCCTTTGGTGAGAAAAGACATGTTTGCTATGACTAAGTCTTCTTTGTATTAATACTATCATCAGTCAAACTTATCTTTTATAGTCCCACCCCAGTGGAACTCGGAATGGGCGGCGGGCCGCTGCCTAGTCGCTTGGCCCGGTGGATACGGGGCACCGGCGTCGCCTCCACGTGTACGGTCGGCGCCGCACGCAACGTGGGCGGACGCGGCTTGACCGCCTCAAACGATCGGTTGTTCGGGTGAGTGGGGGTTGCGGGGGGAGGGTGGGCGGCGGTGGAGGAGGGGTGGCGGTGATGACGGTGATGGCGGCGGCGGCGGTGGCGGCGGCGGTGGTGGTGGCGGCGGTGGCGGCGGTGGCGGCGGTGGCGGCGGTGGCGGCGGTGGCGGTAGTGGCGGCGGCGGTGGTGAGGGCGGTGGTGGCGGCGGCGGCGGTGAGGGCGGCGGTGGCGGCGGCGGCGACGGCGGTGGCGCGGACGGGACGAGGGCGGTGGCGGGGAGTGGGGGAGGAGTGGGAGGTGGGGGAGGGGGAGGGGAGGAGGGCGGGAAGGAGGGAGGGAAGGGGTCGTGGCCGGGTTCGGGGTCAAGTGTGCAAATGTTTTTTCGACCAATCAGAAGGGGAGATTTTGGGGTGACCTTGGCAAGGTCGTGTGCAAAATTTTTGTGCTCTTCTGTGATTGGTTGAAATCGGAAATACCGGCTTGTGATTGGTTGAAAACAGGGGTCAATGAGTGCGTGTCTGTCTAGAAGTGCACTGACTATACTACTTACATGTACATGTACATGTACATGGCTATAATAGATGGGTGAGCAAGTTTGTAACATTTACTTAAAATATTTCATTCTATTGGTAGGAGAGAGCAACTCTAAAACAAATCAATGATTGCACATTTTCTATTCAAATTATTGGAAACTAGTGATAGTGTACTTGTACATGATGCACAGTGCGCATGGGTTCACCTTGCAAGTACCCAAGTAAAGCTGCAACGATTTCCATTTTCAAAATGCTAACACCACATCACTCTTATCATGGCAGTGTTTGTATTATCCAGCACACAATGCAGATATTTACACACATGTATACATACAGTAGGCTATATACATTAAGAAACATAGATAGTGCTATCTTATTATACTACACCTAGCAACCTGTGGGCACAGATTGATCACTAACTTCCTCGTTATTGTGATTGCTGATGCCAACATACATGTACATGTACCTTATATTATTACACTGCCCACAAACTAACTATTACACTCCCTATAAGCTGTTACACTCCCTATAAGCTGTTACACTGCCCATAACCTAACTGTTACACTCCCTATTAAACTGTTATATTCCCTATAAACTGTTACACTACTAATAAACATAACTTACGTTGTAACGGCTCTCCTACTCCGGCCGACATTCTGCATGTGCTCGTACACTCTGATTACTCGTATCTCTCTATAACCGCTGGATGACGAGTACAGGGGCTTCAGTGCCTCTCCCATCAGCCTGTCAAACTCCGCCCTACTCACCGATGTGTTTTTACCCCAGTCAGTGTCATAGCTCAGGCTAAACACCTGGTCCACCTCCAGAACTGCAATAGTTAAATCCAAGAAGAACATTACAGAGAATAAAGGCAGGGCTTAAAGTGTAAAATTTTTTTTACAGGAACGCATCTACATTACTTTTACAGGAACGCATCAACATTACTTTTACAGGAACGCATCAACATTACATGACTTTCACTATCAAACAGGAAGTCCGCTTATATCTGGCTAAATTCAAAGAATTAGCACATCGATAAGATGTTTTTACAATAGATATTTTTGACCAACTCCTGTTCTCTGTGTGTAAACAAGCATTTAATAAATATACTAGTTATAATTATATCTACATTTCTGTTTAGAAGAGTGGTATTGAGCCAGTGTTGGAAGGTGCTTGCAGAAAATGTTTGAGATGTTTAGATTTGTCTCCCTTGTTTTCCTGTCAATATTCAAAGTGTTATGTATTTTTGAGTAAACAGTAGTACTTTGGATCTTCTAATATAAAAATGCTTGCCATATATATTGCCACTTAATTGTCATGTGTTAATGTGTAAGAGATATTAATATTAAAATGAAAAATATTTTAGACACCCATTAATGACCCTATTCAATTGAATAAGTTAGCGACCTATTAACGATTCGAGGAGGGCAGTCTAACTGGCTGTAGTTAGTAAGGGAGCTTTACCTTTCCTAAAACAACTAGTAGACTAGCTAATGTACTGAAAATGCAACCGGAACGCGTTCCTGTAAGAATAGCTCTAATAAATTCTTACCAGAACGGCGTTCCGGTGCGTTCCGGTACACTTTAAGCCCTGAATAAAGGCCACATAAATACAATGTACATGTATATACAGTAATACAATATATACGGTAATACAAAATTATACAGTAATACAGTGGTTCCCAACTGCATTTGGAACTTGTTCTTATGATCTCCAACAATACCTGTAGGTTGGAAGCCATACAGTACAAACTACCATTTAACACCTGCATGCTAAGCTCGATAACAGGGGTTGTGCTTTAGATGGGTACCCCAGACAAAAGTCGTATCAAAATCCATACAAAAGTTGAGGTTCATGAGCTCTAAGGATTTCTCTTTGAAAGCCTATTTTCACTGATCCTAAAACTGCCCTAGAGATTACCAATGTTCGTATTGGGTTGGCAGCCCATAATACAGATACTTGTTTATAGAGTTATCCAATCTCTACCTCACTTGACCTGCTAGCATTAGTAGAATGAGTGTAAAAGGACAGCATAACACTACACTATAAATACTTCATACAAATTCTACCTGCTGGTGGTGATGTCGTTGTTCGCTTAGAAGACATCATTGTAGCCGTCTGGTTTTCATGTTCAGTAGTCATGCTTGTAGGTAGTGTAACAGTTGTCACTTTTGTAGGTAGTGTAACAGCTGTCATGTTTGTAGGTATTGTAACAGTAGTCACTTTTGTAGAGAGCGTAAAATTAGTGGCATTTGTAGGTAGTGTAGCATTAGTGGTGTTTGTTGTAGGTAATGTAGCAGTAGTCACATTTGTAGGGAGTGTAACAGTAATCATGTTTGTAGGAAGTGTAGCATTAGTCATGTTTACAGGGAGTGTAACAGTAGTCATGCTTGTAGGAAGTGTAGCATTGGTCGTGTTAGTAAGGAGCGTAACAGTAGTCGTGTTAGTTGGGAGCGTAGCAATAGTCATGTTTGTAGGGAGCGTAACAGTAGTCGTGTTTGTTGTGGGGAATGTAGCATTAGCCGTGTTAGTAGGGAGAGTAACAATAGTCGTGTTAGTAGGAAGCGTAGCAATAGTCATGTTTGTAGGGAGCGTAACAGTAGTCATGCTTGTAGGAAGTGTAGCATTAGCCGTGTTAGTAGGGAGCGTAACAGTAGTCGTGTTTGTTGTGGGGAATGTAGCATTAGCCGTGTTAGTAGGGAGAGTAACAATAGTCGTGTTAGTAGGAAGCGTAGCAATAGTCATGTTTGGAGGGAGCGTAACAGTAGTCGTGTTTGTTGTGGGGAATGTAGCATTAGCCGTGTTAGTAGGGAGAGTAACAATAGTCGTGTTAGTAGGAAGCGTAGCAATAGTCATGTTTGGAGGGAGCGTAACAGTTGTCTTGTTCGTAGGTAATGTAACAGTTGTCACTTTTGTAGGGAGGGTAACAACAGTCATGTTTGTAGGGAGCATAACAGTAGTCATGTTTGTAGGAAGTGTAACATTAGTTGTGTTAGAAGATGGAGTAGGGATCGTGGTCATTGGTTCTAATACACTACTTGTCCTAGCTGGTGTTGTTTTCTCAGACTCGGGTATTGTAGTGGATGCATTGCTAAATAAGGAGTGTGAAGCTATACCAGCAGTTGATGTTGTGGTAGACATAGCTGCTGTCAACAACAGCGTGTGCAGCAGACAATATACCTGTATAAACAATGTAAAGTTCTGACTCTTTATACGTAGGGTTGTGAAGAATGTGCGACTGTTTCAAAAAGACCGTTCGAAACAGGACGTTTCGAAAGCGGACAGAGTTCAACACCGGATGGTTCGAAATGCCTAACCCCAAACCCTAACCACCAGATTTCAACTGATTTTTAGTTTTAATATTATTTTCTTTATTTAGTTAATTAAATTAATTAATTAAAATTAATTATTTGCAAGTTCTGTTCTTCTAAATGTAATCTACACAGTTTCGAACTGTCCTGTTTTGAACTGTCCAGTTGTGAAACATCTTGTTTCGAACTGTCTTTTTCGAAATGTCTCTTTACCAGTTGTGAAAGTGTGGAAGAGAAGGAAACAAAAGGCATGTGTAATGGCAGCCTGTGTCTGACAATGCAGTAGTGCTGCAAGATGTTTCAGTATTATTCAGCTTTCAAGGCAACTCCTCTACCCCTGTGAAAAAAGGTCATGCCATTTGAGCCTTTCTCATAGGAATTTGGCCAGCACTGGCACCTGGCAGTGCTGGCTGGCTGCAAGGGGCTGGTCATGCCGAGGAGTATAAGCCTGTGAGTTTTTTAAAATTTAAATTGCATTTGTCCTATTAGCGTGCCTATTTCTGATCATGGCTGGTAATGCTAATGCTTGAAAGCATATTGTGCTTCTTTCAATCTTTATAATTCGATGTTATCTTTGCCATACAGATATAGCTGCAACCATCGCTGTCACTGAGTGATGATTTGTTGTAGTTTTAATCAGTTGTTAGTACTTATACTTACATATTATCAGAAATAGTTACATGCAGTATTAAATAATTACATCTTTCTAAACAAAATAAAAATGGCCTCCATCATAGTTAAGAGCAGAGGTGATAACTGCTAAAATCAAGCATTAAATTAGTGATTCGATTATTTCCAAAGTTGAGAGAAACCCGAAAAAAATTGCGGACAACTTCAGTATCAGTCAGTTTTTTTGAAAATACAGCAAAAAGCAAAATTTAAGGGCAAAATCAAAACTGCCCAGGACAACGATTGGTCCTGCCATTACAAGCTGTTGTGTGAAACCCAGCCAGCTATTACTGCCACAGGAGCAGCCACATCACATGTTAGCCTGACTATGCTCTATTTCATGTAAGTGCATGTACAGGCCCTGGTTACAATAGCATCACTCCAATATTCTAGTAATATAATGGCTTTACTTACACTTACCAGTATTGCTTGGAACCGCATCCTGTCTGTCTGTCTGTCTTTATGTGAAGTAGTCGGTAGCCTGTTGGTGTCAGTGCCCACGCCTATGTGAGGTGACACAGAGTGACAAGTGTGTGAGTAGGTAAGGAGTGACAAGTGTGTGAAGGTGAGGTGGCAGCTGTTGTAATCAGGAAGTATGTGGTCAGAGTCAGCTTAGTTTCTCTGATTACGCACTCAAAGTGGGTCATGTGCAACTTAATAACCTCCTTTCACTTCTCCAACTACACAAAGCTAGAATAATTACTTATCATACATTATATGTAAAGAAAAACAAAATTCTATGAACTTTTCCCTGTAGGTGCTGAAGGCATGAGATTTCTATTGTATGAATGCATGCCCATCACACACATGAATGTATACAAATAGAACATAGAATAGCTTAATATTCCCTAACAATAGGCTGATTAGAAAGTAATAATAGTATATTGCTATCAATATAGTATGTAGCCTCAGTTCCTAATGTACATGTAGGTATTTGTATAGAGTATGATAGTTTGTCAAGTGCAGCCTGTAGCATGCAACTTCCTTCAGGTATTGACCATAATTAGAAGTTGTCCTCTCCCAATTTATAAGAGGAAGATCAATTGGGAGAGGACAATAGCTTATTCGTGCCCATGATTTGAGCAGGTAGGAGGAATATACATGTACCTGTGATTCCTATATTTAATTGTAAACCCTGTTCTTAAACACATGTACATGTATATACCCAGGTTAATAGTGAAAATTGCCTGTAAAACCCCTTCTAGCTTCCATTGCATGTACATGTGCCATGTATGCTAGATTACCCTGTCATCTTAGGCAAATCTCTGTGTATCAGATGGATTGCCTCCAAGGAAAAGGTTTGAATACCCACAAAGCAGAGTAAATGGTAACATTGGGTAGCTTCAATTACAAAATGTATGTGTATGTGCATGCTATGCTATAACTTACTATTGTATACTATGCTATAACTTACTACGAGTATGTATGCTATGATTATGTACGCTAGCCTATACTATGCTACAATTATGTATGCTATATTATGTTCATGTGAGAGAACTATTCAAGGTAAGACAACTGCCAATGAGTAACACAGTGTTATCCACAAGTTATAAACTCTAAGAGCAATTTGAATAGAATGAACATGTACATACCTGAAGGCAGTGTTCGAAGTGGACCAAATGAGGTAGGTACACTGTGCATGCAATCTTACAGATTGGTTTTGTATAGCTATCCACTTAATCTTATAGTAACTAAGGAATTAGTGAACTACTAAAAGGAAAAAAAATCATGCTCGAGTGAGATTGAACCCATGTCCTTATGAATGATAGTCGAGAACTCTACCACTACACTATCAGGTCCACAGTGACTGTGTGGGGGAAAAGTAGCTATCAAAATTGAGGTGGGTACCAGCCTACACAATTGTACCTGCACTGTATATACATGCATATAATATTGTAATGGTTCAGGACATTTGTACATACCCTGATGGACCTTACAGCACCCTAAGTGCCTAGTAGTTGCCACAGCACTACTCATCTAACACTTTGGTCTCTTGTACATAGCTGTTTTGATACTCATACCTACTTGTACATTGTTATGCATGTTCTAACCATACACTGATAATTACATATCAATTATATACTTGTGATATGAATTACTGAGACATTATACGCTTTTTATACCCATGTAAAGAGGGCTGACCTCTCAGGATTGACTAATATTGATTTTGCATATGATCTAGATGATTTTAAGCATCTTTTGTCAAACCCGACCTACTTTGGGTCGGCCATATTGTTGCACAATTTCCGGACGACACTACATACAAGAAGTTTTGGACAATCCAACAGCCCAATACACACATTCCATGTCACAACCTGTTATCAAGTAAAGGTTATGCTATAATATAAACAATAGATTCAACTGCATCCATTAATTATTCCAAACTTTTGAAATTACAATATTAAAAAAAGAGCAGACAACTTCTATCTTATCTATTGTAGAGTGTTGAGTAGGTCAAGTATAATAGTACTGGATATACACAACACTGTTACAGATGGCACAGTAATCCAGTAAATATATATACAGTGTAATTATGTCATATCTGTACTACAGGCTATTTATTCATTCAGTATAATCATACATAAAGTGTATTCATTTAGTGAGTCCAGCTTAGCACTGTAACACATGATTACTGTACCTTAGATGAAGGTAGGACAACTCCGATACACAAGAAAAGTCGTTGTTTCAATTAGCCCTTTACAGTAATAATGTGCATGATATAATACAATTAAAACTGTATGTTGGAGCTAGAGGCTACAAAGTACAAACGGCACCTTTTTTGATCTGACTTATATAGTGAATTAATACAATATTTGATGAACCAGAAAAAGTATGCCTGAGTGGTAAAGAAACATAAAGGAAGCCTTTTTACCGGAATTTCCTCCGGAAGTTCTATTACTATATAAAGGGCATTGTTTTTATGTTTGTTGTCTCAGTTCCTGCTTGGATCCCAATAAAGACACATCTATACTTATATACAGAGACTTTCACTTCGTAGATAGGTCATTCTAGTTGTTAAGGTCCTCGACCTTGCAACCCGAACTGCCTACTAGGTCGAATCACTCTCTTTCTCAGTATAGCAAACAAGCATTGACTCGAGACCATATGGGTCGTCTTTGGTAGCTATTTGACTACTAGTACCTGTTAATCTTTCATGTAATGAGAAGACCTAGCACCACTCATAGGCACTTCACTTTGGACTCGGGAGTCGTCTTAGGACGACAGTACCAAAACCCAAAAACCATTACAATATTATATATATTTGATGTTTGATAGAATGTTAGTATAATGTTACATCTTTTATTACTGTTACAATTTAGTTTTATATCACATTATGGAGTTAGATAAAATATTTCAGCAGATTTAAAAGCTTTAGAATAATCTTGGAATACAATAGGACATGTGTCAAGTGATCTTATAAGTGGACCAGGTATTTCCTTGAATGTCTGCATGTATAATGTAGATATGGTATGGCATCATGTAGATATGCTATGGCTTGATGCACATATGATAAAATCTACATTGTACATTTTTTGTACTTGCAAACATAGGATCGCAAGTCATGCCCTATTCCAAGATTAGTCTAAAGCTTTTAGCTATCTAAATAATTGCTGTCTGCACACCACTTTCCATCATACCCTTTGTCCATTATTAATTAGTCTTTTATCTGATCTATCTGATTTTATCCAACTCCATAATACAGTATGAAATCAATAGTAATAAAAGATGTAACATCATACTGATATTCTATTAAACATTACATTGCTCTTGTTTGAACATTGAGCACTTTAGCTGGGAACAAGCAGTGTACAAACACTACATTGACATATGTGGACATGTATATAGTATATACAGTGGAATTGCTTAATTCAAACTCAAAGCAAGGAGTAAGAGAGAGAAGGAGGCTCGTCTATGAGAATTTTGTGTTCGATGTGCTCCTCGGTTTAAAAATATGAGCACATGAGTCGCTGGCATTAAGCGAGTAGACAACTCCATTGAATCGTGATGCACTTCCTCATTGCTAAACAGGTATAAAAGCAACGCACATGTGCACGGCTCTGGCGCTTGACACGTCACAGTTATAGCATCCAATAGGCCTGCAACGATTCACAAAATACTGTTTCGATTTTTTCGATTCTGCCAATTAACTTTTTCGATTTTTTTCGATTCGATACCATTTACGTTACAGTATTTTAGAACACTGTCAGTTGTAGTAGTTGAGTTGATAATTCCATTTTAGAATCACCAAAAAGAGTAGAATGAGTAGATTCCAGAAGCATACCCTTCTAATTGTGTGGAATATCAAATACAAATTGCATGTTTGGGGCATTTATATAATTATAGACTTATATTAGTAATACATCTTAGCCCATGATGTATTTTATAGCTATCCACTTATTGCCAACAAAATTACTAGAAAAAAATTGTGCTTCACTGAGACTCGAACTCATGACCACACGTTTGTAAAGCGAGCGCTCTGCCACCATGCTATGGTGATAACTTGGAATTACCAAGACTAAGTATATATTTAACAAGAATCGAAAATTGAGTGCAATGAATCGATATTGAGAATACTGCAAATTAATCGTATCGAGAATCGTTATCGATTCATCGTTGCAGGCCTAGCATCCAATCAAAATCATTTTTATAGAGGGATAAACATTATTGCTTATTGACATAGCCTATAGTTTGAGCACTATTTTCATTTAGTATGGGCATGCTGTAGGGCCCACAAACTACCCTACCAACTAAAATGGTATCTGAACTATCTGAACAATCAAATTAAGTATATGGAGTCCTGATCTTAGAGAAATGTGTTGCACAAATTACATGTAGCTCGTTTTAACCGCAATTTCAGCGTTTGCACGTCTTTTTATTATGAAGGAACAAAATTTATTAAATTTGGATTTAAACTTCACCAATTGCAGCAGGTTTAGCTCTAATAGTATTATTTTTGCTTATTTTGTTGAGCGTGTTGGTATTTGCAAAAAGTGTCATTTTATGTTGAGATACGCAATTTTCTTCAAATATGGCGACTTTACCAGGCTATATCTTTCGTATCCCAGTGACCTAAGTAGTGTGTTTATGGTCAATCTGACCACCAGGCTATTACCAATTAGTGACATTGATAATATTTTAATTTTAGTTTTTAAAAATATCCATCATCTTTTCTTCAGACTTTACCAAGTACCCGAGGCGCACATCGAACACTGGAAACCCATTGTAACATATATACAGGTTTTCACGGACGAGCCTCCTTCTCTTCTTACTCCTTGCTCAAAGGAACCACCATAATTGGTTTGAGTTAGGTCCAAGTTTGAATTATGTGATCCCTTTATTTTGTATAATGACTTGGATGATGCTTACTTGACAAATAATACTGCATCATGTAGGCCTACACATATGCATTAACTTTCATTTGCTTCAACTGTGAATACTGTAATGGTAAATGTGACTCTATGCTTAGCCTCTCGTGCTACATTGTACTTGTTATAAATAATTTCTGCATATATATTGACTTGTCTCCGTAGTAACTTATCACTTATATACTTATTATATGCCTACTGAGCAATTACATGTATGTCCTTTTTATATCCATGGAAAGAGGGCCGACCTCTCAGAATTGGCTGATGTTCAATTTGTACATGATTTGGATGATTTTAAGCATCTTTTATTGTACATCGGCCTTTTAACCGGAACTTTTACCGGAAGTTCTAATAGTATATAAAGGGCACTGTTTTTATGTTCATTGTCTCAGTTGATGCTTGGATCTCAGTAAAGACACTTCTATACTACTCATACAGAGCCTTCACTTCATAGTATAGGTCGTTCCAGTTGACAAGGTCTTGACCTTGCCTCCCGCACTTCCTGCTACAGTAAGTCGGAACATACTCTTTCTCAGTATAGCAAAATCGCATTGACTAGGGACCACATGGGTCGCCTTGAGTAGTCATTGGACTACTAGTACCTGTCGATCTTTCATGTAACGAGAAGACCTACACTTATAGGTTCTTCATTTTAGCAAGAGGTCCTCTTAGGACGACATACACGCACAACCCCCACAAACAGTACAATACAATTATAGAGAAAAGACAAGTTTTAACATGACACTATGCAATGCTTAGTACACTCAAAATTGCAACACTGCAAATGGGTAACAGGTCATGCATCACATGTACAGGACAACAGTATAAAAACGCATCTAGCTAAGGAACAGTAAAGCTATCTGTGGGTTTTCCCAGCTTAGCTTGAGCAGAAACATATTGCATTAGTAACTATTAGTAACTACTAGCAGGGGCAGATATAGGAAAAATTTCAACACCAGCCTATTTTCAAGAAGTCATAATAATAATAATGATTGATGAAGGAGAAAACGAAGAGAGAATACCAGGACAGTCAAAGAGAAACCAGCGAGAAGGAATGGAAAGAGAAGGCACTACACGGACAGTATACAAAAATAGCAGACAAGACAGACAGAAAGAAGACATATACATGTAAGTGGATAAAAAATGGATATATGAAAAAAGAGACCGAAGGACTGATCACAGCAGCACAAGACCAGGCATTACCAACACGATGGAGAAAAGTGAATATAGAAAAGCAATCTGGAACACCTCTGTGCAGAATGTGTAATGAAAGAAATAAAACAGTTTTTCACATTCTAAGCGAGTGTTCTAAGATGGCTCAAACAGATTATAAAAAGAGACATGACAAGGTCGCACAATTAGTGCATTGGAATCTGTGCAGGAAATATGAACTTCCGCATGCTAAGAACTGGTATGAACATAATACAGAAAAAGTGACAGAGAATGACAAAGCAAAGATTTTGTGGGACTTCAACATTCAGACTGATCATGTGATACAAGCCTGCAGACCGGACATCGTCGTGAAAGACAAGGATATGGACCACACGTGGATTATTGACATCGCAGTGTCTGGGAATGCTAGAGTAGAAGAGAAGGAAAAAGAAAAAGTTGAGAAATATCAAGATTTGGCGAGATAGTTACAGAGACTTTGGGAAACATCTGTATAAATGTGATCTCTGTTGTCGTAGGAGCACTTGGAGCAGTGGTGAAGTTAGAAGAATATCTGGGGATGATTGATATACAGCGGAAGGAAGTAGACAGGATTCAATTTTCTGCTCTACTAGGAACGGCAACTATACTGAGGAAAGTGTTGGATGTCTCAGGTTAGGGGTTCTAACCAGACACCAATTCACACCAGCTGCAGAGCTGAGGAAATCAACATGAATAATAATAATAATGGATAACCAGGCAGGAGTCGGTCGTCATCATACTACTGGCAGAGATAAGACAAGAAACCAGCGTATGAAGTTTACCAGAGCTGATAACATCAAGGTTATGCAGTGCTACTACCTAAGTGAACCTGAGAAGAGAGAGTATATGAAGAGAATGGCAAGAATTTGGGAAGAACTGGATGGATTTGCAATGACGGAAAGCAGGCTAGCGATGCAAGCAAGGACTATACAGAACAAAATGTGGTTAACAGCAGAGGAGCTTGATGACATCAAGAAGAGAGCTCTATCAAATGGAGAGAGTGAGCAAGAGGATATGAGAAGAGTTACTGTTGAAGTGATTGAGGCAGCTGAGTTGTCAAGAATCTACCATGGTCAGAGAAACAAACAACTAAGAGAAAAAAACACCCGAGATATCGAGAATCTACCAAAGGAGACACAGGATCTAGTTAAGGTGATTATAAGCTGTAGAGAGGAGTTGCAGATGACCAGAGAAAAGTTGCCAAACATCAGACGCATTGACAAAAAGAAAATACTAGAGGAATTGAAAAAGATCAATGAGGTGATTGATTATGTGCCAGTGAATAATATCACAGAACTCAATGATACATTCTTAGTGAGTGCAGAAATAGTCACACAGAGAATGGTGAAGAACCGGAGGGAATGCAGAGAACCATCATGGAAGAGAAGGCTGAAGGAAAAGGTGCTAGAGTTGAGAAAGGATATCAGTAGAGTAAAAGAGGCAATGAACAGGAGATACAATGACAGAATAAGACGGAAAATGGAGAGGAGATACAACATCAAAAGGAAAGGATTTCAACTAGTGTTAGAAGAACTGAAGCAGAGACTAACAGCAACATCAGCTAAAATCAAAAGATATGAGGATAGAGTGAAGCAGTACCAACAAAACAGGTTGTTTGATAATAATCAGAAGAGGTTTTATAAGGACATACTGAGTAAAACATGCACAGATGAGAAAATACCAGACAGAGAGGAAACCAAAGCATTCTGGAAAGGCATCTGGGGACAAGCTGCTGAACATGATGAGGATGCGTCATAGATAACCAGAGTGAGGGAGAAGCTACAAAGACCCGATAAACAGCAGGATGTGGAGATTAGCGCAGACATGTTGAAAAAGGCGCTTGTGAAACTACCAAACTGGAAAGCTCCGGGACCAGATGCTATGCAAGGATTTTGGATCAAAAACCTGACCAACCTTCACAGCAAAATTGTAGAACACCTGAATGAGTGCCTGGAGAATGCACACATTCCTGTATGGATGACAACTATACTGTTACCTGATGGAGAAATGATGAAAGACCTAGGAGGTGAAGGCTACAAATATCTAGGAGTACTAGAGGCTAGTGAAATAAAGACCAAGGAAATGAAAGACAAAATGAGAAGTGAGTACATAAGAAGAGTAAAACTGCTATTGGAATCTAAACTGAATGGAGGAGATGTTATCAGGGCAATCAACACATGGGCAGTTGCTGTGCTCAGATACTCTGGGGGGATACTAGATTGGACGCAGGATGACTTAAAGGCATAGACAGGAAGACACGGAAACTTATGACTATCAATAGAGCGTTGCATCCAAGAGCTAATGTGGCTCGACTGTACCTACCGAGGAATGAGGGTGGAAGAGGACTAAGATCAGCAGAAGAAACAGTGAGGACAGAGGAACATGGACTGACAGATTACATCAGGTGTGAAGAGAAAGGATATAATAGATTCTTGAAGAAATTGATGAAGGAGAAAACGAAGAGAGAATACCAGGACAGTCAAAGAGAAACCAGCGAGAAGGAATGGAAAGAGAAGGCACTACACGGACAGTATACAAAAATAGCAGACAAGACAGACAGAAAGAAGACATATAAGTGGATGAAAAATGGATATATGAAAAAAGAGACCGAAGGACTGATCACAGCAGCACAAGACCAGGCATTACCAACACGATGGAGAAAAGTGAACATAGAAAAGCAATCTGGAACACCTCTGTGCAGAATGTGTAATGAAAGAAATGAAACAGTTTTTCACATTCTAAGCGAGTGTTCTAAGATGGCTCAAACAGATTATAAAAAGAGACATGGCAAGGTCGCACAATTAGTGCATTGGAATCTGTGCAGGAGATATGAACTTCCGCATGCTAAGAACTGGTATGAACATAATGCAGAAAAAGTGACAGAAAATGACAAAGCAAAGATTCTGTGGGACTTCAACATTCAGACTGATCATGTGATACAAGCCCGCAGACCAGACATCGTCGTGAAAGACAAGGATATGGACCACACGTGGATTATTGACATCGCAGTGCCTGGGTATGCTACAGTAGAAGAGAAGGAAAGAGAAAAGGTTGAGAAATATCAAGATTTGGCGAGAGAGTTAAAGAGACTTTGGGAAACATCTGTAAATGTGATCCCTGTTGTCGTAGGAGCACTTGGAGCAGTGGTTAAGTTAGAAGAATATCTGGGGATGATTGATATACAGCGGAAGGAAGTAGACAGGATTAAATTTTCTGCTCTGCTAGGAACGGCAACTATACTGAGAAAAGTGTTGGATGTCTCAGGTTAGGGGTTCTAACCAGACACCAATTCACACCAGCTGCAGAGCTGAGGAAATCAACATGAGCAATAAAAACAATAATAATATCCGTGGCACCAAACACAATTCTTTAACGTGGCTGCCCAATAGCAGAGCTAGTCGAGGGGCCACCACGGCTCCTAGAGCTGGATATTATTATAGTTCGGTATGGCACAGAGGGAAAACCTTCTTTGGGACGAAAACCTCCAGGTCATTGGCAAGACTCGAACCCACGTCCTTGCAGATAACTTGTGTCATTGCTGCAAGACCAGAGTGACTAGCGCTAGACCACTCAGCCACCAACACCTACTATGGAATTCACGCGTCTGAGTGAGTTAATACAAGATAAGTGTGAAACATGAACATGTATCGGTGCAGCCCATATATGACAACTCTCCCAAACTGGGACCCTCCCGTTTTCACAATCAATCTCCTGCAAACTAGAGGTGGAACGAGACAGCATTTTGGATTCGAGACACTACTTCTAAAAAATTCGAGACGAGACTGGGTTTTAGTATTCAAGGGAATTTTCCTAAAAGTGTGCTAAATTTTATATATATGCATGTTAGAATTCCAATAGTGTTTCAATTGCTACTCTGTAGACTCTGAATTTTATCATTATGCATTTTAATAAAAGGTGAACAGGAGGCTGTGAAATATATTGCACATGTATTCCGTGTACGTTACATCGCATGTACATGGGTACTAAAATAATATTTATAATAATGCAATTTGACAAATTAGTATGGAGTTATGTTTCCTTTAATGAAATAATCTCACGAGTAGACAACTTTCGGTAAGAACATAACTTTGCATTACGGGTGTGGTGATTGACAGTCGTTAGTATTTCTGTATGACTGGTAGTGATCGACTAGTAGCTCAGCGTTAGCTGCAATGCTATTACTATGAATTCAGTGCTGGGAATGTACATGTAGGTAGTGTAACTAAATAATTTGAATAATAATTTTCTATTTGATAGATTTATTGTTGATTAGCAATTAATTATATTATAATTATTAATTTATTATACAAAAAATGATTAGCTGCTATTTGTTTTCCAGTCTCGAATACTAATTGCCTCCTCGAGACGACTTCCGAGACAAGACAAGTCAAGTCGATACGAGACTCTAGAAATCTTGAGTCTCGTTCCACCTCTACTGCAAACTCCCAAGCTCCTGCAAGCCCTCCTGGTTTGGGACTTTGGTCAATAATAATTTTCATTTGATGATTATTCAGGGCCTGCTATAGGCACCCACCCAACCTAGGAGTGTGTTCAATCAAGCATGCAATACTAGCTGTCCTCCATAAACTATTAATACTATGCATGTCCAGGGTTCAATTCATTTTCTATTTACTTGCTTAGGCAGTATTTTAGTCATTGAATAGTGTTGTAACAGTCATGTTATCTGTACCCATACATGTTCATGTTTCACACTTACACTGTATCTTGTATTAACTAACTCAGACACGTGAAATTCATGATTTCTTGAAAATAGGCTAGTGTTGAAATTTTTCCTATATTCGCCCCTGAATTTATTATTAAGGACATATAAGCTGACTACCAAGCAAGCAGTTTGTACATGTACATGTACATCTAATGTTTATATGATATAATTTGCTTTGGAGCTATCTTATTTTTGATGCTGTCTCTCTCCAACTATGTAAATGAAGAACTTTTGTTTGTTTGGCAATAGATAGTAAATGGATAGACTATACAATGTAGTATCTCATGGCCATACAAAGTATCAGATAGTAATTAATGTTCCTTCATGGTCTTTAATAATAAATCACCTCAAAACACAACAGTGACCAGATTGGTTACGAACAGTCAGTATAATGTAATGTGAGTTATGTGACAGCCTCTAAACTAATTGCAACAATTTAAATTAATATTCTATTGTTTTATCTTATATTATCTTCACACTTCTATGAGACATCATGGTTGCCTTAGTCTGGGACTTAGCCTGTCTTCATTAGTTTTGTGCGGGCAAACAACTCCGTGTACTAGTATTTGTAGCAACCTAGTACATGTACTTGAAGCAAGACAACTTTCACCAGCTTAGTTTGTTACTACATACAACTGAGAGCTGTGCCCACAGCAGACAGCCCATAAAGTGTGGTGCTCATTGTTAAAAGACATTTTAGCAGAGCCGCGTAAAAATCTCCCTCATTGCTGTCAGCCCAACTTGTCATGTATGGTACAGTCTACACATATAACATGACTATTGCAGCACTATACAATGACTATACTGCATGAGCAAATAAATAGAAAATGAATTGAAGCCTGGACATGAACAGTATTGATAGTTTACAGAGCACAGCTAGTATTGCATGCTTGATTGAACACATGCCTAGGATGGTGCCGTGGGTGCCTATAACCGGCCCTGACTACTAGCAACTAATATTAGGTGACTAATGCTTGCTCTAATAGTATAATCATTGATTGCAGTGTGAGCCAAAAAGGTGTGAAGTTTGAATTACAGATGATAAGTTTGAATTACAGTATTTGAAGTCATCTATATAATGCTCAGCAGGGACCAAGGCTAACAGTTTGAACTAGCAAGTTTGTGAGGTTTGAATTAAACAAGTTTCACTGTACATATGTGTATGTGTGTACCTTCAATGTAAATGTATGTGTGTGTGTACATACACTGTATATGTATTATAGGTGTGTGCGTAAAACAAAGAATAACATTATGAACCAATGTCAAAAGAATTAGTTACAATGTAATAATATATCCAAAAATGAAGTAAATATTTCTAAATAAAATACTAAGTAAAATGCTATCCTAATGATTGAATAGAAAGCAGTAAGATATGATGAAAAAATATTCAACGAAAGTATTACTTGTGGGTATAAAGTTTCACACATTGCTATCCATGTAGTAAGGTCAAAGTCACTACACAATTCCATCCATGCGTTAAGGTAAAGGTCGTTACACAATGCTATACATCTAGTAAGGTCAAGGTCGTATCTGTTGGACTCCCAATTATAAGTTTACTAAGATTAGTAAACCTGCAACTACTGTTGTTGTTGTTGGCCTCATAGAGAGGCTTCCTTTTAAACTGAGAACCTAGAATAGTATCCAACCAAGTATATAATCCAGTAGGGTGATCAAACACTAAAATTTTGGAAAGAAAACTCGGACAAAATGGTTTGAGGTGCTTTTATGATACCTGACACATGGACTTTAAAGATCATATGCTGTGTATTTGAGCATAGTGAACACAGTGTGGGCCCGGCTAGAGCGAACACAGTGTAGGCCCCGGCTAGAGCGAACACAGTGTAGGCCCCAGCTAGGGTGAACACATTGTGGGCCTCAGCTAGAGAGAACACAATGTGGGCCCCATGTAGGAGCGTAACTCACAGAAGGGCTATTACTTCCTCTAAATAAAAAGTAATACACAGTCATACTATACCTACACAGTGTAGTACACACACAGTGTTTTAGTGTGGCTTACCTGAGAGCTGAAGTTTCTTCAGATGTTCTATGACAGATTGGGCAGTGTTGAGGTGAGGATTGGTGGAAGAGGTAGTCCGTCGTAGTCTAAGTGAAGAAGCTATACATGTGATTAGTTTACTCGCACGCAAGTAGACTAGACAGAGGAACTGGGCTAGAGCGAGCAGTCCAAATATCAGCACGCAGATGAGAGCTACAAGTCGGGAAGTAATACTCTTATTGGTTCAGCAAACAGTACACGTGACTATATGAATACTAGACATGTGACTATATGACTACTAGACACGTGACTATATGAATACTAGACATGTGACTATATGACTACTAGACATGTGACTATATGACTACTAGACATGTGACTATGTGAATACTAGACATGTGACTATATGACTACTAGACATGTGACTATATGACTACTAGATATGTTACTGTATGGATGATAGAGATGTGACTATATGACTACTAGACATGTGACTATATGACTACTAGACATGTGACTATATGAATACTAGACATGTGACTATATGAATACTAGACATGTGACTATATGAATACTAGACATGTGACTATATGACTACTAGACATGTGACTATATGAATACTAGACAAGTGACTATATTGTAATGGTACAGGACATTTGTATACAACTCCAACTATCGGACAAAGCTCCACCGCACCCTAAGTGCCTAGTAGTTGTTACAGCACTACTCATCTGACACTCACACTCTTGTAATTAGCTGTTCGTGTTCAATTGCATTGCATGTTAAACCATTAATTACTGTCTATATACGTGTCTCCATGTGTTTATACTCACTACTTATTCATGTATTGTTCTACTATATAATTGTATATAACTACATGATTATTACTAAGTCTTTTAATGCCTTTTATACCCATGTACAGAGGCCCGACCTCTCAGAATCCATTGATATTCATTTTGTACATGAATTGGACCATTATAAGCAACTTTTGTAGAACCCGACCTATTTTGGGTCGGCCGTCGGGCTTCCGGCGGCCATCTTGTTGCGCAACTTCCGGACGACCACACGTCGTCTTTTCCCGACGTGTGGTCGGCCGGAAGTCCTTATACTATATAAAGGGCACTGCTTTACTGTTCATTGTCTCAGTCTACACTTGGCTTTCAATAAAGACACATCTACACTTGATACAGAGACTTTCACTTCCTTTTGCCAGGTCATTCGCTTTGCGAACCGCCTACTAGGTCGGATCACTCTCTTTCATTGTATAGTCTGAAGGTCGGACTTGGGATCAGATGGGTCGTCTTTGGTAGTATTTGGGCTACTGAGACCGCTCGATCTTTCATGTAATGCGAAGTCCTATTACCACTCATAGGCACTTCATTTCTGGGTCGATAGTCGTCCAAGGACGACCGCACCAAATCACAGAAACCATTACATTGGTGGCAGCGGTGGGATACTAAGGTCGTACTCTTACGATACGAAGCGAAGGAAGGTGACCTCGGCCTCGGGAAACCCGACCGACCTCATTCTTCAATACTTCTACGGCGATTAAGGACTCGGACCCGGGAACCCTTTTACGAGAAGGTGACAAACGCTAAAGTGCACCCATTAATTCTCGTGGTTCCGCTGGATGTAGCCCGACCTACGCCGGATCTTCAATCAAAAACCGACCTCGAATCCAGAACAGATTGACGGTACTCAGTACGACCCCCTAGGCCAACCCGGCCTCACAATCCAAAGGATTTCTTCACTACCAGACACTATTATCAACTCAAGGACGACACGTCCCATTCACTAAGGAGGCTCAATCTATACTCAGCAATGGCTAGCGATATAGACAGGCTAGTAGAGGTAATCGGACAGTACATAGAAGTAGCTCGACCTCACCCGCCTCAACCCTCCTTCAAGACACCACAGTTCGACGGACAAGGAGACGTCGAGTTCTCTATAGAACAATTCCTGACGATAGCCGAGGCCAATGATTGGAGCCCGGCAGCCATGTACCTCCACCTGAGAGAGGCCCTCAAGGGACCGGCACAAGAATGTGGCCGGCCCGGCACCTCAGAAGGGATCTTCGAAGCTCTACGCGCCCGATACGGGTTGACAGATAAAGAAGCCAGACTCCAGCTCATACAGCTGCGAAAAGATCCCGGCATGTCTCTACAAGAACATGCCACCTTAGTTAAGAAACTTGTACATGTGGCTTTCCAGGAACTACCCGAGGCACACCGCCGGGTATTGGCTGTGGAAAACTTCAGTAACTCCCTCGAAGACGGACATCTACAGAGGCACCTCCTGGCGATAAACCCCAGAGACGTGGACTCGGCCGTCCGAGCCGGAAACGACTTCCTGCTCGTCAAGGGACCTTCCCGTGGAAGTAAAGCACACCAAGTCAGGGCAGTCACAGAACCCGAGCCGGAGACACCCCAGATAAATGCAGTGAACTCCGACCTAATCTGGATCAACGACCTGAAAGAGGCCATCCAGACTCTCAGCCAAGAAGTCAGACGACTCCGAGGACTACTAGACGCCCCCAGAACACCAGGACCCCGGAACAGACCCTCCTGGCAGACCAGCAGAAAGCCTGGTCCCCCTCCTCAACAGACAAATGGGAACACTCTCCCCACACAACCCGAGCCAAGAGTACCCGAGTCGGGAAAAGGCTCCGGCCCGAGACAGTAGAGGCTGATACTCGGGCCCTACAAGTTCCTCACTCCTCTCACATTTCCATCTCGGAAGACCGTCCCAAGTGTCCGGTCGGCAAGGCCGACCCCCCTTCTAAAACAGTAACTCAAGTGACTTATGTGAAGCCACACGTACCTAGCCTGTACGTACAAGGACGACTATGTAGCCAAGACGTGACCCTACTCTTGGACACAGGCTGTACGACCAACCTGATATCACCTCGTACCCTGAAGAAACTGCAGAGACCCGACCTAGAGGTCCTACCAGTCAGTCAGCCATACGGCAAAATGGCCGATGGATTGACTCTCAGGTTCGAGGGAATGGTAAGGCTACCCATGGTAGTCGGTCGCACCTTCAGCCAAGAACTGTTCCTCATCGGCTCCATACCAGAAGACGGCGTCCTAGGAATGCCCTATCTTGCTAAACACAAATGTTCTGTAAATTGCAATACCGCCAAGGTATACACCAGCCGAGATAGATGGCCGTGTGTCAATAGAACGGGAAGCCCTTATACATTGAGGACGATGCCTGAGATGAAGCCTAGTACACCTCCGCCCGACGTCGATGAACCATGCCGACGCCCTGGACACCCACTCAGAGGACCAGGGGCCGAGGAAGGAACGGACAACTCAGTACCTAGTACACCTCCGCCCGACTTCGATGAATCATGCCGACGCCCTGGACACCCACTCAGAGGACCAGGAGCCGAGGAAAGAACGGGAAGCCCATCACTTAGTATGCCTCCGCCCGACGCCGATGATCAATGCCGACGTCAAGGACACCCCCACAGAGGATCCAGGGCCGAGGGAGGAAAAGGATCACTACCGCCCAGTACAACTCCGCCTGGCGTCGATGAACAATGCCGACGCCCTAGCTACCCGATAGGGGGGCTAGAAGCCGAGGGAGGAACAGCAAAGAAGAAGAAGAGGCAAGTAGAGGACCAGGGTCGACAGGCTAAAAAGCCGCGCATCCAAGAGCGTAGACAAGGTGCAAACCGCCTCGAGGAAGGTGTTGTCGACTATTTCCAACACCCGATATTCCCGCCGCCCGACTGGGGCAGAGGTTCAAAAGGCAGAACCACCTACGTCCGGATGCTTGCGCCCTACACTAGGGAGAATAGACCCCTACCATACAGGAGGAAGGCCCGGTGGAAGCGAGGCCGACCTCCAGAGGTTATAACATACAAGATTCACCCCAAACGGACTACACAGACGACTACCTGTCGCAGGCCGACACGGCCAGGCCCGTGTTTACTCCCTCATTCAGCAGACAGATCCGGTGACCCAGACAGCCTTGAGATCAAAATAGATCTAACAACCGGGGTCAAACGAGTGCACTTCCGCCACAGCGAAGTCCCACCACATAATGAGAAGTTGGCTGATGCAGACGTAACGTTGCACACCACAGGGAGAACCAGGGTAGTCCGCACACCTATAAAAGGCCAGGATCCAGACAGATTCCCCAGTACCTTAGATGTCACCACTCAGTCAACACCTAGTCGGACAACAGAGCACTCCATACAAGACTCATCAACAAGGGCGGTACCCTCCCTAGTCGGCCTACTAATGGACTTACCAGGTGAGCCAATAGATTTGGACGAGGTACTGTTGCTGTTGGACGACGAAGACTTACATGCTGATCACGGGAACTCCTCGAAGAATGAGGTCGTGCCAGTCGGGTCATGCTGAAGTACCCTCGGTACTTCGGGACGATGCCGTCCTAACCGACTCGGACATGCACCGCCTCTCCTCCGGGACGACCTCGGACACGCATATGTATTCCAATGATATTGTACAAAGTGTTACCGAGTCGGGCGACGAAGACGACTCGGCCTACGCAAATCTTGATAAATTAAATAATCAACCTCTTGTATCTACACTTTCTCTTATAGAGACAACCTCTTCAGAGACTCCAGTACCGCAGTCTCAACTTTGCTGGATCTCTCCGCGGACCAGCAGTGACATACGTCGGACAGCCCGATGTAAAGGAAGGAACTCCTATTGTCGACTATGTAGGCTAGAAGGGACGGAGAACACCATCAAGGCTCATGCACGCCAACACTTTACCCAGTTCTTCTGTTCCTGTGGAGTCAGTGCCCGTGATGCAGAGACTGTCTATCGGCATCAAGACCAGACAGGTCACGGAGCCATCCAATATGAAGTGGATTCCCACATGTTCCAGCTTTTCCTCAAGGCGATGAAGCTCGACAAGAGGGTCGCCTACCCCTCATGTATCCCAGCAGACGTAGGACCCAAAACCTTTCACTATACCAGCTCCTCCAGAAGCTGAAGCCAGAGCAGCAGTGGTGCGGCTGACACCTCCTCCTGCCCCAAAGAAAACAAGTAAAAGAAAGTCGCCCTGGGAGCGATTAGGCAGTCCGAAGCGACCCCAGACTCGCATGGACCCTCCAGCCTTGGACCATAAAGGGACTGATACTTACGACATACCCAAACGTCGGCCCCGGCCGCCTAAAGCCAGAACCGGATCAGACAAGGCCGTCCCATTGTCGACCAGCCCTCCAGATACTTAAAACACAAAGAAGATTCTTAAATCCCGCACACCTACAGCAGAATTCCAGAAGGAGAGAGAATGATTGTGTGCCATTTTAAGCAATCCTCTCGGACGCCTCCGACATCAACTACATATACTCCAACAGAGACTTCTTCACTCACACGTTCGAGACCGGCTCACTATAGTCCAGCAGACAGAAGCCGTACAAGACGAAATATCCCTCCACCAACGGCTCACGGAGAAGACCCTTAGACATACCCGAAGAGATAATGCCAAGGATCGGGGGGCTATGTAATGGTACAGGACATTTGTATACGACTCCAACTATCGGACAAAGCTCCACCACACCCTAAGTGCCTAGTAGTTGTTACAGCACTACTCATCTGACACTCACACTCTTGTAATTAGCTGTTCGTATACTTATATTCAATTGCATTGCATGTTAAACCATTAATTACTGTCTATATACGTGTCTCCATGTGTTTATACTCACTACTTATTCATGTATTGTTCTACTATATAATTGTATATAACTACATGATTATTACCAAGTCTTTTAATGCCTTTTATACCCATGTACAGAGGCCCGACCTCTCAGAATCCATTGATATTCATTTTGTACATGAATTGGACTATTATAAGCAACTTTTGTAGAACCCGACCTATTTTGGGTCAACCGTCGGGCTTCCGGCGGCCATCTTGTTGCGCAACTTCCGGACGACCACACGTCGTCTTTTCTCGACGTGTGGTCGGCCGGAAGTCCTTATACTATATAAAGGGCACTGTTTTACTGTTCATTGTCTCAGTCTACACTTGGCTTTCAATAAAGACACATCTATACTTGATACAGAGACTTTCACTTCCTTTTGCCAGGTCATTCGCTTTGCGAACCGCCTACTAGGTCGGATCACTCTCTTTCATTGTATAGTCTGAAGGTCGGACTTGGGATCAGATGGGTCGTCTTTGGTAGTATTTGGGCTACTGAGACCGCTCGATCTTTCATGTAATGCGAAGTCCTATTACCACTCATAGGCACTTCATTTCTGGGTCGATAGTCGTCCAAGGACGACCGCACCAAATCACAGAAACCATTACAATATGACTACTAGACATGTGACTATATGACTACTAGATATGTTACTGTATGGATGCTAGAGATGTGACTATATGACTACTAGACATGTGACTATATGACTACTAGACATGTGACTATATGAATACTAGACATGTGACTATATGAATACTAGACATGTGACTATATGAATACTAGACATGTGACTATATGAATACTAGACATGTGACTATATGACTACCATACTTGCCAAGTAACCTGGGTAAAAAATCTGGACACATGCGCGGACCAGCGGGAGGACGGGTGACATGGCCGCAGGCCATGCCAGAAAGGGTGCGGGAGGGGTAGAGGAGCACTCTCCCGCATTCAAAATATTTTTTGTGAGCCACTAAAATGACAGTAGTTAGGGCAATTTCACTTGTATTTGTATGCTGCTCTAGTGGTCAAAAATATGTTCATATTACATGCATATTGGAATGGTTTTAAAATGGTGGGAAGAATTAGAATAGGAATGAAATTGCAAAGAGTGCTTCAGGTTGGATTATCTAAGGAAGACCTATAAAACTTGCTACAACATAAAAATTTATTAGAAACCAAATTTTTGTTTCATTTTATTAAATTATAAACATATAAATAGCTTTATTTATGAAAACACTGAATTATAATAATAATATTAATAATTCAGTATTTTCATAAGTAAAGTTAAGTTTATAATTATTATATTAAAAATTATAATCATAATGTAAGCCTGTCTTTTGAACTTCAGAATCATTGAGAATAAACAAATCTTCTAAGCTTTTAAGTGACGTGACAGCTTTTAGACAACAGCTTTGATATGCTTCCTGGTCAGCGTGTGCCTGGCTATGTCATTGGTACCACCATCAGTAATACTAGAGGGTGCAGAAGGCATAATTATAATATTGATATTAAAAACCTAATTTACTTTTAGAAATAAAATAAATAAACTTGACCCATTGATTTTAATTTTGAAAGTTGCCGAGTCTTTTGCTTGTCTGTACTGTGAGAATTGTTTGGCTTAACAGCTAAATTAACATCCAATAGACTAATAATGGAAACATTATTTGTACAAGCAAATAATTAATGAGTGAATTTTCATTTGCGCGGTGGTTGTCATTGACATTAGAGCGTTTATATAAAATAGCTATCCACTGTTGGGGAGGCTTTAGTACACTGCCAATATAGCTCAGGAATTAGTCAGAGTTTGGGCCATCACTAGTGGCAATTGGCATAGACACAACAGTCAGTAGACATCGAACTACTTTAAAAATAAACGGTGTGTAGCATTATATTTAGCAAAATTCCCCAGGATTTGCGACGCTCAACCCTTTTTCAGCCAATGTTTTGGAAAATCCAAAGGAAATAATAAATAAAATTTTTTGGAGCAGCAATTTCCTAATTCCCGGGGTATAAATCAGGACATTGGGACAGTGTAGGGACAATTTTCAAATCCCGGGGGTGTCCCGAGAAACCCGGGACACTTGGCAAGTATGATGACTACTAGACACGTGACTATATGAATACTAGACATGTGACTATATGACTACTAGACATGTGACTATATGACTACTAGACATGTGACTATATGACTACTAGACATGTGACTATATGACTACTAGATATGTTACTGTAAGGATGCTAGAGATGTGAACATACATTGTAATATCCATAGACATACAGTCAACAGTCACCAACAACAACATTGCTGATATTGGAATTTGATTGCCCCAGCATTAATGCTGTTGGCACAGTATTCACCACCCTACATGTCCAGTATAATAGTGTATCCACTTCTACATACTCCCAGGATCTTGCTGCATCCACCCCTACATACCCCCAATATCATGTAGTATCAACCCCTGCACACTCACCGACAGGGTCAATATCCGAGTCCACTGAGGTGGATAACTTCACACGGTGGCCGTTCTCCTGCAGCTTATAACACATGTACACAGTCAACCCATTCACCACATAGTAACTCACTATAGACTTGTTTCTTAGGTCTAACAAGTCCGCCTGCAGTGTAGCCTTAGTCTCCTCACTATGAGAATGGGGCTTCAAATAGCCTTTAATCAGACGTTTCCAAAACAGCAGCTCATTCTCATCTAAATGTTTCAGCTACAAGAAAAAGATATACTTACATGTACATATATACAGTACTTATAACATGCACATACATGTATATACTGTATTTACACTGTGGTGATATGTACATACACATTGTACCTACAGGTACATACACACTGTACTTACACTTAGGTACATACACCCGCACTTGCATACACAAATATTTTACTAAGCGAGCGAGGTCATACAGATTTGATGTGTTAATATAAAATACATCACAAACTATGTGATAACAACAGTGCTACCTCAGATGTGAATAGGGCAATACATATCATGGACAGTCCAGGAGATTGATTAGCCAGAGAGGACTTCATTTACATCTGTATTGGTTTCTACTAGACTTATATAGTGGGTGCCTACATGAACTGTGTAAATACTGGTATATACTCTACCTACAGTACATGAACTCCGTACCTACCATGAAACCTTGCAGGCCAGAGCTCTCTATCCAGCTTGGGTTAACCAGGTCATCCCTAGCTTTAGAACATCTTTGCCTCCTTTTCTCATTGTTGGAGGATGTTTCACGCGTTCCCCAGCTGATGATGTTGAGGTTGATCACACAGTATATCATAAGTATCATGTATGTCGTGGGGATCATCATATAATACAGACAGACAGGAAGCAGGTCACAGATTTCACTTGGATGTAAAATAGCTGTCAGAGTAAATAGGGAGCCAACAACTGAAATACAACCAGCAGTGGTAAATACAAGCAGACATACCACATGCCCTAGGACCAACCTAAACAATGCTAGAGGCAGAGAATTCAAAATTGACGAAAATCAATTAAAAAGCTGAATAGTTTGTTGGACAGCACTTAGCTAGAGCTATTCAACAAGGTCTGCCAGTACAAGAGCAGATGATGCCATCTGCTACAAACTGATCTTAAACAAAGGCAGTCTATGTCATCTGAGTAACTCAGTTAACTTTGTTATACAGCACATGCAGAGGTTTTATTCAATAACTTTTTTATTAACCAAGCGTTTATAAATTCCTTCTACACTTTTGATTATATGATACTTAGCCACATTTATTCATTCGGCTTTTTATTTCAAACATCAAGGAAGTGCGATTAGCAAGAAAACTTTTTATTTACTTGAGGGTATAAATACAATGAAAAGACAATTTCTTCATATGTTCTATATACTCCCATGAGTGATTGGAGGTAGTGGGTAGCCTATATTCATGTGATTCTCCAAAATACACATAATGTATTTGGGCAACACAATTAACTGCTCAAAGAAAAATAAATAACTAAAATTAGCATAAGAATGGTTTCCAATGATATTTCTCCGCTCATACAAGAGAGGATAACCCAGGAAGACTATACAGCCTTTTGACTTTCCTCCACTTTAACAGAGACCTAAGAAAACAACTGACCAACCGGTCCAACGTGCTCCTATCATGTGTACTACTGTGTAAGCAGAAGAGCGACCCCTGTATAAGTTGCGCATGACTATTCTAGTTACTTCAGGCACTCGGATCTACAAGGATGTAGGTGGGAAACTTCTATGCATTTCTAGGAGATAGAAGTAACTGTATTGCAATCAAAACTCCGACTGAACTAAATAGAAAAATGATACAAAACTGGCCCTGCCCACAATTCAAGACCGGCGAGCTATCAGCCTAAAATTAATGCACAATGAACTCTCAAGAAACTTGAAAATTTCCAGACCCGATATATCATCGGGAGGTATGATTATAACATGTACAAATACCCGAGGGGTCTGACATGAACGGTTGGGTAGAGAATGGCAAAGTATCTCAAGAAAAGTTCCTATTAATTAATACTTATATTCACCAGTCCTCGGATTCTAGTAGTTGCAACTTATATAAACTTATTTACAAAAGAGATTTTCTCATTATTGGTACGATATAAGTATTTACGACACAACACATGCTGCAAAATCAGTTTTGCAACAGAGAGAGATATTAATTGTAGTTCACAACAGCCTGCACAATGTAAGAATGTGTGTACATTGTAAGGATGTGTGTACATTTTAAGGATGTGTGTACATGGACAGACGCACAGAGACCTTCATACACAAACACACACATATACATATAGATAGTTACCTATCATCATGAGAATAAGTGGCGAGTATATCTTATAATCAATCATAGAGAAGACGTTGAGTGTGAGGTAGAGGGAAGAAAGACATGCGTAGTATATGGAGAGAATGTAGGCCACGTTGACCTGATTATCTCTTGACAGAATCATACACAGCACAGTGTACACAGCCGGTGGAAGGACAGACAGCAGGTAAGAGCTCTCCAGATCTACTTCAAATACCTAAAAAACAGCGGTAGTAGCGGTGGTAGTAGTAGTAGTAGTAGTAGTAGTAGTAGTAGTAGTAGTAGTAGTAGTAGTAGTAGTAGTAGTAGTAGTAGTAGTAGTAGTAGTAGTAGTAGTAGTAGTAGTAGCAGTAGCAGTAGCAGTAGCAGTAGCAGTAGCAGCAGCAGCAGCAGCAGCAGTTGCAGTAATATAACTATCACAATGAGAATCAAAACCTGAATAATGAATTCTAATAGCACACATTCTATGAAGAAAAAATGTAAACTCAAAGTCAAACAAAAATGGATGCTACCAATTGGTGCAGATCAAAAGGTCTACATATAACTAGCTGCTATTCTGTATACAAAGAATTGGTTGATAAATGGCACTTACTGTAGAGTTGGCGTATGCAAGGAATAGGATGACATAAGAGGGTCCAAGAATGGTGGACAGGAAGAGGACTGCCTCAAATAAGACGTAAGAGACGGAGATGTCTCTGTTCTTGAGATAAGAACTTCTCCACTTGGCTAATAGATCGTACTGATTGACTACGGATGACAGAGCCCACCGTCTTCGCTACAAGCAGTCAGTACACAGTGAGAGTGCACAGTGAGAGTATACAGTGAGAGTATAAAGTAAGAGTACACAATGGGAGTATACAGTGGGAGTATACAGTGAGAGTATACAGTGAGAGTACACAGTGAGAGTATACAATGAGAGTACCACAGTGGGAGTACAACAGTAAAAGTATACAGTAAGAGTGCACAGTGAGAGTACACAGTAAGAGTACACAGTGGGAGTACAACAGTGAGAGTACACAGTGAGAGTAAATGGTGTGGGTATGCAGTAAGAGGATACGAGATGAGTAAACAGTCTACATTCACACTATATAATACATACCCAAACAACATACTTTTATTCTATTCACAGACTATAGTGTTACGGTTGCAAATTGTAGACAGTGTTACTGAAAAGCTCGAGCACTCATCGGAACATGTTTATTAACTATTATTGGCAAACAGCAACGCTAATTTGATGTAGCCTGTTTGTCGATTATATGAGATTCAGAGGGATAGCCAGTCACAAGGAGCGACTATGTTGTAGACAAGAGGTCATAGTAACAGACCTACACCACAACTTACAGCACAATATCATGTAGATCTCTCACCTGGTTGAAGAACTCAATGAGAGTTTGGGGAGCAAAGGTTCTGGCTGAAGCAGTGGGAACGTACTCACACCTGTGACCTTGCTGGAAGAGGAGGGAGCATAGCCAGCGGTCCTCACCCTGTTCATACTGGAGCGCATTGAGGCCCGTCTCGACCTGCATATACATTACACTATGCCTATATATGTATTGCTACTATACACTCATGACAAGGCAATTACCAATGTACTATTTACCTCCACCTAATGACATAAACCATAGAATGTCTATTGGCAAGTGCCTCTTCATGTGATCTTGACGTGGGTAACATGTCAATCAATACACTGTAGTAATCAGTAGCAGTGAACTCCTAGGTGCAAGCCGAACACACTCCTGCCATGGAAGGTGAGCTTTCAGAGACTAGCTTCTGTTGCTCAGTTTACCTGAAGCTAAATAGTATGTTACAATTCAATTGCTCCTGAATGTTCTTGTTCTCATACTTGTGTTTGAATTCCAGTGCATTAACTTTTTCACTTTACTTTCTAATTACTCCTTCCATTCAACTTCACTGATAGAATCCAGTGATATGCATCACTATAGACTGATAGACAGAACGTACCTTTCTGGTGTATGTGTACTACTATAGACTGGTAGACAGAACGTACCTCTCTGGTGTATGTGTACTACTGTGGCCTAATAGACAGAACGTACCTCTCTGGTGTATGTGTACTACTGTACACTAGTAGACAGAACCTACCTCTCTGGTGTATGTGTACTACTGTACACTGGTAGACAGAACCTACCTCTCTGGTGTATGTGTACTACTGTACACTGGTATACAGAACCTACCTCTCTGGTGTATGTGTACTACTGTAGACTGATAGACAGAACGTACCTCTCTGGTGTATGTGTACTACTGTACACTGGTAGACAGAACCTACCTCTCTGGTGTATGTGTACTATTATAGACTGGTAGACAGAACGTACCTCTCTGGTGTATGTGTACTACTGTACACTGGTAGACAGAACGTACCTCTCTGGTGTATGTGTACTACTATAGACTGATAGACAGAACGTACCTCTCTGGTGTATGTGTACTACTATAGACTGGTAGACAGAACCTACCTCTCTGGTGTATGTGTACTACTGTAGACTGATAAACAGAACGTACCCCTCTGGTGTATGTGTACTACTATAGACTGATAGACAGAACGTACCTCTCTGGTGTATGTGTACTACTGTACACTGGTAGACAGAACCTACCCCTCTGGTGTATGTGTACTACTATAGACTGGTAGACAGAACGTACCTCTCTGGTGTATGTGTACTACTGTAGACTGGTAGACAGAACCTACCTCTCTGGTGTATGTGTACTACTGTAGACTGGTAGACAGAACCTACCTCTCTGGTGTATGTGTACTACTGTAGACTGGTAGACAGAACCTACCTCTCTGGTGTATGTGTACTACTGTAGACTGATAAACAGAACGTACCTCTCTGGTGTATGTGTACTACTATAGACTGGTAGACAGAACGTACCTCTCTGGTGTATGTGTACTACTGTAGACTGGTAGACAGAACCTACCTCTCTGGTGTATGTGTACTACTGTAGACTGGTAGACAGAACCTACCTCCCTGGTGTATGTGTACTACTGTAGACTGGTAGACAGAACCTACCTCTCTGGTGTATGTGTACTACTGTAGACTGATAAACAGAACGTACCTCTCTGGTGTATGTGTACTACTATAGACTGGTAGACAGAACGTACCTCTCTGGTGTATGTGTACTACTGTAGACTGGTAGACAGAACCTACCTCTCTGGTGTATGTGTACTACTGTAGACTGATAAACAGAACGTACCTCTCTGGTGTATGTGTACTACTGTACACTGGTAGACAGAACCTACTCCTCTGGTGTATGTGTACTACTGTAGACTGGTAGACAGAACCTACCTCTCTGGTGTATGTGTACTATAATAGACTGATAGACAGAACGTACCTCTCTGGTGTATGTGTACTACTATAGACTGATAGACAGAACGTACCTCTCTGGTGTATGTGTACTACTGTACACTGGTAGACAGAACGTACCTCTCTGGTGTATGTGTACTACTATAGACTGGTAGACAGAACCTACCCCTCTGGTGTATGTGTACTACTATAGACTGGTAGACAGAACGTACCTCTCTGGTGAAGGTTCTCAGAACGTTACGGTCCATGAGAGCCGAGGCTCGGAACATGGAGAAGGCACCGGGTGTACACAATACCACCCCAAGTACATTTTCCGCTGTCTTATGGAGCCAGTGGGCAATCGCATACTCAAATCTCTGATACCAGACGAGTAAACCTATACAAGTATTATATTATACAGATCAGTAACGTGAATGTGTAGAAGTGATGTTTACTGATCACTAAGTGTACATACATACACAAGCTATGACAGTATATAACTTAAAAGTGTATATCTCGAAGGTGCGTTAACACCTGAAGCTAAATGGAAATCCAAATATGTCTACCAACATTATAAAAAAATCTTTGTTTAAAATTAGTGTTTAGCAAAACACTAATTTTAAAACCAGCTAAGTACACCAAATGAATTCATTATACATATGATTGGATAGGCTCCGTGGTTAATATTGCTTATTGTGAGGATTGCATGTTTAAAAAGCCATTTTTGAGAACCCCAGTTACATAACCTTAAAGGTGAGACATGACTTGATTGTGTACTCTCCCTTTCCATTCATGTTATGAGAATGTACTTTGTAACTGACCATGTTAATTGTATACACAAAGAAAGCACCTATCCTCGAGATTTAAGTAAACCTCAAGCCATGTGAAGCAAGGCTGTTTCTGAATTACATAACATTATGCAATACTAAAATATTTGTTTACATGTCATATAAATTTGCCAAGTTTCTCCAAATATTTTATTGATTGTGTCAATCAGAATTTTAGATTGCTTCATGCTTGAATAGAATTTTTTTCATGATACCATTGTTAGCGAATAAATGATTCACTACTCTGCTTCGTGTGTAAAGCACATGATTGTGATAATACAACTTGTAATATTTCAGTTTAAGCATTCATTCCCTGGTAAGTTTCCCTGGTTGGGATTTGTGTTGATTTTTACAATGCTATGCCAGTTAGTGAAACGATTGAACTAATAAAATTGTCACCCACAAAGCCCTGGACTCACTAGCAATTGTATTTGCTTTGCTCACAAACAACAGTCAAAACTCACAAATAGTATACTGCTTTGAGAGTAGTACTAGCTTTACCTGATCCCATTGGGTGTATGCGGCCACAGACCACGCCCACTTGCTCACACTTTCTGATTTGTGTAAGTAGTTGTTGAATAGCGTCTGGTTCAAACTCAACGTCACCATCCACGGTGAGTAGGAAAGAGTTATCCGCTTCTTGTTTGGTTTTACAAGGAATTCCCTGGTGGTCCATCTTCCCATAATCCTCTGGATGTTCGGAGAGGAGTCTGTACCCGAGTAAGTAGTACATGTATTGTATCTGTAATATAACAAACAACCTTCTATGTTCACAGACTTCATATTCATGATCTCAACAAGTTGACAGTGATTATCTAGCTTTAGTAAGTACGATCACAAGCACGACGCATTACGTATTCATATTAGCAATTAGTCAATCAGGTTTGCCTTGCATTCATTCAGCAGATGAAAAACCCGCAATTTATCAGTCATCCTAGTGAATACTTTATACATGTGAATAGATAAGGGTCACTAAGGTATAGAAGATATTGTTACCCCACCATAGACCATCTCTTCTTGTTTCTAATCTTGAGTTTATCCTTGAGATGCACTACCAGCAAATTACCACCTGGAAGAGTGACTTTGAGTTGACCTCCATATGGTGTCGGATATTTCTCTGCCAACTCCAGACACTCTGGGGGAAATAAAGATGTTGTTTACTACATTGCTAGTTTACCACATCGCGATACATTAGCCATGAGAGTGCAAACAGAATTTTTAATCCTTGATATATTTTTTATTGCAATTATGTGGTACTTTATGAAAAACATACAAAAACAGATATGGCGCTTACAATAAATATTTAATGTAATAAAGGATTTAATATATGTGAGAGTTAGGGGAGTTATGCAGTCATGACTAAACTAGATGAGACAATTTCAGAAGAAAGCCAACGAGAGATCATGTGATAGAGAGGGAGAGAGCGGCAGTTATAGCTTGAATGGTAAGCGAGACAGAGGTGTCTAACAAAAACTAATACAACCGTAATCAGAGTGCCACAATATAAACACATATGTATCTAACAACCAATGGAGCAAAGGATAGAATAAGCCTTAGCTCATCAATATTACAACATCAATTAGATAGCTACCTATTTAGAATGCTATATACACTTACCATGGCTGCCGTGGAAACAAACAGCTGTTTCTTGTAAGACTTGAATGAACTCTGACACAAAACTGTTGACTGCTCTATTACCATCTGTATTCCAAGACATTGCATCATCAAACATAACATGAGTTTCAAACTCAAAGTAGTCAGGATCAGTAATATCGTGGTCAGTATTGGCCAGCAAATCCATTGTTTGCCGCTTCATACACTGATGCTCATCTAACCTGTGCTCAACATATTAGTATAAAATCACATAAAAACAACATAAATAACATCTAATGGATACCATACACACAGTGTATTTTGCATTCCAAGTAAATGCATGGGCGGATTTACTGTAGGTCGCCAGGGTCTCGTGACCCCCCTTTTATTTGCTAAAAAAAAATTGAAATTGATTGATTTTTGGCCATATTCAAGGATTTTCCCATTTAGAAAGTTTTTCTATGGAGGTCGCCATGATTTCGATAGTAACTTATTAGGATCGCAGTAAATATAGCTTAAGTTTCATATTCCTGCATGTAACTCTTACGTAGATCAGCAAAGTCAATTGATTGTGCTATCAATACACTTCTTTTAGACATTCTTGTTTACTGTACAGTCAAAGTTTCCTTGGCTAAATCACTGAATGAATCGGTGATTGCTTAAAAAATTAATAAAAATAATTATAATAATATCACCTTTACATTTTCCAAAAAGAGTTTATTGTACCACTTTGCATTTTAGCAAAGTTAATTCTCTTTTCCTGTTTTGTCTTGGGTAATTTCCTAGATTAGGGGAAAAGAGGAACTATCACTCAGAGTTACGAATATTCAATATTTCATTATATTATGATTATTTGAATTTTCTTAGATCCCAGATTCGAGATTCAGATTGGGGGAAAAGAGGAACTATCAGTCAGAGTTATGAATATATGAATGTTCAATTTAGTTTTTATTTAACAACAGAACATCATGAACATTATGATTATCTTATGAATGATAATCCTAATGTTGCTTACAATGATTGTCTTTTTAAAATATAATTCATAAATGATTATAATTTTAAAATATTAAATTAATGAAATATAAATAGTAATTATTTACATTTTATTAATTCAATATATGAAAATTATAATCATTTAGGTTGTCATTTTCTTGTTTTGTAATGCAGCCTAAACAATATTGTTGATGTTATAACTATTAATTGTATGAATTTTTGTATAAAACATTATTTAATATTATATCTATTAATTACTATCAAATGCAGTTTTTAGTTTTTCATAGCATAACTTTCTGCCTCCAGCGTCCAAGAGTGAGAGTTTTCCCAAGGCTTGAAATCCCCCAGCACAAAGGATCCTCTTCATGTTTTAGTCCTTGGTTTCAAGTTTTCATGGTCTCTATGAAGCCTAAGCCCCCGTTGAGGGGCTTACTGCGCCCTCCAAACTCCCCAGCTGTTGGTCTCGGGCGCTTTGCACCCTCGGCTCGGGTGCTGCGCACCCTCAATAAATTTCCTTGGTGGGCAGGAGACCCCCCTTTCTGAAAGTTGAAAATCCGCCCCTGAAATGTGTATGTATAAATAGGGGTACTGAGTTCACTCACTTGAATGTAGAGGTAAGAAACTGTATCACTTCCTGTCTGTTTTCATGCCACAAGGTAGCACAGAGATAGAGTTTAGAGGTCACATGCCCATCTGTCGCATTGGGGATGTATGAACTTTGACTTGATTTATTGACCATGTTTGTGTATACAGGAAGTGTAGATGTGCTGAGAGTGTGTAGTCGCTCGTTTGTACGCGGAGCAGAGTTAAAGGAGGCAAATGCGTAACTGTCACCCATGTGCATACGGAGGGAGCTGTAATGAGTAACACATTGTAACTGAACTTAATAGATGCAGCGTGACAGTATACCATGAGGCCTGTTCCTATTTGAGTGACCTCCAAAAGACATTCAGTAGACCGGCAACATTAAATTTTCCAGTCACTGAATATTTTTGATATATAATTATGAAGCTACACTTTGGTGTTCACTGTATTATTGCCTGTTTTGTCTTTGGTGACAATGTTAGCAAACGATAACCAAATTTAGATGTGCATGTCATCCAGTACGTGGTGTTTGAAATTCAACAACAAAATGCATAAAACATTGGTGAAGCTGACAGATCAAGGAAAATTCAAGGTACTTATAAAACCTTCGTCCATTTCTGACTAGTCAAACAATGGCAATTCCATATACGAGGGCGTTCAAAAAGTTCCAGGATTGCTTCTCTAATTTCAAAACTACATGTAATTTGTGCATGAACTTTTGGTAATTGTTTGTCCCATGCCTTCGAAGTATATTATGTTTAAAAAGCTGCTGCTGGACAACACATGGTTTCCTACATATAGCCTTAGATTTAACGTGACTTTGACATCACTCTGTTAATTTTTCAAAGACTGTTGAATCTTTTGTTGTTGAAGAGCGGAGGTGTGTGATAAAATTCTTGGTAAATACTGGAAATAAACCAAAGAAAATTATTGAAATGTTATTATTATTGAATCGATCAAATCACTATCAAACTCCTGAAACTGTTTCCACTCCTCTTATTATAATAAGAGGGGCGCCTCGTGTGCAGATCACTCAGAGCATGTCTACTGCTCACTGGTGAAGCTTTCTTTTTAAAGGTAACTGAGCTGGTGTAGTGGGTAGCATGTTCTGTTCACTGTGCTAGGCGATTAGGTGCCGTAGAGGCCTCGGGTTCAAATCCCAATTAGGGACTGATAATTTCATGGGTTTGAAACAAGTCTCTGACTGCCAAAAAAAGTTCCTTGCTAAAAATACACCATATATTATATACAATATAAAAAGTGACCAAACCCCCCAAGCTACATGTAGTTTTGAAATTAGAGAAACATTCCTGGAACTTTTTAAACGCCCCCCGTATAAGGCAGAGCTCATTCGAAGCTCAGGGAGATCACTGAAAATGGCCAACCACCTGTTCCTTGATGGCAGGCAATTTTAGTACTTTTTCTGTTGCAACTACCATAATTTTGCAATTGAATCTTAAAACGTTCTACATGTAGATCAGGACATTGTCTAAAGGACCGTGTATCCATGCAGCATGATGTATACAACACATATGATTGTATGATGAACCGACAGCTACTCACCTCAGCTGGCCACTGCTGTTGTCGGTATGCAGAGGTAGAACCGTCAGATACGACCAGAACCAAACTATCAGAAATGCCATAAACTTTAAATCCAAAGTAAACCCACTAGTAAGAGAGAGGGGAGCTTCACATTGAGTGCTGTTAGCAGTAAATCTCAAGCATACATCAGATGTCACTAATGATGAGAAGGTGAGGATGGAGAGCACTGCGAGAGGTGGACCTAGGGCTAAACCAGTCGATGCACTCTGCAGGATAAATGATAAGGACATTCATAGTCACACCTATCGGATCTCATAACTACGATTATGTAGTCGTGATTGGCTATTATCACTATACAACCACTTATTTCCACTCTTCTACAAGATAGCCAACTGAGAGTAGGCAGATGAGAGTAGGCAGATGGAGCATATACATGTAGTAAACTGGATGTACTTGTCACGACTGGTTGAATATCTTACCAACCTAGGCGTCAGGCCCACTAGTCTAAACTAATCCATAAGTGCAGTCTAGTTCGGCGTACAGGTGAAGAGTAGGCCTGGGAGCAATGGATGTCTTCTCCATATTTTGTTGGCTAACCGCCCTTACCTCAAATCCCAAACACAAACAAGGAACTAAGGCTATCTAAATTTTTCTACTTCTGCACCTAACAGCTGGTACCTCACGTTTGTCACGATGCACCTACATAACCAGAGCTATCAACGGTTCTGGCCTAGAATACTGGTTGTATTCATAACATAATGACTTGGCTATGTGCCACTGGATTGCCTCACCAACTGACAAGTGAACAAGTAAATAGATATTTCGCAAATGTCGGTTAGAAGCAGGACGTTCCGAAAACGTTCATTTAGAAAACACCCATTACAAAACTGTGTAGATTACATTTAGGAGAACACAACTCTCAGACACGAATTATTTTTAGTGTTCTACAAGTTTG
Organism: Bugulina stolonifera; assembly: GCA_935421135.1. Classification (NCBI taxonomy): domain Eukaryota; kingdom Metazoa; phylum Bryozoa; class Gymnolaemata; order Cheilostomatida; family Bugulidae; genus Bugulina; species Bugulina stolonifera. The sequence continues at coordinate 955,428 of OW285197.1, read as the reverse complement.
CAGTAGCAAAAACCCAAAAAATACAATATAGAAATTTGTTGAAAGCTGTGGTTTGGGGCTCAGAGTTTTAAATGGTTGTTTTCCAACGAACGTTTCCAGAATGTCCTCTTTCTAACTGAGGTTTTCAAACAGTCGCAAATCCAAGTGAACAACACAGTCAAGCATCAAATACAACTACAGGTAATTGATGGATGATACTTTTATGCACTTGACTTTTGTATTGGAGATACTACTGTGGCAAGATTCTGTACTATCCTCTGAAAGCATATCCACACAGGCAGTACTCCTCACCACAAAACTGAATTAAACAGCACTTACTGATTGGTTTAGGCCAGTAGACTCGATGCCCAGGCTGATATCTTACACTAGTATATAATAATTATGCTAGCATCTGTTACATTTACAAGTGTAAATGATTACCTTGCTTAGCTTACATGTCTTGATGACCCAAACAAGACCATAGAGTAAGAGAGGCGAGATACACAGTCCTGCACTAGATACAGATATATATGTTGGCACTGAGGCTTCGAGTGTAGGTACTGAGGCCATAGATATCCAATAGTAGAATGCAGCACACGTCAGCTACAAATATACAAAGATGTAACGTAAAACACCGCAGTATACTTGCTTTAAAATGGCCAAACTGATAACACCGAATAGGGCCAAGTTTAGGTGTTTTAGCAACTGCTTGCACTGTTCTCCATGTACATCGTTACTCAAGTCTATCAGTCAAACCTTTACTTCTGTGAAACCATGTTACATTTGTGAGTTGAACCATACAGTATTAAAATGGTTATTGGTACTGGTTATACAAATTCACCAAGTTCCTGCAAACACTTTATTCACTGTGACTAGTAAACAAGTAAAGCTGCAGACGCTGTTACAATGAAATATAACTATGTTCACATTCTTGTAGGGGAAAAGGTTGTGCTAGTGATTACGTGAATATCGCTAAAAGTGCCTGATTTTAGAGTACTGGTATAGATGGTGGTGTTTATACCTTACCTTAGATACAGTTAATGAAAGTTGTCTTGTGTTTTTAAGCTTCTGAGAGTGCTGAGATTGGAATGACTCGATTAACACACTTAAAGAACTGCTGATGAGCATTGTGGGTACAAGCAGACAGGTGTAAACTGTAAAAAATATACAAAACAAGATGATGTATTCTGCAGAATATTATGCTAATATCAGTAGACAGATTTACTAGAAGCCAGGTAAATGGCATCCAGTAATATTTCCCACTAGTTACACATACATGTCATTATGAGCCCTTCCTACAGCACTGGGTGCCAAAACTAGCTAACATTAGTATGTACAGCCATAGTAGCAGTACTAGTATTAGTATACTCACAGCTACAGTAACATGCAGTACTAGTATTAGTATACTCACAGCTACAGTAGCAGTACTAGTATTAGTATACTCACGATCATAGTTGAAGTATACCCTGTAGGTAATAGACAGAGCAGTAGCTAGTAATACTAGAGTAGCTAGTGAAGTACTGTCCAGCAGTGAACGGCTGTTAGTACAACCACTAGTACGAATCTTTTCCTGTACTAACTTATAGACCTGACTGCCACCACTCAGTATAGTCATCATCAGCAAACTCTCAATGACATCTAACTGAGGGAGTAAACACTCCACCAGTATATACAGGCTGTAGACATCAAGGCATGAAGACACAGCTAACTGTAAGGAATAGACAACAGAGAGTCACACAGTGTCATACTAGCTCAAGTGAGAAATGAACTGTGAGCTGTTAGGCAATGGCATCCATGTACCCAGTGCCCTATACTCACTATTCACTAAACACAGACATCAGTTCATTAGAACACAGTAGGGAATAAGCACAGATACTACACTGCATAAAATTCAAAGATTTATTGATCGATTTTCCAACAGGAGTTGTCTCCTCCAAGATAACAACATCCCATATAATGAATGGAGTATAATTATACCATTATTATTATTATAGTGCGTATAATGTGTGCTACTTACAAGAGCATGCCGTGAGACAGGTAGTTTCTTGCTCATCCCTCGGTACAGTATGTTATAGAGGAGGTAGGGTAGAGATATAACCACAGGTAATACATACACTGATAGTATCACCATCTTATTAATTGTCTGCTCCTGCAACCAATAGAATACTTGTACATCGTGTGTACATGTACATGTAGACACTGCGCACTCAATGCATTAACTATAATAATATTCCCAGATTTTGGTAGTTTGGAGTTGTCACACCCTCAATGCAGAACAAACTATCCCAAAAGCCTTATAACATTATGGTCAGAGACAGTGAGGATGGTAGAATTATTCTCTCTCTATCATTGTACTGACAATGCAGGTAACTAAATGCAGGTAACTAAATGCAGGAGTGTAAATTACATATTCTGAATATTAGAGTAAAAGTTAATTTCATTTATTTGTCGGGAATGGTTGGCTCTGCTCCCCATGATTCATGTGCTGCGTAATAGAACTGCCCAACTGTTTTACAAATGGAGACACACCGCCGAGCTGTGCAGTGTACACACCCCCTAGCTGTCTCTTTTGGTAATTTCTCGATAAAACGAGTAAGATGTCTAATTGTTCTAGGTTTTATGAGTTCTCATATGGATTGAGAGACCAATTGTCACTGTGAAGAAGGCAGGGAATTGTTTGTATGTTTTAATATGATCATTGAAAGCGTCCTGTGAGTTAAAGGGAATGCAACTGCTAACTACCAAATGAAGGAAGATGGCGATCAAGAGGCTGATTCCCTGATTGCAAAAATACATGCATGGCGCCTGTCCCCTAAAGCAGGTAACTAGTTGATCTAGTGGTTGATGTGGCTGTCCACTGGGCAATGTTAGTAAGTGACCTACCTGCTGATTATTGGTAGACCGGGTCAGTACTACCAAACACAGCTGCAGGGTGGACAGAGAGAGTATAGTGAGTAGAACTAGTAGAGTAGCCAATAGTAGCTGTACGCTGGTCACTAAGACATCACACGGGGAGTAACACACCCTCTGGTCACTGAAGACTTCATCATCCATCCCATCTTCCTCAAATGCATCCCAGAAATCCCTCCTACAGCCATTTCATGAGTACATGTAATATAACTAGCTGTCCATAATCATTGGGGCCTATGGACAGCGTTACAACTGAGGGATACATGCTGGTACATGGAGTGCACCCTCACTTCCATACTATATACAAAAGTATGTAGATATGATCCTGGAATAGCAGGTGCAGTGTACCCACTTTGCTTGTTCCACTTGTTGCACTGTGTGCTGTGCTATGTATGCTATGCATGCTGTATGAAGAGTAATGCAATCTCCAAATAAAACAGAGGACAATCAAACAGTCAGTACTGTCACCTATTGAAAGGGCTTAAGCCAGGGCTGGCCAAACTGTGGCCCACTTGCTCATTTTTGGTGGCCCACTTGAGCTTGGCACTTTTAGTACTTTTATTTGGTGCAGCAAATGAGACAAATTTGCAACAGAAACCGGTAAATTTTGTCTCAAACATCATAGAGCTCTGTACCATGCAACATACATGTAAATAGGAATAGAAAATGTGGAAAAAGAATTTGAAATACGCTTTGGCCAGTTCAGAAATTTACATCAGCTACATGTAATTGAACTGAATAAGTGTCCAATTCTTGGGTGTGCAGAAGAGTTACATTGAAAATATGTGCAAAGAATGCAGTGCAATTGTGTAATCTTAAAGCAGCAGAATTTGAAATAGTCAACGTCTAAGAGTTTTGGCCAAAGGCCACTACTGTGGGAGAACCACCTCAGTTGACAATTGTGGAAATATCTGCTCACAGTTTTTGCAGTAACCTACCATTGCAAATCTGCTTTCTCAAACCAAAACTTCATAAAGGGTAAATTCCGGTTAAGTCTCAATCCACAGCACTTGCATAAGCTACTAAGGATGTCATGTATACACTTTGAGCCTAACTATGAGGCCATACTGACTAGTAAATCAGAATCTTAGCAGTCACATGCACTTACAGCTAAATGTATATCTACCCCTACCTGTACACCTACAAGTACATGTACACATGCACCTACAGCTTCACATGCACTTACATATACCTACCTCTATTAATACACACATACACTTCTCAGAACATGCATATACAAATACTTTTCATGTAGTTGTGTAATTAGATGGAGGTTTTTGTCTGTCACTATTTTTAAAGTACTGGCAGGTCAAATTATACTCTTAACGATGACTTATTTGATCTTTTCTCTTGTCCTTCGTTGAATCAACATGCAAATATCTACAATGTCAACCACCAAATTTTATGTTCAACGTTAAACATAAAATTAGGTGGTTGACATTGTTGATATTTGCATGTTCATTCAACTACCGTGGCCGATTTCTGCCACACAGTGTAAAACTAAATTGCAATTTACATAATACTGAATCCTAAAATAAATGAAATAAAAATTAAATTCACCTGAAATAAAATAAATCATGTGAAACTAAACTGAAAGTTAAATAAAATATGAAGTTCACATGAAACTAAAAGTGAACTCACTGTTATATAGTCATTACGGCTATTCTAAGTGTCTCGTAAGAGACTACGCTAAAGGTCGGAGCTGATTGGCTAACCGGACAACGAAAGCCTACGCTACAAGCCGAGAGGATTAGGAAGACTATTCACCCTTATCTTCATGAACTTCGGTGAGTGAAGACGTGCCTAACTACGCTAAGTATATTACGAACCTGACTATTTAACATGGCGCAGTCGGCAGGATAATTTTTTTATTATTATTGTTAAACTGAAAGGTATTACTGGTTACAACTGAGATAATCAAGAGCACCCTTCGGGGAGGAGTAGCAGTCACTCAAGGAGGAGTGACTGTGAGTGAGTAGCGTAGTGTAGCCTTAAGGACTTAGCGACTCACTAGTCCTTGACTGCACTACGTGAGCGGTAGCGTAGTTACGTGAATGTAACGTGACTACGTGAGTGTAGAGTAGAGAGTTTTGTAGCGTAGCCACACGAGTGTACCGTGGCTACGTGAGAGTAAAGTGTTTTCGTAGCGTAGTCACGTCAGTTAAGCGTGGCTACGTGAGTGAAGAGAGTAGTAGTGTAGTCACACCAGAGTAACGTGACTGTGTGAGAGTTAGAGTTAGTGTTAGAGTAGTGGTAGAGCTAGAGTAGTGTTAGAGTTAGTGGAGAGTTAGAGTAGAGTTAGTGTAGAGTTGAAGTAGAGTTAGTGTAGAGTTGAAGTAGAGTTAGAGTAGAGTAGAGTTGGGTATTGAATTGAAAGTAGAGTAGAAAGTAGAGTAGCTACGTGAGTGTAGTACAGCAGAGCTAAAATGGCTGCTGCTGGTATTGATCTGAATAGCTTCCCTACATTAAAAATAGTAGGGAATGACTTAAGTGGCTGTTGGTCTGAATGGCTAACAGATTTCGAAATAGCGGTGGAAGTAGCCACCTTTAATATGGGTCAAGAAGGACCCAATGAGGCAAGAGTGAATAGGTTTAGGGGTAGGACTAAACTACTGGCCCTACTTAGCGCGGCAGGGAGAGATGGCAAAGCTGTCCTCACTGCCTCAGGCTTCAATCTGCGAGACAACGCAGATGATGCCTATGATAGAGCACTTAAAGTGTTAACAGATCACTTTGAGCAAAAAGATAGTTTCTTTTTAAGACATGGTAGATTCGTCACTGCTTCACAAGCATGTGATGAAGATTTTCATATGTACCTACTCAGAGTAGAACGACTGAGTAGGGATTTGGATTTTGGCGATCAAGGCGAATTACATAGACAACGCCTCGCTGTTTCGGTTGCAGTTAATGGTTTGCGAGAAAGCTCGCTTAGGCAAATACTTTACCAGCAAGCTGAACTCACATGGGCTGACTTGACAGCCTTGCTTAAAGCAAGAGACACTGCCAGGAAAGAGGATGCACTCCTGAAGCAGTTTAAGCACACCCCTAGTACTGATAGAGTGATTAAACAGGAAGTGGGTAATGTAAGCTCCAATAAACCGAGCTATTGTAATGTAAGTAAAAATAACATTAATGAATCAGATGAACCATCTGTATGCAATGTAACTAGACGTAGATCTAGTCATAAGTATAAACCTAGAAGTACTAGTAGAGATAGCAATACTAGCAACAGCTCCTACAGCCGTTACAATTCTAGAAGGTATTCTAGGTATAGACCTAGAAGCAGTATTAAGGAGAGTAGGGAATCCCACCATCGTAGGGATTCTAGCAACGACAGTCCTTCTAAGTTCTCACCTTGTAGGAGGTATAACTCAGAGGACTCTCGGTGCTATCATTGTCGTAAGCATGGACATCATACCAGAGAGTGTCCTACGGTCACCTGCTACGTATGTAACAGAAAAGGTCACATCACCAAGGACTGCCAGTCCAGGCGGAACAAACGCCATTTCAAGGACTCTCCAAGTTCGTCTAGGCAGTGCCAACGGTCTAGAGGGGACCAATGGAGTCCTTCTAGAGTAAAAAGAGTCAGATTCTCTAGCAAACTAGAGAATAGATCTAATATAGTCAATCCTACTTGTAGTAGTGTAGATGTAATAGATTCTAGTGAGACAAAAACATTTATAGGTTCTGTCATAGCCTCCTCACCCTATGTTGATTGTAGAGAGGAGGAAGCATGTGAGGCAATGTTACAGGACCCTACCTGTAAATTGTCAATAGATAATATTAGCAAGAAGTGGCATTATGGCGGAGCCAGTTGCTCTTATAGCAAGAAGAGGAAACACCCCTCTTCTGGTCCGACACGCACTGAGGGACTATCACCCAAGGCGTTGGGCATGGACCCCCTTGTGTCTTGTGCACCGAGGGCCCATGACAAGGAGATGAGTGCAAACTCTTCTCTCCTTGCTCAGGTTTCCACTTTCTTAAGTGGAATACGTAGTAGCTCGGCAATGACTACTGACGATTTCTCGAGGAGAAGTATGGCCCTTAATGAGAGAGAATTGGCACTTAGGAGCCAGTATGAACTCGGCCTGAGTGAGATAGCTCGAGAAAGAGCTGCTCTTCAGAAAGAGTACGATGATGGTGAACCGGTCAGGGAAGCCATCAGGAACCTTGAACTGGCTGCTAACCAGTTTGCCCAAGGTTCCGGGTCTGGTGTTACTACTGCTCCTGTAACACCAGTGCGTCCCAGTGCTAGTTCAGGGTCCTTGAACCCCTCTAGCTCTCAGGGTAAGGTGGTGTCTCCCCATGAGACAACACCCACTGTGATGCCCAACACTGCAGCCACCACAGTAATGCAAGAAGAGGTGTCTCCCAGCGCGACACCTGTGGTGCTTTCAGCAAGGACTGTGCAGGGTGCACAGGCTAGCGACTCTGCCCCAGCAGAGGAGGGGGCCCCAGGCCCAGCAGAGAATGGTGCTTCCTAGTGAGACACCAGCAAGTACTATGCGGGGTGCACAGGGTGGTAGCTCTTCTTCACCTGTGGTGCTTTCAGCAAGGACTGTGCAGGGTGCACAGGCTAGCGACTCTGCCCCAGCAGAGGAGAGGGGGCCCCAGGCCCAGCAGAGAATGGTGCTTCCTAGTGAGACACCAGCGAGTACTGTGCAGGGTGCACAGGGTGGTAGCTCTTCTTCAGTAGAGGAGTGGGCCAGTGACGGAACTCCTGCCAGCGAAAAGGAAAAAGTTGTCAAGCACAATATGGCAGGGATGGGATTTCTCTGGGAGAGATATGAGTGCGTCAACAATGCGTTGGTTGATTCACTGCTTCTGCAGAGAGCATGGTGAATAGTGACACCTGAGTATTATCAGATGTACAGTGGTAGTAGTGGTTGTGCACTACACTGAGCTCTTGCTTTGGCAACAGCTACTGACGTACTGACTCTCCTGGAGAGGAAGTATGTATGGTGCGACTAACTCTTCATAGAGAAGTTGCAGAATGCTTAGTCATTTCTAAAGCAGAAATGATTTCTGAGGAGGAATCTTTACAGTTCCTCTTGTTGGTTTCTGAATCCCAAGTAGACTGGCATAGCCATCTCTACCTTTGGCAGTGTGTCATAGGATGCAAGAGTGGGAGAGACCGCTAGTCCATCCTACAGTGGAAGAAGATAGAGTGATACTCTTTTCAGGTGAATCTCTACAAAGAGGTAAGCCAAGGTAATGGTGACTTGATGTCTAGAAGGACTTCTTCAGTAGCCCTGTGTACAATACTGAAAGGGCTTAGAAAGACCTGTACCCTTCTGTGTGCACATGTACAATGTGTGACTAAATGCATATGCTCAATGTACTTCTTGAACATTATTGTGATTGTAATGTTTACACCAAGAGGGGGCATATTATATAGCAGCTTTTAAAAGCTTTATGTATATGTTGATCATTGTACCGTATCCAATACCAGTTTAGTTTCATTACTAGGTTGTTGGTAAAGCTCAGAGGAAGCCCGAGAGAAGAGGGCATGTTATATAGTCATTACGGCTATTCTAAGCGTCTCGTAAGAGACTACGCTAAAGGTCGGAGCTGATTGGCTAACCGGACAACGAAAGCCTACGCTACAAGCCGAGAGGATTAGGAAGACTATTCACCCTTATCTTCATGAACTTCGGTGAGTGAAGACGTACCTAACTACGCTAAGTATATTACGAACCTGACTATTTAACACTCACATGAAACAAAAACGAAAAACGCCTGAAGCCAAAATGCCAATTCACATGAAACAAAATTTATGGGCGTTACTTATTGTAGCAAAACGAAACTACACCTCCACCCTGGCGTAGAGATACACTTGCGTCTTTGAGATTACTGGGTATTATTAATAATTTGATATAGCAAATGTCATTAATTTAGTCCATTGAGTTTTATATTTCCACATTATTATTGAAATACTCAAAATAAAGGAATTAGCACCAAATGAACAAATGTAGCAGTTAGTAATACTCTCGCAGTACTAATAAGATCGATACTTGAGAGTACAACTCTTTTACTATACTTTGTAATAGTTTTAATGTAATATTAATAGTATTTTGTAATTTTGCAGCAAAATTTATCATTAAGTCACAAAAACTCTAAACAAGCTGTAAATATTTTTGATAAAATGTTATCATTTTTTCCGAGACTGTCAACATGTAAATTAAAATACTTAATTTTTATTAAGAATACTGTAAATACTCTCATAAAAGCGTGTTGTTACTAATATTCGCCTTTCTACAAGTAGGTTGATGAAATACATATTATACTTTTAATATTTGCATCTAAAGTAAACACCAAAATGCTATTAAAAATACCAAAGTAACGGACTATTTCCTGTCACACCACTCATGTACTAAATGTAGTTTCGTTTTGTTGTTATGAGTAACACCCCTAACTTTCATTTCAGGTGAATTGCAATTTAGTTTCATGTGAGTTCCCTTTCAGTTTCATATGAACTGCAAATTTTATTTAAATATCAGTTTGGTTTCACATGATTTATTTTATTTCAGGTAAATTTAATTTTTATTTCATTCATTTTAGGATTCAGTATCATGTAAATTGCAATTTAGTTTCACAGTGTGGCAGAAATCGGCCACGGTATTCAACGGAGGACAAGAGAAAAGAGCAAATAAATCAACATTAAAATATTCTAGATTTAAAAAAAATTATATATACTAGATTCAATTGAGGAATTAATTAAGTGGCCCACCTCAAATTATATTTTGATGTGGACTCTTATTTGCCCTTTTCACCTTTTTAGCCCTGCCTTAGGCTATCAATGTACAGTATAAGTGCATACACACACCTCATAGGTATGTATGTCTGTATTACATACAGACTGTACATGTACTACAGCATCTAGTAGTTATAGGCCCTACATTACAGTATTATATTACATGATGTACAGCATATTTAAACTTACACTTGACTGTCATTAGATGTCTCTGAACAAGTTTCTGCCGAAAACTCCTCCACAATAAGGGCCTGTTTTGAGCCTTCTACAGTCTTTGGGAACATCTGTTGACTTGGGTGTGCTGCATCTACATGAAAAGAGTACAATGTCTACAGTAGGCCCACAATCATGTAGGGCTTACTTTATACAAGTATATACATGTAATAGGCAGTTTTCAATCTTTAATGTCTATTCATAGTGTCCTCCCCCCACATCCTAAACCCATCCACACGAGTAAAATATTAATAATATTCATTGGATTGGTCACCCAGCATTGGTCTATTAGGAGTTATGGACTCCGTGAAAATGTTAACATTCATTGTTGGATACTAGGGGCAAAAATCTGCCAACATGAGGTTGATTCAAATTCAACAGCGACAATAATAAGTTCCGAGTTTTAAGTTTTAACCTGAAGGCTTCCAGTTATCATAAGCAGCAAAAATCAATATAGCTAACAGATAAAATTGTACATGTAAATTCAATGTATCTTTTCATAAAACTTGTATTAATTTATAACTAGCCAAACACTGGTAATTTATATAATTATTAATTCATGGATATATTGTTGTTGAGTGGAATTTTGCAATAAGCCACTATGTTCCAGAACCCTTTGGTAGCTCAGATTAGTCACTGAAAGCGGGCAATCTTTCTGTGCCTATGGTATATACATGTAGAGTATAGAATAGAGAGTATAGACTATCCAGTAGAGTATAGACTATTGAGTATAGATTGCAGTACACAGAGTATATACCAACCTGATCGGCTAGACTTGATTATATAAGTTTCATCTTTGCACATGTTAGTTGGGGTGTTACTGCGCTTTACAGAGGAGCTACGTCTACGCCCCAACCCAGGATGACTGTCATCTATTGAGGATTCTCTGCTAAATGTGGGAATCACGGGCTCTTCAATGGAAACCTACGGATAAATATGAAGTATAATCTGCAATGCAGTGTTTAAATGGTTGGAGAGGTTATCTGCAGTGCAACCACCAACGCACCTAGCTACGCACCTACCTACATGCCTACCTATCTATTTACCTATGCACCTACCTATCTACTTACCTACCTATCAACCCGCCTTTCTACATATTATCATACATGTATTTATATGTATATGTAGTTACTGCTAGAGCATATAGGCCTACAACATGCAGGCTACATGTGGATTACCTACACTTACACACCTACTTGTATTGTACAAGTACATGTACATATACAAACCTACGTATTATTATAATATAGCTACAGGTGCATGTTTGTAGTGTATATTGAGCAGCCAGTAATTCTTACATAATGTAGGGGAGGCGGGGGGGGGGGGGCACATTGGGACAAAATTTAGTTTTGCTCGCTGAGATTTTTGAATAAATGCTTGAAATCACTTTTAAAACATGCTTTCATATGTTTTCTATATAGATTCTTAGTAAAAATGTTCTAGCAATTAACCAATTTTTCATAAAGTGAATTTTGCATAGAGTTGTCAACTGTCCCATTCTGCCCCCTATATGGGGTACATTGGGACAAGGGTCGGGGCTAATTGGGACTATATGTTTACAGTGTGGTTGGTTTGCATTTATTCCAAGAGTTATATTTTCTTCCAAAAACAAGGTTATGTATTTGCAAAGTAAAGGAATAACCTAAATCAGTAATTATAAGCAATATTAGTGCCAAAATCCACCAAATACATAGATTGTCAATATTTGCTAACTGCCCTTGATAAAGAATTAAATTGCTGATTGTGGTAACATTAGGAGCCTCGCAAATTGTCAGCTCCTTGTTAACCACCTTCTTCACTGCTTGAAGAATCTCTTCATTGCTATGCCTGACTCTAGCAATAGGTTTTCTGTTCCTAATCATGTTCTAAAAACCCCAACTTAATTGTTCGCTTCATCAACCTTAAAAATGATAGGTATGGGGCTAATTGAGACATGTCCCAATTAGCCCCCAAGACATGCGTCCCAATGCGCCCGCCCCGATAGGACTTTTTTTATGTAAACCACATCTAACTTAAAATTAAATTGCTTCAGCACTCAATTGATTGATATGCTGTGATCCTCATTAATAGTGTTTCAAACTACCAAAGGGACAGAAACATAATCATAAGCGTGTTGCTACTATAATTAAATCAATGCCGAGGTAAATAAATACTTTTGGCATGAAAATCTTTCATTTGCCCACCAAATTTTCTTGTTTTCAATTAGCCTGCTCTTTTCAACATGGCAACCATGTTATGCCATTCCCTGTTTTCAACTGAACTTTGACAGTTGTAGAAAGAAGAAAACTACCTATAATCAAGATGTCCCAATGTGCCCCCTGTCCCAATGTGCCCCCGTCTCCCCTACGAGTCGCACTTAGTTGGATATCTATATTGTATGACGTACCTATCTCCCTACATGTACATACCCTTACCTAATGTAGTACTTACCTATCTCCCTACATGTACATACCTTTACCTAATGTAGTACTTACCCATCTATATACATGTACATACCCTTACCTAATGTAGTACTTACCCATCTATATACATGTACATACCCTTACCTAATGTAGTACTTACCTATCTATATACATGTACATACCCTTACCTAATGTAGTACTTACCTATCTATATACATGTACATACCCTTACCTAATGTAGTACTTACCCATCTATATACATGTACATACCGTTACCTAATGTAGTACTTACCTATCTATATACATGTACATACCCTTACCTAATGTAGTACTTACCTATCTATATGCATGTACAGTGCACGTACCTCACTGAGTCAACCCTCAATATGAAAATCTGTGAATAAAGTGAAGTGTAACTTCCATCTTGTCTAAATATTTATGAATAAAAGTAATAAATTATTAAAAGTTATATTTGTATTAGTAGTGAGTATCTAAATATAACATCACAGCACCGGTGCCAGTAACTTGGTTTGGCATTCTTTGGCTAGAACAGTATCGTAGGATACATTAACATAGATGAGAAAGAGTTGTTATCTACCACACCAGGGGGAGGAAAGGGGGACACAGGATACAGTTTGTGCACTTCCTTTACATTGCTAGGTAACGGTGAGGTCCTTAAGATAAAAGGGGTAATAAACTGAAGCTAAGAGGTTGTGATATAACACTTAGGTATGTGTGTAATAGACACTGTATAACACTTGGGTATGTGTGTGATAAACGGCACACTCTGCCAGCATGGGTATTGGTATGCAGTAGAGGAAGGGAGGATGGTTAGTGGTGTGTCACAGTGACATAAATACTCCATCGATTTTAACATCTAAGGAATTATTCAATAACTATATATATAATGCATACACTGTACAGTGGAGTATGATACATATATTGCAGTATATTACTATATTACATTGCATTGTATGTGTGGGAGACGGGTGGGTTCTGGCACAGACCAACATCTGAGCTCATGTACATTATTGGGAAATAGTGTAAATCATTTTATATGATTGCTGTAATGTCTCACACCTACAAACTAACTTTATTAATTGCAGTCTACAAACTATGATAAGTATGTACATGCCAGTGCTTAATATACGTATTTGTACGTATATTAAGTATGTGCATGTACATATGGCAAGTAAGTAGGTACGTGTAGGCTACATATGGCAAGTATGTACATGTACGTTTAGTAAGTATATAAATGTATGCATAGTAAGTATAATACATGTACATATAGTAAGTATGGCAAGTATATAGCCTATACATGTGTACGTACAACGCTAAGTATGTACACAAGTTACATGGTATGTAACTGACTGCTCACCACACACACATTTCATTCCTTTCACCTCATTCTAATTTCTAAAAACTGGTGATTTGCCATAACTTTGTGACAGTGGCACGGCTTTGATGTGAATTTATGTTCCAGTCAATGAATGACCAAAGGAATTGTATGCAAACTAAAGATGAATCAAAGTGATAAATTAACAATTGAAATAGACTGAGACATAATAACTATGTACTGTACAATCATGTAGAGGTGGTGGTAGGGTACATACATCTACATGTACATACACTACATCTAGGCCTACATGTATATACATACACTATACCTACATTATGAACAGTAGTACGAGACACATTTCTTATATAGATTTATTACCTACTATTTCGTTACTTGTCAAAGTAACATCATCAACAAGTAACAAGTAACGAAATATTAGATAATAAATCTATATAAGAAATGCGTCTCGTACTACTATTCATAATTAAAATATTATCCCACACCAACATCTTTCACTATACCTACATGTATATACATAGGCCTACACTCTACCTACATGCACAATAAATGTATATACATACTCTCTATCTATCTACATGCATAGGCCTATACATACACTCTATCTACATGCATAGGCCTATACATACACTCTATCTACATGCATAGGCCTATACATACACTCTATCTACATGCATAGGCCTATACATACACTCTATCTACATGCATAGGCCTATACATACACTCTATCTACATGCATAGGCCTATACATACACTCTATCTACATATACATACATTCTATCTAAATGTATATACACTGTATAGCAGGGATGCCCAAACTTTTTGGTGGGAAAGGACAAATTCTAAAAGTGCATCAGAGCAAGGGACATTTAGTTTTTGCTGCTGCATTTATTGCGATTATTAAATGGGCGATTTGATTATGATGAATAAAGAGTTATTTTATAAGTTATAGTTATAACACATGTATTTATTGATTTTGTTTTAACCCAAGTACATGTATAACAGCAATTTAGTCATCTACTTTTGAACTGCACGAAAACAGAATAAAAGTAGAAACAGACTAGCAAATTTCGCGCCGTTATTAGCTGCGAAATGATGATGGAGGGACAGGGCGTCACAAAATCAACACAAACGCCCCTTTGCCAAATATTAAGCATGTTTAATATTTTACATTTAGCTCTCGATAACACTGATTTCTGATAGGACAGAAATATTTTACGGGCTCCATTCCACACTTTCGTCTGTAAACAGAAATTCCAAATTGGTCGCTGTTATAATGTGATGTGCGCGTAGGAGTCATGACATATAACAATAATTGCCTGCCTTGGCGCATATGCTCAGACTAGAAAATGTGTTCATGGAGGAAGCATCGCTAGTGTGTTGTTCAGCAGAAAAAAGTCGTCACGCTGGCAAAATGTGATGAAACACGGCGAAGATATTCGCTAATCTGATTCGGCCTTATGCAAATTATATAAAAATTGTAATGAATATTCTATGCATGCTCCAGGGTTCACTTGTGAATACAATATTAGTGGGTGACATGGAAATGTCCTTTTTCTTGTACCATCCTCAAAATCGGTGTCTCCTTTAGTAGCTGCCTGGTATGTTTGTCAGTCAGTCTTGTCTGATTTTTGCTTTTGATATAGTTCAGATGACTGAACAAACTCTCACACAAGAATGTGCTACCAAAGAGTGTTATCAGTTTGACAGTAATTTTAGATAATTTGGGGTGGCCATGCTTTCCACCTTATTCTGTCTTCAGATCTTGTCACTGTGGTTAAGTCAATCAGGCTATTAATTTATTGTTGGTTTTAAATCGTTGACAGAAATCTACTTGTGTCAGCTAAAAATATGTTAAGAATTTCAAATGTGGGGATTTTTTAACATTGGGATGTGTTTTTTTGAGTGTAGTTTGAGTAGTGCAACTGCTTTCACCGTTCCGCCACAAAAGACATGTTTGCATGTAAAATTTGAGAAGTGATGAAGGGACACAAAAATCCATGCAAAGGGACACAGTGTCCCTTTGCATGGATTTTGGTGTCCCTTAGGGACACATTTGGGCATCCCTGCTGTATAGTATATAATCAGTGGGGGCATTATTTTACCCTGTGCAGTAGTTTCAAGCCTACACCTCTCAATCAAACTCGTAGATATTCAGAAAGTGAACTCTTCAATACTATGAAAAACAATGTTACAATGCTGGAATTACCGAAACACTAAAATTTCCAAGTAAGGCACATTGAATGTTAAAGGAGCTAGTGTTCACTGCATCCACTTACTTGCCTAGCCATAGAGAGCTGCTGTATTATTGATGATGATAAGTTCACCAAGAGTTGGGTACCCCCTCTGTATAGCTGGGCATCCCCTCTGTATTAATAGCTGGGTACCCCCTCTGTATAGCTGGGCATCCCCTTTGTATTAATAGCTGGGTATCCCCTCTGTATAGCTGGGCACTCCCTCTGTGTAGTTGGGTTTACCTTCTGTGTAGTTGGGTATACCTTCAGTATAGTTAGGTTTACCTTCTGTATAGTTGGTTGTACCTTCTGTAATAGACGGGTATTCCCTTTGTATAGTTGGGTATTCCTTTTGAAGACCTATAGCTAACAACCTCCAATATACACAATGGAAGGACTAGAAGTAAAGCTCAAAAATTTAAAACTGTGATTTTAGGTTGCTTCATTTTGTAAGCAGCTTTCTCAATAGGCTGGGTCTCCCAAAAATAAGCTGGGTCTCCCAAAAATAGTCTAGGTAACTACCCCCTACAAACCAACCTCCCACTTGTCTCAGCAGTAGTGAGCTTCTTCACTATCATTTCACACATTTGTACAAATCTGGGAGAATTATGACAATCTTGCACTTCTATTAGTTGATATAATTTATTGAAAAGTTAAATTGAACTACATGTACTTGTGACCTATAGTTATTTCAGGCCACAACATACAATGTAACCTACATGTATGGATAGAAAATAACTAGAGTCTACTGATCAGTTGAATATGCACTGTAACAGTATGTATGGTTAACTTACCTAGTATATAGAGAATATTCAAAATAGGCCGAGAAAGAAGGCAGAGGAGGTTTGGTTATGGCTAGCTATAGCAGGGAGCTGCAGATGAGATATACACTACACCACATAATGAAACAGTGTAGAATAAAATGACACACTATGATATATTACACATATGTGTAAGAACATGCAAGTATTTAGGTACATGAAGGCTGAACATATTACATCATAGAACTTGTGATACTACATTACATCACATATTACAATCTACTGTCAAGTGTTTACAGCAGGAAGCTCTGCCCACTGGACACTTGCAAATATCAGATTGTACTACAAGTGCACTGATGGTGAATTGAACATGAACCGTTGCTATTGACTTGCATCATCATTTCAGCTTTAGACTTATTGTTTAACTTAAAAGTATCACCATGGAGCTTAATATTATTGTTTGTATCTTAGGCCCTACTTATATCAAAGTTTATAGAATTAATAAGTTGTTCCACGGCTTGCCAGAAATCTGACCTAATAAGCGGCCTAGTTCAAAGTGGTTGAGCGGCAACGAAAAATTACCGATGAAACAATGGAGTCTTCTCAAGATTGGTGAAAAAATTGCCCTGAGATTGGCTAAACTAAAAGTACCTGTAATGCTAGCCCATTATTTTCAGAATACCTGATGTTTATACCGATAGCATCAATAGATGATGCAAGCATTTAGAAGAGCATAAATATAGGAAAAAGGCCCAAAAAGTTCGAGCCATCCTACTGATAACGTGGTCTGGGCCATTTATGTCTCATGTAGACCAAAGATGGTAAAAGTACGCTCTTTATGCAGACTGTCAACTACTATTGCAGACCTATATTTCTATAGCCTAAGCATTTGCCCATTTTGGCGAGAGAACTACAGCAAATGAGTATGCCCATCGTTTACTGGATAAACTTAGTATATAGAAACTTTGCTTATATATAAAAAATCTTTGTCAAGCTAGGCATTTTAAGTTATTAATAGAGGAAAATATGCCGTATCTTTTGAAGGTGTATCTTTTGAAGTTGCACACCGTGACATCTATGCCCAATTAGATTCTTAATTTGTGGTTTGACTGTAGCTATAGGAATTACAGATTTAAACTATATCCCAAGAATTTTGGGCCAGCCTGACCCCCTACACATAACCAGAGTGAAACAAAGAGGGGGACTATTAATACTTATACATGTATACGCAGGCGAAATTACAGAAATTTTAGCAATAACAGATGACACCTCCCAAATTTGCCAGATATTCAGTATAGTATTCTCGTTAGAATGAAAGTAAACAATCACCAGCTACCCTTTACTAATATAGTATCCTATTTATCAGCTACTGGTAGTTCAATAGCAAGCCAATTAGTACATAACATTACTGGTCTATTCAATAGATTCTGACAGATAAGTAATACCAAGCAGGCCCACACACTGTTATGGCTAGGAATATAAGTTATATGCAAACCATGCATAAAAACTCAAGGGGCGGTCATACAGAATTAGAATTTAGAAGCTGATAAGTATCCACTAAATTAATTGGCTGGTACTTTTTAGTAAATCTAAATGCAAGTTGAAAAAGAAATTGTCAACGGTCTGTTGTGCTTCCCCACTAGCCGAGTCCTTGTTCTAGTCAGAGGTTGGGGCACTGGAGGGAGCCTTGTGATTCACACCAGAGTCCCCAGCAGGTCCAGGCATATCTGACACCAAGTCAGCAGAGTCCTTTGGCTCAAATGATGGGACTTTTGTATTTATAGGAACATTCGCCTGTAATAAAACAAAGCTGGTGATGAAAGTGGATATGCCGCTGCTCAGGGGTTCCCAACCCCTTAACAGTCATGTAGCCAAGAACTACCTCTATGTAGCGTTTTGTAGCAACAACGTACCCCTAGTAAAACAGTTTTTAACCAAGGATATATTTGGTTTAATTCGATTAATATTACATGTGTGCATTATCTAAATGTGTCAGCTAAACAAGTAAATAAATGCAGTATGGCAGGAAATTTTTATTTATTTATTTATTTATTTAATGATAACTATGTAACTTTCATAGATTGTAATGTTTTAGGGTTTTCACACTGGTTTAGCCCAACTTCATTTGCATCAGGAGCCATTTGATGTTCAGTTCAGTAATAGATAATGATGATATTCATAATTGATAGTCTGCAACCGAAAATCACTGTCCAAAATGTATTAAGTTGATAACTTGTTTTGTACCCCTAGATTTTTAAAATGTACCCCTGGGGTACATGTACCCCTGAGGTACATGTATCCCAGGGGTACCCCAGGGATACATGTACCCCTGGGGTACATTTACCCCAGGGGTAAATGTACCCCAGGTTGGGAACCCCTGCCGTAGCTGCTGGTTTGTCTGATCTTTAAGTATTTGGCCTTGCATATACAATGAAGATAATTATATGGGACACAACATGCAAGGGACATAACATGCAACGTAGACAATTGAAGCAGAAAATATGGACATTTACCTTTTCAGCAACAGGTTTTTCTTTTTCATCTTCTGCCTGCAACTCTTTGTTATACCATGTGTCTGCCTCAAGTGCCTCTGGTGCGTCACTTAGTGTACTATCTACCAGCTGTATTTCTTGCTCATGTGGTTTTTCTAGCTGTGAAGTGTCATCAACTACACTGACACCGGAACTGCCTCTGTGAGCCTCTTCTACATCATAAGGGACACTCATCGAGATGATGGTCTCCGGCTGATGATCCCCCAAGTCATCCGACTGTATGGAATTACACCCAGTGCCAGGTCCTGCAGCCTCATCCCGTATTTTAGTGAGCAAGGTTGATGTAGCAGCTATATTTTCGTTAGCACCAGTATCTGTGACATTGGTTTCTGTGACATGTCCACTGGTACTTGTTACATGTTCACTGATAGGTTCACTGGTACTTGTTACATGTCCACTGATAGGTTCACTGGTACTTGTTACATGTCCACTGATAGGTTCACTGGTACTTGTTACATGTCCACTGGTGTCTTTCGCAGGTATGTTGATTGTTTCATTAGCATGGACATCTGTTAATGGTTCAATGATTGGTTCATTGGCAGCAGCATTTACTATGTGCTCAATGATTGGGTTACTAATACTATCAACTGTTGCTATTGGCTCAGTTTGTGCTACCAGATGGTTGTTTTTAATAACCCGCGAGTTCAGCTGCTCAGGTGGACTAGGAGATATGCTTGATTCTGTGCTTACTGGACAGTCTGAATTTTGCATTTCTGTGGATGTGACTGAGTGGTTGACATTACCAGGTGTTACCTGTTGCTCTGCATTGGTATGGACTATGCAATCCCCAGAATATAAATTCAGTGTGTCTGCACTCTTGGTGACCTACAGGAATAAGAACAAGAAAATTACCCACCAGGAAATAAACAACACTGGTTAGAGGAAGGGGAGGCACAAGTAGGCCTACATGTAGGCTAGTTTCGAGCAAGGTACTATGGCTGTGGTGACTCACCTGTGGATCCACTATAGGTATGACGTTCTTTACTCTCGGTTTAGACTGAGGTGAAGGTTTGCCAGTCTGCTGGGCCTGTGTGTTGTAGTAGACAGGGCCCTGCTTATCTGCAGGTGGAGTGCTGCCAGCAGAGAAGGGATGCTGTGAAGGCGGGAGAGGGGTCTGTTGTGAGAAATAGGTGGCGCCAGTGTTTTCAGCATTAGAAGATGTCAAGGCGGGATAGAACGATGCCTCCATACCGACCGGTCTTTGCTGAGAGGGTTGGTAGTAGACAGCACCCCGGATAGCCACGCCTGGCTCTGTCACAGCAGGGGAAGTGACTGGCACTTGCTGCAGCTGTATACACATACACACGTGTGCTTTTGTCATACATGTGACATGTTTGATTAGAACTGTATACATACACATCAATAGAGCAAGTCCATTATTAGTTCAGATATTGGCATCATATGAGGGCGAGCACAATCCTTACCAAAACTAAGAGTTTGCTACACCCACTGTTTCCAACACACCTCATGTACAGTAGGCTGCTCTGCTACTTATTCTATGTGTAAATTTATGCAAAGAACAATTTACTTGCAGCAGGGAGAAGCTAAGCCTTTAGTTATACCCAAGTAGAGCTACATACCCAAGGACAGCAAAAAATTTGATATTGTGTAACTTTTAAATCAAAAACTATCAATACAACACAACTGGGGGAATTTATCTTCTAATTACTGAATAATTACTCAGGGTCATCATGCTATATTAATTACTGAATAATTACTCAGGGTCATCATGCTATATTAATTACTGAATAATTACTCAGGGTCATCATGCTATATTAATTACTGAATAATTACTCAGGGTCATCATGCTATATTAATTACTGAATAATTACTCAGGGTCATCATGCTATATAGCACAGTAAATATTTCATATGGTGTTGGAAAATACATTATATAGGCCTACATGTACATGTATTTATATTATGGTATGTACATGTATATATATGAGATCATGTACATGTATGCCATGCTAACTTTAGAATAACAGTCTTAGGTAATATAATCAACAAACTTAGTCAACTGATGACACTAAATTTATGGAATAACCCACGGTACCAGTTACAGCAGATCAGTGAAATATTCAATTGAACTCATTCAAGGTGGTGTCCATTTGTTAACTAAACTGTATCTCCACTGAACAAACACCAGTTCAGGGTCCATGGGCATGAGCTGACATACTCAGTACATAAAAACCTACCAGCTTCACTTCCCATAATTAATCCCAGGCGAGAAAGCTAAGATCTGAAAACATCAGCATTTTTGTCTAACTTAGAGTAGAAAAGGACAAAGTAGGACAGAACATTATAAGATTGGATGCCTATCCTAGCACTACCAATGAATTTTACCGGAATCAGACCTGGAAGGATAGAGCCCTAGCCACTAGAGGGGGAACGAGACAGCATTTTCAGATTCAAGAAGAGACTGGGTTTTAGGATTCAAGGAATGTTTCCTAAAAAATTTGCCAAATTTCATATATTTGCATGTTAGAACTCCAATAGTTTCAATTGCTACTATGTAAACTATTTACATTTCATAGGCGTTGTATTTTACCACTATGCATTTCAATAAAAGGTGAACAGAAGGCTGTGAAATATTGCACATGGGTACCAAATAGTGTAATTTGACAAATTAGTATGGAATTATGTTTCCTTTAATGAAATAATCTCATGAGTAGACAACTTTTAGTAAGGACATAACATTGCATTATGGGAGTGGTGATTGACAGTACTGTTGTTAGTATTTCTGTATGACTTATAGTGATCGACTAGTAGCTCAGCGTTAGCTGCAATGCTGTTACTAGGAAATCAGTGCTGGGAATGTAAATAAAAGTAGTATTTCTAAATAATTTGAATAATAATTTTCTATTCGATAAATTTATTGTTGATTCACAATGAATTGTATTAATTTATTATTAATGAAAATTACTAGGTGCTATTTGTTTTCGAGTCTTAAACACTAATTGCCATCTCGAGTCTCGTTCCACCTCTACTAACCACTTGGCCACAGCTGCTCCTCTGAACTTTGCACATACTCAGTACAATATAAACACCTACTCACCTGAGGTGGGCCGAGCTGGGCACCTGCTGGGAACTGCTGTTGTGGAGAAGGTGCTGGTATATTGCTGCTACTAACAGGCTGACCTGTGATCGACTGATTGGATATCACTGAATTGGGCACATAATTCATTATCGGTGGGACGACTCCTGGCAGAACACAAATAAATATATCATAATGAGCCAAATGAACAATATAAGTCGTAGAAGAAAGGTAACAGTATAGCATACTACTATCTTTAAATACAGATGAAATGGTATTTAGTAGTGCTGAGCGGTTTTGATTTGCCGATTTTTCTAGAAAACTGAATGAAACCGAAGTTGTCTTCTCCCCCCAAACCCCATCGTGAAAAAGACCGAATCGAACTGAAAACTTAATACCTAATGTTGGGAGTTGTCACACTCTTCTTTTAAACTGTAATGGCGGCCATTTTTAATTTTCTCTAATAAACTGCAATTATGTACAATAAGATGCAAACGACTGGAATTGAATGAACCTAAAGTAAATCATCTCTGGGTGACAATAATGGCTGCAGCTAAATCTGAATTCCAAAGACGACATAGAATTATAAAGATTGAAAGATGCATAACATGAATTCATGTGTTTATAGTTTCAGCCATTACCGGAAATAGCCGCCAGTTTCATTTCGTTTAACAATTTGCAATAATTAAATATTAATTATTTATAATAATACACAAGTTTGACTACTAGAATTGAATGAAAACTACAGTAAACCCTTACTGGGTGACATTATAGGCTGCAGCTAAGTCTGTATTTCAAGGATGGCATCAAATTGTAAGGATTAAAAAAGCACAAAAATGGCAGCCATTTTTATTTCGTTTAATAGTTAACAATATTTATTATTAAATATTTATTATTCATAATAATATGCAATCATAACTGCTATAATTGAGTGAAACTACAATAAATACCCACTGGGTGATAATATTATGGCTGCAGCTAAGTCTTAATTCCAAGGATGGCATCGAATAAAGGATTGAAAGAAGCATAACATGGATTCACGTGTTTTCAACGCCAGTCATTACCGAAAGTGGGTGCGCCAAGAGGCCAGGTGCGGTTTGAATTTTAAAACTGAATCGTACCGCGTCACCCCATTCGTTGTCAGTTCGCATTTTAAATTTTGGCGGTTTTTGAACCGAAAGAAAAAACTGAAAACCTTAATGAAACCAAAAACACCATGCAGCACTAGTATTTACTGTGCAGCATAGTATGTTACTACAATCACCACAATAATACAGTTAGGACTGCAACATTTAGTCTAATGGTTATACTCTACCTTGGGACATGACAGGTCTAACAGGAGGTTGCTGCATACCAGGTGGCACTATCTGAGAGGGCACCTGCTGGGGCATGTGTGCTCCAGGAGTAGTTGGTGACACAAATCTGGAGGGTTGAGGCATCATCCTCATGTGGTGATTGGCTCCCTGGTTGACATACATCTGGGGGTTGACCACTGTGAATAAAATGGTAGTCCATCATGTAGGACCAATAAACTATACAAATGTAGTCAGTATGCCATATACTATACAACATACAATGTACACGCAGTATAGTATTGTAATGGTAAATGTAACTCTACACTCAGCTTCCTGTACTACATTGCACTTGTCATGTAGTAACCTATCACTTAGGCCTATACACTTGTTATATGCATAACTGAGCAATTATGTCTTTTTTATACCCATGTAAAGAGGGCTGGCCTCACAGAAGTAGCTGTAATTAATTTTGTATATGATTTGGATGATTTTAAGCCTCTTTTATTGTACCTGACCTATTTTGGGTTGGCCTCGGACTATCCGCCATGTTGTTGCACAATTTCTGGACGACCCAAGTTCTAATAGTAGATAAAGCGCACTATTTTTATGGTCATTGTCTCAGTTGATGCTTGGATCTCAATAAAGACACCTCTAATACTACTTATACAGAGTCTTCTCTCGCAGTATAGGTCGTTCCAGCTGACAAAGTCCCCGACCTTGCTTCCTGAACTGCCTACTAGGACTGACCATACTCTTTCTCAGTATAGAAAGGTAGCATTGACTCGGGACCATATGGGTCATCTTGAGTAGTCATTGGACCACTAGTACCTGTTGATCTTTCATGAAATGAGAAGGCCTAGCACCACTCATAGGTCCTTCATTTTTGGCAAGAGGTTGTCTTAGGACGACATACACACTCAAACCCAGAAACCAGTACAGTATAATACAATAGTGAAGGGCCTCAGACACACTTTTATACTGAACTAAAGAATTGACCAACTGCATTGGGACCAGTTACAACATAAAATAAGTA
The DNA here is from genome assembly GCA_935421135.1 of Bugulina stolonifera. NCBI lineage: Eukaryota > Metazoa > Bryozoa > Gymnolaemata > Cheilostomatida > Bugulidae > Bugulina > Bugulina stolonifera. The sequence continues at coordinate 930,902 of OW285197.1, read as the reverse complement.
TCTATCTTCCTACATTTTACCCTTCATAGAGAAGATAACTCCTACTTAAAAATCTACTTCCAATATATAAAATATATACATGTACAATGAATACTCATAGAATGAATATGCATATGCGTGCAATATATACACATACAACATACACATATATTACGCGATGTTATTTTACGCAAGAGTATTAATTTGTCTATTGAGAAGTCAGGTACTTACGGCACCTAGCACAGTCAGAGAACACCAAAACCTGTGATCCAGCTCAGCAATGAACAGCAGAGATGCGCACTGAGCGAACTGCACACAATGCACCACTACTATTATGGTTACCTTGCTATAATGTAGGGTGACAGCTACAGTGTAGTAGTGGAGGTGCAGATGAGTCAATAACTAGAGTCGTCTACATGTAGATAGAAACATAAGAGTGCTCATAGCCTTCCGCTAGTTACCTGGTACAGCTGTATAGCATGGGGTTTGTTGAGTTTGTTGTGGGGGCTGGCCAGGAGGGGGGTTTCCTACCCCACCGGGACCACCAGTGCGCTGCTGTTGAGCTGGTGGATGCTGTTGTCCAAGTAATGGGCGGGGCAGTGGTGGGTCTTGAGTTGGTTTACCTGCTGTGTAGAATAAGTATACACCAAGTAGCACCCTTAATAATCATATGGTAAGCTATGCTAGGTATGCTATACATGCTAGCTATACACACACTACTGTATACAATGGGTATGCTACTGCACATGATGGGTATACTACTGTATACGATGGGTATGCTACTGTATACGATGGGTATACTACTGTATACGATGGGTATGCTACTGTATACGATGGGTATACTACTGTATACGATGGGTATACTACTGTATACGATGGGTATACTACTGTATAGGTTGGGTATACTACTGTATACGATGGGTATGCTACTGTATACGATGGGCATGCTACTGTATACGATGGGTATACTACTGTATACGATCGGTATAACACTTGTATACAATGGGTATACTACTGTATACGATGGGTATACAAGACATACATGTAGTAGTAGAAGACTGCCTCTGACTGGAGTATCTCTTAGGAACTGCGCAGGAAGAAGAGTCATCTACAAGAGAGAGAAATAGGTGAAGAGTAATGAGGTTGGTTACCCTCGCAAACAGTGTACAGTGTATGTACACACACTAGTGTGGATAACATATTACAATGTACAATGTATGTACACACACTAGTGTGGATAACATATTACAATGTACAATGTATGTACACACACTAGTGTGGATAACATATTACAATGTACAATGTATGTACACACACTAGTGTGGATAACATATTACAATGTACAATGTATGTACACACACCAGTGTGGATAACATATTACAATGTACAGTGTATGTACACACACCAGTGTGGATAACATATTACAATGTACAATGTATGTACACACACCAGTGTGGATAACATATTACAATGTACAATGTATGTACACACACTAGTGTGGATAACATATTACAATGTACAATGTATGTACACACACTAGTGTGGATAACATATTACGATGTACAATGTATGTACACACACTAGTGTGGATAACATATTACGATGTACAATGTATGTACACACACTAGTGTGGATAACATATTACAATGTACAATGTATGTACACACACCAGTGTGGATAACATATTACGATGTACAATGTATGTACACACACTAGTGTGGATAACATATTACGATGTACAATGTATGTACACACACCAGTGTGGATAACATATTACGATGTACAATGTATGTACACACACTAGTGTGGATAACATATTACGATGTACAATGTATGTACACACACCAGTGTGGATAACATATTACGATGTACAATGTATGTACACACACTAGTGTGGATAACATATTACGATGTACAATGTATGTACACACACCAGTGTGGATAACATATTACGATGTACAATGTATGTACACACACTAGTGTGGATAACATATTACGATGTACAATGTATGTACACACACTAGTGTGGATAACATATTACAATGTACAATGTGTGTACACACACACTCAACAAGGCTAGGAATGCTACTGAGCCATTCCATGGGGAATAATAAAATTTGCGTGCTGACCTGAACTGGGTTCTTTTAAAAATTTACAGGTAGAAAGAGCATCATTGAATTAGAGGAAAACCAGCATTTTGTTTTCGATATGAACATTGTGATTTTGGCAGCAGTGGGGACGACTCCAAATAAAACTTTTTGAAATTTCTCAACATTTAAATTATTACTATGACCACTGTATGATCCTTAGAGCTGTAATTTTTGTTACATTGGATACTTTCACTTGCGTGCTTCTGTTTTATTACTCATTCCAGCTTGTACAATCACCTAGTGGGGGTCAGAGGTCACCGGAAACACCTCCCAGAGCTAGTTTAACACAAATTTACTGAACATCGACTAAATAGACACTGCTGGATCTGATGAAAAGAAGGTGGATATACAATAACAGTATTAAATATGCTCAATACAAGGATAAATGAGATTTTGAGAATAAAAAACAGTTGTAAAAACAACTATATGGCGACAGCGGCTCAAATTCAACATGGCCACCGTCCGAGTTATTGTTTTGGGGTGTTATTCAAGGCTAAATCTACTCAACATAGTAGTGAAAATTACTGGTGAAATATTGCTATAAAAGATATTTTTCAAGCTAATTAGCAAAGCCTGGTTTAATTGAACGAAGAGTAATAAAATGATGTTGAAGAATTGGCTTTATTGTGATATATTGTAATGTTTTGTGCTTAGGATTTCACACAGGTGCCGATGTCAGCACGAGTGTGGGAAGCGCTTGGTAGAGGTAGTGAGCTGCCAAGGTAAGCTTCTATACATTACGTAAAGAGCGAACAGCTAAGTAAGCTCTTGTAGCTATTGTAGAGGACGTAGGCCGATGCTTGGGTTGATGTAGGTCCGAGGTTTACACTCAGCAAGGAATGTAGTAAGAGACTTATACGAGTATGAGGACGAGCTTGGGCGCTAAAGGTCCAGGGGACCAAGGCTGGAGCTGCCTGCCTGTAAAAGTAAGACTCGGTAGGTTTAGTTAGGAGATGTTGTTTTATTAGAGCACAATCAACAACTGATTTAGCACAGAAAATGTGCTGGCTTTTATAAGATTCAAACTTTAGATATATGTGTGGCTGTCCATGAGAGACTGGACAGGTATGCTGGAGCACCATTATATATTATATTATACAATGTAGATACAGTAGAACTCGCTTAGATGGGTTATGACATGTGGTTTACATCTACTGTATGTTCAATGCAGCCTCTCTTATATAGGTTTATTGCATTTGTGCTACTATAAGCAGAGTTGTGTCCTCTTGCCTGTGATTGACTCATTAGCGCTATTCAATGCTGCTTCAAACACAACTTTGTTATGAAGACGCAACTGTGTGCTTTGTGTCATATCGAGAAATTGTTGAATTCAAGCTGTTTGCATAGAAAGAGTACTGTAGTGAACAAATGATTTCATAGAATTTACTAATATACATTGATGGCTGTGCAAGTTTTTGAAATTTTCTGGGCTTTCCTTTTGCTGGCACCAACTAGCTGCTTTTATTAGTAGGTTCGGTATTTCATCTGGTCACACTATATATGGTGGCCATTATTGTTCTTCTATATACCTATACATTGTGTTGTGGCCTAGTTGTTCTAAATATAGCCTGGAACGCACAAACATAGGATAACTACAGTACTAGAATAGTAAATATCTAGGCACTCAATATATTGTGCCACTAAATAGCCGAGTGCGTCTTAATGCTACCTTAAAACACCTGAATTCGGCCTTGGTTAATTCGAAGACAGTAATGTTCTCCTAGTGCTGTTATTACATTACACTACTAACTGATATCCTGTACATGTGATGCATAACTTCTCGTTCATCTGCAGTTTTGTAATTTGGAGTGCAACAAGCATTGATGCATATACTTCTGTCCTGTTCAAACTTGCCTTTCCTCCATTGTATTTGCAGTTGGAGCAAATTCAGGTTAATGCATACATGCACATTCATGTGCTAATACAATGTGCATAATTATATAGTATTCTTTGCCAAGTAGGCATCCAAGTCATTATACTAAATGAAGGGAACACATAATTCAAACTCGGCATAATTCAAATCAATTATGGTGGTCCCTTGAAGTTTGAATTAAGCAAGTTCCACTGTATATATATATATACATGTAAACATAATATATAGACTTGTATTTCCACCAGAAATTTTGTAGTGTTTTCTATTCTTAAAAAGTCATTTACCCTTGTATAGAGCATGTGTAATACTTAGTTATGGTATATCAATCTTCTTTTCATCAGATCCAACAGTGTCTATTTGGTCGATTTTCGGCGAATTTGGGTTAAACTAGCTTTGGAAGGTGTTTTCGGTGACCTTTGACCTCTTACTATGTTGATCATACAGGCTTGAATGAGTAATAAAACTGAAGCACGCAAGTGAATGTAGCTATGTAACAAAAATTAAAACTCTAAGCATGATGCATTGGCCACAGTAGTAGCTTGAATGTTCAAGAATTTCAAAAAAATTGCCATTTGGAATTGTCCCCACCACACTTTCCTTCTTTTCAATGAGCAGTTGCCGGAAACAGAGGGTTCATGTAGAAAAAGATTTGCTGGTTTCCTACTAATTCAAGGGTGCTCTTTCTACCTGCAAACTTCAAAAAACGCTGAGTCGAGTAAACACACTAATTTGATCAGTCCCCATGGAATGGCCCTACTATGAATAGCCTCATATATGACTCCGATCCACTCAGATATAGCCTTTGTGCACTCAGGTCTGCCCCTACACGCACGTGTTTAGTAATGGCAAAGATAGTGGAAGAGAAGATTGGACACTCAGGCCAAAAACTGTACCCCCCCACTTTCAAACACATTCCGGCTTAAGTAAGGAGTTGTGCTACCATGTGTACAAATCCTTTCTTACTATTGGTGTTCCGCCGGCCAATGAGATGATATTGTTAACAGCAGCATCGCATATACCGTCTACTGATATAAACAATATCTTATTATAGAACACGCAATAGTTAAGCTGTGACCCTGCAATACTAGTCTAACAGCTATCTGAAAGATAAATACATGTATGTCGGGAAAGAGGATCGCGGAACGTCGGAATCGCCAAATTGGGTGTATTTGGTGGGACAGGGTATTATTATTGAGTGTCCGATCTTTCCTTCCACTCACTATGTATCCATTTGGCCTACCTCCTTTGTTCTGATTTGGTGGAGACTTGGTAGAAAGCGCATCATTGGTTTTTCCCTGCTTATGTGCCACAGTCAGTCGACCATCTGACTTGGATGTAACAGCTTCAGCAGAGGTAGGGTTCAACCTGGTCATGCACATAAACACGTAATAAACAATACACAGAGTATTATACAGTAAACCCCATGTACATGTAGAGCAGAGTATTATACTGTAGACCACATGTACATGTAGAGCAGAGTATTATACAGTAAACCCCATGTACATGTAGAGCAGAGTATTATACTGTAGACCACATGTAGAAGAGTATTATTATACAGTACACCACAGTCATGTTGAACAGAGTATTATACAGTACACCACATGTACTCATGTACACGTAGAACAGAATATCATACACTACATCAAATGTAGAACCGAGTATTAGACTATACTGTAAACCACGTGTAGAACAGAGTATTATACAGTACACTAAATGCAGAAAAGCAGACTGTACATACACAAAACAGAATAAATACATAATATCATAAGTGAGATTAATGAATTTACCTGACGTCCTGTGACTTAACACTCTGTGACCTCACATCCTGTGACCTTACGTCCTGTGACCTGACATCCTGTGATCTTACATCCTGTGAAGCAGCAACTGAATTGCTTCTATCCTGGTTGGCGCCAGTCGAATTATTGTCATAATATCGACTTCTGTAGCCCCGGCCACGCCCACCACGACCACCCCTGTATGGTCTTGAAGAATTAGCATAGTCCCCAAAAAATGATCGTCCACGACCACGTCTGAAAAAGAATCGACAGAGATGTAGAATACAAAGGTGGCCATAAAAGACTACAACTATCAGCACAACATCCATAACTATACACAACAATCACATAATGAGCAGACAATTAGGCCTAGTGTGTTATTAAAGGGGCTATGACATGGTTTCAAGGTATATTGTAGGGTTGAAGGGCACTCACAAGTCATTCAGGTTTCCAAGTCAAGTCACATTGATGTGCAAGTCAAGTGCAAGCCAAGCCAGCAAGCGTAGGTCAACAAGTTCAAGTCGAAAGTGCATTGAATAGTGTTACTTGGTTTAGCGTACACATGTCATAGCTCCTTTAAATAATCGCAACATCTTCGAACATTGTGCTGGTTGGGTGATCAAATTTTCAATGATTTGATTAGTTGCATAAGAAATTATGAACCTGCGTGTTGGTTAGCTGAGTTTGGTCTACGTTCTAAAAGAAGTCTGAAGCAAAGTAACTTTCTAACAACAAACATTGACTAGAGTAAGTTTTCTACCAAACAAATGAAACACATTTATTACATGATGACACCCAACTACTGAATTATCACCAGATATTAACACCGTCAACATACGTGTAACTACCAGATATACAAGGATATTTATCACTGCGTTGCCCAAAAATGCTTTAGAATTTAATCTTTCAAATATCACCCATTCAAGAGAGGAAAACTACAAAAAGTTTGACTGGCTGATGTTGCACTTTACCTTCCTCTACGAGCATTGTAGGCTTGAGGAGGGTTCTCAGGCGGCGTGTCCTTAGACCTAATGTCATATCCATATAAGGCAATCAATTCTTCACGTGATTTGGGAGCTTGTGACTTCTCATCAAAGAAATCATGTCCCCACTTATCCTTTTTCTCCATATCCCATAATTTCTTACTCTTGGGATTCAGTCTAAATAAAATGAGGGTAATACATAGAGGGTGTCACAGATTCTGAGCAATACATGGTAGACTCCCCTGTTGTACTAGCCATATGGGCATAATGTAGGAATAAGAATAATATTATTGTATTTATGTACATGTTATAATAATATGTACATAGTATACATTTATATTGATGTCATAAGAAGGGCAATGATGAGCCATACATTGTGTACACTGACACCTTTCTTACCACTGTAACTATACTATTACTATAATCATTGTGCAATATTGTTTACTACTACAAAGTACTTGTATACTCTGGAATGCAGTGGAATATTTTTTCAGCTGATCATGACCGTCATTTTTATTGATGTAATATTTTGGTGGAGATCTTACAGGAACATCCTCCTCATATATATAAGCAAGCACAATTTTTATAGTTATCAGTTAAGCTCCAGCAATCAACAATGATACACACTATACAGTATACACATTATCTTCTCTGCACTAGATAGATCAAGCTGTGTGTCACTTGTTTATCTCTGACTACAGTGACTTCACCGAACTCTCACAAGTACAACTATCTTGTGACAATTAGGGGCTGCTCCCGGAAGTCATCAGTCGCAGACAGGGAGAAGCTGAAATGGAAGCTGAGAGGCAGCGCATGGCACACGAACTAGAGATTAAGAAGATTGAAGCCAGGACAAGCCTAGAACAATCCAAGCACAAAAGTACAAGGTTAGAAATAAATAATTGACCCAAACCAAAAATTCTATTTTTCGATGAAAAGGTCGACAGCATGGATAGTTACTTGGAAAGATATGAGTGGATTGCCGAGTGCTACAGCTGGGAGGTAAGTGATTGGTCGAGTGTGGGCATACTAGCCCAAAGTGACAGGGATACTTATGCTAAAGTCAAGGAAGCTCTGTTAGAACAATACAATTCCGGCAGTCTGAAGCACACGAGGATGAGACACCTCAACAGTTCTATACAAGACTTGAAGAATACTGCAAAAAGTGGGTACAGCTTTCGGAGTCAAGATATTGCACAACTTGTCGTCACGGAACAATTTATACCATCATGTCCATCTGACCTGGCAGTGCATCTGAACCAGATGACCTTCACAAACAAAGAAAAGTTAACACATGCAGCATCCAAATATTTGCATGCTAGAGGGCGCAAGTTAGCAAGACCAAAGAAAATCAACAAACCGGATAAAACAGATACTGCATCAGGTAATAACTTCCCAAGAAGTGAAGATAATTGATATTTATGCTCAGAAAAAGGCCATGTAACGAGAGGTTGTCACAAAAGAGCTAAGAAGTTTTGCTTCAACTGGACAACCATAGAACCTCTGAATGCAGGAGAAATGATAGGACAATTAAACAGGTTGGTGCTGTCAAGCAGATGGTTCACACGATTGAGGAATCTAAGAGAGATAGAATCAACAAGGAGAAACCACCAAGAGAAATTATAGTGGATGGACAGAAGTATGTCAACGTCGCACAATGTGATTATGTAACAGCACCTAATGAAAACAACATCAACGCGAATGGGTCAAAAGTTAAACTTATCCGTGATACTGGATGCTATAAAGAGAGAATTTGTCAACCCAGAAGACTATACCGGTGAGCATCTATATCTTCACTGTGCAAATAGCAGTGTAGAGAAGGCGCCATGTGCATATGTGGATATCCAGTCACCCTTCTATTGTGGTTGCTACTGCTTGGCAGTGCTGGAGGATCCTTCACATGACTTATTGATTGGCAACATACCTGGAACAAGATCAGCAGATGACCCACAATTAAATTGGGAGCAATGCCCAGTGACCACTAGAGTGCAAGCCAGTGAAGAAAAAAAAGGGGAAAAACCCTTGCATGTTAATGACATGGAAAACATGGCAATCAACAGAGAAGATTTTGAAAGAATGCAGAGGGAAGATGATTCACTTAGAAGATTCTATGAGGCAAATGAAATTAAAGACGGGTTGTATGTGAAAAAGGGACTACTCTATCGTGAGTATACAAACAAGAAAGTCAACCACGGTCAACCAAACAGACAATTATTAGTACCCACTCATTTAAGGAAAGAAGTAATGCAGAAGGCACATGACAGCATCATGAGTGGCCACCTTGGAGTGAAAAAGACGTCAGATCGGATCTTATCTAACTTCTTTTGGCCTAGTCTCAACAGTGATGCCAATCATGTGATATATGCCAGAAGACAGTAAAGAAGGGATCTATGATGAAGGTGCCCGTGCAGGAGACCCCGCTCATCGACACTTCATTCAAGAGATGTGCAGTTGATTTGATTAGTCCTATCAATCCTCCCAGTGTGAAAGGACATCGATACATTCTTACACTTGTCGACTATGCCATTCCCCTCAAGAATATAGACTCTGCTTGACATCTACAGCCTTCTTGGAGTTCTAGAAGAAGTGATTAGCAATCAGGGGACCCAGTTCATATCTGACCATATGAAGGAGTTTACTAGGCTTCTTGGAATCAGGCAGTTATCAACAACACCCTATCATGCCATGGCAAATGGGCTGGTAGAGAGAGTTAATGGAAGGCTGAAATGCTGAAAAATATGTGTGCAAAAGAACCTCTGCAATGGCACCGGGGGTCCCTCAAGAATCGACAGGAGTTTCACCTTTTGAACTATTGTATGGGCAGACTATCAGAGGACCTATGTATATTCTGAGACAACGCTGGACGAAGGAAGGTACAGATGAGGATGTAAATACTGGTTACCAGCATGTTTTGGAGCTCAAGTATCATGGTGAGATTACGTTACGTCGTGGGATTTTCCATAATTTAGTAAGACAAAGAGCATTGGAGCATTAACACAGGGTGTCCTATCTAGTGTTTGTATTATATCTATATACATAATCCATTTCTCATCATTGTAAGCACTTTTGTGCATGGCCGACTTTTTTATGGTCGGACCGCGGGCATTTTTCGCAACTTCCGGGGACGATACCTCATTGTACAGCCCGATCCCCTGCCCCAAATAGCCTTAAATTGCCCCAGATTTCACCAGAGCGTATAGCGCCCCCAAAACCCCAGCTGTTGGTTGGAGACCTTCCTTGAAAAAAATGAAAATCCGCCCCTGGTAATATAGAGGGAGCAATACATAAGAGGGTGACACAGAGGGTAGTACAGAGAGAGTAGTGCAGAGAGGGTAATACAGAAAGGGCAATACAAAGAGGGGAGCACAGAGAGGGCTATACACAGAGAGTAGTACAGAGAGGGCAATACACAGAGAGTAGTACAGAGAGGGTAATACAGAGAGAGAGAGAGTGGGAGAGAGAGTAATACAGAGAAGGCAATACATCTAGGGTACTACTGGGAGAGTAATGGAGAAAGAATAATACAGAGTTACATGTGTACATAACATGAGATATATAATTATGTTCTAACCATGAGACTGTTGCCAAGGGTTTAAGTGGTGCTGTCAGTCAATAAGGTAGGCAGCGGAACCAACCTCATACAAACATTGAATGCCAATAGAACATAAGTAGGCAGTACTTGCACAAAAGCACATGCAAATGCTGCAGTATTACAATACAGACATCAAATTACATGTTTAGAGTTGCAGTGGAGAAGGTCTGTTACTGACTTCACTAACCTCTCGTCGTTTTCCTGGTCACCTTTCACACCTCCTGCGCTCCCCTGAGAGTCAGCAAAATCATCAGCCTCAGCACTCCTTGAGTCATGTTCATAGAACAAACCCTTCCTGCAATCATTAATCAACCAGAGGCAGGGCTAATCATTAAGCGAGTGCCACCAGCTACACAAGTGTCACATCACCAGCTATATATTATGTAGTACAAGACACATTTTTTATTTATTTCCTAATATTTCAATACTCGCCGGAGTATCATCAACAGAGGTGATACTCGATCGAGTATCGGAATATTAGGAAATAAATAGAAAATGTGTCTTGTACTACCATTTACAACTAAAATACTATCCCATACCAACATCTTTCAACTGTATAAATGTCTAATCACATAATGAGCTCATCGGACGGTCACTCGACGCGTGTACATTGCTCACCTACCACATACTCACCTGGGGTGTGTACATTGCTGACTCACCAAATACTCACCTGGTGTGTGCATTGTTCACCTACCACATACTCACCTGAGGTGTGTGCATTGTTCACCCATTATAAACTCACCTGCAGTGTGTAGCCTACATTTTTCACCCACTACATACTCACCTGGGTATAAAGGCCGGATTCTTCACGTCCTCATCATCGTCAAGGGTATCTTCATGAGGAGACTCCCCATCAGCCGGATTCCTCTCTCCCTCTGCCACGCTCTCATCCTCTGAATCCTCTGTATACTCTACTCACGATAACAATAATGGCCACTGAGGGGGACTCAAACCATACTATAGACTACAAGCCTACTACTGTAAAAGGCAAACCAGACTAACGCATATTTTTGCCATGTTCCCATCACCTCATGCCAGCATGAAACCGTTTTTCCCGCTGAAAAACACCAACTAACAATAGTTTCTCCATGAACGCAATTTCTAGTCTGAGGAAGGCAATTACTTTAAATATATCATATCTTCTACATGCACATAACATCACAGAAACTCAATTTGCAATTTTTGTTTATGGATATGGGTGCAGAAAGGAGTCGGTAAAAGATCTGCTGGTCAATCAAAAGTTAGTGTTATCGAGAGCGGAGCAAAAATATTAAACATGCTTGATATTGGGTAAACAGGATGCTTTTGTTCTACATGTATTTTGTGACGCTCTGTTGCTCCACTGTTATTTTGCAAGAAATTGCGGCCTGTATCAGTATACTAGCCTATACAGTTCAACTGTACTACTAACTTACCTGTATCACTGTACTAGCCTATACAGTCCAACTGTACTACTACAGTAACTTACCTTTATCACTGTACTAGCCTATACAGTCCTACTGTACTAGTAACTTACCTTTATCACTGTACTAGCCTATACAGTCCTACTGTACTACTTACTTACCTGTACCACTGTTACTAGCCTATATAGTCCTACTGTACTACTTACTTACCTGTACCACTGTTACTAGCCTATACAGTCCTACTGTACTACTAACTTACCTGTATCAGTATACTAGCCTATACAGTCCTACTAACTTACCTGTACCACTGTTACTAGCCTATACAGTCCTACTTACTTACCTGTACCACTGTTACTAGCCTATACAGTCCTACTGTACTACTTACTTACCTGTACCACTGTTACTAGCCTATACAGTCCTACTGTACTACTTACTTACCTGTACCACTGTTACTAGCCTATACAGTCCTACTGTACTACTAACTTACCTGTATCAGTATACTAGCCTATACAGTCCTACTAACTTACCTGTACCACTGTTACTAGCCTATACAGTCCTACTTACTTACCTGTACCACTGTTACTAGCCTATACAGTCCTACTGTACTACTTACTTACCTGTACCACTGTTACTAGCCTGTACAGTCCTACTGGACTACTAACTTACCTGTACCAGTATACTAGCCTATACAGTCCTACTGTACTACTAACTTACCTGTACCACTGTTACTAGCCTATACAGTTCTACTATACTACAAACTTATCTGTATCACTATAGCCTACTAGCCTATAGGCTAATACTATCCTACTGTTGGTACTACCAACTTATCTGTACCATTGTACTAGTCTATACAGCCCTACTGTACTACTAACTTACCTGTATCAGTGTACTAGCCTATACTATCCTACTGGATGTAATAATTCTGTATCACTGTACTAAGCCTATACTGCAGTCCTACTACTAACTTACCTGAGCCACTGGATATGTCTTCTGCACCATCATTCAGAGGTTCCTAAAAGATAGATCAATTGCATGGAATGGACTATAAATTGGCCTTGTAAACAGAGCTGGGTTCAAGTCACAAGTCGACTTGACTTGGACTTGCCAACTTGACTTGAACTTGCGCATAAATGCGACTTGCCTTGACCACATGAATGACTTGTGATTTTGACTTGGATTCTGCCAAGTCAATCTGACAAATAAAAATTTTGTACAGCGTTTAGTCATAGAAAAAAGGTCTCAATTGCCTACCTACAGTATTTATCATTTTTACCAGATCAGTGCTACTAGCAGCACTCAGAGTATATCAAAGTTAGCTATGAGGATACACAACTCGGGCAATATCTAGGCTGTGTGTACATGAGACTACACAATGCATAGTCACAAGAACACACAGTGCAAGTAGTGTAAGTGCAGCATAGGTGTGGTGTAATTAAGGCTGCAACGATACACAATTTCTAAAACAATACAAAACGATACAAGTTCTCAAAATATTCGATATTTTCGATACGATACAGCCGATACTAGAAGGTAAACAACATAAGTACTAAGTCGTTCATGTGTGTGCGCTCATAGCACATGTTGTATGTATTTGCTGTATGTATGTTGTATGTTTGTTTGTGTTACAAGTTACAACACAATGAATATAATATCGTATAAGCTGTATATAATCAATAATGACTCTTTAACATATGAAATACATTTATTTTTCAGCAAGCCGCCAAAATTAACACACCGTATAGCAGTAAGTAGCCTAAGGAAAACTAAACCATCACATGATACATGAATGACAACAAATACAATAAAGCATAGCATAGCATAGCTGTAAGTGAGGGTAACTACCCCCTTACGTGACAGATAATAAGTTAGTCCGATAGATTTTCATTTTAAAAAAGTAACATGTCAATTTTTTCTGATGCCAGACATGATCGCTTGGCATTAAGTAAATTGCCAGCTGCAGAGAAGAGTCTCTCACTTGGAACTGAAGTGCCAGCAATAGACAGTCTTTGGAGTGCTAAAGCTGATACTTCTGGGTACACCAACTGATTAATTCTCCACCATTCCAGTGTATCTGCACTGATATCAACGCATTGTTTGCGGTAACGTACTACCTCCTCTCGTACCAGCTCTAAACTTTTTAGGGCAGCATTTTCTTCACTGCGAGCACTGCTGTCTTTAACGGCGCCAAATAGCACCTCCATAGCTGTCTGACTTTGCTTGGATTCTTTTCTAAAACCAAAGCAAAGCAAAATAAGCTTTTTACAAGGTAACTAAGAAAACCGAACTGAGGTCATCAAATCTGTTAAGTTACTGACATACATGATGTTCATGAATCCACAAACTTGTTGACAAAACAATATGTGTATAACCTTGCTAACAAATTGTACTGGTATGCATTGAGTGAATGAGTAATTTGGAGAGAAGACAATTTTTAAATTGGTCACAGGCTTCGTTCAAACTATGTGAGTTCTAGTTGTCTTCTCCCTGCCAATCAGTCTGGAAGAGAAGACAACTAGAGCTCACATTATTTAAACCAACTTTGACTCATGTTAAAGCCTACCACTGTATGCCAACCTAATAAATATGTATGTTACCTTCTCATGCCTGAAGCAACCTCTGCATCAGCTGTGTCACCATCACCGCCAGCTGGCACATCAGAAACACTTCCTCATTCAATATCATCAGCATTAGAATTAGAAACTGTTTCGGACATCCCTGCTGGCTCTGCTTTCCTCATCTTGTCTTCGATCTGCTTAGTGACTGCTTCTGTGATTCGCAAATACACAGATTCACATTGTTCCTCTGATAGCCATGGCAAGGACTTAAACCTTGGATCTAACGCAGAGCATTCCTCCAAGAACCGAATGCTAGCTTTGTTCGTGTATCTAAAATAACACCAGAACAACATAGTTTTCACAAAGACATACATGCAATATAAAATAATGTACTTTACTTTCTCAGTTGTAGTAAGCTTGTTTCATAATCATCAGTTCAATATATAATTACATGCATGCTGTACAGTATAGGCCTATACATTTATAACTTATCAGGTAAGGAAATATTGCCTAAACAAGTGTACATTGTCTCTAGATCATGCTTGATAGCCATTTTAGCTTGATGAACTGCAGGGTCAAGTTCACAGTCACAGTCAGAAGCAACATCACTAGTGTCCATCTGGTGAAGTATAGAAGCTTTTAGAGCAGAGATCATTGAGGCAGTTGGTGATCTTTCAGAGCTGAGTGTCTTTGTGGCAGTTTTCATGATTTGCAACACCTAAGAAATAAGAATATGGGCAATCAAACAGTATGACCAGCCCAATCAGTTTATATTGCATGAAAGCAGCTAGCATTGTATACATAAAAACAAAGTCAACAACACTGCATAGCTGAAGAAAAAGGTACATGAGGCAACATGTTTGATGATATGCATAGTTCACTGAATTGCGCTTTCTGTATATATATATATACCTGAATGAGCTGCTCAGCAATTTGAAGTTCTTTGTTTGAGATACTAACATCACACTGATTGCACAACTGGGAGTTGGTCTGCACAACTGTGATCGCTGGATGCAGTTGTAGATATCGCTCTAGCATTTCCAGAGTGGAGTTCCAGCGTGTTACTACATCTATGATTGGTTTGAGGGTTGGTAACTGAAGCTGTGAAGTAGCTGTTCTGAGTAGATTTGCGGCGCTAGTACTTCGTCTGAAATAGGTGACTATCCGACGGACCTTAGCACATATTTTAGATATGGCGGAAACTTGAAGGGCTTTTTGTGTCGCAAGGTTTAATGTATGAGCCATACACTTGACATGCACTACTACTCCAGACTTCTCCATTGCTCCTGATATGTTGGATGCGTTGTCAGTGGTAACATTGACACAATCTTTCTGAAGACCCCAATCATTTAACACAGTTTCCAACTCCCCTCAATGCCCCTCTTTAGTGTCGGATTTGGTGAAATACTGCCAAACAACCGACCTTCCAGTCATTTTTTCTTACCGGAAATGGAAGACCGAGTGTGGGTAACATAAATGCAAAACCAAATTTGACATTTTACAAAATTATGAAAATAATATTATATAAAATAAATATATTTTTGTTTGAAAGTACTATTTCTAAAAATCACATAAGAATGTATCGAAATTGCTAGTTCATGTTTCAGTGTATCGGATCGTTTTAACTGTATCGATATCGTTCGTGTATCGACCATATAGTTGCAGCCTTAGGTGTAAGTAGTGAATACAATGTACAGTGCAATAATTACTAGAGTTAAATTGCAGGACTGGCCAGAGGACACTCTGTGCTGTACCATGTGCTGTCTATCTGCTATGTAACACTGTATTACCATTACAATATACAGTATATAATACTATATGACCAGTCTCGGCCGTAGTGCCAATAATAGCCTACTACTTATATAGACTAGTTCTTTACCATGATTGCACAACATACCTGTACATTAGTGCTAGGCGGTGTTTCGGTGTCATTCAGTTTTTTCGGTTTTTTTTTCATTCGGTTCAAAAACCGCCAAAATTTAAAATGTGAACCGACACCGAATGCGGCGGGGCGGATTTATCCGGTTTAAAAAGTCAAACCGCGCCTGGCCTTCTTGGCGCACTCACTTTCGATAATGGCTGGTGTTGAAAACACGTGAATTCATGTTATGCTTCTTTCAATCCTTATAATTCGATGCCATCCTTGGAATTTAGACTTAGCTGCAGCCATAATATTATCACCCAGTGGTTTTTCATTGTAGTTTCATTCCTTTATAGCAGTTACGATTGCATATTATTATAAATAATAAATATTTAATAATTGTTAACTATTAAACTAAATGAAAATGGCTGCCATTTTAGTGCTTCTTTTAATTCTTATAATACGATGTCATCCTTGGAATACAGACTTAGCTGCAGCCATCAATGTCACCCAGTAAGGGTTTACTGTAGTTTTCATTTGATTCTAGTAGTCAAACTTGCATATTGTTATAAATAATTATTATTTAATTATTGCAAATTATTGAACAAAATTAAAATGGCGGCCATTTCCGGTAATGGCTGAAACTTTGAACACGTGAATTTATGTTATGCATCTTTCAATCTTTATAATTCGATGTCATCCTTTGAGTAAATACTTAACTACAGCCATCATTGTCACCCAGAGATGACTTGCTTTAGTTTCACTGAATTACAGTTGTTATGCTTCCATATTATGATAGGTGATTGGCATTTAATAATTGCAATTTATTAGAGAAAATTAAAAATGGTCGCCATTACAGCTTAAAAGCAGGGTGTGACAACTAAAATATTGAGTACTTAATTTCCGGTTTGGTGTTTTTTCATGAATTAAAAAAACTGAATTAAACCGAGGGTGAGAAGACAACTTCGGTTTCATTCAGTTTTTTAGAAAAATCAGCAAAAAAACTGAATGCACATGCAAAGCAAAACCGCCCAGCACTAATGTACATGTCCTGCTACACCTTGGCATAGGTTTTTCATGGATTGAAATGCCTACTAAAAGAAAAAAGTGATGCTTTGGAAAATGTCAAACTTTTTGAAGTTGTCTTCCCCTTGACTTGCATTTCGACTTGACTTGTGACTTACATGACGGCTGACTTGACTTGACGCAGCACTGACTTGAGTTGGACTTGACTTGCATCCAAAATTTTAGAAATGAGTTAACTTGTTGACTGCAAGTCGACTTGGACCCAACTCTGCTTGTAATTGGCTCCACAACATTACTGACAATGATTTTTCTATGCCAAGGCTTGAAATTTGAATCTCAGGTATGAAGATTACATGAGGTAAAGGTGGACTGTACTGAAAGTTTCAGAATTATTTTTATTTCACCAAACTAACCATGTTGGTATTACTTAATACCTCTACAAACATATCTGTTTTAATTGTAGCTAATAGGCCGAGATGATAAACAGCAAAAAAGTAGCCCTAAAATTTTAAAATAACCATAGTGATATCAGCATTAGGAGCTATCTCGACCTACATGTGGCTTTATGCCAATTTTTCAAAACTTCCTTCTTTGATTATCTCAACTCTGACACGCTATATAGAAGCAATAGGCTATTGAGCTCTCACAACTGTTTTATAAGAAATACAGTGTACCATTCAATAAAACAGACACTAGCAATTATACATGTAGTACTACGTTCTACAGGTTCAACACACCAGTCTAATAAGTAGGCATGTTATTTATGAGATAAACAAGTAGCCTATATTGACCAATCAAATTGTAAACTCAAAAGTCATTTGATAATTTTTTGCAACAAATTGTTTTTTATTGTCTAGGAATATTAACTAGCATTTTTTTCGTTTTGCGATATTCAACAAGGATAACAACTCAATTAAAGGTTCCTTTTTATAATAACATAATGAGTGGTCTGACATTCACTCCCCGCAATGATGTAATTCACTAGTTTTGAAGGTAGACTGTACTGAAAATTTCAGAATGTTTGTCGCCAAATTAACTATGTTAGTATTACTTGATACCTATACAAACATATCTAAACTGTTTTAGTAGTAGCTAATAGATGCTAAACTGCCAAAAGAGCAACCCCAAAATATCTAAGATATCCACAGTGATGTCAGCATTAGGGAGTTATCTCCACCTAGTCAATTCTCAAAACTCTGACACACTATATAGATGGAATGTTGAGTTTTCACAACTGCTTTAGAAGAAATACAGTGTTCATTCAAGAAAACAGATAGTAGCAATTATAGCACTACATGCTACAGGTTCAACACACCAGTCTTCCTTAATGCTTTAATATTTAATAATTATATTTGTATTATTTAAATATTATGCATATTAAAATAACTCAATCATTAATTATTATAGTTTTTAAGTTAAAATCGTATATCCTTGACATGAAACCATTCTGTAGCTGTCATCTTTTTTATTGATATGCCACTTTGTACTTATAAAGTTTCTGTTTGCGACCAATTGCAGTGCCTGTACCATATAATAGTTTATTTGTTACTCTCGAAACTTTCCTTTTTAGTTTGACCAACACTCAGTCCCCTTTCTTGTAGATTGACGTCTTGAATGCCAGTTTCTGCTTGCGCACAAGTTTCTCATTTGCAGTTTTTGGGGCACAAAATGCACGTTGGTGAATCAAGTCGCTTGAAAGGTTGGACTTAGTTGGGTGGTTTCCTTCGACAGCCATAGAACACCTCAAATGGGGTGTGCAATGCAAGTACTTGTTTCGGCCGATCGCTTAATCTTGTCATGAAATTAGGCAACCTTTGTACCCAATCCAGAGATATCTTTACTATATTCATTAACGGTTCTGTGCATACGTTCGACTTTACCCCAACTCTTAGGGTAGGTAAGGTGAACTTTCAACTTGTTTTATTCCTAAGGTAAGATACTAACGTGTCCTTGGAATGCTTTACCCCTGTCATGTTGCATACTATAATTAGAAGCACCTTGGGTCAATCTTTGTCTAGGCACCACCACGACGTCACTGTCAGGTTCAGGTCAAAACTGAATCAATGCACAGAGAGTATAACTAGGCTATTTACGAAAAGATCCAATTCTCATGTCTCCAGTTGTTCGTGTAACAAATGTGTTGAAGCTTACTGTGCTACATATATGGATGGCCACAGGCAAATCTTTCAACTGAGATCTAGTATTTGCCTGTTTGGTTTAAAACAATTGTCCATAAAATTATTCAGCTCATAAAAAGACGCACGCTCTAGATTGAGTTATAATAAAATGGAACATGGTTAATAGTTTATTTTTACGGCGGTTTTCTAGTAGTTACAGACCTAATTTCTAAGTGTTCGAAATGTGGTTATACGGGAGTATAGGGTGAGTACTCACCTAAATTCTAGTGAGTAAACGGCCAGCAGGCGTGTACCCTCATATTAATTGGCCAGTCTTTGCAATCGACTACTTGTTGATCTGATAGCGTAATGGTAAAGTGCTCGGTGTTCATTCACAGGGACACAGGTTCAAAACCCACCGAAGCACAAGTTTTTTTCATTAGTGATTAATTCAGTACAGTTTTTGAAGTGATACTCTATCCTAAGGTCAATAGAAGGGCTAAAAGGTTAAAATTATGACAGATATAAAAAGAAACAAAAGATCATATTTCTTTGTTGCAATAAACTAAAATAAGTAGAGAGATATGGTTATAAAACCCCCTAACACCCATTATCTAGTAATGTGGCCATTATACAAGGGGTACCTTGTATGCAGTTGGACCGGTGTAATGTGCAGGTGGACCGGTGGTAATGTGCAGGCGAATGTGGGCACACTTGATTCATCGATTATAATTAGAGGCTGTCTTCCTCTATTCCAGTTTATTTATTTTGTGATCAATAGCTTATCCTTAATGAGTGGCCATGGTACTAACCTATAGGTAGTCAGGGGAATACCCTAAGATTGCATGCGCAATGTACCCACCTCATTTGTTCCATTTCGAACAATCTAATTCATTTTTCCTAAGACTCCATGACGACCCCTAAGGTTACCTATAAAACGTGTAGCCTTATTTGGAATGGCTTCTACAAGATCATTATGTTTAACTAAAAAACGAGGATCCCACACCTCTATCAGCATACTCTAGCTTTGTTTAACATAGTCTTGCATGTTTAGTGCTAGATATTTTATCTTGGGCCAGTGGTAGTGCGCGCCTCAGAACAACCAAAGTTCTTTTTTGCGTTTTCTCACACAGAACACACTTGTGTGTGTAAAGTTATGTTTTCTTAGTTTTATGTGATAAGTGCAATTTTTGTGCTATATTCATCTTCAATCAAGCAACATACTCATATCTGGACTGCAATACAGTTCCATTTAGGCTCTACGTTGGACTTTACAGCGGTGACGCATTGCCGTTACAATGGTGACATGTTGCAACGGTGACATGTTGCAACGGTGATGCAAAATCAGACAAAATATATGGGATAGCAAGAAATTAGAATAGCAGTCTTTCTAATACCACAAAGTTAATTTGGAATATCAAAAATAATGTTTTTAAATTAAATAGCAAGAGTTTCAGGTTAACTTTTTCATGTTTTCTGTCACGATTGCAACACGGGGTAAGTCTTCAAATAAAGACGTGTATTAGGAAAACTGTACTATTTTTATAACTTTTAATGGTTGTTATAAGAAAAATGCACTACAAGGAACCAGCTAATATAAATTTTGGTTGTTCAAACAGCTCCTTGTGATTCTATGAGCGTTTCAAGATTTCTCACATGTTGAGCTCGAAATGTCGTCCACATTGTTGCGCATCTCACAGGAATTTTCCCCATCAATACATGGGCGGATTTACTGTAGGTGGCCAGGGTCTCGCGACCCCCCTTTTATTTGCTGAAAAAAAAATTGAAATTGATTGATTTTTGGTCATATTCAAAGATTTTCCCATTTAGAAAGTTTTTCTATGGAGGTCGCCATGATTTCTAAAGTTACTTATTAGGATCGCAGTAAATATAGCTTAAGTTTCATATTCCTGCAAGTAGCTCTCAGGTAGATCAGCAAAGTCAATTGATTGTGCTATCAATAAACTTCTTGCAGACATTCTTGTTTACTGTACAGTCAAAGTTTGCTTGGCTAATTCACTGAATGAATCGGTGATTGCTTAAAAAATTAATCAAAATAATTCTAATAATATCACATTTACATTTTCCAGAAAGAGTTTATTGTACCACTTTGCATTTTAGCAAAGTTAATTCTCTTTTCCTGTTTTGTCCTGGGTAATTTTCTAGATTAGGAGAAAAGAGGAACTATACTATCACTCAGAGTTACGAATATTCAATAGAATATTTCATTATGATTACATTATTTGATTTTTCTTAGATCCCAGATTCGAGATTCAGATTGGGGAAAAAGAGGAACTAGCAGTCAGAGTTATGAATATATGAATTTCCAATTTAGTTTTTATTTAACAACAGTACATCATGAAAATTATGATTATCTCATGAATGATAATCCTAATGTTGCTTACAATGATTTTCTTTTTAAAATATAATTTATAAATGATTGTAATTTTAAAATATTAAATTAATAAAATATAAATAATAATTATTTACATTTTATTAATTTGATATTTGAAAATTATAATCATTTAGGTTGTCATTTTATTGTTTTGTAATGCAGCCTAAACAATATTGTTGATGTTATTACTATTAATTGTATGAATTTTTTATAAAAAATTATTTAATATCATATCTATAAATTACTATCAAGCGCAGTTTTTAGTTTTTCATAGCATAACTTTCTGCCTCCAGCGTCCAAGAGTGAGAGTTTTCCCAAGACTTGAAATCCCCCAGCACAAAGGATCCTCTTCATGTTTTAGTCCTTAGTTTCAAGTCTACATGGTCTCTATGAAGCCTAAAAAGCGTCAGCAGCCGGGGCTCCGCCCCGGACCTCGTTGGGGGGGCTTACAGCGCCTCCCAAAACCCCAGCTGTTGGTCTCGGGCGCTTCGCGCCCTCGGCTCGGGTGCTGCGCACCCTCAATAAATTTTCTTGGTGGGCAGGAGAACCCCCTTTCTGAAAGTTGAAAATCCGCCCCTGCTATGTGTCGATAAATTCAATTGTGGAACTATACAATTTCAAAGAAAATAGAAGAAGAAAGAAAGAAGAAGAAAATATGTAAAAATCTCTTTTTGAAAATTTACCACAAATTTCAATTAGGCCTATTTATCGATAGACCCACATGGTCACCCCAGTCGAAATTGTTTGAAATTAAATTACCTAGATGATATTTAGAAAATTAAAATTATAAACTAAGTTAAATAACATTGTACTCCGTAAGATTCCCAGTAAGCTTTAGCGCAACATACATCACCAACGTCTGATCTTTGAACTTCATCTTCATGCTGATGTTCCTCTTTCGTATACTCGGAATCGGAGGCTTGTCTTCTCCGTCGATCAGTGATTATCTCTGCCATTGTCTTGTGGTTATTTATAATTATTGCACAACAATAACAATCAATGGATATTGAGCTTGATAGAGTCTACAGTCAATTTTTAAATAAATGGTAAGTCTCAACTAGTCAAGCAAACTCGGTTCTAAGGTGTAAACATTTACTCGACAACCAGAATGAATTAACTGTGCTCGAACTACTACACTACTATCAGAGCGTGCGCCCAGCGGTTATTTTCTCCAATAATGAGTTACGTTACAAAATTAGTAGCCAATAGTGTTAGTATTTTCAATTGTCCAATCCTAAAAGAAAAAGCAAAGATGCCATTTCCGGATTTTACAAAAAGCGCCACAGACTATATAAAAAGAATTCTGGCTAATGAAGTTGGTTAGCGCCATTTTCGTTTCCGTTAGCGATATTATGCTACTATGAACATGGTGTAATTTATTATTATATTTATTTCACACTTGATTTGTAATTAAACACTTTTTTCACGGTAGTTTTGTGCAATAGTTGTAATTTTACATATTTCTAGAACATTACTGTATAATTAATATAAACCCTATAAAAGCAGCATAAAAACATAATTACAATAACTGATTGATGGTATAATAAACTGGCTGTGTCACGAGGGAAATTTGAAATTAAGAATGTGTGTATATTGTATTGTCACGAGGGAAATTTGTAATTTAAGTAATGTATGTGTATGTTGTAATATGTGATGATGTATACTTTTACTATGTATGCTAGTACGCTAATGGTTCTATCTGATACATGTATATAATATATAGACTGGTTGTGTTTGTATTCAATGGTTTGTGCAATGTACTGTGTAATTTGTAATTATCTTCTCCTGTTAACCTCCAATAAATTTAAGAGAAGATAACTTTGGTTCTCATGTAATTTCTGTCTCACTAATTGATAGTTGTCTTCTCACGCCAATTATATCTCTATTGAGAGAAGATAACTTTTGACAATGACTCTTTGGTCCAATATTGTAATGGTACGCACAGTCGTCTCCTACACCTGACACTCATTATTGTGTGCACATACATGTATATATCTGCTTGTACTTTACTCTATGTAACTCCTATATTATCGAATATACTTGTATAATTATTACTAAGTCTTTTAATGCCTTTTATACCCATGTACAGAGGCCCGACCTCTCAGAATCCATTGATATTCATTTTGTACATGAATTGGACCATTATAAGCAACTTTTGTAGAACCCGACCTATTTTGGGTCGGCCGTCGGGCTTCCGGCGGCCATGTTGTTGCGCAACTTCCGAATGACCTTACGTCGTCTTTTCTCGACACTACGTCGGGCGGAAGTCCTTATACTATATAAAGGGCATTGTTTCACTGTTCATTGTCTCAGTCTTCACTTGGCTTTCAATAAAGACACATCTATACTTGATACAGAGACTT
The DNA here is from genome assembly GCA_935421135.1 of Bugulina stolonifera. NCBI lineage: Eukaryota > Metazoa > Bryozoa > Gymnolaemata > Cheilostomatida > Bugulidae > Bugulina > Bugulina stolonifera. The sequence goes on along the minus strand of OW285197.1, from coordinate 906,830 downwards.
TCACTTCCTTTTGTCAGGTCATTCGCTTAGCGAACCGCCTACTAGGTCGGATCACTCTCTTTCAAAGTATAGTCTGAAGGTCATACTTGGGACCAGATGGGTCGTCTCTGGTAGTTATTGGGCTACTGAGACCGCTCGATCTTTCATGTAATGCGAAGGCCTAGCACCACTCATAGGCACTTCAATTCTGGGTCGGTAGTCGTCCAAGGACGATCGCACCAAATCACAGAAACCATTACAATATTATGTGTGTATACCTCCTATATCCGATCAATTAATTTATGTAAACAAGTGTACTATGGTTCTAGGTTCTATGTGTAATGTAATGGTAGCACTCAGGACGTATGCACTCAATATATTTATTTCCTCTCGTGGACATACAAATGTAATTCTCTCTATGTTGTAGAATATAATAATCCGAGTGACAGAATTGGGACTACCTCCCCCGGAGAATCTATGTGTTACCCTATCGACAAGTATTATCAAGCCAACTGCAATTCAAGTATATCTCTTTCAAGAGAGCTGTATATCAGGTACGTTATGAATTATTCACCTGGTAAACCAATCACTTCGCAGGCCAATTTGAGGTTTAAGAATTGTTATATTTAAACTGCCTCAGAGTGTATATGTACTATAACACCTCAGTGAAAATGTATACTAATTTCTCACTGGAAAAATATTCGTCCAATCGAATTCTCCAAATCAATAGTTCAATGAAATTCACTCAGTGATTCTGAATCCTCAATATGAGTTCAAATTAATTGTTCAATATGCTGAAATCCCGTTTGCGATCAAAAACCAATTATCAGTGTCTGTAATTGCTGCGCACAATAAGTAATTGTCTTACTAAAAAATTTATCTCCAATCTGTCAGTTTCAAAAATAATAATTCACTCTCTGATTATAGCAGCTACAATAATTGTCAGTCTGTCTCCTTATATAAAGGGAATATATCATATGTATAGACTTACACTGAGTCTGTGTTTCCGAGAGAATATTGGCACGATAAAAATTGTTAATCATCAATGATACACTTGAGCACTGTGTAATTAGTCTCTATTTAATGTCATCATTATATCCAGTATGTCCCTGTCTGGATCATCATCTTGTGCTCTCTATCATCTCTCTCTGCTCTCTCAATGTGCTCTGCTTGTGCTCTCAAAAAGCTCTCCTTATATACCCTTCTCCTGAGTTTTCCATGTCAGCAGCAATCGATATTATAGGAGGATGTATACTATTTCTTAAGCCTTACATCATATTTTGGGATTTTTGATTTCCCATTTTAGTCAGCAAACAAATTGTAATCCATGAGTCACTCATATATATGTTTCATACAGCATTCCTCGGATTGCTTCTTGTTTGTGTTATGTATGTCATCATCTCCTATAAACTCGAGTCATTAGTCTAGTGTGTTTATCTTTCAGCTTGGCAGTTAACCATTCCGGGAATTCCATTAGTTCTGTGACCTCATCCTTCAAACGCATACCAACTAACGCTGTAAAGAGAAAGCGTTTCTGCATACTAACCATAATGTGTATATGAATGTTCTATAAGTTTGTGCACTTATTGACACATAGTGTTCTTACAAAAATTTCAAAAATTATGACACTAATTACTAATTCACCTACCAACATGTTGACTACCATGTTATGTCATTATATCCTTACTGCTTTACTACTCCATGCAGTATTCTATGAAACTATACTTTATGCTGTTATTCTCTAATATATAATTATAATGTATCACACCAAGCCCTGCTTTTTTTTTAATAATATATTACTATGATAGCCGAGTGTCTTGCTCAAGTTATATAAAATTTGTGTATTTAACCCACTAGTCTCCTACTCTCTTTACTATATCTATATTTTCTTCTGCTAATTTAATATGTGCAATGTGGCATTTCAACTACCTAGCTTGGGCCTGGGTTCCAAACATATATAATGTACCTGTTAATTAGTCTATTTATAAAAATGGTGTTGAGTAAAATTTAATCTCATATACATATACACGTACATAATCACCAGGGCTTAAAGTGTAAAATTTTTTTTACAGGAACGCATCTACATTACTTTTACAGGAACGCATCAACATTACTTTTACAGGAACGCATCAACATTACATGACTTTCACTATCAAACAGGAAGTCCGCTTATATCTGGCTAAGTTCAAAGAAGTAGCACATCGATAAGATGTTTTTACAATAAATATTTTTTACTAACTCCTGTTCTCTGTGTGTAAACAAGCATTTAATAAATATAATAGTTATATCTACATTTCTGTTTAGAAGAGCGGTATTTAGCCAGTGTTGGAAGGTGCTTGCAGAAAATGTTTGAGAAGTTTAGATTTGTCTCCCTTGTTTTCCTGTCAATATTTAAAATGTTGTGTATTTTTGAGTAAACAGTAGTACTTTAAATCTTCTAATATAAAGATGTTTGCCATACATATTGCCACCTAATTTTCATGTGTTAATGTGTAGGAGATATTAATATTAAAATGAAAAATACTTTAGACACCCATTAACGACCCTATTCAATTGAGTAAGTTAGCGACCTATCAACGTTTCGAGCGAGGGCGGTCTGACTGTAGGTAGTCAGGGAACTATACCTTTCCTAAAACAACTAGTAGACTAGCTAATGTACTGAAAATGCAACGGAACGCATTCCTGTAAGAATAGCTCTAAAAAATTCTTACCAGAACGGCGTTCCGGTGCGTGCGTTCCGGTACACTTTAAGCCCTGATAATCACTGTATACATGTATTTCCATCTGTGTATGTGTCCCATAATAACCAGGCAGTGACCCTGTGGGTAATCATGTTGTGTCTGTATTCTAATTAATACTCATATTATGTATTGTGTATCTGTGTTATCTTTGTAAATATCATAAAGAAACATTAGCCTTAATTTTATTCAATGTCTATCTGCTAATAATTTACTATGAGTAAGTTATCCTGGTAGCCATAAGTTTGTGTATGGGTTCCACTTCCTCTCAATATGTATAATATATATAGTATAGCAATAAAAATGTTATGGCTGGATCTGTTATTATTATGATAGTAAAGATATAAGTCTATTTGTATAGTAGAAACCCTACTAAATACTGGGTATGCTTTGCTGTGATTGGCTGATACTCTATGTAGTGTGTTACATTGGCATTTGGCAATAGCGATATAAATGTTATGGCTGGTGCAGGTGTCATTAGACATGATATTACTTTTTAATAATAGCTAGTGAACTAATTCTATTTGTATAGTTGAAATGAAATTTTCCATTGAATCTTGGCTGTTTATTTGTGTATACCTGGCTGGTATTCTATTTGTCTACTTGTATCTCCTACAGTTTGCTATCATAAAATATCTAATATAAATGTTATTGCTGTCATATCTGACAGTATATGCGTATACGTATTGGTATACTAAGTATGATAGTACACTAATGGTTCTATGTGATATATAATATATAGACTGGTTGTGTTTGTATTCAATGGTTTGTGCAATGTACTGTGTAATTTGTAATTATCTTCTCCTGTTAACCTCCAATAAATTAAGAGAAGACAGCTTTGGTTCTCATGTAATGTCTGTCTCACTAATTGATAGTTGTCTTCTCACATCAATTATATCTCTATTGAGAGAAGATAACTTCTGACAATGACTCTTAGTTCAATATTATATGTGTGTGTATAACCTCCTATATGCGATCAATTAATTTATGTAAACAAGTGTACTTTGGTTCTGTGTGTAATGTAATGGTAGCACTCAGGACGTATGCACTCAATATATTTGTTTCCTCTCGTGGACATACAAATGTAATCTCTCTATGTTGTAGAATATAATAATCCGAGTGGCAGAATTGGGACTACCTCCCTGTGGGATTATGATCTAGAGATCAATGGTGTATAACAGTGCCGCTTATTGGATCCTGAGATAGCATTAGCCAATAGGATTAGTATACGAGACTGAGGCATAGAATACAGGAGCGAACACACGGCACTTCTATTCTTATCATAGGTAAGTCTAGGTGTACTGATAAAGTCCATCCTGTACAGACTATACCTTGACTTGACATGGTACCACGGGTGGGGTAGCTGTATTGCAAGTCATTGGTATACTTTGTGCAGAATAGTCTTTTTCGGGGGGAGAGGCGACAGAGGAGGAAGAGATACACATTCACACTACAGAGGAGGAAGAAGAGGAGGAGGAGATACACATTCACACTACAGAGGAGGAGATACACATTCACACTACAGAGGAGGAGGAGGAGATACACATTCACACTACAGAGGAGGAGGAGGAGATACATATTCACACTACAGAGGAGGAGGAGGAGATACACATTCACACTACAGAGGAGGAGGAGGAGATACATATTCACACTAAAGAGGAGGAGGAGGAGATACACATTCACACTACAGAGGAGGAGGAGGAGGAGATACACATTCACACTACAGAGGAGGAGGAGGAGATACATATTCACACTACAGAGGAGGAGGAGGAGATACACATTCACACTACAGAGGAGGTTCACATTAGATCATTGTTTCATTTATTATTATTATTATTATTGTTATTGTTGTTGAAAAAAGCAAAAAACAAAAGAGATATTATTAAGGTTCTTTGGGGAAACATCAATGGCGACTGGCTTTAGCTATTCGGGATTTCCCGAGCTTTGTATAGATCCAAAAGATGTCTCAGGTTCATGGAATAGATGGCTTACAGAATTTAAATTGTGTATCAGAATGAAAAGCTTTGAAGTGGGAAATGATAAAGTTACAGATGAACATGGTGTTGAAACTTTGGTTCCAAAATTCACTGATGAAGGTAAATTATTGGTATTATTGAAATCTATTGGCTCGGAGGGTAGAGAGACATTACTGCCCACGGGTTTGGAGTTAGAAGGGGTCAATACCACGTATGATGAAGCTTTGGAGGTTTTGGTTAACCACTATCAGAGAGAAGATAGTTTGTATGTTAGAACTCAAAGTTTTGTGAAAGTACAACAGTGTGCTGGTGAAGATCCTAGGGATTATTTAAACAGAGTCAAACGTTTAAGTAGAAGTTTAGAATTTTTTAATACTGAAATTGAAGCCGCTAAAGTACCCTTACAAACGGCGCGTGAAGAATTAACATTAGTGCTAGCAGTTACAGGTTTGAGAGACCAAAACATGTGTAGAGAGCTTATTACCGAAGGATGATTTGACTTGGGATAAACTGAAAACTATAATGAGGTCACGGTCTTCTGCACAGGAGTCAGTGACAAAGTTAAATAGTGATTACGGCTCAGTAGCTATAAAAACAGAGCCAGTTGGCGAAGTTAAAATAGAAAGTAGTAGAAGAGGTAGAAGCAGGGAAAGAAGAGGTAGATACAGTTCTAGTTTTAGTTCTAGAGACAGTTACAGGCGTACTAGTTCACCTGAAAGAAAAGAAGTGGTTAGATGTGATGAATGTAATGGAAAAAATCATGTTGCCAGATATTGCCCTAAAATTATATGTTACAAATGTGAAAGGAAAGGTCACCAGGCTAGAGATTGTGAGTCAGGGTCTTGGTTCAGATGGTAGAGAGGGCAGTGTTCCAGGGAGTACATGTTGGTAATAGTTTCTGTGTATATACCATTATTCATAATGCATACTGTCCACCATGGTTACATAGACATGACATGACTTGTGTATTGTGATTTACAGGCCATGGAAGTCTCAGGCAGTGAGCGGGAGTCTATGACTCCTTCTGCTGCCCAGAATGCAGATTCTAGTATACAAGATTCTAGTTTACAAGTTAGCCAGAACTCTAGTGAACGAGTCAGTGTGGGTATGGAAGTAAAGTCTGAAGGCGCAGAGTCTCAGATTGTTACTGTTCATGGGCCCCTCTACTCGGAGGTGACTAGAAATACTAGTTTAGGACTTTCAGATCCAGAAGTGTGACTTTCAAGAGAAAGGGCATGTTGTAGGCTATAACACATGATGAGTATTGTAGGAATCTAGGAGTGTGGGCTAGTGGAGACACGAGACTACCAGGGACCAACAGGAAGGCTCTTCGGTATATCCTTCATGTAAGACACCCACGAAAATATAACTAGCCTACTATATAACTATATACTGCAATATAGAATATTTTTATATAGTAAGCATAACTTGGAGCTATCTACCTTCTGGTATATCAGTGTTTGATTTAGATGGTTACTATGGAGTTGTCTTCTCTTGCCCAGTCAGACTACGCCTTACCTTGCAACTATGCAGCCCTATTAATAGTGCTGCCTACCAGTGAGGGGCTACTACCCCCTCTCTAGCGGATGTCCGCAGTCCGCAGTTTTTTTGAACTATCTATATATAGCAAGGGTCCACTATCCGCAGACTCTACCACCCCCTCTCTAGCAGATGTCCGCAGATCCGCAGTCCGCAGTTTTTTGAACTACCTATATATAGCAGGGATCCACTATCCGCAGTCTCTACTACCCCCTCTCTAGCAGATGTCTGCAGATCCGCAGTCCGCAGTTGTTTTGAACTACCTATATATAGCAGGGGTCCACTATCCGCAGTCTCTACTGTCACGAGGGAATTTTCGAATTAAAAAGATGTGTATGTATATATAGTAATGATGTAATGATAACGATATATATAATTAATTATACTCAATTAATTACAATTAAGTAGTATGTGAATTGATGTACTATAAATGAATGTAATATAAATGACTGAGTTAATTTTGGATGTGGAAATTGATTTGTGTAATCTGTGAATGAGTAAATGACTTTGTAATTTGTAGTTGTCTTCTCCTGTTCAACTCTATATAGAGAAGATAACTTCTATGCTCATGCAATCTATTCAATTGGATATCTGCCAATTCTGATAATCGTGATAGAGGGGATAACTTCTCCCTATGAATAATTTCGTTCCAATAATCTGAAATTCTATAACCTCCTGTACTCAATTCAATATTCGCCCAATGGCAATGAATAATGGTTATGTGTATGTGTGTGTGGTTCAATTATAGTAATGGTAGCACCCAGGACAATATGCACTCAATTATGATTCCTCTCGTGGACATATTGTGATGGTACGCCGAGTCGTATCTTCCATCTGACACTCATTATTATGTGCACATACATGTATATATCTGCTTGTACCTTACTATATGTTATTGTATATAGTTACATGACTGTTACTAAGTCTTTTAATGCCTTTTATACCCATGTACAGAGGCCCGACCTCTCAGAATCCATTGATATTGATTTTGTACATGAATTGGACCATTTTAAGCAACTTTTGTAGAACCCGACCTATTTTGGGTCGGCCGTCGGGCTTCCGGCGGCCATCTTGTTGCGCAACTTCCGGACGACCACACGTCGTCTTTTCTCGACGTCACGTCGGCCGGAAGTCCTTGTACTATATAAAGGGCACTGTTTTACTGTTCATTGTCTCAGTCTTCACTTGGCTTTCAATAAAGACACATCTATACTTGATACAGAGACTTTCACTTCCTTTTGCCAGGTCATTCGCTATGCGAACTGCCTACTAGGTCGGATCACTTTCTTTCATTGTATAGTCTGAAGGTCGGACTTGGGATCAGATGGGTCGTCTTAGGTAGTATTTGGGCTACTGAGACCGCTCGATCTTTCATGTAATGCGAAGTCCTATTACCACTCATAGGCACTTCATTTCTGGGTCGATAGTCGTCCAAGGACGACCGAACCAAAACACAGAAACCATTACATTGGTGGCAGCGGTGGGATTCTAAGGTCGTACTCTTACGATACGAAGCAAAGGAAGGTGACCTCGGCCTCGGGCAACCGACCAACCTCATTCTTCAATACTTCAACGGCGATTAAGGACTCGGACTCGGGAACCCTTTTACGAGAAGGTGACAAACGCTAAAGTGCACCCATAATTCTCGTGGTTCCGCTGGATGTAGCCCGACCTACGCCGGATCTTCAATCAAAGACCGACCTCGAATCCAGAATAGATTGATGGTACTCAGTACGTCGACTAGGCCGACACGGCCTAACAAACCAAAGCAGTTTAACTCACTACCCGACACCCTACCGACATGGACCGAATAAGGAACCTGCTTCAGCAGGTAATGTACCAGGCCGAGCAGGACCTCAAAACACTCAGCTACAACGGACAAGAGGACGTAGAACTCTTCATAGAAGACTTCATCGCTATAGCAGAGCGTTGCAACTGGAACGACAGAGCACGCCTCATACGGCTTCGAGCCGCCCTACACGGGCCCGCACAAGAATGCGGACGACCCCGATCAGTCGAAGAGGTATTTTCCCGGCTGAGGGAACAGTATGGACTATCTGCCAGAGAAGCCCGATGGAAGCTGTCCACCCTGGAACAGCCAGCCCACACGCCATTCAGAGACTATGCAGCTCTCATCCGTAGACTGATGGCAACAGCCTTTGAAGGAGCACCCCGGCATCTTTGGAAGAGTGGACTGTAGAGAAGTTCTGCCTCACAGTCCACAACCACGGCCTGCGCTGGTACTACACATGGCTACAGCCCGATGATATGGAGGAAGCACTGGAAACCGGATCAGCCTTCCTACGTAACAAAGATGACAGGACCAGTCCTCCAAAACAACAAGAGGAGCTTCCCGCCGACCTCCTACGGAAAGCCCTACATACCCTCCTACAGAAATGTCAAGACACGGATGACGGACCAACGGTCACACCGGAACCCGTCCCAGTAGACGAACCCATTCCTACTGCAGCCGACACAGACAACAACTTAGGAGAAGGTGGACTAAACCACAATGGTCGTCCACAGAGGCCGACGGACACACCAGAACCCGTCCCAGTAGACGAACCCATTCCTACTGCAGCCGACACAGACAACAACTTAGGAGAAGGTGGACTAAACCACAATGGTCGTCCACAGAGGCCGACGGACACACCAGAACCCGTCCCAGTAGACGAACCTATTCCTACTGGAGCCCAGCAAGGAGAAGGTGGACCACACCACACTGGTCGTCCACAAAGGCCGACGGATACATCAGAACCCGTCCCAGTAGATGAACCTATTCCTACTGAGGCCAAACCTAAGAAAAGTGGACCAAACCACAATGGTCGTCCACAAAGGCCGACGGACACATCAGAACCCGTCCCAGTGGAAGAACCTATACCCACTAGGCCTAAAGACAAGGGTAGCCACTCCAAACAGAAAGCCCCACGGGTAACTAGCCCATCACACTCCAGGCCGACGGCGTCACTCACACCCGTCACAGTGGATGAACCTATACCCACTAGGCCGAAATCAGGCAAGAAACGACCCCACTCAAAGCCGGACACATCCAAAGTGACCACAGATCACCCCCCAAGGCTGAAAGGACGACTCATATGTCCCGCCCCGTCGGAGCAGACCTCACAAGGTAACCCCGACCTATCCTCAACTCAGCAGGATCAACAGGATCTGGCCACGTCCAGACCCGACACTAGTCAGCAATTGATTCCCGCCAAAATTCAGTATGCCCCGACGGACGACTTATCGTGTGTAGAACTGCCAGACACTACAGTCCAACTCCGCGGCCTGAGGATCGACACGGAGCAAACCGTGCTGGACCAAATAGGAGAGCTACCTCTGAACCTCTCGAAGAATGTTCAAGTTTCAACAGCCCGACCTGATCCAGAAGACGCGAAGTATCGCGTAGCCGATCCCCAAGACATAATCCTAACGACGGAGATACAGTCTATACTGCCAGCAGTTCAAGTACATAGAGCGAAATGTTCTTGTACGGAATCTAGCATTGCCGAACAGTTTCAGCCGAAGATACAGATTGCCGAACTCTCAAAATCCCCTAAAGCGGATAAGAAGCAATCGAAGGCAACTATTGCCGTGTTCCCGCGCTTTTTTGACGAGTCGAACAAAGAAAATGTGCCTAAGGCATTGCTTACAATTGAGCCAATTGCTCATCCCTCGGCTAGTATAAATACGACAGCTCACAGACGAGTAGTCCTTTCTCGTCCAACACTTCACCGAAGCACATGTATCCCTACATGTGGCAACCTCTGCACTCTTGTTAGTGACACTGGTGAAGCTAATAACAGCAGTCGTATCCTTTCTCGTTCTCGTATGGACGAGACGGCTACTCCTTCCAACACGGATCACTCCAATCAGCCTGTCTTCACAGCTGAAGGTAAGCAAATCTCAGTGTTACCAGTAGGGAACATATCAGAATTAGAGGAACAACCCACACCTGTGGAACTGCCAGGCATGAATTCTCTTTCCCTCCCCACTCGGCATAGACCAGTCGGGACAGAGGAGGATTCCCCTGCACATTTCCACAGGAAAGAGCATGAGTTAGAAGGCGGAGGATGCACATCAAATGAATTGTGTATTGTAGATGCATCTCCTGTAAGAAAGACGCTCACCCCAGACGGCACGCCTCCATCTACTCCACCTCCTGTCACCTCTACCCTGAAACAAGCTACAATTAAGCTGCACAAACTCACTGACAAGCTACCCATAGAGTCATCCCAGCATTCTGGAGCCACTAAGCCGTGGATTAGCACCTTCACCCAGCAGGCCCGAGACGACTTGGCCAGAAGGAGTCAGCCTAATCTCAAGTGTGCGAAGTGTGGCTTCTCCGGGACCCTCAAGAGGCTGAACATACATATCTGGCAACACTTCGCACGCTTCTACTGCCGTTGCGGACGCAGCTCTGTCAGCCGTGATGCGCTAGGCCATCATTTCAGTCGGAGATCCAGTATCTGTGGGAAACGTCTCTTCCTCACAGATGGGCCCAGCTACGCGACCCTCATGGAATGGTGGGGCGTAAAGGATCCCCCACCATTTCTGCCATGTCGTCCTACCATGGACGGACAGTCGGGAACAAACAAGCCAGTCTACCTGCCTAGCACCTCCTCTGCCCGCAAGCGGCCTCCCAAAAGACGGCATAGTCCTTCTCCCTCTCCAGAATGGACACCCAACTCAGAACCTTCTGATGCTACCTCCACCTCTTCCTCGTCGCCTACCACTCCTGCTGGACCTTCTCCCTGGCGACCCAGTACTAGTACCTCCGCTGTAAGCGTCACCTCCCCTGGCCGACGCGGACGTCTACCGTCTTGGAAGACCCGGCCTGCTCCAAGGAAGAGTATGCCTGCTGCTCAGCCAGGCACTCTCTATGAAGGCTCTCCCCCTACGGTCTCATGGGCAGCTTCTCGTACGGCTTCCCCGGTTCTACTAATTGAACCACTGCAGTCTAGACCAACACTAGAAGTCTCTCCACACTGCTCTCCTCAAGTACCTGCCAGGGACCCACTCCGAGCCTCTCCAGACCCTCCTGCCATTCCGTTCCCACCTCCTGCATCTCCTGTACTAACTCAGCCGAATGCCACACGTCCTGCATCTCCGGATCCGTCACTCATGCAACAACTTGCTGAACTCAAGCCACGGATTCACTACCTTGCCAGCCGTCAACAGGTGGGGGACACTCTACGCCAGCACCTGGAACCCCTTTATGCTCGAGAAATAGCTCTTCGCGAACTAGCCAACCAGCATCTAAACCACCCCCAGCAGCTCCAGCTCATACAAGCAGACTTGGACATAGTATCCAGGGAATTGACACTAGAGACACCCATGACCTAGTGTGAGGGGGCTATGTGATGGTACGCCGAGTCGTATCTTCCATCTGACACTCATTATTATGTGCACATACATGTATATATCTGCTTGTACCTTACTATATGTTATTGTATATAGTTACATGACTGTTACTAAGTCTTTTAATGCCTTTTATACCCATGTACAGAGGCCCGACCTCTCAGAATCCATTGATATTGATTTTGTACATGAATTGGACCATTTTAAGCAACTTTTGTAGAACCCGACCTATTTTGGGTCGGCCGTCGGGCTTCCGGCGGCCATCTTGTTGCGCAACTTCCGGACGACCACACGTCGTCTTTTCCCGACGTCACGTCGGCCGGAAGTCCTTGTACTATATAAAGGGCACTGTTTTACTGTTCATTGTCTCAGTCTTCACTTGGCTTTCAATAAAGACACATCTATACTTGATACAGAGACTTTCACTTCCTTTTGCCAGGTCATTCGCTATGCGAACTGCCTACTAGGTCGGATCACTTTCTTTCATTGTATAGTCTGAAGGTCGGACTTGGGATCAGATGGGTCGTCTCTGGTAGTTATTGGGCTACTGAGACCGCTCGATCTTTCATATAATGCGAAGTCCTATTACCACTCATAGGCACTTCATTTCTGGGTCGATAGTCGTCCAAGGACGACTGCACCAAAACACAGAAACCATTACAATATAATATTAATCACTCTCTATTTTAGAAATGAAACCCGAGTGACAAATTGGGACTATCTCCCCTGTGGAATTTTATAACAAGTCTACTGACAAATCAGGACATACAATAGGACGATCAAGGTCCGTACAGACAATCTCTGGTACTGTACAATAATTCAGGTAAGGGTTTATCAACCAATCAATCAATTCTGTGTGTCAATGTTATGTCTGACAATACTGATATATTTATCAATCAATCAAATGCAATCAGTTCCGCAAAATATAAAATTATGAATCCAATATGTGCGATCAAAAACCAGGAACAGTGTCAACCAATTATTGGGACTAGTATAATTATCATTCAATAATAATCTGTCTGATTGGGTTCTTCCCAAAAATTCAACAATATTTCAAATCGCAAAAATAGTCCTTTCAGAGAGCAGGGATATAATTATCCTCAATAAAAAATTTCCAATAGTAAAAAAATAAAAGAGTATAATAACTTACAGTATCTCCGTCTGTGTGTGTGTGAGAGAGGAGTCCTTCCAATATTCAGAAAAAAATAATATAATATTCTGACTTACTTATAGCAGAGTAGAGATCCTTATTGTTCCATGTTGTAGGTTCTTCTGTTCTCCTGGGCTGCTCCTCTCCCCCTCTCTGATCTCAGCCTTGGGATGCGCCTCCTTATATCCTCCTCTCTTGGGATTCCATGTCCGCAACACTTGATCTTATTGGAGTATGTATACTATTCCTGTCTTGTTGATTGGATTATGTTACCCAATGGCCATCTATCCCAGTATACGTAATCCTTAGTGATGTAATGTGTTGTAATCATTGTCAGGTGTTGTTTGTTTGTTTGTTTATGTCAGCAATGGTAATCTGTTGGACTTTTATCTTTTCCAAACTTTTACTGCGCATTGGGAGCGTCTTTCTTCCAATTCATGTGATTACCTACAATCAATATACTGTCTGCATAAGATTTCTAATTTATGGTTATTTAATTACTGTTTACGCCTCATTGTAGCAATTATTTTTTACTTATCAAATGACATATCTTGTTCACCAGGCAGATAGGTGTATTAGGCCTGGGTTCCAAACTTATATAATGTACTCGTTATTTAAGCTATTTCTATTTATAAAAGTGGTATTGGGTAAAATTCAATCTCATACGCTCATACATGATCACTGCATATACATGTATATTTATTTGTGTATGTATCCTACAATACATAGAAAAAAGGATGTTGTAGGTAACTATATATTGTGTCTGGATTCTAATTAATATTCATGTTATTTATTGTATCTGTACTATCTTAGGCCATATCATAACGAAAGATTAGTATTAATATTATTCAATGTCTATATCTGCTGATAATTGAATATGAATAAGTTATCCTGGTATCTATAAGTTTGTGTATGGGTTCCAACTTCTATCAATATATACAGTGTATATAGAGTATAGCAATAAAAATGTTGTGGCTGGAGTTGTTGTTATTATGATAGTTAAGAATTAAGTCTATTATTGTATATTAGCAGTTATGCTAAGTAGTGGATATGCTGTGCTGATTGGCTGATAATATATATATCTAAACATCCATGTGTTAGATTGGCATATAACAATAGCAATTGAAAATGTTGTGGCTGGAGTTGTTATTAATGACAGCCAAGAACTAAGTCTATTCATGTGTAAACAAAACTGTACTAATAATATAATGGCTGTGTTTTGCTGTAATTTGCTAATATATATCTGTATCTATGTAACACTGTTTATGTCCAGAGTGACATCTGACACTACCACCCCCTCTCTAGCGGATATCCGCAGTCTGCAGTTTTTTGAACCATTTATATATAGCAGGGGTCCACTATCCGCAGTCTCTGCCACCCCCTCTCTAGTGGATGTCCGTAGATCCGCAGTTTTTGATGGACCTGTATTATAATATGTAGGGTAGGCAATTCCATTATAATTTGGATTATGCATTACAACTATGTTGTATTAGTAGGTCATATAATGGATATTCCTATGATTCAAGTGGCAGGTCTGGTTCATAAATCAGCTGTCTAATAGAACCGTTGATGTACTTGTTATAATACTATTATTACTTGTACCATGGTTGGTTTATCACAGACCTGCCAACTCTGGTGGCAACATACATGTATTCCTCTTTATTTGGTCAAATTGATGCCTACAATTTGCATGAGATGTAGGTGTTATTGTGTTATAGTATTTCTACCTAACCAGTGCAGTTATGCTATATAGCCCAAAGTTTAGCATATTTTTACATTTTAGTATTATTGGGGTAGCATGGGCAGGCCTGCATTACCATTCAACGCTGCATAAAGTATGTTCAGCGCCATGCAATATAATTATACTGACATGCCAAATGAAATACATGTAATATTGCAGCACAGATTATTATCATTATCTGCATAAATGAACTTAGGTTATTAATAGTTATTTTCCACAGTCTTAGCATGATTATCTGTTAAATGCAAATTTTGCTATTATTTATTATGACTTGTCAAGCAACATAAGGTCGACTAAAACATACATGTTTATCTAGAGTGGTGGTAGCGAAGTTGAATATAGTTCTAATCCATGTACAATGTACATGCAGGTCTACACAAGCTGCTATTGTAATTGCTGAAACAGAAGAAAATACTGTTGTAAGGTACAAGTAAAATCAGCAATGTTATACTATTAAATTAAGATGTATTTATTCATAAACTATTATACACCAACTCCAATATACAGTTTCTATAGCCAAAATTAGCACATTTGTTATAGCAAAGATTTCTACTTACGAGTTTGTACAATTTTCATTGTCTACATTGTCTACTTTCAGCGTCGTTTCAGTTATTCGGTAATCCATTGAATATTTGTCTGTAAAATGCCCCCCCCCCCCCCAGACAACACAAGGCCAAAAACTTATTACGCCAGATTCATCATCATAGCAGTCTGTCGGTTCGACAATGACTATCTTCACTTTGGTCTGATCAACTGTCTCCAACCGTCTCTATCTTTGGCTTTTCTCTGCCAACCAGTTCTGTCCATGTCCAGCTTCTTCATGTTTCTTTTCACGATATCTTTGAATCGCAACCTTGGACGTCCTTGGTTCCGCTTTCCTTCACTGAGTTGAGAGTAAAGAAGCTGTCTGGGTAGGCGCTCATACTCCATTCTCTCCACATGACCAAGCCATTTTAGATTCATTTGTATCAGAATAGATTTGAGTGGTGGTATACCTGCCCTCTTCAATACCTCATCATTGGTGATCTTATCCATCCATGAGATACCCATTATAAATCGGAGATGCCGCATCACATATGCTTGCAGCTTGCCTGCTTGCACACTGTACACGGTCCACATCTCCGAACCATACAAAAGAGCAGCCAACACAGTTGCTCGATAAACCTGACACTTCACTTTGATTGGTACATGGTGATTATTCCAGAGTCTTGTTCTCAAGTTTCCAAACACTGCGCTTGCATTCCCCATCCTCAATACAATTTCACTTTCCAGTCTAGCATTCTCAGCAACAGTACTTCCTAGATATTTGAAAGTTTTACACTGCACAAGAGGTTCTCCATCAATTGTAACAATATCAGGTTGGCACACCTCGCTTAAGAACTTGGGAGGCTGGAAGACACATTCAGTCTTTTTTATGTTTATTTTAAGACTGAACTGTCTTGCAGCCTCTTAGAACCTGTTCACTAGAGATTGTATATCCTCAGGGCGATGAGCTACCAGGGCACTATCATCTGCGAAAAGGAGATCTCGCACCAGTTTTGTAGTTGTTTTGTTCTTAGATTTGAAGTGGGAGACATTGAACAGGTCTGCTTCTTTCCGTGTTTGAATATACACCCCTTCAGAGCTGTCTTTGAAGGCAATTTCCAGCATAGCTGACAGATAGAGAGAAAAGAGTGTTGGTGCAAGCACACACCCTTGTTTGGCACCGTTGCTCACAGCAAAATCACTAGAGACAGAACCGCTCATAGCTACATTTGCTTGCATGTCTGTATGTAGAGCCTCAATGATGCTGATAAACCTATTTGTGCAGCCAAACTTCTGAAAGACCTGCCAAAGTCCAACTCTGGATACCGTATCAAAAGCTTTACTGAAGTCAACAAATACAACATATAGCGGCAAGTTTTGTTCAGTACACTTCTCTTGCACTTGCCTTAAGCAGAAAACCATGTCTATTGTACTCCTGCCACTCCTGAACCCACACTGTGATTCCGGTAGAACATTTGGGGTGATATGTTCATTCAAGCGATTCAGAAGTATCCGAGACAGAATCTTGCCTACGATGAACAAGAGGGATATTCCTCGATAGTTACCACATTCTTTCCGGTCTCCTTTCTTGAACAAAGGGACTATGCTAGCATCCTTCCAGTCCTGTGGTACCGCCTGATTTTCCCAAACACACTGTATCAAGTCATATAGACAATCAATCATCTTCTGTCCACCATTTTTCCATACCTCAGCTGGAATACCATCTCTACCAGGGGCTTTACCATCCTGCATTGAGGTGATTGCCAACATGAGTTCATCCATGCTGGGCATGTCATCCAATGAGGAGATAATTGGCCTCTGTGCTATTACTTCTTTGGCTTCCTCATCAAGTTCTCCTGGTATGTTCAACAATTGATCAAAGTGTTCAGAAAACCTTTCTAGGATCTTATCCTTCTCTTGCAGAATGGTTGTTCCATCGCGATCTTTCAGTTGAATCAACCCTCTAGGTTTAGGTCCATAGACCTCCTTCAGTCCTGCATAGAATGCCTTCATGTCTCTCCTGTCTGCTGCATATTGCAGCTCTTTAGCTTTCTCCTCCCACCACTGTGTTTTCATCTGTCTCGTGTACCTCTGAACGCTGCTCTGTGCTTTTGAATAAGCTTTTCTCTTAGATCTTGTATTGCACTGAAGGGTAGCTACCCTTGCCTTGTTTCTTTCTTCCAACAGCTTCTTCAAATGCTCATCATGTTCATCAAACCAGAGGACTGGTTTGATGAACATGGGGTCGGCGCCAAATTGTTACAACTGCACAATTATTGAAACTGAGTAAATGAGGTTTAAAGTTTAAGTAGTTTCCTGTATTTCTACTTTCAACTTTTTATTGTTTTCCAGTTGTAAGTATTGCTGAAAATATGCCATTCTGCAACCATACCAACATGTTTCAGGAAATGTGACCATCTGAGCGCGCTGTGCTACTTGTTACATTATTGCCCCACAGCGATATTGGTGCAAAATTGTAACAATTGCTAGTTGTAACAATTTTGCTCCACATCATTTGCTATATAAGAATTATTATTTATTTAGTAAGGTGCCAGATTGAAAAATTTCAACATATGACTCAACAAATAGTAGTTTTATTTATGCAGACATCAATCTAAGAGTATATTTTCATAATTGGTGATCCATACAACACTTTAGGTAAACACTAGCAATAGCCACTAACACATTGGTAAGTTGGTGTAGTATAACTTGGCTAAGGTTTTGTTTGTCATGTTGGGGATTAATGCCACAGGATCTTGCTTTTTCTCTGATGTCACTCCTGGTGGTCTTGTATAAGCTTTGTTGAGGCGTTGTAGAGAGCATCGTGGACCTCTTGTTCGCTTGAAGAATGGGTATGCACGCACTTCACCTCCTATCTCTTCGGCCATGGCTACTTGTAGACTTTTGTCCATAATTATGTGGTGCACTTTCATGATGCCTGCAAATGGATTCTGTGTCATCACGGAATTTTGGAGTGCAGCGTAATCAATAACATCTTCATGCGTCATTTCCGAAACTAAATAGGGATTTCCTCTTCTCGCCTCCTTCATGCAAACAACATAGTCGGATGGCAGGTCAATTTCTCTTTTTGTGAATACACGTTCTATCGCACTGTGCATCGAATCACACTCCATATTAGAATGGTCAGACTCAAAAAATTTTTGCTCAACTCTTTTAATAAATGCAGAGCGGTCTAAAAATGAGAGCACTGCTGTGATCAGCAGTTTATTTCTGTTCTGGCCCCCACATGTATCACTATAGAGGATGATTTTGTCGAAAATTCTCTCTGCTTCGATTTGTTCAAGAAACTTCACCACACAAGTCGCTATATCAACTGCTCCTCTGTTGGCTTCTGCTTCCGTCCATGTATAGCAGTGTCCTCGACCTGTATGCAGCTCATAGAAGGTCAGATTATACATATTGAGTTTTCTCTTATAATAGCTTTTCGATGCATTTAATTTTGGGCAGAGAAGAACCTGCTGTAAGTCAAAAGTAACTGCCAGCGTGCCATCTTCCTTTTTCTTATCAGCTTCTTTGTGCTCTCTTGCAGCATTCTTTCTTCTCTGATGTGCAACCATATCAGACTTTTGTTCCTCTGTGATACTTTTGGCCTCTTTACTTTTCTTGTACATATTGCAGAGATCACATTCATCATTTTTTGGATGATACAACCCTATATTAAAGTTGCTATTGAAATACCTCCCATAATAGTCCCTACTAACTGCCAGATTAGGATGGTCTTCTTTGAACAACTGGTGAAGCCTCGTGATGTTGAGACCTGGGTCAATATAGTGGCGTAATGACGTCCTTCTGCAATAATGACTCTCGACTTTTGGAATTGATTCAATGTGCTGTTTAACTGCTCTCTCAATGTGTTCAGGTGTTTTGTTGTGTGCAGAATGTTTCTTTTTAGGTGATCGGATGCCGTTGGTAGTTTTATTCAGATTGTAATGAACCATGGACTTGCTAATGCTAAGAGTAGAGAGAAAAAATTTCTCACAGACTGGCCATTTGTCATTATTCAAAGGTAAAAAATATTTTACCTGTGCGCCACACTTGTACGTTGGATTGAGTGTTGCACGTCTCTTTTCTTTGCAAGTTGTGTGGCCAACTATGAAGGAATGTCTTACACTCTCACTCGATTTTTCTGCCCAGAATCGATTTAAAATGCATTGGCGCTGTTCATCACTGATAGCTTCACATCTTTTCCTGACACAATTACAACGTGGGCCAACTTCTCTTCTTTTAGTTTTATTCTTACGTTTCACTACTCCAGAGTTGTAATCTTTCGACTTTTTGGCCTTTTTCCAATCCCCCACATTCCTTGGTCGTTTTTTAGCACGCTTGACTGGTTTATCCGCAGGAGTAGAGCTAGAGGTTGGTGGTGACTGTGTTGAGGGGTCAAGTGAAATTGCTTTTTCTCCAGTGCCATCTTCATTCCTGCACACTGGCAGCTTATTAGTAGTTGCATTATTCAGAGCAGCAGCATCAGCAGCATCATGGTCGAAATCAGAATCGAAATCTGACTCGCTCTCTCAGATGTAGTTAGAATCTACATCAGAATCGTCTACTTGTGTTTGCTCGTCTTCGCCTACAAAATAGCAGCCATTATTATCTATGTTGTTTTACCAATATTCATATTAAAATAAATTTGGTATGTTTATAAAAGGGAAGATGACAGACTCATGACTTGAACATTAATCAGCGCATTTACTTTATTCCCATTGCCAATATTGTTGGCGCAATAGAAAGCTTATATTGCATAATTAGGGCGACGGCTTAGCAGAAAATCTTAATTCAGCTACATCTTACGTGTAACCTATTCATGCATCTCTATAATAGTGCAGTGTATAGTTTTTGAACCTCTACACAGGACATCATAGCAATATAGACCATCTACAGTGTAAAATAGGTGCAATATCAATATAATTAACGTTGTAATATAAATATAATTACTTTGTGCAATGGTGTACATACCTAGCCAGTCTTCAATGTTGTCATAATCAACATGTAGATTTCTCCTAGCCATAGTATTCAGAAATGAAAGTGGTAGGCTACTAGTGTTGCAGTAAAGTCAGCAGTCTAATGATTGTCTAATCTGTTTACTTTCTACTATTTATATGGTGGATGTTTGTGCATTGTTACAAGTGATTCTCTACAGAAGGGTGCTATGATATTACACTATGACATTACTCTATGTCATAACAGGAAGCTGTAAACAAGTTAATCAACTGAAGAAATAATTCCTGCAAACAGTATAAATAGATGAGTGCTGCTTGGACCCATGATTAGGCAAAAATTTGCTGTTCTGGTACAAAATGGTAGATTCGTTTTCTGTACCACAACTGATTCACTGCAGGACATGCTGACATTATTACATAACAGGATGTGTTAGATACACAACAACTATCTGCAAATAAAATATATACCAATAAACAAACATCCCTTGTGAATAATCGAATTCTTCCAACTGGTACTGACAGCATTGGATTTTGTATTGATAGCTTTTACTCGGTGCAAAATTGTTACAAGTAGCAGTTGTAACAATTTGGCTCCAAGCATATTAGGTATGGTTACAATTTTGCACTGAAGTTTAAAACCTTAAGACGCTCTATGAGCTTTTTACATAGCAGAAAAAGAAAATATACATCATATACATTAGGTTTGTCTAATAGTCAATTTTTGAGAAAAGTGCAGTTGTAACAATTTTGCTCCGACCCCACGTCAGACCTGGTCTTTAGGCTTACGCTTGCCAAGAACATTGAAGGCAGTTGAATATACCGTTTCTTTCAGCTTTGTCCATTTACCTTCCACATCACCATCTTCTGCATCCCAGTGCTCCAGATTTTTTCTCATCTCTGCCTCGAGATTTTCTTTTACCTCTTGGACTTTCAGCGCACCTGTGTCTAGCTTGCGAGGGGGTTTCGATCCTGACTTGCTGTGCTTTGATCTCTTTTTAATCATCAGTTTAGATCTCAGCATTACATGGTCTGTTCCACAGTCAGCCCCTCTCATTGCACGGGTATCCTTAACCTCTCTTACATCTCTCTGTCTGACAATGATGTAATCTAACAAGTGCCAGTGTTTGGACCTTGGGTGCATCCATGTAATCTTGTGTGCCTCCTTGTGCTTAAAGATAGAATTGGTCACCACAAGGCTGTACTCCGAACAGAGAGCTAGCAGTAACTCTCCGTTGCTGTTGCACTTCCCTACTCCATGATTGCCAAGTACTCCTTTTCATTTCTCAGTGTCTGATCCTATTCTCGCATTGAAGTCACCAACCAGTATTATCTTATCATCAGATAGCACTCACTTTAACGTTTCCCACAGATCACTGTAAAACTGTTCTTTGACCTCCTCACTATTTGTCATAGTTGGGGCATAGGCACTTATGAGGGTCACACATAGCTTCTTCTGTAAAGGAAGTCTCATGGTCATGATCCTGTCATTTACGGGTGTAGGCTCTTCATCCAAGATGGCAGCGATCTCCTTTTTCATGACAAATCCTACTCCGGCTTCTCTCCTATCCAGAGCTGACTTACCACTCCAGAAGAAGACATACCCGTGATCCTCCAAGCTATCATATCCTGGCAGTCTTGTTTCACTAAGCGCAGCTACATCTATACCATACCTGTCCATCTTCATAGCTACAAGTGCAGTCTGCCTCTCAGGGCGCTGTGACGCAGCCCTATCCATGAGTGTGCGCACATTCCACTCTGCTACATTAAACGCCACATCTCTTCTCTCCTCCCTTCCTTCTCCTAGCATACTTTTCGCTGACTGCCGGAGTGAGAACAGATCAGCGCGGACCTTGTTTGACCGGTTGACGTCCGAGCCGGCATGAGTGTTCTTTCGATAGACCATTTCATAAAGACTGCTTGCAAAGGTGATTTAAGGTGCCACTAGCTTTTGCATGACTAGTGACACACACTTGGCAGCATGAGGGATCAACAGTGGCAAGGATGGGCCGAAACAGACTGAGTCCCTCACCTGTTGCAGTGACTGACCAGAAGATGGGTATATTCATCCCTGCTCCTGCGGGAGTGCATGTCACAAGGCACTGACCGGCATGGGCCTCCACGGACCTGTGACCAGAGTCAGAATGTCCAGTCTCACCCTTTAGGCCAGTGGCCTGTTAGCCAGTTTAGTCGCTGGCTGCTCGACCCATGAGACAGGTTGTACCGGTTTTATAGCATATAAAATAACATGACGCCAACTGTTCGCCAAATTTACGCACATTTGGACATAATGTTGAAACAGGAAAATTATTCATTACCATTATTTCGCTATTTTTCTCCTGGGAGAGGAATGAGCTCCATTTGACAATATTTTTTCAACAAATATACAATGTACTTTGTATGTGTCATCGTCGAATAATCAGAAAATACTTGGCACACTTTACACTATTGTGGTTTATAACTAATAATTATTATGCCATAAATATAGGTTTTTGCAATCCAGTATGATAGAATCAGCATATCTAAACAATTTATAATATAAGCCCAGCTGTCTCACTGGTAGCCTGAATGCACTGCATTTTGGCATAATGTTGAAACAAGAAAATTATTCATTACCCTCACTTTTCTAGTGTGTGAAGAATCACCTCACTCGACAAAATTGTAGTGGTTAGACTAACACTATAGACATAGCCATCTCTACTGCATTGCATTGTATGCCATTGTCATGAACAATTCACGTATTTATTATGTATATTGACTAGCCTGTGCAGAACCATATCTTTTACTTACCTACTATGTGCATTACTGAGCATAAATACCCTTTTTATAACCATATACAATGTAACTGAGACCGACGTCTCAGAATTTGACATGATTAATTTTGCACATGTTTTGTATGTTGCTACGCATATCTTGTTATGCCCGACCCATGTTAGGTCGGGCTTCGGGCTTCTGGCCACCATCTTACTGCACAATTTCCGGATGATGCTATGCCGGCCTGTCACCGAAACTATTTTCCGGAAGTTAAAATACTATATAAAGCCAATAGCTTTCACTGTCAACGTCTCAGTTGATGCTTGGATCTCAATAAAGACACTTCTAAATACTACTTATACAGAGTCTTCTCTTGTAGTAAAGGTTAGTTCTAGCTGATAAGGCCTTCGATCTTGATGCCGAACAGCTTACTAGGATGGAACATACTCTTTCTCAAGAATAGCACCGAGCATCGACTCAGCACCACATGGGTCATATTGGTTAACTTTATAACTACAAGTACAATGTACCTGTCGATGTTTGAAATAAAAGTACATGTACATATGAATATAATATGTGGCTAAGTACCATGTTATCAAAAGTGTAGACGGAATTTATAAACTCTTAGTTAATAGAAAAGATATTAAATAAAAACATTTCCATGTGCTTTACAACAAGGTTAACTGGGTTACTCAGATGACATAGACTGCCTTTGTTTGAGATCAATTTGTAGCAGATGACATCATCTGCCTTTGCACTGGCAAACCTTTTTGAATAGCTCTAGCTAAGCACTATCCAACAAGCTATTCAGCTTTTTGATTGGTTCTGGTCGTCAGTTTTTGAAATTCTCCCTCTTTAATATTAATATTCTTATATGACTGTAATATGGTTATATATTTGTACTGAGATAAACTTGTAGTGGTATAGCAAGTTAGACCATACATCACCCTTTTCATTAGTGCAATGCATTAATATTGGAACCCTTCACTGCTACAAAACTTTGCTGTAGAAAATACAAACCCACAAAAAGCCACATGCTGCAACTAGCCTTTTAGTATAAATACTAAAACTAATTTTGAATTTGGTAATAATGAAATAATTGAGCAGTTAAAATTCGATTACACATCTTTTTGGTCTCTTCTAGATGCTGTTCAAGCTAAACCAATGGAAATTTGGTACCGCTTTCATACCCACAACTTTTACGTGTTATATTGGTTACAAACCAAGTAGGCCTACATGTATTTTATAAGCTGTCACTTTTTATCAAACCCAGATTTCATTATGTTTGGCATATTTCTTAGATGTATGTAGTAACACCTTCCCAGCTACATGTACCTCAAATAGCTGGTGCCACCTATAAAACTCTCATTAGCTAGCCGTTCTCATAAATGGTGCCTATTACAAATCATCCTGTAATGATATGCTGGTTGTTCTAGATATTAGCAAATAATAGTGTCATAATAATAGTTTACTACATGATGAATCATGCTAAGACTGTGGAATAAATTTATGTGCATGTAGACAATAATAATATGTGCTACAATATTATTACACTTGCCATGTTAGCATATTGCATAGCACTGAACATACTTTATGCAGTGTTGAATGGTAATGCAGGTCTGCCCATGCTACTCCAATAATATATTGAAATGTAAAAATAAGCTAAACGTTGGGCTGTATATAGCATAACTGCACTGGCTAGGTGGAACTACATGTACTATAACACAATAAAGGCATGGCGCAGACTGGAAGTGAATGAGGCGAAATCCGCTAGATAAATTGCGAGAAACAAGCGAAACCCTGCCAATTTGGGCTAAATTTGCGAATTCGCTCGGATCAAACATGTTTGAAATTTTCGCTTGCTGTGTGCGCGCTATTGGTCAACAACCCAGCCATTTCATCATTTCGCTCAAAAATTTCAACATTCATAAGCGCAGGACATGCTCAAACCAGTAAGTAGTCCAACGCGAATGTTTCGCGCCTAGTGTGCTTGGAAGTGCGAAGCGAAACACGATGGCCCCACTTGCCGCGTGACTGATTTTGCTTCCAGTTTGCTCCAGCCTTAACATTACATCTCATGCAAATTGTAGGCATCAATTTGACCAAATAAAGAGGAATACAAATGTATGTTGCCACCAGAGTTGGCAGGTCTGTGATAAACCAACCATAGTACAAGTAATAATAGTATTATAACTAGAACATCAACGGTTCTATTAGACAGCTGATTTATGAACCAGACCTTCTACTTGAATCATAGGAATATCCATTATATGTCCTACTTATACAGCATAGTTGTAATGCATAATCCAAATTATAATGGAATTGTCTACCCTACATATTATACAGGTCCATCAAAAACTGCGGATCTGCGGACATCCGCTAGAGAGGTGGTGGTAGAGACTGCGGTTAGTGGACCCTTGCTATATATAGGTAGTTCAAAAAAACTGCGGGCTGCGAACATCCGCTAGAGAGGGGGTGGTAGAGACTGCGGATAGTGGACTCCTGCTATATATAGGTAGTTCAAAAAACTGCGGACTGCGGACATCCACTAGAGAGGAGGTAGTAGAGACTGCGGATAGTGGACCCCTGCTATATATAGGTAGTTTAAAAAACTGCGGACTGCGAATCTGCGGACATCCACTAGAGAGGGGGTAGTAGAGACTGCGGATAGTGGACCCCTGCTATATATAGGTAGTTTAAAAAACTGCGGACTGCGAATCTGCGGACATCCACTAGAGAGGGGGTAGTAGAGACTGCGGATAGTGGACCCCTGCTATATATAGGTAGTTCAAAAAACTGCTGACTGCGGACATCCGCTAGAGAGGGGGGGGGTAGAGACTGCGGGTAGTGGACCCTTGCTATATATAGGTAGTTTAAAAAAACTGTGGACTGCAGATCTGCGGAGATCCACTAGAGAGGGGGTAGTAGAGACTGCGGATAGTGGATCCCTGCTATATATATTTTCTGTTGTTAATTTAATAAGTGTAATAGTGACCTTCCAGCTACCAAACTTGGGGCCTGGTTGCCAAACCGTTTATGAGAAAAAATTACTTTTTTTAGAAAAATTAAAAGAAATTATTAACTCTATGTATATGCTGCATATTCGTGACTATCCAAATCTGTGCTGTTTTCACTCTAATCCGTCACACCTTCAAATTAATATATTGTATAATATGTCAAACTAAACTTCCAAAAGATTGTATTTGGTGCAGCTGTCATTAGCCATATTATTACTATATATATAGTTATGTCTGCGAACTAAGTGTACTTGTATAGTAATATTTTCCCATTGAATATTGGCTGTTTATTAGTGTATGACATGCGTGTAGTCTATCTGTCACCCTTATCTCCTACGGCCTTGTTGCCCGGTAGTATCTAGTATATGTTATCTATGTCCTATCTGACAGCTGTAACTAAAACACTGTCTGTTTCCAGTTCCATATTTTGTGAGAAGAAAGATCTTTAGAGTTGTCACTCTTAGCACTTACTAGTAACCTCCTTATATTGGGAGGACATGGGCCCTTCCATGCATAGACATTATTATTGTAATAGCCTACAATAACTGACTGTATACAATCAATCTATTGTATTCATGCATGCGCTTATCATTATCCAATTATACTTGCCTGGCATGTTAGCAGTTATGTAATCGCTTAGAACATTCTAGAATATAGTTTTGTAGCCCGACTACAGCTACCTTGCAATAAATAGGCTTAATATTGGTATTATATTATTTCTATTATTTTTCCCATGATACATAGATCTTGTCTTACCTATGTGTAAATTTTCATATTATTCTGTTAACTCGCCTGAACCCAGTAATAGTAGACATAATAGATATTATGCAATACTTGGTACTATTGTGCAACACTTCTCACCTAAAGCTTTTTATGTATAAAAGCCAGCACATTTGTTATATCTAATCAGTTGTTGATTGCGCTTCAATAAAGCAACATCTCCTAACTCAAATCTATAGAGGCTTACTCTCTTAGGCAGGTAACTCTACCGGAGGATCTTTAGATCCAGTACGGCTCGAGTTCATCCCCATCCTAGTCTAAGCACATCTCTACACTCCTTCTTAGACTTAAGTCGATCCTGGATTCTATATGAATCTAGCGTCGGGCCTAAGATCTTAAGAATACACAATCTTTCATTGCACTCCTCTGGAGTATAAAGTCTACATGACCTACGTCGGTCCTGAGCTCCAGTGAGTCTCGGCATCAGCCTACGTCTGATATAATATACAATACACCAATAAGAGCACATATAATAACTGTTTACTCGTTATGTAATGAGCAGAAGGTTACTTGGTCAGCCTCTACCACCTTCCAAGCCCTTCACATACTTGTAGCTCCTGTATGTAACACACTCCAAAAACATTACAATAGAGTATAGACTATACTGATTAATTTACAATGAGTGAATTTTGCTAGAGTATTGTGGCCATAGCAAAATAATGTTATTACCAGTTATTAAAACAAAAATAATGACTCATGTCAATGACCCCTATTTATGTTGTGACAGTGGTAGCACTATTTTTGAAGACATTTTTGAAGACATTTTTGAAGGCATTATTTTTAAAAACATTTCTGAAGGCATTATTTTTGAAGGCATTATTTTTGAAGGCATTATTTTTGTAATATTTGAGGGCATGTGCAAATGTCCTCAAACATTACAAGGCAGAGACAGGTAAGAGCAATATGTCTCAACATACATATAGATACCATGCACTAAGTAGCCCATATTCTTCAGGGTTTGGAAAACCTCGGATACCACTTTCCATCTCTATCCACCAAATAATTTCGCATTATCCCCCCTCTTATCCATGTGTGTACATTTGTAGGCCTATGTCATGTAAAGGGCTACTGTAACAATGGTATTTCATGACCAAGTCAAACAGAGAAGCATTATCTTGTAATGTAATAATTTGTAGTTTACTATACATCAATTTGTACTTTTGTACCATTATGTATTGGTCAAATATGCAGGTCAAACGCATCGACGTAGCAGTTTCGTGTGTGCATTCTCCAAAAATTTCCTGGCGGCAGACCCCCGGACCCCCTCCCCCAGCCGAAGGGCGCTTTTGGCGATGCTCCCACACCCTCCCGCACTGCAGCCAGTCCAACTCTGGCCGCCCCAACTTTTTCAACAACGTTGCCCCCTGGACTGTACTGCCTGAGCAAGTAAATAGAAAATGAATTGAAGCCTGGATATGCATATTATTAATAGTTTACAGAGCACAGCTAGTATTGTAAGGGTTTTTGGGTTTTGGTACTGTCGTCCTGAGACAACTCTCGAGTCCAAAATGAAGTGCCTATGAGTGGTGCGAGTCCTTCTCTTTACATGAAAGATTAACATGTACTAGTAGTCAAATAACTACCAAAGATGACCGATATGATCCCGAGTCAATGCTTGTTTGCTATACTAAGAAAGAGAGTGGTCCGACCTAGTAGGAAGTTCGGGTTGCAAGGTCAATGACCTTAACAACTACATGTAGAATGACCTAACTACGAAATGAAAGTCTCTAGTTATAGGTATAGAAGTGTCTTTATTGAGATCCAAGCATGAACTGAGACAACAATTGGAAAGACAATGCCCTTTATATAGTAATAGAACTTCCGGAGGAAATTCCGGTAAAAAGGTCGACGTAGTGTCGTAAAAAGACGACGTAGGGTCGTTCGGAAATTGTGCAACAACATGGCGACCGGAAGCCCAAAGGCTGACCCAAAATAGGTCGGATTTGACAAAAAATGCTTAAAATCATCTAGATCATATGCAAAATCAATATCAAGTGTTTCTGAGAGGTCGGGCCTCTTTACTTGGGTATAAAAAGTGTACAATGGCTCAGTAATGCATATAAGAAGTGCACAGGTAACATTCAACTACATAGACAATGTAAGCAAGCAAGTACGAGGCAAGTATAAGTATATAGTTAGCGTCATGTAGTCGGGAGCGCTGTGCGTGACCATTACAGTATTGCATGCTTGATTAAACACGTCTAGGATTGTGGTGTGGGTGCCTATAGCCGCCCCTGTGCTATTACCATAAAGGTTCATAATTACATAATGCATGATGCTGTAATGATTAATTTTGATTGGCTTTACACAGGTTTTAACTTCTTTTGAACCAATCAATGATCACAATCATGTGAAGTTTTATTTTCTTCTTGCTAGACCCGAGTTGGAGAAGGCAACTTCGCACTAAGAAGTAGAACTGGTAAGATTGTCCCTATAATATTAATTCATATTAGTATTTAATTAGGGAGCCGCCATGGCTGAGTGGCTAGGATGCTGAGCCTTCATGATAGAATTGGTGATGTTGCTTGGACAAGTGACAAAATATTAGGAAATAAATTTATATATATAAAATTCGTCTTGTACTACTATTCATATTTTGTCATAGAAGATAATAATCCAAGTGACAGAATTGGGACTACTAGTAGGGGACCCACATACCCAATTTATATATGCTGCTGCTCATTGAATTCTACTTTATGCTCTATATATCAAATGAAAGTTGAGACTCCGCTGATTTCAGGACTGCAAGCAACTTTTTTGTATCTGGCGGCCTTCGGGCGCTACAGGGTGTAAAGTGACCCTTAGAGAATATAATATAATGTAATAATATTATACCTTGTATATAGATAGACGTTTGCTCAGTATGTCTCCTAGGTTTCTTTGTCTCAAAAATCCCTCCTCCTCCCTTTTATCACTCTCCAAAAGTCCCCGTAATTCCTACAATCCTCTAGCCATTCGGTCCTTAACCAATCACCGTGTCTGTTGCATATCGCATCGTATCGAATCCATTATTTCCATTTATCTGAATGTGTCTATCACTAGCGTCCCTCACATCTCCTTTTCTTTCTTCCTTTTGTTTTTTTTCCCCGATTCTTTAAGTTTTTTTTCTTTTTCTTTTTCTTTAGAACAGTAAACAGTAAGAGTCAAGTAAGCCCTTCTGACTCTTGGTATCCTGTCAGATAAGCCCTTCTGCAGGATATCTCGTTAAATGTAATCTACGGTTACAGCCGGCCTGTGGGCCCGTTACCCCGGTTAGCTCTCTTCCTCTCTAAGACCTCTCTCAGATCTTCTCTCGAATCTCTCTCTTCCTTTTACTATCTCTCCTTAGCTGTTTTCTTTCACTCATTTTCTCTCTTTGCTCTTCTCTTCTCCTTCTTCTTTCCGCTATTCTCTCAGTCTCTTTCCTCCTTTTGGAAATACCGAAGATGTTTCCTAGTCCTTTCGATCAGTTAGGTTCCATTCGTAGTCTTTAGAAAGATGCCTCCTAGAAACCGTCCTCCGTGGTCTCCCGCTGATCTTGGGATATTGTTTAGGCTGCTCTGGAGCTCTCCTAGAACTGGTCTTCCTTGGTCTCCTGTCGGTCTTGGGAGGTTGCTTAGATTGTTCTGGAGCTCTCTGTACCTCCTCGTCTAACTCTTCCTTGCTCTCCACCTCTTCTTCGCTCTCCTCCTCTTCTTCGCTCTCCTCCTCTTCTTCACTCTCCTCTTCTTCGCTCTCTTCCTCTGTCTCAAATTCATCCAAGGAACTTGAACCGTCGTCTATTGGACCTTGTATATTCAGCTTCCTCATGTGCCTCCAGTTTCTCTTAAGTGTCTTACCCTCCACTCTCACATTGTAACTATCTGGTTCTTCTCTCTTCCCGATGATAATTCCTCTTTTTCCTTTTCCATTTCCGGTATTCACCCATACTACATCGTCTTTTTTGAACTCGGCCTCAGGCTTGGCAGCTACCCTCCTATCTCTAGCATTCTTCTGTCTCCTTTTGAGGTCCTCATCTCTATCTCTAAACTCCTCCTGAGGGACAGGCGATTCTCCATCAGGGATGTTGGTCCTGACATTTCTCCCTATCAAGAGCTCCGACGGGGATCTTCCACTTTCCAAAGGTGTATTACGGTATATTAGAAGCGCCATGTTCTTGTCTCTCTCCTTATCCCACATGCGCTTCACTGTCTGTACCCCCCGTTCCGCCAGGTCATTACTCTCGTGGTAGTGGGGACTGCGGGTGATATGCTCACAAAACATGGCCCCTTGTCCCTGCGGAGCTTGCATGGTAGGCCAAACCTCGCAAACACGTTCTTCATTTTCTTCATCACAGCTTCGGATGTCTTCGCCTCGATCTCCATCACCTTGATCCACCTCGAATAGTAGTCTATCATGAGTAGGTAATCTCTCTTCTTGTACTCAAAGAGATCAGAGCCAAGAGTGTACCATGGTCGGTCCGGTAGTTCCGAAGACTTCATCGGAAGGGCTTTCATCCTTCTATGAATGATGCACTTGTTACAGCCCTCAATATATAGCTGTAAATCCGCTCTCATCCCCGGCCAGTAGACGCTAGTCTTGGCTCTTCTATGGCATCTTTCCAGGCCTTGGTGACCTCGGTGGATTCTCTCCATCATGGCCTTCCTTAGATTCCCTGGAATTACAATCTTGTCATCTTTCATCGCAATGTCATTTTGACAGGATAAGTGCTCTCTCTGGGTCCAATATCGTCTTATTTCTCCTTTGTAGTTCTTCCCTTTCCTCCTCCACCCTTCTTGTATTTCTCTCAACAGTGTAATGTATTCCTTGTCTTCTCTTCCCTTTAGTTGGATTTGCTCTAGGATCTGGTCATCAAAGATCTCTTCAGCCTCAGAGACCACCCCTACATGCATCTCAACTCGGTCGATTTGTGCTCGCTCGTCTGGTGTCGGCTCCCCAGCCGGTCCCGATAGGAGGTCAGCCAAAAACATTTGGTTTCCAGGTGTGTGGAAAATATCGAAGTGGTACCTTATCAATCTCAATTTAAATCGTTGGCACCGGAGTGGGAGGTTGGCTAAATCGCTCTCCCCAAGGAGTTTCACCAGCGGCTTGTGGTCTGTTTCCACCTCAAAGTATGTACCTACGAGAAAGAAGTCGGATTTCTCGCATGCCCAGGTGATGGCGAGAGCCTCTTTTTCCAATTGGGCATACCTTTTCTCAGCTTCTGTCAGTTTCCTCGACACGAACCCGACAGGCTGCCACTGCTTTGTTTTGTTCTCCTGCAATAGCACAGCGCCCATGGCATAGCAGCTTGAATCCACAGTCACCCTGTGTTTCGCTCTTACGTCATACTTGGTCAGAACCGGAGCACTGCTTAACTCTCTCTTCAGAGCTTCAAAACTCCTCTGTTGGTCAACATACCAACACCAGTCTCTCTTGCTACCATTTAACTCCTGCAGAGGTTTACTCAGTTCTGCTAGTCTCCGGCTGAATTTGTGAAGGTAGTTGACCATACCCAAAAAGCTCTTCAATTCCTTCTTGCAAATTGGAGGCTCCATTTCTGTGATTGCTAGGATTTTCGCCGGGTCTGGCGAGATCCCATTTTCGCCGATGTGGTGTCCCAGAAAGAGGACCTCTCTCACTCTAAACTCGCACTTCTTTTTGTTGAGAGTCATCCCTGCCTCCTCCAGTCTCCCCAAAACCTTCTCAAGTCGTCGATCGTGCTCCTCTATGTCTTTCCCGAACACCAAGATGTCGTCCATCATGCACACCACACCCTTTAGGTCACACAATATCTTACTCATCTGGCATTGAGATATTTCGGGCGCAGCAGAAATCCCAAATGGCAATTTCCGATATTGAAATCTTCCAAAAGGAGTTATGAATGTAGTGTATGGCTTCGATGATTCTTCAAGTTCAATTTGCCAAAAGCCTGAGTTGGCGTCCATTTTTGAAAAGATCTTACTGCCTTGTAGAACTGCTAGTGTCTCCTCAGTTCTCGGTAGCGGAAAATTCTCTCTCTTCACGCTCTTGTTGAGCTTGGTGAGGTCCACACAGATTCGCACATCCCCCGATGATTTAGGTGCTACCACCATTCCAGCACACCATTCCCGTGGTTCCTGCACCCTCTCCATCACTCCTAGCCCCTCCATTCGCTTCAACTCGTTCTCGGTCGCCTCTCTAAGTCCTATGGGGAGTTTTCTTGGCACAGATAGAGTGTAAGGTACGGCATCATCTCTCAGTTGTATCCTGTACTTCTCCGGAAGTTTACCAAGTTTCTGATGCAGTTTAGGAAATTTCTCTTCTACCTGAACATTGTAAATCTTTGGAATCAGTCCTAAGGCATCAATTTCCGGCGCTCCCAGTAAGTTTGTCGGCGCTTTATCTATCACATAAAACTGTCCCATAGCTTTGCGGTCCCCCACTGCTCTCTCCGCATCTAATATCCTCTCCTGCTCAAGAGGTCTACCCCCTGCATCCACTAGGTACTTGTGGGATGGCCTTAGTGTCCCTTTAGGTACTTTCAGCTCCTCTCTAGTTTTACTATTTATGACTGACAGGTCTGCTCCGGTGTCTATCTGGAAATTTTGGAGCAGGCCAGCTATTTTCACAGTTGTATTGAAGCGTTTTTTTGAGTCCCGTCTGCTGGCTTCCGTGATTTTGTTGAGTCCATATAGTCAGAGAGATTCATCACTAGAGTATTCCCCTCCCTGATTGAAATCTATCATGTGGTCAATCCTATGTTCCTCTTCTTGGTAGTAAGCAGCCTGATTGACTCCGCCACGATAGCCCCTACCACTACCCCAGTATCCTGCTCGTCCTCACGTCGCTCCTCGGTTCTCTCTAAATCCTCCCCTCCCTCTGTTGTTTCCTCGTCTTGATTTGCCGCAATCTCTGGAAATATGTCCTGGCCTGTTACAGTTAAAGCATGGTATTGTAGGACAGTTCCGTTGAAAATGTGTTCTGCTCCCACAGTTGTAACATCCCCCAGTGTTAACTGCAACCTGCTCCTCTAATATCGGCCTCATTACCCCACGCATCTGTGTGTGAGATGGTGTGTCCGACTTCTGCATGCCTTCTTTTACTCCTCAATTCCTCGATCGTCCTCTCAGCTGACTCATACTTAGCGCAGGTAGATGTGAAGTTGGTTATGTTGATATCTGGGATGTGTAATAGTTCTGACTTAAGTTTCTCATTGATCATCCCATTAATCATGATGTGGATGGCTAAGTCCTCTCTGAGGCCTCCCAGCTGGCAGGAGTGTGACAACTTCAAAACTCGCTGAATGTAGTCTCCCAACTCCTCACTCTGGCTCTGTTTCAAGTTCAGAAAGCAGTGTCGCAAAATTGTCTTGTTTTCCCTTTTTGAAAAGTATTCTGCAAACTTTTCTACTATGTCCTTAAATTGTATATCTTCCACTGCTATCTCAAATGTGTCAAAGATTTCCATCCCCTCCTCACCTAGACTGTTCAACAATGCTGCTCCCTTTCTCTTACTCACTTCTTTCACTTTCCTCTCAGCGTCAGCTTCTGTGACCTTTGCGGCAAAATCTATAGAAATAGCTGCTATTTCAAATCGTTTCAGGAATTTGTTCCAGCTTTCTATTTCATTGTCAGGCTCTATCTTCAGTTGAGGGATGTTCATTTGCCATATCGTGTTTTGGTCAAGTTCCAAGTGGAAAAGAGTTTTGTGTAGTTTTTGTCTCCCTCTTTTCCAATTTGGAGCGGTCTTCCTCTATTTACTTGTCTCTCGTGCTCTTCTTCAAGATAATTTTACCCGTGGTACCATGTAAAGTGACCCTTAGAGAATATAATATAATGTAATAATATTATACCTTGCATATAGATAGATGTATGCTCAGTATGTCTCCTAGATTTCTTTGTCTCAAAAATCCCTCCTCCTCTCTTTTCATCACTCCCCAAAAGTCCCCGTAATTCCCACAATCCTCTAGCCATTCGGTCGTTAACCAATCACCGTGTCTGTTGCATATCGCATCGTATCGAATCCATTATTTCCATTTATCTGAATGTGTCTATCACTAGCGTCCCTCACACAGGGATGGATAAAACGAAAAAAGGGGTTATCCTCTACTTGTCGATTTTCACTGCTATGTGTAACGGGTCCCCCAACACTAAAATGACCGAAACAAATAATTATCTTAGTATTGATATCATGCATTGGCTGGAAGGTTCTTTGCCTACATAACAATTTTTGGTGCCAGGAAAGGAAGTGGGCTGAGTCTACTAGCACTTTTCATACAATGAGCCAAACTGTGTGATTTTTAACTCGGAGAGCTGCCATTTTTGTTTTGGGGGTATAGTGAATCCATTACTTTAGTATGCTATCAAGTCATCTCTTAGTGATGCATATGTGAATTTATGTGATGCTACATGTATGATAAGTTATTGAAAAATGACGCTTTTCTTGATGCGAAACGAGGTTTGGAGTTGTCTCCCCTAAAAGATAAAGCTCTGATTTTGACATGTAAAGCAGAAACATAATATCAAATTTGTGATTTATGACCAATTCACTTCAGTTATTAGTTTGTAAACTAGTAAAAGACGTTCAATATTGCATGAAAGTAAGTTTTCAGTGTGTTTTGTACCAAATTGCTGTCTGTAACAATGTGTTTCAGTCACTTTTGCAATGTTCAGAATGCATTATTTGAATGAAAATGAATAAAACATGGCTTTGCATGCAATATTTAACTTTGCAATCATGAAACAAAATGTCAAATTTGCGATTTTTGACAAATTCACTTGAGTTATTAGTTTTTAAACTAGTGGAAGATGTTCAATATTACATGAAAGCAAGTTGTCAGTGTGTTTTGTACCAAATTGCTGTCTGTAACAATGTGTTTCAGTCACTTTTGCAATGTTCAGAATGCATAATTTGAATGAAAATGAATAAAACATGGCTTTGCATGCAATATTTAACTTTGCAAACATGAAACATAATGTGAAATTTGTGATTTTTGACAAATTCACTAGAGTTATTAGTTTGTAAACTAGTAGAAGATGTTCAATGTTGCATGAGAGTAAGTTTTCAGTGTGTTTTGTACCACTTTGCTGTTTGTAACAAAGTGTTTCATTCACTTTTGCAATGTTCAGAATGCCTAATTTGAATGAAAATCGATAAAACATGGCTTTGCATGCAATATTTAACTTTGTAAACATGAAACATAATGTCAAATTTGTGATTTTTGACAAATTCACTTGAGTTATTAGTTTGTAAACTGGTAAAAGATGTTCAATATTGCATGAAAGTAAGTTGTCAGTGTGTTTTGTACCAAATTGCTGTCTGTAACAATGCGTTTCAGTCACTTTTGCAATGATCAGAATGCATAATTTGAATGAAAATCGATAAAACATGGCTTTGCATGCAATATTTAACTTTGCAAACATGAAACATAATGTCAAATTTGTGATTTTTGACAAATTCAGTTGAGTTATTAGTTTGTAAACTAGTAGAAGATGTTCAATATTGCATAAAAGTAAGTTTTCAGTGTGTTTTGTACCAAATTGCTGTTTGTAACAATGTGTTTCATTCACTTTTGCAATGTTCAGAATGCCAAATTTGAATGAAAATCAATAGAACATGGATTTGCACGCAATATTTAACTTTGTAAACATGAAACATAATGTCAAATTTGTGATTTTTGACAAATTCACTTGAGTTATTAGCTTGTAAACTAGTAAAATATGTTCAATATTGCATAAAAGTAAGTTTTCAGTGTGTTTTGTACCAAATTGCTGTCCGTAATAATGTGTTTCATTCACTTTTGAAATGTTCTGAATGCATAATTTGAATGAAAATCGATAAAACATGGTTTTGCATGCAATATTTAACTTTGTAAACATGAAACATAATGTCAAATTTGTGATTTTTGACAAATTCACTTGAGTTATTAGTTTTTAAACTAGTGGAAGATGTTCAATATTGCATAAAAGTAAGCTGTCAGTGCGTTTTGTACCAAATTGCTGTCTGTAACAATGTGTTTCAGTCAATTTTGCAATGTTCAGAATGCATAATTTGGATGAAAATCAATAAAAGATGCCTTTGCATGCAATATTCAACTTTGCAAACATGAAACATGATGTCCAATTTGTGATTTTTGACAAATTCACTTGAGTTATTAGTTTGTGAACTAGTAAAAGATGTTCAATATTGCATAAAAGTAAGTTTTCAGTGCGTTTGAACCAAATTGCTGTTTGTAACAAAGTGTTTCATTCACTTTTGCAATGTTCAGAATGCCTAATTTGAATGAAAATCGATAAAACATGGCTTTGCATGCAATATTTAACTTTGTAAACATGAAACATAATGTCAAATTTGTGATTTTTGACAAATTCACTTGAGTTATTAGTTTGTAAACTGGTAAAAGATGTTCAATATTGCATGAAAGTAAGTTGTCAGTGTGTTTTGTACCAAATTGCTGTCTGTAACAATGCGTTTCAGTCACTTTTGCAATGATCAGAATGCATAATTTGAATGAAAATCGATAAAACATGGCTTTGCATGCAATATTTAACTTTGCAAACATGAAACATAATGTCAAATTTGTGATTTTTGACAAATTCAGTTGAGTTATTAGTTTGTAAACTAGTAGAAGATGTTCAATATTGCATAAAAGTAAGTTTTCAGTGTGTTTTGTACCAAATTGCTGTTTGTAACAATGTGTTTCATTCACTTTTGCAATGTTCAGAATGCCAAATTTGAATGAAAATCAATAGAACATGGATTTGCACGCAATATTTAACTTTGTAAACATGAAACATAATGTCAAATTTGTGATTTTTGACAAATTCACTTGAGTTATTAGCTTGTAAACTAGTAAAATATGTTCAATATTGCATAAAAGTAAGTTTTCAGTGTGTTTTGTACCAAATTGCTGTCCGTAATAATGTGTTTCATTCACTTTTGAAATGTTCTGAATGCATAATTTGAATGAAAATCGATAAAACATGGTTTTGCATGCAATATTTAACTTTGTAAACATGAAACATAATGTCAAATTTGTGATTTTTGACAAATTCACTTGAGTTATTAGTTTTTAAACTAGTGGAAGATGTTCAATATTGCATAAAAGTAAGCTGTCAGTGCGTTTTGTACCAAATTGCTGTCTGTAACAATGTGTTTCAGTCAATTTTGCAATGTTCAGAATGCATAATTTGGATGAAAATCAATAAAAGATGCCTTTGCATGCAATATTCAACTTTGCAAACATGAAACATGATGTCCAATTTGTGATTTTTGACAAATTCACTTGAGTTATTAGTTTGTGAACTAGTAAAAGATGTTCAATATTGCATAAAAGTAAGTTTTCAGTGCGTTTGAACCAAATTGCTGTTTGTAACAATGTGTTTCAGTCACTATTGCAATGTTCAGAATGCATAACTTGAATGGAAATAAACAAAACATGGCTATGCATGCAATATTCAACTTTGCAAACATGAAACATAATGTCAAATTTGTGACTTTTGACAAATTCACTTGAGTTATTAGTTTGTAAACTAGTAAAATATGCTCAATATTGCATAAAAGTAAGTTTGCAGTGTGTTTTGTACCAAATTGCTGTCTGTAATAATGTGTTTCAGTCACTTTTGCAATGTTCAGAATGCATAATTTGAATGAAAATTGATAAAACATGGCTTTGTATGCAATATTTAACCTTGTAAACATGAAACATAATATCAAATTTGTGATTTATGCCAAATTCATTTCAGTTATTAGTTTGTAAACTAGTAAAAGACGTTCAATATTGCATGAAAGTAAGTTTTCAGTGTGTTTTGTACCAAATTGCTGTCTGTAACAATGTGTTTCAGTCAATTGTTCAATGTTCAGAATGCATTATTTGAATGAGAACGAATAAAACATGGCTTTGCATGCAATATTTAACTTTGCAAACATGAAACATAATGTCAAATTTGTGATTTTTGACAAATTCACTTGAGTTATTAGTTTTTAAACTAGTAGAAGATGTTCAATATTGCATGAAAGTAAGTTTTCAGTGTGTTTTGTACCAAATTGCTGTACGTAAGAATGTGTTTCAGTCACTTTTGCAATGTTCAGAATGCATAATTTGAATGAAAATGAATAAAACATGGCTTTGCATGCAATATTTAACTTTGCAAACATGAAACATAATGTCAAATTTGTGATTTTTGACAAATTCACTTGAGTTATTAGTTTTTAAACTAGTAGAAGATGTTCAATATGACATGAAAGTAAGTTTTCAGTGTGTTTTGTACCAAATTGCTGTCTGTAACAATGTGTTTCATTCACTTTTGCAATGTTCAGAATGCCTAATTTGAATGAAAATCAATAAAACATGGCTTTGCATGCAATATTTAACTTTGTAAACATGAAACATAATGTCAAATTTGTGATTTTTGACAAATTCACTTGAGTTATTAGTTTGTAAACTAGTAAAATATGTTCAATATTGCATAAAAGTAAGTTTTCAGTGTGTTTTGTACCAAATTGCTGTCCGTAATAATGTGTTTCATTCACTTTTGCAGTGTTCAGAATGCATAATTTGAATGAAAATCGATAAAACATGGCTTTGCATGCAATATTTAACTTTGTAAACATGAAACATAATGTCAAATTTGTGATTTTTGACAAATTCACTTGAGTTATTAGTTTTTAAACTAGTAGAAGATGTTCAATATTGCATGAGAGTAAGTTTTCAGTGTGTTTTGTACCAAATTGCTGTACGTAAGAATGTGTTTCAGTCACTTTTGCAATGTTCAAAATGCATAATTTGAATGAAAATCAATAAAACATGCCTTTGCATGCAATATTCAACTTTGCAAACATGAAACATGATGTCCAATTTGTGATTTTTGACAAATTCACTTGAGTTATTAGTTTGTGAACTAGTAAAAGATGTTCAATATTGCATAAAAGTAAGTTTTCAGTGCGTTTGAACCAAATTGCTGTTGTAACAATGTGTTTCAGTCACTATTGCAATGTTCAAAATGCATAACTTGAATGAAAATCAACAAAACATGGCTATGCATGCAATATTCAACTTTGCAAACATGAAACATGATGTCAAATTTGTGACTTTTGACAAATTCACTTGAGTTATTAGTTTGTAAACTAGTAAAATATGTTCAATATTGCATAAAAGTAAGTTTTCAGTGTGTTTTGTACCAAATTGCTGTCTGTAACAATGTGCTTCAGTCACTTTTGCAATGTTCAGAATGCATAATTTGAATGAAAATCAATAAAACATGGCTTTGCATGCAATATTTAACTTTGCAAACATGAAACATAATGTATTGATTACATCGAATACATTCTATGCATTCTATGTATTCAATGCATTCGATGCATAGAATATATTGATTACATCGAATACATTAGTAGTATAGTCAGTGCACTTCCATACAGACACGCACTCGTTGACCCCTGTTTTCAGCCAATCACAAGCCGGTATTTCCGATTTCAACCAATCACAGAAGAGCACAAAAATTTTGCACACGACCTTGCCAAGGTCACCTCAAAATTCCTCCTTCTGATTGGTCGAAACAACATTTGCACACTTGACCTCAAACCCGGTCACGACCCCTCCCCTCCCTCCTTCCCACCCTCCTCCCGCTTCCCTCCACTCCTTCCTCCTCCCCCGCCACCGCCGTCGCCCCCGCCACCGCCGCCACCACCACCACCACCGCCGCCACCACCGACACCACCGCCACCACCACCACCGCCGCCACCGATGTTGCCCCGATGTGCCCCGATGTTGCCCCGATGTGCCCCGATGTTGCCCCGATGTGCCCCGATGTGCCTCGATGTGCCCTGATGTTCCCCCGATGTGCCCCGATGTGCCCCGATGCTGACCGATGTGGCCCGATGTAATTCCGAAGCCATCCGATGTGTACCGATGTCAATCCAAAGCATACAAAGGGGTCTTTTCTTATTGGATGATATATTAGAAAGTTTAGTATATAAGGAAGGTTTCTACAGTGGTAGAGCAGCTTGAGTTGGATGACTATTATTCCAAGATAGTAAAGATGCAGCTTTCTTCAGTAGTATTGTTTTATTACGAAGATAAATAGAGAAAAAATAAAAGAATCAAGAATCAAACAGAAATCTAAAAAGCAAAGAAAAAAAGAATGCAGGTAAGATAAAAACTATTGGTCTCTTTCTTTAGTTATAGTAGTATAAAAACGAATTATAAGTAAAGCGAAGTATTTCTCTCTAGTCAAAGTGAAAAGGTGAAAAAAGCATAATATTGTTTACATGCGTTGTGGGTGGGAAAGTATTATTTCGTTTATTATAGTATAAACGTTGTAATAGAGCTCTTATAGAATGATCTCGAACACCTCCTTCTACTCTGCTTAGTCGTGTAATTATTTCCTCCATACTCCACCCTTGAGCTCGAAGGAGACAGAACAAGATGCAGTAGTCTCCACACACGTTAGTACTCTCTTCTTGTAGACACTCTCCATTCTATACTATTGGTATTCCCCATTGTTGTAACATCTTACCCACATCAGGATAAATAGAAAGGGGGAGTCCATAGGAGTCGAAATACTCT
The DNA here is from genome assembly GCA_935421135.1 of Bugulina stolonifera. Lineage (NCBI taxonomy): Eukaryota > Metazoa > Bryozoa > Gymnolaemata > Cheilostomatida > Bugulidae > Bugulina > Bugulina stolonifera. Next base: position 865,809 of record OW285197.1, on the reverse strand, counting down.
ATTTCTTTTCCATTCGAAAAAACAGAGATCTAATGCTCGCCACTTTTCTCACTTGCTTGAGTGTTGAAAACTAAAGATCCAGATGGGGAGAAGGAGTCTAAGAAATGATCCCTTGGCATAACCCCTCTAAAGGAGGTTGATGAGATTTTATCATCAGATAGAATATTCGAGATTGAGAATGTATCCATTCTTTTCACATCATCCCGGCTACCATAGATACTTCGTGATTTGCATTCAAGTAGATAATGTCATCTTTTTCTTTGTATACAAACAATCCAAGTGTATTTTGAGTTTGATTAGCAAATGCTAGATTAATAGATAGACTCCCATTTGATAGCAAGTGAAAGTTGTCATCACACAAATCTCCTGAAATGTCAAAGGCGTAGAGAGCAGCGCAGGACTTGTATTTGCTAGGGGAGATCTCATTCCCTGTGTCAGCATCGGATGTATTTGTGACAGTAAACAAATTCATGAATTCACGAGCAAACTTTCCACATGCAAAGTTTGGTTCATATCTTCGGGTCACTGGTGTTCCATCAATTAGTAGTTCTAATGAACTTAGGTTGTTATGTCCGAATTTGAAGGGATTTTGCTTATACGTTCCACTCTTTGCAGTATGGTTGACTAGTCCAACAAAGACTTTGTTTGGCTTCTGTCCCGCTTGATCAAAGTTCACTCTCACTGACTGGTGTCCAGCAGGGATGACATGGAAATGAGTTTTTATTCGGTCAATTGGTAGTTTTATAGACTCTTGTTGCACAACCCAAACATCCATTTGTGCTTTTTGTAAGGCCGGATTGGCTTGTACACGCCGAATCCACAATTCTGTCTTAGTTATAGAAATCTTCGCCCCTCCTGCAGGGTTGTCTGTCTCTGCTAAGAGGGCCATTTGTGGAATAGCACGTTGTAGAGTAAGGCGAGAGCGAACTCCTGGTGGAATAAGTCTTCCTTGAGAAAACATACTCAACCTAGGTCTCCCATAGAAACTCATCTTTTTACTTGTGGCTATAAGTTTCTTTCTTTTTTCAACCACTTTGGGAAGTATACCATCATAGTCTTCTCCAGTTCCTTCATCCTCCATCCACCCACTCCCAACTTTCATATATGTGCTCTTAGCATCTTTACCATAGTTTAGGAGATTCTCGACATAAGCTCTGTGTCCATAGTTTGGTTCATACTCAACATCTTGCCCAGCCAGTTGAACAGTAGCAGAAGAAAAGAGACTGTGCATAAAATTGTCCCCTGGAACAACCTTTAGTTGTTCTTCCGCAGGTAGTACGTTTCCATCAGCCTTGCTCACCTTTACCGTGGTGTGTAAGTAAGACCTTGATAGATCTGTGTAGAGTTCGTCTGCGGGCGGGATGTTAAATTCAATAGTGCCATCAGGGGAGTCCGTAACAGGAGCCAAAGGTACCCACTCACCTCTGAGCACGCTAGTATGAGTCGGCGGAGTGGCAAATAAATCAAAACTGGAGTCAACCGTGTCTGGAGAGTCTTCAGAAACCTTGGAGAGAGAGATGGCTCGATGTGCGACGGACATGTTCGATAGTGTGAGAGTTGTTCCATCTAGTACTTGCTCCTACAAACGTTTGTCTAAGAGTGGGGAGTGGTGAGTCTAGGTGTGGATTATATATTTATCTTTCATTTAGTCAAAAACTGTTTTGCTTCCTTTACGTTTTTTCTTTGTAGACTTTTGACTAACTCGTGCACGTTTGGCAGGTGGTTCACGTAGTTCATCTTCTACATCACCTGGAAGATCCCCACCAGCTTCACGAAAACGTTTTGCTGCAGAAGATTTGAAGTTCTCTCCCTTGATTACATCTCCCAAAACCGAAGCTCCAGTGGTCAATAGCTTTTTCCCAATAGTTTTGGCACCATTCTTTAGCATGGGAAGGACCCCTCGGGCCAGTCCAGAAAAGAGTGAGCCGATCCCATTACCCGTCATAATAGGTTTTCCCCTGTACACACTCATTCCCTCTCCCACCTGGTTTGCATAATAGTTTTCATACATCTCACCTGACTCATCAGGAAAATATGGGACTATGCGAGGGGCCATGTTATTTCTCTGTCTGTACTATTTCTCTTCACGCGGTCTGAAACGAACCGTCAGCACAACCTTTCCACTACGAAATGAGACCCTTTCTCCATCATCACGTCTTATATCTACCTCGATGAGGTCTGTGCTTGTATTAGACACTGGAGAGTATTGAAAATTCGAAAACTCAAAGAAAACGGTGCTATTTCTTTCACTCTCAGTTATAGGAACTGTGCGAAGTAGGGGGACTAGACTATCTCCAACATGTCTTGGTGAGACTACGGAGGAGTATACATAGAGGGATGTGAAACCAGCATTGATATCTGGAGGGTTTTGACTCCTGTTGATTTCCGCAGCATATTCTACATCAGGTTCGAATCCCAACACCCACGCAACATCACGTGACATCATGACAGAGTGTTCCTGTTCTCTCAACATGAGGAAAGTTTCATTCCATAGACTATCATAGTAAAAGCTCACTACTTTTTCTAAGTCGTAGTTTATTAGTGTTCTATTGATCTCACTCAAAAGTTCACCCATGGAAGCATACCTTCCACTCCTGATTTCACATTTTCGTTCTACTCCATCTTTTGTATTCGTAACCACTACATAGCCATCTTCTACATTTCTCCAGGATGCGGGGTACTGAATGTCAAGTAACCCAACCTCCCACTTGTAATGGTATATTGGTTACCTTATGTCTATCAAGCTGTGAGTCGTCTCTCCAGCGGGTCTATCTCACTCAAGCTCCTGATCATAACTGCAGTCTCACTCTCGCGCCCTGCTAGTCTGACGTCACGTCCGTTATACTACTAGACCTTTCTTCCAAGACACCACTCTCCGACCAGTCACGTATTGAGTGCAACCACACTTCAACACTATAACATACATGGTTACGCCAATGCAGCATACAATCTAATTACAGTTCTGTCTTTAGTAAGAAATGTCACATTAGCTATTCACCACCTTCCCCTTCACTTTCAGCGCATAAGTACTAAACGGCTATACCACATGTCTCACAACAAGTCCATAAATGAAAAGTTATAATTGGTAATTACAACATGACTACATAAACACAAACAACGTTATAAGTCCCTAACATCAGTGTGCAAAACATGCACATTGGCACAAAACATGCACATTAGTACAAAACATGCACTTTGGTGCAAAACATGAAATATGGAATAGGGCAAAACAGAAGGACGCAAAAAAATGCCTTTTTTATCGCGCCGTTACAACATAATGTACTTTCTTATCCAGACTGACTCCAAGCCTGGCGGTTTAGTACATCCAACCCGCTTGATCTCTCGAACCCAGTCTCGGATTATTCGGTCTATTGGGTGAAGTCCATCCCGAAGGAATCGCTCCCTAAACCGGTACTTCCCTCTATATCTGTGGAAGATTCTCTTGTGGATGAATGGCGCCGCCATTCTGTGTGACACGTTAAAGTTGACTATTAGTCTGTTCTCCACCACAGCCATGCCTCTAATCTTATCAGACCATTCGTTATAAAACCCCTGACAAATGAGTCGGCGTTTCTTTATGTGCTGGTTGTAGAGGTCGAAGTTGATCGGATATATGGTGCAAATGATGGGAACTATGTTTAGTGACTTTAATTCTGTCATCCACTGACTGAATATGGATTTTGGGGTTTCTACCGCAAAGTCATTTAGTACACACTCTTTCCGCCCCGAGGTGCGGTGTAGCCTAGTGAATCTAACGGGTCCGATCAGAATATATATAAATGAGTTAGCGAATAGAACAGGATCCTTTAACACATGCAAGACCACCATTTCCCAGTTGGCTCCTGGAATACACACTTGCTTTAGAATGGCATCATGCTCTTGTCGAGTTTCTGCGTAGACTAATATGTCGTCCATTTGACAGACAACTCCATCCAGGCCCATTATTACTTTCTGCATTTCACGTTGAAAGATCTCTGGGGCTGAATTAATTCCAAATGGAAGTCGTTTGCAACAGTACCTGCCAAAAGGAGTTATAAATGTGGTTAGCAAATGTGACCCTTTACTCAACTTCATTTGCCAATATCCGCAGTTGGCGTCCAGTTTGCTAAATATTCGTGAATTTCCCAACGCACCCAACGTCTCTTCCGAGGTTGGTAGTGGATGGTACTCCCTTTTTACGGCTTTATTTAATTGTGTGAAGTCGATACACACCCTAAGTTTCCCGTTTTTCTTAGGTACAACTAAACAAGGAGAGCACCAATCTGTCGGAGTCTCCACTTTCTCAATGACTCCGAGCTTCTCCATTCGATGTAGCTCCTCTAGTAGCGGCTTCTTGCGTGCTGCAGCTACTCGCCTAGGGGCAGTCTGCACAAAGGGCATCATGTCCTCCTTCAGCTGAATGTCGACCTCATTTTCCATTGTTCCAAGACCTCTGAATAGTTTGGGATACATTGCTTTCCAGTCAGGGCACCCACCCAGACCTATACTATCCATGAACCGGATTATCTCGAGGTGCTCAATAGAAGGCTTCCCCAAAAGCGGCATAACCAGCCCCTTTATAAAGTAAACGGTCTCCTTGGTCTTCTTACCATTCAGTTCCAGGGTGGCTACTGCCTCCCCCGTTACCAGTAGTCTATTGTTTCCTGCTCCTTTTAATACTTTTCTAGATGGCCCGAGCAGACCTTTGCAGTATCGTTCCATGTGCGCCGGCATTGCTGTGACCGCAGCCCCTGTATCAATTTTAAATTTTACTAGCGCCCCATTTACCTTCACATTAATTAACCATGACCTGGCTGTGGACTCTACCGACTCGCACGTCCCTAGTCATAATGTCGGATCCCCCAAGAACAATCCGTTCATTTCCTCCTGGCAATCAACTTCATCAGTTCTGGTCTCCAATCCGCGGCCAGACTCTCTTTTACCTTTGCACGCCTTTGCCCAATGGCCGGTTCCTTTACATTTATAACATGTCGCATTTCGCGCAGGACACTGGTCTCTAGCATGTCTCCTCCATGCACAATATGGGCATTTCTTTTCGTCTGCTGTCTGAGACCCCTCACTAGCAGGCTGCCTTGATGTGTTGTTTCTTTGTGGCCCACGACGACCCCCCACAGTGTCCAGATTATCTTCTGCGACACTATTACTCATTATGGCCGCCTGTTCATGATGGCTTATGTATTGCTTTGCCCTCTGGATAGCTTTTTGCAGTGTTAAGTCACCAGTGTCGATAAGGTACTCTCTTAATTTATTGTCTGTTACCCCCACTACAATTCTATCCCGAATCAGCTCATCTCTCACAACACCATATTCACAGTTATCTGCTTGGGACTGCAGCTCGGTAATGAATTTATGTATTGTACTACTGCCCTGTCTTATGTTGTTGAATTTCACCCGCTCGTAGATTACATTCTTTACTGGCTCGAAGTGAGCGTCAAACATTTTAATAGTATTTGCCAGAGTTTTTGCTCTTTCGGGCACATCCTCGTCGAATTGAAACTGGGTATATATTGGCACACTTTCCGGGCCCATTAGGACAAGCAAGTTTGCGATTCTTTCTTCCTCTTCCATATCTCTCCATTTTTTTGCTACTTTGAAAATGTCAAACTGTGCCTTGAATGTTTTCCAATCAAGCGCAAGCGATTCACTTGAAAAATCAATTTTTTTCACGAACCGGTCGTCTCTGGTCGAGGAGCCCTCCGCCATATCTCCGATGTTAATAATGGAGACACTCAGAATACTAATGTCAAGTGCAGTCACACTTTTACTCAGCAACCACAATGACGAATGAAAAAAGAAATCACCTCCTATTGTTATTGATGCTCCAGTTCAATCAAACTAGAAACGACCTAACTTAACTTTAATTTCAATTCAATCGATGAATAATCCAAATAATGATATAATCAATCACCGTCACACAAGTTAGGTAACCTTTCTTTCAATGAACCTACTCTCCACCAAAACTCATATGGTTTAACTCAGGTACTGTCTTTACGGCGTAGGTGCACTATTCTGACACCATGTAATGGTATATTGGTTACCTTATGTCTATCAAGCTGTGAGTCGTCTCTCCAGCGGGTCTATCTCACTCAAGCTCCTGATCGTAACTGCGGTCTCACTCTCGCGCCCTGCTAGTCTGACGCCACGTCCGTTATACTACTACACCACTGAGATGAGTGAAGCTTCAATGTCTTGGCTAGCTTCGTAATGAAGTGAGCATTAGTGTTTGTGTCACTCCCACCGATGCGGACATTTGAGGTAAGTGTGACATTGAAGGCCATCTTTGAGAGTGAGCAAAACTGAACTTACATATTGAATTTATACTACCTTTGATTTTACACAAACTGACTAGAATCTATCCAACTATTAAATGAGGAGGGATAACCACTCCATTTCATGAAACTCTCTTCTTTTCCTCTCCTTCTCTGCTTACGTATTACTTTCTCAACTTTAAAGATTTCAGGTAGGTTAACATGTTGCAAATCTTGTGCATAGAATGTTCCATCTACTCCTTCTTTGTTTAGGTCTTCCAGTGTATAGACAGGGGGTGAGGTATGTGCCTTGACTGCTTTTATGGTGAATATCTCGGTTGACCAGTTTGGTGTGAACCCTCGCTCAAAGCTACTACGAGCCATCGAAATCCGAACATGATCACCTGGTGAATATTTTACTCTTGTTTTCTTTAACCATCGTTTAGGTGAGAACTCATTTAACCGAACCCAAACCTCTTCTTGATTATCGTAATCAACCTCAATAGGTTTTATTCCAATTGACCTATTAAAACTGTTGTTATATCCTTGGACTAGGTCTTCTACATCTTCTAAGTAGCGTCCATCTCCTCTATAAGTGAGTAGACGATGAATGTTCCCTCTCAATGTTCTATTAAAGCGTTCAACAAGAGCAGCCTTGATGATCTCATTCTCAGAGGTGAAATGGCTAACTCCGTACTTCTTTAGCACTTCACTCACCCTTCTGTTTAGGAACTCCTTACCTTTATCAGTTTGTATTTGTCTAAAGCTTTCATTTTCGAATAGAGAGATGAGTCCATTGGACACTTCCAGACCAGACTTGAAATGAAGAGGAAAGACCTATGCTTTTCGTGAGAAGGCATCTATGCAGGTGAGCAAAAATGTTACTCCATCATTTGAGTCCTTGTGCGCACGCACATCCACAAGATCTGTCTGGAGTTGTTCACCAATCCCACTCACAAACGTTTTTCTCCTTGTAAACTTCCTTCTAATCGGGCGATGAAGAGTGTATGCGTCTTGACTTCTCAACCACTTCTCAACATCATTCTCATTAATACCAGGAGGAGAAGCTAAAACTAACTTTCTCTTTCCTCCAAAAGATGGTGGTTGAGGAGGGGAGAAGTAAATATCGCGTAGACCTTCATCTATAACATCCATCTTTCTGTTTTACTATCGCTTGCAAGAGGGGTTTTAGGAAGCTTTCGCCTAGACCTAGTTTTGATAGGACTTCTATTATCACCCTTCCTACTCCAACGTGCGCCAGCTTCTGACCTCTCTGGTTTTGTTTCTCTCCTATATGGGTGTGGTAGTGGTGACCTTGAGCCACTTCGCCTCTTTCCATCATCTCTTTTTTTCTCTCGCCCTCGCTCTTGTGCTTCTTCTTCTCTTTGTCTCCATGTACGCATTTCATTAAACCTAGTGTTAATTCTCTCTAATGTATTATACAACTCCTGCTGGGGATGGCGTGATCTCTCCAACTCTTTTAGGAACTTATTCATTTTATGAGTATGTTGCTCTAGCTGAGAGTAGATGTCTGTATTAGAGTTTTTGAGGTTAGATATTACATCTTTTCTGCTTTTTTCTGCCAGGAGTAGATCCCCATTTGTAGAGAGTGAGGGTAGATGCTCTCCTTCTTTTTTGTTGTTTCTACTATTCATTGATCCATAAAAAGATACTTTTTAGAAAACTTGAGACTCATTTCACCTTTGTCCACCACCTAATCCACCAAGCACACCTCCGAGTAAACTTGCCAATGGCTTCAAAAGAAGACCTAGAAATGTAGGATTAACTTTTTCTGCTTCACACTAGTACGAGAGTTGGTGAGATCCTCAATGGCCCTTCTATGTCGGCGTAGAGAGTTCAACTGAGCGGTAGTCAGATGAACATTACCTAATAATACATTTCTAGCACACTCAACAACAGCGAGTATAAGGTCTTTGTTAGCCTCAGCAATGGTTGAATCTCTGATGGTTGCAGATGCTTTCGTCAGTGCATATATACTCAAGGCATCCCTTCTCAACCTTGGAGAATACTTGGGTGAATTAATGTATCTCATGCTTGATGATGGATGTGCTCTCTTCGAGTCCAAGACAGTTTATGGAGAGAGTAGAGATGTGAATGCTACTTATATTCCAGGGTATTCGGGATATATACAGTCATGGGAGAGTGCTCAGAAGCAAAATTACCGATCAGTCTAGCCCACGCCGAGATTTCCTGGCGAAGATTCAAGAATAGAAAAGAGTGTGGCTTACATGTAGCATCACTAAAAGCTTCTTGAACAGCTCTTGTACTCTGAGGAAGCCTGCTTTGCAAGATTGGTAACAGACACTCCGTCTCTGGGGTTCTTGAACAAGAAAAAGTACTGTGAGTTTATTGACACTGTTCTATTATCTTTCGGGAAAAGGTTCTGTAGTAAGAAAAAGACGCTTATGTTCAGGTGGTGACTGAACTTTGTAAAGATTGCATTAGTAGTCTCTTTCCCCCCGACTTCACCCATCAAGTCATCAATGATGAGCCAGCGATTCTTCCCATCATGCTCTATATCCATTTCTACATCAATGAGTCCTGAATGAAACCTTACTTTATCCTTGTAATCCTCAAAGTGGCGTTGCCAAACTCCATAGCAGTAAATGATTTCAACAGGAGTGGGTGAAGCAATTTCATCAACTCTCTTAATAAGACTAAATAGTAGTTCCGTTTTTCCACTCCCTGTTGGACCACAGACTAGAGCTGTGAAGGGACTCTGCAAGCGAAGATCAATTTCTTGGTGTGGACGCATGCTGATCCAGTTGAGTAGCTAATATAGTTGTGTTTGTTTTTAAAAAGTGTCCTTGCTTAAGTAGTCCTTTGTCTTTGCCATTGGGTGGTTCCCTATCACTTAGATATGAGTAAACTGATGGGGATAAAGATGAGCAAGAAAGTATAAATAGTATTATGATTATGTAGAGTGTGAACTTCTTTCTTTTGTTGACTCTCTCTCCTATTTGCTCCCTTCCCTCTTCAACAGAGATAGCTACTACTTCATCTAAGAGACCACCAGCCACATCTTCATAATTCTCAGTTCTACATACCACCTCTTGCTTTGACATCTTGCTCTTGTTTGAGAGAACAATTGAAATCTATACACTTTTATTCATCATTACTTTCCCCTGTTGGAACCCACTGCGGGAGTTTAGTATCTTCCCCTTCTGCTTTTGCATCATCATCATCTAGCTTGTTAGCCAGGTGGGGAAGTATGTGATCAATAATTGATACACTATCCTTTTCTTCTTCTTCTTCTTCTTTTTGCAAACGCTCGATTTCCATCATTAGCCTCTCTTTTTCCTTTCTTTCCTCTGTTAACTTTTTCTCTAAGATAGCAATGCGATTCGCTCTTCTCTCTTTCCTTTCATCAATGCTCTGTTGCATCTCTAGTGCTTCTTTCCACCCCTGTGCTCCGATTATATCCACTTTTCGTAGTGCCACTTCTAGTTCTATCCTTCTAATCTCTTGTTCCCTTTTGTTACACATTTCAGCCTCTTCTTTATTTTCTACATGAGTTTGCTCTTCTATCATAACCTGGTTATTCTCTCCTGTAGAAGTCTCTCTCACTTCCACCCACTTCTATGCATAGAATGCATAGAATGCATAGAATGCAATCTATGTATTCTATGCATAGAATGCATAGAATACATAGAAGACATAGAATTATATGTATTCTATGCATAGAATGCATAGAATGCAATCTATGTATTCTATGCATAGAATGCATAGATTGCATGGAATGCATAGAATGCATTCTATGTGATCAATGTATTCCTTGCATTCTATGCATAAAATGTATTCTATGCATCGAATGAATAGAATACATAGAATGCATAGAATACATGGAATGCATAGAGTGCATAGAATGCAATATATGTATTCTATATATTCTATGCATAGAATGCATAGAATGCAATTTATGTATTCTATGCATAGAGTGCATAGATTGCACAGAATGCATTCTATGTCTTCTATGTATTCTATGCATAGAATGCATAGAATGCATAGAACGCATAGATTACATGGAATGCATAAAGTGCATAGAATGCATTCTATGTGATCAAGATATTCTATGCATAGAATGCAATCTATGTATTATATGTATTCGATGCATAGATTGCACAGAATGCATTCTATGTCTTCTATGTCTTCTATGTATTCTAAGCATAGAATGCATAGAATGCAATCTATGTATTCTATGCATAGAACGCATAGATTACATGGAATGCATAGAGTGCATAGAATGCATTCTATGTGATCAATGTATTCTATGCATTCTATGCATAAAATGTATTATATGCATCGAATGCATAGAATACATAGAATGCATAGATTACATGGAATGCATAGAGTGCATAGAATGCAATCTATGTGTTCTATGCAATGCATAGACTACATAGAATGCATAGAACTCATAAAACGCATAGAATGCACTCTATGCATCCTATGCATTCTATGCATTCAGTGCATAGAATGCATTCTATGTGATCAATGTATTCTATGCATTCTATGCATAAAATGTATTCTATGCACCGAATGCATAGAATACATAGAATGCATAGATTACATGGAATGCATAGATTGCATAGAGTGAAATCTATGTATTCTATGTATTCTATGCATTGAATGCATAGAATACATAGAAGACATAGAATTATATGTATTCTATGCATAGAATGCATAGAATGCAATCTAAGGCTGGAGCTTGTCAAAAGCTTTTGAAAACTCTAGTGATGCACTTTGTATGTAGTTGGTACTGGGCTGGTCTAATTGGTAGGTGTAGTCATCCAACAACTGAATCAAGGCATCAACAGTACCTAGTTTGCGCTGGTAAGCATATTGTGATGGTTCAATGAGTAGTTGTAACTTGTGTCTCATTTTCTCTATTATGATGTCTTTAGCTAGCTTACCTAGATGAAATAGCAGTGATATTGGTCGATAGTCTTTAAGTTTACATGGATGAGATGTCTTAGGAATGCCGAGTCCCTACACCAAATTCTTAGGCATAGTCATAGATCACAAACTGTCTTTTTCAGAGCATATATCACAAATAAAAAACAAATGCAATAGCAGACTCTTCCTGATGAGGAAACTCAAAATTCTGGGTCTAGGTAACAGTGGACTAACTACCTTCTATATCACTAACATCCGCTCGGTTATCTGCTACGCTGCACCAGCATGGTTTAGCCTCCTCTCGAATCATGACAAAATGAAGCTGGAATCGATCCAGAGAGCGGCTACCTAAGTGATACTACCAGATAAGGAATACGCCGACAGATTAAAAACTTTAGAAATGCCTTCACTAACTGATTTTTTATTTAAACTATGTGCCAACCATTTTAAGTTCATCTGGGAAGAAACAACACACCCGCTTCATAAAAGACTACCTCTAACCTCCAAATATAGCTCCATCAGAACATCTACCAGGACAAATATTCCTTTTTATCCAAAAAAATGTCCAACCGAGAAAAGATCAAACAGTTTTTTTAATTATTTTACTACATTTTATAATAACAATTTTATGTACAAAGGTTGATCTATTTTTAATTTTTATTGTAAACATTTCATTTCTGACCGATTGCGGTACTTTTGAGTGTAGAAAAAAATAAAATACTAAAATACTAAAAAATATGTATCCTATGCATAGAACGCATAGATTACATGGAATGCATAGAGTGCATAGAATGCATTCTATGTGATCAATGTATTCTATGTAATGCTTGTACTCAACTCACCTTAAGTATCGTGTAACTCTTTATCTTCCGTCAACCACTTCCAATCCTAGAATGACTCCTCCCTCGTCTTTTTCTTGGCCTCTCTCCCAGTTGACCTTGACATCCCCTAATTCCTTACCCGCCCGTTCCTATCTCGTCCTAAGCGCCCGCAATCCCTATCATCTCACTCCCCTTTCTCTCTTCCTGTATTGGGAACCTGTACTGGTTCATCCAGAAAGGCCTTGTTAACCAACTGGTGTAACATTTATAATCTTTATTAGTGCCACACCGTAATTAATGTTGGCCTCTTACTATTGTACATTATAACATAGACACAGTTTACTTTTTCTCAACCACATTTACTGAAACACAGTACTTTACTGCTTAAAACTAGCTTTCCCAGATACACGCTGGGCCAAGCACAGCTAGCCAGCTGGTCAGGCTATATAGCCTGACACACCGGAGGGACTGGAGTTGGCCCAACATGTATCCACAACTATTGCAATCCCATGTAAAATACTTTAACCTACCCTAATAGTAACATAACATTAACACATATCTATAACTATTGCAATCAAATGTGGAATACTTTAACCTACTCTAATAGTAACATAAAATCACCTACATAACTGGTCATGACATCATGAAAGGCGACATCTAACAAGCTAACTGACCAAAAGAATTTTGAGCCGGCATATCCGAGATGCAAGTAGATGAGTAATGAATGTACATGCAGAGATATGATGTTGGGACAAGATATATGCTATAGTATGACTGTGATACATTACCTTTTGATATCACTACCTCCTGTAATTGTCTTAATATTCTTACTGATACCGTGATACGGTTTCTCTTGTATCTTACCTTTACTCTAGTTACTAAATAAAGGCCTCTACTAGAGTTTGTTTTAGCTATATATGCAGTGTTTAAATCACTAGATAAAACTATGTCTCTTAAAGAGCTCGCAGAAGATTGACTTCCCACTTTTAGTGTACCGGGATGATTCATAATCCATGGATATGTGGTAATCCATGTCCTTCTCTTTTTGTCATACCGAGAGTTGCTTTGGATAGTTCCCAAACGCCGCCATGGTCTGAACGAACAGGTGCGCCATGGAATGGGACGTCTCCCACAGTAACGGCATCGAGGCCGCACCGCGCCAAACAAGTCCACTGAGCAGACGGCCAGGACCCTGGTTCCTAAGCCTGGCCCCGTCAAGCAATCATCTGACGGCACTGTGTCAGTCCCTACACAGGAGGGCCCCACTGCACCACTAGCCAGTAATCCTACAGATGCACCTGCATCAGTCCCCATACAGGAGAACTCCACTGCACCACTAGCCAGTAATTCTACGGATGCACCTGCATCAGTCCCCACACAGGAGAACTCCACTGCACCACTAGCCAGTAATTCTACGGATGGAACAACCACGTTACTCCCTCCACCAGATGACCCTTTTGTACTGCCAACTAGCACTGGTACAGGTACAACAGCAACATCCCTCTCTTCACTAGAGGTCTGTTTTGAATCACTAGTCAGCAGTGGTACATGCTCAACCGCTACGTCCCTCTCTTCACCAGAGGTCCGTTTTGAATCGCTGGCCAACAGTGGCACAGGCTCAACCGCTACGTCCCTTTCTTCACCAGAGGTTCGTTTTGAATTGCTGGCCAGCAGTGGCACAGGCTCAACCGCTACGTCCCTCTTTTCACCAGAGGTTCGTTGTGAATCGCTGGCCAGCACTGGCACAGGCTCAACCGCTACATCCCTCTCTTCACCAGAGGTTTGTTTTGAATCGCTGGCCAGTAATGGCACTGACTCAACAGCTGTCTCATTCTCTACACAAGAAGATCCTATTAGACTACTACTTAGTGGCTTTTGTCTTAGCAAGGGGTGTGAACCCTGTAAGCATTGTCCCAAAATCCCTTCCATCAAACTAAGATGTAGTCCAGCTTTATCAATTTCTACCTTGGGGTGGTACCCGTAATAGTCATTCCCGAGTAGAATATCAACTTTACATTCCTGGCGGACGAGTTCAGATAAATCGTCCCTGTGAGGAAAAAGTGATTTAAGCATAGGCATGCTGACACTAGGTATCAATCCCGTAATTTCATCCATCCCATATGCTATGACTGGGACCGATTCTCCTTTTGGAGTCATCAGCCTGATTCTGTAAATGTTAGCTCTGTGATCGGTCACTGAGTTACCTACTCGGGTTATCCTCAAGAGCGTTGCGCCGACCTTTTGAGCGTTTAATCATTTAGCGGATTCATTGGCTATATAAGTGGCATTGGACCCACCATCAGAGAAGATAATCGCTCTGACAGATGATCCGGCCACCGCCACGCTTTGTATTGGGAACACAGAGGAGGAAGTCTCCTGTCTAGTGTGACTAGTCGTCTTTTCCAAAGTTCCAGATGATCTCGCGGGTTCACACGCATTTCTTACACTACCAGCCTCATCTTTGCATAGCAGGTAGTGGTGGTTGTGGCTTTCACACTCTATGCACTTGGTTCGAATCGGGCACTGATTGTTCCTGTGTCTTCCGGCGCATTTGAAACATGCCCTTTGCTTCATCAGAAGCTTGAATCTTTCTTTCTGTGGCATCTTTTTAAACTCTTCACAACTCATTGTATCATGTCTAGTTTTTGGATGTGTATGCACCAAGCAGGAAGATTCCACTTCTCCAGACCACTGCTCTGTGGAACTAATATGGGTCTTTACCGCGGTCTTCAGCTATTTCTCTAATGCACATGTCACGTTCTCCTTCGAGGAACTGCATAAAATCGGTGAATGGGTGGATCTTCCGCTCTACCGAAAGGGAGCTGAAGATGCGCATCCAGTCGCGTTTTATGATTGAGGGAAGTTTAGCCTTTAATGCATCTACTTGTGCAGGAGTTACCAAGGAAAGCTGTCCAACCTCTCCCAGTTGGCTATAACACATTTCCACCGAGTTGACAAACTCAACGAGTCCTTTGGTGTCGCCTTCAGCAACTTGCTTCAGCCTGTCCAACTCCATGAAGGCCGTTCTAACTATTACACTAGCATCTGAGTACAAACTTTCCAAACGCTTCCACATCCTCTCATGCGCAAGAGGTTGATTTACAAAAATGACTCTAACATGAGTCAAAGCTTCTCCCTGAAGAGCTTGCTTTAAGTTTCAAGCTCTCTCCTCTTCAGAATTGATCTCCGAGTATGCGTATGACAACCATACTGCACGGAATTCGGGTCATTCCTTGTGGTTTCCACTGAATGTAGGAAGGGGCGCCTTCTTAAACCTACTCCTTCCCCCATATGAGCTTGCCATATGGCTTGCATCAGATCGATTAAGACTTTGAGCACGATTACCCGCGCCGAGATCCTCGTAGGCTGCCGTAATGCTTAGGCTTAGATGCTGCTGTTCTTGCGTCGCATGCGTGCTACCATTTGGCAGAGGTGTGCTAGCAAAATTGTAATTGTCATGACTTTGTGTCGATGAGCTCTGCACAGCAGATGCTCTGAAATTTGTGACCGTTGATGCTTCAGGTATTGCAGTTAACCTACTACTTGCTAGTGGTCTTCTTACACTTACCTCCTCAGCTGATCTATTTGTACTTTCATAATTTTGACTAGTGTGCCCTATGTTACTTACCATGTCCGTAGTAGTAGAGAACCTACCACTATCTGTTACTTGACTTACATGTGTTCCTAACACATCTAAACTAGAAGTGGAAGTAGTTGCACTAGATACAGATGAATTAGAGGATGAGATAGTGCTACTAGCAATAGGCGTAGGGTGAGATGAAGTATTAGTACAACCTGACATGGTCGGATACACCGGTGGTCTCGAAAATTCAGCCGCTTGCAATAGATGACGCCTATGCTTAGATGTCATGACCTTGCGCTCTACATCTACGATACACTCATAAGCGTTATCTAGTACTGACTGGTAACTGTCTAAATTAAACGACTCTAAACTATTTACAGTATCATGTAATTCACATAAAAATTGGTCAACTTCATTAAAAACAAAACCTGCTGTATCACCAGTTTCACTACTATTGCTAGCTACTTCATCTAAACGTCGTAGTAAAAAGTCACTGTTCTCTAGAAAATTATCAATCTTACGCTGTAGCCTAACTGCAGATTGAACAGTAAGTGAATTTTCATAATCAAGAATTGATTTAATAGCTTTATCATAATAGACTTGAGCTTCCTCTAAAAACTCTGTTACCGTTTTACCATCTGTTATTTTATAAGTGTCATACTTGTCATCAACAGCCCTACTTAAAAGGTCAGAAAATTCTATATTAACAGATGTAAGTAAAGTAAATTCCTTCTCAAGGCTCTCTAATAAATTGTCAAGTGCTTCACTTGACTTGCGTCTTTGAATTGCAAGACGTATTTGATTAGAAATAGATTTCACCTGGGCTTTGTAGGCTCGTCTATGGTCAATCAGCTTCAAAAGTTGCTTCTCCATTCTGCGTCACTGCTGTACTCTGCGTCACTGCTGTACTCTGCGTCACTGCTGTACTCTGCGTCACTGCTGTACTCTACGTCACTGCTGTACTCTGCGTCACTGCTGTACTCTGCGTCACTGCTGTACTCTGCGTCACTGCTGTACTCTGCGTCACTGCTGTACTCTGCGTCACTGTTGTACTCTGCGTCACTGCTGTACTCTGCGTCACTGCTGTGGTTCACTTCAGTAGGTTTTAGTAGTATCACTGTGTGCACAGTTCACCATCAACTCCACTATCGACGGGTAAAAAATAGCTGTTGTAAACTGGGTAACTTTATGTAGGGATGTGTAACTGTACACTGCACAGCCTGGAGTTCCCTGTCTATAAGTGTAAGTGTATCACTGTGTATAAATTATGTAGTTCACTTTCTACAAATGAGTCTGTCTCTGTACACTGTACAGCCTGTAGTTCACTGTCAACTAGTGAGATGTGTCACCAGGCACTGCTGCATCTATGTCACCTTCTACGAGTAGGGTCTGTAACTGTACACTGTACAGCCTGTATGTCACTGTCTATGAGTAGGGAGACTATGTACACTGTACATGTGGGTCACTGTGAAGGTAGATCAATAGACTGTAGATAGTTTACTGGAGAGTTAATTGTACATTAAAACACAGACACAGTTTACTTTTTCTCAACCACGTTGACTGAAACACAGTACTTTACTGCTTAAAACTAGCTTTCCCAGATACACGCTGGGCCAAGCACAGCTAGCCAGCTGGTCAAGCTATATAGCCTGACACACTTCTCTTACCTTTTCTCTTTTCTTTTTTTTTTATTTTTTGTACATCTCTTCTATTTATTATTGTTTTTTTTTCTGTCAAAATCCCATTTTTTTTTTGTTGCCAAAATCAACAGTAATTGGACAAGACCTTCTTGTGAAAACCCTTCACCTTGAGGCCTTTTATATAACAGTAATTGGACCGGTCGAAATTATCCCGTGAAAGTCCTTCACTTTGGAATTTTAACTTGAAAATAAAACTTTTAAAATTGTGAAACTGAAAGTCTCATCCCTCCAGGAGCCTCTCCTCCAACTCCTGTATCCTATTCTCTAATTCCCTAACCCGGTTTCTCAGCTCTGTGTTTTCCCGTTCCAAAAGTTCCCTACCCTCTCGTTCTACCTTTACTAGCCAAATCCCCTCTCCTGAGCTCTCCCAGAGTCTGATGAGTCTCATCAGACTCTCCCTCACTATCTCCTTTGCCCTAGCTGTGAGGTGGATCCCATCCTTAAACGCTAGCTCGTTCACCTCTCCCCCAAAGTATAGGCTTTCATACAACCTATGAAAACCTACCCATGTCCCCCCTTCTCCCCCGTTAATATCCCTAACCGTGTTATTGTACTCCCTAAATTCCCCCTCTATCTCTTCCTGTTTTATCCCTCTTACCTCCTGCCTAACCACTGGTGGATATGCGAGCAGTAACACCAGGTTTGCCATGCCGTATGCTATCTGCTCTTGCATAGCATTTCTCATCTGACTCTCTACATCCTGTCTTCCCCCTTCCCTTAGTCCCCCGTTTTCTCCATCAAATCAGGTATGCCCCCCTGTATTGACAGCAAAACCCTCCCCAAATAATCCCCCGCCCGCAATGCAACTACCTGCTCTTTCCCCAACTCATACAACTCCTCGAACTGCCCCCCTGGCTTAACTATGGAAATCGCTCCCCTCACTTCTACCCCCTTTAGAATGGAATTGCTAACCATAATTATCTGCATCTGCAACAAGAAAGAATAGACATGATATGCATATTTTCCTCCTAATGTAATGGTCATTTACCTACTTATCCTATTTAGACCTAATGCATTTTGGTCTACTGTTTTACTTTAATACCTCATTCAGTGATAATTGCTACTTTTTATTTATGTTACATAATCTTTATACCGCGGATTAGGCTTACTGACTCTCCCCGACTTCGTCCTTATTACTTCCGGTCTGGGTAGGTTACTGCTCGGTTCCCCTTGTTTGCCTTGTATCTCTCTTTCTCCTGATACAAACTTACCCCCGGTCCTTGTGGTTTGTTCCTGCTCTCCACTTGACTCTTCTTCTTCCTCTTCCGAGTCCCCATCTGTTTCAGTGTCGCTAACCGGCAATAATACTAGATGTTTTCTATTCCGCCTAACCACGGCCCCACCGATATTTACCATGTAGCTGTCCGGTTCTTCGGCTCTCCCAATCACCCTGGCCTCCCGTCCGTAATCTTGGTTCGAGATTTTCACCCAAACTTTATCCCCTACATCTAAGTTCCCTAAATTTCTTACTCTCTTCCAGTCGTTGTAGTTTGCCTCCATCCTAAGTTTCATCCCTTTATCCCTAGCTGCAAACTCTTTGTGGTTCACTTCTCTCTGGCTTACTCTTGCCATACCTACCCTTATCGACCTTCCTAACAGTAACTGGGCCGGACTATACCCCGACTCGTATGGTGTGTCCCTATACGCCGCTAATGCCCCCATTCTATCCTGGCTCCTTCTCCACAGCCCCTTAACCGTTTGTACAGCCCTTTCTGCCGCCCCATTGCTCTGTGGGTATAGTGGGCTACTTGTCTCATGTACGACTCCTACCTGGTCTGTATACTCCCTAAACTCTCGTGAGCAAAAACACGGACCATTGTCTGTTCTTAACCTAACGGGGTAACCAAACCTACATGTAGCAAACATAATTTTTAGCTTTTCAATTACTTCTGCCGTTGTTTGTCCTCCTAGTCCCATTACCTCAATCCATCTGGAATAGTAATCTACAACTACTATAAAGTTGGCCCCTCCATACTGAAATAGATCCGCCCCCAATACCTCCCATGGACCCCCTGGTAATCCTGATACCCTCAGTGGTTGGTTGACCAACCTCCTGTTCTTTGCACATGTCTCACACTGTTTTACTTTCTCCCCGGCCACCACACTGACTCTGTGGCCTTCCTCTTGCACTTTTCCTCCCCTTGGTGACCATCGTGTATGCTATCTAACGTTCTACTCCTCAGTTCCTTGGGTATGACAACCTGCTCCCCTTTTAGTACCAACCCGTTGTACTGTGATAGGGTGTCTCGGCCTAGAAAAAACGGTTTCACTTCCCCTCTCATACCGTGGCTCTTAGGCCATCCTACCCCCATGTATTTGATTACTTCTTGTACATTTGTAAAACTTGATCATTTTGTGTCCCCACCCTCAAGTCTTCCAGTTCCTTACCTAGTAGCGCAGTACCCTCTACTAGATACCTTATGTGTGCTGTGGTCCGGAGTTCTAGTTTCCTATCTCGTTCTGAGAAAACCCCTACTGGTTTTCTCGATAAGCAGTCTGCTATGTGCATTTCGGTCCCCGGTGTGTGTATTACCCTGTATTGAAACCTCATCATTCTCAGTTTGAACCTTTGGACCCGGAAAGGCAACTGCGCTAGATCCGCTTCCCCCAGTAGCTCTACCAATGATTTATGGTCTGTTTCTAGCATATATTCCCTACCCACCAAGTAATATTCAAACTTTTCACAAGCCCACACTAGTGCTAATGCCTCTTTCTCTATCTGAGCGTACCTACTCTCTGTGTCTGACAGCGCCCTCGATGCGTACGCTATTGGTTTCCATGACCCGTCTTCCCACTGCAGTATTGCTCCTCCTAACCCAAATGAGCTGGCATCTGCGGTCACCTTTGTCTTTTTGTTCAGGTCGAATTTAGCCAACACTGGAGCCTCTGCCACATGCTCCTTAATTCCCTGGAAAGCCTTTTTCTGTGTTTCCCCCCATATAAAGCTATTTTTCTTTTTTAACAACGCCCTCAATAGTTTCGATAGTTCGGCCAGCTTATCACTGCACCTTCCTAAATATCCTACCATCCCCAAGAAGCTTTTCACTTCTTTAACATTTTTTGGCTGTGGGAGGCGGTGTATTGCCTCCACTTTCTCGGGGTCTACGTGTATTCCCGTCCCATCAATAATATGTCCTAAGAATTTCACTTTCCCCACCCCAAACTCGCATTTATCCTTGTTCAGGGTGATTCCTGCTTCCCTTAGCCTAAGTAGTACCGCCTTAAGCCTCTCATCATGTTCCCTAGTATCTTTCCTGTGAACCAAAATGTCATCCATTTGGCATATAACCCCTTGTAACCCCTCTAATACCCTCAAAACTTGTCGCTGGTAAAACTCTGGTGCCGACGAGATCCCAAATGGCAGCCTGTTAAAGTAATACCTCCCAAATGGTGTTATGAATGCAGTCAATTCCCTAGATTTTTCCTCCAATTCCGTTTGCCAAAACCCTGAATTGGCATCCATTTTACTAAAATCCCTTGATTTAGCAAATTTTGCTAATGTCATGTCTGTGTTGGGTAATGGGAACACCTCTCTTCTCACATGTTTATTTAGCTGTGACAGGTCCACACACAACCTCACCTTCCCATTTTTCTTTGGAGCACAGACCAGTCCTGTGCACCAATCTGTTGGCCTGTCCACTGGAGTAATGACACTCTCCCTTACCATTCTATCTAGTTCTGCCTTAACCTGCTCCTCTAGCCCTGCTGCCACCTTGCGAGGGACATCCAAACGAAACGGCCTAGCCCCTTCTTTCAAATCGATTTTATATTTCACTGGCATCTTACCCAAGCCCTTAAAAAGTGATGGGAATCCCTTCTCTACCTCCCTCAGTGTGATTTTTCTCACTTCTGCTAGCAAATTCAACCTCCTAATCTCCTTCCTACCAACTAAGTTCCTAGTAGCCCCTTCAATAACAAAAACTTTCGTTTTAACTGCCTTACCCCCATTCCTCAACTCTACTTCTACCTCCCCTATTACTTTTAGCTTATTATTTCCTGCCCCCCTCACTTTCTTTGTTATATAGTCATTACGGCTATTCTAAGCGTCTCGTAAGAGACTACGCTAAAGGTCGGAGCTGATTGGCCAACCGGACAACGAAAGACTACGCTACAAGCCGAGAGGATTAAGAAGACTATTCAACCTTATCTTCATGAACTTCGGTGAGTGAAGACGTACCTAAGATCGCTAAGTATATTACGAACCTGACTATTTAACATGGCACAGTTGGCAAGATAATTTTTTTATTATTATTGTTAAACTGAAAGGTATTACTGGTTACAACTGAGATAATCAAGAGCACCCTTCGGGGGAGGAGTAGCAGTCACTCAAGGAGGAGTGACTGTGAGTGAGTAGCGTAGTGTAGCCTTAAGGACTTAGTGACCCACTAGTCCTTGACTGCACTACGTGAGGGGTAGCGTAGTTACGTGAATGTAACGTGACTACGTGAGTGTAGAGTAGAGAGTTTTTGTAGCGTAGCCACACGTGAGTACCGTGGCTACGTGAGAGTAAAGTGTTTCTGTAGCGTAGTCACGTCAGTTTAGCGTGGCTACGTGAGTGAAGAGAGTAGTAGCGTAGTCACATCAGAGTAACGTGACTGCGTGAGAGTTGAGAAAGGGAAAGTGAGTGTTAGTGTAGAGTTAGCGTTCGTGTGGAGTTAGTGTAGAGTTAGAGTAGAGTTAGTGGAGAGTTAGTGTAGAGTTGAAGTAGAGTTAGTGTAGAGTTGAAGTAGAGTTAGTGTAGAGTTGGAGTAGAGTTAGCGTTCGTGTGGAGTTAGTGTAGAGTTAGTGGAGAGTTAGAGTAGAGTTAGTGGAGAGTTAGAGTAGAGTTAGTGTAGAGTTGAAGTAGAGTTAGTGTAGAGTTGAAGTAGAGTTAGAGTAGAGTAGAGTTGGGTATTGAATTGAAAGTAGAGTAGAAAGTAGAGTAGCTACGTGAGTGTAGTACAGCAGAGCTAAAATGGCTGCTGCTGGTATTGATCTGAATAGCTTCCCTACACTAAAAATAGTAGGGAATGACGTAAGTGGCTGTTGGTCTGAATGGCTAACAGATTTCGAAATAGCGGTGGAAGTAGCCACCTTTAATATGGGTCAAGAAGGACCCAATGAGGCAAGAGTGAATAGGTTTAGGGGTAGGACTAAACTACTGGCCCTACTTAGCGCGGCAGGGAGAGATGGCAAAGCTGTCCTCACTGCCTCAGGCTTCAATCTGCGAGACAACGCAGATGATGCCTATGATAGAGCACTTAAAGTGTTAACAGATCACTTTGAGCAAAAAGATAGTTTCTTTTTAAGACATGGTAGACTCGTCACTGCTTCACAAGCATGTGATGAAGATTTTCATATGTACCTACTCAGAGTAGAACGACTGAGTAGGGATTTGGATTTTGGCGATCAAGGCGAAGTGCATAGACAACGCCTCGCTGTTTCGGTCGCAGTTAATGGTTTGCGTGAAAGCTCGCTTAGGCAAATACTTTACCAGCGACCTGAACTCACATGGGCTGACTTGACAGCCTTGCTTAAAGCAAGAGACACTGCCAGGAAAGAGGATGCACTCCTGAAGCAGTTTAAGCACACCCCTAGTACTGATAGAGTGATTAAACAGGAAGTGGGTAATGTAAGCTCCAATAAACCGAGCTATTGTAATGTAATTAAAAATAACATTAATGAATCAGATGAACCATCTGTATGCAATGTAACTAGACGTAGATCTAGTCATAAGTATAGACCTAGAAGTACTAGTAGAGATAGCAATACTAGCAACAGCTCCTACAGTCGTTACAATTCTAGAAGGTATTCTAGGTATAGACCTAGAAGCAGTATTAAGGAGAGTAGGGAATCCCACCATCGTAGGGATTCTAGCAACGACAGTCCTAAGTACTCACCTAGTAGGAGGTATAACTCAGAGGACTCTCGGTGCTATCATTGCCGTAAGCACGGACACCATACCAGAGAGTGTCCTACGGTCACCTGCTACGTATGTAACAGAAAAGGTCACATCACCAAGGACTGCCAGTCCAGGCAGAACAAACGCCATCTCAAGGACTCTCCAAGTTTGTCTAGGCAGTGCCAACGGTCTAGAGGGGACCATTGGAGTCCTTCTAGAGTAAAAAGAGTCAGATTCTCTAGCAAACTAGAGAATAGATCTAATATAGTCAATCCTACTTGTAGTAGTGTAGATGTAATAGATTCTAGTGAGACAGAAACATTTATAGGTTCTGTCATAGCCTCCTCACCCTATGTTGATTGTAGAGAGGAGGAAGCATGTGAGGCAATGTTACAGGACCCTACCTGTAAATTGTCAATAGATAATATTAGCAAGAATTGGCATTATGGCGGAGCCAGTTGCTCTGATAGCAAGAAGAGGAAACACCCCTCTTCTGGTCCGACACGCGCTGAGGGACTATCACTCAAGGCGTTGGGCATGGACCCCCTTGTGTCTTGTGCACCGAGGGCCCATGACAAGGAGATGAGTGCAAACTCTTCTCTCCTTGCTCAGGTTTCCACTTTCTTAAGTGGAATACGTAGTAGCTCAGCAATGCCTACTGACGACTTCTCGAGGAGAAGTATGGCTCTTAATGAGAGAGAATTGGCACTTAGGAGCCAGTATGAACTCGGCCTGAGTGAGATAGCTCGAGAAAGAGCTGCTCTTCAGAGAGAGTACGATGATGGTGAACCGGTCAGGGAAGCCATCAGGAACCTTGAACTGGCTGCTAACCAGTTTGCCCAAGGTTCCGGGTCTAGTGTTACTACTGCTCCTGTAACACCAGTGCGTCCCAGTGCTAGTTCAGGGTCCTTGAACCCCTCTAGCTCTCAGGGTAAGGTGGTGTCTCCCCATGAGACAACACCTACTGTGGTGCCCAACACTGCAGCCACCACAGTAGTGCAAGAAGAGGTGTCTCCCAGCGCGACACCTGTGGTGCTTTCAGCAAGGACTGTGCAGGGTGCACAGGCTAGCGACTCTGCCCCAGCAGAGGAGAGGGGTCCCCGGGCCCAGCAGAGAACAGTGCTTCCTAGTGAGACACCAACAAGTACTGTGCGGGGTGCACAGGGTGGTAGCTCTTCTTCAGTAGAGGAGTGGGCCAGTGACAGAACTCCTGCCAGCAAAAAGGAAAAAGTTGTCAAGGACTATATGGCAGGGATGGGATTTCTCTGGGAGAGATATGAGTGCGTCAACAATGCGTTGGTGGATTCACTGCTTCTGCAGAGAGCATGGTGAATAGTGACACGTGAGTATTATCAGATGTACAGTGGTAGTAGTGGTTGTGCACTACACTGAGCTCTTGCTTTGGCAACAGCTACTGACGTACTGACTCTCCTGGAGAGGAAGTATGTATGGTGCGACTAACTCTTCATAGAGAAGTTGCAGAATGCGTAGTCATTTCTAAAGCAGAAATGATTTCTGAGGAGGAATCTTTACAGTTCCTCTTGTTGGTTTCTGAATCCCAAGTAGACTGGCATAGCCATCTCTACCTTTGGCAGTGTGTCATAGGATGCAAGAGTGGGAGAGAACGCTAGTCCATCCTACAGTGGAAGAAGATAGAGTGATACTCTTTTCAGGTGAATCTCTACAAAGAGGTAAGCCAAGGTAATGGTGACTTGATGTCTAGAAGGACTTCTTCAGTAGCCCTGTGTACAATATTGAAAGGGCTTAGAAAGACCTGTACCCTTCTGTGTGCACATGTACCATGTGTGACTAAATGCATATGCCCAATGTACTTCTTGAACATTATTGTGATTGTAATGTTTACACCAAGAGGGGGCATATTATACAGCAGCTTTTAAAAGCTTTATGTATATGTTGATCATTGTACCGTATCCAATACCAGTTTAGTTTCATTACTAGGTTGTTGGTAAAGCTCAGAGGAAGCCCGAGAGAAGAGGGCATGTTATATAGTCATTACGGCTATTCTAAGCGTCTCGTAAGAGACTACGCTAAAGGTCGGAGCTGATTGGCCAACCGGACAACGAAAGACTACGCTACAAGCCGAGAGGATTAAGAAGACTATTCAACCTTATCTTCATAAACTTTGGTGAGTGAAGACGTACCTAAGAACGCTAAGTATATTACGAACTTGACTATTTAACACTAACCTCAACCCTAAACTTTTAGCTGACCCTACTGTTAGTACCGATATGTCCGCCCCTGTATCGTCTAGGAACCTTACCATTTTCCCATTTACCTGTAAATCATGTTCAAATTCATCGTCGTCATCCTTAATATCCGTCCCACATTTTCCCACGAATAGTCAAACCGAGTCTGGATCGCTGTCTTCTTCCCTTACCTCCCTAGCTCTTGGGTTCTTTGAGGGACATTCCCGTGACGTGTGCCATTTGCCCTCGCACTTGTAGCACCTTAACTCCCTCTTTCCTGGTGACCCCATATACCTTGTTTTATCCTGCTCCCTTTTTGTTCTCTGAGGCTCCCTACATTCTCTAGCATAATGTCCTCTACCTCCACACTTGAAACAGGCATCGTTCCCCTCTTTTCTGCACTCCCTAGTGAAGTGCCCTATTTTTCCACAGTTGTAGCATGCCCTGTCCGGACTACTTTTTGGGCTAACCCTCCTAAAGGGTTGTCTTTGTGGTCTGGGTGGGAAACCTGCTTAGGAACTCTCGTCCTCTCTGCGCCTACGTCCTTGTCCCTCCCTGTGAATGCCTACCCACTCCTCCTTTGGGTCATTTTGGCTCGTGCCCGGATTCCTCATGTAATCCGCATTCTTCATGGCTGTTTCTATGTCTTTCCCTAACTTGATCATTGCCCCATAGTCTATTTCCCCATCCTCTTTTGCCATTTCATTCAACACTTGTACCCTAACTGCATCGTTTGTGGTCCCCGCTAAAGCCCTGTGCAGGATTAATTTATTCTCTAATGCTCCTAGTTCGCACTCTTTAGCTATCGTACTACGCTTAGCGATATACCCTGTGAAATCCTCGTCTCCCCTCTGCTTACGAGTGAAAAAACTGTCCATGTTCCTAACCGCATGCCCCTTCCCTCTAAAGTGTTCATCAAATCTTTGTTTGATGTCAGTGTACCTTACCTCGTTAACTGCTATATTCCATTCATTGCATATTTCGAACCCCTGTTCTACCAATCTGTCCAGTAGCATACACCCCTTCCTGTGTTCTATTATGGCTACCTTTGCCGGTTCATCTGCTGCCCCCGTTGTTTTAAACTCATGGAATGCCATTTGTATCTCAAACCGTTTGATAAACTTCTGCCAATCCTCTATTGACAACCCATTTCTATTTCCTCCCGAAGCCATTTTATTAGCTAAGCTATAAGATCTCTATTAATTTAATGTAGTATAAATATATTATTTGTTTTTTTTTTCTCCACTTGCCTCCTCTTTCCCCCTTTAATTTTTCCTAGCCCTCATTTATTGCTTTTAACTTAGGTGATTTTATCGTACTAAGCTGAACTATCTTTCAGATCCCACTTCTGACACCATGTAATGCTTGTACTCAACTCACCTTAAGTATCGTGTAACTCTTCGTCTTCCGCCAACCACTTCCAATCCTAGAATGACTCCTCCCTTGTCCTTTTCTTGGCCTCTCTCCGAGTTGACCTTGTCATCCCCTAATTCCTTAATAGCCCGTTCCTATCTCGTCCTAAGCGCCCGCAATCCCTATCATCTCACATAGAATGCGTAAAATACATTGATTACATACAATGCCTTCTATGTATTCAATGTATTCTATGTATTCTATGCATGGAATGCATAGAATGCAATCTAGGTATTCTATGCATAGAACGCATAGATTCCATGGAATGCATAGAGTGCATAGAAAGCATTCTATGTGATCAATGTATTTTCTGCATCGAATGCATAGGATACATAGAATGCATAGATTACATGGAATGCATAAAGTGCATAGAATGCAATCTATGTATTCTATGCATAGAATACATAGAAGACATAGAATTATATGTATTCTATGCATAGAATGCATAGAATGCAATCTATGTATTTTATGCATAGAATGCATAGAATACATAGAAGACATAGAATTATATGTATTCTATGCATAGAATGCATAGAATGCAATCTATGTATTCTATGCATAGAATGCATAGATTGCATGGAATGCATAGAATGCATAGAATGCATTCTATGTGATCAATGTATTCTATGCATAGAATGCATAAAATACATTGATTACATACGATGCCTTCTATGTATTCAATGTATTCTATGTATTCTATGCACCGAATGCATAGAATGCAATCTATGTATTCTATGCACCGAATGCATAGAATGCATAGAATACATAGAAGACATAGAATTATATGTATTCTATGCATAGAATGCATAGAATGCATCTATGTATTCTATGCATGGGATGCATAGATTGCGTGGAATACATAGAATGCATAGAATGCAATCTATGTATTCTATGCATGGAGTGCATAGATTGCGCAGAATGCATTCTATGTCTTCTATGTCTTCGATGTCTTCTATGTATTCTATGCATAGAATGCATAGAATGCATAGAAGACATAGGATTATATGTATTCTATGCATAGAATGCATATGATGCAATCTATGCGTATAACGCATAGATTACATGGAATGCATAAAGTGCATAGAATGCATTCTATGCATAGAATGCATAGAATGCAATCTAGGTATTCTATGCATAGAACGCATAGATTACATGGAATGCATAGAGTGCATAGAATGCATTCTATGTGATCAATTGTATTCTATGCATAGAATGCATAAAATACATTGATTACATACAATGCCTTCTATGTATTCAATGTATTCTATGTATTCTATGCACCGAATGCATAGAATGCAATCTATGTATTCTATGCATAGAGTGCATAGATTACATGGAATGCATTCTATGTCTTCTATGTCTTCTATGTATTCAATGTATTCTATGCATAGAATGCATAGAATGCAATCTATGTATTCTATGCATAGAATGCATAGAATACATAGAAGACATAGATTACATGGAATGCACAGAGTGCATAGAGTGCATAGAGTGCATAGAGTGCAATCTATGTATTCTATGTATTCTATGCATGGAATGCATAGAATACATAGAAGACATAGAATTATATGTGTTCTATGCATAGAATGCATAGAATGCAATCTAGGTATTCTATGCATAGAACGCATAGATTACATGGAATGCATAGAGTGCATAGAATGCATTCTATGTGATCAATGTATTCTATGCATAGAATGCATAAAATACATTGATTACATACAATGCCTTCTATGTATTCAATGTATTCTATGTATTCTATGCACCGAATGCATAGAATGCAATCTATGTATTCTATGCATAGAGTGCATAGATTACATGGAATGCATTATATGCATTCTATGTCTTCTATGTCTTCTATGTATTCAATGTATTCTATGCATAGAATGCATAGAATGCAATCTACGTATTCTATGCGTAGAATGCATAGAATACATAGAAGACATAGAATTATATGTATTCTATGCATAGAATGCATAGAATACATAGAAGACATAGAATTATATGTATTCTATGCATAGAATGCATAGAATGCACAGAATGCATTCTATGTCTTCTATGTCTTCGATGTCTTCTATGTATTCTATGCATAGAATGCATAGAATACATAGAAGACATAGAATTATATGTATTCTATGCATAGAATGCATAGAATGCAATCTATGTATTCTATGCATAGAATGCATAGATTGCATGGAATGCATAGAATGCATTGATTGCAATCTATGTATTCTATGCATGTAACGCATAGATTACATGGAATGCATAAACTGCATAGAATGCATTCTATGTGATCAAGATATTCTATGCATAGAATGCAATATATGTATTATATGTATTCGATGCATAGAATGCATAGAATGCAATCTATGTATTCTATGCATAGAGTGCATAGATTGCACAGAATGCATTCTATGTCTTCTATGTCTTCTATGTATTCTATGCATTGAATGCATAGAATGCATAGAAGACATAGGATTATATGTGTTCTATGCATAGAATGCATATGATGCAATCTATGCATATAACGCATAGATTACATGGAATGCATAAAGTGCATGGAATGCATTCTATGTGATCAATGTATTCTATGCATTCTATGCATAAAGTGTATTCAATGCACCGAATGCATAGAATACATAGAATGCATAGATTACATGGAATGCACAGAGTGCATAGAGTGCATAGAGTGCAATCTATGTATTCTATGTATTCTATGCATGGAATGCATAGAATACATAGAAGACATAGAATTATATGTATTCTATGCATAGAATGCATAAAGTACATTGATTACATACAATGCCTTCTATGTATTCGATGTATTCTATGTATTCTATGCACCGAATGCATAGAATGCAATGTGTGTATTCTATGCATAGAGTGCATAGATTACATGGAATGCATTATATGCATTCTATGTCTTCTATGTCTTCTATGTATTCAATGTATTTTACGCATAGAATGCATAGAATGCAATCTATGTATTCTATGCATAGAATACATAGAATACATAGAAGACATAGACTACATGGAATGCATAGAGTGCATAGAGTGCATAGAGTGCAATCTATGTATTCTATGTATTCTATGCATTGAATGCATAGAATACATAGAAGACATAGAATTATATGTATTCTATGCATAGAACCCATGATTACATGGAATGCATAGAGTGCATCGAATGCATTCTATGTGATCAATGTATTCTATGCATTCTATGCATAAAATGTATTCTATGCACCGAATGCATAGAATACATAGAATGCATAGATTACATAGAATGCATAGAGTGCATAGAGTGCATAGAGTGCATAGAGAGCAATCTATGTATTCTATGCATGGAATGCATAAATTGCACAGAATGCCTTCTATGTCTTCTATGTCTTCGATGTCTTCTATGCATTCTATGCAGAGAATGCATAGAATACATAGAAGACATAGAAATATATGGATTCTATGCATAGAATGCATAGAATGCAATCTATGTATTCTATGCATAGAATGCATAAAATACATTGATTTCATACGATGCCTTCTATGTATTCAATGTATTCTATGTATTCTATGCACCGAATGCATAGAATGCATTCTATGTATTCTATGCATAGAATGCATAGAATACATAGAAGACATAGAATTTATGTATTCTATGCATAGAATGCATAGAATACATAGAAGACATAGAATTATATGTATTCTATGCATAGAATGCAATCTATGTATTCTATGCATAGAATGCATAGATTGCATGGAATACATAGAATGCATAGAATGCAATCTATGTATTCTAAGCATATAATGCATAGATTAGATGGAATGCATAAAGCGCATAGAATGCATTCTATGTGATCAAGATATTCTATGC
Organism: Bugulina stolonifera; assembly: GCA_935421135.1. NCBI lineage: Eukaryota > Metazoa > Bryozoa > Gymnolaemata > Cheilostomatida > Bugulidae > Bugulina > Bugulina stolonifera. The sequence continues at coordinate 835,177 of OW285197.1, read as the reverse complement.
ATAGAATGCAATATATGTATTATATGTATTCTATGCATAGAACCCATAGATTACATGGAATGCATAGAGTGCATAGAATGCATTCTATGTGATCAATGTATTCTATGCATTCTATGCATAAAATGTATTCTATGCACCGAATGCATAGAATACATAGAATGCATAGATTACATGGAATGTATAGAGTGCATAGAGTGCATAGAGTGCATAGAGTGCATAGAGTGCATAGAGTGCATAGAGTGCAATCTATGTATTCTATGCATGGAATGCATAGATTGCACAGAATGCACTCTATGTCTTCTATGTCTTCGATGTCTTCTATGTATTCTATGCATAGAATGCATAGAATACATAGAAGACATAGAATTATATGTATTCTATGCATAGAATGCATAGAATGCAATCTATGTATTCTATGCATAGATTGCATGGAATGCATAGAATGCATTGATTGCAATCTATGTATTCTATGCATATAACGCATAGATTACATGGAATGCATAAACTGCATAGAATGCACTCTATGTGATCAAGATATTCTATGCATAGAATGCAATATATGAATTATATGTATTCGATGCATAGAATGCATAGAATGCAATCTATGTATTCTATGCATAGAGTGCATAGATTGCACAGAATGCATTCTATGTCTTCTATGTCTTCGATGTCTTCTATGTATTCTATGCATAGAATGTATAGAATGCATAGAAGACATAGGATTATATGTATTCTATGCATAGAATGCATAGAATGCATAGAAGACATAGGATTACATGTATTCTATGCATAGAATGCATATGATGCAATCTATGCATATAACGCATAGATTACATGGAATGCATTCTATGTGATCAATGTATTCTATGCATTCTATGCATAAAGTGTATTCAATGCACCGAATGCATATAATACATAGAATGCATAGATTACATGGAATGCATAGAGTGCATAGAGTGCATAGAGTGCAATCTATGTATTCTATGTATTCTATGCATGGAATGCATAGAATGCAATCTATGTATTCTATGCATAGAATGCATAGAATACATAGAAGACATAGAATTATATGTATTCTATGCATAGAATGCATAGAATACATAGAAGACATAGATTACATGGAATGCATAGAGTGCATAGAGTGCAATCTATGTATTCTATGTATTCTATGCATGGAATGCATAGAATACATAGAAGACATAGAATTATATGTATTCTATGCATAGAATGCATAGAATGCAATCTAGGTATTCTATGCATAGAACGCATAGATTACATGGAATGCATAGAGTGCATAGAATGCATTCTATGTGATCAATGTATTCTATGAATAGAATGCATAAAATACATTGGTTACATACAATGCCTTCTATGTATTCAATGTATTCTATGTATTCTATGCACCGAATGCATAGAATGCAATCTATGTATTCTATGCATAGAGTGCATAGATTACATGGAATGCATTATATGCATTCTATGTCTTCTATGTCTTCTATGTATTCAATGTATTCTATGCATAGAATGCATAGAATGCAATCTATGTATGCTATGCATAGAATGCATAGAATACATAGAAGACATAGAATTATATGTATTCTATGCATAGAATGCATAGAATACATAGAAGACATAGAATTATATGTATTCTATGCATAGAATGCATAGAATACATAGAAGACATTGAATTATATGTATTCTATGCATACAATGCATAGAATGCAATCTATGTATCCTATGCATAGAACGCATTGATTACATGGAATGCATAGAGTGCATAGAATGCATTCTATGTGATCAATGTATTCTATGCATAGAATGCATAAAATACATTGATTACATACGATGCCTGCTATGTATTCAATGTATTCTATGTATTCTATGCACCGAATGCATAGAATGCAATCTATGTATTCTATGCATAGAGTGCATAGATTACATGGAATGCATTATATGCATTCTATGTCTTCTATGTCTTCTATGTATTCAATGTATTCTATGCATAGAATGCATAGAATGCAATCTATGTATTCTATGCATAGAATGCATAGAATACATAGAAGACATAGAATTATATGTATTCTATGCATAGAATGCATAGAATACATAGAAGACATAGATTACATGGAATGCATAGAGTGCATAGAGTGCATAGAGTGCAATCTATGTATTCTATGTATTCTATGCATGGAATGCATAGAATACATAGAAGACATAGAATTATATGTATTCTATGCATAGAACCCATAGATTACATGGAATGCATAGAGTGCATCGAATGCATTCTATGTGATCAATGTATTCTATGCATAAAATGTATTCTATGCACCGAATGCATAGAATACATAGAATGCATAGATTACATGGAATGCATAGAGTGCATAGAGTGCATAGAGTGCATAGAGTGCAATCTATGTATTCTATGCATGGAATGCATAGATTGCACAGAATGCATTCTATGTCTTCTATGTCTTCGATGTCTTCTATGTATTCTATGCATAGAATGCATAGAATACATAGAAGACATAGAATTATATGTATTCTATGCATAGAACCCATGATTACATGGAATGCATAGAGTGCATCGAATGCATTCTATGTGATCAATGTATTCTATGCATTCTATGCATAAAATGTATTCTATGCACCGAATGCATAGAATACATAGAATGCATAGATTACATGGAATGCATAGAGTGCATAGAGTGCATAGAGTGCATAGAGTGCAATCTATGTATTCTATGCATGGAATGCATAGATTGCACAGAATGCCTTCTATGTCTTCGATGTCTTCTAGGTATTCTATGCATAGAATGCATAGAATACATAGAAGACATAGAATTATATGTATTCTATGCATAGAATGCATAGAATGCAATCTATGTATTCTATGCATAGAATGCATAAAATACATTGATTTCGTACGATGCCTTCTATGTATTCAATGTATTCAATGTATTCTATGTATTCTATGCACCGAATGCATAGAATGCATTCTATGTATTCTATGCATAGAATGCATAGAATACATAGAAGACATAGAATTTATGTATTCTATGCATAGAATGCATAGAATACATAGAAGACATAGAATTATATGTATTCTATGCATAGAATGCAATCTATGTATTCTATGCATAGAATGCATAGATTGCATGGAATACATAGAATGCATAGAATGCAATCTATGTATTCTAAGCATATAATGCATAGATTACATGGAATGCATAAAGCGCATAGAATGCACTCTATGTGATCAAGATATTCTATGCATAGAATGCAATATATGTATTATATGTATTCTATGCATAGAACCCATAGATTACATGGAATGCATAGAGTGCATAGAGTGCATAGAGTGCAATCTGTGTATTCTATGTATTCTATGCATGGAATGCGTAGAATACATAGAAGACATAGAATTATATGTATTCTATGCATAGAATGCATAAAGTACATTGATTACATACAATGCCTTCTATGTATTCGATGTATTCTATGTATTCTATGCACCGAATGCATAGAATGCAATCTGTGTATTCTATGCATAGAGTGCATAGATTACATGGAATGCATTATATGCATTCTATGTCTTCTATGTCTTCTATGTATTCAATGTATTTTACGCATAGAAGGCATAGAATGCAATCTATGTATTCTATGCATAGAATACATAGAAGACATAGAATTATATGTATTCTATGCATAGAATGCATAGAACGCAATCTATGTATCCTATGCATAGAACGCATTGATTACATTGAATGCATAGAGTGCATAGAATGCATTCTATGTGATCAATGTATTCTATGCATAGAATGCATAAAATACATTGATTTCATACGATGCCTTCTATGTATTCAATGTATTCTATGTATTCTATGCACCGAATGCATAGAATGCAATCTATGTATTCTATGCATAGAATGCATAGAATACATAGAAGACATAGAATTTATGTATTCTATGCATAGAATGCATAGAATACATAGAAGACATAGAATTATATGTATTCTATGCATAGAATGCATAGATTGCATGGAATACATAGAATGCATAGAATGCAATCTATGTATTCTAAGCATATAATGCATAGATTACATGGAATGCATAAAGCGCATAGAATGCATTCTATGTGATCAATGTATTCTATGCATAGAATGCATAAAATACATTCATTACATACAATGCCTTCTATGTATTCGATGTATTCTATGTATTCTATGCACCGAATGCATAGAATGCAATCTATGTATTCTATGCATAGAGTGCATAGATTACATGGAATGCATTATATGCATTCTATGTCTTCTATGTCTTCTATGTATTCAATGTATTCTATGCATAGAATGCATAAAATACATTGATTTCTTACGATGCCTTCTATGTATTCAATGTATTCTATGTATTCTATGCACCGAATGCATAGAATGCATTCTATGTATTCTATGCATAGAATGCATAGAATACATAGAAGACATAGAATTTATGTATTCTATGCATAGAATGCATAGAATACATAGAAGACATAGAATTCTATGTATTCTATGCATAGAATGCAATCTATGTATTCTATGCATAGAATGCATAGAATACATAGAAGACATAGATTACATGGAATGCATAGAGTGCATAGAGTGCATAGAGTGCAATCTATGTATTCTATGTATTCTATGCATGGAATGCATAGAATACATAGAAGACATAGAATTATATGTATTCTATGCATAGAATGCATAGAATGCAATCTAGGTATTCTATGCATAGAACGCATAGATTACATGGAATGCATAGAGTGCATAGAATGCATTCTATGTGATCAATGTATTCTATGCATAGAATGCATAAAATACATTGATTACATACAATGCCTTCTATGTATTCGATGTATTCTATGTATTCTATGCACCGAATGCATAGAATGCAACCTATGTATTCTATGCATAGAGTGCATAGATTACATGGAATGCATTATATGCATTCTATGTCTTCTATGTCTTCTATGTATTCAATGTATTCTATGCATAGAATGCATAGAATGCAATCTATGTATTCTATGCATAGAATGCATAGAATACATAGAAGACATAGAATTATATGTATTCTATGCATAGAATGCATAGAATGCAATATATGTATCCTATGCATAGAACGCATTGATTACATGGAATGCATAGAGTGCATAGAATGCATTCTATGTGATCAATGTATTCTATGCATAGAATGCATAAAATACATTGATTTCATACGATGCCTTCTATGTATTCAATGTATTCTATGTATTCTATGCACCGAATGCATAGAATGCATTCTATGTATTCTATGCATAGAATGCATAGAATACATAGAAGACATAGAATTTATGTATTCTATGCATAGAATGCATATAATACATAGAAGACATAGAATTATATGTATTCTATGCATAGAATGCAATCTATGTATTCTATGCATAGAATGCATAGATTGCATGGAATACATAGAATGCATAGAATGCGATCTATGTATTCTAAGCATATAATGCATAGATTACATGGAATGCATAAAGCGCATAGAATGCATTCTATGTGATCAAGATATTCTATGCATAGAATGCAATATATGTATTATATGTATTCTATGCATAGAACCCATAGATTACATGGAATGCATAGAGTGCATAGAATGCATTCTATGTGATCAATGTATTCTATGCATTCTATGCATGAAATGTATTCTATGCACCGAATGCATAGAATACATAGAATGCATAGATTACATGGAATGCATAGAGTGCATAGAGTGCATAGAGTGCATAGAGTGCATAGAGTGCACAGAGTGCATAGAGTGCATAGAGTGCATAGAGTGCATAGAGTGCATAGAGTGCATAGAGTGCAATCTATGTATTCTATGCATGGAATGCATAGATTGCACAGAATGCATTCTATGTCTTCTATGTCTTCAATGTCTTCTATGTATTCTATGTATAGAATGCATAGAATACATAGAAGACATAGAATTATATGTATTCTATGCATAGAATGCATAGAATGCAATCTATGTATTCTATGCATAGATTGCATGGAATGCATAGAATGCATTGATTGCAATCTATGTATTCTATGCATATAACGCATAGATTACATGGAATGCATAAACTGCATAGAATGCATTCTATGTGATCAAGATATTCTATGCCTAGAATGCAATATATGAATTATATGTATTCGATGCATAGAATGCATAGAATGCAATCTATGTATTCTATGCATAGAGTGCATAGATTGCACAGAATGCATTCTATGTCTTCTATGTCTTCGATGTCTTCTATGTATTCTATGCATAGAATGCATAGAATGCACAGAAGACATAGGATTATATGTATTCTATGCATAGAATGCATATGATGCAATCTATGCATATAACGCATAGATTACATGGAATGCATTCTATGTGATCAATGTATTCTATGCATTCTATGCATAAAGTGTGTTCAATGCACCGAATGCATAGAATACATAGAATGCATAGATTACATGGAATGCATAGAGTGCATAGAGTGCATAGAGTGCAATCTATGTAATCTATGTATTCTATGCATGGAATGCATAGAATACATAGAAGACATAGATTACATGGAATGCATAGAGTGCATAGAGTGCATAGAGTGCAATCTATGTATTCTATGTATTCTATGCATGGAATGCATAGAATACATAGAAGGCATAGAATTATATGTATTCTATGCATAGAATGCATAGAATACATAGAAGACATAGATTACATGGAATGCATAGAGTGCATAGGGTGCATAGAGTGCAATCTATGTATTCTATGTATTCTATGCATAGAATGCATAGAATGCATAGAAGACATAGGATTATATGTATTCTATGCATAGAATGCATATGATGCAATCTATGCGTATAACGCATAGATTACACGGAATGCATAAAGTGCATAGAATGCATTCTATGTGATCAATGTATTCTATGCATTCTATGCATAAAATGTATTCAATGCACCGAATGCATAGAATACATAGAATGCATAGATTACATGGAATGTATAGAGTGCATAGAGTGCATAGAGTGCAATCTATGTATTCTATGTATTCTATGCATGGAATGCATAGAATACATAGAAGACATAGAATTATGTATTCTATGCATAGAATGCAATCTATGTATTCTATGCATAGAACGCATAGATTACATGGAATGCATAGAGTGCATAGAATGCATTCTATGTGATCAATGTATTCTATGCATAGAATGCATAAAATACATTGATTACATACAATGCCTTCTATGTATTCGATGTATTCTATGTATTCTATGCACCGAATGCATAGAATGCAATCTATGTATTCTATGCATAGAGTGCATAGATTACATGGAATGCATTATATGCATTCTATGTCTTCTATGTCTTCTATGTATTCAATGTATTCTATGCATAGAATGCATAGAATGCAATCTATGTATTCTATGCATAGAATGCATAGAATACATAGAAGACATAGAATTATATGTATTCTATGCATAGAATGCATAGAATGCAATCTATGCATCCTATGCATAGAACGCATTGATTACATGGAATGCATAGAGTGCATAGAATGCATTCTATGTGATCAATGTATTCTATGCATAGAATGCATAAAATACATTGATTTCATACGATGCCTTCTATGTATTCAATGTATTCTATGTATTCTATGCACTGAATGCATAGAATGCACTCTATGTATTCTATGCATAGAATGCATAGAATACATAGAAGACATAGAATTTATGTATTCTATGCATAGAATGCATAGAATACATAAAAGACATAGAATTATATGTATTCTATGCATAGAATGCAATCTATGTATTCTATGCATAGAATGCAATCTATGTATTCTATGCATAGAATGCATAGATTGCATGGAATACATAGAATGCATAGAATGCATTCTATGTATTCTATGCATATAACGCATAGATTACATGGAATGCATAAAGCGCATAGAATGCATTCTATGTGATCAAGATATTCTATGCATAGAATGCAATATATGTATTATATGTATTCTATGCATAGAACCCATAGATTACACGGAATGCATTGAGTTCATAGAATGCATTCTATGTGATCAATGTATTCTATGCATTCTATGCATAAAATGTATTCTATGCATAGAATGCATAGAATACATTGATCACATAGAATGCATTCTATGCACTCTATGCATTCCATGTAATCTATGCATAAAATGTATTCTATGCACCGAATGCATAGAATACATAGAATGCATAGATTACATGGAATGCATAGAGTGCATAGAGTGCATAGAGTGCATAGAGTGCATAGAGTGCATAGAGTGCATAGAGTGCATAGAGTGCATAGAGTGCATAGAGTGCAATCTATGTATTCTATGTATTCTATGCATGGAATGCATAGAATACATAGAAGACATAGAATTATATGTATTCTATGCATAGAATGCATAGAATGCAATCTAGGTATTCTATGCATAGAACGCATAGATTACATGGAATGCATAGAGTGCATAGAATGCATTCTATGTGATCAATGTATTCTATGAATAGAATGCATAAAATACATTGATTACATACAATGCCTTCTATGTATTCAATGTATTCTATGTATTCTATGCACCGAATGCATAGAATGCAATCTATGTATTCTATGCATAGAGTGCATAGATTACATGGAATGCATTATATGCATTCTATGTCTTCTATGTCTTCTATGTATTCAATGTATTCTATGCATAGAATGCATAGAAGGCAATCTATGTATTCTATGCATAGAATGCATAGAATATATAGAAGACATAGAATTATATGTATTCTATGCATAGAATGCATAGAATACATAGAAGACATAGAATTATATGTATTCTATGCATAGAATGCATAGAATACATAGAAGACATAGAATTATATGTATTCTATGCATAGAATGCATAGAATGCAATCTATGTATCCTATGCATAGAACGCATTGATTACATGGAATGCATAGAGTGCATAGAATGCATTCTATGTGATCAATGTATTCTATGCATAGAATGCATAAAATACATTGATTACATAAGATGCCTGCTATGTATTCAATGTATTCTATGTATTCTATGCACCGAATGCATAGAATGCAATCTATGTATTCTATGCATAGAGTGCATAGATTACATGGAATGCATTATATGCATTCTATGTCTTCTATGTCTTCTATGTATTCAATGTAATCTATGCATAGAATGCAATCTAAGTATTCTATGCATAGATTGCATAGAATACATAGAAGACATAGAATTATATGTATTCTATGCATAGAATGCATAGAATACATAGAATACATAGAAGACATAGAATTATATGTATTCTATGCATAGAATGCATAGAATGCAATCTATGTATCCTATGCATAGAACGCATTGATTACATGGAATGCATAGAGTGCATAGAATGCATTCTATGTGATCAATGTATTCTATGCATAGAATGCATAAAATACATTGATTACCTACGATGCCTTCTATGGATTCAATGTATTCTATGTATTCTATGCACCGAATGCATAGAATGCAATATATGTATTTTATGTATTTTATGCATAGAACCCATAGATTACATGGAATGCATAGAGTGCATAGAATGCATTCTATGTGATCAATGTATTCTATGCATTCTATGCATAAAATGTATTCTATGCACCGAATGCATAGAATACATAGAATGGATAGATTACATGGAATGCATAGAGTGCATAGAGTGCATAGAGTGCATAGAGTGCAATCTATGTATTCTATGCATGGAATGCATCGATTGCACAGAATGCATTCTATGTCTTCTATGTCTTCGATGTCTTCTATGTATTCTATGCATAGAATGCATAGAATACATAGAAGACATAGAATTATATGTATTCTATGCATAGAATGCATAGAATGCAATCTATGTATTCTATGCATATAACGCATAGATTACATGGAATGCATAAACTGCATAGAATGCATACTATGTGATCAAGATATTCTATGCATAGAATGCAATATATGTATTATATGTATTCGATGCATAGAATGCATAGAATGCAATCTATGTATTCTATGCATCTATGCATAGAATGCATAGAATGCAATCTATGTCTTCTACTTGTATGTCTTCGATGTCTTCTATGTATTCTATGCATAGAATGCATAGAATGCATAGAAGACATAGGATTATATGTATTCTATGCATAGAATGCATATGATGCAATCTATGCGTATAACGCATAGATTACATGGAATGCATAAAGTGCATAGAATACATAAAAGACATAGAATTATATGTATTCTATGCATAGAATGCAATCTATGTATTCTATGCATAGAATGCAATCTATGTATTCTATGCATAGAATGCATAGATTGCATGGAATACATAGAATGCATAGAATGCAATCTATGTATTCTATGCATATAACGCATAGATTACATGGAATGCATAAAGCGCATAGAATGCATTCTATGTGATCAAGATATTCTATGCATAGAATGCAATATATGTATTATATGTATTCTATGCATAGAACCCATAGATTACACGGAATGCATAGAGTTCATAGAATGCATTCTATGTGATCAATGTATTCTATGCATTCTATGCATAAAATGTATTCTATGCATAGAATACATAGAATGCATAGATTACATGGAATGCATAGAGTGCATAGAGTGCATAGAGTGCATAGAGTGCATAGAGTGCATAGAGTGCATAGAGTGCAATCTATGTATTCTATGCATGGAATGCATAGAATGCAATCTATGTATTCTATGCATAGAATGCATAGAATACATAGAAGACATAGAATTATATGTATTCTATGCATAGAATGCATAGAATACATAGAAGACATAGGATTATATGTATTCTATGCATAGAATGCATATGATGCAATCTATGCGTATAACGCATAGATTACACGGAATGCATAAAGTGCATAGAATGCATTCTATGTGATCAATGTATTCTATGCATTCTATGCATAAAATGTATTCAATGCACCGAATGCATAGAATACATAGAATGCATAGATTACATGGAATGTATAGAGTGCATAGAGTGCATAGAGTGCAATCTATGTATTCTATGTATTCTATGCATGGAATGCATAGAATACATAGAAGACATAGAATTATGTATTCTATGCATAGAATGCAATCTATGTATTCTATGCATAGAACGCATAGATTACATGGAATGCATAGAGTGCATAGAATGCATTCTATGTGATCAATGTATTCTATGCATAGAATGCATAAAATACATTGATTACATACAATGCCTTCTATGTATTCGATGTATTCTATGTATTCTATGCACCGAATGCATAGAATGCAATCTATGTATTCTATGCATAGCGTGCATAGATTACATGGAATGCATTATATGCATTCTATGTCTTCTATGTCTTCTATGTATTCTATGCATTCTATGCATAGAATGCATAGAATGCATTCTATGCATTCTATGCATAGAATACATTGAATACATAGAAGACATAGAATTATATGTATTCTATGCATAGAATGCATAGAATGCAATCTATGCATCCTATGCATAGAACGCATTGATTACATGGAATGCATAGAGTGCATAGAATGCATTCTATGTGATCAATGTATTCTATGCATAGAATGCATAAAATACATTGATTTCATACGATGCCTTCTATGTATTCAATGTATTCTATGTATTCTATGCACTGAATGCATAGAATGCACTCTATGTATTCTATGCATAGAATGCATAGAATACATAGAAGACATAGAATTTATGTATTCTATGCATAGAATGCATAGAATACATAAAAGACATAGAATTATATGTATTCTATGCATAGAATGCAATCTATGTATTCTATGCATAGAATGCAATCTATGTATTCTATGCATAGAATGCATAGATTGCATGGAATACATAGAATGCATAGAATGCAATCTATGTATTCTATGCATATAACGCATAGATTACATGGAATGCATAAAGCGCATAGAATGCATTCTATGTGATCAAGATATTCTATGCATAGAATGCAATATATGTATTATATGTATTCTATGCATAGAACCCATAGATTACACGGAATGCATAGAGTTCATAGAATGCATTCTATGTGATCAATGTATTCTATGCATTCTATGCATAAAATGTATTCTATGCACTGAATGCATAGAATACATTGATCACATAGAATGCATTCTATGCACTCTATGCATTCCATGTAATCTATGCATAAAATGTATTCTATGCACTGAATGCATAGAATACATAGAATGCATAGATTACATGGAATGCATAGAGTGCATAGAGTGCATAGAGTGCATAGAGTGCATAGAGTGCATAGAGTGCATAGAGTGCATAGAGTGCATAGAGTGCATAGAGTGCAATCTATGTATTCTATGTATTCTATGCATGGAATGCATAGAATACATAGAAGACATAGAATTATATGTATTCTATGCATAGAATGCATAGAATGCAATCTAGGTATTCTATGCATAGAACGCATAGATTACATGGAATGCATAGAGTGCATAGAATGCATTCTATGTGATCAATGTATTCTATGAATAGAATGCATAAAATACATTGATTACATACAATGCCTTATATGTATTCAATGTATTCTATGTATTCTATGCACCGAATGCATAGAATGCAATCTATGTATTCTATGCATAGAGTGCATAGATTACATGGAATGCATTATATGCATTCTATGTCTTCTATGTCTTCTATGTATTCAATGTATTCTATGCATAGAATGCATAGAAGGCAATCTATGTATTCTATGCATAGAATGCATAGAATACATAGAAGACATAGAATTATATGTATTCTATGCATAGAATGCATAGAATGTATAGAAGACATAGAATTATATGTATTCTATGCATAGAATGCATAGAATACATAGAAGACATAGAATTATATGTATTCTATGCATAGAATGCATAGAATGCAATCTATGTATCCTATGCATAGAACGCATTGATTACATGGAATGCATAGAGTGCATAGAATGCATTCTATGTGATCAATGTATTCTATGCATAGAATGCATAAAATACATTGATTACATAAGATGCCTGCTATGTATTCAATGTATTCTATGTATTCTATGCACCGAATGCATAGAATGCAATCTATGTATTCTATGCATAGAGTGCATAGATTACATGGAATGCATTATATGCATTCTATGTCTTCTATGTCTTCTATGTATTCAATGTAATCTATGCATAGAATGCATAGAATGCAATCTAAGTATTCTATGCATAGATTGCATAGAATACATAGAAGACATAGAATTATATGTATTCTATGCATAGAATGCATAGAATACATAGAATACATAGAAGACATAGAATTATATGTATTCTATGCATAGAATGCATAGAATGCAATCTATGTATCCTATGCATAGAACGCATTGATTACATGGAATGCATAGAGTGCATAGAATGCATTCTATGTGATCAATGTATTCTATGCATAGAATGCATAAAATACATTGATTACCTACGATGCCTTCTATGGATTCAATGTATTCTATGTATTCTATGCACCGAATGCATAGAATGCAATATATGTATTTTATGTATTTTATGCATAGAACCCATAGATTACATGGAATGCATAGAGTGCATAGAATGCATTCTATGTGATCAATGTATTCTATGCATTCTATGCATAAAATGTATTCTATGCACCGAATGCATAGAATACATAGAATGGATAGATTACATGGAATGCATAGAGTGCATAGAGTGCATAGAGTGCATAGAGTGCAATCTATGTATTCTATGCATGGAATGCATCGATTGCACAGAATGCATTCTATGTCTTCTATGTCTTCGATGTCTTCTATGTATTCTATGCATAGAATGCATAGAATACATAGAAGACATAGAATTATATGTATTCTATGCATAGAATGCATAGAATGCAATCTATGTATTCTATGGATATAACGCATAGATTACATGGAATGCATAAACTGCATAGAATGCATACTATGTGATCAAGATATTCTATGCATAGAATGCAATATATGTATTATATGTATTCGATGCATAGAATGCATAGAATGCAATCTATGTATTCTATGCATAGGGTGCATAGATTGCACAGAATGCATTCTATGTCTTCTACTTGTATGTCTTCGATGTCTTCTATGTATTCTATGCATAGAATGCATAGAATGCATAGAAGACATAGGATTATATGTATTCTATGCATTGCATATGATGCAATCTAGAATAGAATGCATAAAATACATTGATTACATACAATGCCTTCTATGTATTCAATGTATTCTATGTATTCTATGCACCGAATGCATAGAATGCAATCTATGTATTCTATGCATAGAGTGCATAGATTACATGGAATGCATTATATGCATTCTATGTTTTCTATGTCTTCTATGTATTCATTGCATTCTATGCATTCTATGCATAGAATGCAATCTATGTATTCTATGCATAGAATGCATAGAATACATAGAAGACATAGAATTATATGTATTCTATGCATAGAATGCATAGAATACATAGAAGACATAGAATTATATGTATTCTATGCATAGAATGCATAGAATACATAGAAGACATAGAATTATATGTATTCTATGCATAGAATGCATAGAATGCAATCTATGTATCCTATGCATAGAACGCATTGATTACATGGAATGCATAGAGTGCATAGAATGCATTCTATGTGATCAATGTATTCTATGCATAAAATGCATAAAATACATTGATTACATAAGATGCCTGCTATGTATTCAATGTATTCTATGTATTCTATGCACCGAATGCATAGAATGCAATCTATGTATTCTATGCATAGAGTGCATAGATTACATGGAATGCATTATATGCATTCTATGTCTTCTATGTCTTCTATGTATTCAATGTAATCTATGCATAGAATGCATAGAATGCAATCTAAGTATTCTATGCATAGAATGCATAGAATACATAGAAGACATAGAATTCTATGTATTCTATGCATTCTATGCATAGAATACATAGAATACATAGAAGACATAGAATTATATGTATTCTATGCATAGAATGCATAGAATGCAATCTATGTATCCTATGCATAGAACGCATTGATTACATGGAATGCATAGAGTGCATAGAATGCATTCTATGTGATCAATGTATTCTATGCATAGAATGCATAAAATACATTGATTACCTACGATGCCTTCTATGGATTCAATGTATTCTATGTATTCTATGCACCGAATGCATAGAATGCAATATATGTATTTTATGTATTTTATGCATAGAACCCATAGATTACATGGAATGCATAGAGTGCATAGAATGCATTCTATGTGATCAATGTATTCTATGCATTCTATGCATAAAATGTATTCTATGCACCGAATGCATAGAATACATAGAATGGATAGATTACATGGAATGCATAGAGTGCATAGAGTGCATAGAATGCATAGAATGCAATCTATGTATTCTATGCATAGGGTGCATAGATTGCACAGAATGCATTCTATGTCTTCTACTTGTATGTCTTCGATGTCTTCTATGTATTCTATGCATAGAATGCATAGAATGCATAGAAGACATAGGATTATATGTATTCTATGCATAGAATGCATATGATGCAATCTATGCGTATAACGCATAGATTACATGGAATGCATAAAGTGCATAGAATACATAAAAGACATAGAATTATATGTATTCTATGCATAGAATGCAATCTATGTATTCTATGCATAGAATGCAATCTATGTATTCTATGCATAGAATGCATAGATTGCATGGAATACATAGAATGCATAGAATGCAATCTATGTATTCTATGCATATAACGCATAGATTACATGGAATGCATAAAGCGCATAGAATGCATTCTATGTGATCAAGATATTCTATGCATAGAATGCAATATATGTATTATATGTATTCTATGCATAGAACCCATAGATTACACGGAATGCATAGAGTTCATAGAATGCATTCTATGTGATCAATGTATTCTATGCATTCTATGCATTCTATGCATAGAATACATAGAATGCATAGATTACATGGAATGCATA
Organism: Bugulina stolonifera; assembly: GCA_935421135.1. Classification (NCBI taxonomy): domain Eukaryota; kingdom Metazoa; phylum Bryozoa; class Gymnolaemata; order Cheilostomatida; family Bugulidae; genus Bugulina; species Bugulina stolonifera. The sequence goes on along the minus strand of OW285197.1, from coordinate 819,050 downwards.
GAGTGCATAGAGTGCATAGAGTGCATAGAGTGCATAGAGTGCATAGAGTGCATAGAGTGCAATCTATGTATTCTATGCATGGAATGCATAGAATGCAATCTATGTATTCTATGCATAGAATGCATAGAATACATAGAAGACATAGAATTATATGTATTCTATGCATAGAATGCATAGAATACATAGAAGACATAGGATTATATGTATTCTATGCATAGAATGCATATGATGCAATCTATGCGTATAACGCATAGATTACACGGAATGCATAAAGTGCATAGAATGCATTCTATGTGATCAATGTATTCTATGCATTCTATGCATAAAATGTATTCAATGCACCGAATGCATAGAATACATAGAATGCATAGATTACATGGAATGTATAGAGTGCATAGAGTGCATAGAGTGCAATCTATGTATTCTATGTATTCTATGCATGGAATGCATAGAATACATAGAAGACATAGAATTATGTATTCTATGCATAGAATGCAATCTATGTATTCTATGCATAGAACGCATAGATTACATGGAATGCATAGAGTGCATAGAATGCATTCTATGTGATCAATGTATTCTATGCATAGAATGCATAAAATACATTGATTACATACAATGCCTTCTATGTATTCGATGTATTCTATGTATTCTATGCACCGAATGCATAGAATGCAATCTATGTATTCTATGCATAGCGTGCATAGATTACATGGAATGCATTATATGCATTCTATGTCTTCTATGTCTTCTATGTATTCAATGTATTCTATGCATAGAATGCATAGAATGCAATCTATGTATTCTATGCATAGAATGCATAGAATACATAGAAGACATAGAATTATATGTATTCTATGCATAGAATGCATAGAATGCAATCTATGCATCCTATGCATAGAACGCATTGATTACATGGAATGCATAGAGTGCATAGAATGCATTCTATGTGATCAATGTATTCTATGCATAGAATGCATAAAATACATTGATTTCATACGATGCCTTCTATGTATTCAATGTATTCTATGTATTCTATGCACTGAATGCATAGAATGCACTCTATGTATTCTATGCATAGAATGCATAGAATACATAGAAGACATAGAATTTATGTATTCTATGCATAGAATGCATAGAATACATAAAAGACATAGAATTATATGTATTCTATGCATAGAATGCAATCTATGTATTCTATGCATAGAATGCAATCTATGTATTCTATGCATAGAATGCATAGATTGCATGGAATACATAGAATGCATAGAATGCAATCTATGTATTCTATGCATATAACGCATAGATTACATGGAATGCATAAAGCGCATAGAATGCATTCTATGTGATCAAGATATTCTATGCATAGAATGCAATATATGTATTATATGTATTCTATGCATAGAACCCATAGATTACACGGAATGCATAGAGTTCATAGAATGCATTCTATGTGATCAATGTATTCTATGCATTCTATGCATAAAATGTATTCTATGCATTGAATGCATAGAATACATTGATCACATAGATTGCATTCTATGCACTCTATGCATTCCATGTAATCTATGCATAAAATGTATTCTATGCATCGAATGCATAGAATACATAGAATGCATAGATTACATGGAATGCATAGAGTGCATAGAGTGCATAGAGTGCATAGAGTGCATAGAGTGCATAGAGTGCATAGAGTGCATAGAGTGCATAGAGTGCAATCTATGTATTCTATGTATTCTATGCATGGAATGCATAGAATACATAGAAGACATAGAATTATATGTATTCTATGCATAGAATGCATAGAATGCAATCTAGGTATTCTATGCATAGAACGCATAGATTACATGGAATGCATAGAGTGCATAGAATGCATTCTATGTGATCAATGTATTCTATGAATAGAATGCATAAAATACATTGATTACATACAATGCCTTATATGTATTCAATGTATTCTATGTATTCTATGCACCGAATGCATAGAATGCAATCTATGTATTCTATGCATAGAGTGCATAGATTACATGGAATGCATTATATGCATTCTATGTCTTCTATGTCTTCTATGTATTCAATGTATTCTATGCATAGAATGCATAGAAGGCAATCTATGTATTCTATGCATAGAATGCATAGAATACATAGAAGACATAGAATTATATGTATTCTATGCATAGAATGCATAGAATGTATAGAAGACATAGAATTATATGTATTCTATGCATAGAATGCATAGAATACATAGAAGACATAGAATTATATGTATTCTATGCATAGAATGCATAGAATGCAATCTATGTATCCTATGCATAGAACGCATTGATTACATGGAATGCATAGAGTGCATAGAATGCATTCTATGTGATCAATGTATTCTATGCATAGAATGCATAAAATACATTGATTACATAAGATGCCTGCTATGTATTCAATGTATTCTATGTATTCTATGCACCGAATGCATAGAATGCAATCTATGTATTCTATGCATAGAGTGCATAGATTACATGGAATGCATTATATGCATTCTATGTCTTCTATGTCTTCTATGTATTCAATGTAATCTATGCATAGAATGCATAGAATGCAATCTATGTATTCTATGCATAGATTGCATAGAATACATAGAAGACATAGAATTATATGTATTCTATGCATAGAATGCATAGAATACATAGAATACATAGAAGACATAGAATTATATGTATTCTATGCATAGAATGCATAGAATGCAATCTATGTATCCTATGCATAGAACGCATTGATTACATGGAATGCATAGAGTGCATAGAATGCATTCTATGTGATCAATGTATTCTATGCATAGAATGCATAAAATACATTGATTACCTACGATGCCTTCTATGGATTCAATGTATTCTATGTATTCTATGCACCGAATGCATAGAATGCAATATATGTATTTTATGTATTTTATGCATAGAACCCATAGATTACATGGAATGCATAGAGTGCATAGAATGCATTCTATGTGATCAATGTATTCTATGCATTCTATGCATAAAATGTATTCTATGCACCGAATGCATAGAATACATAGAATGGATAGATTACATGGAATGCATAGAGTGCATAGAGTGCATAGAGTGCATAGAGTGCAATCTATGTATTCTATGCATGGAATGCATCGATTGCACAGAATGCATTCTATGTCTTCTATGTCTTCGATGTCTTCTATGTATTCTATGCATAGAATGCATAGAATACATAGAAGACATAGAATTATATGTATTCTATGCATAGAATGCATAGAATGCAATCTATGTATTCTATGCATATAACGCATAGATTACATGGAATGCATAAACTGCATAGAATGCATACTATGTGATCAAGATATTCTATGCATAGAATGCAATATATGTATTATATGTATTCGATGCATAGAATGCATAGAATGCAATCTATGTATTCTATGCATAGGGTGCATAGATTGCACAGAATGCATTCTATGTCTTCTACTTGTATGTCTTCGATGTCTTCTATGTATTCTATGCATAGAATGCATAGAATGCATAGAAGACATAGGATTATATGTATTCTATGCATTGCATATGATGCAATCTAGAATAGAATGCATAAAATACATTGATTACATACAATGCCTTCTATGTATTCAATGTATTCTATGTATTCTATGCACCGAATGCATAGAATGCAATCTATGTATTCTATGCATAGAGTGCATAGATTACATGGAATGCATTATATGCATTCTATGTTTTCTATGTCTTCTATGTATTCTATGCATTCTATGCATAGAATGCATAGAAGGCAATCTATGTATTCTATGCATAGAATGCATAGAATACATAGAAGACATAGAATTATATGTATTCTATGCATAGAATGCATAGAATACATAGAAGACATAGAATTATATGTATTCTATGCATAGAATGCATAGAATACATAGAAGACATAGAATTATATGTATTCTATGCATAGAATGCATAGAATGCAATCTATGTATCCTATGCATAGAACGCATTGATTACATGGAATGCATAGAGTGCATAGAATGCATTCTATGTGATCAATGTATTCTATGCATAGAATGCATAAAATACATTGATTACATAAGATGCCTGCTATGTATTCAATGTATTCTATGTATTCTATGCACCGAATGCATAGAATGCAATCTATGTATTCTATGCATAGAGTGCATAGATTACATGGAATGCATTATATGCATTCTATGTCTTCTATGTCTTCTATGTATTCAATGTAATCTATGCATAGAATGCATAGAATGCAATCTAAGTATTCTATGCATAGAATGCATAGAATACATAGAAGACATAGAATTATATGTATTCTATGCATAGAATGCATAGAATACATAGAATACATAGAAGACATAGAATTATATGTATTCTATGCATAGAATGCATAGAATGCAATCTATGTATCCTATGCATAGAACGCATTGATTACATGGAATGCATAGAGTGCATAGAATGCATTCTATGTGATCAATGTATTCTATGCATAGAATGCATAAAATACATTGATTACCTACGATGCCTTCTATGGATTCAATGTATTCTATGTATTCTATGCACCGAATGCATAGAATGCAATATATGTATTTTATGTATTTTATGCATAGAACCCATAGATTACATGGAATGCATAGAGTGCATAGAATGCATTCTATGTGATCAATGTATTCTATGCATTCTATGCATAAAATGTATTCTATGCACCGAATGCATAGAATACATAGAATGGATAGATTACATGGAATGCATAGAGTGCATAGAGTGCATAGAGTGCATAGAGTGCAATCTATGTATTCTATGCATGGAATGCATAGATTGCACAGAATGCATTCTATGTCTTCTATGTCTTCGATGTCTTCTATGTATTCTATGCATAGAATGCATAGAATACATAGAAGACATAGAATTATATGTATTCTATGCATAGAATGCATAGAATGCAATCTATGTATTCTATGCATATAACGCATAGATTACATGGAATGCATAAACTGCATAGAATGCATACTATGTGATCAAGATATTCTATGCATAGAATGCAATATATGTATTATATGTATTCGATGCATAGAATGCATAGAATGCAATCTATGTATTCTATGCATAGGGTGCATAGATTGCACAGAATGCATTCTATGTCTTCTACTTGTATGTCTTCGATGTCTTCTATGTATTCTATGCATAGAATGCATAGAATGCATAGAAGACATAGGATTATATGTATTCTATGCATAGAATGCATATGATGCAATCTATGCGTATAACGCATAGATTACATGGAATGCATAAAGTGCATAGAATACATAAAAGACATAGAATTATATGTATTCTATGCATAGAATGCAATCTATGTATTCTATGCATAGAATGCAATCTATGTATTCTATGCATAGAATGCATAGATTGCATGGAATACATAGAATGCATAGAATGCAATCTATGTATTCTATGCATATAACGCATAGATTACATGGAATGCATAAAGCGCATAGAATGCATTCTATGTGATCAAGATATTCTATGCATAGAATGCAATATATGTATTATATGTATTCTATGCATAGAACCCATAGATTACACGGAATGCATAGAGTTCATAGAATGCATTCTATGTGATCAATGTATTCTATGCATTCTATGCATAAAATGTATTCTATGCACTGAATGCATAGAATACATAGAATGCATAGATTACATGGAATGCATAGAGTGCATAGAGTGCATAGAGTGCATAGAGTGCATAGAGTGCATAGAGTGCAATCTATGTATTCTATGTATTCTATGCATGGAATGCATAGAATACATAGAAGACATAGAATTATATGTATTCTATGCATAGAATGCATAGAATGCAATCTAGGTATTCTATGCATAGAACGCATAGATTACATGGAATGCATAGAGTGCATAGAATGCATTCTATGTGATCAATGTATTCTATGAATAGAATGCATAAAATACATTGATTACATACAATGCCTTATATGTAATCAATGTATTCTATGTATTCTATGCACCGAATGCATAGAATGCAATCTATGTATTCTATGCATAGAGTGCATAGATTACATGGAATGCATTATATGCATTCTATGTCTTCTATGTCTTCTATGTATTCAATGTATTCTATGCATAGAATGCATAGAAGGCAATCTATGTATTCTATGCATAGAATGCATAGAATACATAGAAGACATAGAATTATATGTATTCTATGCATAGAATGCATAGAATGTATAGAAGACATAGAATTATATGTATTCTATGCATAGAATGCATAGAATACATAGAAGACATAGAATTATATGTATTCTATGCATAGAATGCATAGAATGCAATCTATGTATCCTATGCATAGAACGCATTGATTACATGGAATGCATAGAGTGCATAGAATGCATTCTATGTGATCAATGTATTCTATGCATAGAATGCATAAAATACATTGATTACATAAGATGCCTGCTATGTATTCAATGTATTCTATGTATTCTATGCACCGAATGCATAGAATGCAATCTATGTATTCTATGCATAGAGTGCATAGATTACATGGAATGCATTATATGCATTCTATGTCTTCTATGTCTTCTATGTATTCAATGTAATCTATGCATAGAATGCATAGAATGCAATCTAAGTATTCTATGCATAGATTGCATAGAATACATAGAAGACATAGAATTATATGTATTCTATGCATAGAATGCATAGAATACATAGAATACATAGAAGACATAGAATTATATGTATTCTATGCATAGAATGCATAGAATGCAATCTATGTATCCTATGCATAGAACGCATTGATTACATGGAATGCATAGAGTGCATAGAATGCATTCTATGTGATCAATGTATTCTATGCATAGAATGCATAAAATACATTGATTACCTACGATGCCTTCTATGGATTCAATGTATTCTATGTATTCTATGCACCGAATGCATAGAATGCAATATATGTATTTTATGTATTTTATGCATAGAACCCATAGATTACATGGAATGCATAGAGTGCATAGAATGCATTCTATGTGATCAATGTATTCTATGCATTCTATGCATAAAATGTATTCTATGCACCGAATGCATAGAATACATAGAATGGATAGATTACATGGAATGCATAGAGTGCATAGAGTGCATAGAGTGCATAGAGTGCAATCTATGTATTCTATGCATGGAATGCATCGATTGCACAGAATGCATTCTATGTCTTCTATGTCTTCGATGTCTTCTATGTATTCTATGCATAGAATGCATAGAATACATAGAAGACATAGAATTATATGTATTCTATGCATAGAATGCATAGAATGCAATCTATGTATTCTATGCATATAACGCATAGATTACATGGAATGCATAAACTGCATAGAATGCATACTATGTGATCAAGATATTCTATGCATAGAATGCAATATATGTATTATATGTATTCGATGCATAGAATGCATAGAATGCAATCTATGTATTCTATGCATAGGGTGCATAGATTGCACAGAATGCATTCTATGTCTTCTACTTGTATGTCTTCGATGTCTTCTATGTATTCTATGCATAGAATGCATAGAATGCATAGAAGACATAGGATTATATGTATTCTATGCATTGCATATGATGCAATCTAGAATAGAATGCATAAAATACATTGATTACATACAATGCCTTCTATGTATTCAATGTATTCTATGTATTCTATGCACCGAATGCATAGAATGCAATCTATGTATTCTATGCATAGAGTGCATAGATTACATGGAATGCATTATATGCATTCTATGTTTTCTATGTCTTCTATGTATTCTATGCATTCTATGCATAGAATGCATAGATTGCATTCTATGTATTCTATGCATAGAATGCATAGAATACATAGAAGACATAGAATTATATGTATTCTATGCATAGAATGCATAGAATACATAGAAGACATAGAATTATATGTATTCTATGCATAGAATGCATAGAATACATAGAAGACATAGAATTATATGTATTCTATGCATAGAATGCATAGAATGCAATCTATGTATCCTATGCATAGAACGCATTGATTACATGGAATGCATAGAGTGCATAGAATGCATTCTATGTGATCAATGTATTCTATGCATAGAATGCATAAAATACATTGATTACATAAGATGCCTGCTATGTATTCAATGTATTCTATGTATTCTATGCACCGAATGCATAGAATGCAATCTATGTATTCTATGCATAGAGTGCATAGATTACATGGAATGCATTATATGCATTCTATGTCTTCTATGTCTTCTATGTATTCAATGTAATCTATGCATAGAATGCATAGAATGCAATCTAAGTATTCTATGCATAGAATGCATAGAATACATAGAAGACATAGAATTATATGTATTCTATGCATAGAATGCATAGAATACATAGAATACATAGAAGACATAGAATTATATGTATTCTATGCATAGAATGCATAGAATGCAATCTATGTATCCTATGCATAGAACGCATTGATTACATGGAATGCATAGAGTGCATAGAATGCATTCTATGTGATCAATGTATTCTATGCATAGAATGCATAAAATACATTGATTACCTACGATGCCTTCTATGGATTCAATGTATTCTATGTATTCTATGCACCGAATGCATAGAATGCAATATATGTATTTTATGTATTTTATGCATAGAACCCATAGATTACATGGAATGCATAGAGTGCATAGAATGCATTCTATGTGATCAATGTATTCTATGCATTCTATGCATAAAATGTATTCTATGCACCGAATGCATAGAATACATAGAATGGATAGATTACATGGAATGCATAGAGTGCATAGAGTGCATAGAGTGCATAGAGTGCAATCTATGTATTCTATGCATGGAATGCATAGATTGCACAGAATGCATTCTATGTCTTCTATGTCTTCGATGTCTTCTATGTATTCTATGCATAGAATGCATAGAATACATAGAAGACATAGAATTATATGTATTCTATGCATAGAATGCATAGAATGCAATCTATGTATTCTATGCATATAACGCATAGATTACATGGAATGCATAAACTGCATAGAATGCATACTATGTGATCAAGATATTCTATGCATAGAATGCAATATATGTATTATATGTATTCGATGCATAGAATGCATAGAATGCAATCTATGTATTCTATGCATAGGGTGCATAGATTGCACAGAATGCATTCTATGTCTTCTACTTGTATGTCTTCGATGTCTTCTATGTATTCTATGCATAGAATGCATAGAATGCATAGAAGACATAGGATTATATGTATTCTATGCATAGAATGCATATGATGCAATCTATGCGTATAACGCATAGATTACATGGAATGCATAAAGTGCATAGAATACATAAAAGACATAGAATTATATGTATTCTATGCATAGAATGCAATCTATGTATTCTATGCATAGAATGCAATCTATGTATTCTATGCATAGAATGCATAGATTGCATGGAATACATAGAATGCATAGAATGCAATCTATGTATTCTATGCATATAACGCATAGATTACATGGAATGCATAAAGCGCATAGAATGCATTCTATGTGATCAAGATATTCTATGCATAGAATGCAATATATGTATTATATGTATTCTATGCATAGAACCCATAGATTACACGGAATGCATAGAGTTCATAGAATGCATTCTATGTGATCAATGTATTCTATGCATTCTATGCATAAAATGTATTCTATGCACTGAATGCATAGAATACATAGAATGCATAGATTACATGGAATGCATAGAGTGCATAGAGTGCATAGAGTGCATAGAGTGCATAGAGTGCATAGATTGCACAGAATGCATTCTATGTCTTCTACTTGTATGTCTTCGATGTCTTCTATGTATTCTATGCATAGAATGCATAGAATGCATAGAAGACATAGGATTATATGTATTCTACGCATAGAATGCATATGATGCAATCTATGCGTATAACGCATAGATTACACGGAATGCATAAAGTGCATAGAATGCATTCTATGTGATCAATGTATTCTATGCATTCTATGCATAAAATGTATTCAATGCACCGAATGCATAGAATACATAGAATGCATAGATTACATGGAATGTATAGAGTGCATAGAGTGCATAGAGTGCAATCTATGTATTCTATGTATTCTATGCATGGAATGCATAGAATACATAGAAGACATAGAATTATGTATTCTATGCATAGAATGCAATCTATGTATTCTATGCATAGAACGCATAGATTACATGGAATGCATAGAGTGCATAGAATGCATTCTATGTGATCAATGTATTCTATGCATAGAATGCATAAAATACATTGATTACATACAATGCCTTCTATGTATTCGATGTATTCTATGTATTCTATGCACCGAATGCATAGAATGCAATCTATGTATTCTATGCATAGAGTGCATAGATCACATGGAATGCATTATATGCATTCTATGTCTTCTATGTCTTCTATGTCTTCTATGTATTCAATGTATTCTATGCATAGAATGCAATCTATGTATTCTATGCATAGAATGCATAGAATACATAGAAGACATAGAATTATATGTATTCTATGCATAGAATGCATAGAATACATAGAAGACATAGAATTATATGTATTCTATGCATAGGATGCATAGAATACATAGAATACATAGAAGACATAGAATTATATGTATTCTATGCATAGAATGCATAGAATGCAATCTATGTATCCTATGCATAGAACGCATTGATTACATGGAATGCATAGAGTGCATAGAATGCATTCTATGTGATCAATGTATTCTATGCATAGAATGCATAAAATACATTGATTACCTACGATGCCTTCTATGGATTCAATGTATTCTATGTATTCTATGCACCGAATGCATAGAATGCAATATATGTATTTTATGTATTTTATGCATAGAACCCATAGATTACATGGAATGCATAGAGTGCATAGAATGCATTCTATGTGATCAATGTATTCTATGCATTCTATGCATAAAATGTATTCTATGCACCGAATGCATAGAATACATAGAATGGATAGATTACATGGAATGCGTAGAGTGCATAGAGTGCATAGAGTGCATAGAGTGCAATCTATGTATTCTATGCATGGAATGCATCGATTGCACAGAATGCATTCTATGTCTTCTATGTCTTCGATGTCTTCTATGTATTCTATGCATAGAATGCATAGAATACATAGAAGACATAGAATTATATGTATTCTATGCATAGAATGCATAGAATGCAATCTATGTATTCTATGCATATAACGCATAGATTACATGGAATGCATAAACTGCATAGAATGCATACTATGTGATCAAGATATTCTATGCATAGAATGCAATATATGTATTATATGTATTCGATGCATAGAATGCATAGAATGCAATCTATGTATTCTATGCATAGGGTGCATAGATTGCACAGAATGCATTCTATGTCTTCTACTTGTATGTCTTCGATGTCTTCTATGTATTCTATGCATAGAATGCATAGAATGCATAGAAGACATAGGATTATATGTATTCTATGCATAGAATGCATATGATGCAATCTATGCGTATAACGCATAGATTACATGGAATGCATAAAGTGCATAGAATACATAAAAGACATAGAATTATATGTATTCTATGCATAGAATGCAATCTATGTATTCTATGCATAGAATGCAATCTATGTATTCTATGCATAGAATGCATAGATTGCATGGAATACATAGAATGCATAGAATGCAATCTATGTATTCTATGCATATAACGCATAGATTACATGGAATGCATAAAGCGCATAGAATGCATTCTATGTGATCAAGATATTCTATGCATAGAATGCAATATATGTATTATATGTATTCTATGCATAGAACCCATAGATTACACGGAATGCATAGAGTTCATAGAATGCATTCTATGTGATCAATGTATTCTATGCATTCTATGCATAAAATGTATTCTATGCATAGAATACATAGAATGCATAGATTACATGGAATGCATAGAGTGCATAGAGTGCATAGAGTGCATAGAGTGCATAGAGTGCATAGAGTGCATAGAGTGCAATCTATGTATTCTATGCATGGAATGCATAGAATGCAATCTATGTATTCTATGCATAGAATGCATAGAATACATAGAAGACATAGAATTATATGTATTCTATGCATAGAATGCATAGAATACATAGAAGACATAGGATTATATGTATTCTATGCATAGAATGCATATGATGCAATCTATGCGTATAACGCATAGATTACACGGAATGCATAAAGTGCATAGAATGCATTCTATGTGATCAATGTATTCTATGCATTCTATGCATAAAATGTATTCAATGCACCGAATGCATAGAATACATAGAATGCATAGATTACATGGAATGTATAGAGTGCATAGAGTGCATAGAGTGCAATCTATGTATTCTATGTATTCTATGCATGGAATGCATAGAATACATAGAAGACATAGAATTATGTATTCTATGCATAGAATGCAATCTATGTATTCTATGCATAGAACGCATAGATTACATGGAATGCATAGAGTGCATAGAATGCATTCTATGTGATCAATGTATTCTATGCATAGAATGCATAAAATACATTGATTACATACAATGCCTTCTATGTATTCGATGTATTCTATGTATTCTATGCACCGAATGCATAGAATGCAATCTATGTATTCTATGCATAGCGTGCATAGATTACATGGAATGCATTATATGCATTCTATGTCTTCTATGTCTTCTATGTATTCAATGTATTCTATGCATAGAATGCATAGAATGCAATCTATGCATTCTATGCATAGAATACATTGAATACATAGAAGACATAGAATTATATGTATTCTATGCATAGAATGCATAGAATGCAATCTATGCATCCTATGCATAGAACGCATTGATTACATGGAATGCATAGAGTGCATAGAATGCATTCTATGTGATCAATGTATTCTATGCATAGAATGCATAAAATACATTGATTTCATACGATGCCTTCTATGTATTCAATGTATTCTATGTATTCTATGCACTGAATGCATAGAATGCACTCTATGTATTCTATGCATAGAATGCATAGAATACATAGAAGACATAGAATTTATGTATTCTATGCATAGAATGCATAGAATACATAAAAGACATAGAATTATATGTATTCTATGCATAGAATGCAATCTATGTATTCTATGCATAGAATGCAATCTATGTATTCTATGCATAGAATGCATAGATTGCATGGAATACATAGAATGCATAGAATGCAATCTATGTATTCTATGCATATAACGCATAGATTACATGGAATGCATAAAGCGCATAGAATGCATTCTATGTGATCAAGATATTCTATGCATAGAATGCAATATATGTATTATATGTATTCTATGCATAGAACCCATAGATTACACGGAATGCATAGAGTTCATAGAATGCATTCTATGTGATCAATGTATTCTATGCATTCTATGCATAAAATGTATTCTATGCACTGAATGCATAGAATACATTGATCACATAGAATGCATTCTATGAACTCTATGCATTCCGTGTAATCTATGCATAAAATGTATTCTATGCACTGAATGCATAGAATACATAGAATGCATAGATTACATGGAATGCATAGAGTGCATAGAGTGCATAGAGTGCATAGAGTGCATAGAGTGCATAGAGTGCATAGAGTGCATAGAGTGCATAGAGTGCATAGAGTGCATAGAGTGCAATCTATGTATTCTATGTATTCTATGCATGGAATGCATAGAATACATAGAAGACATAGAATTATATGTATTCTATGCATAGAATGCATAGAATGCAATCTAGGTATTCTATGCATAGAACGCATAGATTACATGGAATGCATAGAGTGCATAGAATGCATTCTATGTGATCAATGTATTCTATGAATAGAATGCATAAAATACATTGATTACATACAATGCCTTATATGTATTCAATGTATTCTATGTATTCTATGCACCGAATGCATAGAATGCAATCTATGTATTCTATGCATAGAGTGCATAGATTACATGGAATGCATTATATGCATTCTATGTCTTCTATGTCTTCTATGTATTCAATGTATTCTATGCATAGAATGCATAGAAGGCAATCTATGTATTCTATGCATAGAATGCATAGAATACATAGAAGACATAGAATTATATGTATTCTATGCATAGAATGCATAGAATGTATAGAAGACATAGAATTATATGTATTCTATGCATAGAATGCATAGAATACATAGAAGACATAGAATTATATGTATTCTATGCATAGAATGCATAGAATGCAATCTATGTATCCTATGCATAGAACGCATTGATTACATGGAATGCATAGAGTGCATAGAATGCATTCTATGTGATCAATGTATTCTATGCATAGAATGCATAAAATACATTGATTACATAAGATGCCTGCTATGTATTCAATGTATTCTATGTATTCTATGCACCGAATGCATAGAATGCAATCTATGTATTCTATGCATAGAGTGCATAGATTACATGGAATGCATTATATGCATTCTATGTCTTCTATGTCTTCTATGTATTCAATGTAATCTATGCATAGAATGCATAGAATGCAATCTAAGTATTCTATGCATAGATTGCATAGAATACATAGAAGACATAGAATTATATGTATTCTATGCATAGAATGCATAGAATACATAGAATACATAGAAGACATAGAATTATATGTATTCTATGCATAGAATGCATAGAATGCAATCTATGTATCCTATGCATAGAACGCATTGATTACATGGAATGCATAGAGTGCATAGAATGCATTCTATGTGATCAATGTATTCTATGCATAGAATGCATAAAATACATTGATTACCTACGATGCCTTCTATGGATTCAATGTATTCTATGTATTCTATGCACCGAATGCATAGAATGCAATATATGTATTTTATGTATTTTATGCATAGAACCCATAGATTACATGGAATGCATAGAGTGCATAGAATGCATTCTATGTGATCAATGTATTCTATGCATTCTATGCATAAAATGTATTCTATGCACCGAATGCATAGAATACATAGAATGGATAGATTACATGGAATGCATAGAGTGCATAGAGTGCATAGAGTGCATAGAGTGCAATCTATGTATTCTATGCATGGAATGCATCGATTGCACAGAATGCATTCTATGTCTTCTATGTCTTCGATGTCTTCTATGTATTCTATGCATAGAATGCATAGAATACATAGAAGACATAGAATTATATGTATTCTATGCATAGAATGCATAGAATGCAATCTATGTATTCTATGCATATAACGCATAGATTACATGGAATGCATAAACTGCATAGAATGCATACTATGTGATCAAGATATTCTATGCATAGAATGCAATATATGTATTATATGTATTCGATGCATAGAATGCATAGAATGCAATCTATGTATTCTATGCATAGGGTGCATAGATTGCACAGAATGCATTCTATGTCTTCTACTTGTATGTCTTCGATGTCTTCTATGTATTCTATGCATAGAATGCATAGAATGCATAGAAGACATAGGATTATATGTATTCTATGCATTGCATATGATGCAATCTAGAATAGAATGCATAAAATACATTGATTACATACAATGCCTTCTATGTATTCAATGTATTCTATGTATTCTATGCACCGAATGCATAGAATGCAATCTATGTATTCTATGCATAGAGTGCATAGATTACATGGAATGCATTATATGCATTCTATGTTTTCTATGTCTTCTATGTATTCAATGCATTCTATGCATAGAATGCATAGAAGGCAATCTATGTATTCTATGCATAGAATGCATAGAATACATAGAAGACATAGAATTATATGTATTCTATGCATAGAATGCATAGAATACATAGAAGACATAGAATTATATGTATTCTATGCATAGAATGCATAGAATACATAGAAGACATAGAATTATATGTATTCTATGCATAGAATGCATAGAATGCAATCTATGTATCCTATGCATAGAACGCATTGATTACATGGAATGCATAGAGTGCATAGAATGCATTCTATGTGATCAATGTATTCTATGCATAGAATGCATAAAATACATTGATTACATAAGATGCCTGCTATGTATTCAATGTATTCTATGTATTCTATGCACCGAATGCATAGAATGCAATCTATGTATTCTATGCATAGAGTGCATAGATTACATGGAATGCATTATATGCATTCTATGTCTTCTATGTCTTCTATGTATTCAATGTAATCTATGCATAGAATGCATAGAATGCAATCTAAGTATTCTATGCATAGAATGCATAGAATACATAGAAGACATAGAATTATATGTATTCTATGCATAGAATGCATAGAATACATAGAATACATAGAAGACATAGAATTATATGTATTCTATGCATAGAATGCATAGAATGCAATCTATGTATCCTATGCATAGAACGCATTGATTACATGGAATGCATAGAGTGCATAGAATGCATTCTATGTGATCAATGTATTCTATGCATAGAATGCATAAAATACATTGATTACCTACGATGCCTTCTATGGATTCAATGTATTCTATGTATTCTATGCACCGAATGCATAGAATGCAATATATGTATTTTATGTATTTTATGCATAGAACCCATAGATTACATGGAATGCATAGAGTGCATAGAATGCATTCTATGTGATCAATGTATTCTATGCATTCTATGCATAAAATGTATTCTATGCACCGAATGCATAGAATACATAGAATGGATAGATTACATGGAATGCATAGAGTGCATAGAGTGCATAGAGTGCATAGAGTGCAATCTATGTATTCTATGCATGGAATGCATAGATTGCACAGAATGCATTCTATGTCTTCTATGTCTTCGATGTCTTCTATGTATTCTATGCATAGAATGCATAGAATACATAGAAGACATAGAATTATATGTATTCTATGCATAGAATGCATAGAATGCAATCTATGTATTCTATGCATATAACGCATAGATTACATGGAATGCATAAACTGCATAGAATGCATACTATGTGATCAAGATATTCTATGCATAGAATGCAATATATGTATTATATGTATTCGATGCATAGAATGCATAGAATGCAATCTATGTATTCTATGCATAGGGTGCATAGATTGCACAGAATGCATTCTATGTCTTCTACTTGTATGTCTTCGATGTCTTCTATGTATTCTATGCATAGAATGCATAGAATGCATAGAATACATAGAAGACATAGAATTATATGTATTCTATGCATAGAATGCATAGAATACATAGAAGACCTAGATTACATGGAATGCATAGAGTGCATAGAGTGCATAGAGTGCATAGAGTGCATAGAGTGCATAGAGTGCATAGAGTGCATAGATTGCACAGAATGCATTCTATGTCTTCTATGTCTTCGATGTCTTCTATGTATTCTATGCATAGAATGCATAGAATGCATAGAAGACATAGGATTATATGTATTCTATGCATAGAATGCATATGATGCAATCTATGCATATAACGCATAGATTACATGGAATGCATTCTATGTGATCAATGTATTCTATGCATTCTATGCATAAAGTGTATTCAATGCACCGAATGCATAGAATACATAGAATGCATAGATTACATGGAATGCATAGAGTGCATAGAGTGCATAGAGTGCATAGAGTGCAATCTATGTATTCTATGTATTCTATGCATGGAATGCATAGAATACATAGAAGACATAGATTACATGGAATGCATAGAGTGCATAGAGTGCATAGAGTGCAATCTATGTATTCTATGTATTCTATGCATGGAATGCATAGAATACATAGAAGACATAGAATTATATGTATTCTATGCATAGAATGCATAGAATACATAGAAGACATAGATTACATGGAATGCATAGAGTGCATAGAGTGCATAGAGTGCAATCTATGTATTCTATGTATTCTATGCATAGAATGCATAGAATGCATAGAATGCATAGAAGACATAGGATTATATGTATTCTATGCATAGAATGCATATGATGCAATCTATGCGTATAACGCATAGATTACACGGAATGCATAAAGTGCATAGAATGCATTCTATGTGATCAATGTATTCTATGCATTCTATGCATAAAATGTATTCAATGCACCCAATGCATAGAATACATAGAATGCATAGATTACATGGAATGTATAGAGTGCATAGAGTGCATAGAGTGCAATCTATGTATTCTATGTATTCTATGCATGGAATGCATAGAATACATAGAAGACATAGAATTATGTATTCTATGCATAGAATGCAATCTATATATTCTATGCATAGAACGCATAGATTACATGGAATGCATAGAGTGCATAGAATGCATTCTATGTGATCAATGTATTCTATGCATAGAATGCATAAAATACATTGATTACATACAATGCCTTCTATGTATTCGATGTATTCTATGTATTCTATGCACCGAATGCATAGAATGCAATCTATGTATTCTATGCATAGAGTGCATAGATCACATGGAATGCATTATATGCATTCTATGTCTTCTATGTCTTCTATGTCTTCTATGTATTCAATGTATTCTATGCATAGAATGCAATCTATGTATTCTATGCATAGAATGCGTAGAATACATAGAAGACATAGAATTATATGTATTCTATGCATAGAATGCATAGAATGCAATCTATGTATCCTATGCATAGAACGCATTGATTACATGGAATGCATAGAGTGCATAGAATGCATTCTATGTGATCAATGTATTCTATGCATAGAATGCATAAAATACATTGATTTCATACGATGCCTTCTATGTATTCAATGTATTCTATGTATTCTATGCACTGAATGCATAGAATGCAATCTATGTATTCTATGCATAGAGTGCATAGATCACATGGAATGCATTATATGCATTCTATGTCTTCTATGTCTTCTATCTTCTATGTATTCAATGTATTCTATGCATAGAATGCATAGAAGACATAGAAGACATAGAATTATATGTATTCTATGCATAGAATGCATTGAATGCAATCTATGTATCCTATGCATAGAACGCATTGATTACATGGAATGCATAGAGTGCATAGAATGCATTCTATGTGATCAATGTATTCTATGCATAGAATGCATAAAATACATTGATTACCTACGATGCCTTCTATGGATTCAATGTATTCTATGTATTCTATGCACCGAATGCATAGAATGCAATCTATGTATTCTATGCATAGAGTGCATAGATTACATGGAATGCATTATATGCATTCTATGTCTTCTATGTCTTCTATGTATTCAATGTATTCTATGCATAGAATGCATAGAAGGCAATCTATGTATTCTATGCATAGAATGCATAGAATACATAGAAGACATAGAATTATATGTATTCTATGCATAGAATGCATAGAATACATAGAAGACATAGAATTATATGTATTCTATGCATAGAATGCATAGAATACATAGAAGACATAGAATTATATGTATTCTATGCGTAGAATGCATAGAATGCAATCTATGTATCCTATGCATAGAACGCATTGATTACATGGAATGCATAGCGTGCATAGAATGCATTCTATGTGATCAATGTATTCTATGCATAGAATGCATAAAATACATTGATTACATAAGATGCCTGCTATGTATTCAATGTATTCTATGTATTCTATGCACCGAATGCATAGAATGCAATCTATGTATTCTATGCATAGAGTGCATAGATTACATGGAATGCATTATATGCATTCTATGTCTTCTATGTCTTCTATGTATTCAATGTAATCTATGCATAGAATGCATAGAATGCAATCTAAGTATTCTATGCATAGAATGCATAGAATACATAGAAGACATAGAATTATATGTATTCTATGCATAGAATGCATAGAATACATAGAATACATAGAAGACATAGAATTATATGTATTCTATGCATAGAATGCATAGAATGCAATCTATGTATCCTATGCATAGAACGCATTGATTACATGGAATGCATAGAGTGCATAGAATGCATTCTATGTGATCAATGTATTCTATGCATAGAATGCATAAAATACATTGATTACCTACGATGCCTTCTATGGATTCAATGTATTCTATGTATTCTATGCACCGAATGCATAGAATGCAATATATGTATTTTATGTATTTTATGCATAGAACCCATAGATTACATGGAATGCATAGAGTGCATAGAATGCATTCTATGTGATCAATGTATTCTATGCATTCTATGGATCAAATGTATTCTATGCACCGAATGCATAGAATACATAGAATGGATAGATTACATGGAATGCATAGAGTGCATAGAGTGCATAGAGTGCATAGAGTGCAATCTATGTATTCTATGCATGGAATGCATCGATTGCACAGAATGCATTCTATGTCTTCTATGTCTTCGATGTCTTCTATGTATTCTATGCATAGAATGCATAGAATACATACAAGACATAGAATTATATGTATTCTATGCATAGAATGCATAGAATGCAATCTATGTATTCTATGCATATAACGCATAGATTACATGGGATGCATAAACTGCATAGAATGCATACTATGTGATCAAGATATTCTATGCATAGAATGCAATATATGTATTATATGTATTCGATGCATAGAATGCATAGAATGCAATCTATGTATTCTATGCATAGGGTGCATAGATTGCACAGAATGCATTCTATGTCTTCTACTTGTATGTCTTCGATGTCTTCTATGTATTCTATGCATAGAATGCGTAGAATGCATAGAAGACATAGGATTATATGTATTCTATGCATAGAATGCATATGATGCAATCTATGCGTATAACGCATAGATTACATGGAATGCATAAAGTGCATAGAATACATAAAAGACATAGAATTATACGTATTCTATGCATAGAATGCAATCTATGTATTCTATGCATAGAATGCAATCTATGTATTCTATGCATAGAATGCATAGATTGCATGGAATACATAGAATGCATAGAATGCAATCTATGTATTCTATGCATATAACGCATAGATTACATGGAATGCATAAAGCGCATAGAATGCATTCTATGTGATCAAGATATTCTATGCATAGAATGCAATATATGTATTATATGTATTCTATGCATAGAACCCATAGATTACACGGAATGCATAGAGTTCATAGAATGCATTCTATGTGATCAATGTATTCTATGCATTCTATGCATAAAATGTATTCTATGCATAGAATACATAGAATGCATAGATTACATGGAATGCATAGAGTGCATAGAGTGCATAGAGTGCATAGAGTGCATAGAGTGCATAGAGTGCATAGAGTGCATAGAGTGCATAGAGTGCATAGAGTGCATAGAGTGCATAGAGTGCAATCTATGTATTCTATGCATGGAATGCATAGATTGCACAGAATGCATTCTATGTCTTCTATGTCTTCGATGTCTTCTATGTATTCTATGCATAGAATGCATAGAATACATAGAAGACATAGAATTATATGTATTCTATGCATAGAATGCATAGAATGCAATCTATGTATTCTATGCATAGATTGCATGGAATGCATAGAATGCATTGATTGCAATCTATGTATTCTATGCATATAACGCATAGATTACATGGAATGCATAAACTGCATAGAATGCATTCTATGTGATCAAGATATTCTATGCATAGAATGCAATATATGAATTATATGTATTCGATGCATAGAATGCATAGAATGCAATCTATGTATTCTATGCATAGAATGCATAGAATGCATAGAAGACATAGGATTATGTGTATTCTATGCATAGAATGCATATGATGCAATCTATGCATATAACGCATAGATTACATGGAATGCATTCTATGTGATCAATGTATTCTATGCATTCTATGCATAAAGTGTATTTAATGCACCGAATGCATAGAATACATAGAATGCATAGATTACATGGAATGCATAGAGTGCATAGAGTGCAATCTATGTATTCTATGTATTCTATGCATGGAATGCATAGAATGCAATCTATGTATTCTATGCATAGAATGCATAGAATACATAGAAGACATAGAATTATATGTATTCTATGCATAGAATGCATAGAATACATAGAAGACATAGATTACATGGAATGCATAGAGTGCATAGAGTGCATAGAGTGCATAGAGTGCATAGAGTGCATAGATTGCACAGAATGCATTCTATGTCTTCTATGTCTTCGATGTCTTCTATGTATTCTATGCATAGAATGCATAGAATGCATAGAAGACATAGGATTATATGTATTCTATGCATAGAATGCATATGATGCAATCTATGCATATAACGCATAGATTACATGGAATGCATTCTATGTGATCAATGTATTCTATGCATTCTATGCATAAAGTGTATTCAATGCACCGAATGCATAGAATACATAGAATGCATAGATTACATGGAATGCATAGAGTGCATAGAGTGCATAGAGTGCATAGAGTGCAATCTATGTATTCTATGTATTCTATGCATGGAATGCATAGAATACATAGAAGACATAGATTACATGGAATGCATAGAGTGCATAGAGTGCATAGAGTGCAATCTATGTATTCTATGTATTCTATGCATAGAATGCATAGAATGCATAGAATGCATAGAAGACATAGGATTATATGTATTCTATGCATAGAATGCATATGATGCAATCTATGCGTATAACGCATAGATTACACGGAATGCATAAAGTGCATAGAATGCATTCTATGTGATCAATGTATTCTATGCATTCTATGCATAAAATGTATTCAATGCACCGAATGCATAGAATACATAGAATGCATAGATTACATGGAATGTATAGAGTGCATAGAGTGCATAGAGTGCAATCTATGTATTCTATGTATTCTATGCATGGAATGCATAGAATACATAGAAGACATAGAATTATGTATTCTATGCATAGAATGCAATCTATATATTCTATGCATAGAACGCATAGATTACATGGAATGCATAGAGTGCATAGAATGCATTCTATGTGATCAATGTATTCTATGCATAGAATGCATAAAATACATTGATTACATACAATGCCTTCTATGTATTCGATGTATTCTATGTATTCTATGCACCGAATGCATAGAATGCAATCTATGTATTCTATGCATAGAGTGCATAGATTACATGGAATGCATTATATGCATTCTATGTCTTCTATGTCTTCTATGTATTCAATGTATTCTATGCATAGAATGCATAGAATGCAATCTATGTATTCTATGCATAGAATGCATAGAATACATAGAAGACATAGAATTATATGTATTCTATGCATAGAATGCATAGAATGCAATCTATGCATCCTATGCATAGAACGCATTGATTACATGGAATGCATAGAGTG
This sequence comes from Bugulina stolonifera, assembly GCA_935421135.1. Taxonomy (NCBI): domain Eukaryota; kingdom Metazoa; phylum Bryozoa; class Gymnolaemata; order Cheilostomatida; family Bugulidae; genus Bugulina; species Bugulina stolonifera. The sequence goes on along the minus strand of OW285197.1, from coordinate 795,612 downwards.
CATAGAATGCATTCTATGTGATCAATGTATTCTATGCATAGAATGCATAAAATACATTGATTTCATACGATGCCTTCTATGTATTCAATGTATTCTATGTATTCTATGCACTGAATGCATAGAATGCACTCTATGTATTCTATGCATAGAATGCATAGAATACATAGAAGACATAGAATTTATGTATTCTATGCATAGAATGCATAGAATACATAAAAGACATAGAATGATATGTATTCTATGCATAGAATGCAATCTATGTATTCTATGCATAGAATGCAATCTATGTATTCTATGCATAGAATGCATAGATTGCATGGAATACATAGAATGCATAGAATGCAATCTATGTATTCTATGCATATAACGCATAGATTACATGGAATGCATAAAGCGCATAGAATGCATTCTATGTGATCAAGATATTCTATGCATAGAATGCAATATATGTATTATATGTATTCTATGCATAGAACCCATAGATTACACGGAATGCATAGAGTTCATAGAATGCATTCTATGTGATCAATGTATTCTATGCATTCTATGCATAAAATGTATTCTATGCACTGAATGCATAGAATACATTGATCACATAGAATGCATTCTATGAACTCTATGCATTCCGTGTAATCTATGCATAAAATGTATTCTATGCACTGAATGCATAGAATACATAGAATGCATAGATTACATGGAATGCATAGAGTGCATAGAGTGCATAGAGTGCATAGAGTGCATAGAGTGCATAGAGTGCATAGAGTGCATAGAGTGCAATCTATGTATTCTATGTATTCTATGCATGGAATGCATAGAATACATAGAAGACATAGAATTATATGTATTCTATGCATAGAATGCATAGAATGCAATCTAGGTATTCTATGCATAGAACGCATAGATTACATGGAATGCATAGAGTGCATAGAATGCATTCTATGTGATCAATGTATTCTATGAATAGAATGCATAAAATACATTGATTACATACAATGCCTTCTATGTATTCAATGTATTCTATGTATTCTATGCACCGAATGCATAGAATGCAATCTATGTATTCTATGCATAGAGTGCATAGATTACATGGAATGCATTATATGCATTCTATGTCTTCTATGTCTTCTATGTATTCAATGTATTCTATGCATAGAATGCATAGAAGGCAATCTATGTATTCTATGCATAGAATGCATAGAATACATAGAAGACATAGAATTATATGTATTCTATGCATAGAATGCATAGAATACATAGAAGACATAGAATTATATGTATTCTATGCATAGAATGCATAGAATACATAGAAGACATAGAATTATATGTATTCTATGCATAGAATGCATAGAATGCAATCTATGTATCCTATGCATAGAACGCATTGATTACATGGAATGCATAGAGTGCATAGAATGCATTCTATGTGATCAATGTATTCTATGCATAGAATGCATAAAATACATTGATTACATAAGATGCCTGCTATGTATTCAATGTATTCTATGTATTCTATGCACCGAATGCATAGAATGCAATCTATGTATTCTATGCATAGAGTGCATAGATTACATGGAATGCATTATATGCATTCTATGTCTTCTATGTCTTCTATGTATTCAATGTAATCTATGCATAGAATGCATAGAATGCAATCTAAGTATTCTATGCATAGATTGCATAGAATACATAGAAGACATAGAATTATATGTATTCTATGCATAGAATGCATAGAATACATAGAATACATAGAAGACATAGAATTATATGTATTCTATGCATAGAATGCATAGAATGCAATCTATGTATCCTATGCATAGAACGCATTGATTACATGGAATGCATAGAGTGCATAGAATGCATTCTATGTGATCAATGTATTCTATGCATAGAATGCATAAAATACATTGATTACCTACGATGCCTTCTATGGATTCAATGTATTCTATGTATTCTATGCACCGAATGCATAGAATGCAATATATGTATTTTATGTATTTTATGCATAGAACCCATAGATTACATGGAATGCATAGAGTGCATAGAATGCATTCTATGTGATCAATGTATTCTATGCATTCTATGGATAAAATGTATTCTATGCACCGAATGCATAGAATACATAGAATGGATAGATTACATGGAATGCATAGAGTGCATAGAGTGCATAGAGTGCATAGAGTGCAATCTATGTATTCTATGCATGGAATGCATCGATTGCACAGAATGCATTCTATGTCTTCTATGTCTTCGATGTCTTCTATGTATTCTATGCATAGAATGCATAGAATACATACAAGACATAGAATTATATGTATTCTATGCATAGAATGCATAGAATGCAATCTATGTATTCTATGCATATAACGCATAGATTACATGGGATGCATAAACTGCATAGAATGCATACTATGTGATCAAGATATTCTATGCATAGAATGCAATATATGTATTATATGTATTCGATGCATAGAATGCATAGAATGCAATCTATGTATTCTATGCATAGGGTGCATAGATTGCACAGAATGCATTCTATGTCTTCTACTTGTATGTCTTCGATGTCTTCTATGTATTCTATGCATAGAATGCGTAGAATGCATAGAAGACATAGGATTATATGTATTCTATGCATAGAATGCATATGATGCAATCTATGCGTATAACGCATAGATTACATGGAATGCATAAAGTGCATAGAATACATAAAAGACATAGAATTATACGTATTCTATGCATAGAATGCAATCTATGTATTCTATGCATAGAATGCAATCTATGTATTCTATGCATAGAATGCATAGATTGCATGGAATACATAGAATGCATAGAATGCAATCTATGTATTCTATGCATATAACGCATAGATTACATGGAATGCATAAAGCGCATAGAATGCATTCTATGTGATCAAGATATTCTATGCATAGAATGCAATATATGTATTATATGTATTCTATGCATAGAACCCATAGATTACACGGAATGCATAGAGTTCATAGAATGCATTCTATGTGATCAATGTATTCTATGCATTCTATGCATAAAATGTATTCTATGCATAGAATACATAGAATGCATAGATTACATGGAATGCATAGAGTGCATAGAGTGCATAGAGTGCATAGAGTGCATAGAGTGCATAGAGTGCATAGAGTGCATAGAGTGCATAGAGTGCATAGAGTGCATAGAGTGCATAGAGTGCAATCTATGTATTCTATGCATGGAATGCATAGATTGCACAGAATGCATTCTATGTCTTCTATGTCTTCGATGTCTTCTATGTATTCTATGCATAGAATGCATAGAATACATAGAAGACATAGAATTATATGTATTCTATGCATAGAATGCATAGAATGCAATCTATGTATTCTATGCATAGATTGCATGGAATGCATAGAATGCATTGATTGCAATCTATGTATTCTATGCATATAACGCATAGATTACATGGAATGCATAAACTGCATAGAATGCATTCTATGTGATCAAGATATTCTATGCATAGAATGCAATATATGAATTATATGTATTCGATGCATAGAATGCATAGAATGCAATCTATGTATTCTATGCATAGAATGCATAGAATGCATAGAAGACATAGGATTATGTGTATTCTATGCATAGAATGCATATGATGCAATCTATGCATATAACGCATAGATTACATGGAATGCATTCTATGTGATCAATGTATTCTATGCATTCTATGCATAAAGTGTATTTAATGCACCGAATGCATAGAATACATAGAATGCATCGATTACATGTAATGCATAGAGTTTCTAGAGTGCAATCTATGTATTCTATGTATTCTATGCATAGAATGCATAGAATGCAATCTATGTATTCTATGCATAGAATGGATAGAATACATAGAAGACATAGAATTATATGTATTCTATGCATAGAATGCATAGAATACATAGAAGACATAGATTACATGGAATGCATAGAGTGCATAGAGTGCATAGAGTGCATAGAGTGCATAGAGTGCATAGAGTGCATAGATTGCACAGAATGCATTCTATGTCTTCTATGTCTTCGATGTCTTCTATGTATTCTATGCATAGAATGCATAGAATGCATAGAAGACATAGGATTATATGTATTCTATGCATAGAATGCATATGATGCAATCTATGCATATAACGCATAGATTACATGGAATGCATTCTATGTGATCAATGTATTCTATGCATTCTATGCATAAAGTGTATTCAATGCACCGAATGCATAGAATACATAGAATGCATAGATTACATGGAATGCATAGAGTGCATAGAGTGCATAGAGTGCATAGAGTGCAATCTATGTATTCTATGTATTCTATGCATGGAATGCATAGAATACATAGAAGACATAGATTACATGGAATGCATAGAGTGCATAGAGTGCATAGAGTGCAATCTATGTATTCTATGTATTCTATGCATAGAATGCATAGAATGCATAGAATGCATAGAAGACATAGGATTATATGTATTCTATGCATAGAATGCATATGATGCAATCTATGCGTATAACGCATAGATTACACGGAATGCATAAAGTGCATAGAATGCATTCTATGTGATCAATGTATTCTATGCATTCTATGCATAAAATGTATTCAATGCACCGAATGCATAGAATACATAGAATGCATAGATTACATGGAATGTATAGAGTGCATAGAGTGCATAGAGTGCAATCTATGTATTCTATGTATTCTATGCATGGAATGCATAGAATACATAGAAGACATAGAATTATGTATTCTATGCATAGAATGCAATCTATATATTCTATGCATAGAACGCATAGATTACATGGAATGCATAGAGTGCATAGAATGCATTCTATGTGATCAATGTATTCTATGCATAGAATGCATAAAATACATTGATTACATACAATGCCTTCTATGTATTCGATGTATTCTATGTATTCTATGCACCGAATGCATAGAATGCAATCTATGTATTCTATGCATAGAGTGCATAGATTACATGGAATGCATTATATGCATTCTATGTCTTCTATGTCTTCTATGTATTCAATGTATTCTATGCATAGAATGCATAGAATGCAATCTATGTATTCTATGCATAGAATGCATAGAATACATAGAAGACATAGAATTATATGTATTCTATGCATAGAATGCATAGAATGCAATCTATGCATCCTATGCATAGAACGCATTGATTACATGGAATGCATAGAGTGCATAGAATGCATTCTATGTGATCAATGTATTCTATGCATAGAATGCATAAAATACATTGATTTCATACGATGCCTTCTATGTATTCAATGTATTCTATGTATTCTATGCACTGAATGCATAGAATGCACTCTATGTATTCTATGCATAGAATGCATAGAATACATAGAAGACATAGAATTTATGTATTCTATGCATAGAATGCATAGAATACATAAAAGACATAGAATGATATGTATTCTATGCATAGAATGCAATCTATGTATTCTATGCATAGAATGCAATCTATGTATTCTATGCATAGAATGCATAGATTGCATGGAATACATAGAATGCATAGAATGCAATCTATGTATTCTATGCATATAACGCATAGATTACATGGAATGCATAAAGCGCATAGAATGCATTCTATGTGATCAAGATATTCTATGCATAGAATGCAATATATGTATTATATGTATTCTATGCATAGAACCCATAGATTACACGGAATGCATAGAGTTCATAGAATGCATTCTATGTGATCAATGTATTCTATGCATTCTATGCATAAAATGTATTCTATGCACTGAATGCATAGAATACATTGATCACATAGAATGCATTCTATGAACTCTATGCATTCCATGTAATCTATGCATAAAATGTATTCTATGCACTGAATGCATAGAATACATAGAATGCATAGATTACATGGAATGCATAGAGTGCATAGAGTGCATAGAGTGCATAGAGTGCATAGAGTGCATAGAGTGCATAGAGTGCATAGAGTGCATAGAGTGCAATCTATGTATTCTATGTATTCTATGCATGGAATGCATAGAATACATAGAAGACATAGAATTATATGTATTCTATGCATAGAATGCATAGAATGCAATCTAGGTATTCTATGCATAGAACGCATAGATTACATGGAATGCATAGAGTGCATAGAATGCATTCTATGTGATCAATGTATTCTATGAATAGAATGCATAAAATACATTGATTACATACAATGCCTTCTATGTATTCAATGTATTCTATGTATTCTATGCACCGAATGCATAGAATGCAATCTATGTATTCTATGCATAGAGTGCATAGATTACATGGAATGCATTATATGCATTCTATGTCTTCTATGTCTTCTATGTATTCAATGTATTCTATGCATAGAATGCATAGAAGGCAATCTATGTATTCTATGCATAGAATGCATAGAATACATAGAAGACATAGAATTATATGTATTCTATGCATAGAATGCATAGAATACATAGAAGACATAGAATTATATGTATTCTATGCATAGAATGCATAGAATACATAGAAGACATAGAATTATATGTATTCTATGCATAGAATGCATAGAATGCAATCTATGTATCCTATGCATAGAACGCATTGATTACATGGAATGCATAGAGTGCATAGAATGCATTCTATGTGATCAATGTATTCTATGCATAGAATGCATAAAATACATTGATTACATAAGATGCCTGCTATGTATTCAATGTATTCTATGTATTCTATGCACCGAATGCATAGAATGCAATCTATGTATTCTATGCATAGAGTGCATAGATTACATGGAATGCATTATATGCATTCTATGTCTTCTATGTCTTCTATGTATTCAATGTAATCTATGCATAGAATGCATAGAATGCAATCTAAGTATTCTATGCATAGATTGCATAGAATACATAGAAGACATAGAATTATATGTATTCTATGCATAGAATGCATAGAATACATAGAATACATAGAAGACATAGAATTATATGTATTCTATGCATAGAATGCATAGAATGCAATCTATGTATCCTATGCATAGAACGCATTGATTACATGGAATGCATAGAGTGCATAGAATGCATTCTATGTGATCAATGTATTCTATGCATAGAATGCATAAAATACATTGATTACCTACGATGCCTTCTATGGATTCAATGTATTCTATGTATTCTATGCACCGAATGCATAGAATGCAATATATGTATTTCATGTATTTTATGCATAGAACCCATAGATTACATGGAATGCATAGAGTGCATAGAATGCATTCTATGTGATCAATGTATTCTATGCATTCTATGCATAAAATGTATTCTATGCACCGAATGCATAGAATACATAGAATGGATAGATTACATGGAATGCATAGAGTGCATAGAGTGCATAGAGTGCATAGAGTGCAATCTATGTATTCTATGCATGGAATGCATCGATTGCACAGAATGCATTCTATGTCTTCGATGTCTTCTATGTATTCTATGCATAGAATGCATAGAATACATAGAAGACATAGAATTATATGTATTCTATGCATAGAATGCATAGAATGCAATCTATGTATTCTATGCATATAACGCATAGATTACATGGAATGCATAAACTGCATAGAATGCATACTATGTGATCAAGATATTCTATGCATAGAATGCAATATATGTATTATATGTATTCGATGCATAGAATGCATAGAATGCAATCTATGTATTCTATGCATAGGGTGCATAGATTGCACAGAATGCATTCTATGTCTTCTACTTGTATGTCTTCGATGTCTTCTATGTATTCTATGCATAGAATGCATAGAATGCATAGAAGACATAGGATTATATGTATTCTATGCATAGAATGCATATGATGCAATCTATGCGTATAACGCATAGATTACATGGAATGCATAAAGTGCATAGAATACATAAAAGACATAGAAATATATGTATTCTATGCATAGAATGCAATCTATGTATTCTATGCATAGAATGCAATCTATGTATTCTATGCATAGAATGCATAGATTGCATGGAATACATAGAATGCATAGAATGCAATCTATGTATTCTATGCATGGAATGCATCGATTGCACAGAATGCATTCTATGTCTTCGATGTCTTCTATGTATTCTATGCATAGAATGCATAGAATACATAGAAGACATAGAATTATATGTATTCTATGCATAGAATGCATAGAATGCAATCTATGTATTCTATGCATATAACGCATAGATTACATGGAATGCATAAACTGCATAGAATGCATACTATGTGATCAAGATATTCTATGCATAGAATGCAATATATGTATTATATGTATTCGATGCATAGAATGCATAGAATGCAATCTATGTATTCTATGCATAGGGTGCATAGATTGCACAGAATGCATTCTATGTCTTCTACTTGTATGTCTTCGATGTCTTCTATGTATTCTATGCATAGAATGCATAGAATGCATAGAAGACATAGGATTATATGTATTCTATGCATAGAATGCATATGATGCAATCTATGCGTATAACGCATAGATTACATGGAATGCATAAAGTGCATAGAATACATAAAAGACATAGAAATATATGTATTCTATGCATAGAATGCAATCTATGTATTCTATGCATAGAATGCAATCTATGTATTCTATGCATAGAATGCATAGATTGCATGGAATACATAGAATGCATAGAATGCAATCTATGTATTCTATGCATATAACGCATAGATTACATGGAATGCATAAAGCGCATAGAATGCATTCTATGTGATCAAGATATTCTATGCATAGAATGCAATATATGTATTATATGTATTCTATGCATAGAACCCATAGATTACACGGAATGCATAGAGTTCATAGAATGCATTCTATGTGATCAATGTATTCTATGCATTCTATGCATAAAATGTATTCTATGCATAGAATACATAGAATGCATAGATTACATGGAATGCATAGAGTGCATAGAGTGCATAGAGTGCATAGAGTGCATAGAGTGCATAGAGTGCATAGAGTGCATAGAGTGCATAGAGTGCATAGAGTGCAATCTATGTATTCTATGCATGGAATGCATAGATTGCACAGAATGCATTCTATGTCTTCTATGTCTTCGATGTCTTCTATGTATTCTATGCATAGAATGCATAGAATACATAGAAGACATAGAATTATATGTATTCTATGCATAGAATGCATAGAATGCAATCTATGTATTCTATGCATAGATTGCATGGAATGCATAGAATGCATTGATTGCAATCTATGTATTCTATGCATATAACGCATAGATTACATGGAATGCATAAACTGCATAGAATGCATTCTATGTGATCAAGATATTCTATGCATAGAATGCAATATATGAATTATATGTATTCGATGCATGGAATGCATAGAATGCAATCTATGTATTCTATGCATAGAATGCATAGAATGCATAGAAGACATAGGATTATGTGTATTCTATGCATAGAATGCATATGATGCAATCTATGCATATAACGCATAGATTACATGGAATGCATTCTATGTGATCAATGTATTCTATGCATTCTATGCATAAAGTGTATTTAATGCACCGAATGCATAGAATACATAGAATGCATAGATTACATGGAATGCATAGAGTGCGTAGAGTGCAATCTATGTATTCTATGTATTCTATGCATGGAATGCATAGAATGCAATCTATGTATTCTATGCATAGAATGCATAGAATACATAGAAGACATAGAATTATATGTATTCTATGCATAGAATGCATAGAATACATAGAAGACATAGATTACATGGAATGCATAGAGTGCATAGAGTGCATAGAGTGCAATCTATGTATTCTATGTATTCTATGCATGGAATGCATAGAATACATAGAAGACATAGAATTATATGTATTCTATGCATAGAATGCATAGAATGCAATCTAGGTATTCTATGCATAGAACGCATAGATTACATGGAATGCATAGAGTGCATAGAATGCATTCTATGTGATCAATGTATTCTATGAATAGAATGCATAAAATACATTGATTACATACAATGCCTTCTATGTATTCAATGTATTCTATGTATTCTATGCACCGAATGCATAGAATGCAATCTATGTATTCTATGCATAGAGTGCATAGATTACATGGAATGCATTATATGCATTCTATGTTTTCTATGTCTTCTATGTATTCAATGCATTCTATGCATTCTATGCATAGAATGCAATCTATGTATTCTATGCATAGAATGCATAGAATACATAGAAGACATAGAATTATATGTATTCTATGCATAGAATGCATAGAATACATAGAAGACATAGAATTATATGTATTCTATGCATAGAATGCATAGAATACATAGAAGACATAGAATTATATGTATTCTATGCATAGAATGCATAGAATGCAATCTATGTATCCTATGCATAGAACGCATTGATTACATGGAATGCATAGAGTGCATAGAATGCATTCTATGTGATCAATGTATTCTATGCATAGAATGCATAAAATACATTGATTACATAAGATGCCTGCTATGTATTCAATGTATTCTATGTATTCTATGCACCGAATGCATAGAATGCAATCTATGTATTCTATGCATAGAGTGCATAGATTACATGGAATGCATTATATGCATTCTATGTCTTCTATGTCTTCTATGTATTCAATGTAATCTATGCATAGAATGCATAGAATGCAATCTAAGTATTCTATGCATAGAATGCATAGAATACATAGAAGACATAGAATTATATGTATTCTATGCATAGAATGCATAGAATACATAGAATACATAGAAGACATAGAATTATATGTATTCTATGCATAGAATGCATAGAATGCAATCTATGTATCCTATGCATAGAACGCATTGATTACATGGAATGCATAGAGTGCATAGAATGCATTCTATGTGATCAATGTATTCTATGCATAGAATGCATAAAATACATTGATTACCTACGATGCCTTCTATGGATTCAATGTATTCTATGTATTCTATGCACCGAATGCATAGAATGCAATATATGTATTTTATGTATTTTATGCATAGAACCCATAGATTACATGGAATGCATAGAGTGCATAGAATGCATTCTATGTGATCAATGTATTCTATGCATTCTATGCATAAAATGTATTCTATGCACCGAATGCATAGAATACATAGAATGGATAGATTACATGGAATGCATAGAGTGCATAGAGTGCATAGAGTGCATAGAGTGCAATCTATGTATTCTATGCATGGAATGCATAGATTGCACAGAATGCATTCTATGTCTTCTATGTCTTCGATGTCTTCTATGTATTCTATGCATAGAATGCATAGAATACATAGAAGACATAGAATTATATGTATTCTATGCATAGAATGCATAGAATGCAATCTATGTATTCTATGCATATAACGCATAGATTACATGGAATGCATAAACTGCATAGAATGCATACTATGTGATCAAGATATTCTATGCATAGAATGCAATATATGTATTATATGTATTCGATGCATAGAATGCATAGAATGCAATCTATGTATTCTATGCATAGGGTGCATAGATTGCACAGAATGCATTCTATGTCTTCTACTTGTATGTCTTCGATGTCTTCTATGTATTCTATGCATAGAATGCATAGAATGCATAGAAGACATAGGATTATATGTATTCTATGCATAGAATGCATATGATGCAATCTATGCGTATAACGCATAGATTACATGGAATGCATAAAGTGCATAGAATACATAAAAGACATAGAATTATATGTATTCTATGCATAGAATGCAATCTATGTATTCTATGCATAGAATGCAATCTATGTATTCTATGCATAGAATGCATAGATTGCATGGAATACATAGAATGCATAGAATGCAATCTATGTATTCTATGCATATAACGCATAGATTACATGGAATGCATAAGGCGCATAGAATGCATTCTATGTGATCAAGATATTCTATGCATAGAATGCAATATATGTATTATATGTATTCTATGCATAGAACCCATAGATTACACGGAATGCATAGAGTTCATAGAATGCATTCTATGTGATCAATGTATTCTATGCATTCTATGCATAAAATGTATTCTATGCACTGAATGCATAGAATACATAGAATGCATAGATTACATGGAATGCATAGAGTGCATAGAGTGCATAGAGTGCATAGAGTGCATAGAGTGCATAGATTGCACAGAATGCATTCTATGTCTTCTATGTCTTCGATGTCTTCTATGTATTCTATGCATAGAATGCATAGAATGCATAGAAGACATAGGATTATATGTATTCTATGCATAGAATGCATATGATGCAATCTATGCATATAACGCATAGATTGCATGGAATGCATTCTATGTGATCAATGTATTCTATGCATTCTATGCATAAAGTGTATTCAATGCACCGAATGCATAGAATACATAGAATGCATAGATTACATGGAATGCATAGAGTGCATAGAGCGCATAGAGTGCAATCTATGTATTCTATGTATTCTATGCATGGAATGCATAGAATACATAGAAGACATAGATTACATGGAATGCATAGAGTGCATAGAGTGCATAGAGTGCAATCTATGTATTCTATGTATTCTATGCATGGAATGCATAGAATACATAGAAGACATAGAATTATATGTATTCTATGCATAGAATGCATAGAATACATAGAAGACATAGATTACATGGAATGCATAGAGTGCATAGAGTGCATAGAGTGCAATCTATGTATTCTATGTATTCTATGCATAGAATGCATAGAATGCATAGAAGACATAGGATTATATGTATTCTATGCATAGAATGCATAGAATGCATAGAAGACATAGGATTATATGTATTCTATGCATAGAATGCATATGATGCAATCTATGCGTATAACGCATAGATTACACGGAATGCATAAAGTGCATAGAATGCATTCTATGTGATCAATGTATTCTATGCATTCTATGCATATAATGTATTCAATGCACCGAATGCATAGAATACATAGAATGCATAGATTACATGGAATGTATAGAGTGCATAGAGTGCATAGAGTGCAATCTATGTATTCTATGTATTCTATGCATGGAATGCATAGAATACATAGAAGACATAGAATTATGTATTCTATGCATAGAATGCAATCTATGTATTCTATGCATAGAACGCATAGATTACATGGAATGCATAGAGTGCATAGAATGCATTCTATGTGATCAATGTATTCTATGCATAGAATGCATAAAATACATTGATTACATACAATGCCTTCTATGTATTCGATGTATTCTATGTATTCTATGCACCGAATGCATAGAATGCAATCTATGTATTCTATGCATAGAGTGCATAGATCACATGGAATGCATTATATGCATTCTATGTCTTCTATGTCTTCTATGTCTTCTATGTATTCAATGTATTCTATGCATAGAATGCAATCTATGTATTCTATGCATAGAATGCATAGAATACATAGAAGACATAGAATTATATGTATTCTATGCATAGAATGCATAGAATGCAATCTATGTATTCTATGCATATAACGCATAGATTACATGGAATGCATAAAGCGCATAGAATGCATTCTATGTGATCAAGATATTCTATGCATAGAATGCAATATATGTATTATATGTATTCTATGCATAGAACCCATAGATTACACGGAATGCATAGAGTTCATAGAATGCATTCTATGTGATCAATGTATTCTATGCATTCTATGCATAAAATGTATTCTATGCATAGAATACATAGAATGCATAGATTACATGGAATGCATAGAGTGCATAGAGTGCATAGAGTGCATAGAGTGCATAGAGTGCATAGAGTGCATAGAGTGCATAGAGTGCATAGAGTGCAATCTATGTATTCTATGCATGGAATGCATGGATTGCACAGAATGCATTCTATGTCTTCTATGTCTTCGATGTCTTCTATGTATTCTATGCATAGAATGCATAGAATACATAGAAGACATAGAATTATATGTATTCTATGCATAGAATGCATAGAATGCAATCTATGTATTCTATGCATAGATTGCATGGAATGCATAGAATGCATTGATTGCAATCTATGTATTCTATGCATATAACGCATAGATTACATGGAATGCATAAACTGCATAGAATGCATTCTATGTGATCAAGATATTCTATGCCTAGAATGCAATATATGAATTATATGTATTCGATGCATAGAATGCATAGAATGCAATCTATGTATTCTATGCATAGAATGCATAGAATGCATAGAAGACATAGGATTATGTGTATTCTATGCATAGAATGCATATGATGCAATCTATGCATATAACGCATAGATTACATGGAATGCATTCTATGTGATCAATGTATTCTATGCATTCTATGCATAAAGTGTATTTAATGCACCGAATGCATAGAATACATAGAATGCATCGATTACATGTAATGCATAGAGTTTCTAGAGTGCAATCTATGTATTTTATGTATTCTATGCATAGAATGCATAGAATGCAATCTATGTATTCTATGTATTCTAGGCATAGAATGGATAGAATACATAGAAGACATAGAATTATATGTATTCTATGCATAGAATGCATAGAATACATAGAAGACATAGATTACATGGAATGCATAGAGTGCATAGAGTGCATAGAGTGCAATCTATGTATTCTATGTATTCTATGCATGGAATGCATAGAATACATAGAAGACATAGAATTATATGTATTCTATGCATAGAATGCATAGAATGCAATCTAGGTATTCTATGCATAGAACGCATAGATTACATGGAATGCATAGAGTGCATAGAATGCATTCTATGTGATCAATGTATTCTATGAATAGAATGCATAAAATACATTGATTACATACAATGCCTTCTATGTATTCAATGTATTCTATGTATTCTATGCACCGAATGCATAGAATGCAATCTATGTATTCTATGCATAGAGTGCATAGATTACATGGAATGCATTATATGCATTCTATGTTTTCTATGTCTTCTATGTATTCAATGCATTCTATGCATAGAATGCATAGAAGGCAATCTATGTATTCTATGCATAGAATGCATAGAATACATAGAAGACATAGAATTATATGTATTCTATGCATAGAATGCATAGAATACATAGAATACATAGAAGACATAGAATTATATGTATTCTATGCATAGAATGCATAGAATGCAATCTATGTATCCTATGCATAGAACGCATTGATTACATGGAATGCATAGAGTGCATAGAATGCATTCTATGTGATCAATGTATTCTATGCATAGAATGCATAAAATACATTGATTACCTACGATGCCTTCTATGGATTCAATGTATTCTATGTATTCTATGCACCGAATGCATAGAATGCAATATATGTATTTTATGTATTTTATGCATAGAACCCATAGATTACATGGAATGCATAGAGTGCATAGAATGCATTCTATGTGATCAATGTATTCTATGCATTCTATGCATAAAATGTATTCTATGCACCGAATGCATAGAATACATACAATGGATAGATTACATGGAATGCATAGAGTGCATAGAGTGCATAGAGTGCATAGAGTGCAATCTATGTATTCTATGCATGGAATGCATAGATTGCACAGAATGCATTCTATGTCTTCTATGTCTTCGATGTCTTCTATGTATTCTATGCATAGAATGCATAGAATACATAGAAGACATAGAATTATATGTATTCTATGCATAGAATGCATAGAATGCAATCTATGTATTCTATGCATATAACGCATAGATTACATGGAATGCATAAACTGCATAGAATGCATACTATGTGATCAAGATATTCTATGCATAGAATGCAATATATGTATTATATGTATTCGATGCATAGAATGCATAGAATGCAATCTATGTATTCTATGCATAGGGTGCATAGATTGCACAGAATGCATTCTATGTCTTCTACTTGTATGTCTTCGATGTCTTCTATGTATTCTATGCATAGAATGCATAGAATGCATAGAAGACATAGGATTATATGTATTCTATGCATAGAATGCATATGATGCAATCTATGCGTATAACGCATAGATTACACGGAATGCATAAAGTGCATAGAATGCATTCTATGTGATCAATGTATTCTATGCATTCTATGCATATAATGTATTCAATGCACCGAATGCATAGAATACATAGAATGCATAGATTACATGGAATGTATAGAGTGCATAGAGTGCATAGAGTGCAATCTATGTATTCTATGTATTCTATGCATGGAATGCATAGAATACATAGAAGACATAGAATTATGTATTCTATGCATAGAATGCAATCTATGTATTCTATGCATAGAACGCATAGATTACATGGAATGCATAGAGTGCATAGAATGCATTCTATGTGATCAATGTATTCTATGCATAGAATGCATAAAATACATTGATTACATACAATGCCTTCTATGTATTCGATGTATTCTATGTATTCTATGCACCGAATGCATAGAATGCAATCTATGTATTCTATGCATAGAGTGCATAGATCACATGGAATGCATTATATGCATTCTATGTCTTCTATGTCTTCTATGTCTTCTATGTATTCAATGTATTCTATGCATAGAATGCAATCTATGTATTCTATGCATAGAATGCATAGAATACATAGAAGACATAGAATTATATGTATTCTATGCATAGAATGCATAGAATGCAATCTATGTATTCTATGCATATAACGCATAGATTACATGGAATGCATAAAGCGCATAGAATGCATTCTATGTGATCAAGATATTCTATGCATAGAATGCAATATATGTATTATATGTATTCTATGCATAGAACCCATAGATTACACGGAATGCATAGAGTTCATAGAATGCATTCTATGTGATCAATGTATTCTATGCATTCTATGCATAAAATGTATTCTATGCATAGAATACATAGAATGCATAGATTACATGGAATGCATAGAGTGCATAGAGTGCATAGAGTGCATAGAGTGCATAGAGTGCATAGAGTGCATAGAGTGCATAGAGTGCATAGAGTGCAATCTATGTATTCTATGCATGGAATGCATGGATTGCACAGAATGCATTCTATGTCTTCTATGTCTTCGATGTCTTCTATGTATTCTATGCATAGAATGCATAGAATACATAGAAGACATAGAATTATATGTATTCTATGCATAGAATGCATAGAATGCAATCTATGTATTCTATGCATAGATTGCATGGAATGCATAGAATGCATTGATTGCAATCTATGTATTCTATGCATATAACGCATAGATTACATGGAATGCATAAACTGCATAGAATGCATTCTATGTGATCAAGATATTCTATGCATAGAATGCAATATATGAATTATATGTATTCGATGCATAGAATGCATAGAATGCAATCTATGTATTCTATGCATAGAATGCATAGAATGCATAGAAGACATAGGATTATGTGTATTCTATGCATAGAATGCATATGATGCAATCTATGCATATAACGCATAGATTACATGGAATGCATTCTATGTGATCAATGTATTCTATGCATTCTATGCATAAAGTGTATTTAATGCACCGAATGCATAGAATACATAGAATGCATAGATTACATGTAATGCATAGAGTTTCTAGAGTGCAATCTATGTATTCTATGTATTCTATGCATAGAATGCATAGAATGCAATCTATGTATTCTATGTATTCTAGGCATAGAATGGATAGAATACATAGAAGACATAGAATTATATGTATTCTATGCATAGAATGCATAGAATACATAGAAGACATAGATTACATGGAATGCATAGAGTGCATAGAGTGCATAGAGTGCAATCTATGTATTCTATGTATTCTATGCATGGAATGCATAGAATACATAGAAGACATAGAATTATATGTATTCTATGCATAGAATGCATAGAATGCAATCTAGGTATTCTATGCATAGAACGCATAGATTACATGGAATGCATAGAGTGCATAGAATGCATTCTATGTGATCAATGTATTCTATGAATAGAATGCATAAAATACATTGATTACATACAATGCCTTCTATGTATTCAATGTATTCTATGTATTCTATGCACCGAATGCATAGAATGCAATCTATGTATTCTATGCATAGAGTGCATAGATTACATGGAATGCATTATATGCATTCTATGTTTTCTATGTCTTCTATGTATTCAATGCATTCTATGCATAGAATGCATAGAAGGCAATCTATGTATTCTATGCATAGAATGCATAGAATACATAGAAGACATAGAATTATATGTATTCTATGCATAGAATGCATAGAATACATAGAATACATAGAAGACATAGAATTATATGTATTCTATGCATAGAATGCATAGAATGCAATCTATGTATCCTATGCATAGAACGCATTGATTACATGGAATGCATAGAGTGCATAGAATGCATTCTATGTGATCAATGTATTCTATGCATAGAATGCATAAAATACATTGATTACCTACGATGCCTTCTATGGATTCAATGTATTCTATGTATTCTATGCACCGAATGCATAGAATGCAATATATGTATTTTATGTATTTTATGCATAGAACCCATAGATTACATGGAATGCATAGAGTGCATAGAATGCATTCTATGTGATCAATGTATTCTATGCATTCTATGCATAAAATGTATTCTATGCACCGAATGCATAGAATACATACAATGGATAGATTACATGGAATGCATAGAGTGCATAGAGTGCATAGAGTGCATAGAGTGCAATCTATGTATTCTATGCATGGAATGCATAGATTGCACAGAATGCATTCTATGTCTTCTATGTCTTCGATGTCTTCTATGTATTCTATGCATAGAATGCATAGAATACATAGAAGACATAGAATTATATGTATTCTATGCATAGAATGCATAGAATGCAATCTATGTATTCTATGCATATAACGCATAGATTACATGGAATGCATAAACTGCATAGAATGCATACTATGTGATCAAGATATTCTATGCATAGAATGCAATATATGTATTATATGTATTCGATGCATAGAATGCATAGAATGCAATCTATGTATTCTATGCATAGGGTGCATAGATTGCACAGAATGCATTCTATGTCTTCTACTTGTATGTCTTCGATGTCTTCTATGTATTCTATGCATAGAATGCATAGAATGCATAGAAGACATAGGATTATATGTATTCTATGCATAGAATGCATATGATGCAATCTATGCGTATAACGCATAGATTACATGGAATGCATAAAGTGCATAGAATACATAAAAGACATAGAATTATATGTATTCTATGCATAGAATGCATTCTATGCATTCTATGCATAGAATGCAATCTATGTATTCTATGCATAGAATGCATAGATTGCATGGAATACATAGAATGCATAGAATGCAATCTATGTATTCTATGCATATAACGCATAGATTACATGGAATGCATAAAGCGCATAGAATGCATTCTATGTGATCAAGATATTCTATGCATAGAATGCAATATATGTATTATATGTATTCTATGCATAGAACCCATAGATTACACGGAATGCATAGAGTTCATAGAATGCATTCTATGTGATCAATGTATTCTATGCATTCTATGCATAAAATGTATTCTATGCACTGAATGCATAGAATACATAGAATGCATAGATTACATGGAATGCATAGAGTGCATAGAGTGCATAGAGTGCATAGAGTGCATAGAGTGCATAGATTGCACAGAATGCATTCTATGTCTTCTATGTCTTCGATGTCTTCTATGTATTCTATGCATAGAATGCATAGAATGCATAGAAGACATAGGATTATATGTATTCTATGCATAGAATGCATATGATGCAATCTATGCATATAACGCATAGATTACATGGAATGCATTCTATGTGATCAATGTATTCTATGCATTCTATGCATAAAGTGTATTCAATGCACCGAATGCATAGAATACATAGAATGCATAGATTACATGGAATGCATAGAGTGCATAGAGCGCATAGAGTGCAATCTATGTATTCTATGTATTCTATGCATGGAATGCATAGAATTCATAGAAGACATAGATTACATGGAATGCATAGAGTGCATAGAGTGCATAGAGTGCAATCTATGTATTCTATGTATTCTATGCATGGAATGCATAGAATACATAGAAGACATAGAATTATATGTATTCTATGCATAGAATGCATAGAATACATAGAAGACATAGATTACATGGAATGCATAGAGTGCATAGAGTGCATAGAGTGCATAGAGTGCAATCTATGTATTCTATGTATTCTATGCATAGAATGCATAGAATGCATAGAATGCATAGAAGACATAGGATTATATGTATTCTATGCATAGAATGCATAGAATGCATAGAAGACATAGGATTATATGTATTCTATGCATAGAATGCATATGATGCAATCTATGCGTATAACGCATAGATTACACGGAATGCATAAAGTGCATAGAATGCATTCTATGTGATCAATGTATTCTATGCATTCTATGCATAAAATGTATTCAATGCACCGAATGCATAGAATACATAGAATGCATAGATTACATGGAATGTATAGAGTGCATAGAGTGCATAGAGTGCAATCTATGTATTCTATGTATTCTATGCATGGAATGCATAGAATACATAGAAGACATAGAATTATGTATTCTATGCATAGAATGCAATCTATGTATTCTATGCATAGAACGCATAGATTACATGGAATGCATAGAGTGCATAGAATGCATTCTATGTGATCAATGTATTCTATGCATAGAATGCATAAAATACATTGATTACATACAATGCCTTCTATGTATTCGATGTATTCTATGTATTCTATGCACCGAATGCATAGAATGCAATCTATGTATTCTATGCATAGAGTGCATAGATCACATGGAATGCATTATATGCATTCTATGTCTTCTATGTCTTCTATGTCTTCTATGTATTCAATGTATTCTATGCATAGAATGCAATCTATGTATTCTATGCATAGAATGCATAGAATACATAGAAGACATAGAATTATATGTATTCTATGCATAGAATGCATAGAATGCAATCTATGTATCCTATGCATAGAACGCATTGATTACATGGAATGCATAGAGTGCATAGAATGCATTCTATGTGATCAATGTATTCTATGCATAGAATGCATAAAATACATTGATTACCTACGATGCCTTCTATGGATTCAATGTATTCTATGTATTCTATGCACCGAATGCATAGAATGCAATCTATGTATTCTATGCATAGAGTGCATAGATTACATGGAATGCATTATATGCATTCTATGTCTTCTATGTCTTCTATGTATTCAATGTATTCTATGCATAGAATGCATAGAATACATAGAATACATAGAAGACATAGAATTATATGTATTCTATGCATAGAATGCATAGAATGCAATCTATGTATCCTATGCATAGAACGCATTGATTACATGGAATGCATAGAGTGCATAGAATGCATTCTATGTGATCAATGTATTCTATGCATAGAATGCATAAAATACATTGATTACCTACGATGCCTTCTATGGATTCAATGTATTCTATGTATTCTATGCACCGAATGCATAGAATGCAATATATGTATTTTATGTATTTTATGCATAGAACCCATAGATTACATGGAATGCATAGAGTGCATAGAATGCATTCTATGTGATCAATGTATTCTATGCACCGAATGCATAGAATACATAGAATGGATAGATTACATGGAATGCATAGAGTGCATAGAGTGCATAGAGTGCATAGAGTGCAATCTATGTATTCTATGCATGGAATGCATCGATTGCACAGAATGCATTCTATGTCTTCTATGTCTTCGATGTCTTCTATGTATTCTATGCATAGAATGCATAGAATACATACAAGACATAGAATTATATGTATTCTATGCATAGAATGCATAGAATGCAATCTATGTATTCTATGCATATAACGCATAGATTACATGGAATGCATAAACTGCATAGAATGCATACTATGTGATCAAGATATTCTATGCATAGAATGCAATATATGTATTATATGTATTCGATGCATAGAATGCATAGAATGCAATCTATGTATTCTATGCATAGGGTGCATAGATTGCACAGAATGCATTCTATGTCTTCTACTTGTATGTCTTCGATGTCTTCTATGTATTCTATGCATAGAATGCGTAGAATGCATAGAAGACATAGGATTATATGTATTCTATGCATAGAATGCATATGATGCAATCTATGCGTATAACGCATAGATTACATGGAATGCATAAAGTGCATAGAATACATAAAAGACATAGAATTATATGTATTCTATGCATAGAATGCAATCTATGTATTCTATGCATAGAATGCAATCTATGTATTCTATGCATAGAATGCATAGATTGCATGGAATACATAGAATGCATAGAATGCAATCTATGTATTCTATGCATATAACGCATAGATTACATGGAATGCATAAAGCGCATAGAATGCATTCTATGTGATCAAGATATTCTATGCATAGAATGCAATATATGTATTATATGTATTCTATGCATAGAACCCATAGATTACACGGAATGCATAGAGTTCATAGAATGCATTCTATGTGATCAATGTATTCTATGCATTCTATGCATAAAATGTATTCTATGCATAGAATACATAGAATGCATAGATTACATGGAATGCATAGAGTGCATAGAGTGCATAGAGTGCATAGAGTGCATAGAGTGCATAGAGTGCATAGAGTGCATAGAGTGCATAGAGTGCAATCTATGTAATCTATGCATGGAATGCATAGATTGCACAGAATGCATTCTATGTCTTCTATGTCTTCGATGTCTTCTATGTATTCTATGCATAGAATGCATAGAATACATAGAAGACATAGAATTATATGTATTCTATGCATAGAATGCATAGAATGCAATCTATGTATTCTATGCATAGATTGCATGGAATGCATAGAATGCATTGATTGCAATCTATGTATTCTATGCATATAACGCATAGATTACATGGAATGCATAAACTGCATAGAATGCATTCTATGTGATCAAGATATTCTATGCATAGAATGCAATATATGAATTATATGTATTCGATGCATAGAATGCATAGAATGCATAGAAGACATAGGATTATGTGTATTCTATGCATAGAATGCATATGATGCAATCTATGCATATAACGCATAGATTACATGGAATGCATTCTATGTGATCAATGTATTCTATGCATTCTATGCATAAAGTGTATTTAATGCACCGAATGCATAGAATACATAGAATGCATAGATTACATGGAATGCATAGAGTGCATAGAGTGCAATCTATGTATTCTATGTATTCTATGCATGGAATGCATAGAATGCAATCTATGTATTCTATGCATAGAATGCATAGAATACATAGAAGACATAGAATTATATGTATTCTATGCATAGAATGCATAGAATACATAGAAGACATAGATTACATGGAATGCATAGAGTGCATAGAGTGCATAGAGTGCATAGAGTGCATAGAGTGCATAGAGTGCATAGATTGCACAGAATGCATTCTATGTCTTCTATGTCTTCGATGTCTTCTATGTATTCTATGCATAGAATGCATAGAATGCATAGAAGACATAGGATTATATGTATTCTATGCATAGAATGCATATGATGCAATCTATGCATATAACGCATAGATTACATGGAATGCATTCTATGTGATCAATGTATTCTATGCATTCTATGCATAAAGTGTATTCAATGCACCGAATGCATAGAATACATAGAATGCATAGATTACATGGAATGCATAGAGTGCATAGAGTGCATAGAGTGCATAGAGTGCAATCTATGTATTCTATGTATTCTATGCATGGAATGCATAGAATACATAGAAGACATAGATTACATGGAATGCATAGAGTGCATAGAGTGCATAGAGTGCAATCTATGTATTCTATGTATTCTATGCATGGAATGCATAGAATACATAGAAGACATAGAATTATATGTATTCTATGCATAGAATGCATAGAATACATAGAAGACATAGATTACATGGAATGCATAGAGTGCATAGAGTGCATAGAGTGCAATCTATGTATTCTATGTATTCTATGCATAGAATGCATAGAATGCATAGAATGCATAGAAGACATAGGATTATATGTATTCTATGCATAGAATGCATATGATGCAATCTATGCGTATAACGCATAGATTACACGGAATGCATAAAGTGCATAGAATGCATTCTATGTGATCAATGTATTCTATGCATTCTATGCATAAAATGTATTCAATGCACCCAATGCATAGAATACATAGAATGCATAGATTACATGGAATGTATAGAGTGCATAGAGTGCATAGAGTGCAATCTATGTATTCTATGTATTCTATGCATGGAATGCATAGAATACATAGAAGACATAGAATTATGTATTCTATGCATAGAATGCAATCTATATATTCTATGCATAGAACGCATAGATTACATGGAATGCATAGAGTGCATAGAATGCATTCTATGTGATCAATGTATTCTATGCATAGAATGCATAAAATACATTGATTACATACAATGCCTTCTCTGTATTCGATGTATTCTATGTATTCTATGCACCGAATGCATAGAATGCAATCTATGTATTCTATGCATAGAGTGCATAGATCACATGGAATGCATTATATGCATTCTATGTCTTCTATGTCTTCTATGTCTTCTATGTATTCAATGTATTCTATGCATAGAATGCAATCTATGTATTCTATGCATAGAATGCATAGAATACATAGAAGACATAGAATTATATGTATTCTATGCATAGAATGCATAGAATGCAATCTATGTATCCTATGCATAGAACGCATTGATTACATGGAATGCATAGAGTGCATAGAATGCATTCTATGTGATCAATGTATTCTATGCATAGAATGCATAAAATACATTGATTTCATACGATGCCTTCTATGTATTCAATGTATTCTATGTATTCTATGCACTGAATGCATAGAATGCAATCTATGTATTCTATGCATAGAGTGCATAGATCACATGGAATGCATTATATGCATTCTATGTCTTCTATGTCTTCTATGTCTTCTATGTATTCAATGTATTCTATGCATAGAATGCATAGAAGACATAGAAGACATAGAATTATATGTATTCTATGCATAGAATGCATTGAATGCAATCTATGTATCCTATGCATAGAACGCATTGATTACATGGAATGCATAGAGTGCATAGAATGCATTCTATGTGATCAATGTATTCTATGCATAGAATGCATAAAATACATTGATTACCTACGATGCCTTCTATGGATTCAATGTATTCTATGTATTCTATGCACCGAATGCATAGAATGCAAATTTATGTATTCTATGCATAGAGTGCATAGATTACATGGAATGCATTATATGCATTCTATGTCTTCTATGTCTTCTATGTATTCAATGTATTCTATGCATAGAATGCATAGAAGGCAATCTATGTATTCTATGCATAGAATGCATAGAATACATAGAAGACATAGAATTATATGTATTCTATGCATAGAATGCATAGAATACATAGAAGACATAGAATTATATGTATTCTATGCATAGAATGCATAGAATACATAGAAGACATAGAATTATATGTATTCTATGCATAGAATGCATAGAATGCAATCTATGTATCCTTTGCATAGAACGCATTGATTACATGGAATGCATAGAGTGCATAGAATGCATTCTATGTGATCAATGTATTCTATGCATAGAATGCATAAAATACATTGATTACATAAGATGCCTGCTATGTATTCAATGTATTCTATGTATTCTATGCACCGAATGCATAGAATGCAATCTATGTATTCTATGCATAGAGTGCATAGATTACATGGAATGCATTATATGCATTCTATGTCTTCTATGTCTTCTATGTATTCAATGTAATCTATGCATAGAATGCATAGAATGCAATCTAAGTATTCTATGCATAGAATGCATAGAATACATAGAAGACATAGAATTATATGTATTCTATGCATAGAATGCATAGAATACATAGAATACATAGAAGACATAGAATTATATGTATTCTATGCATAGAATGCATAGAATGCAATCTATGTATCCTATGCATAGAACGCATTGATTACATGGAATGCATAGAGTGCATAGAATGCATTCTATGTGATCAATGTATTCTATGCATAGAATGCATAAAATACATTGATTACCTACGATGCCTTCTATGGATTCAATGTATTCTATGTATTCTATGCACCGAATGCATAGAATACAATATATGTATTTTATGTATTTTATGCATAGAACCCATAGATTACATGGAATGCATAGAGTGCATAGAATGCATTCTATGTGATCAATGTATTCTATGCATTCTATGCATAAAATGTATTCTATGCACCGAATGCATAGAATACATAGAATGGATAGATTACATGGAATGCATAGAGTGCATAGAGTGCATAGAGTGCATAGAGTGCAATCTATGTATTCTATGCATGGAATGCATCGATTGCACAGAATGCATTCTATGTCTTCTATGTCTTCGATGTCTTCTATGTATTCTATGCATAGAATGCATAGAATACATACAAGACATAGAATTATATGTATTCTATGCATAGAATGCATAGAATGCAATCTATGTATTCTATGCATATAACGCATAGATTACATGGAATGCATAAACTGCATAGAATGCATACTATGTGATCAAGATATTCTATGCATAGAATGCAATATATGTATTATATGTATTCGATGCATAGAATGCATAGAATGCAATCTATGTATTCTATGCATAGGGTGCATAGATTGCACAGAATGCATTCTATGTCTTCTACTTGTATGTCTTCGATGTCTTCTATGTATTCTATGCATAGAATGCGTAGAATGCATAGAAGACATAGGATTATATGTATTCTATGCATAGAATGCATATGATGCAATCTATGCGTATAACGCATAGATTACATGGAATGCATAAAGTGCATAGAATACATAAAAGACATAGAATTATATGTATTCTATGCATAGAATGCAATCTATGTATTCTATG
The DNA here is from genome assembly GCA_935421135.1 of Bugulina stolonifera. Lineage (NCBI taxonomy): Eukaryota > Metazoa > Bryozoa > Gymnolaemata > Cheilostomatida > Bugulidae > Bugulina > Bugulina stolonifera. The sequence goes on along the minus strand of OW285197.1, from coordinate 768,518 downwards.
CATAGAATGCAATCTATGTATTCTATGCATAGAATGCATAGATTGCATGGAATACATAGAATGCATAGAATGCAATCTATGTATTCTATGCATATAACGCATAGATTACATGGAATGCATAAAGCGCATAGAATGCATTCTATGTGATCAAGATATTCTATGCATAGAATGCAATATATGTATTATATGTATTCTATGCATAGAACCCATAGATTACACGGAATGCATAGAGTTCATAGAATGCATTCTATGTGATCAATGTATTCTATGCATTCTATGCATAAAATGTATTCTATGCATAGAATACATAGAATGCATAGATTACATGGAATGCATAGAGTGCATAGAGTGCATAGAGTGCATAGAGTGCATAGAGTGCATAGAGTGCATAGAGTGCATAGAGTGCATAGAGTGCATAGAGTGCATAGAGTGCAATCTATGTATTCTATGCATGGAATGCATAGATTGCACAGAATGCATTCTATGTCTTCTATGTCTTCGATGTCTTCTATGTATTCTATGCATAGAATGCATAGAATACATAGAAGACATAGAATTATATGTATTCTATGCATAGAATGCATAGAATGCAATCTATGTATTCTATGCATAGATTGCATGGAATGCATAGAATGCATTGATTGCAATCTATGTATTCTATGCATATAACGCATAGATTACATGGAATGCATAAACTGCATAGAATGCATTCTATGTGATCAAGATATTCTATGCATAGAATGCAAGATATGAATTATATGTATTCGATGCATAGAATGCATAGAATGCAATCTATGTATTCTATGCATAGAATGCATAGAATGCATAGAAGACATAGGATTATGTGTATTCTATGCATAGAATGCATATGATGCAATCTATGCATATAACGCATAGATTACATGGAATGCATTCTATGTGATCAATGTATTCTATGCATTCTATGCATAAAGTGTATTTAATGCACCGAATGCATAGAATACATAGAATGCATAGATTACATGTAATGCATAGAGTGCATAGAGTGCAATCTATGTATTCTATGTATTCTATGCATAGAATGCATAGAATGCAATCTATGTATTCTATGCATAGAATGCATAGAATACATAGAAGACATAGAATTATATGTATTCTATGCATAGAATGCATAGAATACATAGAAGACATAGATTACATGGAATGCATAGAGTGCATAGAGTGCATAGAGTGCATAGAGTGCATAGAGTGCATAGAGTGCATAGATTGCACAGAATGCATTCTATGTCTTCTATGTCTTCGATGTCTTCTATGTATTCTATGCATAGAATGCATAGAATGCATAGAAGACATAGGATTATATGTATTCTATGCATAGAATGCATATGATGCAATCTATGCATATAACGCATAGATTACATGGAATGCATTCTATGTGATCAATGTATTCTATGCATTCTATGCATAAAGTGTATTCAATGCACCGAATGCATAGAATACATAGAATGCATAGATTACATGGAATGCATAGAGTGCATAGAGTGCATAGAGTGCAATCTATGTATTCTATGCATTCTATGCATGAAATGCATAGAATGCAATCTATGTATTCTATGCATAGAATGCATAGAATACATAGAAGACATAGAATTATATGTATTCTATGCATAGAATGCATAGAATACATAGAAGACATAGATTACATGGAATGCATAGAGTGCATAGAGTGCAATCTATGTATTCTATGTATTCTATGCATGGAATGCATAGAATACATAGAAGACATAGAATTATATGTATTCTATGCATAGAATGCATAGAATGCATAGAATGCATAGAATGCATAGAATGCAATCTAGGTATTCTATGCATAGAACGCATAGATTACATGGAATGCATGGAGTGCATAGAATGCATTCTATGTGATCAATGTATTCTATGCATAGAATGCATACAATACATTGATTACATACAACGCCTTCTATGTATTCAATGTATTCTATGTATTCTATGCACCGAATGCATAGAATGCAATCTATGTATTCTATGCATAGAGTGCATAGATTACATGGAATGCATTATATGCATTCTATGTCTTCTATGTCTTCTATGTATTCAATGTATTCTATGCATAGAATGCATAGAATGCAATCTATGTATTCTATGCATAGAATGCATAGAATACATAGAAGACATAGAATTATATGTATTCTATGCATAGAATGCATAGAATGCAATCTATGTATCCTATGCATAGAACGCATTGATTACATGGAATGCATAGAGTGCATAGAATGCATTCTATGTGATCAATGTATTCTATGCATAGAATGCATAAAATACATTGATTTCATACGATGCCTTCTATGTATTCAATGTATTCTATGTATTCTATGCACCGAATGCATAGAATGCATTCTATGTATTCTATGCATAGAATGCATAGAATACATAGAAGACATAGAATTTATGTATTCTATGCATAGAATGCATAGAATACATAGAAGACATAGAATTATATGTATTCTATGCATAGAATGCAATCTATGTATTCTATGCATAGAATGCATAGATTGCATGGAATACATAGAATGCATAGAATGCGATCTATGTATTCTAAGCATATAATGCATAGATTACATGGAATGCATAAAGCGCATAGAATGCATTCTATGTGATCAAGATATTCTATGCATAGAATGCAATACATGTATTATATGTATTCTATGCATAGAACCCATAGATTACATGGAATGCATAGAGTGCATAGAATGCATTCTATGTGATCAATGTATTCTATGCATTCTATGCATAAAATGTATTCTATGCACCGAATGCATAGAATACATAGAATGCATAGATTACATGGAATGCATAGAGTGCATAGAGTGCATAGAGTGCATAGAGTGCATAGAGTGCATAGAGTGCATAGAGTGCAATCTATGTATTCTATGCATGGAATGCATAGATTGCACAGAATGCATTCTATGTCTTCTATGTCTTCGATGTCTTCTATGTATTCTATGCATAGAATGCATAGAATACATAGAAGACATAGAATTATATGTATTCTATGCATAGAATGCATAGAATGCAATCTATGTATTCTATGCATAGATTGCATGGAATGCATAGAATGCATTGATTGCAATCTATGTATTCTATGCATATAACACATAGATTACATGGAATGCATAAACTGCATAGAATGCATTCTATGTGATCAAGATATTCTATGCATAGAATGCAATATATGAATTATATGTATTCGATGCATAGAATGCATAGAATGCAATCTAGGTATTCTATGCATAGAACGCATAGATTACATGGAATGCATAGAGTGCATAGAATGCATTCTATGTGATCAATGTATTCTATGAATAGAATGCATAAAATACATTGATTACATACAATGCCTTCTATGTATTCAATGTATTCTATGTATTCTATGCACCGAATGCATAGAATGCAATCTATGTATTCTATGCATACAGTGCATAGATTACATGGAATGCATTATATGCATTCTATGTCTTCTATGTCTTCTATGTATTCAATGTATTCTATGCATAGAATGCATAGAAGTCAATCTGTGTATTCTATGCATAGAATGCATAGAATACATAGAAGACATAGAATTATATGTATTCTATGCATAGAATGCATAGAATACATAGAAGACATAGAATTATATGTATTCTAAGCATATAATGCATAGATTACATGGAATGCATAAAGCGCATAGAATGCACTCTATGTTATCAAGATATTCTATGCATAGAATGCAATATATGTATTATATGTATTCTATGCATAGAACCCATAGATTACATGGAATGCATAGAGTGCATAGAATGCATTCTATGTGATCAATGTATTCTATGCATTCTATGCATAAAATGTATTCTATGCACCGAATGTATAGAATACATAGAATGCATAGATTACATGGAATGCATAGAGTGCATAGAGTGCATAGAGTGCATAGAGTGCGAAAAGTGCATAGAGTGCAATCTATGTATTCTATGCATGGAATGCATAGATTGCACAGAATGCACTCTATGTCTTCTATGTCTTCGATGTCTTCTATGTATTCTATGCATAGAATGCATAGAATACATAGAAGACATAGAATTATATGTATTCTATGCATAGAATGCATAGAATGCAATCTATGTATTCTATGCATAGATTGCATGGGATGCATAGAATGCATTGATTGCAATCTATGTATTCTATGCATATAACGCATAGATTACATGGAATGCATAAACTGCATAGAATGCATTCTATGTGATCAAGATATTCTATGCATAGAATGCAATATATGAATTATATGTATTCGATGCATAGAATGCATAGAATGCAATCTATGTATTCTATGCATAGAGTGCATAGATTGCACAGAATGCATTCTATGTCTTCTATGTCTTCGATGTCTTCTATGTATTCTATGCATAGAATGCATAGAATGCATAGAAGACATAGGATTATATGTATTCTATGCATAGAATGCATAGAATGCATAGAAGACATAGGATTATATGTATTCTATGCATAGAATGCATATGATGCAATCTATGCATATAACGCATAGATTACATGGAATGCATTCTATGTGATCAATGTATTCTATGCATTCTATGCATAAAGTGTATTCAATGCACCGAATGCATAGAATACATAGAATGCATAGATTACATGGAATGCATAGAGTGCATAGAGTGCATAGAGTGCAATCTATGTATTCTATGCATTCTATGCATGAAATGCATAGAATGCAATCTATGTATTCTATGCATAGAATGCATAGAATACATAGAAGACATAGAATTATATGTATTCTATGCATAGAATGCATAGAATACATAGAAGACATAGATTACATGGAATGCATAGAGTGCATAGAGTGCAATCTATGTATTCTATGTATTCTATGCATGGAATGCATAGAATACATAGAAGACATAGAATTATATGTATTCTATGCATAGAATGCATAGAATGCATAGAATGCATAGAATGCATAGAATGCAATCTAGGTATTCTATGCATAGAACGCATAGATTACATGGAATGCATAGAGTGCATAGAATGCATTCTATGTGATCAATGTATTCTATGCATAGAATGCATACAATACATTGATTACATACAACGCCTTCTATGTATTCAATGTATTCTATGTATTCTATGCACCGAATGCATAGAATGCAATCTATGTATTCTATGCATAGAGTGCATAGATTACATGGAATGCATTATATGCATTCTATGTCTTCTATGTCTTCTATGTATTCAATGTATTCTATGCATAGAATGCATAGAATGCAATCTATGTATTCTATGCATAGAATGCATAGAATACATAGAAGACATAGAATTATATGTATTCTATGCATAGAATGCATAGAATGCAATCTATGTATCCTATGCATAGAACGCATTGATTACATGGAATGCATAGAGTGCATAGAATGCATTCTATGTGATCAATGTATTCTATGCATAGAATGCATAAAATACATTGATTTCATACGATGCCTTCTATGTATTCAATGTATTCTATGTATTCTATGCACCGAATGCATAGAATGCATTCTATGTATTCTATGCATAGAATGCATAGAATACATAGAAGACATAGAATTTATGTATTCTATGCATAGAATGCATAGAATACATAGAAGACATAGAATTATATGTATTCTATGCATAGAATGCAATCTATGTATTCTATGCATAGAATGCATAGATTGCATGGAATACATAGAATGCATAGAATGCGATCTATGTATTCTAAGCATATAATGCATAGATTACATGGAATGCATAAAGCGCATAGAATGCATTCTATGTGATCAAGATATTCTATGCATAGAATGCAATATATGTATTATATGTATTCTATGCATAGAACCCATAGATTACATGGAATGCATAGAGTGCATAGAATGCATTCTATGTGATCAATGTATTCTATGCATTCTATGCATAAAATGTATTCTATGCACCGAATGCATAGAATACATAGAATGCATAGATTTGATGGAATGCATAGAGTGCATAGAGTGCATAGAGTGCATAGAGTGCATAGAGTGCATAGAGTGCATAGAGTGCATAGAGTGCAATCTATGTATTCTATGCATGGAATGCATAGATTGCACAGAATGCATTCTATGTCTTCTATGTCTTCGATGTCTTCTATGTATTCTATGCATAGAATGCATAGAATACATAGAAGACATAGAATTATATGTATTCTATGCATAGAATGCATAGAATGCAATCTATGTATTCTATGCATAGATTGCATGGAATGCATAGAATGCATTGATTGCAATCTATGTATTCTATGCATATAACGCATAGATTACATGGAATGCATAAACTGCATAGAATGCATTCTATGTGATCAAGATATTCTATGCATAGAATGCAATCTATGAATTATATGTATTCGATGCATAGAATGCATAGAATGCAATCTATGTATTCTATGCATAGAGTGCATAGATTGCACAGAATGCATTCTATGTCTTCTATGTCTTCGATGTCTTCTATGCATAGAATGCATAGAAGACATAGGATTATATGTATTCTATGCATAGAATGCATATGATGCAATCTATGCATATAACGCATAGATTACATGGAATGCATTCTATGTGATCAATGTATTCTATGCATTCTATGCATAAAGTGTATTCAATGCACCGAATGCATAGAATACATAGAATGCATAGATTACATGGAATGCATAGAGTGCATAGAGTGCAATCTATGTATTCTATGTATTCTATGCATGGAATGCATAGAATACATAGAAGACATAGATTACATGGAATGCATAGAGTGCATAGAGTGCATAGAGTGCAATCTATGTATTCTATGTATTCTATGCATGGAATGCATAGAATACATAGAAGACATAGAATTATATGTATTCTATGCATAGAATGCATAGAATACATAGAAGACATAGATTACATGGAATGCATAGAGTGCATAGGGTGCATAGAGTGCAATCTATGTATTCTATGTATTCTATGTATAGAATGCATAGAATGCATAGAAGACATAGGATTATATGTATTCTATGCATAGAATGCATATGATGCAATCTATGCGTATAACGCATAGATTACATGGAATGCATAAAGTGCATAGAATGCATTCTATGTGATCAATGTATTCTATGCATTCTATGCATAAAATGTATTCAATGCACCGAATGCGTAGAATACATAGAATGCATAGATTACATGGAATGTAAAGAATGCATAGAGTGCATAGAGTGCAATCTATGTATTCTATGTATTCTATGCATGGAATGCATAGAATACATAGAAGACATAGAATTATGTATTCTATGCATAGAATGCAATCTATGTATTCTATGCATAGAACGCATAGATTACATGGAATGCATAGAGTGCATAGAATGCATTCTATGTGATCAATGTATTCTATGCATAGAATGCATAAAATACATTGATTACATACAATGCCTTCTATGTATTCGATGTATTCTATGTATTCTATGCATCGAATGCATAGAATGCAATCTATGTATTCTATGCATAGAGTGCATAGATTACATGGAATGCATTATATGCATTCTATGTCTTCTATGTCTTCTATGTATTCTATGCATTCTATGCATAGAATACATAGAATGCAATCTATGTATTCTATGCATAGAATGCATAGAATACATAGAAGACATAGAATTATATGTATTCTATGCATAGAATGCATAGAATGCAATCTATGTATCCTATGCATAGAATGCATTGATTACATGGAATGCATAGAGTGCATAGAATGCATTCTATGTGATCAATGTATTCTATGCATAGAATGCATAAAATACATTGATTTCATACGATGCCTTCTATGTATTCAATGTATTCTATGTATTCTATGCACTGAATGCATAGAATGCAATCTATGTATTCTATGCATAGAATGCATAGAATACATAGAAGACATAGAATTTATGTATTCTATGCATAAAATGCATAGAATACATAGAAGACATAGAATTATATGTATTCTATGCATAGAATGCAATCTATGTATCCTATGCATAGAATGCATTGATTACATGGAATGCATAGAGTGCATAGAATGCATTCTATGTGATCAATGTATTCTATGCATAGAATGCATAAAATACATTGATTTCATACGATGCCTTCTATGTATTCAATGTATTCTATGTATTCTATGCACTGAATGCATAGAATGCAATCTATGTATTCTATGCATAGAATGCATAGAATACATAGAAGACATAGAATTTATGTATTCTATGCATAAAATGCATAGAATACATAGAAGACATAGAATTATATGTATTCTATGCATAGAATGCATAGAATGCAATCTATGTATTCTATGCATAGAATGCATAAAATACATTGATTTCATACGATGCCTTCTATGTATTCAATGTATTCTATGTATTCTATGCACCGAATGCATAGAATGCATTCTATGTATTCTATGCATAGAATGCATAGAATACATAGAAGACATAGAATTTATGTATTCTATGCATAAAATGCATAGAATACATAGAAGACATAGAATTATATGTATAATATGCATAGAATGCAATCTATGTATTCTATGCATAGAATGCATAGATTGCATGGAATACATAGAATGCATAGAATGCAATCTATGTATTCTAAGCATATAATGCATAGATTACATGGAATGCATAAAGCGCATAGAATGCATTCTATGTGATCAAGATATTCTATGCATAGAATGCAATATATGTATTATATGTATTCTATGCATAGAACCCATAGATTACATGGAATGCATAGAGTGCATAGAATGCATTCTATGTGATCAATGTATTCTATGCATTCTATGCATAAAATGTATTCTATGCACCGAATGCATAGAATACATAGAATGCATAGATTACATGGAATGCATAGAGTGCATAGAGTGCATAGAGTGCATAGAGTGCATAGAGTGCATAGAGTGCAATCTATGTATTCTATGCATGGAATGCATAGATTGCACAGAATGCACTCTATGTCTTCTATGTCTTTGATGTCTTCTATGTATTCTATGCATAGAATGCATAGAATGCATAGAAGACATAGGATTATATGTATTCTATGCATAGAATGCATATGATGCAATCTATGCGTACAACGCATAGATTACATGAAATGCATGAAGTGCATAGAATGCATTCTATGTGATCAATGTATTCTATGCATTCTATGCATAAAGTGTATTCAATGCACCGAATGCATAGAATACATAGAATGCATAGATTACATGGAATGCATAGAGTGCATAGAGTGCATAGAGTGCAATCTATGTATTCTATGTATTCTATGCATGGAATGCATAGAATACATAGAAGACATAGATTACATGGAATGCATAGAGTGCATAGAGTGCAATCTATGTATTCTATGTATTCTATGCATGGAATGCATAGAATACATAGAAGACATAGAATTATATGTATTCTATGCATAGAATGCATAGAATGCATAGAATGCATAGAATGCATAGAATGCAATCTAGGTATTCTATGCATAGAACGCATAGATTACATGGAATGCATAGAGTGCATAGAATGCATTCTATGTGATCAATGTATTCTATGCATAGAATGCATACAATACATTGATTACATACAACGCCTTCTATGTATTCAATGTATTCTATGTATTCTATGCACCGAATGCATAGAATGCAATCTATGTATTCTATGCATAGAGTGCATAGATTACATGGAATGCATTATATGCATTCTATGTCTTCTATGTCTTCTATGTATTCAATGTATTCTATGCATAGAATGCATAGAATGCAATCTATGTATTCTATGCATAGAATGCATAGAATACATAGAAGACATAGAATTATATGTATTCTATGCATAGAATGCATAGAATGCAATCTATGTATTCTATGCATAGAATGCATAGAATACATAGAAGACATAGAATTATATGTATTCTATGCATAGAATGCATAGAATGCAATCTATGTATCCTATGCATAGAATGCATTGATTACATGGAATGCATAGAGTGCATAGAATGCATTCTATGTGATCAATGTATTCTATGCATAGAATGCATAAAATACATTGATTTCATACGATGCCTTCTATGTATTCAATGTATTCTATGTATTCTATGCACTGAATGCATAGAATGCAATCTATGTATTCCATGCATAGAATGCATAGAATACATAGAAGACATAGAATTTATGTATTCTATGCATAAAATGCATAGAATACATAGAAGACATAGAATTATATGTATTCTATGCATAGAATGCAATCTATGTATCCTATGCATAGAATGCATTGATTACATGGAATGCATAGAGTGCATAGAATGCATTCTATGTGATCAATGTATTCTATGCATAGAATGCATAAAATACATTGATTTCATACGATGCCTTCTATGTATTCAATGTATTCTATGTATTCTATGCACTGAATGCATAGAATGCAATCTATGTATTCTATGCATAGAATGCATAGAATACATAGAAGACATAGAATTTATGTATTCTATGCATAAAATGCATAGAATACATAGAAGACATAGAATTATATGTATTCTATGCATAGAATGCATAGAATGCAATCTATGTATTCTATGCATAGAATGCATAAAATACATTGATTTCATACGATGCCTTCTATGTATTCAATGTATTCTATGTATTCTATGCACCGAATGCATAGAATGCATTCTATGTATTCTATGCATAGAATGCATAGAATACATAGAAGACATAGAATTTATGTATTCTATGCATAAAATGCATAGAATACATAGAAGACATAGAATTATATGTATAATATGCATAGAATGCAATCTATGTATTCTATGCATAGAATGCATAGATTGCATGGAATACATAGAATGCATAGAATGCAATCTATGTATTCTAAGCATATAATGCATAGATTACATGGAATGCATAAAGCGCATAGAATGCATTCTATGTGATCAAGATATTCTATGCATAGAATGCAATATATGTATTATATGTATTCTATGCATAGAACCCATAGATTACATGGAATGCATAGAGTGCATAGAATGCATTCTATGTGATCAATGTATTCTATGCATTCTATGCATAAAATGTATTCTATGCACCGAATGCATAGAATACATAGAATGCATAGATTACATGGAATGCATAGAGTGCATAGAGTGCATAGAGTGCATAGAGTGCATAGAGTGCATAGAGTGCAATCTATGTATTCTATGCATGGAATGCATAGATTGCACAGAATGCACTCTATGTCTTCTATGTCTTTGATGTCTTCTATGTATTCTATGCATAGAATGCATAGAATGCATAGAAGACATAGGATTATATGTATTCTATGCATAGAATGCATATGATGCAATCTATGCGTACAACGCATAGATTACATGAAATGCATGAAGTGCATAGAATGCATTCTATGTGATCAATGTATTCTATGCATTCTATGCATAAAGTGTATTCAATGCACCGAATGCATAGAATACATAGAATGCATAGATTACATGGAATGCATAGAGTGCATAGAGTGCATAGAGTGCAATCTATGTATTCTATGTATTCTATGCATGGAATGCATAGAATACATAGACGACATAGATTACATGGAATGCATAGAGTGCATAGAGTGCAATCTATGTATTCTATGTATTCTATGCATGGAATGCATAGAATACATAGAAGACATAGAATTATATGTATTCTATGCATAGAATGCATAGAATACATAGAAGACATAGATTACATGGAATGCATAGAGTGCATAGAGTGCAATCTATGTATTCTATGTATTCTATGCATGGAATGCATAGAATACATAGAAGACATAGAATTATATGTATTCTATGCATAGAATGCATAGAATGCATAGAATGCATAGAATGCATAGAATGCAATCTAGGTATTCTATGCATAGAACGCATAGATTACATGGAATGCATAGAGTGCATAGAATGCATTCTATGTGATCAATGTATTCTATGCATAGAATGCATACAATACATTGATTACATACAACGCCTTCTATGTATTCAATGTATTCTATGTATTCTATGCACCGAATGCATAGAATGCAATCTATGTATTCTATGCATAGAGTGCATAGATTACATGGAATGCATTATATGCATTCTATGTCTTCTATGTCTTCTATGTATTCAATGTATTCTATGCATAGAATGCATAGAATGCAATCTATGTATTCTATGCATAGAATGCATAGAATACATAGAAGACATAGAATTATATGTATTCTATGCATAGAATGCATAGAATGCAATCTATGTATCCTATGCATAGAACGCATTGATTACATGGAATGCATAGAGTGCATAGAATGCATTCTATGTGATCAATGTATTCTATGCATAGAATGCATAAAATACATTGATTTCATACGATGCCTTCTATGTATTCAATGTATTCTATGTATTCTATGCACCGAATGCATAGAATGCATTCTATGTATTCTATGCATAGAATGCATAGAATACATAGAAGACATAGAATTTATGTATTCTATGCATAGAATGCATAGAATACATAGAAGACATAGAATTATATGTATTCTATGCATAGAATGCAATCTATGTATTCTATGCATAGAATGCATAGATTGCATGGAATACATAGAATGCATAGAATGCGATCTATGTATTCTAAGCATATAATGCATAGATTACATGGAATGCATAAAGCGCATAGAATGCATTCTATGTGATCAAGATATTCTATGCATAGAATGCAATATATGTATTATATGTATTCTATGCATAGAACCCATAGATTACATGGAATGCATAGAGTGCATAGAATGCATTCTATGTGATCAATGTATTCTATGCATTCTATGCATAAAATGTATTCTATGCACCGAATGCATAGAATACATAGAATGCATAGATTACATGGAATGCATAGAGTGCATAGAGTGCATAGAGTGCATAGAGTGCATAGAGTGCATAGAGTGCATAGAGTGCAATCTATGTATTCTATGCATGGAATGCATAGATTGCACAGAATGCATTCTATGTCTTCTATGTCTTCGATGTCTTCTATGTATTCTATGCATAGAATGCATAGAATACATAGAAGACATAGAATTATATGTATTCTATGCATAGAATGCATAGAATGCAATCTATGTATTCTATGCATAGATTGCATGGAATGCATAGAATGCATTGATTGCAATCTATGTATTCTATGCATATAACGCATAGATTACATGGAATGCATAAACTGCATAGAATGCATTCTATGTGATCAAGATATTCTATGCATAGAATGCAATCTATGAATTATATGTATTCGATGCATAGAATGCATAGAATGCAATCTATGTATTCTATGCATAGAGTGCATAGATTGCACAGAATGCATTCTATGTCTTCTATGTCTTCGATGTCTTCTATGCATAGAATGCATAGAAGACATAGGATTATATGTATTCTATGCATAGAATGCATATGATGCAATCTATGCATATAACGCATAGATTACATGGAATGCATTCTATGTGATCAATGTATTCTATGCATTCTATGCATAAAGTGTATTCAATGCACCGAATGCATAGAATACATAGAATGCATAGATTACATGGAATGCATAGAGTGCATAGAGTGCAATCTATGTATTCTATGTATTCTATGCATGGAATGCATAGAATACATAGAAGACATAGATTACATGGAATGCATAGAGTGCATAGAGTGCATAGAGTGCAATCTATGTATTCTATGTATTCTATGCATGGAATGCATAGAATACATAGAAGACATAGAATTATATGTATTCTATGCATAGAATGCATAGAATACATAGAAGACATAGATTACATGGAATGCATAGAGTGCATAGGGTGCATAGAGTGCAATCTATGTATTCTATGTATTCTATGTATAGAATGCATAGAATGCATAGAAGACATAGGATTATATGTATTCTATGCATAGAATGCATATGATGCAATCTATGCGTATAACGCATAGATTACATGGAATGCATAAAGTGCATAGAATGCATTCTATGTGATCAATGTATTCTATGCATTCTATGCATAAAATGTATTCAATGCACCGAATGCGTAGAATACATAGAATGCATAGATTACATGGAATGTAAAGAATGCATAGAGTGCATAGAGTGCAATCTATGTATTCTATGTATTCTATGCATGGAATGCATAGAATACATAGAAGACATAGAATTATGTATTCTATGCATAGAATGCAATCTATGTATTCTATGCATAGAACGCATAGATTACATGGAATGCATAGAGTGCATAGAATGCATTCTATGTGATCAATGTATTCTATGCATAGAATGCATAAAATACATTGATTACATACAATGCCTTCTATGTATTCGATGTATTCTATGTATTCTATGCACCGAATGCATAGAATGCAATCTATGTATTCTATGCATAGAGTGCATAGATTACATGGAATGCATTATATGCATTCTATGTCTTCTATGTCTTCTATGTATTCTATGCATTCTATGCATAGAATACATAGAATGCAATCTATGTATTCTATGCATAGAATGCATAGAATACATAGAAGACATAGAATTATATGTATTCTATGCATAGAATGCATAGAATGCAATCTATGTATCCTATGCATAGAATGCATTGATTACATGGAATGCATAGAGTGCATAGAATGCATTCTATGTGATCAATGTATTCTATGCATAGAATGCATAAAATACATTGATTTCATACGATGCCTTCTATGTATTCAATGTATTCTATGTATTCTATGCACTGAATGCATAGAATGCAATCTATGTATTCTATGCATAGAATGCATAGAATACATAGAAGACATAGAATTTATGTATTCTATGCATAAAATGCATAGAATACATAGAAGACATAGAATTATATGTATTCTATGCATAGAATGCAATCTATGTATCCTATGCATAGAATGCATTGATTACATGGAATGCATAGAGTGCATAGAATGCATTCTATGTGATCAATGTATTCTATGCATAGAATGCATAAAATACATTGATTTCATACGATGCCTTCTATGTATTCAATGTATTCTATGTATTCTATGCACTGAATGCATAGAATGCAATCTATGTATTCTATGCATAGAATGCATAGAATACATAGAAGACATAGAATTTATGTATTCTATGCATAAAATGCATAGAATACATAGAAGACATAGAATTATATGTATTCTATGCATAGAATGCATAGAATGCAATCTATGTATTCTATGCATAGAATGCATAAAATACATTGATTTCATACGATGCCTTCTATGTATTCAATGTATTCTATGTATTCTATGCACCGAATGCATAGAATGCATTCTATGTATTCTATGCATAGAATGCATAGAATACATAGAAGACATAGAATTTATGTATTCTATGCATAAAATGCATAGAATACATAGAAGACATAGAATTATATGTATAATATGCATAGAATGCAATCTATGTATTCTATGCATAGAATGCATAGATTGCATGGAATACATAGAATGCATAGAATGCAATCTATGTATTCTAAGCATATAATGCATAGATTACATGGAATGCATAAAGCGCATAGAATGCATTCTATGTGATCAAGATATTCTATGCATAGAATGCAATATATGTATTATATGTATTCTATGCATAGAACCCATAGATTACATGGAATGCATAGAGTGCATAGAATGCATTCTATGTGATCAATGTATTCTATGCATTCTATGCATAAAATGTATTCTATGCACCGAATGCATAGAATACATAGAATGCATAGATTACATGGAATGCATAGAGTGCATAGAGTGCATAGAGTGCATAGAGTGCATAGGGTGCATAGAGTGCAATCTATGTATTCTATGCATGGAATGCATAGATTGCACAGAATGCACTCTATGTCTTCTATGTCTTTGATGTCTTCTATGTATTCTATGCATAGAATGCATAGAATGCATAGAAGACATAGGATTATATGTATTCTATGCATAGAATGCATATGATGCAATCTATGCGTACAACGCATAGATTACATGAAATGCATGAAGTGCATAGAATGCATTCTATGTGATCAATGTATTCTATGCATTCTATGCATAAAGTGTATTCAATGCACCGAATGCATAGAATACATAGAATGCATAGATTACATGGAATGCATAGAGTGCATAGAGTGCATAGAGTGCAATCTATGTATTCTATGTATTCTATGCATGGAATGCATAGAATACATAGACGACATAGAATTATACGTATTCTATGCATAGAATGCATAGAATGCAATCTAGGTATTCTATGCATAGAACGCATAGATTACATGGAATGCATAGAGTGCATAGAATGCATTCTATCTGATCAATGTATTCTATGCATAGAATGCATAAAATACATCGATTACATACAATGCCTTCTATGTATTCAATGTATTTTATGTATTCTATGCACCGAATGCATAGAATGCAATCTATGTATTCTACGCATAGAGTGCATAGATTACATGGAATGCATTATATGCATTCTATGTCTTCTATGTCTTCTATGTCTTCTATGTCTTCTATGTCTTCTATGTATTCAATGTATTCTATGCATAGAATGCATAGAATGCAATCTATGTGTTCTATGCATAGAATGCATAGAATGCAATCTATGTATTCTATGCATAGAATGCTTAGAATACATAGAAGACATAGAATTATATGTATTCTATGCATAGAATGCATAGAATACATAGAAGACATAGAATTATATGTATTCTATGCATAGAATGCATAGAATGCAATCTATGTATCCTATGCATAGAACGCATTGATTACATGGAATGCATAGAGTGCATAGAGTGCATAGAGTGCAATCTATGTATTCTATGCATGGAATGCATAGATTGCACAGAATGCATTCTATGTCTTCTATGTCTTCGATGTCTTCTCTGTATTCTATGCACAGAGTGCATAGAATACATAGAAGACATAGAATTATATGTATTCTATGCATAGAATGCATAGAATGCAATCTATGTATTCTATGCATAGAATGCATAGATTGCATGGAATGCATAGAATGCATTCATTGCAATCTATGTATTCTATGCATAGAGTGCATAGAATACATAGAAGACATAGAATTATATGTATTCTATGCATAGAATGCATAGAATGCAATCTATGTATTCTATGCATAGAATGCATAGAATACATAGAAGACATAGAATTATATGTATTCTATGCATAGAATGCATAGAATACATAGAAGGCATAGATTACATGGAATGCATAGAGTGCATAGAGTGTAAATAGAGTGCAATCTATGTATTCTATGTATTCTATGCATGGAATGCATGGAATACATTGAAGACATAGAATTATATGTATTCTATGCATAGAACCCACAGATTACATGGAATGCATAGAGTGCATCGAATGCATTCTATGTGATCAATGTATTCTATGCATTCTATGCATAAAATGTATTCTATGCACCGAATGCATAGAATACATAGAATGCATAGATTACATGGAATGCATAGAGTGCATAGAGTGCATAGAGTGCATAGAGTGCATAGAGTGCATAGAGTGCAATCTATGTATTCTATGCATGGAATGCATAGATTGCACAGAATGCATTCTATGTCTTCTATGTATTCTATGCATAGAATGCATAGAATACATAGAAGACATAGAATTATATGTATTCTATGCACAGAATGCATAGAATGCAATCTATGTATTCTATGCATGTAACGCATAGATTACATGGAATGCATAAACTGCATAGAATGCAATCTATGTATTCTATACATAGAGTGCATAGATTGCACAGAATGCATTCTATGTCTTCTATGTCTTCTATGTATTCAATGTATTCTATGCATAGAATGCAATCTATGTAATCTATGCATAGAATGCATAGGTTATTTGGAATGCATAGAGTGCATAGAATGCATTCTATGTGATCAATGTATTCTATGCATTCTATCCATGAAATGTATTCTATGCACCGAATGCATAGGATACATGGAATGCACAGGTTACATTGAATGCATAGAGTGCATAGAATGCAATCTATATGTTCTATGCAATGCATAGACTACATAGAATGCATAGAACTCATAAAACGCATAGAATGCACTCTATGCATCCTATGCATTCTATGCATTCAGTGCATAGAATGCATTCTATGTGACCAATGTATACTATGCATTCTATGCATAAAATGTATTCTATGCACCGAATGCATAGAATACATAGAATGCATAGATTACATGGAATGCATAGAGTGCATAGAGTGCAATCTATGTATTCTATTCATTCTATGCATGGAATGCATAGAATACATAGATGACATAGAATTATATGCATTCTATGCATAGAATGCATAGAATGCAATCTATGTATCCTATGCATAGAATGCATAGATTACATGGAACGCATAGAGTGCATAGAATGCATTCTATGTGATCAATGTATTCTATGCATAGAATGCATAAAATACATTGATTACATACAATGCCTTCTATGTATTCAATGTATTCTATGTATTCTATGCACCGAATGCATAGAATGCAATCTATGTATTCTATGCATAGAGTGCATAGATTACATGGAATGCATTATATGCATTCTATGTCTTCTATGTATTCAAAGTATTCTATGCATAGAATGCATAGAATGCAATCTATGTATTCTATGCATAGAATGCATAGAATACATAGAAGACATAGAATTTATGTATTCTATGCATAGAATGCATAGAATGCATAGAATACATAGAAGACATAGAATTATATGTATTCTATGCATAGAATGCATAGAATGCAATCTATGTATTCTATGCATAGAATTCATAGATTGCATGGAATACATAGAATGCATAGAATGCAATCTATGTATTCTATGCATATAACGCATAGATTACATGGAATGCATAAAGTGCATAGAATGCATTCTATGTGATCAAGATATTCAACGCATAGAATGCAATATATGTATTATATGTATTCTATGCATAGAACGCATAGATTACATGGAATGCATAGAGTGCATAGAATGCATTCTATGTGATCAATGTATTCTATGCATAGAATGCATAAAATACATTGATTACATACAATGCCTTCTATGTATTCAATGTATTCTATATATTCTATGCACCGAATGCATAGAATGCAATCTATGTATTCTACGCATAGAGTGCATAGATTACATGGAATGCATTATATGCATTCTATGTCTTCTATGTCTTCTATGTATTCAATGTATTCTATGCATAGAATGCATAGAATGCAATCTATGTATTCTATGCATAGAATGCTTAGAATACATAGAAGACATAGAATTATATGTATTCTATGCATAGAATGCATAGAATACATAGAAGACATAGAATTATATGTATTCTATGCATAGAATGCATAGAATGCAATCTATGTATCCTATGCATAGAACGCATTGATTACATGGAATGCATAGAGTGCATAGAATGCATTCTATGTGATCAATGTATTCTATGCATAGAATGCATAAAATACATTGATTACATACGATGCCTTCTGTGTATTCAATGTATTCTATGTATTCTATGCACCGAATGCATAGAATGCAATCTATGTGTTCTATGTTTAGAGTGCATAGATTACATGGAATGCATTATATGCATTCTATGTCTTCTCTGTCTTCTATGTATTCAACGTATTCTATGCATAGAATGCATAGAATGCAATCTATGTATTCTATGCATAGAATGCATAGAATACATAGAAGACATAGAATTACCCTAAAAGCAGATACATTTTGCGAGTTTTAACTTTTGCGAATTTCGCGAGTGACAAACTCGCAAATAATTTCCATCGCTATTAATATCTGCTTTTAAACTGATTTAAATATTTTCTGGTTTAAACAGACCATACATGCAGCTATATAGCTATATGATACATAGTTGAATATTTTACAAAGCAGCTAGTATTTGCTGTAACATAATTGGTAAGTAGCCTAGACTAGGAGCTTAATCAGAGGATTTTTAACAAGCTATGGTAATTACTTTACCTCACAGGTGGGCTTATTGCACTATATAGGAGTCGTCAGCTGTAGTTTTGTACTGTATGTAAGTGGGGTTTAAATCTGAGTAAACATAGAGCTTAGCTAAGCTTGGTTTTGATGCTGAAATAACCTTAAACATCAATTTTGGGACTTAAACCAATTTTGCGATAGGCCAAACTCGCTAAATATTTCTATCGCAAATTGCTCCAGGATTAGCAAACTCACAAAACATTCTTCCGCGAAATATTTCTGCTTTTAGGGTATATGTATTCTATGCATAGAATGCATAGAATACATAGAAGACATGGATTACATGGAATGCATACAGTGCATAGAGTGCAAATAGAGTGCAATCTATGTATTCTATGTATTCTATGCATGGAATGCATAGAATACATTGAAGACATAGAATTATATGTATTCTATGCATAGAACCCACAGATTACATGGAATGCATAGAGTGCATCGAATGCATGCTATGTGATCAATGTATTCTATGCATTCTATGCATAAAATGTATTCTATACACCGAATGCATAGAATACATAGAATGCATAGATTACATGGAATGCATAGAGTGCATAGAGTGCATAGAGTGCATAGAGTGCATAGAGTGCATAGAGTGCATAGAGTGCATAGAGTGCATAGAGTGCATAGAGTGCATAGAGTGCATAGAGTGCATAGAGTGCATAGAGTGCATAGAGTGCATAGAGTGCAATCTATGTATTGTATGCATGGAATGCATAGATTGCACAGAATGCATTCTATGTATTCTATGTCTTCGATGTCTTCTATGTATTCTATGCATAGAATGCATAGAATACATAGAAGACATAGAATTATATGTATTCTATGCATAGAATGCATAGAATACATAGAATACATAGAAGACATAGAATTCTATGTATTCTATGCATAGAATGCATAGAATGCAATCTATGTATCCTATGCATAGAACGCATTGATTACATGGAATGCATAGAGTGCATAGAATGCATTCTATGTGATCAATGTATTCTATGCATAGAATGCATAAAATACATTGATTACCTACGATGCCTTCTATGGATTCAATGTATTCTATGTATTCTATGCACCGAATGCATAGAATGCAATATATGTATTTTATGTATTTTATGCATAGAACCCATAGATTACATGGAATGCATAGAGTGCATAGAATGCATTCTATGTGATCAATGTATTCTATGCATTCTATGCATAAAATGTATTCTATGCACCGAATGCATATAATACATAGAATGGATAGATTACATGGAATGCATAGAGTGCATAGAGTGCATAGAGTGCATAGAGTGCAATCTATGTATTCTATGCATGGAATGCATCGATTGCACAGAATGCATTCTATGTCTTCTATGTCTTCGATGTCTTCTATGTATTCTATGCATAGAATGCATAGAATACATAGAAGACATAGAATTATATGTATTCTATGCATAGAATGCATAGAATGCAATCTATGTATTCTATGCATATAACGCATAGATTACATGGAATGCATAAACTGCATAGAATGCATACTATGTGATCAAGATATTCTATGCATAGAATGCAATATATGTATTATATGTATTCGATGCATAGAATGCATAGAATGCAATCTATGTATTCTATGCATAGGGTGCATAGATTGCACAGAATGCATTCTATGTCTTCTACTTGTATGTCTTCGATGTCTTCTATGTATTCTATGCATAGAATGCATAGAATGCATAGAAGACATAGGATTATATGTATTCTATGCATAGAATGCATATGATGCAATCTATGCGTATAACGCATAGATTACATGGAATGCATAAAGTGCATAGAATACATAAAAGACATAGAATTATATGTATTCTATGCATAGAATGCAATCTATGTATTCTATGCATAGAATGCAATCTATGTATTCTATGCATAGAATGCATAGATTGCATGGAATACATAGAATGCATAGAATGCAATCTATGTATTCTATGCATATAACGCATAGATTACATGGAATGCATAAAGCGCTTAGAATGCATTCTATGTGATCAAGATATTCTATGCATAGAATGCAATATATGTATTATATGTATTCTATGCATAGAACCCATAGATTACACGGAATGCATAGAGTTCATAGAATGCATTCTATGTGATCAATGTATTCTATGCATTCTATGCATAAAATGTATTCTATGCATAGAATACATAGAATGCATAGATTAGATGGAATGCATAGAGTGCATAGAGTGCATAGAGTGCATAGAGTGCATAGAGTGCATAGAGTGCATAGAGTGCATAGAGTGCATAGAGTGCATAGAGTGCATAGAGTGCAATCTATGTATTCTATGCATGGAATGCATAGAATACATAGAAGACATAGAATTATATGTATTCTATGCATAGAATGCATAGAATACATAGAAGACATAGATTACATGGAATGCATAGAGTGCATAGAGTGCATAGAGTGCAATCTATGTATTCTATGTATTCTATGCATAGAATGCATAGAATGCATAGAAGACATGGGATTATATGTATTCTATGCATAGAATGCATATGATGCAATCTATGCGTATAACGCATAGATTACATGGAATGCATAAAGTGCATAGAATGCATTCTATGTGGTCAATGTATTCTATGCATTCTATGCATAAAATGTATTCAATGCACCGAATGCATAGAATACATAGAATGCATAGATTACATGGAATGTATAGAGTGCATAGAGTGCATAGAGTGCAATCTATGTATTCTATGTATTCTATGCATGGAATGCATAGAATACATAGAAGACATAGAATTATGTATTCTATGCATAGAATGCAATCTATGTATTCTATGCATAGAACGCATAGATTACATGGAATGCATAGAGTGCATAGAATGCATTCTATCTGATCAATGTATTCTATGCATAGAATGCATAAAATACATCGATTACATACAATGCCTTCTATGTATTCAATGTATTTTATGTATTCTATGCACCGAATGCATAGAATGCAATCTATGTATTCTACGCATAGAGTGCATAGATTACATGGAATGCATTATATGCATTCTATGTCTTCTATGTCTTCTATGTCTTCTATGTCTTCTATGTCTTCTATGTATTCAATGTATTCTATGCATAGAATGCATAGAATGCAATCTATGTATTCTATGCATAGAATGCATAGAATGCAATCTATGTATTCTATGCATAGAATGCTTAGAATACATAGAAGACATAGAATTATATGTATTCTATGCATAGAATGCATAGAATGCAATCTATGTATCCTATGCATAGAACGCATTGATTACATGGAATGCATAGAGTGCATAGAGTGCATAGAGTGCAATCTATGTATTCTATGCATGGAATGCATAGATTGCACAGAATGCATTCTATGTCTTCTATGTCTTCGATGTCTTCTCTGTATTCTATGCACAGAGTGCATAGAATACATAGAAGACATAGAATTATATGTATTCTATGCATAGAATGCATAGAATGCAATCTATGTATTCTATGCATAGAATGCATAGATTGCATGGAATGCATAGAATGCATTCATTGCAATCTATGTATTCTATGCATAGAGTGCATAGAATACATAGAAGACATAGAATTATATGTATTCTATGCATAGAATGCAATCTATGTATTCTATGCATAGAATGCATAGAATACATAGAAGACATAGAATTATATGTATTCTATGCATAGAATGCATAGAATACATAGAAGACATAGATTACATGGAATGCATAGAGTGCATAGAGTGTAAATAGAGTGCAATCTATGTATTCTATGTATTCTATGCATGGAATGCATGGAATACATTGAAGACATAGAATTATATGTATTCTATGCATAGAACCCACAGATTACATGGAATGCATAGAGTGCATCGAATGCATTCTATGTGATCAATGTATTCTATGCATTCTATGCATAAAATGTATTCTATGCACCGAATGCATAGAATACATAGAATGCATAGATTACATGGAATGTATAGAGTGCATAGAGTGCATAGAGTGCAATCTATGTATTCTATGTATTCTATGCATGGAATGCATAGAATACATAAAATACATAGAATTATGTATTCTATGCATAGAATGCAATCTATGTATTCTATGCATAGAACGCATAGATTACATGGAATGCATAGAGTGCATAGAATGCATTCTATGTGATCAATGTATTCTATGCATAGAATGCATAAAATACATTGATTACATACAATGCCTTCTATGTATTCGATGTATTCTATGTATTCTATGCACCGAATGCATAGAATGCAATCTATGTATTCTATGCATAGAGTGCATAGATTACATGGAATGCATTATATGCATTCTATGTCTTCTATGTCTTTTATGTATTCAATGTATTCTATGCATAGAATGCATAGAATACATAGAAGACATAGAATTATATGTATTCTATGCATAGAATGCATAGAATGCAATCTATGTATTCTATGCATAGAATGCATAAAATACATTGATTTCATACGATGCCTTCTATGTATTCAATGTATTCTATGTATTCTATGCACCGAATGCATAGAATGCATAGAATGCATAGAATACATAGAAGACATAGAATTTATGTATTCTATGCATAGAATGCATAGAATACATAGAAGACATAGAATTATATGTATAATATGCATAGAATGCAATCTATGTATTCTATGCATAGAATGCATAGATTGCATGGAATACATAGAATGCATAGAATGCAATCTATGTATTCTAAGCATATAATGCATAGATTACATGGAATGCATAAAGCGCATAGAATGCATTCTATGTGATCAAGATATTCTATGCATAGAATGCAATATATGTATTATATGTATTCTATGCATAGAACCCATAGATTACATGGAATGCATAGAGTGCATAGAATGCATTCTATGTGATCAATGTATTCTATGCATTCTATGCATAAAATGTATTCTATGCACCGAATGCATAGAATACATAGAATGCATAGATTACATGGAATGCATAGAGTGCATAGAGTGCATAGAGTGCATAGAGTGCATAGAGTGCATAGAGTGCAATCTATGTATTCTATGCATGGAATGCATAGATTGCACAGAATGCACTCTATGTCTTCTATGTCTTTGATGTCTTCTATGTATTCTATGCATAGAATGCATAGAATGCATAGAAGACATAGGATTATATGTATTCTATGCATAGAATGCATATGATGCAATCTATGCGTACAACGCATAGATTACATGAAATGCATGAAGTGCATAGAATGCATTCTATGTGATCAATGTATTCTATGCATTCTATGCATAAAGTGTATTCAATGCACCGAATGCATAGAATACATAGAATGCATAGATTACATGGAATGCATAGAGTGCATAGAGTGCATAGAGTGCAATCTATGTATTCTATGTATTCTATGCATGGAATGCATAGAATACATAGACGACATAGAATTATACGTATTCTATGCATAGAATGCATAGAATGCAATCTAGGTATTCTATGCATAGAACGCATAGATTACATGGAATGCATAGAGTGCATAGAATGCATTCTATCTGATCAATGTATTCTATGCATAGAATGCATAAAATACATTGATTACATACAATGCCTTCTATGTATTCGATGTATTCTATGTATTCTATGCACCGAATGCATAGAATGCAATCTATGTATTCTATGCATAGAGTGCATAGATTACATGGAATGCATTATATGCATTCTATGTCTTCTATGTCTTCTATGTATTCAATGTATTCTATGCATAGAATGCATAGAATACATAGAAGACATAGAATTATATGTATTCTATGCATAGAATGCATAGAATGCAATCTATGTATTCTATGCATAGAATGCATAAAATACATTGATTTCATACGATGCCTTCTATGTATTCAATGTATTCTATGTATTCTATGCACCGAATGCATAGAATGCATTCTATGTATTCTATGCATAGAATGCATAGAATACATAGAAGACATAGAATTTATGTATTCTATGCATAGAATGCATAGAATACATAGAAGACATAGAATTATATGTATAATATGCATAGAATGCAATCTATGTATTCTATGCATAGAATGCATAGATTGCATGGAATACATAGAATGCATAGAATGCAATCTATGTATTCTAAGCATATAATGCATAGATTACATGGAATGCATAAAGCGCATAGAATGCATTCTATGTGATCAAGATATTCTATGCATAGAATGCAATATATGTATTATATGTATTCTATGCATAGAACCCATAGATTACATGGAATGCATAGAGTGCATAGAATGCATTCTATGTGATCAATGTATTCTATGCATTCTATGCATAAAATGTATTCTATGCACCGAATGCATAGAATACATAGAATGCATAGATTACATGGAATGCATAGAGTGCATAGAGTGCATAGAGTGCATAGAGTGCATAGAGTGCATAGAGTGCAATCTATGTATTCTATGCATGGAATGCATAGATTGCACAGAATGCACTCTATGTCTTCTATGTCTTTGATGTCTTCTATGTATTCTATGCATAGAATGCATAGAATGCATAGAAGACATAGGATTATATGTATTCTATGCATAGAATGCATATGATGCAATCTATGCGTACAACGCATAGATTACATGAAATGCATGAAGTGCATAGAATGCATTCTATGTGATCAATGTATTCTATGCATTCTATGCATAAAGTGTATTCAATGCACCGAATGCATAGAATACATAGAATGCATAGATTACATGGAATGCATAGAGTGCATAGAGTGCATAGAGTGCAATCTATGTATTCTATGTATTCTATGCATGGAATGCATAGAATACATAGACGACATAGAATTATACGTATTCTATGCATAGAATGCATAGAATGCAATCTAGGTATTCTATGCATAGAACGCATAGATTACATGGAATGCATAGAGTGCATAGAATGCATTCTATCTGATCAATGTATTCTATGCATAGAATGCATAAAATACATCGATTACATACAATGCCTTCTATGTATTCAATGTATTTTATGTATTCTATGCACCGAATGCATAGAATGCAATCTATGTATTCTACGCATAGAGTGCATAGATTACATGGAATGCATTATATGCATTCTATGTCTTCTATGTCTTCTATGTCTTCTATGTCTTCTATGTCTTCTATGTATTCAATGTATTCTATGCATAGAATGCATAGAATGCAATCTATGTATTCTATGCATAGAATGCATAGAATGCAATCTATGTATTCTATGCATAGAATGCTTAGAATACATAGAAGACATAGAATTATATGTATTCTATGCATAGAATGCATAGAATGCAATCTATGTATCCTATGCATAGAACGCATTGATTACATGGAATGCATAGAGTGCATAGAGTGCATAGAGTGCAATCGATGTATTCTATGCATGGAATGCATAGATTGCACAGAATGCATTCTATGTCTTCTATGTCTTCGATGTCTTCTCTGTATTCTATGCACAGAGTGCATAGAATACATAGAAGACATAGAATTATATGTATTCTATGCATAGAATGCATAGAATGCAATCTATGTATTCTATGCATAGAATGCATAGATTGCATGGAATGCATAGAATGCATTCATTGCAATCTATGTATTCTATGCATAGAGTGCATAGAATGCAATCTATGTATTCTATGCATAGAATGCATAGAATACATAGAAGACATAGAATTATATGTATTCTATGCATAGAATGCATAGAATACATAGAAGACATAGATTACATGGAATGCATAGAGTGCATAGAGTGTAAATAGAGTGCAATCTATGTATTCTATGTATTCTATGCATGGAATGCATGGAATACATTGAAGACATAGAATTATATGTATTCTATGCATAGAACCCACAGATTACATGGAATGCATAGAGTGCATCGAATGCATTCTATGTGATCAATGTATTCTATGCATTCTATGCATAAAATGTATTCTATGCACCGAATGCATAGAATACATAGAATGCATAGATTACATGGAATGCATAGAGTGCATAGAGTGCATAGAGTGCATAGAGTGCATAGAGTGCATAGAGTGCAATCTATGTATTCTATGCATGGAATGCATAGATTGCACAGAATGCATTCTATGTCTTCTATGTATTCTATGCATAGAATGCATAGAATACATAGAAGACATAGAATTATATGTATTCTATGCACAGAATGCATAGA
The DNA here is from genome assembly GCA_935421135.1 of Bugulina stolonifera. NCBI lineage: Eukaryota > Metazoa > Bryozoa > Gymnolaemata > Cheilostomatida > Bugulidae > Bugulina > Bugulina stolonifera. Next base: position 740,193 of record OW285197.1, on the reverse strand, counting down.
ATGCAATCTATGTATTCTATGCATGTAACGCATAGATTACATGGAATGCATAAACTGCATAGAATGCAATCTATGTACTCTATACATAGAGTGCATAGATTGCACAGAATGCATTCTATGTCTTCTATGTCTTCTATGTATTCAATGTATTCTATGCATAGAATGCAATCTATGTAATCTATGCATAGAATGCATAGGTTATTTGGAATGCATAGAGTGCATAGAATGCATTCTATGTGATCAATGTATTCTATGCATTCTATGCATGAAATGTATTCTATGCACCGAATGCATAGAATACATGGAATGCACAGGTTACATTGAATGCATAGAGTGCATAGAATGCAATCTATATGTTCTATGCAATGCATAGACTACATAGAATGCATAGAACTCATAAAACGCATAGAATGCACTCTATGCATCCTATGCATTCTATGCATTCAGTGCATAGAATGCATTCTATGTGACCAATGTATACTATGCATTCTATGCATAAAATGTATTCTATGCACCGAATGCATAGAATACATAGAATGCATAGATTACATGGAATGCATAGAGTGCATAGAGTGCAATCTATGTATTCTATTCATTCTATGCATGGAATGCATAGAATACATAGATGACATAGAATTATATGCATTCTATGCATAGAATGCATAGAATGCAATCTATGTATCCTATGCATAGAATGCATAGATTACATGGAACGCATAGAGTGCATAGAATGCATTCTATGTGATCAATGTATTCTATGCATAGAATGCATAAAATACATTGATTACATACAATGCCTTCTATGTATTCAATGTATTCTATGTATTCTATGCACCGAATGCATAGAATGCAATCTATGTATTCTATGCATAGAGTGCATAGATTACATGGAATGCATTATATGCATTCTATGTCTTCTATGTATTCAAAGTATTCTATGCATAGAATGCATAGAATGCAATCTATGTATTCTATGCATAGAATGCATAGAATACATAGAAGACATAGAATTTATGTATTCTATGCATAGAATGCATAGAATGCATAGAATACATAGAAGACATAGAATTATATGTATTCTATGCATAGAATGCATAGAATGCAATCTATGTATTCTATGCATAGAATTCATAGATTGCATGGAATACATAGAATGCATAGAATGCAATCTATGTATTCTATGCATATAACGCATAGATTACATGGAATGCATAAAGTGCATAGAATGCATTCTATGTGATCAAGATATTCAACGCATAGAATGCAATATATGTATTATATGTATTCTATGCATAGAACGCATAGATTACATGGAATGCATAGAGTGCATAGAATGCATTCTATGTGATCAATGTATTCTATGCATAGAATGCATAAAATACATTGATTACATACAATGCCTTCTATGTATTCAATGTATTCTATATATTCTATGCACCGAATGCATAGAATGCAATCTATGTATTCTACGCATAGAGTGCATAGATTACATGGAATGCATTATATGCATTCTATGTCTTCTATGTCTTCTATGTATTCAATGTATTCTATGCATAGAATGCATAGAATGCAATCTATGTATTCTATGCATAGAATGCTTAGAATACATAGAAGACATAGAATTATATGTATTCTATGCATAGAATGCATAGAATACATAGAAGACATAGAATTATATGTATTCTATGCATAGAATGCATAGAATGCAATCTATGTATTCTATGCATAGATTGCATGGAATGCATAGAATGCATTGATTGCAATCTATGTATTCTATGCATATAACGCATAGATTACATGGAATGCATAAACTGCATAGAATGCATTCTATGTGATCAAGATATTCTATGCATAGAATGCAATATATGAATTATATGTATTCGATGCATAGAATGCATAGAATGCAATCTATGTATTCTATGCATAGAATGCATAGAATGCATAGAAGATATAGGATTATGTGTATTCTATGCATAGAATGCATATGATGCAATCTATGCATATAACGCATAGATTACATGGAATGCATTCTATGTGATCAATGTATTCTATGCATTCTATGCATAAAGTGTATTTAATGCACCGAATGCATAGAATACATAGAATGCATAGATTACATGGAATGCATAGAGTGCATAGAGTGCAATCTATGTATTCTATGTATTCTATGCATGGAATGCATAGAATGCAATCTATGTATTCTATGCATAGAATGCATAGAATACATAGAAGACATAGAATTATATGTATTCTATGCATAGAATGCATAGAATACATAGAAGACATAGATTACATGGAATGCATAGAGTGCATAGAGTGCATAGAGTGCAATCTATGTATTCTATGTATTCTATGCATGGAATGCATAGAATACATAGAAGACATAGAATTATATGTATTCTATGCATAGAATGCATAGAATGCAATCTAGGTATTCTATGCATAGAACGCATAGATTACATGGAATGCATAGAGTGCATAGAATGCATTCTATGTGATCAATGTATTCTATGAATAGAATGCATAAAATACATTGATTACATACAATGCCTTCTATGTATTCAATGTATTCTATGTATTCCATGCACCGAATGCATAGAATGCAATCTATGTATTCTATGCATAGAGTGCATAGATTACATGGAATGCATTATATGCATTCTATGTCTTCTATGTCTTCTATGTATTCAATGTATTCTATGCATAGAATGCATAGAAGGCAATCTATGTATTCTATGCATAGAATGCATAGAATACATAGAAGACATAGAATTATATGTATTCTATGCATAGAATGCAATATATGTATTATATGTATTCTATGCATAGAACCCATAGATTACATGGAATGCATAGAGTGCATAGAATGCATTCTATGTGATCAATGTATTCTATGCATTCTATGCATAAAATGTATTCTATGCACCGAATGCATAGAATACATAGAATGCATAGATTACATGGAATGCATAGAGTGCATCGAGTGCATAGAGTGCATAGAGTGCATAGAGTGCAATCTATGTATTCTATGCATGGAATGCATAGATTGCACAGAATGCACTCTATGTCTTCTATGTCTTCGATGTCTTCTATGTATTCTATGCATAGAATGCATAGAATACATAGAAGACATAGAATTATATGTATTCTATGCATAGAATGCATAGAATGCAATCTATGTATTCTATGCATAGATTGCATGGGATGCATAGAATGCATTGATTGCAATCTATGTATTCTATGCATATAACGCATAGATTACATGGAATGCATAAACTGCATAGAATGCATTCTATGTGATCAAGATATTCTATGCATAGAATGCAATATATGAATTATATGTATTCGATGCATAGAATGCAATCTATGTATTCTATGCATAGAGTGCATAGATTGCACAGAATGCATTCTATGTCTTCTATGTCTTCGATGTCTTCTATGTATTCTATGCATAGAATGCATAGAATGCATAGAAGACATAGGATTATATGTATTCTATGCATAGAATGCATAGAATGCATAGAAGACATAGGATTATATGTATTCTATGCATAGAATGCATATGATGCAATCTATGCATATAACGCATAGATTACATGGAATGCATTCTATGTGATCAATGTATTCTATGCATTCTATGCATAAAGTGTATTCAATGCACCGAATGCATAGAATACATAGAATGCATAGATTACATGGAATGAATAGAGTGCATAGAGTGCATAGAGTGCAATCTATGTATTCTATGCATTCTATGCATGGAATGCATAGAATGCAATCTATGTATTCTATGCATAGAATGCATAGAATACATAGAAGACATAGAATTATATGTATTCTATGCATAGAATGCATAGAATACATAGAAGACATAGATTACATGGAATGCATAGAGTGCATAGAGTGCATAGAGTGCAATCTATGTATTCTATGTATTCTATGCATGGAATGCATAGAATACATAGAAGACATAGAATTATATGTATTCTATGCATAGAATGCATAGAATGCATAGAATGCATAGAATGCATAGAATGCATAGAATGCATAGAATGCATAGAATGCAATCTAGGTATTCTATGCATAGAACGCATAGATTACATGGAATGCATAGAGTGCATAGAATGCATTCTATGTGATCAATGTATTCTATGCATAGAATGCATACAATACATTGATTACATACAACGCCTTCTATGTATTCAATGTATTCTATGTATACTATGCACCGAATGCATAGAATGCAATCTATGTATTCTATGCATAGAGTGCATAGATTACATGGAATGCATTATATGCATTCTATGTCTTCTATGTCTTCTATGTATTCAATGTATTCTCTGCATAGAATGCATAGAATGCAATCTATGTATTCTATGCATAGAATGCATAGAACACATAGAAGACATAGAATTATATGTATAATATGCATAGAATGCAATCTATGTATTCTATGCATAGAATGCATAGATTGCATGGAATACATAGAATGCATAGAATGCAATCTATGTATTCTAAGCATATAATGCATAGATTACATGGAATGCATAAAGCGCATAGAATGCATTCTATGTGATCAAGATATTCTATGCATAGAATGCAATATATGTATTATATGTATTCTATGCATAGAACCCATAGATTACATGGAATGCATAGAGTGCATAGAATGCATTCTATGTGATCAATGTATTCTATGCATTCAATGCATAAAATGTATTCTATGCACCGAATGCATAGAATACATAGAATGCATAGATTACATGGAATGCATAGAGTGCATAGAGTGCATAGAGTGCATAGAGTGCATAGAGTGCATAGAGTGCAATCTATGTATTCTATGCATGGAATGCATAGATTGCACAGAATGCACTCTATGTATTCTATGTCTTTGATGTCTTCTGTGTATTCTATGCATAGAATGCATAGAATACATAGAAGACATAGAATTATATGTATTCTATGCATAGAATGCATAGAATGCAATCTATGTATTCTATGCATAGATTGCATGGAATGCATAGAATGCATTGATTGCAATCTATGTATTCTATGTATTCTATGCATGGAATGTATAGAATACATAGACGACATAGAATTATACGTATTCTATGCATAGAATGCATAGAATGCAATCTAGGTATTCTATGCATAGAACGCATAGATTACATGGAATGCATAGAGTGCATAGAATGCATTCTATGTGATCAATGTATTCTATGCATAGAATGCATAAAATACATTGATTACATACAATGCCTTCTATGTATTCAATGTATTCTATATATTCTATGCACCGAATGCATAGAATGCAATCTATGTATTCTACGCATAGAGTGCATAGATTACATGGAATGCATTATATGCATTCTATGTCTTCTATGTCTTCCATGTATTCAATGTATTCTATGCATAGAATGCATAGAATGCAATCTATGTATTCTATGCATAGAATGCTTAGAATACATAGAAGACATAGAATTATATGTATTCTATGCATAGAATGCATAGAATACATAGAAGACATAGAATTATATGTATTCTATGCATAGAATGCATAGAATGCAATCTATGTATCCTATGCATAGAACGCATTGATTACATGGAATGCATAGAGTGCATAGAATGCATTCTATGTGATCAATGTATTCTATGCATAGAATGCATAAAATACATTGATTACATACGATGCCTTCTGTGTATTCAATGTATTCTATGTATTCTATGCACCGAATGCATAGAATGCAATCTATGTATTCTATGTTTAGAGTGCATAGATTACATGGAATGCATTATATGCATTCTATGTCTTCTATGTCTTCTATGTATTCAATGTATTCTATGCATAGAATGCATATGATGCAATATATGCATACAACGCATAGATTACATGAAATGCATAAACTGCATAGAATGCATTCTATGTGATCAATGTATTCTATGCATTCTATGCATAAAGTGTATTCAATGCACCGAATGCATAGAATACATAGAATGCATAGATTACATGGAATGCATAGAGTGCATAGAGTGCATAGAGTGCAATCTATGTATTCTATGTATTCAATGTATTCTATGCATAGAATGCAATCTATGTATTCTATGCATAGAATGCATAGGTTATTTGGAATGCATAGAGTGCATAGAATGCATTCTATGTGATCAATGTATTCTATGCATTCTATGCATAAAATGTATTCTATGCACCGAATGCATAGAATACATAGAATGCACAAGTTACATGGAATGCAAAGAGTGCATAGAATGCAATCTATATGTTCTATGCAATGCATAGACTACATAGAATGCATAGAACTCATAAAACGCATAGAATGCACTCTATGCATAGAATACATAGATTGCAATCAATGCATTCTATGCATTCCATGCAATCTATGTATTCTATGCATAGAATACATAGATTGCAATCTATGCATTCCATGCATAGAATACATCGATTGCACTCTATGCACTCTATGCACTCTATGCACTCTATGCATTCCATGTAATCTATGCATTCTATGTATTCTATGCATTCAGTGCATAGAATGCATTCTATGTGACCAATGTATACTATGCATTCTATGCATAAAATGTATTCTATGCACCGAATGCATAGAATACATAGAATGCATAGATTACATGGAATGCATAGAGTGCATAGAGTGCATAGAGTGCATAGAGTGCATAGAGTGCATAGAGTGCATAGAGTGCAATCGATGTATTCTATGCATGGAATGCATAGATTGCAATCTATGTATTCTATGCATAGAATACATAGATTGCATGGAATGCATAGAATGGATTGATTGCAATCTATGTATTCTATGCATAGAGTGCATAGATTGCACAGAATGCATTCTATGTCTTCTATGTCTTCGATGTCTTCTATGTATTCTATGCATAGAATGCATAGAATGCATAGAAGACATAGGATTATATGTATTTTATGCATAGAATGCATATGATGCAATTTATGCGTACAACGCATAGATTACATGAAATGCATAAAGTGCATAGAATGCATTCTATGTGATCAATGTATTCTATGCATTCTATGCATAAAGTGTATTCAATGCACCGAATGCATAGAATACATAGAATGCATAGATTACATGGAATGCATAGAGTGCATAGAGTGCATAGAGTGCAATCTATGTATTCTATGTATTCTATGCATGGAATGTATAGAATACATAGACGACATAGAATTATACGTATTCTATGCATAGAATGCAATCTAGGTATTCTATGCATAGAACGCATAGATTACATGGAATGCATAGAGTGCATAGAATGCATTCTATGTGATCAATGTATTCTATGCATAGAATGCACAAAATACATTGATTACATACAATGCCTTCTATGTATTCAATGTATTCTATGTATTCTATGCACCGAATGCATAGAATGCAATCTATGTATTCTACGCATAGAGTGCATAGATTACATGGAATGCATTATATGCATTCTATGTCTTCTATGTCTTCTATGTATTCAATGTATTCTATGCATAGAATGCATAGAATGCAATCTATGTATTCTATGCATAGAATGCTTAGAATGCATAGAAGACATAGAATTATATGTATTCTATGCATAGAATGCATAGAATACATAAAAGACATAGAATTATATGTATTCTATGCATAGAATGCATAGAATGCAATCTATGTATCCTATGCATAGAACGCATTGATTACATGGAATGCATAGAGTGCATAGAGTGCAATCTATGTATTCTATGCATGGAATGCATAGATTGCACAGAATGCATTCTATGTCTTCTATGTCTTCGATGTCTTCTCTGTATTCTATGCACAGAGTGCATAGAATACATAGAAGACATAGAATTATATGTATTCTATGCATAGAATGCATAGAATGCAATCTATGTATTCTATGCATAAAATGCATAGATTGCATGGAATGCATAGAATGCATTCATTGCAATCTATGTATTCTATGCATAGAGTGCATAGATTGCACAGAATGCATTCTATGTCTTCGATGTCTTCTATGTATTCTATGCATAGAATGCATAGAATGCATAGAAGACATAAGGTTATATGTATTCTACGCATAGAATGCATATGATGCAATCTATGCATACAACGCATAGATTACATGAAATGCATAAACTGCATAGAATGCATTCTATGTGATCAATGTATTCTATGCATTCTATGCATAAAGTGTATTCAATGCACCGAATGCATAGAATACATAGAATGCATAGATTACATGGAATGCATAGAGTGCATAGAGTGCATAGAGTGCAATCTATGTATTCTATGTATTCTATGCATAGAATGCATAAAATACATTGATTACATACAATGCCTTCTATGTATTCAATATATTCTATGTATTCTATGCACGGAATGCATAGAATGCAATCTATGTATTCTATGTTTAGTGTGCATAGATTACATGGAATGCATTCTATGTCTTCTATGTCTTCTATGTATTCAATGTATTCTATGCATAGAATGCGTAGAATGCAATCTATGTATTCTATGCATAGAATGCATAGAATACATAGAAGACATAGATTACATGGAATGCATAGAGTGCATAGAGTGCATAGAGTGCAATCTATGATTGTATTCTATCTATTCTATGCATGGAATGCATAGAATACATTGAAGACATAGAATTATATGTATTCTATGCATAGAACCCACAGATTACATGGAATGCATAGAGTGCATCGAATGCCTTCTATGTGATCAATGTATTCTATGCATTCTATGCATAAAATGTATTCTATGCACCGAATGCATAGAATACATAGAATGCATAGATTACATGGAACGCATAGAGTGCATAGAGTGCATAGAGTGCATAGAGTGCATAGAGTGCATAGAGTGCAATCTATGTATTCTATGCATGGAATGCATAGATTGCACAGAGTGCATTCTATGTCTTCTATGTCTTCCTTGTCTTCTATGTATTCTATGCATAGAATGCATAGAATACATAGAAGACATAGAATTATATGTATTCTATGCACAGAATGCATAGAATGCAATCTATGTATTCTATGCATGTAACGCATAGATTACATGGAATGCATAAACTGCATAGAATGCAATCTATGTATTCTATACATAGAGTGCATAGATTGCACAGAATGCATTCTATGTCTTCTATGTCTTCTATGTATTCAAAGTAATCTATGCATAGAATGCATAGAATGCAATCTATGTATTCTATGCATAGAATGCATAGAATGCATAGAATACATAGAAGACATAGAATTTATGTATTCTATGCATAGAATGCATAGAATGCATAGAATACATAGAAGACATAGAATTATATGTATTCTATGCATAGAATGCATAGAATGCAATCTATGTATTCTATGCATAGAATTCATAGATTGCATGGAATACATAGAATGCATAGAATGCAATCTATGTATTCTATGCATATAACGCATAGATTACATGGAATGCATAAAGTGCATAGAATGCATTCTATGTGATCAAGATATTCAATGCATAGAATGCAATATATGTATTATATGTATTCTATGCATAGAACGCATAGATTACATGGAATGCATAGAGTGCATAGAATGCATTCTATGTGATCAATGTATTCTATGCATAGAATGCATAAAATACATTGATTACATACAATGCCTTCTATGTATTCAATGTATTCTATATATTCTATGCACCGAGTGCATAGAATGCAATCTATGTATTCTACGCATAGAGTGCATAGATTACATGGAATGCATTATATGCATTCTATGTCTTCTATGTCTTCTATGTATTCAATGTATTCTATGCATAGAATGCATAGAATGCAATCTATGTATTCTATGCATAGAATGCTTAGAATACATAGAAGACATAGAATTATATGTATTCTATGCATAGAATGCATAGAATACATAGAAGACATAGAATTATATGTATTCTATGCATAGAATGCATAGAATGCAATCTATGTATCCTATGCATAGAACGCATTGATTACATGGAATGCATAGAGTGCATAGAATGCATTCTATGTGATCAATGTATTCTATGCATAGAATGCATAAAATACATTGATTACATACGATGCCTTCTGTGTATTCAATGTATTCTATGTATTCTATGCACCGAATGCATAGAATGCAATCTATGTATTCTATGTTTAGAGTGCATAGATTACATGGAATGCATTATATGCATTCTATGTCTTCTATGTCTTCTATGTATTCAATGTATTCTATGCATAGAATGCATAGAATGCAATTTATGTATTCTATGCATAGAATGCATAGAATACATAGAAGACATAGAATTATATGTATTCTATGCATAGAATGCATAGAATACATAGAAGACATAGATTACATGGAATGCATAGAGTGCATAGAGTGCATAGAATGCATTCTATGTGATCAATGTATTCTATGCATTCTATGCATAAAATGTATTCTATGCACCGAATGCATAGAATACATAGAATGCACAAGTTACATGGAATGCAAAGAGTGCATAGAATGCAATCTATATGTTCTATGCAATGCATAGACTACATAGAATGCATAGAACTCATAAAACGCATAGAATGCACTCTATGCATAGAATACATAGATTGCAATCAATGCATTCTATGCATTCCATGCAATCTATGTATTCTATGCATAGAATACATAGATTGCAATCTATGCATTCCATGCATAGAATACATCGATTGCACTCTATGCACTCTATGCACTCTATGCACTCTATGCATTCCATGTAATCTATGCATTCTATGTATTCTATGCATTCAGTGCATAGAATGCATTCTATGTGACCAATGTATACTATGCATTCTATGCATAAAATGTATTCTATGCACCGAATGCATAGAATACATAGAATGCATAGATTACATGGAATGCATAGAGTGCATAGAGTGCATAGAGTGCATAGAGTGCATAGAGTGCATAGAGTGCATAGAGTGCAATCGATGTATTCTATGCATGGAATGCATAGATTGCAATCTATGTATTCTATGCATAGAATACATAGATTGCATGGAATGCATAGAATGGATTGATTGCAATCTATGTATTCTATGCATAGAGTGCATAGATTGCACAGAATGCATTCTATGTCTTCTATGTCTTCGATGTCTTCTATGTATTCTATGCATAGAATGCATAGAATGCATAGAAGACATAGGATTATATGTATTTTATGCATAGAATGCATATGATGCAATTTATGCGTACAACGCATAGATTACATGAAATGCATAAAGTGCATAGAATGCATTCTATGTGATCAATGTATTCTATGCATTCTATGCATAAAGTGTATTCAATGCACCGAATGCATAGAATACATAGAATGCATAGATTACATGGAATGCATAGAGTGCATAGAGTGCATAGAGTGCAATCTATGTATTCTATGTATTCTATGCATGGAATGTATAGAATACATAGACGACATAGAATTATACGTATTCTATGCATAGAATGCAATCTAGGTATTCTATGCATAGAACGCATAGATTACATGGAATGCATAGAGTGCATAGAATGCATTCTATGTGATCAATGTATTCTATGCATAGAATGCACAAAATACATTGATTACATACAATGCCTTCTATGTATTCAATGTATTCTATGTATTCTATGCACCGAATGCATAGAATGCAATCTATGTATTCTACGCATAGAGTGCATAGATTACATGGAATGCATTATATGCATTCTATGTCTTCTATGTCTTCTATGTATTCAATGTATTCTATGCATAGAATGCATAGAATGCAATCTATGTATTCTATGCATAGAATGCTTAGAATGCATAGAAGACATAGAATTATATGTATTCTATGCATAGAATGCATAGAATACATAAAAGACATAGAATTATATGTATTCTATGCATAGAATGCATAGAATGCAATCTATGTATCCTATGCATAGAACGCATTGATTACATGGAATGCATAGAGTGCATAGAGTGCAATCTATGTATTCTATGCATGGAATGCATAGATTGCACAGAATGCATTCTATGTCTTCTATGTCTTCGATGTCTTCTCTGTATTCTATGCACAGAGTGCATAGAATACATAGAAGACATAGAATTATATGTATTCTATGCATAGAATGCATAGAATGCAATCTATGTATTCTATGCATAAAATGCATAGATTGCATGGAATGCATAGAATGCATTCATTGCAATCTATGTATTCTATGCATAGAGTGCATAGATTGCACAGAATGCATTCTATGTCTTCGATGTCTTCTATGTATTCTATGCATAGAATGCATAGAATGCATAGAAGACATAAGGTTATATGTATTCTACGCATAGAATGCATATGATGCAATCTATGCATACAACGCATAGATTACATGAAATGCATAAACTGCATAGAATGCATTCTATGTGATCAATGTATTCTATGCATTCTATGCATAAAGTGTATTCAATGCACCGAATGCATAGAATACATAGAATGCATAGATTACATGGAATGCATAGAGTGCATAGAGTGCATAGAGTGCAATCTATGTATTCTATGTATTCTATGCATAGAATGCATAAAATACATTGATTACATACAATGCCTTCTATGTATTCAATATATTCTATGTATTCTATGCACGGAATGCATAGAATGCAATCTATGTATTCTATGTTTAGTGTGCATAGATTACATGGAATGCATTCTATGTCTTCTATGTCTTCTATGTATTCAATGTATTCTATGCATAGAATGCGTAGAATGCAATCTATGTATTCTATGCATAGAATGCATAGAATACATAGAAGACATAGATTACATGGAATGCATAGAGTGCATAGAGTGCATAGAGTGCAATCTATGATTGTATTCTATCTATTCTATGCATGGAATGCATAGAATACATTGAAGACATAGAATTATATGTATTCTATGCATAGAACCCACAGATTACATGGAATGCATAGAGTGCATCGAATGCCTTCTATGTGATCAATGTATTCTATGCATTCTATGCATAAAATGTATTCTATGCACCGAATGCATAGAATACATAGAATGCATAGATTACATGGAACGCATAGAGTGCATAGAGTGCATAGAGTGCATAGAGTGCATAGAGTGCATAGAGTGCAATCTATGTATTCTATGCATGGAATGCATAGATTGCACAGAGTGCATTCTATGTCTTCTATGTCTTCCTTGTCTTCTATGTATTCTATGCATAGAATGCATAGAATACATAGAAGACATAGAATTATATGTATTCTATGCACAGAATGCATAGAATGCAATCTATGTATTCTATGCATGTAACGCATAGATCACATGGAATGCATAAACTGCATAGAATGCAATCTATGTATTCTATACATAGAGTGCATAGATTGCACAGAATGCATTCTATGTCTTCTATGTCTTCTATGTATTCAAAGTAATCTATGCATAGAATGCATAGAATGCAATCTATGTATTCTATGCATAGAATGCATAGAATGCATAGAATACATAGAAGACATAGAATTTATGTATTCTATGCATAGAATGCATAGAATGCATAGAATACATAGAAGACATAGAATTATATGTATTCTATGCATAGAATGCATAGAATGCAATCTATGTATTCTATGCATAGAATTCATAGATTGCATGGAATACATAGAATGCATAGAATGCAATCTATGTATTCTATGCATATAACGCATAGATTACATGGAATGCATAAAGTGCATAGAATGCATTCTATGTGATCAAGATATTCAATGCATAGAATGCAATATATGTATTATATGTATTCTATGCATAGAACGCATAGATTACATGGAATGCATAGAGTGCATAGAATGCATTCTATGTGATCAATGTATTCTATGCATAGAATGCATAAAATACATTGATTACATACAATGCCTTCTATGTATTCAATGTATTCTATATATTCTATGCACCGAGTGCATAGAATGCAATCTATGTATTCTACGCATAGAGTGCATAGATTACATGGAATGCATTATATGCATTCTATGTCTTCTATGTCTTCTATGTATTCAATGTATTCTATGCATAGAATGCATAGAATGCAATCTATGTATTCTATGCATAGAATGCTTAGAATACATAGAAGACATAGAATTATATGTATTCTATGCATAGAATGCATAGAATACATAGAAGACATAGAATTATATGTATTCTATGCATAGAATGCATAGAATGCAATCTATGTATCCTATGCATAGAACGCATTGATTACATGGAATGCATAGAGTGCATAGAATGCATTCTATGTGATCAATGTATTCTATGCATAGAATGCATAAAATACATTGATTACATACGATGCCTTCTGTGTATTCAATGTATTCTATGTATTCTATGCACCGAATGCATAGAATGCAATCTATGTATTCTATGTTTAGAGTGCATAGATTACATGGAATGCATTATATGCATTCTATGTCTTCTATGTCTTCTATGTATTCAATGTATTCTATGCATAGAATGCATAGAATGCAATTTATGTATTCTATGCATAGAATGCATAGAATACATAGAAGACATAGAATTATATGTATTCTATGCATAGAATGCATAGAATACATAGAAGACATAGATTACATGGAATGCATAGAGTGCATAGAGTGCATAGAATGCATTCTGTGTGATCAATGTATTCTATGCATAGAATGCATAAAATACATTGATTACATACGATGCCTTCTGTGTATTCAATGTATTCTATGTATTCTATGCACCGAATGCATAGAATGCAATCTATGTATTCTGTGTTTAGAGTGCATAGATTACATGGAATGCATTATATGCATTCTATGTCTTCTATGTCTTCTATGTATTCAATGTATTCTATGCATAGAATGCATAGAATACATAGAAGACATAGAATTATATGTATTCTATGCATCCATGCATAGAGTGCATCGAATGCATTCTATGTGATCAATGTATTCTATGCATTCTATGCATAAAATGTATTCTATGCACCGAATGCATAGAATACATAGAATGCATAGATTACATGGAATGCATAGAGTGCATAGAGTGCATAGAGTGCATGGAGTGCATAGAGTGCATAGAGTGCATAGAGTGCAATCTATGTATTCTATGCATGGAATGCATAGATTGCACAGAATGCATTCTATGTCTTCTATGTCTTCGATGTCTTCTATGTATTCTATGCATAGAATGCATAAAATACATAGAAGACATAGAATTATATGTATTCTATGCACAGAATGCATAGAATGCAATCTATGTATTCTATGCATGTAACGCATAGATTACATGGAATGCATAAACTGCATAGAATGCAATCTATGTATTCTATACATAGAGTGCATAGATTGCACAGAATGCATTCTATGTCTTCTATGTCTTCTATGTATTCAATGTATTCTATGCATAGAATGCAATCTATGTATTCTATGCATAGAATGCATAGGTTATTTGGAATGCATAGAGTGCATAGAATGCATTCTATGTGATCAATGTATTCTATGCATTCTATGCATAAAATGTATTCTATGCACCGAATGCACAGAATACATAGAATGCACAGGTTACATGGAATGCATAGAGTGCATAGAATGCAATATATATGTTCTATGCAATGCATAGACTACATAGAATGCATAGAACTCATAAAACGCATAGAATGCACTCTATGCATCCTATGCATTCTATGCACTCAGTGCATAGAATGCATTCTATGTTACCAATGTATACTATGCAGTCTATGCATAAAATGTATTCTATGCACCGAATGCATAGAATACATAGAATGCATAGATTACATGGAATGCATAGAGTGCATAGAGTGCAATCTATGTATTCTATTCATTCTATGCATGGAATGCATAGAATACATAGATGACATAGAATTATATGCATTCTATGCATAGAATGCATAGAATGCAATCTATGTATCCTATGCATAGAATGCATAGATTACATGGAATGCATTATATGCATTCTATTGTCTTCTATGTATTCAAAGTATTCTATGCATAGAATGCATAGAATGCAATCTATGTATTCTATGCATAGAATGCATAGAATACATAGAAGACATAGAATTTATGTATTCTATGCATAGAATGCATAGAATGCATAGAATGCATAGAATACATAGAAGACATAGAATTATATGTATTCTATGCATAGAATGCATAGAATGCAATCTATGTATTCTATGCATAGAATTCATAGATTGCATGGAATACATAGAATGCATAGAATGCAATCTATGTATTCTATGCATATAACGCATAGATTACATGGAATGCATAAAGTGCATAGAATGCATTCTATGTGATCAAGATATTCAATGCATAGAATGCAATATATGTATTATATGTATTCTATGCATAGAACGCATAGATTACATGGAATGCATAGAGTGCATAGAATGCATTCTATGTGATCAATGTATTCTATGCATAGAATGCATAAAATACATTGATTACATACAATGCCTTCTATGTATTCAATGTATTCTATATATTCTATGCACCGAATGCATAGAATGCAATCTATGTATTCTACGCATAGAGTGCATAGATTACATGGAATGCATTATATGCATTCTATGTCTTCTATGTCTTCTATGTATTCAATGTATTCTATGCATAGAATGCATGGAATGCAATCTATGTATTCTATGCATAGAATGCATAGAATACATAGAAGACATAGAATTATATGTATTCTATGCATAGAATGCATAGAATACATAGAAGACATAGATTACATGGAATGCATAGAGTGCATAGAGTGCAAATAGAGTGCAATCTATGTATTCTATGTATTCTATGCATGGAATGCATAGAATTCAATGTCTTCAATGTATTCTATGCATGGAATGCATAGAATACATTGAAGACTTAGAATTATATGTATTCTATGCATAGAACCCACAGATTACATGGAATGCATAGAGTGCATCGAATGCATTCTATGTGATCAATGTATTCTATGCATTCTATGCATAAAATGTATTCTATACACCGAATGCATAGAATACATAGAATGCATAGATTACATGGAATGCATAGAGTGCATAGAGTGCATAGAGTGCATAGAGTGCATAGAGTGCATAGAGTGCATAGAGTGCATAGAGTGCATAGAGTGCAATCTATGTATTCTATGCATGGAATGCATAGATTGCACAGAATGCATTCTATGTCTTCTATGTCTTCGATGTCTTCTATGTATTCTATGCATAGAATGCATAGAATACATAGAAGACATAGAATTATATGTATTCTATGCACAGAATGCATAGAATGCAATCTATGTATTCTATACATCGAGTGCATAGATTGCACAGAATGCATTCTATGTCTTCTATGTCTTTTATGTATTCAATGTATTCTATGCATAGAATGCAATCTATGTATTCTATGCATAGAATGCATAGGTTACATGGAATGCATAGAGTGCATAGAATGCATTCTATGTGATCAATGTATTCTATGCATTCTATGCATAAAATGTATTCTATGCACCGAATGCATAGAATACATAGAATGCACAGGTTACATGGAATGCATAGAGTGCATAGAATGCAATCTATATGTTCTATGCAATGCATAGACTACCACAGGATAGTTAAGGACAAGCATTTTAGTTATTTGAAGTAATTTGTAACAATTTAGAGTTGTGCTCCCTTGTAATCCTCTACTCTCTAATCACAAAGAAAAAATCGCCTGGACGGGGTATCGAACACAGAACTTTCGTTTCGTGAATCAGCACTCTACGCATTGAGCTATCAGGTGCAATAGCGTTATTAGAAATTATAGTTGAGCAGTCTACTGCAGTGTAAACCCTGGAAGCAATTATGCATGTCTTGTATTTGCAAAATACCAATGTGTCATAGGGCATAGCAAGTGTTTGCTGCCACACTGCACAATAATAATGGGACTTGCTAGAATCACTAACTTCGCGGTTGAGTCTGCTTGCCTAGAACGATTGCTCTGTAACAGGACGATGAGAAGATGATTTTATCTGACTAAAAGGTAAGGTATTTTTCATATTCATTGTTTTGTAATAAAGCACTTTGTTGCTTGTGAAGCTTTTGCGAGCTGCATACTGTTGCACAAGTACCATGTCCATGGCTATATTTTAGATTTAGACTTACTCTACTGTCACAAAGTACATCATGTACTTACAAGTAAGGTGCAATATGGGTATTATTAGTCCTAATTACTATTTAGGTAGAATTTTTACTTACTTCCTCATCCCTTCATTTATTTAATCCTGAAAGGATTATTTTCATAGATGTAATGCCAGAGTATAAGGTGTGTAAGCACCTTAATTTTAATGGCCACTAGGTGTGCTCCCTCATTTTAATAGCTAGTTTTTGCCCAAACTGTCACTGTGAACTTGATAGTGTATAGTGCTTGACTATCATTCATAGGGTTTTGAGTTTATATCACACTAGAGCATAATTTTTGTTTCATTTTAGTAGTTCACAAATTTCTTAGCTACTGTAAGATAAGTGGGATAGCTCTACAATACGAATCTGCAAGATTGCATGCACTGTGTACCTGCCTTATTTGTTCCACAGTCTGCTGTAATGGTATTTTCAGCCTCAGATGAAAATGAGGGTATCATATCAGAATGAATTACAGCAATTATCTAATGACTTTGCAACGAATGAAATGTTTTGCCAAGTCTCCTGTTAGGTGCAATAGTGGAGAAATTTGAATAGCCTTAGTTCCTTGTTTGTGGTTGGGGTTTGGGGTAAGGGCGGTCAACCAGCAAAGTATAGAGAAGACAACTTCTCCTGCTCCATTTTTGGCGAAGAACAAAGACTATCTCAAATTTCTCCACTTCTGCACCTAACTCCAAGTCTCAGAGTTAGGCGAGATTTTGAAACCTCGCTTTCACATCATTACCTATCCCCTCATTCTCTCCAAGTTTATCTAATTCTGAAGGGGTTATTTCCCAAGATGTATAATGCTATTATCAGCCTGACCTAAGCACATATTGATGGAACCAAGAGGCCACAAGGATGAATAATGCTAATCGCTTTGAAATGGATGACAGTTATGATGATAAAATAATTACTTGGCAGTACATCCTGCCATTTGAGAGCATCTGATTGCAGCAGCCTAGCATAGCGGCCTAAATATGCCTGGTTATTTCAAATAAAAGTTTTATTTTATTTTACTTGTAGAATTCCTGGATCTTTGAAGTTATATATGCTTAAGAGCTGGATATAGAATAGGTTCTTATCAGCGGCTTCAGCTGGCTAGGAACAATACTCCACCTTTGAGGCCATAGTTATGCACAGGGAGGTACAATGCAGTGTTTGTGCAGCCATTGAGACCATCAAATAGACAGCTCAGAAGTAACAGCTATCTTGGCTTCAGCTATGAAAGCCAGCAAATGAGTTGGTCCCTATCATAACCTACTTATCAGTTATGGTTTGGTGCAACCATTGTACATACATGTACATGTACCATACATATTAATACATGAATTATATAGGCTACATGTATGTATTTTTGAACCAGTTATGCTCCTTTTACACGCATAATGCATTACTATGAATAATATTATGATCTTTTACTACATAAAACATTTGAGCTGCTTTTACTCTAGAACATTTGTGTATATTTACAAGTATATTTTTAAACTGCATACTGTACTTGCTTTTTCAGAAATAAATTGTCCGTACTACTAATTATTTGCAATATTTTATGAACCACGGGTAACTTTAGACATGGAATGGGGGACTTTGCTCGGCGAGCACCACTTTCGCCCTTGTATCCATGCAGTAGCAGCTAATTAGCTCCAACTTTTGTTGGATTTGTATTTTGCAATTACAATTGCTTGTAACCTGGTTGTGCTTGACGGGGCACAAATTTCAGCCTCAGAGCATAATATGTTTATGTTATACAATGTATGATAAACTCTCATCTTTTAAAAGAGCGGTTTAAATACTTTCATGGCAAGAATGAGGTATGGTTTGAAGTGTTTTTTAAAATCTACACCTAGCATACTTCTTTTAACTTTTGGAAAAATGATTTTTTTTTCTTTCTAAAACCAACGAAAATATGATGTGATAGATGTGAACCCCAGAAAACAGAGGGTTCAATGATTTTTATGCCCTGTTAATGCATACATTCACCTGTAAATAAATCGACAACATACATCCTTGCACTGTAATATGTACATTGTACAATGTGCATCACTTCAAATGTTGAATTTTCTGCTGAAGGTTTGAAGGTAGTATTCACTGGCCTAGCCTATGGATACCTCTGCTTTACAGTATAATAGTATGCAAGATAGGGTGAAAGGCCATTGAAAGGAATGCATATTTTTTATGGGTTGTCAGGAAAAACAATTATCAATCACTACTTACTAGCTCAACACAGGGATCTGCTGATTAGTCAATCAACAGACTAGCTCTTACTGGACAATGTGTGTGTACATGTACTAACAGTACAGTGTACACTGGTTGCTATAGGAAAAACCAAATTTGGTTGATTTTGTGAAAGCCACTTTATATTGTTTCATGTACATGTATTTTACTGAGAACTATTGTAATGTAGAGTTAACACACCAGCTTCAATTTCAACCACATTCAACAATACTGCACATGCATAATGTACATGTATATACATTGTAGATGTAAAAGTGAGTTTTACATGCATGTGCCTTGTGTGAATATTGCACACCAATGGCCTCTGATCTAATTACTTGTAAATATCAGTGTATAGGTACAACAAAGGCCGGGTGATGTTGATGAGAAAATGAGTCAGTTATTAGCTGTAGGCTATCTACATGTAGGACTGCATTTAACATGGAAGCACACATGATTTTCAATAACACAGGGGAATTAAATGACTTAATATTATTAGCAAGTAAATGCATGTGTTTTGGTGAGTAAATGATAGTTTGTCTGTGAAAACAGCAAAACCATGTTGTAACCTTGCTAGAGGTACATGTATGTTATAGCATTTATAACTGCCACACTATGCTCAAACATCATTGTAAACCTAAGAAAATACATATTCATATCCTCAATCCGAAAAAATAAAGCGTGTCCATGCTGTGTTGGTTGATATGTTTGCACCAAATGTAATGAAACTAACTTACAATGTAATGTTGATGTTATATGTCGCAAGACTGAAGAACAAAATTGATAAACATAGACCAAGGAATGAACTTGAGCACATACCCACACTAACTGTCGCCCTTGCCCACTGGACCACCATTCAAATGTGTAAAATCTGTGTTAAAAACCATGGCAGTAATTGCGCTGATGATATGTGATTGATTGGCAGCATATCATCAAACATGTCAGTTGGCTCCAAAAGTAACTGTCACGCACTGCCGGCTGCGCTGATCTCTGTTATTATCGCTACTATTAATAGAGCTAAACCATGCACAGCAACAATGAACAACATGAATATTGAGCAGGAATTTGATACAAATCTAAAGTGAAATTGGAAATTTCCAAAGACAACCTTTTAGAATTATTTCTTAGCTACAGGATGGTGTAAATATTATTCATATACTGTGGTTTTTCACCCATCCAGCAGTAGAACACTGTACCCATATATTTTTTTGATGTTTTCTGGTATTACACAAAAAATAAAATAAAATTTAAAAATCTAAAAAACCAACGTTTTAGATTATATTAAGAGGATTCTAATGATATATTATTTGTCATTGTAGAGTAAAAATTGTCCATTTCATGGGAAGAACAAAATTTATATATTACATAAAGGAAAGCCTTAATCATTAAAATGATTGTCCTTATCTATCCTGTGTACATAGAATGCATAGAACTCATAAAACGCATAGAATGCACTCTATGCATCCTATGCATTCTATGCATTCAGTGCATAGAATGCATTCTATGTGACCAATGTATACTATGCATTCTATGCATAAAATGTATTCTATGCACCGAATGCATAGAATACATAGAATGCATAGATTACATGGAATGCATAGAGTGCATAGAGTGCATAGAGTGCATAGAGTGCATAGAGTGCAATCGATGTATTCTATGCATGGAATGCATAGATTGCAATCTATGTATTCTATGCATAGAATACATAGATTGCATGGAATGCATAGAATGGATTGATTGCAATCTATGTATTCTATGCATAGAGTGCATAGATTGCACAGAATGCATTCTATGTCTTCTATGTCTTCGATGTCTTCTATGTATTCTATGCATAGAATGCATAGAATGCATAGAAGACATAGGATTATATGTATTCTATGCATAGAATGCATATGATGCAATCTATGCGTACAACGCATAGATTACATGAAATGCATAAAGTGCATAGAATGCATTCTATGTGATCAATGTATTCTATGCATTCTATGCATAAAGTGTATTCAATGCACCGAATGCATAGAATACATAGAATGCAATCTATGTATTCTATGCATAGAATGCTTAGAATACATAGAAGACATAGAATTATATGTATTCTATGCATAGAATGCATAGAATACATAGAAGACATAGAATTATATGTATTATATGCATAGAATGCATAGAATGCAATCTATGTATCCTATGCATAGAACGCATTGATTACATGGAATGCATAGAGTGCATAGAGTGCAATCTATGTATTCTATGCATGGAATGCATAGATTGCACAGAATGCATTCTATGTCTTCTATGTCTTCGATGTCTTCTCTGTATTCTATGCACAGAGTGCATAGAATACATAGAAGACATAGAATTATATGTATTCTATGCATAGAATGCATAGAATGCAATCTATGTATTCTATGCATAGAATGCATAGATTGCATGGAATGCATAGAATGCATTCATTGCAATCTATGTATTCTATGCATAGAGTGCATAGATTGCACAGAATGCATTCTATGTCTTCTATGTCTTCGATGTCTTCTATGTATTCTATGCATAGAATGCATAGAATGCATAGAAGACATAAGATTATATGTATTCTATGCATAGAATGCATATGATGCAATCTATGCATACAACGCATAGATTACATGAAATGCATAAACTGCATAGAATGCATTCTATGTGATCAATGTATTCTATGCATTCTATGCATAAAGTGTATTCAATGCACCGAATGCATAGAATACATAGAATGCATAGATTACATGGAATGCATAGAGTGCATAGAGTGCATAGAGTGCATAGAGTGCATAGAGTGCATAGAGTGCATAGAGTGCAATCTATGTATTCTATGTATTCTATGCATGGAATGCATAGAATACATGGACGACAAAGAATTATACGTATTCTATGCATAGAATGCATAGAATGCAATCTAGGTATTCTATGCATAGAACGCATAGATTACATGGAATGCATAGAGTGCATAGAATGCATTCTATGTGATCAATGTATTCTATGCATAGAATGCATAAAATACATTGATTACATACAATGCCTTCTATGTATTCAATGTATTCTATGTATTCTATGCACCGAATGCATAGAATGCAATCTATGTATTCTACGCATAGAGTGCATAGATTACATGGAATGCATTATATGCATTCTATGTCTTCTATGTCTTCTATGTATTCAATGTATTCTATGCATAGAATGCATAGAATGCAATCTATGTATTCTATGCATAGAATGCTTAGAATACATAGAAGACATAGAATTATATGTATTCTATGCATAGAATGCATAGAATACATAGAAGACATAGATTTATATGTATTCTATGCATAGAATGCATAGAATGCAATCTATGTATCCTATGCATAGAACGCATTGATTACATGGAATGCATAGAGTGCATAGAGTGCATAGAGTGCAATCTATGTATTCTATGCATGGAATGCATAGATTGCACAGAATGCATTTTATGTCTTCTATGTCTTCGATGTCTTCTCTGTATTCTATGCACAGAGTGCATAGAATACATAGAAGACATAGAATTATATGTATTCTATGCATAGAATGCATAGAATGCAATCTATGTATTCTATGCATAGAATGCATAGATTGCATGGAATGCATAGAATGCATTCATTGCAATCTATGTATTCTATGCATAGAGTGCATAGATTGCACAGAATGCATTCTATGTCTTCTATGTCTTCGATGTCTTCTATGTATTCTATGCATAGAATGCATAGAATGCATAGAAGACATAAGATTATATGTATTCTATGCATAGAATGCATATGATGCAATCTATGCATACAACGCATAGATTACATGAAATGCATAAACTGCATAGAATGCATTCTATGTGATCAATGTATTCTATGCATTCTATGCATAAAGTGTATTCAATGCACCGAATGCATAGAATACATAGAATGCATAGATTACATGGAATGCATAGAGTGCATAGAGTGCATAGAGTGCAATCTATGTATTCTATGTATTCAATGTATTCTATGCATAGAATGCAATCTATGTATTCTATGCATAGAATGCATAGGTTATTTGGAATGCATAGAGTGCATAGAATGCATTCTATGTGATCAATGTATTCTATGCATTCTATGCATAAAATGTATTCTATGCACCGAATGCATAGAATACATAGAATGCACAGGTTACATGGAATGCATAGAGTGCATAGAATGCAATCTATATGTTCTATGCAATGCATAGACTACATAGAATGCATAGAACTCATAAAACGCATAGAATGCACTCTATGCATCCTATGCATTCTATGCATTCAGTGCATAGAATGCATTCTATGTGACCAATGTATACTATGCATTCTATGCATGAAATGTATTCTATGCACCGAATGCATAGAATACATAGAATGCATAGATTACATGGAATGCATAGAGTGCATAGAGTGCATAGAGTGCATAGAGTGCAATCGATGTATTCTATGCATGGAATGCATAGATTGCAATCTATGTATTCTATGCATAGAATACATAGATTGCATGGAATGCATAGAATGCATTGATTGCAATCTATGTATTCTATGCATAGAGTGCATAGATTGCACAGAATGCATTCTATGTCTTCTATGTCTTCGATGTCTTCTATGTATTCTATGCATAGAATGCATAGAATGCATAGAAGACATAGGATTATATGTATTCTATGCATAGAATGCATATGATGCAATCTATGCGTACAACGCATAGATTACATGAAATGCATAAAGTGCATAGAATGCATTCTATGTGATCAATGTATTCTATGCATTCTATGCATAAAGTGTATTCAATGCACCGAATGCATAGAATACATAGAATGCATAGATTACATGGAATGCATAGAGTGCATAGAGTGCATAGAGTGCAATCTATGTATTCTATGTATTCTATGCATGGAATGCATAGAATACATAGACGACAAAGAATTATTCGTATTCTATGCATAGAATGCATAGAATGCAATCTAGGTATTCTATGCATAGAACGCATAGATTACATGGAATGCATAGAGTGCATAGAATGCATTCTATGTGATCAATGTATTCTATGCATAGAATGCATAAAATACATTGATTACATACAATGCCTTCTATGTATTCAATGTATTCTATGTATTCTATGCACCGAATGCATAGAATGCAATCTATGTATTCTACGCATAGAGTGCATAGATTACATGGAATGCATTATATGCATTCTATGTCTTCTATGTCTTCTATGTATTCAATGTATTCTATGCATAGAATGCATAGAATGCAATCTGTGTATTCTATGCATAGAATGCTTAGAATACATAGAAGACATAGAATTATATGTATTCTATGCATAGAATGCATAGAATGCATAGAATACATAGAAGACATAGATTTATATGTATTCTATGCATAGAATGCATAGAATGCAATCTATGTATCCTATGCATAGAACGCATTGATTACATGGAATGCATAGAGTGCATAGAGTGCATAGAGTGCAATCTATGTATTCTATGCATGGAATGCATAGATTGCACAGAATGCATTCTATGTCTTCTATGTCTTCGATGTCTTCTCTGTATTCTATGCACAGAGTGCATAGAATACATAGAAGACATAGAATTATATGTATTCTATGCATAGAATGCATAGAATGCAATCTATGTATTCTATGCATAGAATGCATAGATTGCATGGAATGCATAGAATGCATATGATGCAATCTATGCATACAACGCATAGATTACATGAAATGCATAAACTGCATAGAATGCATTCTATGTGATCAATGTACTCTATGCATTCTATGCATAAAGTGTATTCAATGCACCGAATGCATAGAATACATAGAATGCATAGATTACATGGAATGCATAGAGTGCATAGAGTGCATAGAGTGCAATCTATGTATTCTATGTATTCTATGCATAGAATGCATAAAATACATTGATTACATACAATGCCTTCTATGTATTCAATGTATTCTATGCACCGAATGCATAGAATGCAATCTATGTATTCTATGTTTAGAGTGCATAGATTACATGGAATGCATTCTATGTCTTCTATGTCTTCTATGTATTCAATGTATTCTATGCATGGAATGCATAGAATGCAATCTATGTATTCTATGCATAGAATGCATAGAATACATAGAAGACATAGAATTATATGTATTCTATGCATAGAATGCATAGAATACATAGAAGACATAGATTACATGGAATGCATAGAGTGCATAGAGTGCATAGAGTGCAATCTATGTATTCTATCTATTCTATGCATGGAATGCATAGAATAAATTGAAGACATAGAATTATATGTATTCTATGCATAGAACCCACAGATTACATGGAATGCATAGAGTGCATCGAATGCATTCTATGTGATCAATGTATTCTATGCATTCTATGCATAAAATGTATTCTATGCACCGAATGCATAGAATACATAGAATGCATAGATTACATGGAACGCATAGAGTGCATAGAGTGCATAGAGTGCATAGAGTGCATAGAGTGCAATCTATGTATTCTATGTATTCTATGCATGGAATGCATAGAATACATAGACGATATAGAATTATACGTATTCTATGCATAGAATGCATAGAATGCAATCTAGGTATTCTATGCATAGAACGCATAGATTACATGAAATGCATAAACTGCATAGAATGCATTCTATGTGATCAATGTACTCTATGCATTCTATGCATAAAGTGTATTCAATGCACCGAATGCATAGAATACATAGAATGCATAGATTACATGGAATGCATAGAGTGCATAGAGTGCATAGAGTGCAATCTATGTATTCTATGTATTCTATGCATAGAATGCATAAAATACATTGATTACATACAATGCCTTCTATGTATTCAATGTATTCTATGCACCGAATGCATAGAATGCAATCTATGTATTCTATGTTTAGAGTGCATAGATTACATGGAATGCATTCTATGTCTTCTATGTCTTCTATGTATTCAATGTATTCTATGCATGGAATGCATAGAATGCAATCTATGTATTCTATGCATAGAATGCATAGAATACATAGAAGACATAGAATTATATGTATTCTATGCATAGAATGCATAGAATACATAGAAGACATAGATTACATGGAATGCATAGAGTGCATAGAGTGCATAGAGTGCAATCTATGTATTCTATCTATTCTATGCATGGAATGCATAGAATACATTGAAGACATAGAATTATATGTATTCTATGCATAGAACCCACAGATTACATGGAATGCATAGAGTGCATCGAATGCATTCTATGTGATCAATGTATTCTATGCATTCTATGCATAAAATGTATTCTATGCACCGAATGCATAGAATACATAGAATGCATAGATTACATGGAACGCATAGAGTGCATAGAGTGCATAGAGTGCATAGAGTGCATAGAGTGCAATCTATGTATTCTATGTATTCTATGCATGGAATGCATAGAATACATAGACGATATAGAATTATACGTATTCTATGCATAGAATGCATAGAATGCAATCTAGGTATTCTATGCATAGAACGCATAGATTACATGGAATGCATAGAGTGCATAGAATGCATTCTATGTGATCAATGTATTCTATGCATAGAATGCATAAAATACATTGATTACATACAATGCCTTCTATGTATTCAATGTATTCTATGTATTCTATGCACCGAATGCATAGAATGCAATCTATGTATTCTATGCATAGAGTGCATAGATTACATGGAATGTATTATATGCATTCTATGTCTTCTATGTCTTCTATGTATTCAATGTATTCTATGCATAGAATGCATAGAATGCATAGAATGCAATCAATGTATTCTATGCATAGAATGCATAGAATACATAGAAGACATAGAATTATATGTATTCTATGCATAGAATGCATAGAATGCAATCTATGTATCCTATGCATAGAACGCATTGATTACATGGAATGCATAGAGTGCATAGAATGCATTCTATGTGATCAATGTATTCTATGCATAGAATGCATAAAATACATTGATTACATACGATGCCTTCTATGTATTGAATGTATTCTATGTATTCTATGCACCGAATGCATAGAATCCAATCTATGTATTCTATGCATAGAGTGCATAGATTACATGGAATGCATTATATGCATTCTATGTCTTCTATGTCTTCTATGTATTCAATGTATTCTATGCATAGAATGCATAGAATGCAATCTATGTATCCTATGCATAGAACGCATAGATTACATGGAATGCATAGAGTGCATAGAATGCATTCTATGTGATCAATGTATTCTATGCATAGAATGCATAAAATACATTGATTACATACAATGCCTTCTATGTATTCAATGTATTCTATGTATTCTATGCATAGAATGCAATCTATGTATTCTATGCATAGAATGCATAGATTACATGGAATGCATGGAGTGCATAGAATGCATTCTATGTGATCAATGTATTCTATGCATTCTATGCATAAAATGTCAAAAATCACAATTCTGACATTATGTTTCATGTTTACAAAGTTGAATATTGCATGCAAAGTCATGTTTTATTGATTTTCATTCAAATTATGCATACTGAACATTGCAAAAGTGAATGAAACACATTGTTACAGACAGCAATTTGGTACAAAGCACACTGAGTTATTAGTTTGTAAACTAGTAAAAGATCTTCAATATTGCATGAAAGTAAGTTTTCAGCGTGTTTTGTACCAAATTGCCGTCTGTAACAATTTGTTTCAGTCACTTTTGCAATGTTCAGAATGCATAACTTGAATGAAAATCAATAAAACATGACTTTGCATGCAATATTCAACTCTGTAAACATGAAACATAATGTCAAATTTGTGATTTTTGACAAATTCACTTGAATTATTAGTTTGTAAACTAGTGAAAAATGTTCAATATTGCATGAAAGTAAGTTTTAAGTGTGTTTTGCACCAAATTGCTGTTTGAAACAATGTGTTTCAGTCACTTTTGCAATGTTCAGAATGCATAATTTGAAAGAAAATCAATAAAACATGACTTTGCATGCAATATTTAACTTTGCAAACCTGAAACATAATGTCAAATTTGTGATTTTGACAAATTTACTTGAGTTATTAGTTTGTAAACTAGTAAAAGATGTTCAATATTGCACGAAAGTAAGTTTTAAGTGTGTTTTGTACCGAATTGTTTTTTGTAACAATTTGTTTCAGTCACTTTTGCAGTATTCAGAATGCATAATTTGACTGAAAATCTATAAAACATGACTTTGCATACAATATTTAACTTTGCAAACATGAAACATAATGTCAAATTTGTGATTTTTAACAAATTCACTTGAATTATTAGTTTGTAAACTAGTAAAAGATGTTCAATATTGCATGAAAGTAAGTTTTAAGTGTGTTTTGTACCAAATTGCTGTTTGTAACAATGTCTTTCAGTCACTTTTGCAATGTTCAGAATGCATAATTTGAATGAAAATCAATAAAACATGACTTTGCATGCAATATTCAACTTTGTAAACATGAAACATAATGTCAAATTTGTGATTTTTGACAAATTCACTTGAATTATTAGTTTGTAAACTAGTAAAAGATGTTCAATATTGCATGAAAGTAAGTTTTAAGTGTGTTTTGTACCAAATTGCATTTTGTAACAATGTCTTTCAATCACTTTTGCAATGTTCAGAATGCATAATTTGAATGAAAGTTAATAAAACATGACTTTGCATGCAATATTCAACTTTGTAAACATGAAACATAATGTCAAATTTGTGATTTTTGACAAATTCACTTGAATTATTAGTTTGTAAACTAGTGAAAGATGTTCAATATTGCATGAAAGTAAGTTTTAAGTGTGTTTTGTACCAAATTGCTGTTTGTAACAATGTGTTTCAGTCACTTTTGCAATGTTCAGAAGGCATAATTTGAATGAAAATCAATAAAACATGACTTTGCATACAATATTTAACTTTGCAAACATGAAACATAATGTCAAATTTGTGATTTTTGACAAATTCCCTTGAGTTATTAGTTTGTAAACTAGTAAAAGATGTTCAATATTGCATGAAAGTAAGTTTTCAGTGTGTTTTGTACCAAATTGCATTTTGTAACAATGTCTTTCAGTCACTTTTGCAATGTTCAGAATGCATAATTTGAATGAAAATCAATAAAACATGACTTTGCATGCAATATTCAACTTTGTAAACATGAAACATAATGTCAAATTTGTGATTTTTGACAAATTCACTTGAATTATTAGTTTGTAAACTAGTAAAAGATGTTCAATATTGCATGAAAGTAAGTTTTAAGTGTGTTTTGTACCAAATTGCTGTTTGCAACAATGTGTTTCAGTCACTTTTGCAATGTTCAGAATGCATAATTTGAATGAAAATCAATAAAACATGACTTTGCATACAATATTTAACTTTGCAAACATGAAACATAATGTCAAATTTGTGATTTTTGACAAATTCCCTTGAGTTATTAGTTTGTAAACTAGTAAAAGATGTTCAATATTGCATGAAAGTAAGTTTTAAGTGTGTTTTGTACCAAATTGCTGTTTGTAACAATGTGTTTCAGTCACTTTTGCAATGTTCAGAATGCATAATTTGAATGAAAATCAATAAAACATGACTTTGCATGCAATACTTAACTTTGCAAACATGAAACATAATGTCAAATTTGTGATTTTTGACAAATTCACTTGAATTATTAGTTTGTAAACTAGTAAAAGATGTTCAATATTGCATGAAAGCAAGTTTTAAGTGTGTTTTGTACCAAATTGCTGTTTGTAACAATGTGTTTCAGTCACTTTTGCAATGTTCAGAATGCATAATTTGAATGAAAACCAATAAAACATGACTTTGCATGCAATATTTAACTTTACAAACATGAAAGATAATGTCAAATTTGTGATTTTTGACAAATTCACTTGAGTTATTAGTTTGTAAACTAGTAAAAGATGTTCAATATTGCATGAAAGTAAGTTTTCAGTGTGTTTTGTACCAAATTGCATTTTGTAACAATGTCTTTCAGTCACTTTTGCAATGTTCAGAATGCATAATTTGAATGAAAATAAATAAAACATGACTTTGCATGCAATATTCAACTTTGTAAACATGAAACATAATGTCAAATTTGTGATTTTTGACAAATTCACTTGAATTATTAGTTTGTAAACTAGTGAAAGATGTTCAATATTGCATGAAAGTAAGTTTTAAGTGTGTTTTGTACCAAATTGCTGTTTGTAACAATGTGTTTCAGTCACTTTTGCAATGTTCAGAATGCATAATTTGAATGAAAACCAATAACACATGACTTTGCATGCAATATTTAACTTTGCAAACATGAAACATAATGTCAAATTTGTGATTTTTGACAAATTCACTTGAGTTATTAGTTTGTAAACTAGTAAAAGATGTTCAATATTGCATGAAAGTAAGTTTTCAGTGTGTTTTGTACCAAATTGCTGTTTGTAACAATGTGTTTCAGTCACTTTTGCAATGTTCAGAATGCATAATTTGAATGAAAATCAATAAAACATGACTTTGCATGCAAAGTCATGTTTTATTGATTTTTATTCAAATTATGCATTCTGAACATTGCAAAAGTGACTGAAAGACATTGTTACAAAATGCAATTTGATACAAAACACACTGAAAGCTTACTTTCATGCAATATTGAACATCTTTTACTAGTTTACAAACTAATAATTCAAGTGAATTTGTCAAAAATCACAAATTTGACATTATGTTTCATGTTTACAAAGTTGAATATTGCATGCAAAGTCATGTTTTATTGATTTTCATTCAAATTATGCATTCTGAACATTGCAAAAGTGACTGAAACACATTGTTACAAACAGCAATTTGGTACAAAACACACTTAAAACTTACTTTCATGCAATATTGATCATCTTTTACTAGTTTACAAACTAATAATTCAAGTGAATTTGTATAAAATCACAAATTTGACATTATGTTTCATGTTTACAAAGTTGAATATTGCATGCAAAGTCATGTTTTATTGATTTTCATTCAAATTATGCATTCTGAACATTGCAAAAGTGACTGAAAGACATTGTTACAAAATGCAATTTGGTACAAAACACACTGAAAGCTTACTTTCATGCAATATTGAACATCTTTTACTAGTTTACAAACTAATAACTCAAGTGAATTTGTCAAAAATCACAAATTTGACATTATGTTTCATGTTTACAAAGTTGAATATTGCATGCAAAGTCATGTTTTATTGGTTTTCATTCAAATTATGCATTCTGAACATTGCAAAAGTGACTGAAACACATTGTTACAAACAGCAATTTGGTACAAAACACACTTAAAACTTACTTTCATGCAATATTTAACATCTTTTACTAGTTTACAAACTAATAACTCAAGTGAATTTGTCAAAAATAACAAATTTGACGTCATGTTTCATGTTTGCAAAGTTAAATATTGCATGCAAAGTCATGTTTTATTGATTTTCAGTCAAATTATGCATTCTGAACACTGCAAAAGTGACTGAAACAAATGTTACAAACAGCAATTCGGTACAAAACACACTTAAAACTCACTTTCATGCAATATTGAACATTTTTCACTAGTTTACAAACTGATAATTCAAATGAATTGGTCAAAAAAACACAAATTTGACATTATGTTTCATGTTTACAAAGTTGAATATTGTATGCAAAGTCATGTTTTGTTGATTTTCATTCAAATTATGCATTCTGAACATTGCAAAAGTGACTGAAACACATTGTTACAAACAGCAATTTGGTACAAAACACACTTAAAACTTACTTTCATGCAATATTGAACATCTTTTACTAGTTTACAAACTAATAACTCAAGTGAATTTGTCAAAAATCACAAATTTGACATTATGTTTCATGTTTACAAAGTTGAATATTGCATGCAAAGTCATGTTTTATTGATTTGCATTCAAATTATGCATTCTGAACATTGCAAAACTGACTGAAAGACATTGTTACAAAATGCAATTTGGTACAAAACACACTGAAAACTTACTTTCGTGCAATATTGAACATCTTTTACTAGTTTACAAACTAATAACTCAAGTGAATTTGTCAAAAATCACAAATTTGACATTAAGTTTCATGTTTGCAAAGTTAAGTATTGCATGCAAAGTCATGTTTTATTGATTTTCATTCAAATTATGCATTCTGAACATTGCAAAAGTGACTGAAACACATTGTTACAAACAGCAATTTGGTACAAAACACACTTAAAACTTACTTTCATGCAATATTGAACATCTTTTACTAGTTTACAAACTAATAACTCAAGTGAATTTGTCAAAAATCACAAATTTGACATTATGTTTCATGTTTACAAAGTTGAATATTGCATGCAAAGTCATGTTTTATTGATTTGCATTCAAATTATGCATTCTGAACATTGCAAAACTGACTGAAAGACATTGTTACAAAATGCAATTTGGTACAAAACACACTGAAAACTTACTTTCGTGCAATATTGAACATCTTTTACTAGTTTACAAACTAATAACTCAAGTGAATTTGTCAAAAATCACAAATTTGACATTAAGTTTCATGTTTGCAAAGTTAAGTATTGCATGCAAAGTCATGTTTTATTGATTTTCATTCAAATTATGCA
Source organism: Bugulina stolonifera (assembly GCA_935421135.1). Lineage (NCBI taxonomy): Eukaryota > Metazoa > Bryozoa > Gymnolaemata > Cheilostomatida > Bugulidae > Bugulina > Bugulina stolonifera. The sequence continues at coordinate 706,164 of OW285197.1, read as the reverse complement.
TTCTGAACATTGCAAAAGTGACTGAAACACATTGTTACAAACAGCAATTTGGTACAAAACACACTTAAAACTTACTTCCATGCAATATTGAACATCTTTTACTAGTTTACAAACTAATAACTCAAGGGAATTTGTCAAAAATCACAAATTTGACATTATGTTTCATGTTTGTAAAGTTGAATATTGTATGCAAAATCATGTTTTATCGATTTTCATTCAAATTATGCATTCTGAACATTGCAAAAGTGACTGAAACACATTGTTACAAACAGCAATTTGGTACAAAACACACTTAAAACTTACTTTCATGCAATATTGAACATCTTTCACTAGTTTACAAACTAATAATTCAAGTGAATTTGTCAAAAATCACAAACTTGACATTATGTTTCATGTTTACAAAGTTGAATATTGCATGCAAAGTCATGTTTTATTGATTTTCATTCAAATTATGCATTCTGAACATTGCAAAAGTGACTGAAAGACATTGTTAAAAAAAGAAATTTGGTACAAAACACACTGAAAACTTACTTTCGTGCAATATTGAACATCTTTTACTAGTTTACAAACTAATAACTCAAGTGAATTTGTCAAAAATCACCAATTTGACATTATGTTTCATGTTTGCAAAGTTAAATATTGTATGCAAAGTCATGTTTTATTGATTTTTATTCAAATTATGCATTCTGAACGTTGCAAAGGTGACTGAAACACATTGTTACAAACAGCAATTTGGTACAAAACACACTGAAAACTTACTTTCATGCAATATTAAACATCTTTTACTAGTTTACAAACTAATAACTCAAGTGAATTTGTCAAAAATCACAAATTTGACATTATGTTTCATGTTTGCAAAGTTAAATATTGCATGCAAAGTCATGTGTTATTGGTTTTCATTCAAATTATGCATTCTGAACATTGCAAAAGTGACTGAAACACATTGTTACAAACAGCAATTTGGTACAAAACACACTTAAAACTTACTTTCATGCAATATTGAACATCTTTCACTAGTTTACAAACTAATAATTCAAGTGAATTTATCAAAAATCACAAATTTGACATTATGTTTCATGTTTACAAAGTTGAATATTGCATGCAAAGTCATGTTTTATTTATTTTCATTCAAATTATGCATTCTGAACATTGCAAAAGTGACTGAAAGACATTGTTAAAAAAAGAAATTTGGTACAAAACACACTGAAAACTTACTTTCGTGCAATATTGAACATCTTTTACTAGTTTACAAACTAATAACTCAAGTGAATTTGTCAAAAATCACAAATTTGACATTATGTTTCATGTTTGCAAAGTTGAATATTGCATGCAACATAATGTCAAATTTGTGATTTTTGACAAATTCACTTGAATTATTAGTTTGTAAACTAGTAAAAGATGTTCAATATTGCATGAAAGTAAGTTTTAAGTGTGTTTTGTACCAAATTGCTGTTTGTAACAATGTGTTTCAGTCACTTTTGCAATGTTCAGAATGCATAATTTGAATGAAAATCAATAAAACATGACTTTGCATGCAATATTCAACTTTGTTAACATGAAACATAATGTCAAATTTGTGATTTTTGACAAATTCACTTGAATTATTAGTTTGTAAACTAGTAAAAGATCTTCAATATTGCATGAAAGTAAGTTTTAAGTGTGTTTTGTACCAAATTGCTGTTTGTAACAATGTGTTTCAGTCACTTTTGCACTGTTCAGAATGCAAAATTTGAATGAAAACGAATAACACATGACTTTGCATGCAATATTTAACTTTGCAAACATGAAACATAATGTCAAATTTGTGATTTTTGACAAATTCACTTGAATTATTAGTTTGTAAACTAGTAAAAGATGTTCAATATTGCATGAAAGCAAGTTTTAAGTGTGTTTTGTACCAAATTGCTGTTTGTAACAATGTGTTTCAGTCACTTTTGCAATGTTCAGAATGCATAATTTGAATGAAAACCAATAAAACATGACTTTGCATGCAATATTTAACTTTACAAACATGAAAGATAATGTCAAATTTGTGATTTTTGACAAATTCACTTGAGTTATTAGTTTGTAAACTAGTAAAAGATGTTCAATATTGCATGAAAGTAAGTTTTCAGTGTGTTTTGTACCAAATTGCATTTTGTAACAATGTCTTTCAGTCACTTTTGCAATGTTCAGAATGCATAATTTGAATGAAAATAAATAAAACATGACTTTGCATGCAATATTCAACTTTGTAAACATGAAACATAATGTCAAATTTGTGATTTTTGACAAATTCACTTGAATTATTAGTTTGTAAACTAGTGAAAGATGTTCAATATTGCATGAAAGTAAGTTTTAAGTGTGTTTTGTACCAAATTGCTGTTTGTAACAATGTGTTTCAGTCACTTTTGCAATGTTCAGAATGCATAATTTGAATGAAAACCAATAACACATGACTTTGCATGCAATATTTAACTTTGCAAACATGAAACATAATGTCAAATTTGTGATTTTTGACAAATTCACTTGAGTTATTAGTTTGTAAACTAGTAAAAGATGTTCAATATTGCATGAAAGTAAGTTTTCAGTGTGTTTTGTACCAAATTGCTGTTTGTAACAATGTGTTTCAGTCACTTTTGCAATGTTCAGAATGCATAATTTGAATGAAAATCAATAAAACATGACTTTGTTTGCAATGTTGAATATTGCATGCAAAGTCATGTTTTATTGATTTCCATTCAAATTATGCATTCTGAACATTGCAAAAGTGACTGAAAGACATTGTTACAAAATGCAATTTGATACAAAACACACTGAAAGCTTACTTTCATGCAATATTGAACATCTTTTACTAGTTTACAAACTAATAACTCAAGTGAATTTGTCAAAAATCACAAATTTGACATTATGTTTCATGTTTACAAAGTTGAATATTGCATGCAAAGTCATGTTTTATTGATTTTCATTCAAATTATGCATTCTGCACATTGCAAAAGTGACTGAAACACATTGTTACAAACAGCAATTTGGTACAAAACACACTTAAAACTTACTTTCATGCAATATTGATCATCTTTTACTAGTTTACAAACTAATAATTCAAGTGAATTTGTATAAAATCACAAATTTGACATTATGTTTCATGTTTACCAAGTTGAATATTGCATGCAAAGTCATGTTTTATTGATTTTCATTCAAATTATGCATTCTGAACATTGCAAAAGTGACTGAAAGACATTGTTACAAAATGCAATTTGGTACAAAACACACTGAAAGCTTACTTTCATGCAATATTGAACATCTTTTACTAGTTTACAAACTAATAACTTAAGTGAATTTGTCAAAAATCACAAATTTGACATTATGTTTCATGTTTACAAAGTTGAATATTGCATGCAAAGTCATGTTTTATTGGTTTTCATTCAAATTATGCATTCTGAACATTGCAAAAGTGACTGAAACACATTGTTACAAACAGCAATTTGGTACAAAACACACTTAAAACTTACTTTCATGGAATATTTAACATCTTTTACTAGTTTACAAACTAATAACTCAAGTGAATTTGTCAAAAATAACAAATTTGACGTCATGTTTCATGTTTGCAAAGTTAAATATTGCATGCAAAGTCATGTTTTATTGATTTTCAGTCAAATTATGCATTCTGAACACTGCAAAAGTGACTGAAACAAATGTTACAAACAGCAATTCGGTACAAAACACACTTAAAACTCACTTTCATGCAATATTGAACATTTTTCACTAGTTTACAAACTGATAATTCAAATGAATTGGTCAAAAAAACACAAATTTGACATTATGTTTCATGTTTACAAAGTTGAATATTGTATGCAAAGTCATGTTTTGTTGATTTTCATTCAAATTATGCATTCTGAACATTGCAAAAGTGACTGAAACACATTGTTACAAACAGCAATTTGGTACAAAACACACTTAAAACTTACTTTCATGCAATATTGAACATCTTTTACTAGTTTACAAACTAATAACTCAAGTGAATTTGTCAAAAATCACAAATTTGACATTATGTTTCATGTTTACAAAGTTGAATATTGCATGCAAAGTCATGTTTTATTGATTTGCATTCAAATTATGCATTCTGAACATTGCAAAACTGACTGAAAGACATTGTTACAAAATGCAATTTGGTACAAAACACACTGAAAACTTACTTTCGTGCAATATTGAACATCTTTTACTAGTTTACAAACTAATAACTCAAGTGAATTTGTCAAAAATCACAAATTTGACATTAAGTTCCATGTTTGCAAAGTTAAGTATTGCATGCAAAGTCATGTTTTATTGATTTTCATTCAAATTATGCATTCTGAACATTGCAAAAGTGACTGAAACACATTGTTACAAACAGCAATTTGGTACAAAACACACTTAAAACTTACTTCCATGCAATATTGAACATCTTTTACTAGTTTACAAACTAATAACTCAAGGGAATTTGTCAAAAATCACAAATTTGACATTATGTTTCATGTTTGCAAAGTTAAATATTGTATGCAAAGTCATGTTTTATTGATTTTCATTCAAATTATGCATTCTGAACATTGCAAAAGTGACTGAAACACATTGTTACAAACAGCAATTTGGTACAAAACACACTTAAAACTTACTTTCATGCAATATTGAACATCTTTTACTAGTTTACAAACTAATAACTCAAGTGAATTTGTCAAAAATCACAAATTTGACATTATGTTTCATGTTTACAAAGTTGAATATTGCATGCAAAGTCATGTTTTATTGATTTGCATTCAAATTATGCATTCTGAACATTGCAAAACTGACTGAAAGACATTGTTACAAAATGCAATTTGGTACAAAACACACTGAAAACTTACTTTCGTGCAATATTGAACATCTTTTACTAGTTTACAAACTAATAACTCAAGTGAATTTGTCAAAAATCACAAATTTGACATTAAGTTTCATGTTTGCAAAGTTAAGTATTGCATGCAAAGTCATGTTTTATTGATTTTCATTCAAATTATGCATTCTGAACATTGCAAAAGTGACTGAAACACATTGTTACAAACAGCAATTTGGTACAAAACACACTTAAAACTTACTTCCATGCAATATTGAACATCTTTTACTAGTTTACAAACTAATAACTCAAGGGAATTTGTCAAAAATCACAAATTTGACATTATGTTTCATGTTTGCAAAGTTAAATATTGTATGCAAAGTCATGTTTTATTGATTTTCATTCAAATTATGCATTCTGAACATTGCAAAAGTGACTGAAACACATTGTTACAAACAGCAATTTGGTACAAAACACACTTAAAACTTACTTTCATGCAATATTGAACATCTTTCACTAGTTTACAAACTAATAATTCAAGTGAATTTGTCAAAAATCACAAACTTGACATTATGTTTCATGTTTACAAAGTTGAATATTGCATGCAAAGTCATGTTTTATTGATTTTCATTCAAATTATGCATTCTGAACATTGCAAAAGTGACTGAAAGACATTGTTAAAAAAAGAAATTTGGTACAAAACACACTGAAAACTTACTTTCGTGCAATATTGAACATCTTTTACTAGTTTACAAACTAATAACTCAAGTGAATTTGTCAAAAATCACCAATTTGACATTATGTTTCATGTTTGCAAAGTTAAATATTGTATGCAAAGTCATGTTTTATTGATTTTTATTCAAATTATGCATTCTGAACATTGCAAAAGTGACTGAAACACATTGTTACAAACAGCAATTTGGTACAAAACACACTGAAAACTTACTTTCATGCAATATTGAACATCTTTTACTAGTTTACAAACTAATAACTCAAGTGAATTTGTCAAAAATCACAAATTTGACATTATGTTTCATGTTTGCAAAGTTAAATATTGCATGAAAAGTCATGTGTTATTGGTTTTCATTCAAATTATGCATTCTGAACATTGCAAAAGTGACTGAAACACATTGTTACAAACAGCAATTTGGTACAAAACACACTTAAAACTTACTTTCATGCAATATTGAACATCTTTCACTAGTTTACAAACTAATAATTCAAATGAATTGGTCAAAAAAACACAAATTTGACATTATGTTTCATGTTTACAAAGTTGAATATTGTATGCAAAGTCATGTTTTGTTGATTTTCATTCAAATTATGCATTCTGAACATTGCAAAAGTGACTGAAACACATTGTTACAAACAGCAATTTGGTACAAAACACACTTAAAACTTACTTTCATGCAATATTGAACATCTTTTACTAGTTTACAAACTAATAACTCAAGTGAATTTGTCAAAAATCACAAATTTGACATTATGTTTCATGTTTACAAAGTTGAATATTGCATGCAAAGTCATGTTTTATTTATTTTCATTCAAATTATGCATTCTGAACATTGCAAAAGTGACTGAAAGACATTGTTAAAAAAAGAAATTTGGTACAAAACACACTGAAAACTTACTTTCGTGCAATATTGAACATCTTTTACTAGTTTACAAACTAATAACTCAAGTGAATTTGTCAAAAATCACCAATTTGACATTATGTTTCATGTTTGCAAAGTTAAATATTGTATGCAAAGTCATGTTTTATTGATTTTCATTCAAATTATGCATTCTGAACATTGCAAAAGTGACTGAAACACATTGTTACAAACAGCAATTTGGTACAAAACACACTTAAAACTTACTTTCATGCAATATTGAACATCTTTCACTAGTTTACAAACTAATAATTCAAGTGAATTTGTCAAAAATCACAAACTTGACATTATGTTTCATGTTTACAAAGTTGAATATTGCATGCAAAGTCATGTTTTATTGATTTTCATTCAAATTATGCATTCTGAACATTGCAAAAGTGACTGAAAGACATTGTTAAAAAAAGAAATTTGGTACAAAACACACTGAAAACTTACTTTCGTGCAATATTGAACATCTTTTACTAGTTTACAAACTAATAACTCAAGTGAATTTGTCAAAAATCACCAATTTGACATTATGTTTCATGTTTGCAAAGTTAAATATTGTATGCAAAGTCATGTTTTATTGATTTTCATTCAAATTATGCATTCTGAACATTGCAAAAGTGACTGAAACACATTGTTACGAACAGCAATTTGGTACAAAACACACTGAAAACTTACTTTCATGCAATATTGAACATCTTTTACTAGTTTACAAACTAATAACTCAAGTGAATTTGTCAAAAATCACAAATTTGACATTAAGTTTCATGTTTGCAAAGTTAAGTATTGCATGCAAAGTCATGTTTTATTGATTTTCATTCAAATTATGCATTCTGAACATTGCAAAAGTGACTGAAACACATTGTTACAAACAGCAATTTGGTACAAAACACACTTAAAACTTACTTCCATGCAATATTGAACATCTTTTACTAGTTTACAAACTAATAACTCAAGGGAATTTGTCAAAAATCACAAATTTGACATTATGTTTCATGTTTGCAAAGTTAAATATTGTATGCAAAGTCATGTTTTATTGATTTTCATTCAAATTATGCATTCTGAACATTGCAAAAGTGACTGAAACACATTGTTACAAACAGCAATTTGGTACAAAACACACTTAAAACTTACTTTCATGCAATATTGAACATCTTTCACTAGTTTACAAACTAATAATTCAAGTGAATTTGTCAAAAATCACAAACTTGACATTATGTTTCATGTTTACAAAGTTGAATATTGCATGCAAAGTCATGTTTTATTGATTTTCATTCAAATTATGCATTCTGAACATTGCAAAAGTGACTGAAAGACATTGTTAAAAAAAGAAATTTGGTACAAAACACACTGAAAACTTACTTTCGTGCAATATTGAACATCTTTTACTAGTTTACAAACTAATAACTCAAGTGAATTTGTCAAAAATCACCAATTTGACATTATGTTTCATGTTTGCAAAGTTAAATATTGTATGCAAAGTCATGTTTTATTGATTTTTATTCAAATTATGCATTCTGAACATTGCAAAAGTGACTGAAACACATTGTTACAAACAGCAATTTGGTACAAAACACACTGAAAACTTACTTTCATGCAATATTGAACATCTTTTACTAGTTTACAAACTAATAACTCAAGTGAATTTGTCAAAAATCACAAATTTGACATTATGTTTCATGTTTGCAAAGTTAAATATTGCATGCAAAGTCATGTGTTATTGGTTTTCATTCAAATTATGCATTCTGAACATTGCAAAAGTGACTGAAACACATTGTTACAAACAGCAATTTGGTACAAAACACACTTAAAACTTACTTTCATGCAATATTGAACATCTTTCACTAGTTTACAAACTAATAATTCAAGTGAATTTATCAAAAATCACAAATTTGACATTATGTTTCATGTTTACAAAGTTGAATATTGCATGCAAAGTCATGTTTTATTTATTTTCATTCAAATTATGCATTCTGAACATTGCAAAAGTGACTGAAAGACATTGTTAAAAAAAGAAATTTGGTACAAAACACACTGAAAACTTACTTTCGTGCAATATTGAACATCTTTTACTAGTTTACAAACTAATAACTCAAGTGAATTTGTCAAAAATCACAAATTTGACATTATGTTTCATGTTTGCAAAGTTGAATATTGCATGCATGAAACATAATGTCAAATTTGTGATTTTTGACAAATTCACTTGAATTATTAGTTTGTAAACTAGTAAAAGATGTTCAATATTGCATGAAAGTAAGTTTTCAGTGTGTTTTGTACCAAATTGCTGTTCGTAACAATGTGTTTCAGTCACTTTTGCAATGTTCAGAATGCATAATTTGAATGAAAATCAATAAAACATGACTTTGCATACAATATTTAACTTTGCAAACATGAAACATAATGTCAAATTTGTGATTTTTGACAAATTCACTTGAGTTATTAGTTTGTAAACTAGTAAAAGATGTTCAATATTGCATGAAAGTAAGTTTTCAGTGTGTTTTGTACCAAATTGCTGTTCGTAACAATGTGTTTCAGTCACTTTTGCAATGTTCAGAATGCATAATTTGAATGAAAATCAATAAAACATGACTTTGCATACAATATTTAACTTTGCAAACATGAAACATAATGTCAAATTGGTGATTTTTGACAAATTCACTTGAGTTATTAGTTTGTAAACTAGTAAAAGATGTTCAATATTGCACGAAAGTAAGTTTTCAGTGTGTTTTGTACCAAATTTCTTTTTTTAACAATGTCTTTCAGTCACTTTTGCAATGTTCAGAATGCATAATTTGAATGAAAATCAATAAAACATGACTTTGCATGCAATATTCAACTTTGTAAACATGAAACATAATGTCAAATTTGTGATTTTTGACAAATTCACTTGAGTTATTAGTTTGTAAACTAGTAAAAGATGTTCAATATTGCATGAAAGTAAGCTTTCAGTGTGTTTTGTACCAAATTGCTGTTTGTAACAATGTATTTCAGTCACTTTTGCAATGTTCAGAATGCATAATTTGAATGCAAATCAATAAAACATGACTTTGCATGCAATATTCAACTTTGTAAACATGAAACATAATGTAAAATCTGTGATTTTTGACAAATTCACTTGAGTTATTAGTTTGTAAACTAGTAAAAGATGTTCAATATTGCATGAAAGTAAGTTTTAAGTGTGTTTTGTACCAAATTGCTGTTTGTAACAATGTGTTTCAGTCACTTTTGCAATGTTCAGAATGCATAATTTGAATAAAAATCAATAAAACATGACTTTGCATGCAATATTCAACTTTGTAAACATGAAACATAATGTCAAATTTGTGATTTTTGACAAATTCACTTGAGTTATTAGTTTGTAAACTAGTAAAAGATGTTCAATATTGCATGAAAGTAAGTTTTAAGTGTGTTTTGTACCAAATTGCTGTTTGTAACAATGTGTTTCAGTCACTTTTGCAATGTTCAGAATGCATAATTTGAATGAAAATCAACAAAACATGACTTTGCATACAATATTCAACTTTGTAAACATGAAACATAATGTCAAATTTGTGTTTTTTTGACCAATTCATTTGAATTATTAGTTTGTAAACTAGTAAAAGATGTTCAATATTGCATGAAAGTAAGTTTTAAGTGTGTTTTGTACCAAATTGCTGTTTGTAACAATGTGTTTCAGTCACTTTTGCAATGTTCAGAATGCATAATTTGAATAAAAATCAATAAAACATGACTTTGCATGCAATATTCAACTTTGTAAACATGAAACATAATGTCAAATTTGTGATTTTTGACAAATTCATTTGAATTATTAGTTTGTAAACTAGTAAAAGATGTTCAATATTGCATGAAAGTAAGTTTTAAGTGTGTTTTGTACCAAATTGCTGTTTGTAACAATGTGTTTCAGTCACTTTTGCAATGTTCAGAATGCATAATTTGAATAAAAATCAATAAAACATGACTTTGCATGCAATATTCAACTTTGTAAACATGAAACATAATGTCAAATTTGTGATTTTTGACAAATTCACTTGAGTTATTAGTTTGTAAACTAGTAAAAGATGTTCAATATTGCATGAAAGTAAGTTTTAAGTGTGTTTTGTACCAAATTGCTGTTTGTAACAATGTGTTTCAGTCAGTTTTGCAATGTTCAGAATGCATAATTTGAATGAAAATCAACAAAACATGACTTTGCATACAATATTCAACTTTGTAAACATGAAACATAATGTAAAATCTGTGATTTTTGACAAATTCACTTGAGTTATTAGTTTGTAAACTAGTAAAAGATGTTCAATATTGCATGAAAGTAAGTTTTAAGTGTGTTTTGTACCAAATTGCTGTTTGTAACAATGTGTTTCATTCACTTTTGCAATGTTCAGAATGCATAATTTGAATGAAAATCAATAAAACATGACTTTGCATACAATATTTAACTTTGCAAACATGAAACATAATGTCAAATTGGTGATTTTTGACAAATTCACTTGAGTTATTAGTTTGTAAACCAGTAAAAGATGTTCAATATTGCACGAAAGTAAGTTTTCAGTGTGTTTTGTACCAAATTTCTTTTTTTAACAATGTCTTCCAGTCACTTTTGCAATGTTCAGAATGCATAATTTGAATGAAAATCAATAAAACATGACTTTGCATGCAATATTCAACTTTGAAAACATGAAACATAATGTCAAGTTTGTGATTTTTGACAAATTCACTTGAATTATTAGTTTGTAAACTAGTGAAAGATGTTCAATATTGCATGAAAGTAAGTTTTAAGTGTGTTTTGTACCAAATTGCTGTTCGTAACAATGTGTTTCAGTCACTTTTGCAATGTTCAGAATGCATAATTTGAATGAAAATCAATAAAACATGACTTTGCATACAATATTTAACTTTGCAAACATGAAACATAATGTCAAATTGGTGATTTTTGACAAATTCACTTGAGTTATTAGTTTGTAAACTAGTAAAAGATGTTCAATATTGCACGAAAGTAAGTTTTCAGTGTGTTTTGTACCAAATTTCTTTTTTTAACAATGTCTTTCAGTCACTTTTGCAATGTTCAGAATGCATAATTTGAATGAAAATCAATAAAACATGACTTTGCATGCAATATTCAACTTTGTAAACATGAAACATAATGTCAAATTTGTGATTTTTGACAAATTCACTTGAGTTATTAGTTTGTAAACTAGTAAAAGATGTTCAATATTGCATGAAAGTAAGCTTTCAGTGTGTTTTGTACCAAATTGCTGTTTGTAACAATGTATTTCAGTCACTTTTGCAATGTTCAGAATGCATAATTTGAATGCAAATCAATAAAACATGACTTTGCATGCAATATTCAACTTTGTAAACATGAAACATAATGTAAAATCTGTGATTTTTGACAAATTCACTTGAGTTATTAGTTTGTAAACTAGTAAAAGATGTTCAATATTGCATGAAAGTAAGTTTTAAGTGTGTTTTGTACCAAATTGCTGTTTGTAACAATGTGTTTCAGTCACTTTTGCAATGTTCAGAATGCATAATTTGAATAAAAATCAATAAAACATGACTTTGCATGCAATATTCAACTTTGTAAACATGAAACATAATGTCAAATTTGTGATTTTTGACAAATTCACTTGAGTTATTAGTTTGTAAACTAGTAAAAGATGTTCAATATTGCATGAAAGTAAGTTTTAAGTGTGTTTTGTACCAAATTGCTGTTTGTAACAATGTGTTTCAGTCACTTTTGCAATGTTCAGAATGCATAATTTGAATGAAAATCAACAAAACATGACTTTGCATACAATATTCAACTTTGTAAACATGAAACATAATGTCAAATTTGTGTTTTTTTGACCAATTCATTTGAATTATTAGTTTGTAAACTAGTAAAAGATGTTCAATATTGCATGAAAGTAAGTTTTAAGTGTGTTTTGTACCAAATTGCTGTTTGTAACAATGTGTTTCAGTCACTTTTGCAATGTTCAGAATGCATAATTTGAATAAAAATCAATAAAACATGACTTTGCATGCAATATTCAACTTTGTAAACATGAAACATAATGTCAAATTTGTGATTTTTGACAAATTCATTTGAATTATTAGTTTGTAAACTAGTAAAAGATGTTCAATATTGCATGAAAGTAAGTTTTAAGTGTGTTTTGTACCAAATTGCTGTTTGTAACAATGTGTTTCAGTCACTTTTGCAATGTTCAGAATGCATAATTTGAATAAAAATCAATAAAACATGACTTTGCATGCAATATTCAACTTTGTAAACATGAAACATAATGTCAAATTTGTGATTTTTGACAAATTCACTTGAGTTATTAGTTTGTAAACTAGTAAAAGATGTTCAATATTGCATGAAAGTAAGTTTTAAGTGTGTTTTGTACCAAATTGCTGTTTGTAACAATGTGTTTCAGTCAGTTTTGCAATGTTCAGAATGCATAATTTGAATGAAAATCAACAAAACATGACTTTGCATACAATATTCAACTTTGTAAACATGAAACATAATGTAAAATCTGTGATTTTTGACAAATTCACTTGAGTTATTAGTTTGTAAACTAGTAAAAGATGTTCAATATTGCATGAAAGTAAGTTTTAAGTGTGTTTTGTACCAAATTGCTGTTTGTAACAATGTGTTTCATTCACTTTTGCAATGTTCAGAATGCATAATTTGAATGAAAATCAATAAAACATGACTTTGCATACAATATTTAACTTTGCAAACATGAAACATAATGTCAAATTGGTGATTTTTGACAAATTCACTTGAGTTATTAGTTTGTAAACCAGTAAAAGATGTTCAATATTGCACGAAAGTAAGTTTTCAGTGTGTTTTGTACCAAATTTCTTTTTTTAACAATGTCTTTCAGTCACTTTTGCAATGTTCAGAATGCATAATTTGAATGAAAATCAATAAAACATGACTTTGCATGCAATATTCAACTTTGAAAACATGAAACATAATGTCAAGTTTGTGATTTTTGACAAATTCACTTGAATTATTAGTTTGTAAACTAGTGAAAGATGTTCAATATTGCATGAAAGTAAGTTTTAAGTGTGTTTTGTACCAAATTGCTGTTTGTAAAAATGTGTTTCAGTCACTTTTGCAATGTTCAGAATGCATAATTTGAATGAAAATCAATAAAACATGACTTTGCATGCAATACTTAACTTTGCAAACATGAAACATAATGTCAAATTTGTGATTTTTGACAAATTCACTTGAGTTATTAGTTTGTAAACTAGAAAAAGATGTTCAATATTGCACGAAAGTAAGTTTTCAGTGTGTTTTGTACCAAATTGCATTTTGTAACAATGTCTTTCAGTCAGTTTTGCAATGTTCAGAATGCATAATTTGAATGAAAATCAGTAAAACATGACTTTGCATACAATATTCAACTTTGTAAACATGAAACATAATGTCAAATTTGTGTTTTTTTGACAAATTCATTTGAATTATTAGTTTGTAAACTAGTGAAAAATGTTCAATATTGCATGAAAGTGAGTTTTAAGTGTGTTTTGTACCGAATTGCTGTTTGTAACATTTGTTTCAGTCAGTTTTGCAATGTTCAGAATGCATAATTTGAATGAAAATCAACAAAACATGACTTTGCATACAATATTCAACTTTGTAAACATGAAACATAATGTCAAATTTGTGATTTTTGACAAATTCACTTGAGTTATTAGTTTGTAAACTAGTAAAAGATGTTCAATATTGCATGAAAGTAAGCTTTCAGTGTGTTTTGTACCAAATTGCTGTTTGTAACAATGTATTTCAGTCACTTTTGCAATGTTCAGAATGCATAATTTGAATGCAAATCAATAAAACATGACTTTGCATGCAATATTCAACTTTGTAAACATGAAACATAATGTAAAATCTGTGATTTTTGACAAATTCACTTGAGTTATTAGTTTGTAAACTAGTAAAAGATGTTCAATATTGCATGAAAGTAAGTTTTAAGTGTGTTTTGTACCAAATTGCTGTTTGTAACAATGTGTTTCAGTCACTTTTGCAATGTTCAGAATGCATAATTTGAATAAAAATCAATAAAACATGACTTTGCATGCAATATTCAACTTTGTAAACATGAACCTTAATGTCAAATTTGTGATTTTTGACAAATTCACTTGAGTTATTAGTTTGTAAACTAGTAAAAGATGTTCAATATTGCATGAAAGTAAGTTTTAAGTGTGTTTTGTACCAAATTGCTGTTTGTAACAATGTGTTTCAGTCACTTTTGCAATGTTCAGAATGCATAATTTGAATGAAAATCAACAAAACATGACTTTGCATACAATATTCAACTTTGTAAACATGAAACATAATGTCAAATTTGTGTTTTTTTGACCAATTCATTTGAATTATTAGTTTGTAAACTAGTAAAAGATGTTCAATATTGCATGAAAGTAAGTTTTAAGTGTGTTTTGTACCAAATTGCTGTTTGTAACAATGTGTTTCAGTCAGTTTTGCAATGTTCAGAATGCATAATTTGAATGAAAATCAACAAAACATGACTTTGCATGCAATATTCAACTTTGTAAACATGAAACATAATGTAAAATCTGTGATTTTTGACAAATTCACTTGAGTTATTAGTTTGTAAACTAGTAAAAGATGTTCAATATTGCATGAAAGTAAGTTTTAAGTGTGTTTTGTACCAAATTGCTGTTTGTAACAATGTGTTTCATTCACTTTTGCAATGTTCAGAATGCATAATTTGAATGAAAATCAATAAAACATGACTTTGCATACAATATTTAACTTTGCAAACATGAAACATAATGTCAAATTGGTGATTTTTGACAAATTCACTTGAGTTATTAGTTTGTAAACCAGTAAAAGATGTTCAATATTGCACGAAAGTAAGTTTTCAGTGTGTTTTGTACCAAATTTCTTTTTTTAACAATGTCTTTCAGTCACTTTTGCAATGTTCAGAATGCATAATTTGAATGAAAATCAATAAAACATGACTTTGCATGCAATATTCAACTTTGAAAACATGAAACATAATGTCAAGTTTGTGATTTTTGACAAATTCACTTGAATTATTAGTTTGTAAACTAGTGAAAGATGTTCAATATTGCATGAAAGTAAGTTTTAAGTGTGTTTTGTACCAAATTGCTGTTTGTAAAAATGTGTTTCAGTCACTTTTGCAATGTTCAGAATGCATAATTTGAATGAAAATCAATAAAACATGACTTTGCATGCAATACTTAACTTTGCAAACATGAAACATAATGTCAAATTTGTGATTTTTGACAAATTCACTTGAGTTATTAGTTTGTAAACTAGAAAAAGATGTTCAATATTGCACGAAAGTAAGTTTTCAGTGTGTTTTGTACCAAATTGCATTTTGTAACAATGTCTTTCAGTCAGTTTTGCAATGTTCAGAATGCATAATTTGAATGAAAATCAGTAAAACATGACTTTGCATACAATATTCAACTTTGTAAACATGAAACATAATGTCAAATTTGTGTTTTTTTGACAAATTCATTTGAATTATTAGTTTGTAAACTAGTGAAAAATGTTCAATATTGCATGAAAGTGAGTTTTAAGTGTGTTTTGTACCGAATTGCTGTTTGTAACATTTGTTTCAGTCAGTTTTGCAATGTTCAGAATGCATAATTTGAATGAAAATCAACAAAACATGACTTTGCATACAATATTCAACTTTGTAAACATGAAACATAATGTCAAATTTGTGATTTTTGACAAATTCACTTGAGTTATTAGTTTGTAAACTAGTAAAAGATGTTCAATATTGCATGAAAGTAAGCTTTCAGTGTGTTTTGTACCAAATTGCTGTTTGTAACAATGTATTTCAGTCACTTTTGCAATGTTCAGAATGCATAATTTGAATGCAAATCAATAAAACATGACTTTGCATGCAATATTCAACTTTGTAAACATGATACATAATGTAAAATCTGTGATTTTTGACAAATTCACTTGAGTTATTAGTTTGTAAACTAGTAAAAGATGTTCAATATTGCATGAAAGTAAGTTTTAAGTGTGTTTTGTACCAAATTGCTGTTTGTAACAATGTGTTTCAGTCACTTTTGCAATGTTCAGAATGCATAATTTGAATAAAAATCAATAAAACATGACTTTGCATGCAATATTCAACTTTGTAAACATGAAACATAATGTCAAATTTGTGATTTTTGACAAATTCACTTGAGTTATTAGTTTGTAAACTAGTAAAAGATGTTCAATATTGCATGAAAGTAAGTTTTAAGTGTGTTTTGTACCAAATTGCTGTTTGTAACAATGTGTTTCAGTCACTTTTGCAATGTTCAGAATGCATAATTTGAATGAAAATCAACAAAACATGACTTTGCATACAATATTCAACTTTGTAAACATGAAACATAATGTCAAATTTGTGTTTTTTTGACCAATTCATTTGAATTATTAGTTTGTAAACTAGTGAAAAATGTTCAATATTGCATGAAAGTGAGTTTTAAGTGTGTTTTGTACCGAATTGCTGTTTGTAACATTTGTTTCAGTCACTTTTGCAATGTTCAGAATGCATAATTTGAATGCAAATCAATAAAACATGACTTTGCATGCAATACTTAACTTTGCAAACATGAAACATAATGTCAAATTTGTGATTTTTGACAAATTCACTTGAGTTATTAGTTTGTAAACTAGTAAAAGATGTTCAATATTGCACGAAAGTAAGTTTTCAGTGTGTTTTGTACCAAATTGCATTTTGTAACAATGTCTTTCAGTCAGTTTTGCAATGTTCAGAATGCATAATTTGAATGAAAATCAGTAAAACATGACTTTGCATACAATATTCAACTTTGTAAACATGAAACATAATGTCAAATTTGTGTTTTTTTGACAAATTCATTTGAATTATTAGTTTGTAAACTAGTGAAAAATGTTCAATATTGCATGAAAGTGAGTTTTAAGTGTGTTTTGTACCGAAATGCTGTTTGTAACATTTGTTTCAGTCAGTTTTGCAATGTTCAGAATGCATAATTTGAATGAAAATCAACAAAACATGACTTTGCATACAATATTCAACTTTGTAAACATGAAACATAATGTAAAATCTGTGATTTTTGACAAATTCACTTGAGTTATTAGTTTGTAAACTAGTAAAAGATGTTCAATATTGCATGAAAGTAAGTTTTAAGTGTGTTTTGTACCAAATTGCTGTTTGTAACAATGTGTTTCATTCACTTTTGCAATGTTCAGAATGCATAATTTGAATGAAAATCAATAAAACATGACTTTGCATGCAATATTCAACTTTGAAAACATGAAACATAATGTCAAGTTTGTGATTTTTGACAAATTCACTTGAATTATTAGTTTGTAAACTAGTGAAAGATGTTCAATATTGCATGAAAGTAAGTTTTAAGTGTGTTTTGTACCAAATTGCTGTTTGTAAAAATGTGTTTCAGTCACTTTTGCAATGTTCAGAATGCATAATTTGAATGAAAATCAATAAAACATGACTTTGCATGCAATACTTAACTTTGCAAACATGAAACATAATGTCAAATTTGTGATTTTTGACAAATTCACTTGAGTTATTAGTTTGTAAACTAGAAAAAGATGTTCAATATTGCACGAAAGTAAGTTTTCAGTGTGTTTTGTACCAAATTGCATTTTGTAACAATGTCTTTCAGTCAGTTTTGCAATGTTCAGAATGCATAATTTGAATGAAAATCAGTAAAACATGACTTTGCATACAATATTCAACTTTGTAAACATGAAACATAATGTCAAATTTGTGTTTTTTTGACAAATTCATTTGAATTATTAGTTTGTAAACTAGTGAAAAATGTTCAATATTGCATGAAAGTGAGTTTTAAGTGTGTTTTGTACCGAATTGCTGTTTGTAACATTTGTTTCAGTCAGTTTTGCAATGTTCAGAATGCATAATTTGAATGAAAATCAACAAAACATGACTTTGCATACAATATTCAACTTTGTAAACATGAAACATAATGTCAAATTTGTGATTTTTGACAAATTCACTTGAGTTATTAGTTTGTAAACTAGTAAAAGATGTTCAATATTGCATGAAAGTAAGCTTTCAGTGTGTTTTGTACCAAATTGCTGTTTGTAACAATGTATTTCAGTCACTTTTGCAATGTTCAGAATGCATAATTTGAATGCAAATCAATAAAACATGACTTTGCATGCAATATTCAACTTTGTAAACATGAAACATAATGTAAAATCTGTGATTTTTGACAAATTCACTTGAGTTATTAGTTTGTAAACTAGTAAAAGATGTTCAATATTGCATGAAAGTAAGTTTTAAGTGTGTTTTGTACCAAATTGCTGTTTGTAACAATGTGTTTCAGTCACTTTTGCAATGTTCAGAATGCATAATTTGAATAAAAATCAATAAAACATGACTTTGCATGCAATATTCAACTTTGTAAACATGAAACATAATGTCAAATTTGTGATTTTTGACAAATTCACTTGAGTTATTAGTTTGTAAACTAGTAAAAGATGTTCAATATTGCATGAAAGTAAGTTTTAAGTGTGTTTTGTACCAAATTGCTGTTTGTAACAATGTGTTTCAGTCACTTTTGCAATGTTCAGAATGCATAATTTGAATGAAAATCAACAAAACATGACTTTGCATACAATATTCAACTTTGTAAACATGAAACATAATGTCAAATTTGTGTTTTTTTGACCAATTCATTTGAATTATTAGTTTGTAAACTAGTAAAAGATGTTCAATATTGCATGAAAGTAAGTTTTAAGTGTGTTTTGTACCAAATTGCTGTTTGTAACAATGTGTTTCAGTCAGTTTTGCAATGTTCAGAATGCATAATTTGAATGAAAATCAACAAAACATGACTTTGCATACAATATTCAACTTTGTAAACATGAAACATAATGTAAAATCTGTGATTTTTGACAAATTCACTTGAGTTATTAGTTTGTAAACTAGTAAAAGATGTTCAATATTGCATGAAAGTAAGTTTTAAGTGTGTTTTGTACCAAATTGCTGTTTGTAACAATGTGTTTCATTCACTTTTGCAATGTTCAGAATGCATAATTTGAATGAAAATCAATAAAACATGACTTTGCATACAATATTTAACTTTGCAAACATGAAACATAATGTCAAATTGGTGATTTTTGACAAATTCACTTGAGTTATTAGTTTGTAAACCAGTAAAAGATGTTCAATATTGCACGAAAGTAAGTTTTCAGTGTGTTTTGTACCAAATTTCTTTTTTTAACAATGTCTTTCAGTCACTTTTGCAATGTTCAGAATGCATAATTTGAATGAAAATCAATAAAACATGACTTTGCATGCAATATTCAACTTTGAAAACATGAAACATAATGTCAAGTTTGTGATTTTTGACAAATTCACTTGAATTATTAGTTTGTAAACTAGTGAAAGATGTTCAATATTGCATGAAAGTAAGTTTTAAGTGTGTTTTGTACCAAATTGCTGTTTGTAAAAATGTGTTTCAGTCACTTTTGCAATGTTCAGAATGCATAATTTGAATGAAAATCAATAAAACATGACTTTGCATGCAATACTTAACTTTGCAAACATGAAACATAATGTCAAATTTGTGATTTTTGACAAATTCACTTGAGTTATTAGTTTGTAAACTAGAAAAAGATGTTCAATATTGCACGAAAGTAAGTTTTCAGTGTGTTTTGTACCAAATTGCATTTTGTAACAATGTCTTTCAGTCAGTTTTGCAATGTTCAGAATGCATAATTTGAATGAAAATCAGTAAAACATGACTTTGCATACAATATTCAACTTTGTAAACATGAAACATAATGTCAAATTTGTGTTTTTTTGACAAATTCATTTGAATTATTAGTTTGTAAACTAGTGAAAAATGTTCAATATTGCATGAAAGTGAGTTTTAAGTGTGTTTTGTACCGAATTGCTGTTTGTAACATTTGTTTCAGTCAGTTTTGCAATGTTCAGAATGCATAATTTGAATGAAAATCAACAAAACATGACTTTGCATACAATATTCAACTTTGTAAACATGAAACATAATGTCAAATTTGTGATTTTTGACAAATTCACTTGAGTTATTAGTTTGTAAACTAGTAAAAGATGTTCAATATTGCATGAAAGTAAGCTTTCAGTGTGTTTTGTACCAAATTGCTGTTTGTAACAATGTATTTCAGTCACTTTTGCAATGTTCAGAATGCATAATTTGAATGCAAATCAATAAAACATGACTTTGCATGCAATATTCAACTTTGTAAACATGAAACATAATGTAAAATCTGTGATTTTTGACAAATTCACTTGAGTTATTAGTTTGTAAACTAGTAAAAGATGTTCAATATTGCATGAAAGTAAGTTTTAAGTGTGTTTTGTACCAAATTGCTGTTTGTAACAATGTGTTTCAGTCACTTTTGCAATGTTCAGAATGCATAATTTGAATAAAAATCAATAAAACATGACTTTGCATGCAATATTCAACTTTGTAAACATGAAACATAATGTCAAATTTGTGATTTTTGACAAATTCACTTGAGTTATTAGTTTGTAAACTAGTAAAAGATGTTCAATATTGCATGAAAGTAAGTTTTAAGTGTGTTTTGTACCAAATTGCTGTTTGTAACAATGTGTTTCAGTCACTTTTGCAATGTTCAGAATGCATAATTTGAATGAAAATCAACAAAACATGACTTTGCATACAATATTCAACTTTGTAAACATGAAACATAATGTCAAATTTGTGTTTTTTTGACCAATTCATTTGAATTATTAGTTTGTAAACTAGTGAAAAATGTTCAATATTGCATGAAAGTGAGTTTTAAGTGTGTTTTGTACCGAATTGCTGTTTGTAACATTTGTTTCAGTCACTTTTGCAATGTTCAGAATGCATAATTTGAATGCAAATCAATAAAACATGACTTTGCATGCAATACTTAACTTTGCAAACATGAAACATAATGTCAAATTTGTGATTTTTGACAAATTCACTTGAGTTATTAGTTTGTAAACTAGTAAAAGATGTTCAATATTGCACGAAAGTAAGTTTTCAGTGTGTTTTGTACCAAATTGCATTTTGTAACAATGTCTTTCAGTCAGTTTTGCAATGTTCAGAATGCATAATTTGAATGAAAATCAGTAAAACATGACTTTGCATACAATATTCAACTTTGTAAACATGAAACATAATGTCAAATTTGTGTTTTTTTGACAAATTCATTTGAATTATTAGTTTGTAAACTAGTGAAAAATGTTCAATATTGCATGAAAGTGAGTTTTAAGTGTGTTTTGTACCGAAATGCTGTTTGTAACATTTGTTTCAGTCAGTTTTGCAATGTTCAGAATGCATAATTTGAATGAAAATCAACAAAACATGACTTTGCATACAATATTCAACTTTGTAAACATGAAACATAATGTAAAATCTGTGATTTTTGACAAATTCACTTGAGTTATTAGTTTGTAAACTAGTAAAAGATGTTCAATATTGCATGAAAGTAAGTTTTAAGTGTGTTTTGTACCAAATTGCTGTTTGTAACAATGTGTTTCATTCACTTTTGCAATGTTCAGAATGCATAATTTGAATGAAAATCAATAAAACATGACTTTGCATGCAATATTCAACTTTGAAAACATGAAACATAATGTCAAGTTTGTGATTTTTGACAAATTCACTTGAATTATTAGTTTGTAAACTAGTGAAAGATGTTCAATATTGCATGAAAGTAAGTTTTAAGTGTGTTTTGTACCAAATTGCTGTTTGTAAAAATGTGTTTCAGTCACTTTTGCAATGTTCAGAATGCATAATTTGAATGAAAATCAATAAAACATGACTTTGCATGCAATACTTAACTTTGCAAACATGAAACATAATGTCAAATTTGTGATTTTTGACAAATTCACTTGAGTTATTAGTTTGTAAACTAGAAAAAGATGTTCAATATTGCACGAAAGTAAGCTTTCAGTGTGTTTTGTACCAAATTGCTGTTTGTAACAATGTATTTCAGTCACTTTTGCAATGTTCAGAATGCATAATTTGAATGGAAATCAATAAAACATGACTTTGCATGCAATATTCAACTTTGTAAACATGAAACATAATGTAAAATCTGTGATTTTTGACAAATTCACTTGAGTTATTAGTTTGTAAACTAGTAAAAGATGTTCAATATTGCATGAAAGTAAGTTTTAAGTGTGTTTTGTACCAAATTGCTGTTTGTAACAATGTGTTTCAGTCACTTTTGCAATGTTCAGAATGCATAATTTGAATAAAAATCAATAAAACATGACTTTGCATGCAATATTCAACTTTGTAAACATGAAACATAATGTCAAATTTGTGATTTTTGACAAATTCACTTGAGTTATTAGTTTGTAAACTAGTAAAAGATGTTCAATATTGCATGAAAGTAAGTTTTAAGTGTGTTTTGTACCAAATTGCTGTTTGTAACAATGTGTTTCAGTCACTTTTGCAATGTTCAGAATGCATAATTTGAATGAAAATCAACAAAACATGACTTTGCATACAATATTCAACTTTGTAAACATGAAACATAATGTCAAATTTGTGTTTTTTTGACCAATTCATTTGAATTATTAGTTTGTAAACTAGTAAAAGATGTTCAATATTGCATGAAAGTAAGTTTTAAGTGTGTTTTGTACCAAATTGCTGTTTGTAACAATGTGTTTCAGTCACTTTTGCAATGTTCAGAATGCATAATTTGAATAAAAATCAATAAAACATGACTTTGCATGCAATATTCAACTTTGTAAACATGAAACATAATGTCAAATTTGTGATTTTTGACAAATTCATTTGAATTATTAGTTTGTAAACTAGTAAAAGATGTTCAATATTGCATGAAAGTAAGTTTTAAGTGTGTTTTGTACCAAATTGCTGTTTGTAACAATGTGTTTCAGTCACTTTTGCAATGTTCAGAATGCATAATTTGAATAAAAATCAATAAAACATGACTTTGCATGCAATATTCAACTTTGTAAACATGAAACATAATGTCAAATTTGTGATTTTTGACAAATTCACTTGAGTTATTAGTTTGTAAACTAGTAAAAGATGTTCAATATTGCATGAAAGTAAGTTTTAAGTGTGTTTTGTACCAAATTGCTGTTTGTAACAATGTGTTTCAGTCAGTTTTGCAATGTTCAGAATGCATAATTTGAATGAAAATCAACAAAACATGACTTTGCATACAATATTCAACTTTGTAAACATGAAACATAATGTAAAATCTGTGATTTTTGACAAATTCACTTGAGTTATTAGTTTGTAAACTAGTAAAAGATGTTCAATATTGCATGAAAGTAAGTTTTAAGTGTGTTTTGTACCAAATTGCTGTTTGTAACAATGTGTTTCATTCACTTTTGCAATGTTCAGAATGCATAATTTGAATGAAAATCAATAAAACATGACTTTGCATACAATATTTAACTTTGCAAACATGAAACATAATGTCAAATTGGTGATTTTTGACAAATTCACTTGAGTTATTAGTTTGTAAACCAGTAAAAGATGTTCAATATTGCACGAAAGTAAGTTTTCAGTGTGTTTTGTACCAAATTTCTTTTTTTAACAATGTCTTTCAGTCACTTTTGCAATGTTCAGAATGCATAATTTGAATGAAAATCAATAAAACATGACTTTGCATGCAATATTCAACTTTGAAAACATGAAACATAATGTCAAGTTTGTGATTTTTGACAAATTCACTTGAATTATTAGTTTGTAAACTAGTGAAAGATGTTCAATATTGCATGAAAGTAAGTTTTAAGTGTGTTTTGTACCAAATTGCTGTTTGTAAAAATGTGTTTCAGTCACTTTTGCAATGTTCAGAATGCATAATTTGAATGAAAATCAATAAAACATGACTTTGCATGCAATACTTAACTTTGCAAACATGAAACATAATGTCAAATTTGTGATTTTTGACAAATTCACTTGAGTTATTAGTTTGTAAACTAGAAAAAGATGTTCAATATTGCACGAAAGTAAGTTTTCAGTGTGTTTTGTACCAAATTGCATTTTGTAACAATGTCTTTCAGTCAGTTTTGCAATGTTCAGAATGCATAATTTGAATGAAAATCAGTAAAACATGACTTTGCATACAATATTCAACTTTGTAAACATGAAACATAATGTCAAATTTGTGTTTTTTTGACAAATTCATTTGAATTATTAGTTTGTAAACTAGTGAAAAATGTTCAATATTGCATGAAAGTGAGTTTTAAGTGTGTTTTGTACCGAATTGCTGTTTGTAACATTTGTTTCAGTCAGTTTTGCAATGTTCAGAATGCATAATTTGAATGAAAATCAACAAAACATGACTTTGCATACAATATTCAACTTTGTAAACATGAAACATAATGTCAAATTTGTGATTTTTGACAAATTCACTTGAGTTATTAGTTTGTAAACTAGTAAAAGATGTTCAATATTGCATGAAAGTAAGCTTTCAGTGTGTTTTGTACCAAATTGCTGTTTGTAACAATGTATTTCAGTCACTTTTGCAATGTTCAGAATGCATAATTTGAATGCAAATCAATAAAACATGACTTTGCATGCAATATTCAACTTTGTAAACATGAAACATAATGTAAAATCTGTGATTTTTGACAAATTCACTTGAGTTATTAGTTTGTAAACTAGTAAAAGATGTTCAATATTGCATGAAAGTAAGTTTTAAGTGTGTTTTGTACCAAATTGCTGTTTGTAACAATGTGTTTCAGTCACTTTTGCAATGTTCAGAATGCATAATTTGAATAAAAATCAATAAAACATGACTTTGCATGCAATATTCAACTTTGTAAACATGAAACATAATGTCAAATTTGTGATTTTTGACAAATTCACTTGAGTTATTAGTTTGTAAACTAGTAAAAGATGTTCAATATTGCATGAAAGTAAGTTTTAAGTGTGTTTTGTACCAAATTGCTGTTTGTAACAATGTGTTTCAGTCACTTTTGCAATGTTCAGAATGCATAATTTGAATGAAAATCAACAAAACATGACTTTGCATACAATATTCAACTTTGTAAACATGAAACATAATGTCAAATTTGTGTTTTTTTGACCAATTCATTTGAATTATTAGTTTGTAAACTAGTAAAAGATGTTCAATATTGCATGAAAGTAAGTTTTAAGTGTGTTTTGTACCAAATTGCTGTTTGTAACAATGTGTTTCAGTCAGTTTTGCAATGTTCAGAATGCATAATTTGAATGAAAATCAACAAAACATGACTTTGCATACAATATTCAACTTTGTAAACATGAAACATAATGTAAAATCTGTGATTTTTGACAAATTCACTTGAGTTATTAGTTTGTAAACTAGTAAAAGATGTTCAATATTGCATGAAAGTAAGTTTTAAGTGTGTTTTGTACCAAATTGCTGTTTGTAACAATGTGTTTCATTCACTTTTGCAATGTTCAGAATGCATAATTTGAATGAAAATCAATAAAACATGACTTTGCATACAATATTTAACTTTGCAAACATGAAACATAATGTCAAATTGGTGATTTTTGACAAATTCACTTGAGTTATTAGTTTGTAAACCAGTAAAAGATGTTCAATATTGCACGAAAGTAAGTTTTCAGTGTGTTTTGTACCAAATTTCTTTTTTTAACAATGTCTTTCAGTCACTTTTGCAATGTTCAGAATGCATAATTTGAATGAAAATCAATAAAACATGACTTTGCATGCAATATTCAACTTTGAAAACATGAAACATAATGTCAAGTTTGTGATTTTTGACAAATTCACTTGAATTATTAGTTTGTAAACTAGTGAAAGATGTTCAATATTGCATGAAAGTAAGTTTTAAGTGTGTTTTGTACCAAATTGCTGTTTGTAAAAATGTGTTTCAGTCACTTTTGCAATGTTCAGAATGCATAATTTGAATGAAAATCAATAAAACATGACTTTGCATGCAATACTTAACTTTGCAAACATGAAACATAATGTCAAATTTGTGATTTTTGACAAATTCACTTGAGTTATTAGTTTGTAAACTAGAAAAAGATGTTCAATATTGCACGAAAGTAAGTTTTCAGTGTGTTTTGTACCAAAATGCATTTTGTAACAATGTCTTTCAGTCAGTTTTGCAATGTTCAGAATGCATAATTTGAATGAAAATCAGTAAAACATGACTTTGCATACAATATTCAACTTTGTAAACATGAAACATAATGTCAAATTTGTGTTTTTTTGACAAATTCATTTGAATTATTAGTTTGTAAACTAGTGAAAAATGTTCAATATTGCATGAAAGTGAGTTTTAAGTGTGTTTTGTACCGAATTGCTGTTTGTAACATTTGTTTCAGTCAGTTTTGCAATGTTCAGAATGCATAATTTGAATGAAAATCAACAAAACATGACTTTGCATACAATATTCAACTTTGTAAACATGAAACATAATGTCAAATTTGTGATTTTTGACAAATTCACTTGAGTTATTAGTTTGTAAACTAGTAAAAGATGTTCAATATTGCATGAAAGTAAGCTTTCAGTGTGTTTTGTACCAAATTGCTGTTTGTAACAATGTATTTCAGTCACTTTTGCAATGTTCAGAATGCATAATTTGAATGCAAATCAATAAAACATGACTTTGCATGCAATATTCAACTTTGTAAACATGAAACATAATGTAAAATCTGTGATTTTTGACAAATTCACTTGAGTTATTAGTTTGTAAACTAGTAAAAGATGTTCAATATTGCATGAAAGTAAGTTTTAAGTGTGTTTTGTACCAAATTGCTGTTTGTAACAATGTGTTTCAGTCACTTTTGCAATGTTCAGAATGCATAATTTGAATAAAAATCAATAAAACATGACTTTGCATGCAATATTCAACTTTGTAAACATGAAACATAATGTCAAATTTGTGATTTTTGACAAATTCACTTGAGTTATTAGTTTGTAAACTAGTAAAAGATGTTCAATATTGCATGAAAGTAAGTTTTAAGTGTGTTTTGTACCAAATTGCTGTTTGTAACAATGTGTTTCAGTCACTTTTGCAATGTTCAGAATGCATAATTTGAATGAAAATCAACAAAACATGACTTTGCATACAATATTCAACTTTGTAAACATGAAACATAATGTCAAATTTGTGTTTTTTTGACCAATTCATTTGAATTATTAGTTTGTAAACTAGTAAAAGATGTTCAATATTGCATGAAAGTAAGTTTTAAGTGTGTTTTGTACCAAATTGCTGTTTGTAACAATGTGTTTCAGTCACTTTTGCAATGTTCAGAATGCATAATTTGAATAAAAATCAATAAAACATGACTTTGCATGCAATATTCAACTTTGTAAACATGAAACATAATGTCAAATTTGTGATTTTTGACAAATTCACTTGAGTTATTAGTTTGTAAACTAGTAAAAGATGTTCAATATTGCATGAAAGTAAGTTTTAAGTG
This sequence comes from Bugulina stolonifera, assembly GCA_935421135.1. NCBI lineage: Eukaryota > Metazoa > Bryozoa > Gymnolaemata > Cheilostomatida > Bugulidae > Bugulina > Bugulina stolonifera. Next base: position 678,276 of record OW285197.1, on the reverse strand, counting down.
TGTTTTGTACCAAATTGCTGTTTGTAACAATGTGTTTCAGTCACTTTTGCAATGTTCAGAATGCATAATTTGAATGAAAATCAACAAAACATGACTTTGCATACAATATTCAACTTTGTAAACATGAAACATAATGTCAAATTTGTGTTTTTTTGACCAATTCATTTGAATTATTAGTTTGTAAACTAGTGAAAAATGTTCAATATTGCATGAAAGTGAGTTTTAAGTGTGTTTTGTACCGAATTGCTGTTTGTAACATTTGTTTCAGTCACTTTTGCAATGTTCAGAATGCATAATTTGAATGCAAATCAATAAAACATGACTTTGCATGCAATACTTAACTTTGCAAACATGAAACATAATGTCAAATTTGTGATTTTTGACAAATTCACTTGAGTTATTAGTTTGTAAACTAGTAAAAGATGTTCAATATTGCACGAAAGTAAGTTTTCAGTGTGTTTTGTACCAAATTGCATTTTGTAACAATGTCTTTCAGTCAGTTTTGCAATGTTCAGAATGCATAATTTGAATGAAAATCAGTAAAACATGACTTTGCATACAATATTCAACTTTGTAAACATGAAACATAATGTCAAATTTGTGTTTTTTTGACAAATTCATTTGAATTATTAGTTTGTAAACTAGTGAAAAATGTTCAATATTGCATGAAAGTGAGTTTTAAGTGTGTTTTGTACCGAAATGCTGTTTGTAACATTTGTTTCAGTCAGTTTTGCAATGTTCAGAATGCATAATTTGAATGAAAATCAACAAAACATGACTTTGCATACAATATTCAACTTTGTAAACATGAAACATAATGTAAAATCTGTGATTTTTGACAAATTCACTTGAGTTATTAGTTTGTAAACTAGTAAAAGATGTTCAATATTGCATGAAAGTAAGTTTTAAGTGTGTTTTGTACCAAATTGCTGTTTGTAACAATGTGTTTCATTCACTTTTGCAATGTTCAGAATGCATAATTTGAATGAAAATCAATAAAACATGACTTTGCATGCAATATTCAACTTTGAAAACATGAAACATAATGTCAAGTTTGTGATTTTTGACAAATTCACTTGAATTATTAGTTTGTAAACTAGTGAAAGATGTTCAATATTGCATGAAAGTAAGTTTTAAGTGTGTTTTGTACCAAATTGCTGTTTGTAAAAATGTGTTTCAGTCACTTTTGCAATGTTCAGAATGCATAATTTGAATGAAAATCAATAAAACATGACTTTGCATGCAATACTTAACTTTGCAAACATGAAACATAATGTCAAATTTGTGATTTTTGACAAATTCACTTGAGTTATTAGTTTGTAAACTAGAAAAAGATGTTCAATATTGCACGAAAGTAAGTTTTCAGTGTGTTTTGTACCAAATTGCATTTTGTAACAATGTCTTTCAGTCAGTTTTGCAATGTTCAGAATGCATGATTTGAATGAAAATCAGTAAAACATGACTTTGCATACAATATTCAACTTTGTAAACATGAAACATAATGTCAAATTTGTGTTTTTTTGACAAATTCATTTGAATTATTAGTTTGTAAACTAGTGAAAAATGTTCAATATTGCATGAAAGTGAGTTTTAAGTGTGTTTTGTACCGAATTGCTGTTTGTAACATTTGTTTCAGTCAGTTTTGCAATGTTCAGAATGCATAATTTGAATGAAAATCAACAAAACATGACTTTGCATACAATATTCAACTTTGTAAACATGAAACATAATGTCAAATTTGTGATTTTTGACAAATTCACTTGAGTTATTAGTTTGTAAACTAGTAAAAGATGTTCAATATTGCATGAAAGTAAGCTTTCAGTGTGTTTTGTACCAAATTGCTGTTTGTAACAATGTATTTCAGTCACTTTTGCAATGTTCAGAATGCATAATTTGAATGCAAATCAATAAAACATGACTTTGCATGCAATATTCAACTTTGTAAACATGAAACATAATGTAAAATCTGTGATTTTTGACAAATTCACTTGAGTTATTAGTTTGTAAACTAGTAAAAGATGTTCAATATTGCATGAAAGTAAGTTTTAAGTGTGTTTTGTACCAAATTGCTGTTTGTAACAATGTGTTTCAGTCACTTTTGCAATGTTCAGAATGCATAATTTGAATAAAAATCAATAAAACATGACTTTGCATGCAATATTCAACTTTGTAAACATGAAACATAATGTCAAATTTGTGATTTTTGACAAATTCACTTGAGTTATTAGTTGGAAAACTAGTAAAAGATGTTCCATATTGCATGAAAGTAAGTTTTAAGTGTGTTTTGTGCCAAATTGCTGTTTGTAACAATGTGTTTCATTCACTTTTACAATGTTCAGTATGCATAATTTAAATGAAAATCAACAAAACATGACTTTGCATACAATATTCAACTTTGTAAACATGAAACATAATGTCAAATTTGTGTTTTTTTGACCAATTCATTTGAATTATTAGTTTGTAAACTAGTAAAAGATGTTCAATATTGCATGAAAGTAAGTTTTAAGTGTGTTTTGTACCAAATTGCTGTTTGTAACAATGTGTTTCAGTCACTTTTGCAATGTTCAGAATGCATAATTTGAATAAAAATCAATAAAACATGACTTTGCATGCAATATTCAACTTTGTAAACATGAAACATAATGTCAAATTTGTGATTTTTGACAAATTCACTTGAGTTATTAGTTTGTAAACTAGTAAAAGATGTTCAATATTGCATGAAAGTAAGTTTTAAGTGTGTTTTGTACCAAATTGCTGTTTGTAACAATGTGTTTCAGTCACTTTTGCAATGTTCAGAATGCATAATTTGAATGAAAATCAACAAAACATGACTTTGCATACAATATTCAACTTTGTAAACATGAAACATAATGTCAAATTTGTGTTTTTTTGACCAATTCATTTGAATTATTAGTTTGTAAACTAGTGAAAAATGTTCAATATTGCATGAAAGTGAGTTTTAAGTGTGTTTTGTACCGAATTGCTGTTTGTAACATTTGTTTCAGTCACTTTTGCAATGTTCAGAATGCATAATTTGAATGCAAATCAATAAAACATGACTTTGCATGCAATATTCAACTTTGTAAACATGAAACATAATGTCAAATTTGTGATTTTTGACAAATTCACTTGAGTTATTAGTTTGTAAACTAGTAAAAGATGTTCAATATTGCATGAAAGTAAGCTTTCAGTGTGTTTTGTACCAAATTGCTGTTTGTAACAATGTATTTCAGTCACTTTTGCAATGTTCAGAATGCATAATTTGAATGCAAATCAATAAAACATGACTTTGCATGCAATATTCAACTTTGTAAACATGAAACATAATGTAAAATCTGTGATTTTTGACAAATTCACTTGAGTTATTAGTTTGTAAACTAGTAAAAGATGTTCAATATTGCATGAAAGTAAGTTTTAAGTGTGTTTTGTACCAAATTGCTGTTTGTAACAATGTGTTTCAGTCACTTTTGCAATGTTCAGAATGCATAATTTGAATAAAAATCAATAAAACATGACTTTGCATGCAATATTCAACTTTGTAAACATGAAACATAATGTTAAATTTGTGATTTTTGACAAATTCACTTGAGTTACTAGTTTGTAAACTAGTAAAAGATGTTCAATATTGCATGAAAGTAAGTTTTAAGTGTGTTTTGTACCAAATTGCTGTTTGTAACAATGTGTTTCAGTCACTTTTGCAATGTTCAGAATGCATAATTTGAATGAAAATCAACAAAACATGACTTTGCATACAATATTCAACTTTGTAAACATGAAACATAATGTCAAATTTGTGTTTTTTTGACCAATTCATTTGAATTATTAGTTTGTAAACTAGTAAAAGATGTTCAATATTGCATGAAAGTAAGTTTTAAGTGTGTTTTGTACCAAATTGCTGTTTGTAACAATGTGTTTCAGTCACTTTTGCAATGTTCAGAATGCATAATTTGAATAAAAATCAATAAAACATGACTTTGCATGCAATATTCAACTTTGTAAACATGAAACATAATGTCAAATTTGTGATTTTTGACAAATTCACTTGAGTTATTAGTTTGTAAACTAGTAAAAGATGTTCAATATTGCATGAAAGTAAGTTTTAAGTGTGTTTTGTACCAAATTGCTGTTTGTAACAATGTGTTTCAGTCACTTTTGCAATGTTCAGAATGCATAATTTGAATGAAAATCAACAAAACATGACTTTGCATACAATATTCAACTTTGTAAACATGAAACATAATGTCAAATTTGTGTTTTTTTGACCAATTCATTTGAATTATTAGTTTGTAAACTAGTGAAAAATGTTCAATATTGCATGAAAGTGAGTTTTAAGTGTGTTTTGTACCGAATTGCTGTTTGTAACATTTGTTTCAGTCACTTTTGCAATGTTCAGAATGCATAATTTGAATGCAAATCAATAAAACATGACTTTGCATGCAATACTTAACTTTGCAAACATGAAACATAATGTCAAATTTGTGATTTTTGACAAATTCACTTGAGTTATTAGTTTGTAAACTAGTAAAAGATGTTCAATATTGCACGAAAGTAAGTTTTCAGTGTGTTTTGTACCAAATTGCATTTTGTAACAATGTCTTTCAGTCAGTTTTGCAATGTTCAGAATGCATAATTTGAATGAAAATCAGTAAAACATGACTTTGCATACAATATTCAACTTTGTAAACATGAAACATAATGTCAAATTTGTGTTTTTTTGACAAATTCATTTGAATTATTAGTTTGTAAACTAGTGAAAAATGTTCAATATTGCATGAAAGTGAGTTTTAAGTGTGTTTTGTACCGAAATGCTGTTTGTAACATTTGTTTCAGTCAGTTTTGCAATGTTCAGAATGCATAATTTGAATGAAAATCAACAAAACATGACTTTGCATACAATATTCAACTTTGTAAACATGAAACATAATGTAAAATCTGTGATTTTTGACAAATTCACTTGAGTTATTAGTTTGTAAACTAGTAAAAGATGTTCAATATTGCATGAAAGTAAGTTTTAAGTGTGTTTTGTACCAAATTGCTGTTTGTAACAATGTGTTTCATTCACTTTTGCAATGTTCAGAATGCATAATTTGAATGAAAATCAAAAAAACATGGCTTTGCAAGCAATATTCAACTTTGCAAACATGAAACATAATGTCAAGTTTGTGATTTTTGACAAATTCACTTGAATTATTAGTTTGTAAACTAGTGAAAGATGTTCAATATTGCATGAAAGTAAGTTTTAAGTGTGTTTTGTACCAAATTGCTGTTTGTAAAAATGTGTTTCAGTCACTTTTGCAATGTTCAGAATGCATAATTTGAATGAAAATCAATAAAACATGACTTTGCATGCAATACTTAACTTTGCAAACATGAAACATAATGTCAAATTTGTGATTTTTGACAAATTCACTTGAGTTATTAGTTTGTAAACTAGAAAAAGATGTTCAATATTGCACGAAAGTAAGTTTTCAGTGTGTTTTGTACCAAATTGCATTTTGTAACAATGTCTTTCAGTCAGTTTTGCAATGTTCAGAATGCATGATTTGAATGAAAATCAGTAAAACATGACTTTGCATACAATATTCAACTTTGTAAACATGAAACATAATGTCAAATTTGTGTTTTTTTGACAAATTCATTTGAATTATTAGTTTGTAAACTAGTGAAAAATGTTCAATATTGCATGAAAGTGAGTTTTAAGTGTGTTTTGTACCGAATTGCTGTTTGTAACATTTGTTTCAGTCACTTTTGCAATGTTCAGAATGCATAATTTGAATAAAAATCAATAAAACATGACTTTGCATGCAATATTCAACTTTGTAAACATGAAACATAATGTCAAATTTGTGATTTTTGACAAATTCACTTGAGTTATTAGTTTGTAAACTAGTAAAAGATGTTCCATATTGCATGAAAGTAAGTTTTAAGTGTGTTTTGTACCAAATTGCTGTTTGTAACAATGTGTTTCAGTCACTTTTGCAATGTTCAGAATGCATAATTTGAATGAAAATCAACAAAACATGACTTTGCATACAATATTCAACTTTGTAAACATGAAACATAATGTCAAATTTGTGTTTTTTTGACCAATTCATTTGAATTATTAGTTTGTAAACTAGTAAAAGATGTTCAATATTGCATGAAAGTAAGTTTTAAGTGTGTTTTGTACCAAATTGCTGTTTGTAACAATGTGTTTCAGTCACTTTTGCAATGTTCAGAATGCATAATTTGAATAAAAATCAATAAAACATGACTTTGCATGCAATATTCAACTTTGTAAACATGAAACATAATGTCAAATTTGTGATTTTTGACAAATTCACTTGAGTTATTAGTTTGTAAACTAGTAAAAGATGTTCAATATTGCATGAAAGTAAGTTTTAAGTGTGTTTTGTACCAAATTGCTGTTTGTAACAATGTGTTTCAGTCACTTTTGCAATGTTCAGAATGCATAATTTGAATGAAAATCAACAAAACATGACTTTGCATACAATATTCAACTTTGTAAACATGAAACATAATGTCAAATTTGTGTTTTTTTGACCAATTCATTTGAATTATTAGTTTGTAAACTAGTGAAAAATGTTCAATATTGCATGAAAGTGAGTTTTAAGTGTGTTTTGTACCGAATTGCTGTTTGTAACATTTGTTTCAGTCACTTTTGCAATGTTCAGAATGCATAATTTGAATGCAAATCAATAAAACATGACTTTGCATGCAATATTCAACTTTGTAAACATGAAACATAATGTCAAATTTGTGATTTTTGACAAATTCACTTGAGTTATTAGTTTGTAAACTAGTAAAAGATGTTCAATATTGCATGAAAGTAAGCTTTCAGTGTGTTTTGTACCAAATTGCTGTTTGTAACAATGTATTTCAGTCACTTTTGCAATGTTCAGAATGCATAATTTGAATGCAAATCAATAAAACATGACTTTGCATGCAATATTCAACTTTGTAAACATGAAACATAATGTAAAATCTGTGATTTTTGACAAATTCACTTGAGTTATTAGTTTGTAAACTAGTAAAAGATGTTCAATATTGCATGAAAGTAAGCTTTCAGTGTGTTTTGTACCAAATTGCATTTTGTAACAATGTCTTTCAGTCACTTTTGCAATGTTCAGAATGCATAATTTGAATAAAAATCAATAAAACATGACTTTGCATGCAATATTCAACTTTGTAAACATGAAACATAATGTCAAATTTGTGATTTTTGACAAATTCACTTGAATTATTAGTTTGTAAACTAGTAAAAGATGTTCAATATTGCATGAAAGTAAGTTTTAAGTGTGTTTTGTACCAAATTGCTGTTTGTAACAATGTGTTTCAGTCACTTTTGCAATGTTCAGAATGCATAATTTGAATGAAAATCAATAAAACATGACTTTGCATGCAATATTCAACTTTGTTAACATGAAACATAATGTCAAATTTGTGATTTTTGACAAATTCACTTGAATTATTAGTTTGTAAACTAGTAAAAGATCTTCAATATTGCATGAAAGTAAGTTTTAAGTGTGTTTTGTACCAAATTGCTGTTTGTAACAATGTGTTTCAGTCACTTTTGCACTGTTCAGAATGCAAAATTTGAATGAAAACGAATAACACATGACTTTGCATGCAATATTTAACTTTGCAAACATGAAACAGAATGTCAAATTTGTGATTTTTGACAAATTCACTTGAGTTATTAGTTTGTAAACTAGTAAAAGATGTTCAATATTGCATGAAAGTAAGTTTTCAGTGTGTTTTGTACCAAATTGCTGTTCGTAACAATGTGTTTCAGTCACTTTTGCAATGTTCAGAATGCATAATTTGAATGAAAATCAATAAAACATGACTTTGCATACAATATTTAACTTTGCAAACATGAAACATAATGTCAAATTGGTGATTTTTGACAAATTCACTTGAGTTATTAGTTTGTAAACTAGTAAAAGATGTTCAATATTGCACGAAAGTAAGTTTTCAGTGTGTTTTGTACCAAATTTCTTTTTTTAACAATGTCTTTCAGTCACTTTTGCAATGTTCAGAATGCATAATTTGAATGAAAATCAATAAAACATGACTTTGCATGCAATATTCAACTTTGTAAACATGAAACATAATGTCAAGTTTGTGATTTTTGACAAATTCACTTGAATTATTAGTTTGTAAACTAGTGAAAGATGTTCAATATTGCATGAAAGTAAGTTTTAAGTGTGTTTTGTACCAAATTGTTGTTTGTAACAATGTGTTTCAGTCACTTTTGCAATGTTCAGAATGCATAATTTGAATGAAAATCAATAAAACATGACTTTGCATGCAATACTTAACTTTGCAAACATGAAACATAATGTCAAATTTGTGATTTTTGACAAATTCACTTGAGTTATTAGTTTGTAAACTAGTAAAAGATGTTCAATATTGCACGAAAGTAAGTTTTCAGTGTGTTTTGTACCAAATTGCATTTTGTAACAATGTCTTTCAGTCAGTTTTGCAATGTTCAGAATGCATAATTTGAATGAAAATCAGTAAAACATGACTTTGCATACAATATTCAACTTTGTAAACATGAAACATAATGTCAAATTTGTGTTTTTTTGACAAATTCATTTGAATTATTAGTTTGTAAACTAGTGAAAAATGTTCAATATTGCATGAAAGTGAGTTTTAAGTGTGTTTTGTACCGAATTGCTGTTTGTAACATTTGTTTCAGTCAGTTTTGCAATGTTCAGAATGCATAATTTGAATGAAAATCAACAAAACATGACTTTGCATACAATATTCAACTTTGTAAACATGAAACATAATGTAAAATCTGTGATTTTTGACAAATTCACTTGAGTTATTAGTTTGTAAACTAGTAAAAGATGTTCAATATTGCATGAAAGTAAGTTTTAAGTGTGTTTTGTACCAAATTGCTGTTTGTAACAATGTGTTTCATTCACTTTTGCAATGTTCAGAATGCATAATTTGAATGAAAATCAATAAAACATGACTTTGCATACAATATTTAACTTTGCAAACATGAAACATAATGTCAAATTGGTGATTTTTGACAAATTCACTTGAGTTATTAGTTTGTAAACCAGTAAAAGATGTTCAATATTGCACGAAAGTAAGTTTTCAGTGTGTTTTGTACCAAATTTCTTTTTTTAACAATGTCTTTCAGTCACTTTTGCAATGTTCAGAATGCATAATTTGAATGAAAATCAATAAAACATGACTTTGCATGCAATATTCAACTTTGTAAACATGAAACATAATGTCAAGTTTGTGATTTTTGACAAATTCACTTGAATTATTAGTTTGTAAACTAGTGAAAGATGTTCAATATTGCATGAAAGTAAGTTTTAAGTGTGTTTTGTACCAAATTGCTGTTTGTAAAAATGTGTTTCAGTCACTTTTGCAATGTTCAGAATGCATAATTTGAATGAAAATCAATAAAACATGACTTTGCATGCAATACTTAACTTTGCAAACATGAAACATAATGTCAAATTTGTGATTTTTGACAAATTCACTTGAGTTATTAGTTTGTAAACTAGAAAAAGATGTTCAATATTGCACGAAAGTAAGTTTTCAGTGTGTTTTGTACCAAATTGCATTTTGTAACAATGTCTTTCAGTCAGTTTTGCAATGTTCAGAATGCATAATTTGAATGAAAATCAGTAAAACATGACTTTGCATACAATATTCAACTTTGTAAACATGAAACATAATGTCAAATTTGTGTTTTTTTGACAAATTCATTTGAATTATTAGTTTGTAAACTAGTGAAAAATGTTCAATATTGCATGAAAGTGAGTTTTAAGTGTGTTTTGTACCGAATTGCTGTTTGTAACATTTGTTTCAGTCAGTTTTGCAATGTTCAGAATGCATAATTTGAATGAAAATCAACAAAACATGACTTTGCATACAATATTCAACTTTGTAAACATGAAACATAATGTCAAATTTGTGATTTTTGACAAATTCACTTGAGTTATTAGTTTGTAAACTAGTAAAAGATGTTCAATATTGCATGAAAGTAAGCTTTCAGTGTGTTTTGTACCAAATTGCTGTTTGTAACAATGTATTTCAGTCACTTTTGCAATGTTCAGAATGCATAATTTGAATGCAAATCAATAAAACATGACTTTGCATGCAATATTCAACTTTGTAAACATGAAACATAATGTAAAATCTGTGATTTTTGACAAATTCACTTGAGTTATTAGTTTGTAAACTAGTAAAAGATGTTCAATATTGCATGAAAGTAAGTTTTAAGTGTGTTTTGTACCAAATTGCTGTTTGTAACAATGTGTTTCAGTCACTTTTGCAATGTTCAGAATGCATAATTTGAATGAAAATCAACAAAACATGACTTTGCATACAATATTCAACTTTGTAAACATGAAACATAATGTCAAATTTGTGTTTTTTTGACCAATTCATTTGAATTATTAGTTTGTAAACTAGTAAAAGATGTTCAATATTGCATGAAAGTAAGTTTTAAGTGTGTTTTGTACCAAATTGCTGTTTGTAACAATGTGTTTCAGTCACTTTTGCAATGTTCAGAATGCATAATTTGAATAAAAATCAATAAAACATGACTTTGCATGCAATATTCAACTTTGTAAACATGAAACATAATGTCAAATTTGTGATTTTTGACAAATTCACTTGAGTTATTAGTTTGTAAACTAGTAAAAGATGTTCAATATTGCATGAAAGTAAGTTTTAAGTGTGTTTTGTACCAAATTGCTGTTTGTAACAATGTGTTTCAGTCACTTTTGCAATGTTCAGAATGCATAATTTGAATGAAAATCAACAAAACATGACTTTGCATACAATATTCAACTTTGTAAACATGAAACATAATGTCAAATTTGTGTTTTTTGACCAATTCATTTGAATTATTAGTTTGTAAACTAGTGAAAAATGTTCAATATTGCATGAAAGTGAGTTTTAAGTGTGTTTTGTACCGAATTGCTGTTTGTAACATTTGTTTCAGTCACTTTTGCAATGTTCAGAATGCATAATTTGAATGAAAATCAACAAAACATGACTTTGCATACAATATTCAACTTTGTAAACATGAAACATAATGTCAAATTTGTGATTTTTGACAAATTCACTTGAGTTATTAGTTTGTAAACTAGTAAAAGATGTTCAATATTGCATGAAAGTAAGCTTTCAGTGTGTTTTGTACCAAATTGCTGTTTGTAACAATGTATTTCAGTCACTTTTGCAATGTTCAGAATGCATAATTTGAATGCAAATCAATAAAACATGACTTTGCATGCAATATTCAACTTTGTAAACATGAAACATAATGTAAAATCTGTGATTTTTGACAAATTCACTTGAGTTATTAGTTTGTAAACTAGTAAAAGATGTTCAATATTGCATGAAAGTAAGTTTTAAGTGTGTTTTGTACCAAATTGCATTTTGTAACAATGTCTTTCAGTCAGTTTTGCAATGTTCAGAATGCATAATTTGAATGAAAATCAGTAAAACATGACTTTGCATACAATATTCAACTTTGTAAACATGAAACATAATGTCAAATTTGTGTTTTTTTGACAAATTCATTTGAATTATTAGTTTGTAAACTAGTGAAAAATGTTCAATATTGCATGAAAGTGAGTTTTAAGTGTGTTTTGTACCGAATTGCTGTTTGTAACATTTGTTTCAGTCAGTTTTGCAATGTTCAGAATGCATAATTTGAATGAAAATCAACAAAACATGACTTTGCATACAATATTCAACTTTGTAAACATGAAACATAATGTCAAATTTGTGATTTTTGACAAATTCACTTGAGTTATTAGTTTGTAAACTAGTAAAAGATGTTCAATATTGCATGAAAGTAAGCTTTCAGTGTGTTTTGTACCAAATTGCTGTTTGTAACAATGTATTTCAGTCACTTTTGCAATGTTCAGAATGCATAATTTGAATGCAAATCAATAAAACATGACTTTGCATGCAATATTCAACTTTGTAAACATGAAACATAATGTAAAATCTGTGATTTTTGACAAATTCACTTGAGTTATTAGTTTGTAAACTAGTAAAAGATGTTCAATATTGCATGAAAGTAAGTTTTAAGTGTGTTTTGTACCAAATTGCTGTTTGTAACAATGTGTTTCAGTCACTTTTGCAATGTTCAGAATGCATAATTTGAATGAAAATCAACAAAACATGACTTTGCATACAATATTCAACTTTGTAAACATGAAACATAATGTCAAATTTGTGTTTTTTTGACCAATTCATTTGAATTATTAGTTTGTAAACTAGTAAAAGATGTTCAATATTGCATGAAAGTAAGTTTTAAGTGTGTTTTGTACCAAATTGCTGTTTGTAACAATGTGTTTCAGTCACTTTTGCAATGTTCAGAATGCATAATTTGAATAAAAATCAATAAAACATGACTTTGCATGCAATATTCAACTTTGTAAACATGAAACATAATGTCAAATTTGTGATTTTTGACAAATTCACTTGAGTTATTAGTTTGTAAACTAGTAAAAGATGTTCAATATTGCATGAAAGTAAGTTTTAAGTGTGTTTTGTACCAAATTGCTGTTTGTAACAATGTGTTTCAGTCACTTTTGCAATGTTCAGAATGCATAATTTGAATGAAAATCAACAAAACATGACTTTGCATACAATATTCAACTTTGTAAACATGAAACATAATGTCAAATTTGTGTTTTTTGACCAATTCATTTGAATTATTAGTTTGTAAACTAGTGAAAAATGTTCAATATTGCATGAAAGTGAGTTTTAAGTGTGTTTTGTACCGAATTGCTGTTTGTAACATTTGTTTCAGTCACTTTTGCAATGTTCAGAATGCATAATTTGAATGAAAATCAACAAAACATGACTTTGCATACAATATTCAACTTTGTAAACATGAAACATAATGTCAAATTTGTGATTTTTGACAAATTCACTTGAGTTATTAGTTTGTAAACTAGTAAAAGATGTTCAATATTGCATGAAAGTAAGCTTTCAGTGTGTTTTGTACCAAATTGCTGTTTGTAACAATGTATTTCAGTCACTTTTGCAATGTTCAGAATGCATAATTTGAATGCAAATCAATAAAACATGACTTTGCATGCAATATTCAACTTTGTAAACATGAAACATAATGTAAAATCTGTGATTTTTGACAAATTCACTTGAGTTATTAGTTTGTAAACTAGTAAAAGATGTTCAATATTGCATGAAAGTAAGTTTTAAGTGTGTTTTGTACCAAATTGCATTTTGTAACAATGTCTTTCAGTCACTTTTGCAATGTTCAGAATGCATAATTTGAATAAAAATCAATAAAACATGACTTTGCATGCAATATTCAACTTTGTAAACATGAAACATAATGTCAAATTTGTGATTTTTGACAAATTCACTTGAGTTATTAGTTTGTAAACTAGTAAAAGATGTTCAATATTGCATGAAAGTAAGTTTTAAGTGTGTTTTGTACCAAATTGCTGTTTGTAACAATGTGTTTCAGTCACTTTTGCAATGTTCAGAATGCATAATTTGAATGAAAATCAACAAAACATGACTTTGCATACAATATTCAACTTTGTAAACATGAAACATAATGTCAAATTTGTGTTTTTTTGACCAATTCATTTGAATTATTAGTTTGTAAACTAGTAAAAGATGTTCAATATTGCATGAAAGTAAGTTTTAAGTGTGTTTTGTACCAAATTGCTGTTTGTAACAATGTGTTTCAGTCACTTTTGCAATGTTCAGAATGCATAATTTGAATAAAAATCAATAAAACATGACTTTGCATGCAATATTCAACTTTGTAAACATGAAACATAATGTAAAATCTGTGATTTTTGACAAATTCACTTGAGTTATTAGTTTGTAAACTAGTAAAAGATGTTCAATATTGCATGAAAGTAAGTTTTAAGTGTGTTTTGTACCAAATTGCTGTTTGTAACAATGTGTTTCAGCCACTTTTGCAATGTTCAGAATGCATAATTTGAATGAAAATCAACAAAACATGACTTTGCATACAATATTCAACTTTGTAAACATGAAACATAATGTCAAATTTGTGTTTTTTTGACCAATTCATTTGAATTATTAGTTTGTAAACTAGTAAAAGATGTTCAATATTGCATGAAAGTAAGTTTTAAGTGTGTTTTGTACCAAATTGCTGTTTGTAACAATGTGTTTCAGTCACTTTTGCAATGTTCAGAATGCATAATTTGAATAAAAATCAATAAAACATGACTTTGCATGCAATATTCAACTTTGTAAACATGAAACATAATGTCAAATTTGTGATTTTTGACAAATTCACTTGAGTTATTAGTTTGTAAACTAGTAAAAGATGTTCAATATTGCATGAAAGTAAGTTTTAAGTGTGTTTTGTACCAAATTGCTGTTTGTAACAATGTGTTTCAGTCACTTTTGCAATGTTCAGAATGCATAATTTGAATGAAAATCAACAAAACATGACTTTGCATACAATATTCAACTTTGTAAACATGAAACATAATGTCAAATTTGTGTTTTTTTGACCAATTCATTTGAATTATTAGTTTGTAAACTAGTGAAAAATGTTCAATATTGCATGAAAGTGAGTTTTAAGTGTGTTTTGTACCGAATTGCTGTTTGTAACATTTGTTTCAGTCACTTTTGCAATGTTCAGAATGCATAATTTGAATGCAAATCAATAAAACATGACTTTGCATGCAATATTCAACTTTGTAAACATGAAACATAATGTCAAATTTGTGATTTTTGACAAATTCACTTGAGTTATTAGTTTGTAAACTAGTAAAAGATGTTCAATATTGCATGAAAGTAAGCTTTCAGTGTGTTTTGTACCAAATTGCTGTTTGTAACAATGTATTTCAGTCACTTTTGCAATGTTCAGAATGCATAATTTGAATGCAAATCAATAAAACATGACTTTGCATGCAATATTCAACTTTGTAAACATGAAACATAATGTAAAATCTGTGATTTTTGACAAATTCACTTGAGTTATTAGTTTGTAACTAGTAAAAGATGTTCAATATTGCATGAAAGTAAGCTTTCAGTGTGTTTTGTACCAAATTGCATTTTGTAACAATGTCTTTCAGTCACTTTTGCAATGTTCAGAATGCATAATTTGAATAAAAATCAATAAAACATGACTTTGCATGCAATATTCAACTTTGTAAACATGAAACATAATGTCAAATTTGTGATTTTTGACAAATTCACTTGAATTATTAGTTTGTAAACTAGTAAAAGATGTTCAATATTGCATGAAAGTAAGTTTTAAGTGTGTTTTGTACCAAATTGCTGTTTGTAACAATGTGTTTCAGTCACTTTTGCAATGTTCAGAATGCATAATTTGAATGAAAATCAATAAAACATGACTTTGCATGCAATATTCAACTTTGTTAACATGAAACATAATGTCAAATTTGTGATTTTTGACAAATTCACTTGAGTTATTAGTTTGTAAACTAGTAAAATATGTTCCATATTGCATGAAAGTAAGTTTTAAGTGTGTTTTGTACCAAATTGCTGTTTGTAACAATGTGTTTCAGTCACTTTTGCAATGTTCAGAATGCATAATTTGAATGAAAATCAACAAAACATGACTTTGCATACAATATTCAACTTTGTAAACATGAAACATAATGTCAAATTTGTGTTTTTTTGACCAATTCATTTGAATTATTAGTTTGTAAACTAGTAAAAGATGTTCAATATTGCATGAAAGTAAGTTTTAAGTGTGTTTTGTACCAAATTGCTGTTTGTAACAATGTGTTTCAGTCACTTTTGCAATGTTCAGAATGCATAATTTGAATAAAAATCAATAAAACATGACTTTGCATGCAATATTCAACTTTGTAAACATGAAACATAATGTCAAATTTGTGATTTTTGACAAATTCACTTGAGTTATTAGTTTGTAAACTAGTAAAAGATGTTCAATATTGCATGAAAGTAAGTTTTAAGTGTGTTTTGTACCAAATTGCTGTTTGTAACAATGTGTTTCAGTCACTTTTGCAATGTTCAGAATGCATAATTTGAATGAAAATCAACAAAACATGACTTTGCATACAATATTCAACTTTGTAAACATGAAACATAATGTCAAATTTGTGTTTTTTTGACCAATTCATTTGAATTATTAGTTTGTAAACTAGTGAAAAATGTTCAATATTGCATGAAAGTGAGTTTTAAGTGTGTTTTGTACCGAATTGCTGTTTGTAACATTTGTTTCAGTCACTTTTGCAATGTTCAGAATGCATAATTTGAATGCAAATCAATAAAACATGACTTTGCATGCAATATTCAACTTTGTAAACATGAAACATAATGTCAAATTTGTGATTTTTGACAAATTCACTTGAGTTATTAGTTTGTAAACTAGTAAAAGATGTTCAATATTGCATGAAAGTAAGCTTTCAGTGTGTTTTGTACCAAATTGCTGTTTGTAACAATGTATTTCAGTCACTTTTGCAATGTTCAGAATGCATAATTTGAATGCAAATCAATAAAACATGACTTTGCATGCAATATTCAACTTTGTAAACATGAAACATAATGTAAAATCTGTGATTTTTGACAAATTCACTTGAGTTATTAGTTTGTAAACTAGTAAAAGATGTTCAATATTGCATGAAAGTAAGCTTTCAGTGTGTTTTGTACCAAATTGCATTTTGTAACAATGTCTTTCAGTCACTTTTGCAATGTTCAGAATGCATAATTTGAATAAAAATCAATAAAACATGACTTTGCATGCAATATTCAACTTTGTAAACATGAAACATAATGTCAAATTTGTGATTTTTGACAAATTCACTTGAATTATTCGTTTGTAAACTAGTAAAAGATGTTCAATATTGCATGAAAGTAAGTTTTAAGTGTGTTTTGTACCAAATTGCTGTTTGTAACAATGTGTTTCAGTCACTTTTGCAATGTTCAGAATGCATAATTTGAATGAAAATCAATAAAACATGACTTTGCATGCAATATTCAACTTTGTTAACATGAAACATAATGTCAAATTTGTGATTTTTGACAAATTCACTTGAATTATTAGTTTGTAAACTAGTAAAAGATCTTCAATATTGCATGAAAGTAAGTTTTAAGTGTGTTTTGTACCAAATTGCTGTTTGTAACAATGTGTTTCAGTCACTTTTGCACTGTTCAGAATGCAAAATTTGAATGAAAACGAATAACACATGACTTTGCATGCAATATTTAACTTTGCAAACATGAAACAGAATGTCAAATTTGTGATTTTTGACAAATTCACTTGAGTTATTAGTTTGTAAACTAGTAAAAGATGTTCAATATTGCATGAAAGTAAGTTTTCAGTGTGTTTTGTACCAAATTGCTGTTCGTAACAATGTGTTTCAGTCACTTTTGCAATGTTCAGAATGCATAATTTGAATGAAAATCAATAAAACATGACTTTGCATACAATATTTAACTTTGCAAACATGAAACATAATGTCAAATTGGTGATTTTTGACAAATTCACTTGAGTTATTAGTTTGTAAACTAGTAAAAGATGTTCAATATTGCACGAAAGTAAGTTTTCAGTGTGTTTTGTACCAAATTTCTTTTTTCAACAATGTCTTTCAGTCACTTTTGCAATGTTCAGAATGCATAATTTGAATGAAAATCAATAAAACATGACTTTGCATGCAATATTCAACTTTGTAAACATGAAACATAATGTCAAGTTTGTGATTTTTGACAAATTCACTTGAATTATTAGTTTGTAAACTAGTGAAAGATGTTCAATATTGCATGAAAGTAAGTTTTAAGTGTGTTTTGTACCAAATTGTTGTTTGTAACAATGTGTTTCAGTCACTTTTGCAATGTTCAGAATGCATAATTTGAATGAAAATCAATAAAACATGACTTTGCATGCAATACTTAACTTTGCAAACATGAAACATAATGTCAAATTTGTGATTTTTGACAAATTCACTTGAGTTATTAGTTTGTAAACTAGTAAAAGATGTTCAATATTGCACGAAAGTAAGTTTTCAGTGTGTTTTGTACCAAATTGCATTTTGTAACAATGTCTTTCAGTCAGTTTTGCAATGTTCAGAATGCATAATTTGAATGAAAATCAGTAAAACATGACTTTGCATACAATATTCAACTTTGTAAACATGAAACATAATGTCAAATTTGTGTTTTTTTGACAAATTCATTTGAATTATTAGTTTGTAAACTAGTGAAAAATGTTCAATATTGCATGAAAGTGAGTTTTAAGTGTGTTTTGTACCGAATTGCTGTTTGTAACATTTGTTTCAGTCAGTTTTGCAATGTTCAGAATGCATAATTTGAATGAAAATCAACAAAACATGACTTTGCATACAATATTCAACTTTGTAAACATGAAACATAATGTAAAATCTGTGATTTTTGACAAATTCACTTGAGTTATTAGTTTGTAAACTAGTAAAAGATGTTCAATATTGCATGAAAGTAAGTTTTAAGTGTGTTTTGTACCAAATTGCTGTTTGTAACAATGTGTTTCATTCACTTTTGCAATGTTCAGAATGCATAATTTGAATGAAAATCAATAAAACATGACTTTGCATACAATATTTAACTTTGCAAACATGAAACATAATGTCAAATTGGTGATTTTTGACAAATTCACTTGAGTTATTAGTTTGTAAACCAGTAAAAGATGTTCAATATTGCACGAAAGTAAGTTTTCAGTGTGTTTTGTACCAAATTTCTTTTTTTAACAATGTCTTTCAGTCACTTTTGCAATGTTCAGAATGCATAATTTGAATGAAAATCAATAAAACATGACTTTGCATGCAATATTCAACTTTGTAAACATGAAACATAATGTCAAGTTTGTGATTTTTGACAAATTCACTTGAATTATTAGTTTGTAAACTAGTGAAAGATGTTCAATATTGCATGAAAGTAAGTTTTAAGTGTGTTTTGTACCAAATTGCTGTTTGTAAAAATGTGTTTCAGTCACTTTTGCAATGTTCAGAATGCATAATTTGAATGAAAATCAATAAAACATGACTTTGCATGCAATACTTAACTTTGCAAACATGAAACATAATGTCAAATTTGTGATTTTTGACAAATTCACTTGAGTTATTAGTTTGTAAACTAGAAAAAGATGTTCAATATTGCACGAAAGTAAGTTTTCAGTGTGTTTTGTACCAAATTGCATTTTGTAACAATGTCTTTCAGTCAGTTTTGCAATGTTCAGAATGCATAATTTGAATGAAAATCAGTAAAACATGACTTTGCATACAATATTCAACTTTGTAAACATGAAACATAATGTCAAATTTGTGTTTTTTTGACAAATTCATTTGAATTATTAGTTTGTAAACTAGTGAAAAATGTTCAATATTGCATGAAAGTGAGTTTTAAGTGTGTTTTGTACCGAATTGCTGTTTGTAACATTTGTTTCAGTCAGTTTTGCAATGTTCAGAATGCATAATTTGAATGAAAATCAACAAAACATGACTTTGCATACAATATTCAACTTTGTAAACATGAAACATAATGTCAAATTTGTGATTTTTGACAAATTCACTTGAGTTATTAGTTTGTAAACTAGTAAAAGATGTTCAATATTGCATGAAAGTAAGCTTTCAGTGTGTTTTGTACCAAATTGCTGTTTGTAACAATGTATTTCAGTCACTTTTGCAATGTTCAGAATGCATAATTTGAATGCAAATCAATAAAACATGACTTTGCATGCAATATTCAACTTTGTAAACATGAAACATAATGTAAAATCTGTGATTTTTGACAAATTCACTTGAGTTATTAGTTTGTAAACTAGTAAAAGATGTTCAATATTGCATGAAAGTAAGTTTTAAGTGTGTTTTGTACCAAATTGCTGTTTGTAACAATGTGTTTCAGTCACTTTTGCAATGTTCAGAATGCATAATTTGAATGAAAATCAACAAAACATGACTTTGCATACAATATTCAACTTTGTAAACATGAAACATAATGTCAAATTTGTGTTTTTTTGACCAATTCATTTGAATTATTAGTTTGTAAACTAGTAAAAGATGTTCAATATTGCATGAAAGTAAGTTTTAAGTGTGTTTTGTACCAAATTGCTGTTTGTAACAATGTGTTTCAGTCACTTTTGCAATGTTCAGAATGCATAATTTGAATAAAAATCAATAAAACATGACTTTGCATGCAATATTCAACTTTGTAAACATGAAACATAATGTCAAATTTGTGATTTTTGACAAATTCACTTGAGTTATTAGTTTGTAAACTAGTAAAAGATGTTCAATATTGCATGAAAGTAAGTTTTAAGTGTGTTTTGTACCAAATTGCTGTTTGTAACAATGTGTTTCAGTCACTTTTGCAATGTTCAGAATGCATAATTTGAATGAAAATCAACAAAACATGACTTTGCATACAATATTCAACTTTGTAAACATGAAACATAATGTCAAATTTGTGTTTTTTGACCAATTCATTTGAATTATTAGTTTGTAAACTAGTGAAAAATGTTCAATATTGCATGAAAGTGAGTTTTAAGTGTGTTTTGTACCGAATTGCTGTTTGTAACATTTGTTTCAGTCACTTTTGCAATGTTCAGAATGCATAATTTGAATGAAAATCAACAAAACATGACTTTGCATACAATATTCAACTTTGTAAACATGAAACATAATGTCAAATTTGTGATTTTTGACAAATTCACTTGAGTTATTAGTTTGTAAACTAGTAAAAGATGTTCAATATTGCATGAAAGTAAGCTTTCAGTGTGTTTTGTACCAAATTGCTGTTTGTAACAATGTATTTCAGTCACTTTTGCAATGTTCAGAATGCATAATTTGAATGCAAATCAATAAAACATGACTTTGCATGCAATATTCAACTTTGTAAACATGAAACATAATGTAAAATCTGTGATTTTTGACAAATTCACTTGAGTTATTAGTTTGTAAACTAGTAAAAGATGTTCAATATTGCATGAAAGTAAGTTTTAAGTGTGTTTTGTACCAAATTGCATTTTGTAACAATGTCTTTCAGTCACTTTTGCAATGTTCAGAATGCATAATTTGAATAAAAATCAATAAAACATGACTTTGCATGCAATATTCAACTTTGTAAACATGAAACATAATGTCAAATTTGTGATTTTTGACAAATTCACTTGAGTTATTAGTTTGTAAACTAGTAAAAGATGTTCAATATTGCATGAAAGTAAGTTTTAAGTGTGTTTTGTACCAAATTGCTGTTTGTAACAATGTGTTTCAGTCACTTTTGCAATGTTCAGAATGCATAATTTGAATGAAAATCAACAAAACATGACTTTGCATACAATATTCAACTTTGTAAACATGAAACATAATGTCAAATTTGTGTTTTTTTGACCAATTCATTTGAATTATTAGTTTGTAAACTAGTAAAAGATGTTCAATATTGCATGAAAGTAAGTTTTAAGTGTGTTTTGTACCAAATTGCTGTTTGTAACAATGTGTTTCAGTCACTTTTGCAATGTTCAGAATGCATAATTTGAATAAAAATCAATAAAACATGACTTTGCATGCAATATTCAACTTTGTAAACATGAAACATAATGTAAAATCTGTGATTTTTGACAAATTCACTTGAGTTATTAGTTTGTAAACTAGTAAAAGATGTTCAATATTGCATGAAAGTAAGTTTTAAGTGTGTTTTGTACCAAATTGCTGTTTGTAACAATGTGTTTCAGCCACTTTTGCAATGTTCAGAATGCATAATTTGAATGAAAATCAACAAAACATGACTTTGCATACAATATTCAACTTTGTAAACATGAAACATAATGTCAAATTTGTGTTTTTTTGACCAATTCATTTGAATTATTAGTTTGTAAACTAGTAAAAGATGTTCAATATTGCATGAAAGTAAGTTTTAAGTGTGTTTTGTACCAAATTGCTGTTTGTAACAATGTGTTTCAGTCACTTTTGCAATGTTCAGAATGCATAATTTGAATAAAAATCAATAAAACATGACTTTGCATGCAATATTCAACTTTGTAAACATGAAACATAATGTCAAATTTGTGATTTTTGACAAATTCACTTGAGTTATTAGTTTGTAAACTAGTAAAAGATGTTCAATATTGCATGAAAGTAAGTTTTAAGTGTGTTTTGTACCAAATTGCTGTTTGTAACAATGTGTTTCAGTCACTTTTGCAATGTTCAGAATGCATAATTTGAATGAAAATCAACAAAACATGACTTTGCATACAATATTCAACTTTGTAAACATGAAACATAATGTCAAATTTGTGTTTTTTTGACCAATTCATTTGAATTATTAGTTTGTAAACTAGTGAAAAATGTTCAATATTGCATGAAAGTGAGTTTTAAGTGTGTTTTGTACCGAATTGCTGTTTGTAACATTTGTTTCAGTCACTTTTGCAATGTTCAGAATGCATAATTTGAATGCAAATCAATAAAACATGACTTTGCATGCAATATTCAACTTTGTAAACATGAAACATAATGTCAAATTTGTGATTTTTGACAAATTCACTTGAGTTATTAGTTTGTAAACTAGTAAAAGATGTTCAATATTGCATGAAAGTAAGCTTTCAGTGTGTTTTGTACCAAATTGCTGTTTGTAACAATGTATTTCAGTCACTTTTGCAATGTTCAGAATGCATAATTTGAATGCAAATCAATAAAACATGACTTTGCATGCAATATTCAACTTTGTAAACATGAAACATAATGTAAAATCTGTGATTTTTGACAAATTCACTTGAGTTATTAGTTTGTAAACTAGTAAAAGATGTTCAATATTGCATGAAAGTAAGCTTTCAGTGTGTTTTGTACCAAATTGCATTTTGTAACAATGTCTTTCAGTCACTTTTGCAATGTTCAGAATGCATAATTTGAATAAAAATCAATAAAACATGACTTTGCATGCAATATTCAACTTTGTAAACATGAAACATAATGTCAAATTTGTGATTTTTGACAAATTCACTTGAATTATTAGTTTGTAAACTAGTAAAAGATGTTCAATATTGCATGAAAGTAAGTTTTAAGTGTGTTTTGTACCAAATTGCTGTTTGTAACAATGTGTTTCAGTCACTTTTGCAATGTTCAGAATGCATAATTTGAATGAAAATCAATAAAACATGACTTTGCATGCAATATTCAACTTTGTTAACATGAAACATAATGTCAAATTTGTGATTTTTGACAAATTCACTTGAATTATTAGTTTGTAAACTAGTAAAAGATCTTCAATATTGCATGAAAGTAAGTTTTAAGTGTGTTTTGTACCAAATTGCTGTTTGTAACAATGTGTTTCAGTCACTTTTGCACTGTTCAGAATGCAAAATTTGAATGAAAACGAATAACACATGAATTTGCATGCAATATTTAACTTTGCAAACATGAAACATAATGTCAAATTTGTGATTTTTGACAAATTCACTTGAGTTATTAGTTTGTAAACTAGTAAAAGATGTTCAATATTGCATGAAAGTAAGTTTTCAGTGTGTTTTGTACCAAATTGCTGTTCGTAACAATGTGTTTCAGTCACTTTTGCAATGTTCAGAATGCATAATTTGAATGAAAATCAATAAAACATGACTTTGCATACAATATTTAACTTTGCAAACATGAAACATAATGTCAAATTGGTGATTTTTGACAAATTCACTTGAGTTATTAGTTTGTAAACTAGTAAAAGATGTTCAATATTGCACGAAAGTAAGTTTTCAGTGTGTTTTGTACCAAATTTCTTTTTTTAACAATGTCTTTCAGTCACTTTTGCAATGTTCAGAATGCATAATTTGAATGAAAATCAATAAAACATGACTTTGCATGCAATATTCAACTTTGTAAACATGAAACATAATGTCAAGTTTGTGATTTTTGACAAATTCACTTGAATTATTAGTTTGTAAACTAGTGAAAGATGTTCAATATTGCATGAAAGTAAGTTTTAAGTGTGTTTTGTACCAAATTGTTGTTTGTAACAATGTGTTTCAGTCACTTTTGCAATGTTCAGAATGCATAATTTGAATGAAAATCAATAAAACATGACTTTGCATGCAATACTTAACTTTGCAAACATGAAACATAATGTCAAATTTGTGATTTTTGACAAATTCACTTGAGTTATTAGTTTGTAAACTAGTAAAAGATGTTCAATATTGCACGAAAGTAAGTTTTCAGTGTGTTTTGTACCAAATTGCATTTTGTAACAATGTCTTTCAGTCAGTTTTGCAACGTTCAGAATGCATAATTTGAATGAAAATCAGTAAAACATGACTTTGCATACAATATTCAACTTTGTAAACATGAAACATAATGTCAAATTTGTGTTTTTTTGACAAATTCATTTGAATTATTAGTTTGTAAACTAGTGAAAAATGTTCAATATTGCATGAAAGTGAGTTTTAAGTGTGTTTTGTACCGAATTGCTGTTTGTAACATTTGTTTCAGTCAGTTTTGCAATGTTCAGAATGCATAATTTGAATGAAAATCAACAAAACATGACTTTGCATACAATATTCAACTTTGTAAACATGAAACATAATGTAAAATCTGTGATTTTTGACAAATTCACTTGAGTTATTAGTTTGTAAACTAGTAAAAGATGTTCAATATTGCATGAAAGTAAGTTTTAAGTGTGTTTTGTACCAAATTGCTGTTTGTAACAATGTGTTTCATTCACTTTTGCTATGTTCAGAATGCATAATTTGAATGAAAATCAATAAAACATGACTTTGCATACAATATTTAACTTTGCAAACATGAAACATAATGTCAAATTGGTGATTTTTGACAAATTCACTTGAGTTATTAGTTTGTAAACCAGTAAAAGATGTTCAATATTGCACGAAAGTAAGTTTTCAGTGTGTTTTGTACCAAATTTCTTTTTTTAACAATGTCTTTCAGTCACTTTTGCAATGTTCAGAATGCATAATTTGAATGAAAATCAATAAAACATGACTTTGCATGCAATATTCAACTTTGTAAACATGAAACATAATGTCAAGTTTGTGATTTTTGACAAATTCACTTGAATTATTAGTTTGTAAACTAGTGAAAGATGTTCAATATTGCATGAAAGTAAGTTTTAAGTGTGTTTTGTACCAAATTGCTGTTTGTAAAAATGTGTTTCACTTTTGCAATGTTCAGAATGCATAATTTGAATGAAAATCAATAAAACATGACTTTGCATGCAATACTTAACTTTGCAAACATGAAACATAATGTCAAATTTGTGATTTTTGACAAATTCACTTGAGTTATTAGTTTGTAAACTAGAAAAAGATGTTCAATATTGCACGAAAGTAAGTTTTCAGTGTGTTTTGTACCAAATTGCATTTTGTAACAATGTCTTTCAGTCAGTTTTGCAATGTTCAGAATGCATAATTTGAATGAAAATCAGTAAAACATGACTTTGCATACAATATTCAACTTTGTAAACATGAAACATAATGTCAAATTTGTGTTTTTTTGACAAATTCATTTGAATTATTAGTTTGTAAACTAGTGAAAAATGTTCAATATTGCATGAAAGTGAGTTTTAAGTGTGTTTTGTACCGAATTGCTGTTTGTAACATTTGTTTCAGTCAGTTTTGCAATGTTCAGAATGCATAATTTGAATGAAAATCAACAAAACATGACTTTGCATACAATATTCAACTTTGTAAACATGAAACATAATGTCAAATTTGTGATTTTTGACAAATTCACTTGAGTTATTAGTTTGTAAACTAGTAAAAGATGTTCAATATTGCATGAAAGTAAGCTTTCAGTGTGTTTTGTACCAAATTGCTGTTTGTAACAATGTATTTCAGTCACTTTTGCAATGTTCAGAATGCATAATTTGAATGCAAATCAATAAAACATGACTTTGCATGCAATATTCAACTTTGTAAACATGAAACATAATGTAAAATCTGTGATTTTTGACAAATTCACTTGAGTTATTAGTTTGTAAACTAGTAAAAGATGTTCAATATTGCATGAAAGTAAGTTTTAAGTGTGTTTTGTACCAAATTGCTGTTTGTAACAATGTGTTTCAGTCACTTTTGCAATGTTCAGAATGCATAATTTGAATAAAAATCAATAAAACATGACTTTGCATGCAATATTCAAATTTTGTAAACATGAAACATAATGTCAAATTTGTGATTTTTGACAAATTCACTTGAGTTATTAGTTTGTAAACTAGTAAAAGATGTTCAATATTGCATGAAAGTAAGTTTTAAGTGTGTTTTGTACCAAATTGCTGTTTGTAACAATGTGTTTCAGTCACTTTTGCAATGTTCAGAATGCATAATTTGAATGAAAATCAACAAAACATGACTTTGCATACAATATTCAACTTTGTAAACATGAAACATAATGTCAAATTTGTGTTTTTTTGACCAATTCATTTGAATTATTAGTTTGTAAACTAGTGAAAAATGTTCAATATTGCATGAAAGTGAGTTTTAAGTGTGTTTTGTACCGAATTGCTGTTTGTAACATTTGTTTCAGTCACTTTTGCAATGTTCAGAATGCATAATTTGAATAAAAATCAATAAAACATGACTTTGCATGCAATATTCAACTTTGTAAACATGAAACATAATGTCAAATTTGTGATTTTTGACAAATTCACTTGAGTTATTAGTTTGTAAACTAGTAAAAGATGTTCAATATTGCATGAAAGTAAGCTTTCAGTGTGTTTTGTACCAAATTGCTGTTTGTAACAATGTATTTCAGTCACTTTTGCAATGTTCAGAATGCATAATTTGAATGCAAATCAATAAAACATGACTTTGCATGCAATATTCAACTTTGTAAACATGAAACATAATGTAAAATCTGTGATTTTTGACAAATTCACTTGAGTTATTAGTTTGTAAACTAGTAAAAGATGTTCAATATTGCATGAAAGTAAGCTTTCAGTGTGTTTTGTACCAAATTGCATTTTGTAACAATGTCTTTCAGTCACTTTTGCAATGTTCAGAATGCATAATTTGAATAAAAATCAATAAAACATGACTTAGCATGCAATATTCAACTTTGTAAACATGAAACATAATGTCAAATTTGTGATTTTTGACAAATTCACTTGAATTATTAGTTTGTAAACTAGTAAAAGATGTTCAATATTGCATGAAAGTAAGTTTTAAGTGTGTTTTGTACCAAATTGCTGTTTGTAACAATGTGTTTCAGTCACTTTTGCAATGTTCAGAATGCATAATTTGAATGAAAATCAATAAAACATGACTTTGCATACAATATTTAACTTTGCAAACATGAAACATAATGTCAAATTGGTGATTTTTGACAAATTCACTTGAGTTATTAGTTTGTAAACCAGTAAAAGATGTTCAATATTGCACGAAAGTAAGTTTTCAGTGTGTTTTGTACCAAATTTCTTTTTTTAACAATGTCTTTCAGTCACTTTTGCAATGTTCAGAATGCATAATTTGAATGAAAATCAATAAAACATGACTTTGCATGCAATATTCAACTTTGTAAACATGAAACATAATGTCAAGTTTGTGATTTTTGACAAATTCACTTGAATTATTAGTTTGTAAACTAGTGAAAGATGTTCAATATTGCATGAAAGTAAGTTTTAAGTGTGTTTTGTACCAAATTGCTGTTTGTAAAAATGTGTTTCACTTTTGCAATGTTCAGAATGCATAATTTGAATGAAAATCAATAAAACATGACTTTGCATGCAATACTTAACTTTGCAAACATGAAACATAATGTCAAATTTGTGATTTTTGACAAATTCACTTGAGTTATTAGTTTGTAAACTAGAAAAAGATGTTCAATATTGCACGAAAGTAAGTTTTCAGTGTGTTTTGTACCAAATTGCATTTTGTAACAATGTCTTTCAGTCAGTTTTGCAATGTTCAGAATGCATAATTTGAATGAAAATCAGTAAAACATGACTTTGCATACAATATTCAACTTTGTAAACATGAAACATAATGTCAAATTTGTGTTTTTTTGACAAATTCATTTGAATTATTAGTTTGTAAACTAGTGAAAAATGTTCAATATTGCATGAAAGTGAGTTTTAAGTGTGTTTTGTACCGAATTGCTGTTTGTAACATTTGTTTCAGTCAGTTTTGCAATGTTCAGAATGCATAATTTGAATGAAAATCAACAAAACATGACTTTGCATACAATATTCAACTTTGTAAACATGAAACATAATGTCAAATTTGTGATTTTTGACAAATTCACTTGAGTTATTAGTTTGTAAACTAGTAAAAGATGTTCAATATTGCATGAAAGTAAGCTTTCAGTGTGTTTTGTACCAAATTGCTGTTTGTAACAATGTATTTCAGTCACTTTTGCAATGTTCAGAATGCATAATTTGAATGCAAATCAATAAAACATGACTTTGCATGCAATATTCAACTTTGTAAACATGAAACATAATGTAAAATCTGTGATTTTTGACAAATTCACTTGAGTTATTAGTTTGTAAACTAGTAAAAGATGTTCAATATTGCATGAAAGTAAGTTTTAAGTGTGTTTTGTACCAAATTGCTGTTTGTAACAATGTGTTTCAGTCACTTTTGCAATGTTCAGAATGCATAATTTGAATAAAAATCAATAAAACATGACTTTGCATGCAATATTCAAATTTTGTAAACATGAAACATAATGTCAAATTTGTGATTTTTGACAAATTCACTTGAGTTATTAGTTTGTAAACTAGTAAAAGATGTTCAATATTGCATGAAAGTAAGTTTTAAGTGTGTTTTGTACCAAATTGCTGTTTGTAACAATGTGTTTCAGTCACTTTTGCAATGTTCAGAATGCATAATTTGAATGAAAATCAACAAAACATGACTTTGCATACAATATTCAACTTTGTAAACATGAAACATAATGTCAAATTTGTGTTTTTTTGACCAATTCATTTGAATTATTAGTTTGTAAACTAGTGAAAAATGTTCAATATTGCATGAAAGTGAGTTTTAAGTGTGTTTTGTACCGAATTGCTGTTTGTAACATTTGTTTCAGTCACTTTTGCAATGTTCAGAATGCATAATTTGAATAAAAATCAATAAAACATGACTTTGCATGCAATATTCAACTTTGTAAACATGAAACATAATGTCAAATTTGTGATTTTTGACAAATTCACTTGAGTTATTAGTTTGTAAACTAGTAAAAGATGTTCAATATTGCATGAAAGTAAGCTTTCAGTGTGTTTTGTACCAAATTGCTGTTTGTAACAATGTATTTCAGTCACTTTTGCAATGTTCAGAATGCATAATTTGAATGCAAATCAATAAAACATGACTTTGCATGCAATATTCAACTTTGTAAACATGAAACATAATGTAAAATCTGTGATTTTTGACAAATTCACTTGAGTTATTAGTTTGTAAACTAGTAAAAGATGTTCAATATTGCATGAAAGTAAGCTTTCAGTGTGTTTTGTACCAAATTGCATTTTGTAACAATGTCTTTCAGTCACTTTTGCAATGTTCAGAATGCATAATTTGAATAAAAATCAATAAAACATGACTTAGCATGCAATATTCAACTTTGTAAACATGAAACATAATGTCAAATTTGTGATTTTTGACAAATTCACTTGAATTATTAGTTTGTAAACTAGTAAAAGATGTTCAATATTGCATGAAAGTAAGTTTTAAGTGTGTTTTGTACCAAATTGCTGTTTGTAACAATGTGTTTCAGTCACTTTTGCAATGTTCAGAATGCATAATTTGAATGAAAATCAATAAAACATGACTTTGCATGCAATATTCAACTTTGTTAACATGAAACATAATGTCAAATTTGTGATTTTTGACAAATTCACTTGAATTATTAGTTTGTAAACTAGTAAAAGATCTTCAATATTGCATGAAAGTAAGTTTTAAGTGTGTTTTGTACCAAATTGCTGTTTGTAACAATGTATTTCAGTCACTTTTGCAATGTTCAGAATGCATAATTTGAATGCAAATCAATAAAACATGACTTTGCATGCAATATTCAACTTTGTAAACATGAAACATAATGTAAAATCTGTGATTTTTGACAAATTCACTTGAGTTATTAGTTTGTAAACTAGTAAAAGATGTTCAATATTGCATGAAAGTAAGTTTTAAGTGTGTTTTGTACCAAATTGCTGTTTGTAACAATGTGTTTCAGTCACTTTTGCAATGTTCAGAATGCATAATTTGAATGAAAATCAACAAAACATGACTTTGCATACAATATTCAACTTTGTAAACATGAAACATAATGTCAAATTTGTGTTTTTTTGACCAATTCATTTGAATTATTAGTTTGTAAACTAGTGAAAAATGTTCAATATTGCATGAAAGTGAGTTTTAAGTGTGTTTTGTACCGAATTGCTGTTTGTAACATTTGTTTCAGTCACTTTTGCAATGTTCAGAATGCATAATTTGAATGCAAATCAATAAAACATGACTTTGCATGCAATATTCAACTTTGTAAACATGAAACATAATGTCAAATTTGTGATTTTTGACAAATTCACTTGAGTTATTAGTTTGTAAACTAGTAAAAGATGTTCAATATTGCATGAAAGTAAGCTTTCAGTGTGTTTTGTACCAAATTGCTGTTTGTAACAATGTATTTCAGTCACTTTTGCAATGTTCAGAATGCATAATTTGAATGCAAATCAATAAAACATGACTTTGCATGCAATATTCAACTTTGTAAACATGAAACATAATGTAAAATCTGTGATTTTTGACAAATTCACTTGAGTTATTAGTTTGTAAACTAGTAAAAGATGTTCAATATTGCATGAAAGTAAGCTTTCAGTGTGTTTTGTACCAAATTGCATTTTGTAACAATGTCTTTCAGTCACTTTTGCAATGTTCAGAATGCATAATTTGAATGAAAATCAATAAAACATGACTTTGCATACAATATTTAACTTTGCAAACATGAAACATAATGTCAAATTGGTGATTTTTGACAAATTCACTTGAGTTATTAGTTTGTAAACTAGTAAAAGATGTTCAATATTGCACGAAAGTAAGTTTTCAGTGTGTTTTGTACCAAATTTCTTTTTTTAACAATGTCTTTCAGTCACTTTTGCAATGTTCAGAATGCATAATTTGAATGAAAATCAATAAAACATGACTTTGCATGCAATATTCAACTTTGTAAACATGAAACATAATGTCAAGTTTGTGATTTTTGACAAATTCACTTGAATTATTAGTTTGTAAACTAGTGAAAGATGTTCAATATTGCATGAAAGTAAGTTTTAAGTGTGTTTTGTACCAAATTGTTGTTTGTAACAATGTGTTTCAGTCACTTTTGCAATGTTCAGAATGCATAATTTGAATGAAAATCAATAAAACATGACTTTGCATGCAATACTTAACTTTGCAAACATGAAACATAATGTCAAATTTGTGATTTTTGACAAATTCACTTGAGTTATTAGTTTGTAAACTAGTAAAAGATGTTCAATATTGCACGAAAGTAAGTTTTCAGTGTGTTTTGTACCAAATTGCATTTTGTAACAATGTCTTTCAGTCAGTTTTGCAATGTTCAGAATGCATAATTTGAATGAAAATCAGTAAAACTTGACTTTGCATACAATATTCAACTTTGTAAACATGAAACATAATGTCAAATTTGTGTTTTTTTGACAAATTCATTTGAATTATTAGTTTGTAAACTAGTGAAAAATGTTCAATATTGCATGAAAGTGAGTTTTAAGTGTGTTTTGTACCGAATTGCTGTTTGTAACATTTGTTTCAGTCAGTTTTGCAATGTTCAGAATGCATAATTTGAATGAAAATCAACAAAACATGACTTTGCATACAATATTCAACTTTGTAAACATGAAACATAATGTAAAATCTGTGATTTTTGACAAATTCACTTGAGTTATTAGTTTGTAAACTAGTAAAAGATGTTCAATATTGCATGAAAGTAAGTTTTAAGTGTGTTTTGTACCAAATTGCTGTTTGTAACAATGTGTTTCATTCACTTTTGCAATGTTCAGAATGCATAATTTGAATGAAAATCAATAAAACATGACTTTGCATACAATATTTAACTTTGCAAACATGAAACATAATGTCAAATTGGTGATTTTTGACAAATTCACTTGAGTTATTAGTTTGTAAACCAGTAAAAGATGTTCAATATTGCACGAAAGTAAGTTTTCAGTGTGTTTTGTACCAAATTTCTTTTTTTAACAATGTCTTTCAGTCACTTTTGCAATGTTCAGAATTCATAATTTGAATGAAAATCAATAAAACATGACTTTGCATGCAATATTCAACTTTGTAAACATGAAACATAATGTCAAGTTTGTGATTTTTGACAAATTCACTTGAATTATTAGTTTGTAAACTAGTGAAAGATGTTCAATATTGCATGAAAGTAAGTTTTAAGTGTGTTTTGTACCAAATTGCTGTTTGTAAAAATGTGTTTCAGTCACTTTTGCAATGTTCAGAATGCATAATTTGAATGAAAATCAATAAAACATGACTTTGCATGCAATACTTAACTTTGCAAACATGAAACATAATGTCAAATTTGTGATTTTTGACAAATTCACTTGAGTTATTAGTTTGTAAACTAGAAAAAGATGTTCAATATTGCACGAAAGTAAGTTTTCAGTGTGTTTTGTACCAAATTGCATTTTGTAACAATGTCTTTCAGTCAGTTTTGCAATGTTCAGAATGCATAATTTGAATGAAAATCAGTAAAACATGACTTTGCATACAATATTCAACTTTGTAAACATGAAACATAATGTCAAATTTGTGTTTTTTTGACAAATTCATTTGAATTATTAGTTTGTAAACTAGTGAAAAATGTTCAATATTGCATGAAAGTGAGTTTTAAGTGTGTTTTGTACCGAATTGCTGTTTGTAACATTTGTTTCAGTCAGTTTTGCAATGTTCAGAATGCATAATTTGAATGAAAATCAACAAAACATGACTTTGCATACAATATTCAACTTTGTAAACATGAAACATAATGTCAAATTTGTGATTTTTGACAAATTCACTTGAGTTATTAGTTTGTAAACTAGTAAAAGATGTTCAATATTGCATGAAAGTAAGCTTTCAGTGTGTTTTGTACCAAACTGCTGTTTGTAACAATGTATTTCAGTCACTTTTGCAATGTTCAGAATGCATAATTTGAATGCAAATCAATAAAACATGACTTTGCATGCAATATTCAACTTTGTAAACATGAAACATAATGTAAAATCTGTGATTTTTGACAAATTCACTTGAGTTATTAGTTTGTAAACTAGTAAAAGATGTTCAATATTGCATGAAAGTAAGTTTTAAGTGTGTTTTGTACCAAATTGCTGTTTGTAACAATGTGTTTCAGTCACTTTTGCAATGTTCAGAATGCATAATTTGAATAAAAATCAATAAAACATGACTTTGCATGCAATATTCAAATTTTGTAAACATGAAACATAATGTCAAATTTGTGATTTTTGACAAATTCACTTGAGTTATTAGTTTGTAAACTAGTAAAAGATGTTCAATATTGCATGAAAGTAAGTTTTAAGTGTGTTTTGTACCAAATTGCTGTTTGTAACAATGTGTTTCAGTCACTTTTGCAATGTTCAGAATGCATAATTTGAATGAAAATCAACAAAACATGACTTTGCATACAATATTCAACTTTGTAAACATGAAACATAATGTCAAATTTGTGTTTTTTTGACCAATTCATTTGAATTATTAGTTTGTAAACTAGTGAAAAATGTTCAGTATTGCATGAAAGTGAGTTTTAAGTGTGTTTTGTACCGAATTGCTGTTTGTAACATTTGTTTCAGTCACTTTTGCAATGTTCAGAATGCATAATTTGAATGCAAATCAATAAAACATGACTTTGCATGCAATATTCAACTTTGTAAACATGAAACATAATGTCAAATTTGTGATTTTTGACAAATTCACTTGAGTTATTAGTTTGTAAACTAGTAAAAGATGTTCAATATTGCATGAAAGTAAGCTTTCAGTGTGTTTTGTACCAAATTGCTGTTTGTAACAATGTATTTCAGTCACTTTTGCAATGTTCAGAATGCATAATTTGAATGCAAATCAATAAAACATGACTTTGCATGCAATATTCAACTTTGTAAACATGAAACATAATGTAAAATCTGTGATTTTTGACAAATTCACTTGAGTTATTAGTTTGTAAACTAGTAAAAGATGTTCAATATTGCATGAAAGTAAGCTTTCAGTGTGTTTTGTACCAAATTGCATTTTGTAACAATGTCTTTCAGTCACTTTTGCAATGTTCAGAATGCATAATTTGAATAAAAATCAGTAAAACATGACTTAGCATGCAATATTCAACTTTGTAAACATGAAACATAATGTCAAATTTGTGATTTTTGACAAATTCACTTGAATTATTAGTTTGTAAACTAGTAAAAGATGTTCAATATTGCATGAAAGTAAGTTTTAAGTGTGTTTTGTACCAAATTGCTGTTTGTAACAATGTGTTTCAGTCACTTTTGCAATGTTCAGAATGCATAATTTGAATGAAAATCAATAAAACATGACTTTGCATGCAATATTCAACTTTGTTAACATGAAACATAATGTCAAATTTGTGATTTTTGACAAATTCACTTGAATTATTAGTTTGTAAACTAGTAAAAGATCTTCAATATTGCATGAAAGTAAGTTTTAAGTGTGTTTTGTACCAAATTGCTGTTTGTAACAATGTATTTCAGTCACTTTTGCAATGTTCAGAATGCATAATTTGAATGCAAATCAATAAAACATGACTTTGCATGCAATATTCAACTTTGTAAACATGAAACATAATGTAAAATCTGTGATTTTTGACAAATTCACTTGAGTTATTAGTTTGTAAACTAGTAAAAGATGTTCAATATTGCATGAAAGTAAGTTTTAAGTGTGTTTTGTACCAAATTGCTGTTTGTAACAATGTGTTTCAGTCACTTTTGCAATGTTCAGAATGCATAATTTGAATAAAAATCAATAAAACATGACTTTGCATGCAATATTCAAATTTTGTAAACATGAAACATAATGTCAAATTTGTGATTTTTGACAAATTCACTTGAGTTATTAGTTTGTAAACTAGTAAAAGATGTTCAATATTGCATGAAAGTAAGTTTTAAGTGTGTTTTGTACCAAATTGCTGTTTGTAACAATGTGTTTCAGTCACTTTTGCAATGTTCAGAATGCATAATTTGAATGAAAATCAACAAAACATGACTTTGCATACAATATTCAACTTTGTAAACATGAAACATAATGTCAAATTTGTGTTTTTTTGACCAATTCATTTGAATTATTAGTTTGTAAACTAGTGAAAAATGTTCAATATTGCATGAAAGTGAGTTTTAAGTGTGTTTTGTACCGAATTGCTGTTTGTAACATTTGTTTCAGTCACTTTTGCAATGTTCAGAATGCATAATTTGAATGCAAATCAATAAAACATGACTTTGCATGCAATATTCAACTTTGTAAACATGAAACATAATGTCAAATTTGTGATTTTTGACAAATTCACTTGAGTTATTAGTTTGTAAACTAGTAAAAGATGTTCAATATTGCATGAAAGTAAGCTTTCAGTGTGTTTTGTACCAAATTGCTGTTTGTAACAATGTATTTCAGTCACTTTTGCAATGTTCAGAATGCATAATTTGAATGCAAATCAATAAAACATGACTTTGCATGCAATATTCAACTTTGTAAACATGAAACATAATGTAAAATCTGTGATTTTTGACAAATTCACTTGAGTTATTAGTTTGTAAACTAGTAAAAGATGTTCAATATTGCATGAAAGTAAGCTTTCAGTGTGTTTTGTACCAAATTGCATTTTGTAACAATGTCTTTCAGTCACTTTTGCAATGTTCAGAATGCATAATTTGAATAAAAATCAATAAAACATGACTTAGCATGCAATATTCAACTTTGTAAACATGAAACATAATGTCAAATTTGTGATTTTTGACAAATTCACTTGAATTATTAGTTTGTAAACTAGTAAAAGATGTTCAATATTGCATGAAAGTAAGTTTTAAGTGTGTTTTGTACCAAATTGCTGTTTGTAACAATGTGTTTCAGTCACTTTTGCAATGTTCAGAATGCATAATTTGAATGAAAATCAATAAAACATGACTTTGCATGCAATATTCAACTTTGTTAACATGAAACATAATGTCAAATTTGTGATTTTTGACAAATTCACTTGAATTATTAGTTTGTAAACTAGTAAAAGATCTTCAATATTGCATGAAAGTAAGTTTTAAGTGTGTTTTGTACCAAATTGCTGTTTGTAACAATGTGTTTCAGTCACTTTTGCACTGTTCAGAATGGAAAATTTGAATGAAAACGAATAACACATGACTTTGCATGCAATATTTAACTTTGCAAACATGAAACATAATGTCAAATTTGTGATTTTTGACAAATTCACTTGAGTTATTAGTTTGTAAACTAGTAAAAGATGTTCAATATTGCATGAAAGTAAGTTTTCAGTGTGTTTTGTACCAAATTGCTGTTCGTAACAATGTGTTTCAGTCACTTTTGCAATGTTCAGAATGCATAATTTGAATGAAAATCAATAAAACATGACTTTGCATGCAATATTCAACTTTGTAAACATGAAACATAATGTCAAGTTTGTGATTTTTGACAAATTCACTTGAATTATTAGTTTGTAAACTAGTGAAAGATGTTCAATATTGCATGAAAGTAAGTTTTAAGTGTGTTTTGTACCAAATTGCTGTTTGTAACAATGTGTTTCAGTCACTTTTGCAATGTTCAGAATGCATAATTTGAATGAAACTCAATAAAACATGACTTTGCATGCAATAATTAACTTTGCAAACATGAAACATAATGTCAAATTTGTGATTTTTGACAAATTCACTTGAGTTATTAGTTTGTAAACTAGTAAAAGATGTTCAATATTGCACGAAAGTAAGTTTTCAGTGTGTTTTGTACAAAATTGCATTTTGTAACAATGTCTTTCAGTCAGTTTTGCAATGTTCAGAATGCATAATTTGAATGAAAATCAGTAAAACATGACTTTGCATACAATATTCAACTTTGTAAACATGAAACATAATGTCAAATTTGTGTTTTTTTGACAAATTCATTTGAATTATTAGTTTGTAAACTAGTGAAAAATGTTCAATATTGCATGAAAGTGAGTTTTAAGTGTGTTTTGTACCGAATTGCTGTTTGTAACATTTGTTTCAGTCAGTTTTGCAATGTTCAGAATGCATAATTTGAATGAAAATCAACAAAACATGACTTTGCATACAATATTCAACTTTGTAAACATGAAACATAATGTAAAATCTGTGATTTTTGACAAATTCACTTGAGTTATTAGTTTGTAAACTAGTAAAAGATGTTCAATATTGCATGAAAGTTAGTTTTAAGTGTGTTTTGTACCAAATTGCTGTTTGTAACAATGTGTTTCATTCACTTTTGCAATGTTCAGAATGCATAATTTGAATGAAAATCAATAAAACATGACTTTGCATACAATATTTAACTTTGCAAACATGAAACATAATGTCAAATTGGTGATTTTTGACAAATTCACTTGAGTTATTAGTTTGTAAACCAGTAAAAGATGTTCAATATTGCACGAAAGTAAGTTTTCAGTGTGTTTTGTACCAAATTTCTTTTTTTAACAATGTCTTTCAGTCACTTTTGCAATGTTCAGAATGCATAATTTGAATGAAAATCAATAAAACATGACTTTGCATGCAATATTCAACTTTGTAAACATGAAACATAATGTCAAGTTTGTGATTTTTGACAAATTCACTTGAATTATTAGTTTGTAAACTAGTGAAAGATGTTCAATATTGCATGAAAGTAAGTTTTAAGTGTGTTTTGTACCAAATTGCTGTTTGTAAAAATGTGTTTCAGTCACTTTTGCAATGTTCAGAATGCATAATTTGAATGAAAATCAATAAAACATGACTTTGCATGCAATACTTAACTTTGCAAACATGAAACATAATGTCAAATTTGTGATTTTTGACAAATTCACTTGAGTTATTAGTTTGTAAACTAGAAAAAGATGTTCAATATTGCACGAAAGTAAGTTTTCAGTGTGTTTTGTACCAAATTGCATTTTGTAACAATGTCTTTCAGTCAGTTTTGCAATGTTCAGAATGCATAATTTGAATGAAAATCAGTAAAACATGACTTTGCATACAATATTCAACTTTGTAAACATGAAACATAATGTCAAATTTGTGTTTTTTTGACAAATTCATTTGAATTATTAGTTTGTAAACTAGTGAAAAATGTTCAATACTGCATGAAAGTGAGTTTTAAGTGTGTTTTGTACCGAATTGCTGTTTGTAACATTTGTTTCAGTCAGTTTTGCAATGTTCAGAATGCATAATTTGAATGAAAATCAACAAAACATGACTTTGCATACAATATTCAACTTTGTAAACATGAAACATAATGTCAAATTTGTGATTTTTGACAAATTCACTTGAGTTATTAGTTTGTAAACTAGTAAAAGATGTTCAATATTGCATGAAAGTAAGCTTTCAGTGTGTTTTGTACCAAATTGCTGTTTGTAACAATGTATTTCAGTCACTTTTGCAATGTTCAGAATGCATAATTTGAATGCAAATCAATAAAACATGACTTTGCATGCAATATTCAACTTTGTAAACATGAAACATAATGTAAAATCTGTGATTTTTGACAAATTCACTTGAGTTATTAGTTTGTAAACTAGTAAAAGATGTTCAATATTGCATGAAAGTAAGTTTTAAGTGTGTTTTGTACCAAATTGCTGTTTGTAACAATGTGTTTCAGTCACTTTTGCAATGTTCAGAATGCATAATTTGAATAAAAATCAATAAAACATGACTTTGCATGCAATATTCAACTTTGTAAACATGAAACATAATGTCAAATTTGTGATTTTTGACAAATTCACTTGAGTTATTAGTTTGTAAACTAGTAAAAGATGTTCAATATTGCATGAAAGTAAGTTTTAAGTGTGTTTTGTACCAAATTGCTGTTTGTAACAATGTGTTTCAGTCACTTTTGCAATGTTCAGAATGCATAATTTGAATGAAAATCAACAAAACATGACTTTGCATACAATATTCAACTTTGTAAACATGAAACATAATGTCAAATTTGTGTTTTTTTGACCAATTCATTTGAATTATTAGTTTGTAAACTAGTAAAAGATGTTCAATATTGCATGAAAGTAAGTTTTAAGTGTGTTTTGTACCAAATTGCTGTTTGTAACAATGTGTTTCAGTCACTTTTGCAATGTTCAGAATGCATAATTTGAATAAAAATCAATAAAACATGACTTTGCATGCAATATTCAACTTTGTAAACATGAAACATAATGTCAAATTTGTGATTTTTGACAAATTCACTTGAGTTATTAGTTTGTAAACTAGTAAAAGATGTTCAATATTGCATGAAAGTAAGTTTTAAGTGTGTTTTGTACCAAATTGCTGTTTGTAACAATGTGTTTCAGTCACTTTTGCAATGTTCAGAATGCATAATTTGAATGAAAATCAACAAAACATGACTTTGCATACAATATTCAACTTTGTAAACATGAAACATAATGTCAAATTTGTGTTTTTTTGACCAATTCATTTGAATTATTAGTTTGTAAACTAGTGAAAAATGTTCAATATTGCATGAAAGTGAGTTTTAAGTGTGTTTTGTACCGAATTGCTGTTTGTAACATTTGTTTCAGTCACTTTTGCAATGTTCAGAATGCATAATTTGAATGCAAATCAATAAAACATGACTTTGCATGCAATTATTCAACATAATGTCAAATTTGTGATTTTTGACAAATTCACTTGAGTTATTAGTTTGTAAACTAGTAAAAGATGTTCAATATTGCATGAAAGTAAGCTTTCAGT
Source organism: Bugulina stolonifera (assembly GCA_935421135.1). Classification (NCBI taxonomy): domain Eukaryota; kingdom Metazoa; phylum Bryozoa; class Gymnolaemata; order Cheilostomatida; family Bugulidae; genus Bugulina; species Bugulina stolonifera. The sequence continues at coordinate 638,388 of OW285197.1, read as the reverse complement.
GTGTTTTGTACCAAATTGCTGTTTGTAACAATGTATTTCAGTCACTTTTGCAATGTTCAGAATGCATAATTTGAATGCAAATCAATAAAACATGACTTTGCATGCAATATTCAACTTTGTAAACATGAAACATAATGTAAAATCTGTGATTTTTGACAAATTCACTTGAGTTATTAGTTTGTAAACTAGTAAAAGATGTTCAATATTGCATGAAAGTAAGTTTTAAGTGTGTTTTGTACCAAATTGCTGTTTGTAACAATGTGTTTCAGTCACTTTTGCAATGTTCAGAATGCATAATTTGAATGAAAATCAATAAAACATGACTTTGCATACAATATTTAACTTTGCAAACATGAAACATAATGTAAAATCTGTGATTTTTGACAAATTCACTTGAGTTATTAGTTTGTAAACTAGTAAAAGATGTTCAATATTGCATGAAAGTAAGTTTTAAGTGTGTTTTGTACCAAATTGCTGTTTGTAACAATGTGTTTCAGTCACTTTTGCAATGTTCAGAATGCATAATTTGAATGAAAATCAATAAAACATGACTTTGCATACAATATTTAACTTTGCAAACATGAAACATAATGTCAAATTGGTGATTTTTGACAAATTCACTTGAGTTATTAGTTTGTAAACCAGTAAAAGATGTTCAATATTGCACGAAAGTAAGTTTTCAGTGTGTTTTGTACCAAATTTCTTTTTTTAACAATGTCTTTCAGTCACTTTTGGAATGTTCAGAATGCATAATTTGAATGAAAATCAATAAAACATGACTTTGCATGCAATATTCAACTTTGCAAACATGAAACATAATGTCAAGTTTGTGATTTTTGACAAATTCACTTGAATTATTAGTTTGTAAACTAGTGAAAGATGTTCAATATTGCATGAAAGTAAGTTTTAAGTGTGTTTTGTACCAAATTGCTGTTTGTAAAAATGTGTTTCAGTCACTTTTGCAATGTTCAGAATGCATAATTTGAATGAAAATCAATAAAACATGACTTTGCATGCAATACTTAACTTTGCAAACATGAAACATAATGTCAAATTTGTGATTTTTGACAAATTCACTTGAGTTATTAGTTTGTAAACTAGTAAAAGATGTTCAATATTGCATGAAAGTAAGTTTTAAGTGTGTTTTGTACCAAATTGCTGTTTGTAACAATGTGTTTCAGTCACTTTTGCAATGTTCAGAATGCATAATTTGAATGAAAATCAACAAAACATGACTTTGCATACAATATTCAACTTTGTAAACATGAAACATAATGTCAAATTTGTGTTTTTTTGACCAATTCATTTGAATTATTAGTTTGTAAACTAGTGAAAAATGTTCAATATTGCATGAAAGTGAGTTTTAAGTGTGTTTTGTACCGAATTGCTGTTTGTAACATTTGTTTCAGTCACTTTTGCAATGTTCAGAATGCATAATTTGAATGCAAATCAATAAAACATGACTTTGCATGCAATTATTCAACATAATGTCAAATTTGTGATTTTTGACAAATTCACTTGAGTTATTAGTTTGTAAACTAGTAAAAGATGTTCAATATTGCATGAAAGTAAGCTTTCAGTGTGTTTTGTACCAAATTGCTGTTTGTAACAATGTATTTCAGTCACTTTTGCAATGTTCAGAATGCATAATTTGAATGCAAATCAATAAAACATGACTTTGCATGCAATATTCAACTTTGTAAACATGAAACATAATGTAAAATCTGTGATTTTTGACAAATTCACTTGAGTTATTAGTTTGTAAACTAGTAAAAGATGTTCAATATTGCATGAAAGTAAGTTTTAAGTGTGTTTTGTACCAAATTGCTGTTTGTAACAATGTGTTTCAGTCACTTTTGCAATGTTCAGAATGCATAATTTGAATGAAAATCAATAAAACATGACTTTGCATACAATATTTAACTTTGCAAACATGAAACATAATGTAAAATCTGTGATTTTTGACAAATTCACTTGAGTTATTAGTTTGTAAACTAGTAAAAGATGTTCAATATTGCATGAAAGTAAGTTTTAAGTGTGTTTTGTACCAAATTGCTGTTTGTAACAATGTGTTTCAGTCACTTTTGCAATGTTCAGAATGCATAATTTGAATGAAAATCAATAAAACATGACTTTGCATACAATATTTAACTTTGCAAACATGAAACATAATGTCAAATTGGTGATTTTTGACAAATTCACTTGAGTTATTAGTTTGTAAACCAGTAAAAGATGTTCAATATTGCACGAAAGTAAGTTTTCAGTGTGTTTTGTACCAAATTTCTTTTTTTAACAATGTCTTTCAGTCACTTTTGCAATGTTCAGAATGCATAATTTGAATGAAAATCAATAAAACATGACTTTGCATGCAATATTCAACTTTGCAAACATGAAACATAATGTCAAGTTTGTGATTTTTGACAAATTCACTTGAATTATTAGTTTGTAAACTAGTGAAAGATGTTCAATATTGCATGAAAGTAAGTTTTAAGTGTGTTTTGTACCAAATTGCTGTTTGTAAAAATGTGTTTCAGTCACTTTTGCAATGTTCAGAATGCATAATTTGAATGAAAATCAATAAAACATGACTTTGCATGCAATACTTAACTTTGCAAACATGAAACATAATGTCAAATTTGTGATTTTTGACAAATTCACTTGAGTTATTAGTTTGTAAACTAGAAAAAGATGTTCAATATTGCACGAAAGTAAGTTTTCAGTGTGTTTTGTACCAAATTGCATTTTGTAACAATGTCTTTCAGTCAGTTTTGCAATGTTCAGAATGCATAATTTGAATGAAAATCAGTAAAACATGACTTTGCATACAATATTCAACTTTGTAAACATGAAACATAGTGTCAAATTTGTGTTTTTTTGACAAATTCATTTGAATTATTAGTTTGTAAACTAGTGAAAAATGTTCAATATTGCATGAAAGTGAGTTTTAAGTGTGTTTTGTACCGAATTGCTGTTTGTAACATTTGTTTCAGTCAGTTTTGCAATGTTCAGAATGCATAATTTGAATGAAAATCAACAAAACATGACTTTGCATACAATATTCAACTTTGTAAACATGAAACATAATGTCAAATTTGTGATTTTTGACAAATTCACTTGAGTTATTAGTTTGTAAACTAGTAAAAGATGTTCAATATTGCATGAAAGTAAGCTTTCAGTGTGTTTTGTACCAAATTGCTGTTTGTAACAATGTATTTCAGTCACTTTTGCAATGTTCAGAATGCATAATTTGAATGCAAATCAATAAAACATGACTTTGCATGCAATATTCAACTTTGTAAACATGAAACATAATGTAAAATCTGTGATTTTTGACAAATTCACTTGAGTTATTAGTTTGTAAACTAGTAAAAGATGTTCAATATTGCATGAAAGTAAGTTTTAAGTGTGTTTTGTACCAAATTGCTGTTTGTAACAATGTGTTTCAGTCACTTTTGCAATGTTCAGAATGCATAATTTGAATAAAAATCAATAAAACATGACTTTGCATGCAATATTCAACTTTGTAAACATGAAACATAATGTCAAATTTGTGATTTTTGACAAATTCACTTGAGTTATTAGTTTGTAAACTAGTAAAAGATGTTCAATATTGCATGAAAGTAAGTTTTAAGTGTGTTTTGTACCAAATTGCTGTTTGTAACAATGTGTTTCAGTCACTTTTGCAATGTTCAGAATGCATAATTTGAATGAAAATCAACAAAACATGACTTTGCATACAATATTCAACTTTGTAAACATGAAACATAATGTCAAATTTGTGTTTTTTTGACCAATTCATTTGAATTATTAGTTTGTAAACTAGTAAAAGATGTTCAATATTGCATGAAAGTAAGTTTTAAGTGTGTTTTGTACCAAATTGCTGTTTGTAACATTTGTTTCAGTCACTTTTGCAATGTTCAGAATGCATAATTTGAATGCAAATCAATAAAACATGACTTTGCATGCAATATTCAACTTTGTAAACATGAAACATAATGTCAAATTTGTGATTTTTGACAAATTCACTTGAGTTATTAGTTTGTAAACTAGTAAAAGATGTTCAATATTGCATGAAAGTAAGCTTTCAGTGTGTTTTGTACCAAATTGCTGTTTGTAACAATGTATTTCAGTCACTTTTGCAATGTTCAGAATGCATAATTTGAATGCAAATCAATAAAACATGACTTTGCATGCAATATTCAACTTTGTAAACATGAAACATAATGTAAAATCTGTGATTTTTGACAAATTCACTTGAGTTATTAGTTTGTAAACTAGTAAAAGATGTTCAATATTGCATGAAAGTAAGTTTTAAGTGTGTTTTGTACCAAATTGCTGTTTGTAACAATGTGTTTCAGTCACTTTTGCAATGTTCAGAATGCATAATTTGAATGAAAATCAATAAAACATGACTTTGCATGCAATATTCAACTTTGTAAACATGAAACATAATGTAAAATCTGTGATTTTTGACAAATTCACTTGAGTTATTAGTTTGTAAACTAGTAAAAGATGTTCAATATTGCATGAAAGTAAGTTTTAAGTGTGTTTTGTACCAAATTGCTGTTTGTAACAATGTGTTTCAGTCACTTTTGCAATGTTCAGAATGCATAATTTGAATAAAAATCAATAAAACATGACTTTGCATGCAATATTCAACTTTGTAAACATGAAACATAATGTCAAATTTGTGATTTTTGACAAATTCACTTGAGTTATTAGTTTGTAAACTAGTAAAAGATGTTCAATATTGCATGAAAGTAAGTTTTAAGTGTGTTTTGTACCAAATTGCTGTTTGTAACAATGTGTTTCAGTCACTTTTGCAATGTTCAGAATGCATAATTTGAATGAAAATCAACAAAACATGACTTTGCATACAATATTCAACTTTGTAAACATGAAACATAATGTCAAATTTGTGTTTTTTTGACCAATTCATTTGAATTATTAGTTTGTAAACTAGTAAAAGATGTTCAATATTGCATGAAAGTAAGTTTTAAGTGTGTTTTGTACCAAATTGCTGTTTGTAACAATGTGTTTCAGTCACTTTTGCAATGTTCAGAATGCATAATTTGAATAAAAATCAATAAAACATGACTTTGCATGCAATATTCAACTTTGTAAACATGAAACATAATGTCAAATTTGTGATTTTTGACAAATTCACTTGAGTTATTAGTTTGTAAACTAGTAAAAGATGTTCAATATTGCATGAAAGTAAGTTTTAAGTGTGTTTTGTACCAAATTGCTGTTTGTAACAATGTGTTTCAGTCACTTTTGCAATGTTCAGAATGCATAATTTGAATGAAAATCAACAAAACATGACTTTGCATACAATATTCAACTTTGTAAACATGAAACATAATGTCAAATTTGTGTTTTTTTGACCAATTCATTTGAATTATTAGTTTGTAAACTAGTGAAAAATGTTCAATATTGCATGAAAGTGAGTTTTAAGTGTGTTTTGTACCGAATTGCTGTTTGTAACATTTGTTTCAGTCACTTTTGCAATGTTCAGAATGCATAATTTGAATGCAAATCAATAAAACATGACTTTGCATGCAATTATTCAACATAATGTCAAATTTGTGATTTTTGACAAATTCACTTGAGTTATTAGTTTGTAAACTAGTAAAAGATGTTCAATATTGCATGAAAGTAAGCTTTCAGTGTGTTTTGTACCAAATTGCTGTTTGTAACAATGTATTTCAGTCACTTTTGCAATGTTCAGAATGCATAATTTGAATGCAAATCAATAAAACATGACTTTGCATGCAATATTCAACTTTGTAAACATGAAACATAATGTAAAATCTGTGATTTTTGACAAATTCACTTGAGTTATTAGTTTGTAAACTAGTAAAAGATGTTCAATATTGCATGAAAGTAAGTTTTAAGTGTGTTTTGTACCAAATTGCTGTTTGTAACAATGTGTTTCAGTCACTTTTGCAATGTTCAGAATGCATAATTTGAATGAAAATCAATAAAACATGACTTTGCATACAATTGTGGTAGATTATAGAAGTGTTTTTGCAAGCTGGTATTGTAATTGTAAGGCTAGGGAAGCTGTTGCTTTTTTACCTATATAATAGGAGTTAGCTACGTGTAGCTCTAGCTGCATGTAGCTATTTTAGATACTTATATATAAGGGATTTTTATATACAAAAAGAGGAGTAGAGTAAGTAGAGAGAAAGTGGAAGAGAAGTTGAAGTGTTAATAAAAGTTAGATCTGCAAGTGTCTAGACGACCCAGAGAAGGTTTATGGAATGACAGTTGAATGAACAGTAAAATCCATAACATTGGTGGCAGCAGTGGGATTTCGGTCTAAACACTCTAACTGCTCAACACTTACAACGGACAGTCATGCTTAGATGGATAGGGTAGACTATCTTGTAAGAGTCCAGCGTGAGCATGGTGTTTATGCCATAGCCTATCAAGCTGTGTATAGCTCATCAGGATCTACACCTAGGAGTAGTGAGCCAGGAAGCTGGAGGATACTTTCTCTCTAACACTTACAACTCGTATGGAAAGTCATGCTTAGATGGATAGGGTAGACTATCTTGTAAGAGTCCAGCGTGAGCGTGGTGTTTATGCCATAGCCTATCAAGCTGTGTATAGCTCATCAGGATCTACACCTAAGAGTAGTGAGCCAGGAAGCTGGAGGATACTTTCTCTCTAATGACAATTAGATAGAAATTATTGTGTTATGTATTTATTTTAGTTTTTGTAATTATTTTAATTTCATGAGTACTGTTTGTTGGTGTCTGTTATATCTCGTCGTTCAGATGGTGCATCCAGAATCTACGGTAGAATGGTATAATGCAACCTATAGGAGCCTCTAACCTTCTATTTGTGGAATCGATGCTACTAACATTGAAGTGAGGACAGGTGTGATGTTCAGATGGTGTATCCAGTGTCTACTGTAGAATGGTATAATGCAACCTATAGGAGCCTCTAACCTTCTATTTGTGGGACGTATACTACTAACATCGAAATGAGCACAGGTGTGATGTTCAAACATATGGAGGAGACACGAGAATCACTTGTATCTACTAATGGTGCTAAAGACAAAACAGGACAATGGTATAAAAACGGAGATTTCTAACTAAGGAGTACTTGTCTGTTGCCTACTATATATTGATGTTCAGCTGGCATATCCAAAGTCTACTGTAGCTTAACACGGTTTAATGCAACCTATAGGAGCCTCTAAACCTCTGCTTGGTTGGACTGATACTGCTTGCATTGAAGAGAGCACTGGTGTGATGTTCAGATGGTGTATCCAGTGTCTACTGTAGAATGGTATAATGCAACCTATAGGAGCCTCTAACCTTCTATTTGTGGGACGTATACTACTAACATCGGAGTGAGCACAAGTGTGATGTCCATAATATTGAGGAGGCAAAGGAATATCTTTGTATCTGCTACCGCTGATGCTAAAGACCAGACAAGACAATTGTATAGAAACTAAGTTTTAAAACTAATGGACATATACTAAAACTTTCTTCTACTTTTTATGATCAGGTTATCCATTGTGTTTATAGATGTAGGTGTAGGTAATACCCACACCTCATCTAGAAGGGGAGAATGTGGTAGATTATAGAAGTGTTTTTGCAAGCTGGTATTGTAATTGTAAGGCTAGGGAAGCTGTTGCTTTTTTACCTATATAATAGGAGTTAGCTACGTGTAGCTCTAGCTGCATGTAGCTATTTTAGATACTTATATATAAGGGATTTTTATATACAAAAAGAGGAGTAGAGTAAGTAGAGAGAAAGTGGAAGAGAAGTTGAAGTGTTAATAAAAGTTAGATCTGCAAGTGTCTAGACGACCCAGAGAAGGTTTATGGAATGACAGTTGAATGAACAGTAAAATCCATAACACAATATTTAACTTTGCAAACATGAAACATAATGTAAAATCTGTGATTTTTGACAAATTCACTTGAGTTATTAGTTTGTAAACTAGTAAAAGATGTTCAATATTGCATGAAAGTAAGTTTTAAGTGTGTTTTGTACCAAATTGCTGTTTGTAACAATGTGTTTCAGTCACTTTTGCAATGTTCAGAATGCATAATTTGAATGAAAATCAATAAAACATGACTTTGCATACAATATTTAACTTTGCAAACATGAAACATAATGTCAAATTGGTGATTTTTGACAAATTCACTTGAGTTATTAGTTTGTAAACCAGTAAAAGATGTTCAATATTGCACGAAAGTAAGTTTTCAGTGTGTTTTGTACCAAATTTCTTTTTTTAACAATGTCTTTCAGTCACTTTTGGAATGTTCAGAATGCATAATTTGAATGAAAATCAATAAAACATGACTTTGCATGCAATATTCAACTTTGCAAACATGAAACATAATGTCAAGTTTGTGATTTTTGACAAATTCACTTGAATTATTAGTTTGTAAACTAGTGAAAGATGTTCAATATTGCATGAAAGTAAGTTTTAAGTGTGTTTTGTACCAAATTGCTGTTTGTAAAAATGTGTTTCAGTCACTTTTGCAATGTTCAGAATGCATAATTTGAATGAAAATCAATAAAACATGACTTTGCATGCAATACTTAACTTTGCAAACATGAAACATAATGTCAAATTTGTGATTTTTGACAAATTCACTTGAGTTATTAGTTTGTAAACTAGTAAAAGATGTTCAATATTGCATGAAAGTAAGTTTTAAGTGTGTTTTGTACCAAATTGCTGTTTGTAACAATGTGTTTCAGTCACTTTTGCAATGTTCAGAATGCATAATTTGAATGAAAATCAACAAAACATGACTTTGCATACAATATTCAACTTTGTAAACATGAAACATAATGTCAAATTTGTGTTTTTTTGACCAATTCATTTGAATTATTAGTTTGTAAACTAGTGAAAAATGTTCAATATTGCATGAAAGTGAGTTTTAAGTGTGTTTTGTACCGAATTGCTGTTTGTAACATTTGTTTCAGTCACTTTTGCAATGTTCAGAATGCATAATTTGAATGCAAATCAATAAAACATGACTTTGCATGCAATTATTCAACATAATGTCAAATTTGTGATTTTTGACAAATTCACTTGAGTTATTAGTTTGTAAACTAGTAAAAGATGTTCAATATTGCATGAAAGTAAGCTTTCAGTGTGTTTTGTACCAAATTGCTGTTTGTAACAATGTATTTCAGTCACTTTTGCAATGTTCAGAATGCATAATTTGAATGCAAATCAATAAAACATGACTTTGCATGCAATATTCAACTTTGTAAACATGAAACATAATGTAAAATCTGTGATTTTTGACAAATTCACTTGAGTTATTAGTTTGTAAACTAGTAAAAGATGTTCAATATTGCATGAAAGTAAGTTTTAAGTGTGTTTTGTACCAAATTGCTGTTTGTAACAATGTGTTTCAGTCACTTTTGCAATGTTCAGAATGCATAATTTGAATGAAAATCAATAAAACATGACTTTGCATACAATATTTAACTTTGCAAACATGAAACATAATGTAAAATCTGTGATTTTTGACAAATTCACTTGAGTTATTAGTTTGTAAACTAGTAAAAGATGTTCAATATTGCATGAAAGTAAGTTTTAAGTGTGTTTTGTACCAAATTGCTGTTTGTAACAATGTGTTTCAGTCACTTTTGCAATGTTCAGAATGCATAATTTGAATGAAAATCAATAAAACATGACTTTGCATACAATATTTAACTTTGCAAACATGAAACATAATGTCAAATTGGTGATTTTTGACAAATTCACTTGAGTTATTAGTTTGTAAACCAGTAAAAGATGTTCAATATTGCACGAAAGTAAGTTTTCAGTGTGTTTTGTACCAAATTTCTTTTTTTAACAATGTCTTTCAGTCACTTTTGCAATGTTCAGAATGCATAATTTGAATGAAAATCAATAAAACATGACTTTGCATGCAATATTCAACTTTGCAAACATGAAACATAATGTCAAGTTTGTGATTTTTGACAAATTCACTTGAATTATTAGTTTGTAAACTAGTGAAAGATGTTCAATATTGCATGAAAGTAAGTTTTAAGTGTGTTTTGTACCAAATTGCTGTTTGTAAAAATGTGTTTCAGTCACTTTTGCAATGTTCAGAATGCATAATTTGAATGAAAATCAATAAAACATGACTTTGCATGCAATACTTAACTTTGCAAACATGAAACATAATGTCAAATTTGTGATTTTTGACAAATTCACTTGAGTTATTAGTTTGTAAACTAGAAAAAGATGTTCAATATTGCACGAAAGTAAGTTTTCAGTGTGTTTTGTACCAAATTGCATTTTGTAACAATGTCTTTCAGTCAGTTTTGCAATGTTCAGAATGCATAATTTGAATGAAAATCAGTAAAACATGACTTTGCATACAATATTCAACTTTGTAAACATGAAACATAGTGTCAAATTTGTGTTTTTTTGACAAATTCATTTGAATTATTAGTTTGTAAACTAGTGAAAAATGTTCAATATTGCATGAAAGTGAGTTTTAAGTGTGTTTTGTACCGAATTGCTGTTTGTAACATTTGTTTCAGTCAGTTTTGCAATGTTCAGAATGCATAATTTGAATGAAAATCAACAAAACATGACTTTGCATACAATATTCAACTTTGTAAACATGAAACATAATGTCAAATTTGTGATTTTTGACAAATTCACTTGAGTTATTAGTTTGTAAACTAGTAAAAGATGTTCAATATTGCATGAAAGTAAGCTTTCAGTGTGTTTTGTACCAAATTGCTGTTTGTAACAATGTATTTCAGTCACTTTTGCAATGTTCAGAATGCATAATTTGAATGCAAATCAATAAAACATGACTTTGCATGCAATATTCAACTTTGTAAACATGAAACATAATGTAAAATCTGTGATTTTTGACAAATTCACTTGAGTTATTAGTTTGTAAACTAGTAAAAGATGTTCAATATTGCATGAAAGTAAGTTTTAAGTGTGTTTTGTACCAAATTGCTGTTTGTAACAATGTGTTTCAGTCACTTTTGCAATGTTCAGAATGCATAATTTGAATAAAAATCAATAAAACATGACTTTGCATGCAATATTCAACTTTGTAAACATGAAACATAATGTCAAATTTGTGATTTTTGACAAATTCACTTGAGTTATTAGTTTGTAAACTAGTAAAAGATGTTCAATATTGCATGAAAGTAAGTTTTAAGTGTGTTTTGTACCAAATTGCTGTTTGTAACAATGTGTTTCAGTCACTTTTGCAATGTTCAGAATGCATAATTTGAATGAAAATCAACAAAACATGACTTTGCATACAATATTCAACTTTGTAAACATGAAACATAATGTCAAATTTGTGTTTTTTTGACCAATTCATTTGAATTATTAGTTTGTAAACTAGTAAAAGATGTTCAATATTGCATGAAAGTAAGTTTTAAGTGTGTTTTGTACCAAATTGCTGTTTGTAACATTTGTTTCAGTCACTTTTGCAATGTTCAGAATGCATAATTTGAATGCAAATCAATAAAACATGACTTTGCATGCAATATTCAACTTTGTAAACATGAAACATAATGTCAAATTTGTGATTTTTGACAAATTCACTTGAGTTATTAGTTTGTAAACTAGTAAAAGATGTTCAATATTGCATGAAAGTAAGCTTTCAGTGTGTTTTGTACCAAATTGCTGTTTGTAACAATGTATTTCAGTCACTTTTGCAATGTTCAGAATGCATAATTTGAATGCAAATCAATAAAACATGACTTTGCATGCAATATTCAACTTTGTAAACATGAAACATAATGTAAAATCTGTGATTTTTGACAAATTCACTTGAGTTATTAGTTTGTAAACTAGTAAAAGATGTTCAATATTGCATGAAAGTAAGTTTTAAGTGTGTTTTGTACCAAATTGCTGTTTGTAACAATGTGTTTCAGTCACTTTTGCAATGTTCAGAATGCATAATTTGAATGAAAATCAATAAAACATGACTTTGCATACAATATTTAACTTTGCAAACATGAAACATAATGTAAAATCTGTGATTTTTGACAAATTCACTTGAGTTATTAGTTTGTAAACTAGTAAAAGATGTTCAATATTGCATGAAAGTAAGTTTTCAGTGTGTTTTGTACCAAATTGCATTTTGTAACAATGTCTTTCAGTCAGTTTTGCAATGTTCAGAATGCATAATTTGAATGAAAATCAGTAAAACATGACTTTGCATACAATATTCAACTTTGTAAACATGAAACATAATGTCAAATTTGTGTTTTTTTGACAAATTCATTTGAATTATTAGTTTGTAAACTAGTGAAAAATGTTCAATATTGCATGAAAGTGAGTTTTAAGTGTGTTTTGTACCGAATTGCTGTTTGTAACATTTGTTTCAGTCAGTTTTGCAATGTTCAGAATGCATAATTTGAATGAAAATCAACAAAACATGACTTTGCATACAATATTCAACTTTGTAAACATGAAACATAATGTCAAATTTGTGATTTTTGACAAATTCACTTGAGTTATTAGTTTGTAAACTAGTAAAAGATGTTCAATATTGCATGAAAGTAAGCTTTCAGTGTGTTTTGTACCAAATTGCTGTTTGTAACAATGTATTTCAGTCACTTTTGCAATGTTCAGAATGCATAATTTGAATGCAAATCAATAAAACATGACTTTGCATGCAATATTCAACTTTGTAAACATGAAACATAATGTAAAATCTGTGATTTTTGACAAATTCACTTGAGTTATTAGTTTGTAAACTAGTAAAAGATGTTCAATATTGCATGAAAGTAAGTTTTAAGTGTGTTTTGTACCAAATTGCTGTTTGTAACAATGTGTTTCAGTCACTTTTGCAATGTTCAGAATGCATAATTTGAATAAAAATCAATAAAACATGACTTTGCATGCAATATTCAACTTTGTAAACATGAAACATAATGTCAAATTTGTGATTTTTGACAAATTCACTTGAGTTATTAGTTTGTAAACTAGTAAAAGATGTTCAATATTGCATGAAAGTAAGTTTTAAGTGTGTTTTGTACCAAATTGCTGTTTGTAATAATGTGTTTCAGTCACTTTTGCAATGTTCAGAATGCATAATTTGAATGAAAATCAACAAAACATGACTTTGCATACAATATTCAACTTTGTAAACATGAAACATAATGTCAAATTTGTGTTTTTTTGACCAATTCATTTGAATTATTAGTTTGTAAACTAGTAAAAGATGTTCAATATTGCATGAAAGTAAGTTTTAAGTGTGTTTTGTACCAAATTGCTGTTTGTAACAATGTGTTTCAGTCACTTTTGCAATGTTCAGAATGCATAATTTGAATGAAAATCAACAAAACATGACTTTGCATACAATATTCAACTTTGTAAACATGAAACATAATGTCAAATTTGTGTTTTTTTGACCAATTCATTTGAATTATTAGTTTGTAAACTAGTGAAAAATGTTCAATATTGCATGAAAGTGAGTTTTAAGTGTGTTTTGTACCGAATTGCTGTTTGTAACATTTGTTTCAATCACTTTTGCAATGTTCAGACTGCATAATTTGAATTAAAATCAATAAAAGATGACTTTGCATGCAACATTCAACTTTGTAAACATGAAACATAATGTCAGAATTGTGATTTTTGACACATTCACTTGAGTTATTAGTTTGTAAACTAGTAAAAGATGTTCAATATTGCATGAAAGTAAGCTTTCAGTGTGTTTTGTACCAAATTGCTGTTTGTAACAATGTATTTCAGTCACTTTTGCAATGTTCAGAATGCATAATTTGAATGCAAATCAATAAAACATGACTTTGCATGCAATATTCAACTTTGTAAACATGAAACATAATGTAAAATCTGTGATTTTTGACAAATTCACTTGAGTTATTAGTTTGTAAACTAGTAAAAGATGTTCAATATTGCATGAAAGTAAGTTTTAAGTGTGTTTTGTACCAAATTGCTGTTTGTAACAATGTGTTTCAGTCACTTTTGCAATGTTCAGAATGCATAATTTGAATGAAAATCAATAAAACATGACTTTGCATACAATATTTAACTTTGCAAACATGAAACATAATGTAAAATCTGTGATTTTTGACAAATTCACTTGAGTTATTAGTTTGTAAACTAGTAAAAGATGTTCAATATTGCATGAAAGTAAGTTTTAAGTGTGTTTTGTACCAAATTGCTGTTTGTAACAATGTGTTTCAGTCACTTTTGCAATGTTCAGAATGCATAATTTGAATGAAAATCAATAAAACATGACTTTGCATACAATATTTAACTTTGCAAACATGAAACATAATGTCAAATTGGTGATTTTTGACAAATTCACTTGAGTTATTAGTTTGTAAACCAGTAAAAGATGTTCAATATTGCACGAAAGTAAGTTTTCAGTGTGTTTTGTACCAAATTTCTTTTTTTAACAATGTCTTTCAGTCACTTTTGCAATGTTCAGAATGCATAATTTGAATGAAAATCAATAAAACATGACTTTGCATGCAATATTCAACTTTGCAAACATGAAACATAATGTCAAGTTTGTGATTTTTGACAAATTCACTTGAATTATTAGTTTGTAAACTAGTGAAAGATGTTCAATATTGCATGAAAGTAAGTTTTAAGTGTGTTTTGTACCAAATTGCTGTTTGTAAAAATGTGTTTCAGTCACTTTTGCAATGTTCAGAATGCATAATTTGAATGAAAATCAATAAAACATGACTTTGCATGCAATACTTAACTTTGCAAACATGAAACATAATGTCAAATTTGTGATTTTTGACAAATTCACTTGAGTTATTAGTTTGTAAACTAGTAAAAGATGTTCAATATTGCATGAAAGTAAGTTTTAAGTGTGTTTTGTACCAAATTGCTGTTTGTAACAATGTGTTTCAGTCACTTTTGCAATGTTCAGAATGCATAATTTGAATGAAAATCAACAAAACATGACTTTGCATACAATATTCAACTTTGTAAACATGAAACATAATGTCAAATTTGTGTTTTTTTGACCAATTCATTTGAATTATTAGTTTGTAAACTAGTGAAAAATGTTCAATATTGCATGAAAGTGAGTTTTAAGTGTGTTTTGTACCGAATTGCTGTTTGTAACATTTGTTTCAGTCACTTTTGCAATGTTCAGAATGCATAATTTGAATGCAAATCAATAAAACATGACTTTGCATGCAATTATTCAACATAATGTCAAATTTGTGATTTTTGACAAATTCACTTGAGTTATTAGTTTGTAAACTAGTAAAAGATGTTCAATATTGCATGAAAGTAAGCTTTCAGTGTGTTTTGTACCAAATTGCTGTTTGTAACAATGTATTTCAGTCACTTTTGCAATGTTCAGAATGCATAATTTGAATGCAAATCAATAAAACATGACTTTGCATGCAATATTCAACTTTGTAAACATGAAACATAATGTAAAATCTGTGATTTTTGACAAATTCACTTGAGTTATTAGTTTGTAAACTAGTAAAAGATGTTCAATATTGCATGAAAGTAAGTTTTAAGTGTGTTTTGTACCAAATTGCTGTTTGTAACAATGTGTTTCAGTCACTTTTGCAATGTTCAGAATGCATAATTTGAATGAAAATCAATAAAACATGACTTTGCATACAATATTTAACTTTGCAAACATGAAACATAATGTAAAATCTGTGATTTTTGACAAATTCACTTGAGTTATTAGTTTGTAAACTAGTAAAAGATGTTCAATATTGCATGAAAGTAAGTTTTAAGTGTGTTTTGTACCAAATTGCTGTTTGTAACAATGTGTTTCAGTCACTTTTGCAATGTTCAGAATGCATAATTTGAATGAAAATCAATAAAACATGACTTTGCATACAATATTTAACTTTGCAAACATGAAACATAATGTCAAATTGGTGATTTTTGACAAATTCACTTGAGTTATTAGTTTGTAAACCAGTAAAAGATGTTCAATATTGCACGAAAGTAAGTTTTCAGTGTGTTTTGTACCAAATTTCTTTTTTTAACAATGTCTTTCAGTCACTTTTGCAATGTTCAGAATGCATAATTTGAATGAAAATCAATAAAACATGACTTTGCATGCAATATTCAACTTTGCAAACATGAAACATAATGTCAAGTTTGTGATTTTTGACAAATTCACTTGAATTATTAGTTTGTAAACTAGTGAAAGATGTTCAATATTGCATGAAAGTAAGTTTTAAGTGTGTTTTGTACCAAATTGCTGTTTGTAAAAATGTGTTTCAGTCACTTTTGCAATGTTCAGAATGCATAATTTGAATGAAAATCAATAAAACATGACTTTGCATGCAATACTTAACTTTGCAAACATGAAACATAATGTCAAATTTGTGATTTTTGACAAATTCACTTGAGTTATTAGTTTGTAAACTAGAAAAAGATGTTCAATATTGCACGAAAGTAAGTTTTCAGTGTGTTTTGTACCAAATTGCATTTTGTAACAATGTCTTTCAGTCAGTTTTGCAATGTTCAGAATGCATAATTTGAATGAAAATCAGTAAAACATGACTTTGCATACAATATTCAACTTTGTAAACATGAAACATAGTGTCAAATTTGTGTTTTTTTGACAAATTCATTTGAATTATTAGTTTGTAAACTAGTGAAAAATGTTCAATATTGCATGAAAGTGAGTTTTAAGTGTGTTTTGTACCGAATTGCTGTTTGTAACATTTGTTTCAGTCAGTTTTGCAATGTTCAGAATGCATAATTTGAATGAAAATCAACAAAACATGACTTTGCATACAATATTCAACTTTGTAAACATGAAACATAATGTCAAATTTGTGATTTTTGACAAATTCACTTGAGTTATTAGTTTGTAAACTAGTAAAAGATGTTCAATATTGCATAAAAGTAAGCTTTCAGTGTGTTTTGTACCAAATTGCTGTTTGTAACAATGTATTTCAGTCACTTTTGCAATGTTCAGAATGCATAATTTGAATGCAAATCAATAAAACATGACTTTGCATGCAATATTCAACTTTGTAAACATGAAACATAATGTAAAATCTGTGATTTTTGACAAATTCACTTGAGTTATTAGTTTGTAAACTAGTAAAAGATGTTCAATATTGCATGAAAGTAAGTTTTAAGTGTGTTTTGTACCAAATTGCTGTTTGTAACAATGTGTTTCAGTCACTTTTGCAATGTTCAGAATGCATAATTTGAATAAAAATCAATAAAACATGACTTTGCATGCAATATTCAACTTTGTAAACATGAAACATAATGTCAAATTTGTGATTTTTGACAAATTCACTTGAGTTATTAGTTTGTAAACTAGTAAAAGATGTTCAATATTGCATGAAAGTAAGTTTTAAGTGTGTTTTGTACCAAATTGCTGTTTGTAACAATGTGTTTCAGTCACTTTTGCAATGTTCAGAATGCATAATTTGAATGAAAATCAACAAAACATGACTTTGCATACAATATTCAACTTTGTAAACATGAAACATAATGTCAAATTTGTGTTTTTTTGACCAATTCATTTGAATTATTAGTTTGTAAACTAGTAAAAGATGTTCAATATTGCATGAAAGTAAGTTTTAAGTGTGTTTTGTACCAAATTGCTGTTTGTAACATTTGTTTCAGTCACTTTTGCAATGTTCAGAATGCATAATTTGAATGCAAATCAATAAAACATGACTTTGCATGCAATATTCAACTTTGTAAACATGAAACATAATGTCAAATTTGTGATTTTTGACAAATTCACTTGAGTTATTAGTTTGTAAACTAGTAAAAGATGTTCAATATTGCATGAAAGTAAGCTTTCAGTGTGTTTTGTACCAAATTGCTGTTTGTAACAATGTATTTCAGTCACTTTTGCAATGTTCAGAATGCATAATTTGAATGCAAATCAATAAAACATGACTTTGCATGCAATATTCAACTTTGTAAACATGAAACATAATGTAAAATCTGTTATTTTTGACAAATTCACTTGAGTTATTAGTTTGTAAACTAGTAAAAGATGTTCAATATTGCATGAAAGTAAGTTTTAAGTGTGTTTTGTACCAAATTGCTGTTTGTAACAATGTGTTTCAGTCACTTTTGCAATGTTCAGAATGCATAATTTGAATGAAAATCAATAAAACATGACTTTGCATACAATATTTAACTTTGCAAACATGAAACATAATGTAAAATCTGTGATTTTTGACAAATTCACTTGAGTTATTAGTTTGTAAACTAGTAAAAGATGTTCAATATTGCATGAAAGTAAGTTTTCAGTGTGTTTTGTACCAAATTGCATTTTGTAACAATGTCTTTCAGTCAGTTTTGCAATGTTCAGAATGCATAATTTGAATGAAAATCAGTAAAACATGACTTTGCATACAATATTCAACTTTGTAAACATGAAACATAATGTCAAATTTGTGTTTTTTTGACAAATTCATTTGAATTATTAGTTTGTAAACTAGTGAAAAATGTTCAATATTGCATGAACGTGAGTTTTAAGTGTGTTTTGTACCGAATTGCTGTTTGTAACATTTGTTTCAGTCAGTTTTGCAATGTTCAGAATGCATAATTTGAATGAAAATCAACAAAACATGACTTTGCATACAATATTCAACTTTGTAAACATGAAACATAATGTCAAATTTGTGATTTTTGACAAATTCACTTGAGTTATTAGTTTGTAAACTAGTAAAAGATGTTCAATATTGCATGAAAGTAAGCTTTCAGTGTGTTTTGTACCAAATTGCTGTTTGTAACAATGTATTTCAGTCACTTTTGCAATGTTCAGAATGCATAATTTGAATGCAAATCAATAAAACATGACTTTGCATGCAATATTCAACTTTGTAAACATGAAACATAATGTAAAATCTGTGATTTTTGACAAATTCACTTGAGTTATTAGTTTGTAAACTAGTAAAAGATGTTCAATATTGCATGAAAGTAAGTTTTAAGTGTGTTTTGTACCAAATTGCTGTTTGTAACAATGTGTTTCAGTCACTTTTGCAATGTTCAGAATGCATAATTTGAATAAAAATCAATAAAACATGACTTTGCATGCAATATTCAACTTTGTAAACATGAAACATAATGTCAAATTTGTGATTTTTGACAAATTCACTTGAGTTATTAGTTTGTAAACTAGTAAAAGATGTTCAATATTGCATGAAAGTAAGTTTTAAGTGTGTTTTGTACCAAATTGCTGTTTGTAATAATGTGTTTCAGTCACTTTTGCAATGTTCAGAATGCATAATTTGAATGAAAATCAACAAAACATGACTTTGCATACAATATTCAACTTTGTAAACATGAAACATAATGTCAAATTTGTGTTTTTTTGACCAATTCATTTGAATTATTAG
This sequence comes from Bugulina stolonifera, assembly GCA_935421135.1. Classification (NCBI taxonomy): domain Eukaryota; kingdom Metazoa; phylum Bryozoa; class Gymnolaemata; order Cheilostomatida; family Bugulidae; genus Bugulina; species Bugulina stolonifera. The sequence goes on along the minus strand of OW285197.1, from coordinate 619,066 downwards.
TTTGTAAACTAGTAAAAGATGTTCAATATTGCATGAAAGTAAGTTTTAAGTGTGTTTTGTACCAAATTGCTGTTTGTAACAATGTGTTTCAGTCACTTTTGCAATGTTCAGAATGCATAATTTGAATGAAAATCAACAAAACATGACTTTGCATACAATATTCAACTTTGTAAACATGAAACATAATGTCAAATTTGTGTTTTTTTGACCAATTCATTTGAATTATTAGTTTGTAAACTAGTGAAAAATGTTCAATATTGCATGAAAGTGAGTTTTAAGTGTGTTTTGTACCGAATTGCTGTTTGTAACATTTGTTTCAATCACTTTTGCAATGTTCAGAATGCATAATTTGAATGCAAATCAATAAAACATGACTTTGCATGCAATATTCAACTTTGTAAACATGAAACATAATGTCAAATTTGTGATTTTTGACAAATTCACTTGAGTTATTAGTTTGTAAACTAGTAAAAGATGTTCAATATTGCATGAAAGTAAGCTTTCAGTGTGTTTTGTACCAAATTGCTGTTTGTAACAATGTATTTCAGTCACTTTTGCAATGTTCAGAATGCATAATTTGAATGCAAATCAATAAAACATGACTTTGCATGCAATATTCAACTTTGTAAACATGAAACATAATGTAAAATCTGTGATTTTTGACAAATTCACTTGAGTTATTAGTTTGTAAACTAGTAAAAGATGTTCAATATTGCATGAAAGTAAGTTTTAAGTGTGTTTTGTACCAAATTGCTGTTTGTAACAATGTGTTTCAGTCACTTTTGCAATGTTCAGAATGCATAATTTGAATGAAAATCAATAAAACATGACTTTGCATACAATATTTAACTTTGCAAACATGAAACATAATGTAAAATCTGTGATTTTTGACAAATTCACTTGAGTTATTAGTTTGTAAACTAGTAAAAGATGTTCAATATTGCATGAAAGTAAGTTTTAAGTGTGTTTTGTACCAAATTGCTGTTTGTAACAATGTGTTTCAGTCACTTTTGCAATGTTCAGAATGCATAATTTGAATGAAAATCAATAAAACATGACTTTGCATACAATATTTAACTTTGCAAACATGAAACATAATGTCAAATTGGTGATTTTTGACAAATTCACTTGAGTTATTAGTTTGTAAACCAGTAAAAGATGTTCAATATTGCACGAAAGTAAGTTTTCAGTGTGTTTTGTACCAAATTTCTTTTTTTAACAATGTCTTTCAGTCACTTTTGCAATGTTCAGAATGCATAATTTGAATGAAAATCAATAAAACATGACTTTGCATGCAATATTCAACTTTGTAAACATGAAACATAATGTCAAGTTTGTGATTTTTGACAAATTCACTTGAATTATTAGTTTGTAAACTAGTGAAAGATGTTCAATATTGCATGAAAGTAAGTTTTAAGTGTGTTTTGTACCAAATTGCTGTTTGTAAAAATGTGTTTCAGTCACTTTTGCAATGTTCAGAATGCATAATATGAATGAAAATCAATAAAACATGACTTTGCATGCAATACTTAACTTTGCAAACATGAAACATAATGTCAAATTTGTGATTTTTGACAAATTCACTTGAGTTATTAGTTTGTAAACTAGAAAAAGATGTTCAATATTGCACGAAAGTAAGTTTTCAGTGTGTTTTGTACCAAATTGCATTTTGTAACAATGTCTTTCAGTCAGTTTTGCAATGTTCAGAATGCATAATTTGAATGAAAATCAGTAAAACATGACTTTGCATACAATATTCAACTTTGTAAACATGAAACATAATGTCAAATTTGTGTTTTTTTGACAAATTCATTTTAATTATTAGTTTGTAAACTAGTGAAAAATGTTCAATATTGCATGAAAGTGAGTTTTAAGTGTGTTTTGTACCGAATTGCTGTTTGTAACATTTGTTTCAGTCAGTTTTGCAATGTTCAGAATGCATAATTTGAATGAAAATCAACAAAACATGACTTTGCATACAATATTCAACTTTGTAAACATGAAACATAATGTCAAATTTGTGATTTTTGACAAATTCACTTGAGTTATTAGTTTGTAAACTAGTAAAAGATGTTCAATATTGCATGAAAGTAAGCTTTCAGTGTGTTTTGTACCAAATTGCTGTTTGTAACAATGTATTTCAGTCACTTTTGCAATGTTCAGAATGCATAATTTGAATGCAAATCAATAAAACATGACTTTGCATGCAATATTCAACTTTGTAAACATGAAACATAATGTAAAATCTGTGATTTTTGACAAATTCACTTGAGTTATTAGTTTGTAAACTAGTAAAAGATGTTCAATATTGCATGAAAGTAAGTTTTAAGTGTGTTTTGTACCAAATTGCTGTTTGTAACAATGTGTTTCAGTCACTTTTGCAATGTTCAGAATGCATAATTTGAATAAAAATCAATAAAACATGACTTTGCATGCAATATTCAACTTTGTAAACATGAAACATAATGTCAAATTTGTGATTTTTGACAAATTCACTTGAGTTATTAGTTTGTAAACTAGTAAAAGATGTTCAATATTGCATGAAAGTAAGTTTTAAGTGTGTTTTGTACCAAATTGCTGTTTGTAACAATGTGTTTCAGTCACTTTTGCAATGTTCAGAATGCATAATTTGAATGAAAATCAACAAAACATGACTTTGCATACAATATTCAACTTTGTAAACAGGAAACATAATGTCAAATTTGTGTTTTTTTGACCAATTCATTTGAATTATTAGTTTGTAAACTAGTAAAAGATGTTCAATATTGCATGAAAGTAAGTTTTAAGTGTGTTTTGTACCAAATTGCTGTTTGTAACAATGTGTTTCAGTCACTTTTGCAATGTTCAGAATGCATAATTTGAATAAAAATCAATAAAACATGACTTTGCATGCAATATTCAACTTTGTAAACATGAAACCTAATGTCAAATTTGTGATTTTTGACAAATTCACTTGAGTTATTACTTTGTAAACTAGTAAAAGATGTTCAATATTGCATGAAAGTAAGTTTTAAGTGTGTTTTGTACCAAATTGCTGTTTGTAACAATGTGTTTCAGTCACTTTTGCAATGTTCAGAATGCATAATTTGAATGAAAATCAACAAAACATGACTTTGCATACAATATTCAACTTTGTAAACATGAAACATAATGTCAAATTTGTGTTTTTTTGACCAATTCATTTGAATTATTAGTTTGTAAACTAGTGAAAAATGTTCAATATTGCATGAAAGTGAGTTTTAAGTGTGTTTTGTACCGAATTGCTGTTTGTAACATTTGTTTCAGTCACTTTTGCAATGTTCAGAATGCATAATTTGAATGCAAATCAATAAAACATGACTTTGCATGCAATATTCAACTTTGTAAACATGAAACATAATGTCAAATTTGTGATTTTTGACAAATTCACTTGAGTTACTAGTTTGTAAACTAGTAAAAGATGTTCAATATTGCATGAAAGTAAGCTTTCAGTGTGTTTTGTACCAAATTGCTGTTTGTAACAATGTATTTCAGTCACTTTTGCAATGTTCAGAATGCATAATTTGAATGCAAACCAATAAAACATGACTTTGCATGCAATATTCAACTTTGTAAACATGAAACATAATGTAAAATCTGTGATTTTTGACAAATTCACTTGAGTTATTAGTTTGTAAACTAGTAAAAGATGTTCAATATTGCATGAAAGTAAGTTTTAAGTGTGTTTTGTACCAAATTGTTGTTTGTAACAATGTGTTTCAGTCACTTTTGCAATGTTCAGAATGCATAATTTGAATGAAAATCAATAAAACATGACTTTGCATGCAATACTTAACTTTGCAAACATGAAACATAATGTCAAATTTGTGATTTTTGACAAATTCACTTGAGTTATTAGTTTGTAAACTAGTAAAAGATGTTCAATATTGCACGAAAGTAAGTTTTCAGTGTGTTTTGTACCAAATTGCATTTTGTAACAATGTCTTTCAGTCAGTTTTGCAATGTTCAGAATGCATAATTTGAATGAAAATCAGTAAAACATGACTTTGCATACAATATTCAACTTTGTAAACATGAAACATAATGTCAAATTTGTGTTTTTTTGACAAATTCATTTGAATTATTAGTTTGTAAACTAGTGAAAAATGTTCAATATTGCATGAAAGTGAGTTTTAAGTGTGTTTTGTACCGAATTGCTGTTTGTAACATTTGTTTCAGTCAGTTTTGCAATGTTCAGAATGCATAATTTGAATGAAAATCAACAAAACATGACTTTGCATACAATATTCAACTTTGTAAACATGAAACATAATGTAAAATCTGTGATTTTTGACAAATTCACTTGAGTTATTAGTTTGTAAACTAGTAAAAGATGTTCAATATTGCATGAAAGTAAGTTTTAAGTGTGTTTTGTACCAAATTGCTGTTTGTAACAATGTGTTTCATTCACTTTTGCAATGTTCAGAATGCATAATTTGAATGAAAATCAATAAAACATGACTTTGCATACAATATTTAACTTTGCAAACATGAAACATAATGTCAAATTGGTGATTTTTGACAAATTCACTTGAGTTATTAGTTTGTAAACCAGTAAAAGATGTTCAATATTGCACGAAAGTAAGTTTTCAGTGTGTTTTGTACCAAATTTCTTTTTTTAACAATGTCTTTCAGTCACTTTTGCAATGTTCAGAATGCATAATTTGAATGAAAATCAATAAAACATGACTTTGCATGCAATATTCAACTTTGTAAACATGAAACATAATGTCAAGTTTGTGATTTTTGACAAATTCACTTGAATTATTAGTTTGTAAACTAGTGAAAGATGTTCAATATTGCATGAAAGTAAGTTTTAAGTGTGTTTTGTACCAAATTGCTGTTTGTAAAAATGTGTTTCAGTCACTTTTGCAATGTTCAGAATGCATAATTTGAATGAAAATCAATAAAACATGACTTTGCATGCAATACTTAACTTTGCAAACATGAAACATAATGTCAAATTTGTGATTTTTGACAAATTCACTTGAGTTATTAGTTTGTAAACTAGAAAAAGATGTTCAATATTGCACGAAAGTAAGTTTTCAGTGTGTTTTGTACCAAATTGCATTTTGTAACAATGTCTTTCAGTCAGTTTTGCAATGTTCAGAATGCATAATTTGAATGAAAATCAGTAAAACATGACTTTGCATACAATATTCAACTTTGTAAACATGAAACATAATGTCAAATTTGTGTTTTTTTGACAAATTCATTTGAATTATTAGTTTGTAAACTAGTGAAAAATGTTCAATATTGCATGAAAGTGAGTTTTAAGTGTGTTTTGTACCGAATTGCTGTTTGTAACATTTGTTTCAGTCAGTTTTGCAATGTTCAGAATGCATAATTTGAATGAAAATCAACAAAACATGACTTTGCATACAATATTCAACTTTGTAAACATGAAACATAATGTCAAATTTGTGATTTTTGACAAATTCACTTGAGTTATTAGTTTGTAAACTAGTAAAAGATGTTCAATATTGCATGAAAGTAAGCTTTCAGTGTGTTTTGTACCAAATTGCTGTTTGTAACAATGTATTTCAGTCACTTTTGCAATGTTCAGAATGCATAATTTGAATGCAAATCAATAAAACATGACTTTGCATGCAATATTCAACTTTGTAAACATGAAACATAATGTAAAATCTGTGATTTTTGACAAATTCACTTGAGTTATTAGTTTGTAAACTAGTAAAAGATGTTCAATATTGCATGAAAGTAAGTTTTAAGTGTGTTTTGTACCAAATTGCTGTTTGTAACAATGTGTTTCAGTCACTTTTGCAATGTTCAGAATGCATAATTTGAATAAAAATCAATAAAACATGACTTTGCATGCAATATTCAAATTTTGTAAACATGAAACATAATGTCAAATTTGTGATTTTTGACAAATTCACTTGAGTTATTAGTTTGTAAACTAGTAAAAGATGTTCAATATTGCATGAAAGTAAGTTTTAAGTGTGTTTTGTACCAAATTGCTGTTTGTAACAATGTGTTTCAGTCACTTTTGCAATGTTCAGAATGCATAATTTGAATGAAAATCAACAAAACATGACTTTGCATACAATATTCAACTTTGTAAACATGAAACATAATGTCAAATTTGTGTTTTTTTGACCAATTCATTTGAATTATTAGTTTGTAAACTAGTAAAAGATGTTCAATATTGCATGAAAGTAAGTTTTAAGTGTGTTTTGTACCAAATTGCTGTTTGTAACAATGTGTTTCAGTCACTTTTGCAATGTTCAGAATGCATAATTTGAATAAAAATCAATAAAACATGACTTTGCATGCAATATTCAACTTTGTAAACATGAAACATAATGTCAAATTTGTGATTTTTGACAAATTCACTTGAGTTATTAGTTTGTAAACTAGTAAAAGATGTTCAATATTGCATGAAAGTAAGTTTTAAGTGTGTTTTGTACCAAATTGCTGTCTGGAACAATGTGTTTCAGTCACTTTTGCAATGTTCAGAATGCATAATTTGAATGAAAATCGACAAAACATCATTTTGCATACAATATTCAACTTTACAAACGTGAAACATAATGTCAAATTTGTGTTTTTTGACCAATTCATTTGAATTATTAGTTTGTAAACTAGTGAAAAATGTTCAATATTGCATGAAAGTGAGTTTTAAGTGTGTTTTGTACCGAATTGCTGTTTGTAACATTTGTTTCAGTCACTTTTGCAATGTTCAGAATGCATAATTTGAATGAAAATCAACAAAACATGACTTTGCATACAATATTCAACTTTACAAACATGAAACATAATGTCAAATTTGTGATTTTTGACAAATTCACTTGAGTTATTAGTTTGTAAACTAGTAAAAGATGTTCAATATTGCATGAAAGTAAGCTTTCAGTGTGTTTTGTACCAAATTGCTGTTTGTAACAATGTATTTCAGTCACTTTTGCAATGTTCAGAATGCATAATTTGAATGCAAATCAATAAAACATGACTTTGCATGCAATATTCAACTTTGTAAACATGAAACATAATGTAAAATCTGTGATTTTTGACAAATTCACTTGAGTTATTAGTTTGTAAACTAGTAAAAGATGTTCAATATTGCATGAAAGTAAGTTTTAAGTGTGTTTTGTACCAAATTGCATTTTGTAACAATGTCTTTCAGTCACTTTTGCAATGTTCAGAATGCATAATTTGAATAAAAATCAATAAAACATGACTTTGCATGCAATATTCAACTTTGTAAACATGAAACATAATGTCAAATTTGTGATTTTTGACAAATTCACTTGAGTTATTAGTTTGTAAACTAGTAAAAGATGTTCAATATTGCATGAAAGTAAGTTTTAAGTGTGTTTTGTACCAAATTGCTGTTTGTAACAATGTGTTTCAGTCACTTTTGCAATGTTCAGAATGCATAATTTGAATGAAAATCAACAAAACATGACTTTGCATACAATATTCAACTTTGTAAACATGAAACATAATGTCAAATTTGTGTTTTTTTGACCAATTCATTTGAATTATTAGTTTGTAAACTAGTAAAAGATGTTCAATATTGCATGAAAGTAAGTTTTAAGTGTGTTTTGTACCAAATTGCTGTTTGTAACAATGTGTTTCAGTCACTTTTGCAATGTTCAGAATGCATAATTTGAATAAAAATCAATAAAACATGACTTTGCATGCAATATTCAACTTTGTAAACATGAAACATAATGTAAAATCTGTGATTTTTGACAAATTCACTTGAGTTATTAGTTTGTAAACTAGTAAAAGATGTTCAATATTGCATGAAAGTAAGTTTTAAGTGTGTTTTGTACCAAATTGCTGTTTGTAACAATGTGTTTCAGCCACTTTTGCAATGTTCAGAATGCATAATTTGAATGAAAATCAACAAAACATGACTTTGCATACAATATTCAACTTTGTAAACATGAAACATAATGTCAAATTTGTGTTTTTTTGACCAATTCATTTGAATTATTAGTTTGTAAACTAGTAAAAGATGTTCAATATTGCATGAAAGTAAGTTTTAAGTGTGTTTTGTACCAAATTGCTGTTTGTAACAATGTGTTTCAGTCACTTTTGCAATGTTCAGAATGCATAATTTGAATAAAAATCAATAAAACATGACTTTGCATGCAATATTCAACTTTGTAAACATGAAACATAATGTCAAATTTGTGATTTTTGACAAATTCACTTGAGTTATTAGTTTGTAAACTAGTAAAAGATGTTCAATATTGCATGAAAGTAAGTTTTAAGTGTGTTTTGTACCAAATTGCTGTTTGTAACAATGTGTTTCAGTCACTTTTGCAATGTTCAGAATGCATAATTTGAATGAAAATCAACAAAACATGACTTTGCATACAATATTCAACTTTGTAAACATGAAACATAATGTCAAATTTGTGTTTTTTTGACCAATTCATTTGAATTATTAGTTTGTAAACTAGTGAAAAATGTTCAATATTGCATGAAAGTGAGTTTTAAGTGTGTTTTGTACCGAATTGCTGTTTGTAACATTTGTTTCAGTCACTTTTGCAATGTTCAGAATGCATAATTTGAATGCAAATCAATAAAACATGACTTTGCATGCAATATTCAACTTTGTAAACATGAAACATAATGTCAAATTTGTGATTTTTGACAAATTCACTTGAGTTATTAGTTTGTAAACTAGTAAAAGATGTTCAATATTGCATGAAAGTAAGTTTTAAGTGTGTTTTGTACCAAATTGCTGTTTGTAACAATGTGTTTCAGTCACTTTTGCAATGTTCAGAATGCATAATTTGAATAAAAATCAATAAAACATGACTTTGCATGCAATATTCAACTTTGTAAACATGAAACATAATGTCAAATTTGTGATTTTTGACAAATTCACTTGAGTTATTAGTTTGTAAACTAGTAAAAGATGTTCAATATTGCATGAAAGTAAGTTTTAAGTGTGTTTTGTACCAAATTGCTGTTTGTAATAATGTGTTTCAGTCACTTTTGCAATGTTCAGAATGCATAATTTGAATGAAAATCAACAAAACATGACTTTGCATACAATATTCAACTTTGTAAACATGAAACATAATGTCAAATTTGTGTTTTTTTGACCAATTCATTTGAATTATTAGTTTGTAAACTAGTAAAAGATGTTCAATATTGCATGAAAGTAAGTTTTAAGTGTGTTTTGTACCAAATTGCTGTTTGTAACAATGTGTTTCAGTCACTTTTGCAATGTTCAGAATGCATAATTTGAATGAAAATCAACAAAACATGACTTTGCATACAATATTCAACTTTGTAAACATGAAACATAATGTCAAATTTGTGTTTTTTTGACCAATTCATTTGAATTATTAGTTTGTAAACTAGTGAAAAATGTTCAATATTGCATGAAAGTGAGTTTTAAGTGTGTTTTGTACCGAATTGCTGTTTGTAACATTTGTTTCAATCACTTTTGCAATGTTCAGAATGCATAATTTGAATGCAAATCAATAAAACATGACTTTGCATGCAATATTCAACTTTGTAAACATGAAACATAATGTCAAATTTGTGATTTTTGACAAATTCACTTGAGTTATTAGTTTGTAAACTAGTAAAAGATGTTCAATATTGCATGAAAGTAAGCTTTCAGTGTGTTTTGTACCAAATTGCTGTTTGTAACAATGTATTTCAGTCACTTTTGCAATGTTCAGAATGCATAATTTGAATGCAAATCAATAAAACATGACTTTGCATGCAATATTCAACTTTGTAAACATGAAACATAATGTAAAATCTGTGATTTTTGACAAATTCACTTGAGTTATTAGTTTGTAAACTAGTAAAAGATGTTCAATATTGCATGAAAGTAAGTTTTAAGTGTGTTTTGTACCAAATTGCTGTTTGTAACAATGTGTTTCAGTCACTTTTGCAATGTTCAGAATGCATAATTTGAATGAAAATCAATAAAACATGACTTTGCATACAATATTTAACTTTGCAAACATGAAACATAATGTAAAATCTGTGATTTTTGACAAATTCACTTGAGTTATTAGTTTGTAAACTAGTAAAAGATGTTCAATATTGCATGAAAGTAAGTTTTAAGTGTGTTTTGTACCAAATTGCTGTTTGTAACAATGTGTTTCAGTCACTTTTGCAATGTTCAGAATGCATAATTTGAATGAAAATCAATAAAACATGACTTTGCATACAATATTTAACTTTGCAAACATGAAACATAATGTCAAATTGGTGATTTTTGACAAATTCACTTGAGTTATTAGTTTGTAAACCAGTAAAAGATGTTCAATATTGCACGAAAGTAAGTTTTCAGTGTGTTTTGTACCAAATTTCTTTTTTTAACAATGTCTTTCAGTCACTTTTGCAATGTTCAGAATGCATAATTTGAATGAAAATCAATAAAACATGACTTTGCATGCAATATTCAACTTTGTAAACATGAAACATAATGTCAAGTTTGTGATTTTTGACAAATTCACTTGAATTATTAGTTTGTAAACTAGTGAAAGATGTTCAATATTGCATGAAAGTAAGTTTTAAGTGTGTTTTGTACCAAATTGCTGTTTGTAAAAATGTGTTTCAGTCACTTTTGCAATGTTCAGAATGCATAATATGAATGAAAATCAATAAAACATGACTTTGCATGCAATACTTAACTTTGCAAACATGAAACATAATGTCAAATTTGTGATTTTTGACAAATTCACTTGAGTTATTAGTTTGTAAACTAGAAAAAGATGTTCAATATTGCACGAAAGTAAGTTTTCAGTGTGTTTTGTACCAAATTGCATTTTGTAACAATGTCTTTCAGTCAGTTTTGCAATGTTCAGAATGCATAATTTGAATGAAAATCAGTAAAACATGACTTTGCATACAATATTCAACTTTGTAAACATGAAACATAATGTCAAATTTGTGTTTTTTTGACAAATTCATTTTAATTATTAGTTTGTAAACTAGTGAAAAATGTTCAATATTGCATGAAAGTGAGTTTTAAGTGTGTTTTGTACCGAATTGCTGTTTGTAACATTTGTTTCAGTCAGTTTTGCAATGTTCAGAATGCATAATTTGAATGAAAATCAACAAAACATGACTTTGCATACAATATTCAACTTTGTAAACATGAAACATAATGTCAAATTTGTGATTTTTGACAAATTCACTTGAGTTATTAGTTTGTAAACTAGTAAAAGATGTTCAATATTGCATGAAAGTAAGCTTTCAGTGTGTTTTGTACCAAATTGCTGTTTGTAACAATGTATTTCAGTCACTTTTGCAATGTTCAGAATGCATAATTTGAATGCAAATCAATAAAACATGACTTTGCATGCAATATTCAACTTTGTAAACATGAAACATAATGTAAAATCTGTGATTTTTGACAAATTCACTTGAGTTATTAGTTTGTAAACTAGTAAAAGATGTTCAATATTGCATGAAAGTAAGTTTTAAGTGTGTTTTGTACCAAATTGCTGTTTGTAACAATGTGTTTCAGTCACTTTTGCAATGTTCAGAATGCATAATTTGAATAAAAATCAATAAAACATGACTTTGCATGCAATATTCAACTTTGTAAACATGAAACATAATGTCAAATTTGTGATTTTTGACAAATTCACTTGAGTTATTAGTTTGTAAACTAGTAAAAGATGTTCAATATTGCATGAAAGTAAGTTTTAAGTGTGTTTTGTACCAAATTGCTGTTTGTAACAATGTGTTTCAGTCACTTTTGCAATGTTCAGAATGCATAATTTGAATGAAAATCAACAAAACATGACTTTGCATACAATATTCAACTTTGTAAACAGGAAACATAATGTCAAATTTGTGTTTTTTTGACCAATTCATTTGAATTATTAGTTTGTAAACTAGTAAAAGATGTTCAATATTGCATGAAAGTAAGTTTTAAGTGTGTTTTGTACCAAATTGCTGTTTGTAACAATGTGTTTCAGTCACTTTTGCAATGTTCAGAATGCATAATTTGAATAAAAATCAATAAAACATGACTTTGCATGCAATATTCAACTTTGTAAACATGAAACCTAATGTCAAATTTGTGATTTTTGACAAATTCACTTGAGTTATTACTTTGTAAACTAGTAAAAGATGTTCAATATTGCATGAAAGTAAGTTTTAAGTGTGTTTTGTACCAAATTGCTGTTTGTAACAATGTGTTTCAGTCACTTTTGCAATGTTCAGAATGCATAATTTGAATGAAAATCAACAAAACATGACTTTGCATACAATATTCAACTTTGTAAACATGAAACATAATGTCAAATTTGTGTTTTTTTGACCAATTCATTTGAATTATTAGTTTGTAAACTAGTGAAAAATGTTCAATATTGCATGAAAGTGAGTTTTAAGTGTGTTTTGTACCGAATTGCTGTTTGTAACATTTGTTTCAGTCACTTTTGCAATGTTCAGAATGCATAATTTGAATGCAAATCAATAAAACATGACTTTGCATGCAATATTCAACTTTGTAAACATGAAACATAATGTCAAATTTGTGATTTTTGACAAATTCACTTGAGTTACTAGTTTGTAAACTAGTAAAAGATGTTCAATATTGCATGAAAGTAAGCTTTCAGTGTGTTTTGTACCAAATTGCTGTTTGTAACAATGTATTTCAGTCACTTTTGCAATGTTCAGAATGCATAATTTGAATGCAAACCAATAAAACATGACTTTGCATGCAATATTCAACTTTGTAAACATGAAACATAATGTAAAATCTGTGATTTTTGACAAATTCACTTGAGTTATTAGTTTGTAAACTAGTAAAAGATGTTCAATATTGCATGAAAGTAAGTTTTAAGTGTGTTTTGTACCAAATTGTTGTTTGTAACAATGTGTTTCAGTCACTTTTGCAATGTTCAGAATGCATAATTTGAATGAAAATCAATAAAACATGACTTTGCATGCAATACTTAACTTTGCAAACATGAAACATAATGTCAAATTTGTGATTTTTGACAAATTCACTTGAGTTATTAGTTTGTAAACTAGTAAAAGATGTTCAATATTGCACGAAAGTAAGTTTTCAGTGTGTTTTGTACCAAATTGCATTTTGTAACAATGTCTTTCAGTCAGTTTTGCAATGTTCAGAATGCATAATTTGAATGAAAATCAGTAAAACATGACTTTGCATACAATATTCAACTTTGTAAACATGAAACATAATGTCAAATTTGTGTTTTTTTGACAAATTCATTTGAATTATTAGTTTGTAAACTAGTGAAAAATGTTCAATATTGCATGAAAGTGAGTTTTAAGTGTGTTTTGTACCGAATTGCTGTTTGTAACATTTGTTTCAGTCAGTTTTGCAATGTTCAGAATGCATAATTTGAATGAAAATCAACAAAACATGACTTTGCATACAATATTCAACTTTGTAAACATGAAACATAATGTAAAATCTGTGATTTTTGACAAATTCACTTGAGTTATTAGTTTGTAAACTAGTAAAAGATGTTCAATATTGCATGAAAGTAAGTTTTAAGTGTGTTTTGTACCAAATTGCTGTTTGTAACAATGTGTTTCATTCACTTTTGCAATGTTCAGAATGCATAATTTGAATGAAAATCAATAAAACATGACTTTGCATACAATATTTAACTTTGCAAACATGAAACATAATGTCAAATTGGTGATTTTTGACAAATTCACTTGAGTTATTAGTTTGTAAACCAGTAAAAGATGTTCAATATTGCACGAAAGTAAGTTTTCAGTGTGTTTTGTACCAAATTTCTTTTTTTAACAATGTCTTTCAGTCACTTTTGCAATGTTCAGAATGCATAATTTGAATGAAAATCAATAAAACATGACTTTGCATGCAATATTCAACTTTGTAAACATGAAACATAATGTCAAGTTTGTGATTTTTGACAAATTCACTTGAATTATTAGTTTGTAAACTAGTGAAAGATGTTCAATATTGCATGAAAGTAAGTTTTAAGTGTGTTTTGTACCAAATTGCTGTTTGTAAAAATGTGTTTCAGTCACTTTTGCAATGTTCAGAATGCATAATTTGAATGAAAATCAATAAAACATGACTTTGCATGCAATACTTAACTTTGCAAACATGAAACATAATGTCAAATTTGTGATTTTTGACAAATTCACTTGAGTTATTAGTTTGTAAACTAGAAAAAGATGTTCAATATTGCACGAAAGTAAGTTTTCAGTGTGTTTTGTACCAAATTGCATTTTGTAACAATGTCTTTCAGTCAGTTTTGCAATGTTCAGAATGCATAATTTGAATGAAAATCAGTAAAACATGACTTTGCATACAATATTCAACTTTGTAAACATGAAACATAATGTCAAATTTGTGTTTTTTTGACAAATTCATTTGAATTATTAGTTTGTAAACTAGTGAAAAATGTTCAATATTGCATGAAAGTGAGTTTTAAGTGTGTTTTGTACCGAATTGCTGTTTGTAACATTTGTTTCAGTCAGTTTTGCAATGTTCAGAATGCATAATTTGAATGAAAATCAACAAAACATGACTTTGCATACAATATTCAACTTTGTAAACATGAAACATAATGTCAAATTTGTGATTTTTGACAAATTCACTTGAGTTATTAGTTTGTAAACTAGTAAAAGATGTTCAATATTGCATGAAAGTAAGCTTTCAGTGTGTTTTGTACCAAATTGCTGTTTGTAACAATGTATTTCAGTCACTTTTGCAATGTTCAGAATGCATAATTTGAATGCAAATCAATAAAACATGACTTTGCATGCAATATTCAACTTTGTAAACATGAAACATAATGTAAAATCTGTGATTTTTGACAAATTCACTTGAGTTATTAGTTTGTAAACTAGTAAAAGATGTTCAATATTGCATGAAAGTAAGTTTTAAGTGTGTTTTGTACCAAATTGCTGTTTGTAACAATGTGTTTCAGTCACTTTTGCAATGTTCAGAATGCATAATTTGAATAAAAATCAATAAAACATGACTTTGCATGCAATATTCAAATTTTGTAAACATGAAACATAATGTCAAATTTGTGATTTTTGACAAATTCACTTGAGTTATTAGTTTGTAAACTAGTAAAAGATGTTCAATATTGCATGAAAGTAAGTTTTAAGTGTGTTTTGTACCAAATTGCTGTTTGTAACAATGTGTTTCAGTCACTTTTGCAATGTTCAGAATGCATAATTTGAATGAAAATCAACAAAACATGACTTTGCATACAATATTCAACTTTGTAAACATGAAACATAATGTCAAATTTGTGTTTTTTTGACCAATTCATTTGAATTATTAGTTTGTAAACTAGTAAAAGATGTTCAATATTGCATGAAAGTAAGTTTTAAGTGTGTTTTGTACCAAATTGCTGTTTGTAACAATGTGTTTCAGTCACTTTTGCAATGTTCAGAATGCATAATTTGAATAAAAATCAATAAAACATGACTTTGCATGCAATATTCAACTTTGTAAACATGAAACATAATGTCAAATTTGTGATTTTTGACAAATTCACTTGAGTTATTAGTTTGTAAACTAGTAAAAGATGTTCAATATTGCATGAAAGTAAGTTTTAAGTGTGTTTTGTACCAAATTGCTGTTTGTAACAATGTGTTTCAGTCACTTTTGCAATGTTCAGAATGCATAATTTGAATGAAATCAACAAAACATGACTTTGCATACAATATTCAACTTTGTAAACATGAAACATAATGTCAAATTTGTGTTTTTTGACCAATTCATTTGAATTATTAGTTTGTAAACTAGTGAAAAATGTTCAATATTGCATGAAAGTGAGTTTTAAGTGTGTTTTGTACCGAATTGCTGTTTGTAACATTTGTTTCAGTCACTTTTGCAATGTTCAGAATGCATAATTTGAATGAAAATCAACAAAACATGACTTTGCATACAATATTCAACTTTGTAAACATGAAACATAATGTCAAATTTGTGATTTTTGACAAATTCACTTGAGTTATTAGTTTGTAAACTAGTAAAAGATGTTCAATATTGCATGAAAGTAAGCTTTCAGTGTGTTTTGTACCAAATTGCTGTTTGTAACAATGTATTTCAGTCACTTTTGCAATGTTCAGAATGCATAATTTGAATGCAAATCAATAAAACATGACTTTGCATGCAATATTCAACTTTGTAAACATGAAACATAATGTAAAATCTGTGATTTTTGACAAATTCACTTGAGTTATTAGTTTGTAAACTAGTAAAAGATGTTCAATATTGCATGAAAGTAAGTTTTAAGTGTGTTTTGTACCAAATTGCATTTTGTAACAATGTCTTTCAGTCACTTTTGCAATGTTCAGAATGCATAATTTGAATAAAAATCAATAAAACATGACTTTGCATGCAATATTCAACTTTGTAAACATGAAACATAATGTCAAATTTGTGATTTTTGACAAATTCACTTGAGTTATTAGTTTGTAAACTAGTAAAAGATGTTCAATATTGCATGAAAGTAAGTTTTAAGTGTGTTTTGTACCAAATTGCTGTTTGTAACAATGTGTTTCAGTCACTTTTGCAATGTTCAGAATGCATAATTTGAATGAAAATCAACAAAACATGACTTTGCATACAATATTCAACTTTGTAAACATGAAACATAATGTCAAATTTGTGTTTTTTTGACCAATTCATTTGAATTATTAGTTTGTAAACTAGTAAAAGATGTTCAATATTGCATGAAAGTAAGTTTTAAGTGTGTTTTGTACCAAATTGCTGTTTGTAACAATGTGTTTCAGTCACTTTTGCAATGTTCAGAATGCATAATTTGAATAAAAATCAATAAAACATGACTTTGCATGCAATATTCAACTTTGTAAACATGAAACATAATGTAAAATCTGTGATTTTTGACAAATTCACTTGAGTTATTAGTTTGTAAACTAGTAAAAGATGTTCAATATTGCATGAAAGTAAGTTTTAAGTGTGTTTTGTACCAAATTGCTGTTTGTAACAATGTGTTTCAGCCACTTTTGCAATGTTCAGAATGCATAATTTGAATGAAAATCAACAAAACATGACTTTGCATACAATATTCAACTTTGTAAACATGAAACATAATGTCAAATTTGTGTTTTTTTGACCAATTCATTTGAATTATTAGTTTGTAAACTAGTAAAAGATGTTCAATATTGCATGAAAGTAAGTTTTAAGTGTGTTTTGTACCAAATTGCTGTTTGTAACAATGTGTTTCAGTCACTTTTGCAATGTTCAGAATGCATAATTTGAATAAAAATCAATAAAACATGACTTTGCATGCAATATTCAACTTTGTAAACATGAAACATAATGTCAAATTTGTGATTTTTGACAAATTCACTTGAGTTATTAGTTTGTAAACTAGTAAAAGATGTTCAATATTGCATGAAAGTAAGTTTTAAGTGTGTTTTGTACCAAATTGCTGTTTGTAACAATGTGTTTCAGTCACTTTTGCAATGTTCAGAATGCATAATTTGAATGAAAATCAACAAAACATGACTTTGCATACAATATTCAACTTTGTAAACATGAAACATAATGTCAAATTTGTGTTTTTTTGACCAATTCATTTGAATTATTAGTTTGTAAACTAGTGAAAAATGTTCAATATTGCATGAAAGTGAGTTTTAAGTGTGTTTTGTACCGAATTGCTGTTTGTAACATTTGTTTCAGTCACTTTTGCAATGTTCAGAATGCATAATTTGAATGCAAATCAATAAAACATGACTTTGCATGCAATATTCAACTTTGTAAACATGAAACATAATGTCAAATTTGTGATTTTTGACAAATTCACTTGAGTTATTAGTTTGTAAACTAGTAAAAGATGTTCAATATTGCATGAAAGTAAGCTTTCAGTGTGTTTTGTACCAAATTGCTGTTTGTAACAATGTATTTCAGTCACTTTTGCAATGTTCAGAATGCATAATTTGAATGCAAATCAATAAAACATGACTTTGCATGCAATATTCAACTTTGTAAACATGAAACATAATGTAAAATCTGTGATTTTTGACAAATTCACTTGAGTTATTAGTTTGTAAACTAGTAAAAGATGTTCAATATTGCATGAAAGTAAGCTTTCAGTGTGTTTTGTACCAAATTGCATTTTGTAACAATGTCTTTCAGTCACTTTTGCAATGTTCAGAATGCATAATTTGAATAAAAATCAATAAAACATGACTTTGCATGCAATATTCAACTTTGTAAACATGAAACATAATGTCAAATTTGTGATTTTTGACAAATTCACTTGAATTATTAGTTTGTAAACTAGTAAAAGATGTTCAATATTGCATGAAAGTAAGTTTTAAGTGTGTTTTGTACCAAATTGCTGTTTGTAACAATGTGTTTCAGTCACTTTTGCAATGTTCAGAATGCATAATTTGAATGAAAATCAATAAAACATGACTTTGCATGCAATATTCAACTTTGTTAACATGAAACATAATGTCAAATTTGTGATTTTTGACAAATTCACTTGAATTATTAGTTTGTAAACTAGTAAAAGATCTTCAATATTGCATGAAAGTAAGTTTTAAGTGTGTTTTGTACCAAATTGCTGTTTGTAACAATGTGTTTCAGTCACTTTTGCACTGTTCAGAATGCAAAATTTGAATGAAAACGAATAACACATGACTTTGCATGCAATATTTAACTTTGCAAACATGAAACATAATGTCAAATTTGTGATTTTTGACAAATTCACTTGAGTTATTAGTTTGTAAACTAGTAAAAGATGTTCAATATTGCATGAAAGTAAGTTTTCAGTGTGTTTTGTACCAAATTGCTGTTCGTAACAATGTGTTTCAGTCACTTTTGCAATGTTCAGAATGCATAATTTGAATGAAAATCAATAAAACATGACTTTGCATACAATATTTAACTTTGCAAACATGAAACATAATGTCAAATTGGTGATTTTTGACAAATTCACTTGAGTTATTAGTTTGTAAACTAGTAAAAGATGTTCAATATTGCACGAAAGTAAGTTTTCAGTGTGTTTTGTACCAAATTTCTTTTTTTAACAATGTCTTTCAGTCACTTTTGCAATGTTCAGAATGCATAATTTGAATGAAAATCAATAAAACATGACTTTGCATGCAATATTCAACTTTGTAAACATGAAACATAATGTCAAGTTTGTGATTTTTGACAAATTCACTTGAATTATTAGTTTGTAAACTAGTGAAAGATGTTCAATATTGCATGAGAGTAAGTTTTAAGTGTGTTTTGTACCAAATTGTTGTTTGTAACAATGTGTTTCAGTCACTTTTGCAATGTTCAGAATGCATAATTTGAATGAAAATCAATAAAACATGACTTTGCATGCAATACTTAACTTTGCAAACATGAAACATAATGTCAAATTTGTGATTTTTGACAAATTCACTTGAGTTATTAGTTTGTAAACTAGTAAAAGATGTTCAATATTGCACGAAAGTAAGTTTTCAGTGTGTTTTGTACCAAATTGCATTTTGTAACAATGTCTTTCAGTCAGTTTTGCAATGTTCAGAATGCATAATTTGAATGAAAATCAGTAAAACATGACTTTGCATACAATATTCAACTTTGTAAACATGAAACATAATGTCAAATTTGTGTTTTTTTGACAAATTCATTTGAATTATTAGTTTGTAAACTAGTGAAAAATGTTCAATATTGCATGAAAGTGAGTTTTAAGTGTGTTTTGTACCGAATTGCTGTTTGTAACATTTGTTTCAGTCAGTTTTGCAATGTTCAGAATGCATAATTTGAATGAAAATCAACAAAACATGACTTTGCATACAATATTCAACTTTGTAAACATGAAACATAATGTAAAATCTGTGATTTTTGACAAATTCACTTGAGTTATTAGTTTGTAAACTAGTAAAAGATGTTCAATATTGCATGAAAGTAAGTTTTAAGTGTGTTTTGTACCAAATTGCTGTTTGTAACAATGTGTTTCATTCACTTTTGCAATGTTCAGAATGCATAATTTGAATGAAAATCAATAAAACATGACTTTGCATACAATATTTAACTTTGCAAACATGAAACATAATGTCAAATTGGTGATTTTTGACAAATTCACTTGAGTTATTAGTTTGTAAACCAGTAAAAGATGTTCAATATTGCACGAAAGTAAGTTTTCAGTGTGTTTTGTACCAAATTTCTTTTTTTAACAATGTCTTTCAGTCACTTTTGCAATGTTCAGAATGCATAATTTGAATGAAAATCAATAAAACATGACTTTGCATGCAATATTCAACTTTGTAAACATGAAACATAATGTCAAGTTTGTGATTTTTGACAAATTCACTTGAATTATTAGTTTGTAAACTAGTGAAAGATGTTCAATATTGCATGAAAGTAAGTTTTAAGTGTGTTTTGTACCAAATTGCTGTTTGTAAAAATGTGTTTCAGTCACTTTTGCAATGTTCAGAATGCATAATTGGAATGAAAATCAATAAAACATGACTTTGCATGCAATACTTAACTTTGCAAACATGAAACATAATGTCAAATTTGTGATTTTTGACAAATTCACTTGAGTTATTAGTTTGTAAACTAGAAAAAGATGTTCAATATTGCACGAAAGTAAGTTTTCAGTGTGTTTTGTACCAAATTGCATTTTGTAACAATGTCTTTCAGTCAGTTTTGCAATGTTCAGAATGCATAATTTGAATGAAAATCAGTAAAACATGACTTTGCATACAATATTCAACTTTGTAAACATGAAACATAATGTCAAATTTGTGTTTTTTTGACAAATTCATTTGAATTATTAGTTTGTAAACTAGTGAAAAATGTTCAATATTGCATGAAAGTGAGTTTTAAGTGTGTTTTGTACCGAATTGCTGTTTGTAACATTTGTTTCAGTCAGTTTTGCAATGTTCAGAATGCATAATTTGAATGAAAATCAACAGAACATGACTTTGCATACAATATTCAACTTTGTAAACATGAAACATAATGTCAAATTTGTGATTTTTGACAAATTCACTTGAGTTATTAGTTTGTAAACTAGTAAAAGATGTTCAATATTGCATGAAAGTAAGCTTTCAGTGTGTTTTGTACCAAATTGCTGTTTGTAACAATGTATTTCAGTCACTTTTGCAATGTTCAGAATGCATAATTTGAATGCAAATCAATAAAACATGACTTTGCATGCAATATTCAACTTTGTAAACATGAAACATAATGTAAAATCTGTGATTTTTGACAAATTCACTTGAGTTATTAGTTTGTAAACTAGTAAAAGATGTTCAATATTGCATGAAAGTAAGTTTTAAGTGTGTTTTGTACCAAATTGCTGTTTGTAACAATGTGTTTCAGTCACTTTTGCAATGTTCAGAATGCATAATTTGAATAAAAATCAATAAAACATGACTTTGCATGCAATATTCAAATTTTGTAAACATGAAACATAATGTCAAATTTGTGATTTTTGACAAATTCACTTGAGTTATTAGTTTGTAAACTAGTAAAAGATGTTCAATATTGCATGAAAGTAAGTTTTAAGTGTGTTTTGTACCAAATTGCTGTTTGTAACAATGTGTTTCAGTCACTTTTGCAATGTTCAGAATGCATAATTTGAATGAAAATCAACAAAACATGACTTTGCATACAATATTCAACTTTGTAAACATGAAACATAATGTCAAATTTGTGTTTTTTTGACCAATTCATTTGAATTATTAGTTTGTAAACTAGTAAAAGATGTTCAATATTGCATGAAGGTAAGTTTTAAGTGTGTTTTGTACCAAATTGCTGTTTGTAACAATGTGTTTCAGTCACTTTTGCAATGTTCAGAATGCATAATTTGAATAAAAATCAATAAAACATGACTTTGCATGCAATATTCAACTTTGTAAACATGAAACATAATGTCAAATTTGTGATTTTTGACAAATTCACTTGAGTTATTAGTTTGTAAACTAGTAAAAGATGTTCAATATTGCATGAAAGTAAGTTTTAAGTGTGTTTTGTACCAAATTGCTGTTTGTAACAATGTGTTTCAGTCACTTTTGCAATGTTCAGAATGCATAATTTGAATGAAAATCAACAAAACATGACTTTGCATACAATATTCAACTTTGTAAACATGAAACATAATGTCAAATTTGTGTTTTTTGACCAATTCATTTGAATTATTAGTTTGTAAACTAGTGAAAAATGTTCAATATTGCATGAAAGTGAGTTTTAAGTGTGTTTTGTACCGAATTGCTGTTTGTAACATTTGTTTCAGTCACTTTTGCAATGTTCAGAATGCATAATTTGAATGCAAATCAATAAAACATGACTTTGCATGCAATATTCAACTTTGCAAACATGAAACATAATGTCAAATTGGTGATTTTTGACAAATTCACTTGAGTTATTAGTTTGTAAACCAGTAAAAGATGTTCAATATTGCACGAAAGTAAGTTTTCAGTGTGTTTTGTACCAAATTTCTTTTTTTAACAATGTCTTTCAGTCACTTTTGCAATGTTCAGAATGCATAATTTGAATGCAAATCAATAAAACATGACTTTGCATGCAATATTCAACTTTGTAAACATGAAACATAATGTAAAATCTGTGATTTTTGACAAATTCACTTGAGTTATTAGTTTGTAAACTAGTAAAAGATGTTCAATATTGCATGAAAGTAAGTTTTAAGTGTGTTTTGTACCAAATTGCTGTTTGTAACAATGTGTTTCAGTCACTTTTGCAATGTTCAGAATGCATAATTTGAATGAAAATCAATAAAACATGACTTTGCATACAATATTTAACTTTGCAAACATGAAACATAATGTCAAATTGGTGATTTTTGACAAATTCACTTGAGTTATTAGTTTGTAAACCAGTAAAAGATGTTCAATATTGCACGAAAGTAAGTTCAGAATGCATAATTTGAATGAAAATCAACAAAACATGACTTTGCATACAATATTCAACTTTGTAAACATGAAACATAATGTCAAATTTGTGTTTTTTTGACCAATTCATTTGAATTATTAGTTTGTAAACTAGTGAAAAATGTTCAATATTGCATGAAAGTGAGTTTTAAGTGTGTTTTGTACCGAATTGCTGTTTGTAACATTTGTTTCAGTCACTTTTGCAATGTTCAGAATGCATAATTTGAATGCAAATCAATAAAACATGACTTTGCATGCAATATTCAACTTTGTAAACATGAAACATAATGTCAAATTTGTGATTTTTGACAAATTCACTTGAGTTATTAGTTTGTAAACTAGTAAAAGATGTTCAATATTGCATGAAAGTAAGCTTTCAGTGTGTTTTGTACCAAATTGCTGTTTGTAACAATGTATTTCAGTCACTTTTGCAATGTTCAGAATGCATAATTTGAATGCAAATCAATAAAACATGACTTTGCATGCAATATTCAACTTTGTAAACATGAAACATAATGTAAAATCTGTGATTTTTGACAAATTCACTTGAGTTATTAGTTTGTAAACTAGTAAAAGATGTTCAATATTGCATGAAAGTAAGCTTTCAGTGTGTTTTGTACCAAATTGCATTTTGTAACAATGTCTTTCAGTCACTTTTGCAATGTTCAGAATGCATAATTTGAATAAAAATCAATAAAACATGACTTAGCATGCAATATTCAACTTTGTAAACATGAAACATAATGTCAAATTTGTGATTTTTGACAAATTCACTTGAATTATTAGTTTGTAAACTAGTAAAAGATGTTCAATATTGCATGAAAGTAAGTTTTAAGTGTGTTTTGTACCAAATTGCTGTTTGTAACAATGTGTTTCAGTCACTTTTGCAATGTTCAGAATGCATAATTTGAATGAAAATCAATAAAACATGACTTTGCATGCAATATTCAACTTTGTTAACATGAAACATAATGTCAAATTTGTGATTTTTGACAAATTCACTTGAATTATTAGTTTGTAAACTAGTAAAAGATCTTCAATATTGCATGAAAGTAAGTTTTAAGTGTGTTTTGTACCAAATTGCTGTTTGTAACAATGTGTTTCAGTCACTTTTGCACTGTTCAGAATGGAAAATTTGAATGAAAACGAATAACACATGACTTTGCATGCAATATTTAACTTTGCAAACATGAAACATAATGTCAAATTTGTGATTTTTGACAAATTCACTTGAGTTATTAGTTTGTAAACTAGTAAAAGATGTTCAATATTGCACGAAAGTAAGTTTTCAGTGTGTTTTGTACAAAATTGCATTTTGTAACAATGTCTTTCAGTCAGTTTTGCAATGTTCAGAATGCATAATTTGAATGAAAATCAGTAAAACATGACTTTGCATACAATATTCAACTTTGTAAACATGAAACATAATGTCAAATTTGTGTTTTTTTGACAAATTCATTTGAATTATTAGTTTGTAAACTAGTGAAAAATGTTCAATATTGCATGAAAGTGAGTTTTAAGTGTGTTTTGTACCGAATTGCTGTTTGTAACATTTGTTTCAGTCAGTTTTGCAATGTTCAGAATGCATAATTTGAATGAAAATCAACAAAACATGACTTTGCATACAATATTCAACTTTGTAAACATGAAACATAATGTAAAATCTGTGATTTTTGACAAATTCACTTGAGTTATTAGTTTGTAAACTAGTAAAAGATGTTCAATATTGCATGAAAGTAAGTTTTAAGTGTGTTTTGTACCAAATTGCTGTTTGTAACAATGTGTTTCATTCACTTTTGCAATGTTCAGAATGCATAATTTGAATGCAAATCAATAAAACATGACTTTGCATGCAATATTCAACTTTGTAAACATGAAACATAATGTAAAATCTGTGATTTTTGACAAATTCACTTGAGTTATTAGTTTGTAAACTAGTAAAAGATGTTCAATATTGCATGAAAGTAAGTTTTAAGTGTGTTTTGTACCAAATTGCATTTTGTAACAATGTCTTTCAGTCACTTTTGCAATGTTCAGAATGCATAATTTGAATAAAAATCAATAAAACATGACTTTGCATGCAATATTCAACTTTGTAAACATGAAACATAATGTCAAATTTGTGATTTTTGACAAATTCACTTGAGTTATTAGTTTGTAAACTAGTAAAAGATGTTCAATATTGCATGAAAGTAAGTTTTAAGTGTGTTTTGTACCAAATTGCTGTTTGTAACAATGTGTTTCAGTCACTTTTGCAATGTTCAGAATGCATAATTTGAATGAAAATCAACAAAACATGACTTTGCATACAATATTCAACTTTGTAAACATGAAACATAATGTCAAATTTGTGTTTTTTTGACCAATTCATTTGAATTATTAGTTTGTAAACTAGTAAAAGATGTTCAATATTGCATGAAAGTAAGTTTTAAGTGTGTTTTGTACCAAATTGCTGTTTGTAACAATGTGTTTCAGTCACTTTTGCAATGTTCAGAATGCATAATTTGAATAAAAATCAATAAAACATGACTTTGCATGCAATATTCAACTTTGTAAACATGAAACATAATGTAAAATCTGTGATTTTTGACAAATTCACTTGAGTTATTAGTTTGTAAACTAGTAAAAGATGTTCAATATTGCATGAAAGTAAGTTTTAAGTGTGTTTTGTACCAAATTGCTGTTTGTAACAATGTGTTTCAGCCACTTTTGCAATGTTCAGAATGCATAATTTGAATGAAAATCAACAAAACATGACTTTGCATACAATATTCAACTTTGTAAACATGAAACATAATGTCAAATTTGTGTTTTTTTGACCAATTCATTTGAATTATTAGTTTGTAAACTAGTAAAAGATGTTCAATATTGCATGAAAGTAAGTTTTAAGTGTGTTTTGTACCAAATTGCTGTTTGTAACAATGTGTTTCAGTCACTTTTGCAATGTTCAGAATGCATAATTTGAATAAAAATCAATAAAACATGACTTTGCATGCAATATTCAACTTTGTAAACATGAAACATAATGTCAAATTTGTGATTTTTGACAAATTCACTTGAGTTATTAGTTTGTAAACTAGTAAAAGATGTTCAATATTGCATGAAAGTAAGTTTTAAGTGTGTTTTGTACCAAATTGCTGTTTGTAACAATGTGTTTCAGTCACTTTTGCAATGTTCAGAATGCATAATTTGAATGAAAATCAACAAAACATGACTTTGCATACAATATTCAACTTTGTAAACATGAAACATAATGTCAAATTTGTGTTTTTTTGACCAATTCATTTGAATTATTAGTTTGTAAACTAGTGAAAAATGTTCAATATTGCATGAAAGTGAGTTTTAAGTGTGTTTTGTACCGAATTGCTGTTTGTAACATTTGTTTCAGTCACTTTTGCAATGTTCAGAATGCATAATTTGAATGCAAATCAATAAAACATGACTTTGCATGCAATATTCAACTTTGTAAACATGAAACATAATGTCAAATTTGTGATTTTTGACAAATTCACTTGAGTTATTAGTTTGTAAACTAGTAAAAGATGTTCAATATTGCATGAAAGTAAGCTTTCAGTGTGTTTTGTACCAAATTGCTGTTTGTAACAATGTATTTCAGTCACTTTTGCAATGTTCAGAATGCATAATTTGAATGCAAATCAATAAAACATGACTTTGCATGCAATATTCAACTTTGTAAACATGAAACATAATGTAAAATCTGTGATTTTTGACAAATTCACTTGAGTTATTAGTTTGTAAACTAGTAAAAGATGTTCAATATTGCATGAAAGTAAGCTTTCAGTGTGTTTTGTACCAAATTGCATTTTGTAACAATGTCTTTCAGTCACTTTTGCAATGTTCAGAATGCATAATTTGAATAAAAATCAATAAAACATGACTTTGCATGCAATATTCAACTTTGTAAACATGAAACATAATGTCAAATTTGTGATTTTTGACAAATTCACTTGAATTATTAGTTTGTAAACTAGTAAAAGATGTTCAATATTGCATGAAAGTAAGTTTTAAGTGTGTTTTGTACCAAATTGCTGTTTGTAACAATGTGTTTCAGTCACTTTTGCAATGTTCAGAATGCATAATTTGAATGAAAATCAATAAAACATGACTTTGCATGCAATATTCAACTTTGTTAACATGAAACATAATGTCAAATTTGTGATTTTTGACAAATTCACTTGAATTATTAGTTTGTAAACTAGTAAAAGATCTTCAATATTGCATGAAAGTAAGTTTTAAGTGTGTTTTGTACCAAATTGCTGTTTGTAACAATGTGTTTCAGTCACTTTTGCACTGTTCAGAATGCAAAATTTGAATGAAAACGAATAACACATGACTTTGCATGCAATATTTAACTTTGCAAACATGAAACATAATGTCAAATTTGTGATTTTTGACAAATTCACTTGAGTTATTAGTTTGTAAACTAGTAAAAGATGTTCAATATTGCATGAAAGTAAGTTTTCAGTGTGTTTTGTACCAAATTGCTGTTCGTAACAATGTGTTTCAGTCACTTTTGCAATGTTCAGAATGCATAATTTGAATGAAAATCAATAAAACATGACTTTGCATACAATATTTAACTTTGCAAACATGAAACATAATGTCAAATTGGTGATTTTTGACAAATTCACTTGAGTTATTAGTTTGTAAACTAGTAAAAGATGTTCAATATTGCACGAAAGTAAGTTTTCAGTGTGTTTTGTACCAAATTTCTTTTTTTAACAATGTCTTTCAGTCACTTTTGCAATGTTCAGAATGCATAATTTGAATGAAAATCAATAAAACATGACTTTGCATGCAATATTCAACTTTGTAAACATGAAACATAATGTCAAGTTTGTGATTTTTGACAAATTCACTTGAATTATTAGTTTGTAAACTAGTGAAAGATGTTCAATATTGCATGAGAGTAAGTTTTAAGTGTGTTTTGTACCAAATTGTTGTTTGTAACAATGTGTTTCAGTCACTTTTGCAATGTTCAGAATGCATAATTTGAATGAAAATCAATAAAACATGACTTTGCATGCAATACTTAACTTTGCAAACATGAAACATAATGTCAAATTTGTGATTTTTGACAAATTCACTTGAGTTATTAGTTTGTAAACTAGTAAAAGATGTTCAATATTGCACGAAAGTAAGTTTTCAGTGTGTTTTGTACCAAATTGCATTTTGTAACAATGTCTTTCAGTCAGTTTTGCAATGTTCAGAATGCATAATTTGAATGAAAATCAGTAAAACATGACTTTGCATACAATATTCAACTTTGTAAACATGAAACATAATGTCAAATTTGTGTTTTTTTGACAAATTCATTTGAATTATTAGTTTGTAAACTAGTGAAAAATGTTCAATATTGCATGAAAGTGAGTTTTAAGTGTGTTTTGTACCGAATTGCTGTTTGTAACATTTGTTTCAGTCAGTTTTGCAATGTTCAGAATGCATAATTTGAATGAAAATCAACAAAACATGACTTTGCATACAATATTCAACTTTGTAAACATGAAACATAATGTAAAATCTGTGATTTTTGACAAATTCACTTGAGTTATTAGTTTGTAAACTAGTAAAAGATGTTCAATATTGCATGAAAGTAAGTTTTAAGTGTGTTTTGTACCAAATTGCTGTTTGTAACAATGTGTTTCATTCACTTTTGCAATGTTCAGAATGCATAATTTGAATGAAAATCAATAAAACATGACTTTGCATACAATATTTAACTTTGCAAACATGAAACATAATGTCAAATTGGTGATTTTTGACAAATTCACTTGAGTTATTAGTTTGTAAACCAGTAAAAGATGTTCAATATTGCACGAAAGTAAGTTTTCAGTGTGTTTTGTACCAAATTTCTTTTTTTAACAATGTCTTTCAGTCACTTTTGCAATGTTCAGAATGCATAATTTGAATGAAAATCAATAAAACATGACTTTGCATGCAATATTCAACTTTGTAAACATGAAACATAATGTCAAGTTTGTGATTTTTGACAAATTCACTTGAATTATTAGTTTGTAAACTAGTGAAAGATGTTCAATATTGCATGAAAGTAAGTTTTAAGTGTGTTTTGTACCAAATTGCTGTTTGTAAAAATGTGTTTCAGTCACTTTTGCAATGTTCAGAATGCATAATTTGAATGAAAATCAATAAAACATGACTTTGCATGCAATACTTAACTTTGCAAACATGAAACATAATGTCAAATTTGTGATTTTTGACAAATTCACTTGAGTTATTAGTTTGTAAACTAGAAAAAGATGTTCAATATTGCACGAAAGTAAGTTTTCAGTGTGTTTTGTACCAAATTGCATTTTGTAACAATGTCTTTCAGTCAGTTTTGCAATGTTCAGAATGCATAATTTGAATGAAAATCAGTAAAACATGACTTTGCATACAATATTCAACTTTGTAAACATGAAACATAATGTCAAATTTGTGTTTTTTTGACAAATTCATTTGAATTATTAGTTTGTAAACTAGTGAAAAATGTTCAATATTGCATGAAAGTGAGTTTTAAGTGTGTTTTGTACCGAATTGCTGTTTGTAACATTTGTTTCAGTCAGTTTTGCAATGTTCAGAATGCATAATTTGAATGAAAATCAACAGAACATGACTTTGCATACAATATTCAACTTTGTAAACATGAAACATAATGTCAAATTTGTGATTTTTGACAAATTCACTTGAGTTATTAGTTTGTAAACTAGTAAAAGATGTTCAATATTGCATGAAAGTAAGCTTTCAGTGTGTTTTGTACCAAATTGCTGTTTGTAACAATGTATTTCAGTCACTTTTGCAATGTTCAGAATGCATAATTTGAATGCAAATCAATAAAACATGACTTTGCATGCAATATTCAACTTTGTAAACATGAAACATAATGTAAAATCTGTGATTTTTGACAAATTCACTTGAGTTATTAGTTTGTAAACTAGTAAAAGATGTTCAATATTGCATGAAAGTAAGTTTTAAGTGTGTTTTGTACCAAATTGCTGTTTGTAACAATGTGTTTCAGTCACTTTTGCAATGTTCAGAATGCATAATTTGAATAAAAATCAATAAAACATGACTTTGCATGCAATATTCAAATTTTGTAAACATGAAACATAATGTCAAATTTGTGATTTTTGACAAATTCACTTGAGTTATTAGTTTGTAAACTAGTAAAAGATGTTCAATATTGCATGAAAGTAAGTTTTAAGTGTGTTTTGTACCAAATTGCTGTTTGTAACAATGTGTTTCAGTCACTTTTGCAATGTTCAGAATGCATAATTTGAATGAAAATCAACAAAACATGACTTTGCATACAATATTCAACTTTGTAAACATGAAACATAATGTCAAATTTGTGTTTTTTTGACCAATTCATTTGAATTATTAGTTTGTAAACTAGTAAAAGATGTTCAATATTGCATGAAGGTAAGTTTTAAGTGTGTTTTGTACCAAATTGCTGTTTGTAACAATGTGTTTCAGTCACTTTTGCAATGTTCAGAATGCATAATTTGAATAAAAATCAATAAAACATGACTTTGCATGCAATATTCAACTTTGTAAACATGAAACATAATGTCAAATTTGTGATTTTTGACAAATTCACTTGAGTTATTAGTTTGTAAACTAGTAAAAGATGTTCAATATTGCATGAAAGTAAGTTTTAAGTGTGTTTTGTACCAAATTGCTGTTTGTAACAATGTGTTTCAGTCACTTTTGCAATGTTCAGAATGCATAATTTGAATGAAAATCAACAAAACATGACTTTGCATACAATATTCAACTTTGTAAACATGAAACATAATGTCAAATTTGTGTTTTTTGACCAATTCATTTGAATTATTAGTTTGTAAACTAGTGAAAAATGTTCAATATTGCATGAAAGTGAGTTTTAAGTGTGTTTTGTACCGAATTGCTGTTTGTAACATTTGTTTCAGTCACTTTTGCAATGTTCAGAATGCATAATTTGAATGCAAATCAATAAAACATGACTTTGCATGCAATATTCAACTTTGCAAACATGAAACATAATGTCAAATTGGTGATTTTTGACAAATTCACTTGAGTTATTAGTTTGTAAACCAGTAAAAGATGTTCAATATTGCACGAAAGTAAGTTTTCAGTGTGTTTTGTACCAAATTTCTTTTTTTAACAATGTCTTTCAGTCACTTTTGCAATGTTCAGAATGCATAATTTGAATGCAAATCAATAAAACATGACTTTGCATGCAATATTCAACTTTGTAAACATGAAACATAATGTAAAATCTGTGATTTTTGACAAATTCACTTGAGTTATTAGTTTGTAAACTAGTAAAAGATGTTCAATATTGCATGAAAGTAAGTTTTAAGTGTGTTTTGTACCAAATTGCTGTTTGTAACAATGTGTTTCAGTCACTTTTGCAATGTTCAGAATGCATAATTTGAATGAAAATCAATAAAACATGACTTTGCATACAATATTTAACTTTGCAAACATGAAACATAATGTCAAATTGGTGATTTTTGACAAATTCACTTGAGTTATTAGTTTGTAAACCAGTAAAAG
The DNA here is from genome assembly GCA_935421135.1 of Bugulina stolonifera. Classification (NCBI taxonomy): domain Eukaryota; kingdom Metazoa; phylum Bryozoa; class Gymnolaemata; order Cheilostomatida; family Bugulidae; genus Bugulina; species Bugulina stolonifera. Next base: position 587,635 of record OW285197.1, on the reverse strand, counting down.
ATGTTCAATATTGCACGAAAGTAAGTTCAGAATGCATAATTTGAATGAAAATCAACAAAACATGACTTTGCATACAATATTCAACTTTGTAAACATGAAACATAATGTCAAATTTGTGTTTTTTTGACCAATTCATTTGAATTATTAGTTTGTAAACTAGTGAAAAATGTTCAATATTGCATGAAAGTGAGTTTTAAGTGTGTTTTGTACCGAATTGCTGTTTGTAACATTTGTTTCAGTCACTTTTGCAATGTTCAGAATGCATAATTTGAATGCAAATCAATAAAACATGACTTTGCATGCAATATTCAACTTTGTAAACATGAAACATAATGTCAAATTTGTGATTTTTGACAAATTCACTTGAGTTATTAGTTTGTAAACTAGTAAAAGATGTTCAATATTGCATGAAAGTAAGCTTTCAGTGTGTTTTGTACCAAATTGCTGTTTGTAACAATGTATTTCAGTCACTTTTGCAATGTTCAGAATGCATAATTTGAATGCAAATCAATAAAACATGACTTTGCATGCAATATTCAACTTTGTAAACATGAAACATAATGTAAAATCTGTGATTTTTGACAAATTCACTTGAGTTATTAGTTTGTAAACTAGTAAAAGATGTTCAATATTGCATGAAAGTAAGCTTTCAGTGTGTTTTGTACCAAATTGCATTTTGTAACAATGTCTTTCAGTCACTTTTGCAATGTTCAGAATGCATAATTTGAATAAAAATCAATAAAACATGACTTAGCATGCAATATTCAACTTTGTAAACATGTAACATAATGTCAAATTTGTGATTTTTGACAAATTCACTTGAATTATTAGTTTGTAAACTAGTAAAAGATGTTCAATATTGCATGAAAGTAAGTTTTAAGTGTGTTTTGTACCAAATTGCTGTTTGTAACAATGTGTTTCAGTCACTTTTGCAATGTTCAGAATGCATAATTTGAATGAAAATCAATAAAACATGACTTTGCATGCAATATTCAACTTTGTTAACATGAAACATAATGTCAAATTTGTGATTTTTGACAAATTCACTTGAATTATTAGTTTGTAAACTAGTAAAAGATCTTCAATATTGCATGAAAGTAAGTTTTAAGTGTGTTTTGTACCAAATTGCTGTTTGTAACAATGTGTTTCAGTCACTTTTGCACTGTTCAGAATGGAAAATTTGAATGAAAACGAATAACACATGACTTTGCATGCAATATTTAACTTTGCAAACATGAAACATAATGTCAAATTTGTGATTTTTGACAAATTCACTTGAGTTATTAGTTTGTAAACTAGTAAAAGATGTTCAATATTGCATGAAAGTAAGTTTTCAGTGTGTTTTGTACCAAATTGCTGTTCGTAACAATGTGTTTCAGTCACTTTTGCAATGTTCAGAATGCATAATTTGAATGAAAATCAATAAAACATGACTTTGCATGCAATATTCAACTTTGTAAACATGAAACATAATGTCAAGTTTGTGATTTTTGACAAATTCACTTGAATTATTAGTTTGTAAACTAGTGAAAGATGTTCAATATTGCATGAAAGTAAGTTTTAAGTGTGTTTTGTACCAAATTGCTGTTTGTAACAATGTGTTTCAGTCACTTTTGCAATGTTCAGAATGCATAATTTGAATGAAACTCAATAAAACATGACTTTGCATGCAATAATTAACTTTGCAAACATGAAACATAATGTCAAATTTGTGATTTTTGACAAATTCACTTGAGTTATTAGTTTGTAAACTAGTAAAAGATGTTCAATATTGCACGAAAGTAAGTTTTCAGTGTGTTTTGTACAAAATTGCATTTTGTAACAATGTCTTTCAGTCAGTTTTGCAATGTTCAGAATGCATAATTTGAATGAAAATCAGTAAAACATGACTTTGCATACAATATTCAACTTTGTAAACATGAAACATAATGTCAAATTTGTGTTTTTTTGACAAATTCATTTGAATTATTAGTTTGTAAACTAGTGAAAAATGTTCAATATTGCATGAAAGTGAGTTTTAAGTGTGTTTTGTACCGAATTGCTGTTTGTAACATTTGTTTCAGTCAGTTTTGCAATGTTCAGAATGCATAATTTGAATGAAAATCAACAAAACATGACTTTGCATACAATATTCAACTTTGTAAACATGAAACATAATGTAAAATCTGTGATTTTTGACAAATTCACTTGAGTTATTAGTTTGTAAACTAGTAAAAGATGTTCAATATTGCATGAAAGTTAGTTTTAAGTGTGTTTTGTACCAAATTGCTGTTTGTAACAATGTGTTTCATTCACTTTTGCAATGTTCAGAATGCATAATTTGAATGAAAATCAATAAAACATGACTTTGCATACAATATTTAACTTTGCAAACATGAAACATAATGTCAAATTGGTGATTTTTGACAAATTCACTTGAGTTATTAGTTTGTAAACCAGTAAAAGATGTTCAATATTGCACGAAAGTAAGTTTTCAGTGTGTTTTGTACCAAATTTCTTTTTTTAACAATGTCTTTCAGTCACTTTTGCAATGTTCAGAATGCATAATTTGAATGAAAATCAATAAAACATGACTTTGCATGCAATATTCAACTTTGTAAACATGAAACATAATGTCAAGTTTGTGATTTTTGACAAATTCACTTGAATTATTAGTTTGTAAACTAGTGAAAGATGTTCAATATTGCATGAAAGTAAGTTTTAAGTGTGTTTTGTACCAAATTGCTGTTTGTAAAAATGTGTTTCAGTCACTTTTGCAATGTTCAGAATGCATAATTTGAATGAAAATCAATAAAACATGACTTTGCATGCAATACTTAACTTTGCAAACATGAAACATAATGTCAAATTTGTGATTTTTGACAAATTCACTTGAGTTATTAGTTTGTAAACTAGAAAAAGATGTTCAATATTGCACGAAAGTAAGTTTTCAGTGTGTTTTGTACCAAATTGCATTTTGTAACAATGTCTTTCAGTCAGTTTTGCAATGTTCAGAATGCATAATTTGAATGAAAATCAATAAAACATGACTTTGCATACAATATTCAACTTTGTAAACATGAAACATAATGTCAAATTTGTGTTTTTTTGACAAATTCATTTGAATTATTAGTTTGTAAACTAGTGAAAAATGTTCAATACTGCATGAAAGTGAGTTTTAAGTGTGTTTTGTACCGAATTGCTGTTTGTAACATTTGTTTCAGTCAGTTTTGCAATGTTCAGAATGCATAATTTGAATGAAAATCAACAAAACATGACTTTGCATACAATATTCAACTTTGTAAACATGAAACATAATGTCAAATTTGTGATTTTTGACAAATTCACTTGAGTTATTAGTTTGTAAACTAGTAAAAGATGTTCAATATTGCATGAAAGTAAGCTTTCAGTGTGTTTTGTACCAAATTGCTGTTTGTAACAATGTATTTCAGTCACTTTTGCAATGTTCAGAATGCATAATTTGAATGCAAATCAATAAAACATGACTTTGCATGCAATATTCAACTTTGTAAACATGAAACATAATGTAAAATCTGTGATTTTTGACAAATTCACTTGAGTTATTAGTTTGTAAACTAGTAAAAGATGTTCAATATTGCATGAAAGTAAGCTTTCAGTGTGTTTTGTACCAAATTGCATTTTGTAACAATGTCTTTCAGTCACTTTTGCAATGTTCAGAATGCATAATTTGAATAAAAATCAATAAAACATGACTTAGCATGCAATATTCAACTTTGTAAACATGAAACATAATGTCAAATTTGTGATTTTTGACAAATTCACTTGAATTATTAGTTTGTAAACTAGTAAAAGATGTTCAATATTGCATGAAAGTAAGTTTTAAGTGTGTTTTGTACCAAATTGCTGTTTGTAACAATGTGTTTCAGTCACTTTTGCAATGTTCAGAATGCATAGTTTGAATGAAAATCAATAAAACATGACTTTGCATGCAATATTCAACTTTGTTAACATGAAACATAATGTCAAATTTGTGATTTTTGACAAATTCACTTGAATTATTAGTTTGTAAACTAGTAAAAGATCTTCAATATTGCATGAAAGTAAGTTTTAAGTGTGTTTTGTACCAAATTGCTGTTTGTAACAATGTGTTTCAGTCACTTTTGCACTGTTCAGAATGGAAAATTTGAATGAAAACGAATAACACATGACTTTGCATGCAATATTTAACTTTGCAAACATGAAACATAATGTCAAATTTGTGATTTTTGACAAATTCACTTGAGTTATTAGTTTGTAAACTAGTAAAAGATGTTCAATATTGCATGAAAGTAAGTTTTCAGTGTGTTTTGTACCAAATTGCTGTTCGTAACAATGTGTTTCAGTCACTTTTGCAATGTTCAGAATGCATAATTTGAATGAAAATCAATAAAACATGACTTTGCATGCAATATTCAACTTTGTAAACATGAAACATAATGTCAAGTTTGTGATTTTTGACAAATTCACTTGAATTATTAGTTTGTAAACTAGTGAAAGATGTTCAATATTGCATGAAAGTAAGTTTTAAGTGTGTTTTGTACCAAATTGCTGTTTGTAACAATGTGTTTCAGTCACTTTTGCAATGTTCAGAATGCATAATTTGAATGAAACTCAATAAAACATGACTTTGCATGCAATAATTAACTTTGCAAACATGAAACATAATGTCAAATTTGTGATTTTTGACAAATTCACTTGAGTTATTAGTTTGTAAACTAGTAAAAGATGTTCAATATTGCACGAAAGTAAGTTTTCAGTGTGTTTTGTACAAAATTGCATTTTGTAACAATGTCTTTCAGTCAGTTTTGCAATGTTCAGAATGCATAATTTGAATGAAAATCAGTAAAACATGACTTTGCATACAATATTCAACTTTGTAAACATGAAACATAATGTCAAATTTGTGTTTTTTTGACAAATTCATTTGAATTATTAGTTTGTAAACTAGTGAAAAATGTTCAATATTGCATGAAAGTGAGTTTTAAGTGTGTTTTGTACCGAATTGCTGTTTGTAACATTTGTTTCAGTCAGTTTTGCAATGTTCAGAATGCATAATTTGAATGAAAATCAACAAAACATGACTTTGCATACAATATTCAACTTTGTAAACATGAAACATAATGTAAAATCTGTGATTTTTGACAAATTCACTTGAGTTATTAGTTTGTAAACTAGTAAAAGATGTTCAATATTGCATGAAAGTTAGTTTTAAGTGTGTTTTGTACCAAATTGCTGTTTGTAACAATGTGTTTCATTCACTTTTGCAATGTTCAGAATGCATAATTTGAATGAAAATCAATAAAACATGACTTTGCATACAATATTTAACTTTGCAAACATGAAACATAATGTCAAATTGGTGATTTTTGACAAATTCACTTGAGTTATTAGTTTGTAAACCAGTAAAAGATGTTCAATATTGCACGAAAGTAAGTTTTCAGTGTGTTTTGTACCAAATTTCTTTTTTTTAACAATGTCTTTCAGTCACTTTTGCAATGTTCAGAATGCATAATTTGAATGAAAATCAATAAAACATGACTTTGCATGCAATATTCAACTTTGTAAACATGAAACATAATGTCAAGTTTGTGATTTTTGACAAATTCACTTGAATTATTAGTTTGTAAACTAGTGAAAGATGTTCAATATTGCATGAAAGTAAGTTTTAAGTGTGTTTTGTACCAAATTGCTGTTTGTAAAAATGTGTTTCAGTCACTTTTGCAATGTTCAGAATGCATAATTTGAATGAAAATCAATAAAACATGACTTTGCATGCAATACTTAACTTTGCAAACATGAAACATAATGTCAAATTTGTGATTTTTGACAAATTCACTTGAGTTATTAGTTTGTAAACTAGAAAAAGATGTTCAATATTGCACGAAAGTAAGTTTTCAGTGTGTTTTGTACCAAATTGCATTTTGTAACAATGTCTTTCAGTCAGTTTTGCAATGTTCAGAATGCATAATTTGAATGAAAATCAGTAAAACATGACTTTGCATACAATATTCAACTTTGTAAACATGAAACATAATGTCAAATTTGTGTTTTTTTGACAAATTCATTTGAATTATTAGTTTGTAAACTAGTGAAAAATGTTCAATACTGCATGAAAGTGAGTTTTAAGTGTGTTTTGTACCGAATTGCTGTTTGTAACATTTGTTTCAGTCAGTTTTGCAATGTTCAGAATGCATAATTTGAATGAAAATCAACAAAACATGACTTTGCATACAATATTCAACTTTGTAAACATGAAACATAATGTCAAATTTGTGATTTTTGACAAATTCACTTGAGTTATTAGTTTGTAAACTAGTAAAAGATGTTCAATATTGCATGAAAGTAAGCTTTCAGTGTGTTTTGTACCAAATTGCTGTTTGTAACAATGTATTTCAGTCACTTTTGCAATGTTCAGAATGCATAATTTGAATGCAAATCAATAAAACATGACTTTGCATGCAATATTCAACTTTGTAAACATGAAACATAATGTAAAATCTGTGATTTTTGACAAATTCACTTGAGTTATTAGTTTGTAAACTAGTAAAAGATGTTCAATATTGCATGAAAGTAAGATTTAAGTGTGTTTTGTACCAAATTGCTGTTTGTAACAATGTGTTTCAGTCACTTTTGCAATGTTCAGAATGCATAATTTGAATAAAAATCAATAAAACATGACTTTGCATGCAATATTCAACTTTGTAAACATGAAACATAATGTCAAATTTGTGATTTTTGACAAATTCACTTGAGTTATTAGTTTGTAAACTAGTAAAAGATGTTCAATATTGCATGAAAGTAAGTTTTAAGTGTGTTTTGTACCAAATTGCTGTTTGTAACAATGTGTTTCAGTCACTTTTGCAATGTTCAGAATGCATAATTTGAATGAAAATCAACAAAACATGACTTTGCATACAATATTCAACTTTGTAAACATGAAACATAATGTCAAATTTGTGTTTTTTTGACCAATTCATTTGAATTATTAGTTTGTAAACTAGTAAAAGATGTTCAATATTGCATGAAAGTAAGTTTTAAGTGTGTTTTGTACCAAATTGCTGTTTGTAACAATGTGTTTCAGTCACTTTTGCAATGTTCAGAATGCATAATTTGAATAAAAATCAATAAAACATGACTTTGCATGCAACATTCAACTTTGTAAACATGAAACATAATGTCAAATTTGTGATTTTTGACAAATTCACTTGAGTTATTAGTTTGTAAACTAGTAAAAGATGTTCAATATTGCATGAAAGTAAGTTTTAAGTGTGTTTTGTACCAAATTGCTGTTTGTAACAATGTGTTTCAGTCACTTTTGCAATGTTCAGAATGCATAATTTGAATGAAAATCAACAAAACATGACTTTGCATACAATATTCAACTTTGTAAACATGAAACATAATGTCAAATTTGTGTTTTTTTGACCAATTCATTTGAATTATTAGTTTGTAAACTAGTGAAAAATGTTCAATATTGCATGAAAGTGAGTTTTAAGTGTGTTTTGTACCGAATTGCTGTTTGTAACATTTGTTTCAGTCACTTTTGCAATGTTCAGAATGCATAATTTGAATGCAAATCAATAAAACATGACTTTGCATGCAATTATTCAACATAATGTCAAATTTGTGATTTTTGACAAATTCACTTGAGTTATTAGTTTGTAAACTAGTAAAAGATGTTCAATATTGCATGAAAGTAAGCTTTCAGTGTGTTTTGTACCAAATTGCTGTTTGTAACAATGTATTTCAGTCACTTTTGCAATGTTCAGAATGCATAATTTGAATGCAAATCAATAAAACATGACTTTGCATGCAATATTCAACTTTGTAAACATGAAACATAATGTAAAATCTGTGATTTTTGACAAATTCACTTGAGTTATTAGTTTGTAAACTAGTAAAAGATGTTCAATATTGCATGAAAGTAAGTTTTAAGTGTGTTTTGTACCAAATTGCTGTTTGTAACAATGTGTTTCAGTCACTTTTGCAATGTTCAGAATGCATAATTTGAATGAAAATCAATAAAACATGACTTTGCATACAATATTTAACTTTGCAAACATGAAACATAATGTAAAATCTGTGATTTTTGACAAATTCACTTGAGTTATTAGTTTGTAAACTAGTAAAAGATGTTCAATATTGCATGAAAGTAAGTTTTAAGTGTGTTTTGTACCAAATTGCTGTTTGTAACAATGTGTTTCAGTCACTTTTGCAATGTTCAGAATGCATAATTTGAATGAAAATCAATAAAACATGACTTTGCATACAATATTTAACTTTGTAAACATGAAACATAATGTCAAATTGGTGATTTTTGACAAATTCACTTGAGTTATTAGTTTGTAAACCAGTAAAAGATGTTCAATATTGCACGAAAGTAAGTTTTCAGTGTGTTTTGTACCAAATTTCTTTTTTTAACAATGTCTTTCAGTCACTTTTGCAATGTTCAGAATGCATAATTTGAATGAAAATCAATAAAACATGACTTTGCATGCAATATTCAACTTTGCAAACATGAAACATAATGTCAAGTTTGTGATTTTTGACAAATTCACTTGAATTATTAGTTTGTAAACTAGTGAAAGATGTTCAATATTGCATGAAAGTAAGTTTTAAGTGTGTTTTGTACCAAATTGCTGTTTGTAAAAATGTGTTTCAGTCACTTTTGCAATGTTCAGAATGCATAATTTGAATGAAAATCAATAAAACATGACTTTGCATGCAATACTTAACTTTGCAAACATGAAACATAATGTCAAATTTGTGATTTTTGACAAATTCACTTGAGTTATTAGTTTGTAAACTAGAAAAAGATGTTCAATATTGCACGAAAGTAAGTTTTCAGTGTGTTTTGTACCAAATTGCATTTTGTAACAATGTCTTTCAGTCAGTTTTGCAATGTTCAGAATGCATAATTTGAATGAAAATCAGTAAAACATGACTTTGCATACAATATTCAACTTTGTAAACATGAAACATAATGTCAAATTTGTGTTTTTTTGACAAATTCATTTGAATTATTAGTTTGTAAACTAGTGAAAAATGTTCAATATTGCATGAAAGTGAGTTTTAAGTGTGTTTTGTACCGAATTGCTGTTTGTAACATTTGTTTCAGTCAGTTTTGCAATGTTCAGAATGCATAATTTGAATGAAAATCAACAAAACATGACTTTGCATACAATATTCAACTTTGTAAACATGAAACATAATGTCAAATTTGTGATTTTTGACAAATTCACTTGAGTTATTAGTTTGTAAACTAGTAAAAGATGTTCAATATTGCATGAAAGTAAGCTTTCAGTGTGTTTTGTACCAAATTGCTGTTTGTAACAATGTATTTCAGTCACTTTTGCAATGTTCAGAATGCATAATTTGAATGCAAATCAATAAAACATGACTTTGCATGCAATATTCAACTTTGTAAACATGAAACATAATGTAAAATCTGTGATTTTTGACAAATTCACTTGAGTTATTAGTTTGTAAACTAGTAAAAGATGTTCAATATTGCATGAAAGTAAGTTTTAAGTGTGTTTTGTACCAAATTGCTGTTTGTAACAATGTGTTTCAGTCACTTTTGCAATGTTCAGAATGCATAATTTGAATAAAAATCAATAAAACATGACTTTGCATGCAATATTCAACTTTGTAAACATGAAACATAATGTCAAATTTGTGATTTTTGACAAATTCACTTGAGTTATTAGTTTGTAAACTAGTAAAAGATGTTCAATATTGCATGAAAGTAAGTTTTAAGTGTGTTTTGTACCAAATTGCTGTTTGTAACAATGTGTTTCAGTCACTTTTGCAATGTTCAGAATGCATAATTTGAATGAAAATCAACAAAACATGACTTTGCATACAATATTCAACTTTGTAAACATGAAACATAATGTCAAATTTGTGTTTTTTTGACCAATTCATTTGAATTATTAGTTTGTAAACTAGTAAAAGATGTTCAATATTGCATGAAAGTAAGTTTTAAGTGTGTTTTGTACCAAATTGCTGTTTGTAACATTTGTTTCAGTCACTTTTGCAATGTTCAGAATGCATAATTTGAATGCAAATCAATAAAACATGACTTTGCATGCAATATTCAACTTTGTAAACATGAAACATAATGTCAAATTTGTGATTTTTGACAAATTCACTTGAGTTATTAGTTTGTAAACTAGTAAAAGATGTTCAATATTGCATGAAAGTAAGCTTTCAGTGTGTTTTGTACCAAATTGCTGTTTGTAACAATGTATTTCAGTCACTTTTGCAATGTTCAGAATGCATAATTTGAATGCAAATCAATAAAACATGACTTTGCATGCAATATTCAACTTTGTAAACATGAAACATAATGTAAAATCTGTGATTTTTGACAAATTCACTTGAGTTATTAGTTTGTAAACTAGTAAAAGATGTTCAATATTGCATGAAAGTAAGTTTTAAGTGTGTTTTGTACCAAATTGCTGTTTGTAACAATGTGTTTCAGTCACTTTTGCAATGTTCAGAATGCATAATTTGAATGAAAATCAATAAAACATGACTTTGCATACAATATTTAACTTTGCAAACATGAAACATAATGTAAAATCTGTGATTTTTGACAAATTCACTTGAGTTATTAGTTTGTAAACTAGTAAAAGATGTTCAATATTGCATGAAAGTAAGTTTTCAGTGTGTTTTGTACCAAATTGCATTTTGTAACAATGTCTTTCAGTCAGTTTTGCAATGTTCAGAATGCATAATTTGAATGAAAATCAGTAAAACATGACTTTGCATACAATATTCAACTTTGTAAACATGAAACATAATGTCAAATTTGTGTTTTTTTGACAAATTCATTTGAATTATTAGTTTGTAAACTAGTGAAAAATGTTCAATATTGCATGAAAGTGAGTTTTAAGTGTGTTTTGTACCGAATTGCTGTTTGTAACATTTGTTTCAGTCAGTTTTGCAATGTTCAGAATGCATAATTTGAATGAAAATCAACAAAACATGACTTTGCATACAATATTCAACTTTGTAAACATGAAACATAATGTCAAATTTGTGATTTTTGACAAATTCACTTGAGTTATTAGTTTGTAAACTAGTAAAAGATGTTCAATATTGCATGAAAGTAAGCTTTCAGTGTGTTTTGTACCAAATTGCTGTTTGTAACAATGTATTTCAGTCACTTTTGCAATGTTCAGAATGCATAATTTGAATGCAAATCAATAAAACATGACTTTGCATGCAATATTCAACTTTGTAAACATGAAACATAATGTAAAATCTGTGATTTTTGACAAATTCACTTGAGTTATTAGTTTGTAAACTAGTAAAAGATGTTCAATATTGCATGAAAGTAAGTTTTAAGTGTGTTTTGTACCAAATTGCTGTTTGTAACAATGTGTTTCAGTCACTTTTGCAATGTTCAGAATGCATAATTTGAATAAAAATCAATAAAACATGACTTTGCATGCAATATTCAACTTTGTAAACATGAAACATAATGTCAAATTTGTGATTTTTGACAAATTCACTTGAGTTATTAGTTTGTAAACTAGTAAAAGATGTTCAATATTGCATGAAAGTAAGTTTTAAGTGTGTTTTGTACCAAATTGCTGTTTGTAACAATGTGTTTCAGTCACTTTTGCAATGTTCAGAATGCATAATTTGAATGAAAATCAACAAAACATGACTTTTCATACAATATTCAACTTTGTAAACATGAAACATAATGTCAAATTTGTGTTTTTTTGACCAATTCATTTGAATTATTAGTTTGTAAACTAGTAAAAGATGTTCAATATTGCATGAAAGTAAGTTTTAAGTGTGTTTTGTACCAAATTGCTGTTTGTAACAATGTGTTTCAGTCACTTTTGCAATGTTCAGAATGCATAATTTGAATGAAAATCAACAAAACATGACTTTGCATACAATATTCAACTTTGTAAACATGAAACATAATGTCAAATTTGTGTTTTTTTGACCAATTCATTTGAATTATTAGTTTGTAAACTAGTGAAAAATGTTCAATATTGCATGAAAGTGAGTTTTAAGTGTGTTTTGTACCGAATTGCTGTTTGTAACATTTGTTTCAATCACTTTTGCAATGTTCAGAATGCATAATTTGAATGCAAATCAATAAAACATGACTTTGCATGCAATATTCAACTTTGTAAACATGAAACATAATGTCAAATTTGTGATTTTTGACAAATTCACTTGAGTTATTAGTTTGTAAACTAGTAAAAGATGTTCAATATTGCATGAAAGTAAGCTTTCAGTGTGTTTTGTACCAAATTGCTGTTTGTAACAATGTATTTCAGTCACTTTTGCAATGTTCAGAATGCATAATTTGAATGCAAATCAATAAAACATGACTTTGCATGCAATATTCAACTTTGTAAACATGAAACATAATGTAAAATCTGTGATTTTTGACAAATTCACTTGAGTTATTAGTTTGTAAACTAGTAAAAGATGTTCAATATTGCATGAAAGTAAGTTTTAAGTGTGTTTTGTACCAAATTGCTGTTTGTAACAATGTGTTTCAGTCACTTTTGCAATGTTCAGAATGCATAATTTGAATGAAAATCAATAAAACATGACTTTGCATACAATATTTAACTTTGCAAACATGAAACATAATGTAAAATCTGTGATTTTTGACAAATTCACTTGAGTTATTAGTTTGTAAACTAGTAAAAGATGTTCAATATTGCATGAAAGTAAGTTTTAAGTGTGTTTTGTACCAAATTGCTGTTTGTAACAATGTGTTTCAGTCACTTTTGCAATGTTCAGAATGCATAATTTGAATGAAAATCAATAAAACATGACTTTGCATACAATATTTAACTTTGCAAACATGAAACATAATGTCAAATTGGTGATTTTTGACAAATTCACTTGAGTTATTAGTTTGTAAACCAGTAAAAGATGTTCAATATTGCACGAAAGTAAGTTTTCAGTGTGTTTTGTACCAAATTTCTTTTTTTAACAATGTCTTTCAGTCACTTTTGCAATGTTCAGAATGCATAATTTGAATGAAAATCAATAAAACATGACTTTGCATGCAATATTCAACTTTGTAAACATGAAACATAATGTCAAGTTTGTGATTTTTGACAAATTCACTTGAATTATTAGTTTGTAAACTAGTGAAAGATGTTCAATATTGCATGAAAGTAAGTTTTAAGTGTGTTTTGTACCAAATTGCTGTTTGTAAAAATGTGTTTCAGTCACTTTTGCAATGTTCAGAATGCATAATATGAATGAAAATCAATAAAACATGACTTTGCATGCAATACTTAACTTTGCAAACATGAAACATAATGTCAAATTTGTGATTTTTGACAAATTCACTTGAGTTATTAGTTTGTAAACTAGAAAAAGATGTTCAATATTGCACGAAAGTAAGTTTTCAGTGTGTTTTGTACCAAATTGCATTTTGTAACAATGTCTTTCAGTCAGTTTTGCAATGTTCAGAATGCATAATTTGAATGAAAATCAGTAAAACATGACTTTGCATACAATATTCAACTTTGTAAACATGAAACATAATGTCAAATTTGTGTTTTTTTGACAAATTCATTTTAATTATTAGTTTGTAAACTAGTGAAAAATGTTCAATATTGCATGAAAGTGAGTTTTAAGTGTGTTTTGTACCGAATTGCTGTTTGTAACATTTGTTTCAGTCAGTTTTGCAATGTTCAGAATGCATAATTTGAATGAAAATCAACAAAACATGACTTTGCATACAATATTCAACTTTGTAAACATGAAACATAATGTCAAATTTGTGATTTTTGACAAATTCACTTGAGTTATTAGTTTGTAAACTAGTAAAAGATGTTCAATATTGCATGAAAGTAAGCTTTCAGTGTGTTTTGTACCAAATTGCTGTTTGTAACAATGTATTTCAGTCACTTTTGCAATGTTCAGAATGCATAATTTGAATGCAAATCAATAAAACATGACTTTGCATGCAATATTCAACTTTGTAAACATGAAACATAATGTAAAATCTGTGATTTTTGACAAATTCACTTGAGTTATTAGTTTGTAAACTAGTAAAAGATGTTCAATATTGCATGAAAGTAAGTTTTAAGTGTGTTTTGTACCAAATTGCTGTTTGTAACAATGTGTTTCAGTCACTTTTGCAATGTTCAGAATGCATAATTTGAATAAAAATCAATAAAACATGACTTTGCATGCAATATTCAACTTTGTAAACATGAAACATAATGTCAAATTTGTGATTTTTGACAAATTCACTTGAATTATTCGTTTGTAAACTAGTAAAAGATGTTCAATATTGCATGAAAGTAAGTTTTAAGTGTGTTTTGTACCAAATTGCTGTTTGTAACAATGTGTTTCAGTCACTTTTGCAATGTTCAGAATGCATAATTTGAATGAAAATCAATAAAACATGACTTTGCATACAATATTCAACTTTGTAAACAGGAAACATAATGTCAAATTTGTGTTTTTTTGACCAATTCATTTGAATTATTAGTTTGTAAACTAGTAAAAGATGTTCAATATTGCATGAAAGTAAGTTTTAAGTGTGTTTTGTACCAAATTGCTGTTTGTAACAATGTGTTTCAGTCACTTTTGCAATGTTCAGAATGCATAATTTGAATAAAAATCAATAAAACATGACTTTGCATGCAATATTCAACTTTGTAAACATGAAACATAATGTCAAATTTGTGATTTTTGACAAATTCACTTGAGTTATTACTTTGTAAACTAGTAAAAGATGTTCAATATTGCATGAAAGTAAGTTTTAAGTGTGTTTTGTACCAAATTGCTGTTTGTAACAATGTGTTTCAGTCACTTTTGCAATGTTCAGAATGCATAATTTGAATGAAAATCAACAAAACATGACTTTGCATACAATATTCAACTTTGTAAACATGAAACATAATGTCAAATTTGTGTTTTTTTGACCAATTCATTTGAATTATTAGTTTGTAAACTAGTGAAAAATGTTCAATATTGCATGAAAGTGAGTTTTAAGTGTGTTTTGTACCGAATTGCTGTTTGTAACATTTGTTTCAGTCACTTTTGCAATGTTCAGAATGCATAATTTGAATGCAAATCAATAAAACATGACTTTGCATGCAATATTCAACTTTGTAAACATGAAACATAATGTCAAATTTGTGATTTTTGACAAATTCACTTGAGTTACTAGTTTGTAAACTAGTAAAAGATGTTCAATATTGCATGAAAGTAAGCTTTCAGTGTGTTTTGTACCAAATTGCTGTTTGTAACAATGTATTTCAGTCACTTTTGCAATGTTCAGAATGCATAATTTGAATGCAAATCAATAAAACATGACTTTGCATGCAATATTCAACTTTGTAAACATGAAACATAATGTAAAATCTGTGATTTTTGACAAATTCACTTGAGTTATTAGTTTGTAAACTAGTAAAAGATGTTCAATATTGCATGAAAGTAAGTTTTAAGTGTGTTTTGTACCAAATTGCTGTTTGTAACAATGTGTTTCAGTCACTTTTGCAATGTTCAGAATGCATAATTTGAATGAAAATCAATAAAACATGACTTTGCATACAATATTTAACTTTGCAAACATGAAACATAATGTCAAATTGGTGATTTTTGACAAATTCACTTGAGTTATTAGTTTGTAAACCAGTAAAAGATGTTCAATATTGCACGAAAGTAAGTTTTCAGTGTGTTTTGTACCAAATTTCTTTTTTTAACAATGTCTTTCAGTCACTTTTGCAATGTTCAGAATGCATAATTTGAATGAAAATCAATAAAACATGACTTTGCATGCAATATTCAACTTTGTAAACATGAAACATAATGTCAAGTTTGTGATTTTTGACAAATTCACTTGAATTATTAGTTTGTAAACTAGTGAAAGATGTTCAATATTGCATGAAAGTAAGTTTTAAGTGTGTTTTGTACCAAATTGCTGTTTGTAAAAATGTGTTTCAGTCACTTTTGCAATGTTCAGAATGCATAATATGAATGAAAATCAATAAAACATGACTTTGCATGCAATACTTAACTTTGCAAACATGAAACATAATGTCAAATTTGTGATTTTTGACAAATTCACTTGAGTTATTAGTTTGTAAACTAGAAAAAGATGTTCAATATTGCACGAAAGTAAGTTTTCAGTGTGTTTTGTACCAAATTGCATTTTGTAACAATGTCTTTCAGTCAGTTTTGCAATGTTCAGAATGCATAATTTGAATGAAAATCAGTAAAACATGACTTTGCATACAATATTCAACTTTGTAAACATGAAACATAATGTCAAATTTGTGTTTTTTTGACAAATTCATTTTAATTATTAGTTTGTAAACTAGTGAAAAATGTTCAATATTGCATGAAAGTGAGTTTTAAGTGTGTTTTGTACCGAATTGCTGTTTGTAACATTTGTTTCAGTCAGTTTTGCAATGTTCAGAATGCATAATTTGAATGAAAATCAACAAAACATGACTTTGCATACAATATTCAACTTTGTAAACATGAAACATAATGTCAAATTTGTGATTTTTGACAAATTCACTTGAGTTATTAGTTTGTAAACTAGTAAAAGATGTTCAATATTGCATGAAAGTAAGCTTTCAGTGTGTTTTGTACCAAATTGCTGTTTGTAACAATGTATTTCAGTCACTTTTGCAATGTTCAGAATGCATAATTTGAATGCAAATCAATAAAACATGACTTTGCATGCAATATTCAACTTTGTAAACATGAAACATAATGTAAAATCTGTGATTTTTGACAAATTCACTTGAGTTATTAGTTTGTAAACTAGTAAAAGATGTTCAATATTGCATGAAAGTAAGTTTTAAGTGTGTTTTGTACCAAATTGCTGTTTGTAACAATGTGTTTCAGTCACTTTTGCAATGTTCAGAATGCATAATTTGAATAAAAATCAATAAAACATGACTTTGCATGCAATATTCAACTTTGTAAACATGAAACATAATGTCAAATTTGTGATTTTTGACAAATTCACTTGAGTTATTAGTTTGTAAACTAGTAAAAGATGTTCAATATTGCATGAAAGTAAGTTTTAAGTGTGTTTTGTACCAAATTGCTGTTTGTAACAATGTGTTTCAGTCACTTTTGCAATGTTCAGAATGCATAATTTGAATGAAAATCAATAAAACATGACTTTGCATACAATATTCAACTTTGTAAACAGGAAACATAATGTCAAATTTGTGTTTTTTTGACCAATTCATTTGAATTATTAGTTTGTAAACTAGTAAAAGATGTTCAATATTGCATGAAAGTAAGTTTTAAGTGTGTTTTGTACCAAATTGCTGTTTGTAACAATGTGTTTCAGTCACTTTTGCAATGTTCAGAATGCATAATTTGAATAAAAATCAATAAAACATGACTTTGCATGCAATATTCAACTTTGTAAACATGAAACATAATGTCAAATTTGTGATTTTTGACAAATTCACTTGAGTTATTACTTTGTAAACTAGTAAAAGATGTTCAATATTGCATGAAAGTAAGTTTTAAGTGTGTTTTGTACCAAATTGCTGTTTGTAACAATGTGTTTCAGTCACTTTTGCAATGTTCAGAATGCATAATTTGAATGAAAATCAACAAAACATGACTTTGCATACAATATTCAACTTTGTAAACATGAAACATAATGTCAAATTTGTGTTTTTTTGACCAATTCATTTGAATTATTAGTTTGTAAACTAGTGAAAAATGTTCAATATTGCATGAAAGTGAGTTTTAAGTGTGTTTTGTACCGAATTGCTGTTTGTAACATTTGTTTCAGTCACTTTTGCAATGTTCAGAATGCATAATTTGAATGCAAATCAATAAAACATGACTTTGCATGCAATATTCAACTTTGTAAACATGAAACATAATGTCAAATTTGTGATTTTTGACAAATTCACTTGAGTTACTAGTTTGTAAACTAGTAAAAGATGTTCAATATTGCATGAAAGTAAGCTTTCAGTGTGTTTTGTACCAAATTGCTGTTTGTAACAATGTATTTCAGTCACTTTTGCAATGTTCAGAATGCATAATTTGAATGCAAATCAATAAAACATGACTTTGCATGCAATATTCAACTTTGTAAACATGAAACATAATGTAAAATCTGTGATTTTTGACAAATTCACTTGAGTTATTAGTTTGTAAACTAGTAAAAGATGTTCAATATTGCATGAAAGTAAGTTTTAAGTGTGTTTTGTACCAAATTGCTGTTTGTAACAATGTGTTTCAGTCACTTTTGCAATGTTCAGAATGCATAATTTGAATGAAAATCAATAAAACATGACTTTGCATACAATATTTAACTTTGCAAACATGAAACATAATGTAAAATCTGTGATTTTTGACAAATTCACTTGAGTTATTAGTTTGTAAACTAGTAAAAGATGTTCAATATTGCATGAAAGTAAGTTTTAAGTGTGTTTTGTACCAAATTGCTGTTTGTAACAATGTGTTTCAGTCACTTTTGCAATGTTCAGAATGCATAATTTGAATG
Organism: Bugulina stolonifera; assembly: GCA_935421135.1. Lineage (NCBI taxonomy): Eukaryota > Metazoa > Bryozoa > Gymnolaemata > Cheilostomatida > Bugulidae > Bugulina > Bugulina stolonifera. Next base: position 569,130 of record OW285197.1, on the reverse strand, counting down.
AAAATCAATAAAACATGACTTTGCATACAATATTTAACTTTGCAAACATGAAACATAATGTCAAATTGGTGATTTTTGACAAATTCACTTGAGTTATTAGTTTGTAAACCAGTAAAAGATGTTCAATATTGCACGAAAGTAAGTTTTCAGTGTGTTTTGTACCAAATTTCTTTTTTTAACAATGTCTTTCAGTCACTTTTGCAATGTTCAGAATGCATAATTTGAATGAAAATCAATAAAACATGACTTTGCATGCAATATTCAACTTTGTAAACATGAAACATAATGTCAAATTTGTGTTTTTTTGACCAATTCATTTGAATTATTAGTTTGTAAACTAGTGAAAAATGTTCAATATTGCATGAAAGTGAGTTTTAAGTGTGTTTTGTACCGAATTGCTGTTTGTAACATTTGTTTCAGTCACTTTTGCAATGTTCAGAATGCATAATTTGAATGCAAATCAATAAAACATGACTTTGCATGCAATATTCAACTTTGTAAACATGAAACATAATGTCAAATTTGTGATTTTTGACAAATTCACTTGAGTTATTAGTTTGTAAACTAGTAAAAGATGTTCAATATTGCATGAAAGTAAGCTTTCAGTGTGTTTTGTACCAAATTGCTGTTTGTAACAATGTATTTCAGTCACTTTTGCAATGTTCAGAATGCATAATTTGAATGCAAATCAATAAAACATGACTTTGCATGCAATATTCAACTTTGTAAACATGAAACATAATGTAAAATCTGTGATTTTTGACAAATTCACTTGAGTTATTAGTTTGTAAACTAGTAAAAGATGTTCAATATTGCATGAAAGTAAGTTTTAAGTGTGTTTTGTACCAAATTGCTGTTTGTAACAATGTGTTTCAGTCACTTTTGCAATGTTCAGAATGCATAATTTGAATGAAAATCAATAAAACATGACTTTGCATACAATATTTAACTTTGCAAACATGAAACATAATGTAAAATCTGTGATTTTTGACAAATTCACTTGAGTTATTAGTTTGTAAACTAGTAAAAGATGTTCAATATTGCATGAAAGTAAGTTTTAAGTGTGTTTTGTACCAAATTGCTGTTTGTAACAATGTGTTTCAGTCACTTTTGCAATGTTCAGAATGCATAATTTGAATGAAAATCAATAAAACATGACTTTGCATACAATATTTAACTTTGCAAACATGAAACATAATGTCAAATTGGTGATTTTTGACAAATTCACTTGAGTTATTAGTTTGTAAACCAGTAAAAGATGTTCAATATTGCACGAAAGTAAGTTTTCAGTGTGTTTTGTACCAAATTTCTTTTTTTAACAATGTCTTTCAGTCACTTTTGCAATGTTCAGAATGCATAATTTGAATGAAAATCAATAAAACATGACTTTGCATGCAATATTCAACTTTGTAAACATGAAACATAATGTCAAGTTTGTGATTTTTGACAAATTCACTTGAATTATTAGTTTGTAAACTAGTGAAAGATGTTCAATATTGCATGAAAGTAAGTTTTAAGTGTGTTTTGTACCAAATTGCTGTTTGTAAAAATGTGTTTCAGTCACTTTTGCAATGTTCAGAATGCATAATATGAATGAAAATCAATAAAACATGACTTTGCATGCAATACTTAACTTTGCAAACATGAAACATAATGTCAAATTTGTGATTTTTGACAAATTCACTTGAGTTATTAGTTTGTAAACTAGAAAAAGATGTTCAATATTGCACGAAAGTAAGTTTTCAGTGTGTTTTGTACCAAATTGCATTTTGTAACAATGTCTTTCAGTCAGTTTTGCAATGTTCAGAATGCATAATTTGAATGAAAATCAGTAAAACATGACTTTGCATACAATATTCAACTTTGTAAACATGAAACATAATGTCAAATTTGTGTTTTTTTGACAAATTCATTTTAATTATTAGTTTGTAAACTAGTGAAAAATGTTCAATATTGCATGAAAGTGAGTTTTAAGTGTGTTTTGTACCGAATTGCTGTTTGTAACATTTGTTTCAGTCAGTTTTGCAATGTTCAGAATGCATAATTTGAATGAAAATCAACAAAACATGACTTTGCATACAATATTCAACTTTGTAAACATGAAACATAATGTCAAATTTGTGATTTTTGACAAATTCACTTGAGTTATTAGTTTGTAAACTAGTAAAAGATGTTCAATATTGCATGAAAGTAAGCTTTCAGTGTGTTTTGTACCAAATTGCTGTTTGTAACAATGTATTTCAGTCACTTTTGCAATGTTCAGAATGCATAATTTGAATGCAAATCAATAAAACATGACTTTGCATGCAATATTCAACTTTGTAAACATGAAACATAATGTAAAATCTGTGATTTTTGACAAATTCACTTGAGTTATTAGTTTGTAAACTAGTAAAAGATGTTCAATATTGCATGAAAGTAAGTTTTAAGTGTGTTTTGTACCAAATTGCTGTTTGTAACAATGTGTTTCAGTCACTTTTGCAATGTTCAGAATGCATAATTTGAATGAAAATCAATAAAACATGACTTTGCATACAATATTTAACTTTGCAAACATGAAACATAATGTAAAATCTGTGATTTTTGACAAATTCACTTGAGTTATTAGTTTGTAAACTAGTAAAAGATGTTCAATATTGCATGAAAGTAAGTTTTAAGTGTGTTTTGTACCAAATTGCTGTTTGTAACAATGTGTTTCAGTCACTTTTGCAATGTTCAGAATGCATAATTTGAATGAAAATCAATAAAACATGACTTTGCATACAATATTTAACTTTGCAAACATGAAACATAATGTCAAATTGGTGATTTTTGACAAATTCACTTGAGTTATTAGTTTGTAAACCAGTAAAAGATGTTCAATATTGCACGAAAGTAAGTTTTCAGTGTGTTTTGTACCAAATTTCTTTTTTTAACAATGTCTTTCAGTCACTTTTGCAATGTTCAGAATGCATAATTTGAATGAAAATCAATAAAACATGACTTTGCATGCAATATTCAACTTTGTAAACATGAAACATAATGTCAAGTTTGTGATTTTTGACAAATTCACTTGAATTATTAGTTTGTAAACTAGTGAAAGATGTTCAATATTGCATGAAAGTAAGTTTTAAGTGTGTTTTGTACCAAATTGCTGTTTGTAAAAATGTGTTTCAGTCACTTTTGCAATGTTCAGAATGCATAATATGAATGAAAATCAATAAAACATGACTTTGCATGCAATACTTAACTTTGCAAACATGAAACATAATGTCAAATTTGTGATTTTTGACAAATTCACTTGAGTTATTAGTTTGTAAACTAGAAAAAGATGTTCAATATTGCACGAAAGTAAGTTTTCAGTGTGTTTTGTACCAAATTGCATTTTGTAACAATGTCTTTCAGTCAGTTTTGCAATGTTCAGAATGCATAATTTGAATGAAAATCAGTAAAACATGACTTTGCATACAATATTCAACTTTGTAAACATGAAACATAATGTCAAATTTGTGTTTTTTTGACAAATTCATTTTAATTATTAGTTTGTAAACTAGTGAAAAATGTTCAATATTGCATGAAAGTGAGTTTTAAGTGTGTTTTGTACCGAATTGCTGTTTGTAACATTTGTTTCAGTCAGTTTTGCAATGTTCAGAATGCATAATTTGAATGAAAATCAACAAAACATGACTTTGCATACAATATTCAACTTTGTAAACATGAAACATAATGTCAAATTTGTGATTTTTGACAAATTCACTTGAGTTATTAGTTTGTAAACTAGTAAAAGATGTTCAATATTGCATGAAAGTAAGCTTTCAGTGTGTTTTGTACCAAATTGCTGTTTGTAACAATGTATTTCAGTCACTTTTGCAATGTTCAGAATGCATAATTTGAATGCAAATCAATAAAACATGACTTTGCATGCAATATTCAACTTTGTAAACATGAAACATAATGTAAAATCTGTGATTTTTGACAAATTCACTTGAGTTATTAGTTTGTAAACTAGTAAAAGATGTTCAATATTGCATGAAAGTAAGTTTTAAGTGTGTTTTGTACCAAATTGCTGTTTGTAACAATGTGTTTCAGTCACTTTTGCAATGTTCAGAATGCATAATTTGAATGAAAATCAACAAAACATGACTTTGCATACAATATTCAACTTTGTAAACATGAAACATAATGTCAAATTTGTGTTTTTTTGACCAATTCATTTGAATTATTAGTTTGTAAACTAGTGAAAAATGTTCAATATTGCATGAAAGTGAGTTTTAAGTGTGTTTTGTACCGAATTGCTGTTTGTAACATTTGTTTCAGTCACTTTTGCAATGTTCAGAATGCATAATTTGAATGCAAATCAATAAAACATGACTTTGCATGCAATATTCAACTTTGTAAACATGAAACATAATGTCAAATTTGTGATTTTTGACAAATTCACTTGAGTTACTAGTTTGTAAACTAGTAAAAGATGTTCAATATTGCATGAAAGTAAGCTTTCAGTGTGTTTTGTACCAAATTGCTGTTTGTAACAATGTATTTCAGTCACTTTTGCAATGTTCAGAATGCATAATTTGAATGCAAATCAATAAAACATGACTTTGCATGCAATATTCAACTTTGTAAACATGAAACATAATGTAAAATCTGTGATTTTTGACAAATTCACTTGAGTTATTAGTTTGTAAACTAGTAAAAGATGTTCAATATTGCATGAAAGTAAGTTTTAAGTGTGTTTTGTACCAAATTGCTGTTTGTAACAATGTGTTTCAGTCACTTTTGCAATGTTCAGAATGCATAATTTGAATGAAAATCAATAAAACATGACTTTGCATACAATATTTAACTTTGCAAACATGAAACATAATGTAAAATCTGTGATTTTTGACAAATTCACTTGAGTTATTAGTTTGTAAACTAGTAAAAGATGTTCAATATTGCATGAAAGTAAGTTTTAAGTGTGTTTTGTACCAAATTGCTGTTTGTAACAATGTGTTTCAGTCACTTTTGCAATGTTCAGAATGCATAATTTGAATGAAAATCAATAAAACATGACTTTGCATACAATATTTAACTTTGCAAACATGAAACATAATGTCAAATTGGTGATTTTTGACAAATTCACTTGAGTTATTAGTTTGTAAACCAGTAAAAGATGTTCAATATTGCACGAAAGTAAGTTTTCAGTGTGTTTTGTACCAAATTTCTTTTTTTAACAATGTCTTTCAGTCACTTTTGCAATGTTCAGAATGCATAATTTGAATGAAAATCAATAAAACATGACTTTGCATGCAATATTCAACTTTGTTAACATGAAACATAATGTCAAATTTGTGATTTTTGACAAATTCACTTGAATTATTAGTTTGTAAACTAGTAAAAGATCTTCAATATTGCATGAAAGTAAGTTTTAAGTGTGTTTTGTACCAAATTGCTGTTTGTAACAATGTGTTTCAGTCACTTTTGCACTGTTCAGAATGCAAAATTTGAATGAAAACGAATAACACATGACTTTGCATGCAATATTTAACTTTGCAAACATGAAACATAATGTCAAATTTGTGATTTTTGACAAATTCACTTGAGTTATTAGTTTGTAAACTAGTAAAAGATGTTCAATATTGCATGAAAGTAAGTTTTCAGTGTGTTTTGTACCAAATTGCTGTTCGTAACAATGTGTTTCAGTCACTTTTGCAATGTTCAGAATGCATAATTTGAATGAAAATCAATAAAACATGACTTTGCATACAATATTTAACTTTGCAAACATGAAACATAATGTCAAATTGGTGATTTTTGACAAATTCACTTGAGTTATTAGTTTGTAAACTAGTAAAAGATGTTCAATATTGCACGAAAGTAAGTTTTCAGTGTGTTTTGTACCAAATTTCTTTTTTTAACAATGTCTTTCAGTCACTTTTGCAATGTTCAGAATGCATAATTTGAATGAAAATCAATAAAACATGACTTTGCATGCAATATTCAACTTTGTAAACATGAAACATAATGTCAAGTTTGTGATTTTTGACAAATTCACTTGAATTATTAGTTTGTAAACTAGTGAAAGATGTTCAATATTGCATGAAAGTAAGTTTTAAGTGTGTTTTGTACCAAATTGCTGTTTGTAACAATGTGTTTCAGTCACTTTTGCAATGTTCAGAATGCATAATTTGAATGAAAATCAATAAAACATGACTTTGCATGCAATACTTAACTTTGCAAACATGAAACATAATGTCAAATTTGTGATTTTTGACAAATTCACTTGAGTTATTAGTTTGTAAACTAGTAAAAGATGTTCAATATTGCACGAAAGTAAGTTTTCAGTGTGTTTTGTACCAAATTGCATTTTGTAACAATGTCTTTCAGTCAGTTTTGCAATGTTCAGAATGCATAATTTGAATGAAAATCAGTAAAACATGACTTTGCATACAATATTCAACTTTGTAAACATGAAACATAATGTCAAATTTGTGTTTTTTTGACAAATTCATTTGAATTATTAGTTTGTAAACTAGTGAAAAATGTTCAATATTGCATGAAAGTGAGTTTTAAGTGTGTTTTGTACCGAATTGCTGTTTGTAACATTTGTTTCAGTCAGTTTTGCAATGTTCAGAATGCATAATTTGAATGAAAATCAACAAAACATGACTTTGCATACATTATTCAACTTTGTAAACATGAAACATAATGTAAAATCTGTGATTTTTGACAAATTCACTTGAGTTATTAGTTTGTAAACTAGTAAAAGATGTTCAATATTGCATGAAAGTAAGTTTTAAGTGTGTTTTGTACCAAATTGCTGTTTGTAACAATGTGTTTCATTCACTTTTGCAATGTTCAGAATGCATAATTTGAATGAAAATCAATAAAACATGACTTTGCATACAATATTTAACTTTGCAAACATGAAACATAATGTCAAATTGGTGATTTTTGACAAATTCACTTGAGTTATTAGTTTGTAAACCAGTAAAAGATGTTCAATATTGCACGAAAGTAAGTTTTCAGTGTGTTTTGTACCAAATTTCTTTTTTTAACAATGTCTTTCAGTCACTTTTGCAATGTTCAGAATGCATAATTTGAATGAAAATCAATAAAACATGACTTTGCATACAATATTTAACTTTGCAAACATGAAACATAATGTCAAATTGGTGATTTTTGACAAATTCACTTGAGTTATTAGTTTGTAAACCAGTAAAAGATGTTCAATATTGCACGAAAGTAAGTTTTCAGTGTGTTTTGTACCAAATTTCTTTTTTTAACAATGTCTTTCAGTCACTTTTGCAATGTTCAGAATGCATAATTTGAATGAAAATCAATAAAACATGACTTTGCATGCAATATTCAACTTTGTAAACATGAAACATAATGTCAAGTTTGTGATTTTTGACAAATTCACTTGAATTATTAGTTTGTAAACTAGTGAAAGATGTTCAATATTGCATGAAAGTAAGTTTTAAGTGTGTTTTGTACCAAATTGCTGTTTGTAACAATGTGTTTCAGTCACTTTTGCAATGTTCAGAATGCATAATTTGAATGAAAATCAATAAAACATGACTTTGCATGCAATACTTAACTTTGCAAACATGAAACATAATGTCAAATTTGTGATTTTTGACAAATTCACTTGAGTTATTAGTTTGTAAACTAGTAAAAGATGTTCAATATTGCACGAAAGTAAGTTTTCAGTGTGTTTTGTACCAAATTGCATTTTGTAACAATGTCTTTCAGTCAGTTTTGCAATGTTCAGAATGCATAATTTGAATGAAAATCAGTAAAACATGACTTTGCATACAATATTCAACTTTGTAAACATGAAACATAATGTCAAATTTGTGTTTTTTTGACAAATTCATTTGAATTATTAGTTTGTAAACTAGTGAAAAATGTTCAATATTGCATGAAAGTGAGTTTTAAGTGTGTTTTGTACCGAATTGCTGTTTGTAACATTTGTTTCAGTCAGTTTTGCAATGTTCAGAATGCATAATTTGAATGAAAATCAACAAAACATGACTTTGCATACAATATTCAACTTTGTAAACATGAAACATAATGTAAAATCTGTGATTTTTGACAAATTCACTTGAGTTATTAGTTTGTAAACTAGTAAAAGATGTTCAATATTGCATGAAAGTAAGTTTTAAGTGTGTTTTGTACCAAATTGCTGTTTGTAACAATGTGTTTCATTCACTTTTGCAATGTTCAGAATGCATAATTTGAATGAAAATCAATAAAACATGACTTTGCATACAATATTTAACTTTGCAAACATGAAACATAATGTCAAATTGGTGATTTTTGACAAATTCACTTGAGTTATTAGTTTGTAAACCAGTAAAAGATGTTCAATATTGCACGAAAGTAAGTTTTCAGTGTGTTTTGTACCAAATTTCTTTTTTTAACAATGTCTTTCAGTCACTTTTGCAATGTTCAGAATGCATAATTTGAATGAAAATCAATAAAACATGACTTTGCATGCAATATTCAACTTTGTAAACATGAAACATAATGTCAAGTTTGTGATTTTTGACAAATTCACTTGAATTATTAGTTTGTAAACTAGTGAAAGATGTTCAATATTGCATGAAAGTAAGTTTTAAGTGTGTTTTGTACCAAATTGCTGTTTGTAAAAATGTGTTTCAGTCACTTTTGCAATGTTCAGAATGCATAATTTGAATGAAAATCAATAAAACATGACTTTGCATGCAATACTTAACTTTGCAAACATGAAACATAATGTCAAATTTGTGATTTTTGACAAATTCACTTGAGTTATTAGTTTGTAAACTAGAAAAAGATGTTCAATATTGCACGAAAGTAAGTTTTCAGTGTGTTTTGTACCAAATTGCATTTTGTAACAATGTCTTTCAGTCAGTTTTGCAATGTTCAGAATGCATAATTTGAATGAAAATCAGTAAAACATGACTTTGCATACAATATTCAACTTTGTAAACATGAAACATAATGTCAAATTTGTGTTTTTTTGACAAATTCATTTGAATTATTAGTTTGTAAACTAGTGAAAAATGTTCAATATTGCATGAAAGTGAGTTTTAAGTGTGTTTTGTACCGAATTGCTGTTTGTAACATTTGTTTCAGTCAGTTTTGCAATGTTCAGAATGCATAATTTGAATGAAAATCAACAAAACATGACTTTGCATACAATATTCAACTTTGTAAACATGAAACATAATGTCAAATTTGTGATTTTTGACAAATTCACTTGAGTTATTAGTTTGTAAACTAGTAAAAGATGTTCAATATTGCATGAAAGTAAGCTTTCAGTGTGTTTTGTACCAAATTGCTGTTTGTAACAATGTATTTCAGTCACTTTTGCAATGTTCAGAATGCATAATTTGAATGCAAATCAATAAAACATGACTTTGCATGCAATATTCAACTTTGTAAACATGAAACATAATGTAAAATCTGTGATTTTTGACAAATTCACTTGAGTTATTAGTTTGTAAACTAGTAAAAGATATTCAATATTGCATGAAAGTAAGTTTTAAGTGTGTTTTGTACCAAATTGCTGTTTGTAACAATGTGTTTCAGTCACTTTTGCAATGTTCAGAATGCATAATTTGAATAAAAATCAATAAAACATGACTTTGCATGCAATATTCAACTTTGTAAACATGAAACATAATGTCAAATTTGTGATTTTTGACAAATTCACTTGAGTTATTAGTTTGTAAACTAGTAAAAGATGTTCAATATTGCATGAAAGTAAGTTTTAAGTGTGTTTTGTACCAAATTGCTGTTTGTAACAATGTGTTTCAGTCACTTTTGCAATGTTCAGAATGCATAATTTGAATGAAAATCAACAAAACATGACTTTGCATACAATATTCAACTTTGTAAACATGAAACATAATGTCAAATTTGTGTTTTTTTGACCAATTCATTTGAATTATTAGTTTGTAAACTAGTAAAAGATGTTCAATATTGCATGAAAGTAAGTTTTAAGTGTGTTTTGTACCAAATTGCTGTTTGTAACAATGTGTTTCAGTCACTTTTGCAATGTTCAGAATGCATAATTTGAATGAAAATCAACAAAACATGACTTTGCATACAATATTCAACTTTGTAAACATGAAACATAATGTCAAATTTGTGTTTTTTTGACCAATTCATTTGAATTATTAGTTTGTAAACTAGTGAAAAATGTTCAATATTGCATGAAAGTGAGTTTTAAGTGTGTTTTGTACCGAATTGCTGTTTGTAACATTTGTTTCAATCACTTTTGCAATGTTCAGAATGCATAATTTGAATGCAAATCAATAAAACATGACTTTGCATGCAATATTCAACTTTGTAAACATGAAACATAATGTCAAATTTGTGATTTTTGACAAATTCACTTGAGTTATTAGTTTGTAAACTAGTAAAAGATGTTCAATATTGCATGAAAGTAAGCTTTCAGTGTGTTTTGTACCAAATTGCTGTTTGTAACAATGTATTTCAGTCACTTTTGCAATGTTCAGAATGCATAATTTGAATGCAAATCAATAAAACATGACTTTGCATGCAATATTCAACTTTGTAAACATGAAACATAATGTAAAATCTGTGATTTTTGACAAATTCACTTGAGTTATTAGTTTGTAAACTAGTAAAAGATGTTCAATATTGCATGAAAGTAAGTTTTAAGTGTGTTTTGTACCAAATTGCTGTTTGTAACAATGTGTTTCAGTCACTTTTGCAATGTTCAGAATGCATAATTTGAATGAAAATCAATAAAACATGACTTTGCATACAATATTTAACTTTGCAAACATGAAACATAATGTCAAATTGGTGATTTTTGACAAATTCACTTGAGTTATTAGTTTGTAAACCAGTAAAAGATGTTCAATATTGCACGAAAGTAAGTTTTCAGTGTGTTTTGTACCAAATTTCTTTTTTTAACAATGTCTTTCAGTCACTTTTGCAATGTTCAGAATGCATAATTTGAATGAAAATCAATAAAACATGACTTTGCATGCAATATTCAACTTTGTAAACATGAAACATAATGTCAAATTTGTGTTTTTTTGACCAATTCATTTGAATTATTAGTTTGTAAACTAGTGAAAAATGTTCAATATTGCATGAAAGTGAGTTTTAAGTGTGTTTTGTACCGAATTGCTGTTTGTAACATTTGTTTCAATCACTTTTGCAATGTTCAGAATGCATAATTTGAATGCAAATCAATAAAACATGACTTTGCATGCAATATTCAACTTTGTAAACATGAAACATAATGTCAAATTTGTGATTTTTGACAAATTCACTTGAGTTATTAGTTTGTAAACTAGTAAAAGATGTTCAATATTGCATGAAAGTAAGCTTTCAGTGTGTTTTGTACCAAATTGCTGTTTGTAACAATGTATTTCAGTCACTTTTGCAATGTTCAGAATGCATAATTTGAATGCAAATCAATAAAACATGACTTTGCATGCAATATTCAACTTTGTAAACATGAAACATAATGTAAAATCTGTGATTTTTGACAAATTCACTTGAGTTATTAGTTTGTAAACTAGTAAAAGATGTTCAATATTGCATGAAAGTAAGTTTTAAGTGTGTTTTGTACCAAATTGCTGTTTGTAACAATGTGTTTCAGTCACTTTTGCAATGTTCAGAATGCATAATTTGAATGAAAATCAATAAAACATGACTTTGCATACAATATTTAACTTTGCAAACATGAAACATAATGTAAAATCTGTGATTTTTGACAAATTCACTTGAGTTATTAGTTTGTAAACTAGTAAAAGATGTTCAATATTGCATGAAAGTAAGTTTTAAGTGTGTTTTGTACCAAATTGCTGTTTGTAACAATGTGTTTCAGTCACTTTTGCAATGTTCAGAATGCATAATTTGAATGAAAATCAATAAAACATGACTTTGCATACAATATTTAACTTTGCAAACATGAAACATAATGTCAAATTGGTGATTTTTGACAAATTCACTTGAGTTATTAGTTTGTAAACCAGTAAAAGATGTTCAATATTGCACGAAAGTAAGTTTTCAGTGTGTTTTGTACCAAATTTCTTTTTTTAACAATGTCTTTCAGTCACTTTTGCAATGTTCAGAATGCATAATTTGAATGAAAATCAATAAAACATGACTTTGCATGCAATATTCAACTTTGTAAACATGAAACATAATGTCAAGTTTGTGATTTTTGACAAATTCACTTGAATTATTAGTTTGTAAACTAGTGAAAGATGTTCAATATTGCATGAAAGTAAGTTTTAAGTGTGTTTTGTACCAAATTGCTGTTTGTAAAAATGTGTTTCAGTCACTTTTGCAATGTTCAGAATGCATAATATGAATGAAAATCAATAAAACATGACTTTGCATGCAATACTTAACTTTGCAAACATGAAACATAATGTCAAATTTGTGATTTTTGACAAATTCACTTGAGTTATTAGTTTGTAAACTAGAAAAAGATGTTCAATATTGCACGAAAGTAAGTTTTCAGTGTGTTTTGTACCAAATTGCATTTTGTAACAATGTCTTTCAGTCAGTTTTGCAATGTTCAGAATGCATAATTTGAATGAAAATCAGTAAAACATGACTTTGCATACAATATTCAACTTTGTAAACATGAAACATAATGTCAAATTTGTGTTTTTTTGACAAATTCATTTTAATTATTAGTTTGTAAACTAGTGAAAAATGTTCAATATTGCATGAAAGTGAGTTTTAAGTGTGTTTTGTACCGAATTGCTGTTTGTAACATTTGTTTCAGTCAGTTTTGCAATGTTCAGAATGCATAATTTGAATGAAAATCAACAAAACATGACTTTGCATACAATATTCAACTTTGTAAACATGAAACATAATGTCAAATTTGTGATTTTTGACAAATTCACTTGAGTTATTAGTTTGTAAACTAGTAAAAGATGTTCAATATTGCATGAAAGTAAGCTTTCAGTGTGTTTTGTACCAAATTGCTGTTTGTAACAATGTATTTCAGTCACTTTTGCAATGTTCAGAATGCATAATTTGAATGCAAATCAATAAAACATGACTTTGCATGCAATATTCAACTTTGTAAACATGAAACATAATGTAAAATCTGTGATTTTTGACAAATTCACTTGAGTTATTAGTTTGTAAACTAGTAAAAGATGTTCAATATTGCATGAAAGTAAGTTTTAAGTGTGTTTTGTACCAAATTGCTGTTTGTAACAATGTGTTTCAGTCACTTTTGCAATGTTCAGAATGCATAATTTGAATGAAAATCAATAAAACATGACTTTGCATACAATATTTAACTTTGCAAACATGAAACATAATGTAAAATCTGTGATTTTTGACAAATTCACTTGAGTTATTAGTTTGTAAACTAGTAAAAGATGTTCAATATTGCATGAAAGTAAGTTTTAAGTGTGTTTTGTACCAAATTGCTGTTTGTAACAATGTGTTTCAGTCACTTTTGCAATGTTCAGAATGCATAATTTGAATGAAAATCAATAAAACATGACTTTGCATACAATATTTAACTTTGCAAACATGAAACATAATGTCAAATTGGTGATTTTTGACAAATTCACTTGAGTTATTAGTTTGTAAACCAGTAAAAGATGTTCAATATTGCACGAAAGTAAGTTTTCAGTGTGTTTTGTACCAAATTTCTTTTTTTAACAATGTCTTTCAGTCACTTTTGCAATGTTCAGAATGCATAATTTGAATGAAAATCAATAAAACATGACTTTGCATGCAATATTCAACTTTGTAAACATGAAACATAATGTCAAGTTTGTGATTTTTGACAAATTCACTTGAATTATTAGTTTGTAAACTAGTGAAAGATGTTCAATATTGCATGAAAGTAAGTTTTAAGTGTGTTTTGTACCAAATTGCTGTTTGTAAAAATGTGTTTCAGTCACTTTTGCAATGTTCAGAATGCATAATATGAATGAAAATCAATAAAACATGACTTTGCATGCAATACTTAACTTTGCAAACATGAAACATAATGTCAAATTTGTGATTTTTGACAAATTCACTTGAGTTATTAGTTTGTAAACTAGAAAAAGATGTTCAATATTGCACGAAAGTAAGTTTTCAGTGTGTTTTGTACCAAATTGCATTTTGTAACAATGTCTTTCAGTCAGTTTTGCAATGTTCAGAATGCATAATTTGAATGAAAATCAGTAAAACATGACTTTGCATACAATATTCAACTTTGTAAACATGAAACATAATGTCAAATTTGTGTTTTTTTGACAAATTCATTTTAATTATTAGTTTGTAAACTAGTGAAAAATGTTCAATATTGCATGAAAGTGAGTTTTAAGTGTGTTTTGTACCGAATTGCTGTTTGTAACATTTGTTTCAGTCAGTTTTGCAATGTTCAGAATGCATAATTTGAATGAAAATCAACAAAACATGACTTTGCATACAATATTCAACTTTGTAAACATGAAACATAATGTCAAATTTGTGATTTTTGACAAATTCACTTGAGTTATTAGTTTGTAAACTAGTAAAAGATGTTCAATATTGCATGAAAGTAAGCTTTCAGTGTGTTTTGTACCAAATTGCTGTTTGTAACAATGTATTTCAGTCACTTTTGCAATGTTCAGAATGCATAATTTGAATGCAAATCAATAAAACATGACTTTGCATGCAATATTCAACTTTGTAAACATGAAACATAATGTAAAATCTGTGATTTTTGACAAATTCACTTGAGTTATTAGTTTGTAAACTAGTAAAAGATGTTCAATATTGCATGAAAGTAAGTTTTAAGTGTGTTTTGTACCAAATTGCTGTTTGTAACAATGTGTTTCAGTCACTTTTGCAATGTTCAGAATGCATAATTTGAATGAAAATCAACAAAACATGACTTTGCATACAATATTCAACTTTGTAAACATGAAACATAATGTCAAATTTGTGTTTTTTTGACCAATTCATTTGAATTATTAGTTTGTAAACTAGTGAAAAATGTTCAATATTGCATGAAAGTGAGTTTTAAGTGTGTTTTGTACCGAATTGCTGTTTGTAACATTTGTTTCAGTCACTTTTGCAATGTTCAGAATGCATAATTTGAATGCAAATCAATAAAACATGACTTTGCATGCAATATTCAACTTTGTAAACATGAAACATAATGTCAAATTTGTGATTTTTGACAAATTCACTTGAGTTACTAGTTTGTAAACTAGTAAAAGATGTTCAATATTGCATGAAAGTAAGCTTTCAGTGTGTTTTGTACCAAATTGCTGTTTGTAACAATGTATTTCAGTCACTTTTGCAATGTTCAGAATGCATAATTTGAATGCAAATCAATAAAACATGACTTTGCATGCAATATTCAACTTTGTAAACATGAAACATAATGTAAAATCTGTGATTTTTGACAAATTCACTTGAGTTATTAGTTTGTAAACTAGTAAAAGATGTTCAATATTGCATGAAAGTAAGTTTTAAGTGTGTTTTGTACCAAATTGCTGTTTGTAACAATGTGTTTCAGTCACTTTTGCAATGTTCAGAATGCATAATTTGAATGAAAATCAATAAAACATGACTTTGCATACAATATTTAACTTTGCAAACATGAAACATAATGTAAAATCTGTGATTTTTGACAAATTCACTTGAGTTATTAGTTTGTAAACTAGTAAAAGATGTTCAATATTGCATGAAAGTAAGTTTTAAGTGTGTTTTGTACCAAATTGCTGTTTGTAACAATGTGTTTCAGTCACTTTTGCAATGTTCAGAATGCATAATTTGAATGAAAATCAATAAAACATGACTTTGCATACAATATTTAACTTTGCAAACATGAAACATAATGTCAAATTGGTGATTTTTGACAAATTCACTTGAGTTATTAGTTTGTAAACCAGTAAAAGATGTTCAATATTGCACGAAAGTAAGTTTTCAGTGTGTTTTGTACCAAATTTCTTTTTTTAACAATGTCTTTCAGTCACTTTTGCAATGTTCAGAATGCATAATTTGAATGAAAATCAATAAAACATGACTTTGCATGCAATATTCAACTTTGTTAACATGAAACATAATGTCAAATTTGTGATTTTTGACAAATTCACTTGAATTATTAGTTTGTAAACTAGTAAAAGATCTTCAATATTGCATGAAAGTAAGTTTTAAGTGTGTTTTGTACCAAATTGCTGTTTGTAACAATGTGTTTCAGTCACTTTTGCACTGTTCAGAATGCAAAATTTGAATGAAAACGAATAACACATGACTTTGCATGCAATATTTAACTTTGCAAACATGAAACATAATGTCAAATTTGTGATTTTTGACAAATTCACTTGAGTTATTAGTTTGTAAACTAGTAAAAGATGTTCAATATTGCATGAAAGTAAGTTTTCAGTGTGTTTTGTACCAAATTGCTGTTCGTAACAATGTGTTTCAGTCACTTTTGCAATGTTCAGAATGCATAATTTGAATGAAAATCAATAAAACATGACTTTGCATACAATATTTAACTTTGCAAACATGAAACATAATGTCAAATTGGTGATTTTTGACAAATTCACTTGAGTTATTAGTTTGTAAACTAGTAAAAGATGTTCAATATTGCACGAAAGTAAGTTTTCAGTGTGTTTTGTACCAAATTTCTTTTTTTAACAATGTCTTTCAGTCACTTTTGCAATGTTCAGAATGCATAATTTGAATGAAAATCAATAAAACATGACTTTGCATGCAATATTCAACTTTGTAAACATGAAACATAATGTCAAGTTTGTGATTTTTGACAAATTCACTTGAATTATTAGTTTGTAAACTAGTGAAAGATGTTCAATATTGCATGAAAGTAAGTTTTAAGTGTGTTTTGTACCAAATTGCTGTTTGTAACAATGTGTTTCAGTCACTTTTGCAATGTTCAGAATGCATAATTTGAATGAAAATCAATAAAACATGACTTTGCATGCAATACTTAACTTTGCAAACATGAAACATAATGTCAAATTTGTGATTTTTGACAAATTCACTTGAGTTATTAGTTTGTAAACTAGTAAAAGATGTTCAATATTGCACGAAAGTAAGTTTTCAGTGTGTTTTGTACCAAATTGCATTTTGTAACAATGTCTTTCAGTCAGTTTTGCAATGTTCAGAATGCATAATTTGAATGAAAATCAGTAAAACATGACTTTGCATACAATATTCAACTTTGTAAACATGAAACATAATGTCAAATTTGTGTTTTTTTGACAAATTCATTTGAATTATTAGTTTGTAAACTAGTGAAAAATGTTCAATATTGCATGAAAGTGAGTTTTAAGTGTGTTTTGTACCGAATTGCTGTTTGTAACATTTGTTTCAGTCAGTTTTGCAATGTTCAGAATGCATAATTTGAATGAAAATCAACAAAACATGACTTTGCATACATTATTCAACTTTGTAAACATGAAACATAATGTAAAATCTGTGATTTTTGACAAATTCACTTGAGTTATTAGTTTGTAAACTAGTAAAAGATGTTCAATATTGCATGAAAGTAAGTTTTAAGTGTGTTTTGTACCAAATTGCTGTTTGTAACAATGTGTTTCATTCACTTTTGCAATGTTCAGAATGCATAATTTGAATGAAAATCAATAAAACATGACTTTGCATACAATATTTAACTTTGCAAACATGAAACATAATGTCAAATTGGTGATTTTTGACAAATTCACTTGAGTTATTAGTTTGTAAACCAGTAAAAGATGTTCAATATTGCACGAAAGTAAGTTTTCAGTGTGTTTTGTACCAAATTTCTTTTTTTAACAATGTCTTTCAGTCACTTTTGCAATGTTCAGAATGCATAATTTGAATGAAAATCAATAAAACATGACTTTGCATGCAATATTCAACTTTGTAAACATGAAACATAATGTCAAGTTTGTGATTTTTGACAAATTCACTTGAATTATTAGTTTGTAAACTAGTGAAAGATGTTCAATATTGCATGAAAGTAAGTTTTAAGTGTGTTTTGTACCAAATTGCTGTTTGTAAAAATGTGTTTCAGTCACTTTTGCAATGTTCAGAATGCATAATTTGAATGAAAATCAATAAAACATGACTTTGCATACAATATTTAACTTTGCAAACATGAAACATAATGTCAAATTGGTGATTTTTGACAAATTCACTTGAGTTATTAGTTTGTAAACTAGTAAAAGATGTTCAATATTGCACGAAAGTAAGTTTTCAGTGTGTTTTGTACCAAATTTCTTTTTTTAACAATGTCTTTCAGTCACTTTTGCAATGTTCAGAATGCATAATTTGAATGAAAATCAATAAAACATGACTTTGCATGCAATATTCAACTTTGTAAACATGAAACATAATGTCAAGTTTGTGATTTTTGACAAATTCACTTGAATTATTAGTTTGTAAACTAGTGAAAGATGTTCAATATTGCATGAAAGTAAGTTTTAAGTGTGTTTTGTACCAAATTGCTGTTTGTAACAATGTGTTTCAGTCACTTTTGCAATGTTCAGAATGCATAATTTGAATGAAAATCAATAAAACATGACTTTGCATGCAATACTTAACTTTGCAAACATGAAACATAATGTCAAATTTGTGATTTTTGACAAATTCACTTGAGTTATTAGTTTGTAAACTAGTAAAAGATGTTCAATATTGCACGAAAGTAAGTTTTCAGTGTGTTTTGTACCAAATTGCATTTTGTAACAATGTCTTTCAGTCAGTTTTGCAATGTTCAGAATGCATAATTTGAATGAAAATCAGTAAAACATGACTTTGCATACAATATTCAACTTTGTAAACATGAAACATAATGTCAAATTTGTGTTTTTTTGACAAATTCATTTGAATTATTAGTTTGTAAACTAGTGAAAAATGTTCAATATTGCATGAAAGTGAGTTTTAAGTGTGTTTTGTACCGAATTGCTGTTTGTAACATTTGTTTCAGTCAGTTTTGCAATGTTCAGAATGCATAATTTGAATGAAAATCAACAAAACATGACTTTGCATACAATATTCAACTTTGTAAACATGAAACATAATGTAAAATCTGTGATTTTTGACAAATTCACTTGAGTTATTAGTTTGTAAACTAGTAAAAGATGTTCAATATTGCATGAAAGTAAGTTTTAAGTGTGTTTTGTACCAAATTGCTGTTTGTAACAATGTGTTTCATTCACTTTTGCAATGTTCAGAATGCATAATTTGAATGAAAATCAATAAAACATGACTTTGCATACAATATTTAACTTTGCAAACATGAAACATAATGTCAAATTGGTGATTTTTGACAAATTCACTTGAGTTATTAGTTTGTAAACCAGTAAAAGATGTTCAATATTGCACGAAAGTAAGTTTTCAGTGTGTTTTGTACCAAATTTCTTTTTTTAACAATGTCTTTCAGTCACTTTTGCAATGTTCAGAATGCATAATTTGAATGAAAATCAATAAAACATGACTTTGCATGCAATATTCAACTTTGTAAACATGAAACATAATGTCAAGTTTGTGATTTTTGACAAATTCACTTGAATTATTAGTTTGTAAACTAGTGAAAGATGTTCAATATTGCATGAAAGTAAGTTTTAAGTGTGTTTTGTACCAAATTGCTGTTTGTAAAAATGTGTTTCAGTCACTTTTGCAATGTTCAGAATGCATAATTTGAATGAAAATCAATAAAACATGACTTTGCATGCAATACTTAACTTTGCAAACATGAAACATAATGTCAAATTTGTGATTTTTGACAAATTCACTTGAGTTATTAGTTTGTAAACTAGAAAAAGATGTTCAATATTGCACGAAAGTAAGTTTTCAGTGTGTTTTGTACCAAATTGCATTTTGTAACAATGTCTTTCAGTCAGTTTTGCAATGTTCAGAATGCATAATTTGAATGAAAATCAGTAAAACATGACTTTGCATACAATATTCAACTTTGTAAACATGAAACATAATGTCAAATTTGTGTTTTTTTGACAAATTCATTTGAATTATTAGTTTGTAAACTAGTGAATAATGTTCAATATTGCATGAAAGTGAGTTTTAAGTGTGTTTTGTACCGAATTGCTGTTTGTAACATTTGTTTCAGTCAGTTTTGCAATGTTCAGAATGCATAATTTGAATGAAAATCAACAAAACATGACTTTGCATACAATATTCAACTTTGTAAACATGAAACATAATGTCAAATTTGTGATTTTTGACAAATTCACTTGAGTTATTAGTTTGTAAACTAGTAAAAGATGTTCAATATTGCATGAAAGTAAGCTTTCAGTGTGTTTTGTACCAAATTGCTGTTTGTAACAATGTATTTCAGTCACTTTTGCAATGTTCAGAATGCATAATTTGAATGCAAATCAATAAAACATGACTTTGCATGCAATATTCAACTTTGTAAACATGAAACATAATGTAAAATCTGTGATTTTTGACAAATTCACTTGAGTTATTAGTTTGTAAACTAGTAAAAGATGTTCAATATTGCATGAAAGTAAGTTTTAAGTGTGTTTTGTACCAAATTGCTGTTTGTAACAATGTGTTTCAGTCACTTTTGCAATGTTCAGAATGCATAATTTGAATAAAAATCAATAAAACATGACTTTGCATGCAATATTCAACTTTGTAAACATGAAACATAATGTCAAATTTGTGATTTTTGACAAATTCACTTGAGTTATTAGTTTGTAAACTAGTAAAAGATGTTCAATATTGCATGAAAGTAAGTTTTAAGTGTGTTTTGTACCAAATTGCTGTTTGTAACAATGTGTTTCAGTCACTTTTGCAATGTTCAGAATGCATAATTTGAATGAAAATCAACAAAACATGACTTTGCATACAATATTCAACTTTGTAAACATGAAACATAATGTCAAATTTGTGTTTTTTTGACCAATTCATTTGAATTATTAGTTTGTAAACTAGTAAAAGATGTTCAATATTGCATGAAAGTAAGTTTTAAGTGTGTTTTGTACCAAATTGCTGTTTGTAACAATGTGTTTCAGTCACTTTTGCAATGTTCAGAATGCATAATTTGAATGAAAATCAACAAAACATGACTTTGCATACAATATTCAACTTTGTAAACATGAAACATAATGTCAAATTTGTGTTTTTTTGACCAATTCATTTGAATTATTAGTTTGTAAACTAGTGAAAAATGTTCAATATTGCATGAAAGTGAGTTTTAAGTGTGTTTTGTACCGAATTGCTGTTTGTAACATTTGTTTCAATCACTTTTGCAATGTTCAGAATGCATAATTTGAATGCAAATCAATAAAACATGACTTTGCATGCAATATTCAACTTTGTAAACATGAAACATAATGTCAAATTTGTGATTTTTGACAAATTCACTTGAGTTATTAGTTTGTAAACTAGTAAAAGATGTTCAATATTGCATGAAAGTAAGCTTTCAGTGTGTTTTGTACCAAATTGCTGTTTGTAACAATGTATTTCAGTCACTTTTGCAATGTTCAGAATGCATAATTTGAATGCAAATCAATAAAACATGACTTTGCATGCAATATTCAACTTTGTAAACATGAAACATAATGTAAAATCTGTGATTTTTGACAAATTCACTTGAGTTATTAGTTTGTAAACTAGTAAAAGATGTTCAATATTGCATGAAAGTAAGTTTTAAGTGTGTTTTGTACCAAATTGCTGTTTGTAACAATGTGTTTCAGTCACTTTTGCAATGTTCAGAATGCATAATTTGAATGAAAATCAATAAAACATGACTTTGCATACAATATTTAACTTTGCAAACATGAAACATAATGTAAAATCTGTGATTTTTGACAAATTCACTTGAGTTATTAGTTTGTAAACTAGTAAAAGATGTTCAATATTGCATGAAAGTAAGTTTTAAGTGTGTTTTGTACCAAATTGCTGTTTGTAACAATGTGTTTCAGTCACTTTTGCAATGTTCAGAATGCATAATTTGAATGAAAATCAATAAAACATGACTTTGCATACAATATTTAACTTTGCAAACATGAAACATAATGTCAAATTGGTGATTTTTGACAAATTCACTTGAGTTATTAGTTTGTAAACCAGTAAAAGATGTTCAATATTGCACGAAAGTAAGTTTTCAGTGTGTTTTGTACCAAATTTCTTTTTTTAACAATGTCTTTCAGTCACTTTTGCAATGTTCAGAATGCATAATTTGAATGAAAATCAATAAAACATGACTTTGCATGCAATATTCAACTTTGTAAACATGAAACATAATGTCAAGTTTGTGATTTTTGACAAATTCACTTGAATTATTAGTTTGTAAACTAGTGAAAGATGTTCAATATTGCATGAAAGTAAGTTTTAAGTGTGTTTTGTACCAAATTGCTGTTTGTAAAAATGTGTTTCAGTCACTTTTGCAATGTTCAGAATGCATAATATGAATGAAAATCAATAAAACATGACTTTGCATGCAATACTTAACTTTGCAAACATGAAACATAATGTCAAATTTGTGATTTTTGACAAATTCACTTGAGTTATTAGTTTGTAAACTAGAAAAAGATGTTCAATATTGCACGAAAGTAAGTTTTCAGTGTGTTTTGTACCAAATTGCATTTTGTAACAATGTCTTTCAGTCAGTTTTGCAATGTTCAGAATGCATAATTTGAATGAAAATCAGTAAAACATGACTTTGCATACAATATTCAACTTTGTAAACATGAAACATAATGTCAAATTTGTGTTTTTTTGACAAATTCATTTTAATTATTAGTTTGTAAACTAGTGAAAAATGTTCAATATTGCATGAAAGTGAGTTTTAAGTGTGTTTTGTACCGAATTGCTGTTTGTAACATTTGTTTCAGTCAGTTTTGCAATGTTCAGAATGCATAATTTGAATGAAAATCAACAAAACATGACTTTGCATACAATATTCAACTTTGTAAACATGAAACATAATGTCAAATTTGTGATTTTTGACAAATTCACTTGAGTTATTAGTTTGTAAACTAGTAAAAGATGTTCAATATTGCATGAAAGTAAGCTTTCAGTGTGTTTTGTACCAAATTGCTGTTTGTAACAATGTATTTCAGTCACTTTTGCAATGTTCAGAATGCATAATTTGAATGCAAATCAATAAAACATGACTTTGCATGCAATATTCAACTTTGTAAACATGAAACATAATGTAAAATCTGTGATTTTTGACAAATTCACTTGAGTTATTAGTTTGTAAACTAGTAAAAGATGTTCAATATTGCATGAAAGTAAGTTTTAAGTGTGTTTTGTACCAAATTGCTGTTTGTAACAATGTGTTTCAGTCACTTTTGCAATGTTCAGAATGCATAATTTGAATAAAAATCAATAAAACATGACTTTGCATGCAATATTCAACTTTGTAAACATGAAACATAATGTCAAATTTGTGATTTTTGACAAATTCACTTGAGTTATTAGTTTGTAAACTAGTAAAAGATGTTCAATATTGCATGAAAGTAAGTTTTAAGTGTGTTTTGTACCAAATTGCTGTTTGTAACAATGTGTTTCAGTCACTTTTGCAATGTTCAGAATGCATAATTTGAATGAAAATCAATAAAACATGACTTTGCATACAATATTCAACTTTGTAAACAGGAAACATAATGTCAAATTTGTGTTTTTTTGACCAATTCATTTGAATTATTAGTTTGTAAACTAGTAAAAGATGTTCAATATTGCATGAAAGTAAGTTTTAAGTGTGTTTTGTACCAAATTGCTGTTTGTAACAATGTGTTTCAGTCACTTTTGCAATGTTCAGAATGCATAATTTGAATAAAAATCAATAAAACATGACTTTGCATGCAATATTCAACTTTGTAAACATGAAACATAATGTCAAATTTGTGATTTTTGACAAATTCACTTGAGTTATTACTTTGTAAACTAGTAAAAGATGTTCAATATTGCATGAAAGTAAGTTTTAAGTGTGTTTTGTACCAAATTGCTGTTTGTAACAATGTGTTTCAGTCACTTTTGCAATGTTCAGAATGCATAATTTGAATGAAAATCAACAAAACATGACTTTGCATACAATATTCAACTTTGTAAACATGAAACATAATGTCAAATTTGTGTTTTTTTGACCAATTCATTTGAATTATTAGTTTGTAAACTAGTGAAAAATGTTCAATATTGCATGAAAGTGAGTTTTAAGTGTGTTTTGTACCGAATTGCTGTTTGTAACATTTGTTTCAGTCACTTTTGCAATGTTCAGAATGCATAATTTGAATGCAAATCAATAAAACATGACTTTGCATGCAATATTCAACTTTGTAAACATGAAACATAATGTCAAATTTGTGATTTTTGACAAATTCACTTGAGTTACTAGTTTGTAAACTAGTAAAAGATGTTCAATATTGCATGAAAGTAAGCTTTCAGTGTGTTTTGTACCAAATTGCTGTTTGTAACAATGTATTTCAGTCACTTTTGCAATGTTCAGAATGCATAATTTGAATGCAAATCAATAAAACATGACTTTGCATGCAATATTCAACTTTGTAAACATGAAACATAATGTAAAATCTGTGATTTTTGACAAATTCACTTGAGTTATTAGTTTGTAAACTAGTAAAAGATGTTCAATATTGCATGAAAGTAAGTTTTAAGTGTGTTTTGTACCAAATTGCTGTTTGTAACAATGTGTTTCAGTCACTTTTGCAATGTTCAGAATGCATAATTTGAATGAAAATCAATAAAACATGACTTTGCATACAATATTTAACTTTGCAAACATGAAACATAATGTAAAATCTGTGATTTTTGACAAATTCACTTGAGTTATTAGTTTGTAAACTAGTAAAAGATGTTCAATATTGCATGAAAGTAAGTTTTAAGTGTGTTTTGTACCAAATTGCTGTTTGTAACAATGTGTTTCAGTCACTTTTGCAATGTTCAGAATGCATAATTTGAATGAAAATCAATAAAACATGACTTTGCATACAATATTTAACTTTGCAAACATGAAACATAATGTCAAATTGGTGATTTTTGACAAATTCACTTGAGTTATTAGTTTGTAAACCAGTAAAAGATGTTCAATATTGCACGAAAGTAAGTTTTCAGTGTGTTTTGTACCAAATTTCTTTTTTTAACAATGTCTTTCAGTCACTTTTGCAATGTTCAGAATGCATAATTTGAATGAAAATCAATAAAACATGACTTTGCATGCAATATTCAACTTTGTAAACATGAAACATAATGTCAAATTTGTGTTTTTTTGACCAATTCATTTGAATTATTAGTTTGTAAACTAGTGAAAAATGTTCAATATTGCATGAAAGTGAGTTTTAAGTGTGTTTTGTACCGAATTGCTGTTTGTAACATTTGTTTCAATCACTTTTGCAATGTTCAGAATGCATAATTTGAATGCAAATCAATAAAACATGACTTTGCATGCAATATTCAACTTTGTAAACATGAAACATAATGTCAAATTTGTGATTTTTGACAAATTCACTTGAGTTATTAGTTTGTAAACTAGTAAAAGATGTTCAATATTGCATGAAAGTAAGCTTTCAGTGTGTTTTGTACCAAATTGCTGTTTGTAACAATGTATTTCAGTCACTTTTGCAATGTTCAGAATGCATAATTTGAATGCAAATCAATAAAACATGACTTTGCATGCAATATTCAACTTTGTAAACATGAAACATAATGTAAAATCTGTGATTTTTGACAAATTCACTTGAGTTATTAGTTTGTAAACTAGTAAAAGATGTTCAATATTGCATGAAAGTAAGTTTTAAGTGTGTTTTGTACCAAATTGCTGTTTGTAACAATGTGTTTCAGTCACTTTTGCAATGTTCAGAATGCATAATTTGAATGAAAATCAATAAAACATGACTTTGCATACAATATTTAACTTTGCAAACATGAAACATAATGTAAAATCTGTGATTTTTGACAAATTCACTTGAGTTATTAGTTTGTAAACTAGTAAAAGATGTTCAATATTGCATGAAAGTAAGTTTTAAGTGTGTTTTGTACCAAATTGCTGTTTGTAACAATGTGTTTCAGTCACTTTTGCAATGTTCAGAATGCATAATTTGAATGAAAATCAATAAAACATGACTTTGCATACAATATTTAACTTTGCAAACATGAAACATAATGTCAAATTGGTGATTTTTGACAAATTCACTTGAGTTATTAGTTTGTAAACCAGTAAAAGATGTTCAATATTGCACGAAAGTAAGTTTTCAGTGTGTTTTGTACCAAATTTCTTTTTTTAACAATGTCTTTCAGTCACTTTTGCAATGTTCAGAATGCATAATTTGAATGAAAATCAATAAAACATGACTTTGCATGCAATATTCAACTTTGTAAACATGAAACATAATGTCAAGTTTGTGATTTTTGACAAATTCACTTGAATTATTAGTTTGTAAACTAGTGAAAGATGTTCAATATTGCATGAAAGTAAGTTTTAAGTGTGTTTTGTACCAAATTGCTGTTTGTAAAAATGTGTTTCAGTCACTTTTGCAATGTTCAGAATGCATAATATGAATGAAAATCAATAAAACATGACTTTGCATGCAATACTTAACTTTGCAAACATGAAACATAATGTCAAATTTGTGATTTTTGACAAATTCACTTGAGTTATTAGTTTGTAAACTAGAAAAAGATGTTCAATATTGCACGAAAGTAAGTTTTCAGTGTGTTTTGTACCAAATTGCATTTTGTAACAATGTCTTTCAGTCAGTTTTGCAATGTTCAGAATGCATAATTTGAATGAAAATCAGTAAAACATGACTTTGCATACAATATTCAACTTTGTAAACATGAAACATAATGTCAAATTTGTGTTTTTTTGACAAATTCATTTTAATTATTAGTTTGTAAACTAGTGAAAAATGTTCAATATTGCATGAAAGTGAGTTTTAAGTGTGTTTTGTACCGAATTGCTGTTTGTAACATTTGTTTCAGTCAGTTTTGCAATGTTCAGAATGCATAATTTGAATGAAAATCAACAAAACATGACTTTGCATACAATATTCAACTTTGTAAACATGAAACATAATGTCAAATTTGTGATTTTTGACAAATTCACTTGAGTTATTAGTTTGTAAACTAGTAAAAGATGTTCAATATTGCATGAAAGTAAGCTTTCAGTGTGTTTTGTACCAAATTGCTGTTTGTAACAATGTATTTCAGTCACTTTTGCAATGTTCAGAATGCATAATTTGAATGCAAATCAATAAAACATGACTTTGCATGCAATATTCAACTTTGTAAACATGAAACATAATGTAAAATCTGTGATTTTTGACAAATTCACTTGAGTTATTAGTTTGTAAACTAGTAAAAGATGTTCAATATTGCATGAAAGTAAGTTTTAAGTGTGTTTTGTACCAAATTGCTGTTTGTAACAATGTGTTTCAGTCACTTTTGCAATGTTCAGAATGCATAATTTGAATGAAAATCAATAAAACATGACTTTGCATACAATATTTAACTTTGCAAACATGAAACATAATGTAAAATCTGTGATTTTTGACAAATTCACTTGAGTTATTAGTTTGTAAACTAGTAAAAGATGTTCAATATTGCATGAAAGTAAGTTTTAAGTGTGTTTTGTACCAAATTGCTGTTTGTAACAATGTGTTTCAGTCACTTTTGCAATGTTCAGAATGCATAATTTGAATGAAAATCAATAAAACATGACTTTGCATACAATATTTAACTTTGCAAACATGAAACATAATGTCAAATTGGTGATTTTTGACAAATTCACTTGAGTTATTAGTTTGTAAACCAGTAAAAGATGTTCAATATTGCACGAAAGTAAGTTTTCAGTGTGTTTTGTACCAAATTTCTTTTTTTAACAATGTCTTTCAGTCACTTTTGCAATGTTCAGAATGCATAATTTGAATGAAAATCAATAAAACATGACTTTGCATGCAATATTCAACTTTGTAAACATGAAACATAATGTCAAGTTTGTGATTTTTGACAAATTCACTTGAATTATTAGTTTGTAAACTAGTGAAAGATGTTCAATATTGCATGAAAGTAAGTTTTAAGTGTGTTTTGTACCAAATTGCTGTTTGTAAAAATGTGTTTCAGTCACTTTTGCAATGTTCAGAATGCATAATATGAATGAAAATCAATAAAACATGACTTTGCATGCAATACTTAACTTTGCAAACATGAAACATAATGTCAAATTTGTGATTTTTGACAAATTCACTTGAGTTATTAGTTTGTAAACTAGAAAAAGATGTTCAATATTGCACGAAAGTAAGTTTTCAGTGTGTTTTGTACCAAATTGCATTTTGTAACAATGTCTTTCAGTCAGTTTTGCAATGTTCAGAATGCATAATTTGAATGAAAATCAGTAAAACATGACTTTGCATACAATATTCAACTTTGTAAACATGAAACATAATGTCAAATTTGTGTTTTTTTGACAAATTCATTTTAATTATTAGTTTGTAAACTAGTGAAAAATGTTCAATATTGCATGAAAGTGAGTTTTAAGTGTGTTTTGTACCGAATTGCTGTTTGTAACATTTGTTTCAGTCAGTTTTGCAATGTTCAGAATGCATAATTTGAATGAAAATCAACAAAACATGACTTTGCATACAATATTCAACTTTGTAAACATGAAACATAATGTCAAATTTGTGATTTTTGACAAATTCACTTGAGTTATTAGTTTGTAAACTAGTAAAAGATGTTCAATATTGCATGAAAGTAAGCTTTCAGTGTGTTTTGTACCAAATTGCTGTTTGTAACAATGTATTTCAGTCACTTTTGCAATGTTCAGAATGCATAATTTGAATGCAAATCAATAAAACATGACTTTGCATGCAATATTCAACTTTGTAAACATGAAACATAATGTAAAATCTGTGATTTTTGACAAATTCACTTGAGTTATTAGTTTGTAAACTAGTAAAAGATGTTCAATATTGCATGAAAGTAAGTTTTAAGTGTGTTTTGTACCAAATTGCTGTTTGTAACAATGTGTTTCAGTCACTTTTGCAATGTTCAGAATGCATAATTTGAATGAAAATCAACAAAACATGACTTTGCATACAATATTCAACTTTGTAAACATGAAACATAATGTCAAATTTGTGTTTTTTTGACCAATTCATTTGAATTATTAGTTTGTAAACTAGTGAAAAATGTTCAATATTGCATGAAAGTGAGTTTTAAGTGTGTTTTGTACCGAATTGCTGTTTGTAACATTTGTTTCAGTCACTTTTGCAATGTTCAGAATGCATAATTTGAATGCAAATCAATAAAACATGACTTTGCATGCAATATTCAACTTTGTAAACATGAAACATAATGTCAAATTTGTGATTTTTGACAAATTCACTTGAGTTACTAGTTTGTAAACTAGTAAAAGATGTTCAATATTGCATGAAAGTAAGCTTTCAGTGTGTTTTGTACCAAATTGCTGTTTGTAACAATGTATTTCAGTCACTTTTGCAATGTTCAGAATGCATAATTTGAATGCAAATCAATAAAACATGACTTTGCATGCAATATTCAACGTTGTTAACTTGAAACATAATGTAAAATCTGTGATTTTTGACAAATTCACTTGAGTTATTAGTTTGTAAACTAGTAAAAGATGTTCAATATTGCATGAAAGTAAGTTTTAAGTGTGTTTTGTACCAAATTGCTGTTTGTAACAATGTGTTTCAGTCACTTTTGCAATGTTCAGAATGCATAATTTGAATGAAAATCAATAAAACATGACTTTGCATACAATATTTAACTTTGCAAACATGAAACATAATGTAAAATCTGTGATTTTTGACAAATTCACTTGAGTTATTAGTTTGTAAACTAGTAAAAGATGTTCAATATTGCATGAAAGTAAGTTTTAAGTGTGTTTTGTACCAAATTGCTGTTTGTAACAATGTGTTTCAGTCACTTTTGCAATGTTCAGAATGCATAATTTGAATGAAAATCAATAAAACATGACTTTGCATACAATATTTAACTTTGCAAACATGAAACATAATGTCAAATTGGTGATTTTTGACAAATTCACTTGAGTTATTAGTTTGTAAACCAGTAAAAGATGTTCAATATTGCACGAAAGTAAGTTTTCAGTGTGTTTTGTACCAAATTTCTTTTTTTAACAATGTCTTTCAGTCACTTTTGCAATGTTCAGAATGCATAATTTGAATGAAAATCAATAAAACATGACTTTGCATGCAATATTCAACTTTGTTAACATGAAACATAATGTCAAATTTGTGATTTTTGACAAATTCACTTGAATTATTAGTTTGTAAACTAGTAAAAGATCTTCAATATTGCATGAAAGTAAGTTTTAAGTGTGTTTTGTACCAAATTGCTGTTTGTAACAATGTGTTTCAGTCACTTTTGCACTGTTCAGAATGCAAAATTTGAATGAAAACGAATAACACATGACTTTGCATGCAATATTTAACTTTGCAAACATGAAACATAATGTCAAATTTGTGATTTTTGACAAATTCACTTGAGTTATTAGTTTGTAAACTAGTAAAAGATGTTCAATATTGCATGAAAGTAAGTTTTCAGTGTGTTTTGTACCAAATTGCTGTTCGTAACAATGTGTTTCAGTCACTTTTGCAATGTTCAGAATGCATAATTTGAATGAAAATCAATAAAACATGACTTTGCATACAATATTTAACTTTGCAAACATGAAACATAATGTCAAATTGGTGATTTTTGACAAATTCACTTGAGTTATTAGTTTGTAAACTAGTAAAAGATGTTCAATATTGCACGAAAGTAAGTTTTCAGTGTGTTTTGTACCAAATTTCTTTTTTTAACAATGTCTTTCAGTCACTTTTGCAATGTTCAGAATGCATAATTTGAATGAAAATCAATAAAACATGACTTTGCATGCAATATTCAACTTTGTAAACATGAAACATAATGTCAAGTTTGTGATTTTTGACAAATTCACTTGAATTATTAGTTTGTAAACTAGTGAAAGATGTTCAATATTGCATGAAAGTAAGTTTTAAGTGTGTTTTGTACCAAATTGCTGTTTGTAACAATGTGTTTCAGTCACTTTTGCAATGTTCAGAATGCATAATTTGAATGAAAATCAATAAAACATGACTTTGCATGCAATACTTAACTTTGCAAACATGAAACATAATGTCAAATTTGTGATTTTTGACAAATTCACTTGAGTTATTAGTTTGTAAACTAGTAAAAGATGTTCAATATTGCACGAAAGTAAGTTTTCAGTGTGTTTTGTACCAAATTGCATTTTGTAACAATGTCTTTCAGTCAGTTTTGCAATGTTCAGAATGCATAATTTGAATGAAAATCAGTAAAACATGACTTTGCATACAATATTCAACTTTGTAAACATGAAACATAATGTCAAATTTGTGTTTTTTTGACAAATTCATTTGAATTATTAGTTTGTAAACTAGTGAAAAATGTTCAATATTGCATGAAAGTGAGTTTTAAGTGTGTTTTGTACCGAATTGCTGTTTGTAACATTTGTTTCAGTCAGTTTTGCAATGTTCAGAATGCATAATTTGAATGAAAATCAACAAAACATGACTTTGCATACAATATTCAACTTTGTAAACATGAAACATAATGTAAAATCTGTGATTTTTGACAAATTCACTTGAGTTATTAGTTTGTAAACTAGTAAAAGATGTTCAATATTGCATGAAAGTAAGTTTTAAGTGTGTTTTGTACCAAATTGCTGTTTGTAACAATGTGTTTCATTCACTTTTGCAATGTTCAGAATGCATAATTTGAATGAAAATCAATAAAACATGACTTTGCATACAATATTTAACTTTGCAAACATGAAACATAATGTCAAATTGGTGATTTTTGACAAATTCACTTGAGTTATTAGTTTGTAAACCAGTAAAAGATGTTCAATATTGCACGAAAGTAAGTTTTCAGTGTGTTTTGTACCAAATTTCTTTTTTTAACAATGTCTTTCAGTCACTTTTGCAATGTTCAGAATGCATAATTTGAATGAAAATCAATAAAACATGACTTTGCATGCAATATTCAACTTTGTAAACATGAAACATAATGTCAAATTTGTGATTTTTGACAAATTCACTTGAGTTACTAGTTTGTAAACTAGTAAAAGATGTTCAATATTGCATGAAAGTAAGCTTTCAGTGTGTTTTGTACCAAATTGCTGTTTGTAACAATGTATTTCAGTCACTTTTGCAATGTTCAGAATGCATAATTTGAATGCAAATCAATAAAACATGACTTTGCATGCAATATTCAACGTTGTTAACTTGAAACATAATGTAAAATCTGTGATTTTTGACAAATTCACTTGAGTTATTAGTTTGTAAACTAGTAAAAGATGTTCAATATTGCATGAAAGTAAGTTTTAAGTGTGTTTTGTACCAAATTGCTGTTTGTAACAATGTGTTTCAGTCACTTTTGCAATGTTCAGAATGCATAATTTGAATGAAAATCAATAAAACATGACTTTGCATACAATATTTAACTTTGCAAACATGAAACATAATGTAAAATCTGTGATTTTTGACAAATTCACTTGAGTTATTAGTTTGTAAACTAGTAAAAGATGTTCAATATTGCATGAAAGTAAGTTTTAAGTGTGTTTTGTACCAAATTGCTGTTTGTAACAATGTGTTTCAGTCACTTTTGCAATGTTCAGAATGCATAATTTGAATGAAAATCAATAAAACATGACTTTGCATACAATATTTAACTTTGCAAACATGAAACATAATGTCAAATTGGTGATTTTTGACAAATTCACTTGAGTTATTAGTTTGTAAACCAGTAAAAGATGTTCAATATTGCACGAAAGTAAGTTTTCAGTGTGTTTTGTACCAAATTTCTTTTTTTAACAATGTCTTTCAGTCACTTTTGCAATGTTCAGAATGCATAATTTGAATGAAAATCAATAAAACATGACTTTGCATGCAATATTCAACTTTGTTAACATGAAACATAATGTCAAATTTGTGATTTTTGACAAATTCACTTGAATTATTAGTTTGTAAACTAGTAAAAGATCTTCAATATTGCATGAAAGTAAGTTTTAAGTGTGTTTTGTACCAAATTGCTGTTTGTAACAATGTGTTTCAGTCACTTTTGCACTGTTCAGAATGCAAAATTTGAATGAAAACGAATAACACATGACTTTGCATGCAATATTTAACTTTGCAAACATGAAACATAATGTCAAATTTGTGATTTTTGACAAATTCACTTGAGTTATTAGTTTGTAAACTAGTAAAAGATGTTCAATATTGCATGAAAGTAAGTTTTCAGTGTGTTTTGTACCAAATTGCTGTTCGTAACAATGTGTTTCAGTCACTTTTGCAATGTTCAGAATGCATAATTTGAATGAAAATCAATAAAACATGACTTTGCATACAATATTTAACTTTGCAAACATGAAACATAATGTCAAATTGGTGATTTTTGACAAATTCACTTGAGTTATTAGTTTGTAAACTAGTAAAAGATGTTCAATATTGCACGAAAGTAAGTTTTCAGTGTGTTTTGTACCAAATTTCTTTTTTTAACAATGTCTTTCAGTCACTTTTGCAATGTTCAGAATGCATAATTTGAATGAAAATCAATAAAACATGACTTTGCATGCAATATTCAACTTTGTAAACATGAAACATAATGTCAAGTTTGTGATTTTTGACAAATTCACTTGAATTATTAGTTTGTAAACTAGTGAAAGATGTTCAATATTGCATGAAAGTAAGTTTTAAGTGTGTTTTGTACCAAATTGCTGTTTGTAACAATGTGTTTCAGTCACTTTTGCAATGTTCAGAATGCATAATTTGAATGAAAATCAATAAAACATGACTTTGCATGCAATACTTAACTTTGCAAACATGAAACATAATGTCAAATTTGTGATTTTTGACAAATTCACTTGAGTTATTAGTTTGTAAACTAGTAAAAGATGTTCAATATTGCACGAAAGTAAGTTTTCAGTGTGTTTTGTACCAAATTGCATTTTGTAACAATGTCTTTCAGTCAGTTTTGCAATGTTCAGAATGCATAATTTGAATGAAAATCAGTAAAACATGACTTTGCATACAATATTCAACTTTGTAAACATGAAACATAATGTCAAATTTGTGTTTTTTTGACAAATTCATTTGAATTATTAGTTTGTAAACTAGTGAAAAATGTTCAATATTGCATGAAAGTGAGTTTTAAGTGTGTTTTGTACCGAATTGCTGTTTGTAACATTTGTTTCAGTCAGTTTTGCAATGTTCAGAATGCATAATTTGAATGAAAATCAACAAAACATGACTTTGCATACAATATTCAACTTTGTAAACATGAAACATAATGTAAAATCTGTGATTTTTGACAAATTCACTTGAGTTATTAGTTTGTAAACTAGTAAAAGATGTTCAATATTGCATGAAAGTAAGTTTTAAGTGTGTTTTGTACCAAATTGCTGTTTGTAACAATGTGTTTCATTCACTTTTGCAATGTTCAGAATGCATAATTTGAATGAAAATCAATAAAACATGACTTTGCATACAATATTTAACTTTGCAAACATGAAACATAATGTCAAATTGGTGATTTTTGACAAATTCACTTGAGTTATTAGTTTGTAAACCAGTAAAAGATGTTCAATATTGCACGAAAGTAAGTTTTCAGTGTGTTTTGTACCAAATTTCTTTTTTTAACAATGTCTTTCAGTCACTTTTGCAATGTTCAGAATGCATAATTTGAATGAAAATCAATAAAACATGACTTTGCATGCAATATTCAACTTTGTAAACATGAAACATAATGTCAAGTTTGTGATTTTTGACAAATTCACTTGAATTATTAGTTTGTAAACTAGTGAAAGATGTTCAATATTGCATGAAAGTAAGTTTTAAGTGTGTTTTGTACCAAATTGCTGTTTGTAAAAATGTGTTTCAGTCACTTTTGCAATGTTCAGAATGCATAATTTGAATGAAAATCAATAAAACATGACTTTGCATACAATATTTAACTTTGCAAACATGAAACATAATGTCAAATTGGTGATTTTTGACAAATTCACTTGAGTTATTAGTTTGTAAACTAGTAAAAGATGTTCAATATTGCACGAAAGTAAGTTTTCAGTGTGTTTTGTACCAAATTTCTTTTTTTAACAATGTCTTTCAGTCACTTTTGCAATGTTCAGAATGCATAATTTGAATGAAAATCAATAAAACATGACTTTGCATGCAATATTCAACTTTGTAAACATGAAACATAATGTCAAGTTTGTGATTTTTGACAAATTCACTTGAATTATTAGTTTGTAAACTAGTGAAAGATGTTCAATATTGCATGAAAGTAAGTTTTAAGTGTGTTTTGTACCAAATTGCTGTTTGTAAAAATGTGTTTCAGTCACTTTTGCAATGTTCAGAATGCATAATATGAATGAAAATCAATAAAACATGACTTTGCATGCAATACTTAACTTTGCAAACATGAAACATAATGTCAAATTTGTGATTTTTGACAAATTCACTTGAGTTATTAGTTTGTAAACTAGA
Source organism: Bugulina stolonifera (assembly GCA_935421135.1). Classification (NCBI taxonomy): domain Eukaryota; kingdom Metazoa; phylum Bryozoa; class Gymnolaemata; order Cheilostomatida; family Bugulidae; genus Bugulina; species Bugulina stolonifera. The sequence goes on along the minus strand of OW285197.1, from coordinate 533,674 downwards.
AAAAGATGTTCAATATTGCACGAAAGTAAGTTTTCAGTGTGTTTTGTACCAAATTGCATTTTGTAACAATGTCTTTCAGTCAGTTTTGCAATGTTCAGAATGCATAATTTGAATGAAAATCAGTAAAACATGACTTTGCATACAATATTCAACTTTGTAAACATGAAACATAATGTCAAATTTGTGTTTTTTTGACAAATTCATTTTAATTATTAGTTTGTAAACTAGTGAAAAATGTTCAATATTGCATGAAAGTGAGTTTTAAGTGTGTTTTGTACCGAATTGCTGTTTGTAACATTTGTTTCAGTCAGTTTTGCAATGTTCAGAATGCATAATTTGAATGAAAATCAACAAAACATGACTTTGCATACAATATTCAACTTTGTAAACATGAAACATAATGTCAAATTTGTGATTTTTGACAAATTCACTTGAGTTATTAGTTTGTAAACTAGTAAAAGATGTTCAATATTGCATGAAAGTAAGCTTTCAGTGTGTTTTGTACCAAATTGCTGTTTGTAACAATGTATTTCAGTCACTTTTGCAATGTTCAGAATGCATAATTTGAATGCAAATCAATAAAACATGACTTTGCATGCAATATTCAACTTTGTAAACATGAAACATAATGTAAAATCTGTGATTTTTGACAAATTCACTTGAGTTATTAGTTTGTAAACTAGTAAAAGATGTTCAATATTGCATGAAAGTAAGTTTTAAGTGTGTTTTGTACCAAATTGCTGTTTGTAACAATGTGTTTCAGTCACTTTTGCAATGTTCAGAATGCATAATTTGAATGAAAATCAACAAAACATGACTTTGCATACAATATTCAACTTTGTAAACATGAAACATAATGTCAAATTTGTGTTTTTTTGACCAATTCATTTGAATTATTAGTTTGTAAACTAGTGAAAAATGTTCAATATTGCATGAAAGTGAGTTTTAAGTGTGTTTTGTACCGAATTGCTGTTTGTAACATTTGTTTCAGTCACTTTTGCAATGTTCAGAATGCATAATTTGAATGCAAATCAATAAAACATGACTTTGCATGCAATATTCAACTTTGTAAACATGAAACATAATGTCAAATTTGTGATTTTTGACAAATTCACTTGAGTTACTAGTTTGTAAACTAGTAAAAGATGTTCAATATTGCATGAAAGTAAGCTTTCAGTGTGTTTTGTACCAAATTGCTGTTTGTAACAATGTATTTCAGTCACTTTTGCAATGTTCAGAATGCATAATTTGAATGCAAATCAATAAAACATGACTTTGCATGCAATATTCAACGTTGTTAACTTGAAACATAATGTAAAATCTGTGATTTTTGACAAATTCACTTGAGTTATTAGTTTGTAAACTAGTAAAAGATGTTCAATATTGCATGAAAGTAAGTTTTAAGTGTGTTTTGTACCAAATTGCTGTTTGTAACAATGTGTTTCAGTCACTTTTGCAATGTTCAGAATGCATAATTTGAATGAAAATCAATAAAACATGACTTTGCATACAATATTTAACTTTGCAAACATGAAACATAATGTAAAATCTGTGATTTTTGACAAATTCACTTGAGTTATTAGTTTGTAAACTAGTAAAAGATGTTCAATATTGCATGAAAGTAAGTTTTAAGTGTGTTTTGTACCAAATTGCTGTTTGTAACAATGTGTTTCAGTCACTTTTGCAATGTTCAGAATGCATAATTTGAATGAAAATCAATAAAACATGACTTTGCATACAATATTTAACTTTGCAAACATGAAACATAATGTCAAATTGGTGATTTTTGACAAATTCACTTGAGTTATTAGTTTGTAAACCAGTAAAAGATGTTCAATATTGCACGAAAGTAAGTTTTCAGTGTGTTTTGTACCAAATTTCTTTTTTTAACAATGTCTTTCAGTCACTTTTGCAATGTTCAGAATGCATAATTTGAATGAAAATCAATAAAACATGACTTTGCATGCAATATTCAACTTTGTTAACATGAAACATAATGTCAAATTTGTGATTTTTGACAAATTCACTTGAATTATTAGTTTGTAAACTAGTAAAAGATCTTCAATATTGCATGAAAGTAAGTTTTAAGTGTGTTTTGTACCAAATTGCTGTTTGTAACAATGTGTTTCAGTCACTTTTGCACTGTTCAGAATGCAAAATTTGAATGAAAACGAATAACACATGACTTTGCATGCAATATTTAACTTTGCAAACATGAAACATAATGTCAAATTTGTGATTTTTGACAAATTCACTTGAGTTATTAGTTTGTAAACTAGTAAAAGATGTTCAATATTGCATGAAAGTAAGTTTTCAGTGTGTTTTGTACCAAATTGCTGTTCGTAACAATGTGTTTCAGTCACTTTTGCAATGTTCAGAATGCATAATTTGAATGAAAATCAATAAAACATGACTTTGCATACAATATTTAACTTTGCAAACATGAAACATAATGTCAAATTGGTGATTTTTGACAAATTCACTTGAGTTATTAGTTTGTAAACTAGTAAAAGATGTTCAATATTGCACGAAAGTAAGTTTTCAGTGTGTTTTGTACCAAATTTCTTTTTTTAACAATGTCTTTCAGTCACTTTTGCAATGTTCAGAATGCATAATTTGAATGAAAATCAATAAAACATGACTTTGCATGCAATATTCAACTTTGTAAACATGAAACATAATGTCAAGTTTGTGATTTTTGACAAATTCACTTGAATTATTAGTTTGTAAACTAGTGAAAGATGTTCAATATTGCATGAAAGTAAGTTTTAAGTGTGTTTTGTACCAAATTGCTGTTTGTAACAATGTGTTTCAGTCACTTTTGCAATGTTCAGAATGCATAATTTGAATGAAAATCAATAAAACATGACTTTGCATGCAATACTTAACTTTGCAAACATGAAACATAATGTCAAATTTGTGATTTTTGACAAATTCACTTGAGTTATTAGTTTGTAAACTAGTAAAAGATGTTCAATATTGCACGAAAGTAAGTTTTCAGTGTGTTTTGTACCAAATTGCATTTTGTAACAATGTCTTTCAGTCAGTTTTGCAATGTTCAGAATGCATAATTTGAATGAAAATCAGTAAAACATGACTTTGCATACAATATTCAACTTTGTAAACATGAAACATAATGTCAAATTTGTGTTTTTTTGACAAATTCATTTGAATTATTAGTTTGTAAACTAGTGAAAAATGTTCAATATTGCATGAAAGTGAGTTTTAAGTGTGTTTTGTACCGAATTGCTGTTTGTAACATTTGTTTCAGTCAGTTTTGCAATGTTCAGAATGCATAATTTGAATGAAAATCAACAAAACATGACTTTGCATACAATATTCAACTTTGTAAACATGAAACATAATGTAAAATCTGTGATTTTTGACAAATTCACTTGAGTTATTAGTTTGTAAACTAGTAAAAGATGTTCAATATTGCATGAAAGTAAGTTTTAAGTGTGTTTTGTACCAAATTGCTGTTTGTAACAATGTGTTTCATTCACTTTTGCAATGTTCAGAATGCATAATTTGAATGAAAATCAATAAAACATGACTTTGCATACAATATTTAACTTTGCAAACATGAAACATAATGTCAAATTGGTGATTTTTGACAAATTCACTTGAGTTATTAGTTTGTAAACCAGTAAAAGATGTTCAATATTGCACGAAAGTAAGTTTTCAGTGTGTTTTGTACCAAATTTCTTTTTTTAACAATGTCTTTCAGTCACTTTTGCAATGTTCAGAATGCATAATTTGAATGAAAATCAATAAAACATGACTTTGCATGCAATATTCAACTTTGTAAACATGAAACATAATGTCAAGTTTGTGATTTTTGACAAATTCACTTGAATTATTAGTTTGTAAACTAGTGAAAGATGTTCAATATTGCATGAAAGTAAGTTTTAAGTGTGTTTTGTACCAAATTGCTGTTTGTAAAAATGTGTTTCAGTCACTTTTGCAATGTTCAGAATGCATAATTTGAATGAAAATCAATAAAACATGACTTTGCATACAATATTTAACTTTGCAAACATGAAACATAATGTCAAATTGGTGATTTTTGACAAATTCACTTGAGTTATTAGTTTGTAAACTAGTAAAAGATGTTCAATATTGCACGAAAGTAAGTTTTCAGTGTGTTTTGTACCAAATTTCTTTTTTTAACAATGTCTTTCAGTCACTTTTGCAATGTTCAGAATGCATAATTTGAATGAAAATCAATAAAACATGACTTTGCATGCAATATTCAACTTTGTAAACATGAAACATAATGTCAAGTTTGTGATTTTTGACAAATTCACTTGAATTATTAGTTTGTAAACTAGTGAAAGATGTTCAATATTGCATGAAAGTAAGTTTTAAGTGTGTTTTGTACCAAATTGCTGTTTGTAACAATGTGTTTCAGTCACTTTTGCAATGTTCAGAATGCATAATTTGAATGAAAATCAATAAAACATGACTTTGCATGCAATACTTAACTTTGCAAACATGAAACATAATGTCAAATTTGTGATTTTTGACAAATTCACTTGAGTTATTAGTTTGTAAACTAGTAAAAGATGTTCAATATTGCACGAAAGTAAGTTTTCAGTGTGTTTTGTACCAAATTGCATTTTGTAACAATGTCTTTCAGTCAGTTTTGCAATGTTCAGAATGCATAATTTGAATGAAAATCAGTAAAACATGACTTTGCATACAATATTCAACTTTGTAAACATGAAACATAATGTCAAATTTGTGTTTTTTTGACAAATTCATTTGAATTATTAGTTTGTAAACTAGTGAAAAATGTTCAATATTGCATGAAAGTGAGTTTTAAGTGTGTTTTGTACCGAATTGCTGTTTGTAACATTTGTTTCAGTCAGTTTTGCAATGTTCAGAATGCATAATTTGAATGAAAATCAACAAAACATGACTTTGCATACAATATTCAACTTTGTAAACATGAAACATAATGTAAAATCTGTGATTTTTGACAAATTCACTTGAGTTATTAGTTTGTAAACTAGTAAAAGATGTTCAATATTGCATGAAAGTAAGTTTTAAGTGTGTTTTGTACCAAATTGCTGTTTGTAACAATGTGTTTCATTCACTTTTGCAATGTTCAGAATGCATAATTTGAATGAAAATCAATAAAACATGACTTTGCATACAATATTTAACTTTGCAAACATGAAACATAATGTCAAATTGGTGATTTTTGACAAATTCACTTGAGTTATTAGTTTGTAAACCAGTAAAAGATGTTCAATATTGCACGAAAGTAAGTTTTCAGTGTGTTTTGTACCAAATTTCTTTTTTTAACAATGTCTTTCAGTCACTTTTGCAATGTTCAGAATGCATAATTTGAATGAAAATCAATAAAACATGACTTTGCATGCAATATTCAACTTTGTAAACATGAAACATAATGTCAAGTTTGTGATTTTTGACAAATTCACTTGAATTATTAGTTTGTAAACTAGTGAAAGATGTTCAATATTGCATGAAAGTAAGTTTTAAGTGTGTTTTGTACCAAATTGCTGTTTGTAAAAATGTGTTTCAGTCACTTTTGCAATGTTCAGAATGCATAATTTGAATGAAAATCAATAAAACATGACTTTGCATGCAATACTTAACTTTGCAAACATGAAACATAATGTCAAATTTGTGATTTTTGACAAATTCACTTGAGTTATTAGTTTGTAAACTAGAAAAAGATGTTCAATATTGCACGAAAGTAAGTTTTCAGTGTGTTTTGTACCAAATTGCATTTTGTAACAATGTCTTTCAGTCAGTTTTGCAATGTTCAGAATGCATAATTTGAATGAAAATCAGTAAAACATGACTTTGCATACAATATTCAACTTTGTAAACATGAAACATAATGTCAAATTTGTGTTTTTTTGACAAATTCATTTGAATTATTAGTTTGTAAACTAGTGAAAAATGTTCAATATTGCATGAAAGTGAGTTTTAAGTGTGTTTTGTACCGAATTGCTGTTTGTAACATTTGTTTCAGTCAGTTTTGCAATGTTCAGAATGCATAATTTGAATGAAAATCAACAAAACATGACTTTGCATACAATATTCAACTTTGTAAACATGAAACATAATGTCAAATTTGTGATTTTTGACAAATTCACTTGAGTTATTAGTTTGTAAACTAGTAAAAGATGTTCAATATTGCATGAAAGTAAGCTTTCAGTGTGTTTTGTACCAAATTGCTGTTTGTAACAATGTATTTCAGTCACTTTTGCAATGTTCAGAATGCATAATTTGAATGCAAATCAATAAAACATGACTTTGCATGCAATATTCAACTTTGTAAACATGAAACATAATGTAAAATCTGTGATTTTTGACAAATTCACTTGAGTTATTAGTTTGTAAACTAGTAAAAGATGTTCAATATTGCATGAAAGTAAGTTTTAAGTGTGTTTTGTACCAAATTGCTGTTTGTAACAATGTGTTTCAGTCACTTTTGCAATGTTCAGAATGCATAATTTGAATAAAAATCAATAAAACATGACTTTGCATGCAATATTCAACTTTGTAAACATGAAACATAATGTCAAATTTGTGATTTTTGACAAATTCACTTGAGTTATTAGTTTGTAAACTAGTAAAAGATGTTCAATATTGCATGAAAGTAAGTTTTAAGTGTGTTTTGTACCAAATTGCTGTTTGTAACAATGTGTTTCAGTCACTTTTGCAATGTTCAGAATGCATAATTTGAATGAAAATCAACAAAACATGACTTTGCATACAATATTCAACTTTGTAAACATGAAACATAATGTCAAATTTGTGTTTTTTTGACCAATTCATTTGAATTATTAGTTTGTAAACTAGTAAAAGATGTTCAATATTGCATGAAAGTAAGTTTTAAGTGTGTTTTGTACCAAATTGCTGTTTGTAACAATGTGTTTCAGTCACTTTTGCAATGTTCAGAATGCATAATTTGAATAAAAATCAATAAAACATGACTTTGCATGCAATATTCAACTTTGTAAACATGAAACATAATGTCAAATTTGTGATTTTTGACAAATTCACTTGAGTTATTAGTTTGTAAACTAGTAAAAGATGTTCAATATTGCATGAAAGTAAGTTTTAAGTGTGTTTTGTACCAAATTGCTGTTTGTAACAATGTGTTTCAGTCACTTTTGCAATGTTCAGAATGCATAATTTGAATGAAAATCAACAAAACATGACTTTGCATACAATATTCAACTTTGTAAACATGAAACATAATGTCAAATTTGTGTTTTTTTGACCAATTCATTTGAATTATTAGTTTGTAAACTAGTGAAAAATGTTCAATATTGCATGAAAGTGAGTTTTAAGTGTGTTTTGTACCGAATTGCTGTTTGTAACATTTGTTTCAGTCACTTTTGCAATGTTCAGAATGCATAATTTGAATGCAAATCAATAAAACATGACTTTGCATGCAATATTCAACTTTGTAAACATGAAACATAATGTCAAATTTGTGATTTTTGACAAATTCACTTGAGTTATTAGTTTGTAAACTAGTAAAAGATGTTCAATATTGCATGAAAGTAAGCTTTCAGTGTGTTTTGTACCAAATTGCTGTTTGTAACAATGTATTTCAGTCACTTTTGCAATGTTCAGAATGCATAATTTGAATGCAAATCAATAAAACATGACTTTGCATGCAATATTCAACTTTGTAAACATGAAACATAATGTAAAATCTGTGATTTTTGACAAATTCACTTGAGTTATTAGTTTGTAAACTAGTAAAAGATGTTCAATATTGCATGAAAGTAAGTTTTAAGTGTGTTTTGTACCAAATTGCTGTTTGTAACAATGTGTTTCAGTCACTTTTGCAATGTTCAGAATGCATAATTTGAATGAAAATCAATAAAACATGACTTTGCATACAATATTTAACTTTGCAAACATGAAACATAATGTAAAATCTGTGATTTTTGACAAATTCACTTGAGTTATTAGTTTGTAAACTAGTAAAAGATGTTCAATATTGCATGAAAGTAAGTTTTAAGTGTGTTTTGTACCAAATTGCTGTTTGTAACAATGTGTTTCAGTCACTTTTGCAATGTTCAGAATGCATAATTTGAATGAAAATCAATAAAACATGACTTTGCATACAATATTTAACTTTGCAAACATGAAACATAATGTCAAATTGGTGATTTTTGACAAATTCACTTGAGTTATTAGTTTGTAAACCAGTAAAAGATGTTCAATATTGCACGAAAGTAAGTTTTCAGTGTGTTTTGTACCAAATTTCTTTTTTTAACAATGTCTTTCAGTCACTTTTGCAATGTTCAGAATGCATAATTTGAATGAAAATCAATAAAACATGACTTTGCATGCAATATTCAACTTTGTAAACATGAAACATAATGTCAAGTTTGTGGTTTTTGACAAATTCACTTGAATTATTAGTTTGTAAACTAGTGAAAGATGTTCAATATTGCATGAAAGTAAGTTTTAAGTGTGTTTTGTACCAAATTGCTGTTTGTAAAAATGTGTTTCAGTCACTTTTGCAATGTTCAGAATGCATAATTTGAATGAAAATCAATAAAACATGACTTTGCATGCAATACTTAACTTTGCAAACATGAAACATAATGTCAAATTTGTGATTTTTGACAAATTCACTTGAGTTATTAGTTTGTAAACTAGAAAAAGATGTTCAATATTGCACGAAAGTAAGTTTTCAGTGTGTTTTGTACCAAATTGCATTTTGTAACAATGTCTTTCAGTCAGTTTTGCAATGTTCAGAATGCATAATTTGAATGAAAATCAGTAAAACATGACTTTGCATGCAATATTCAACTTTGTAAACATGAAACATAATGTCAAATTTGTGATTTTTGACAAATTCACTTGAGTTATTAGTTTGTAAACTAGTAAAAGATGTTCAATATTGCATGAAAGTAAGCTTTCAGTGTGTTTTGTACCAAATTGCTGTTTGTAACAATGTATTTCAGTCACTTTTGCAATGTTCAGAATGCATAATTTGAATGCAAATCAATAAAACATGACTTTGCATGCAATATTCAACTTTGTAAACATGAAACATAATGTAAAATCTGTGATTTTTGACAAATTCACTTGAGTTATTAGTTTGTAAACTAGTAAAAGATGTTCAATATTGCATGAAAGTAAGTTTTAAGTGTGTTTTGTACCAAATTGCTGTTTGTAACAATGTGTTTCAGTCACTTTTGCAATGTTCAGAATGCATAATTTGAATGAAAATCAATAAAACATGACTTTGCATACAATATTTAACTTTGCAAACATGAAACATAATGTAAAATCTGTGATTTTTGACAAATTCACTTGAGTTATTAGTTTGTAAACTAGTAAAAGATGTTCAATATTGCATGAAAGTAAGTTTTAAGTGTGTTTTGTACCAAATTGCTGTTTGTAACAATGTGTTTCAGTCACTTTTGCAATGTTCAGAATGCATAATTTGAATGAAAATCAATAAAACATGACTTTGCATACAATATTTAACTTTGCAAACATGAAACATAATGTCAAATTGGTGATTTTTGACAAATTCACTTGAGTTATTAGTTTGTAAACCAGTAAAAGATGTTCAATATTGCACGAAAGTAAGTTTTCAGTGTGTTTTGTACCAAATTTCTTTTTTTAACAATGTCTTTCAGTCACTTTTGCAATGTTCAGAATGCATAATTTGAATGAAAATCAATAAAACATGACTTTGCATGCAATATTCAACTTTGTAAACATGAAACATAATGTCAAGTTTGTGGTTTTTGACAAATTCACTTGAATTATTAGTTTGTAAACTAGTGAAAGATGTTCAATATTGCATGAAAGTAAGTTTTAAGTGTGTTTTGTACCAAATTGCTGTTTGTAAAAATGTGTTTCAGTCACTTTTGCAATGTTCAGAATGCATAATTTGAATGAAAATCAATAAAACATGACTTTGCATGCAATACTTAACTTTGCAAACATGAAACATAATGTCAAATTTGTGATTTTTGACAAATTCACTTGAGTTATTAGTTTGTAAACTAGAAAAAGATGTTCAATATTGCACGAAAGTAAGTTTTCAGTGTGTTTTGTACCAAATTGCATTTTGTAACAATGTCTTTCAGTCAGTTTTGCAATGTTCAGAATGCATAATTTGAATGAAAATCAGTAAAACATGACTTTGCATACAATATTCAACTTTGTAAACATGAAACATAATGTCAAATTTGTGTTTTTTTGACAAATTCATTTTAATTATTAGTTTGTAAACTAGTGAAAAATGTTCAATATTGCATGAAAGTGAGTTTTAAGTGTGTTTTGTACCAAATTGCTGTTTGTAACAATGTGTTTCAGTCACTTTTGCAATGTTCAGAATGCATAATTTGAATGAAAATCAACAAAACATGACTTTGCATACAATATTCAACTTTGTAAACATGAAACATAATGTCAAATTTGTGTTTTTTTGACCAATTCATTTGAATTATTAGTTTGTAAACTAGTAAAAGATGTTCAATATTGCATGAAAGTAAGTTTTAAGTGTGTTTTGTACCAAATTGCTTTTTGTAACAATGTGTTTCAGTCACTTTTGCAATGTTCAGAATGCATAATTTGAATAAAAATCAATAAAACATGACTTTGCATGCAATATTCAACTTTGTAAACATGAAACATAATGTCAAATTTGTGATTTTTGACAAATTCACTTGAGTTATTAGTTTGTAAACTAGTAAAAGATGTTCAATATTGCATGAAAGTAAGTTTTAAGTGTGTTTTGTACCAAATTGCTGTTTGTAACAATGTGTTTCAGTCACTTTTGCAATGTTCAGAATGCATAATTTGAATGAAAATCAACAAAACATGACTTTGCATACAATATTCAACTTTGTAAACATGAAACATAATGTCAAATTTGTGTTTTTTTGACCAATTCATTTGTATTATTAGTTTGTAAACTAGTGAAAAATGTTCAATATTGCATGAAAGTGAGTTTTAAGTGTGTTTTGTACCGAATTGCTGTTTGTAACATTTGTTTCAGTCACTTTTGCAATGTTCAGAATGCATAATTTGAATGCAAATCAATAAAACATGACTTTGCATGCAATATTCAACTTTGTAAACATGAAACATAATGTCAAATTTGTGATTTTTGACAAATTCACTTGAGTTATTAGTTTGTAAACTAGTAAAAGATGTTCAATATTGCATGAAAGTAAGCTTTCAGTGTGTTTTGTACCAAATTGCTGTTTGTAACAATGTATTTCAGTCACTTTTGCAATGTTCAGAATGCATAATTTGAATGCAAATCAATAAAACATGACTTTGCATGCAATATTCAACTTTGTAAACATGAAACATAATGTAAAATCTGTGATTTTTGACAAATTCACTTGAGTTATTAGTTTGTAAACTAGTAAAAGATGTTCAATATTGCATGAAAGTAAGTTTTAAGTGTGTTTTGTACCAAATTGCTGTTTGTAACAATGTGTTTCAGTCACTTTTGCAATGTTCAGAATGCATAATTTGAATGAAAATCAATAAAACATGACTTTGCATACAATATTTAACTTTGCAAACATGAAACATAATGTAAAATCTGTGATTTTTGACAAATTCACTTGAGTTATTAGTTTGTAAACTAGTAAAAGATGTTCAATATTGCATGAAAGTAAGTTTTAAGTGTGTTTTGTACCAAATTGCTGTTTGTAACAATGTGTTTCAGTCACTTTTGCAATGTTCAGAATGCATAATTTGAATGAAAATCAATAAAACATGACTTTGCATACAATATTTAACTTTGCAAACATGAAACATAATGTCAAATTGGTGATTTTTGACAAATTCACTTGAGTTATTAGTTTGTAAACCAGTAAAAGATGTTCAATATTGCACGAAAGTAAGTTTTCAGTGTGTTTTGTACCAAATTTCTTTTTTTAACAATGTCTTTCAGTCACTTTTGCAATGTTCAGAATGCATAATTTGAATGAAAATCAATAAAACATGACTTTGCATGCAATACTTAACTTTGCAAACATGAAACATAATGTCAAATTTGTGATTTTTGACAAATTCACTTGAGTTATTAGTTTGTAAACTAGAAAAAGATGTTCAATATTGCACGAAAGTAAGTTTTCAGTGTGTTTTGTACCAAATTGCATTTTGTAACAATGTCTTTCAGTCAGTTTTGCAATGTTCAGAATGCATAATTTGAATGAAAATCAGTAAAACATGACTTTGCATACAATATTCAACTTTGTAAACATGAAACATAATGTCAAATTTGTGTTTTTTTGACAAATTCATTTTAATTATTAGTTTGTAAACTAGTGAAAAATGTTCAATATTGCATGAAAGTGAGTTTTAAGTGTGTTTTGTACCGAATTGCTGTTTGTAACATTTGTTTCAGTCAGTTTTGCAATGTTCAGAATGCATAATTTGAATGAAAATCAACAAAACATGACTTTGCATACAATATTCAACTTTGTAAACATGAAACATAATGTCAAATTTGTGATTTTTGACAAATTCACTTGAGTTATTAGTTTGTAAACTAGTAAAAGATGTTCAATATTGCATGAAAGTAAGCTTTCAGTGTGTTTTGTACCAAATTGCTGTTTGTAACAATGTATTTCAGTCACTTTTGCAATGTTCAGAATGCATAATTTGAATGCAAATCAATAAAACATGACTTTGCATGCAATATTCAACTTTGTAAACATGAAACATAATGTAAAATCTGTGATTTTTGACAAATTCACTTGAGTTATTAGTTTGTAAACTAGTAAAAGATGTTCAATATTGCATGAAAGTAAGTTTTAAGTGTGTTTTGTACCAAATTGCTGTTTGTAACAATGTGTTTCAGTCACTTTTGCAATGTTCAGAATGCATAATTTGAATAAAAATCAATAAAACATGACTTTGCATGCAATATTCAACTTTGTAAACATGAAACATAATGTCAAATTTGTGATTTTTGACAAATTCACTTGAGTTATTAGTTTGTAAACTAGTAAAAGATGTTCAATATTGCATGAAAGTAAGTTTTAAGTGTGTTTTGTACCAAATTGCTGTTTGTAACAATGTGTTTCAGTCACTTTTGCAATGTTCAGAATGCATAATTTGAATGAAAATCAACAAAACATGACTTTGCATACAATATTCAACTTTGTAAACATGAAACATAATGTCAAATTTGTGTTTTTTTGACCAATTCATTTGTATTATTAGTTTGTAAACTAGTGAAAAATGTTCAATATTGCATGAAAGTGAGTTTTAAGTGTGTTTTGTACCGAATTGCTGTTTGTAACATTTGTTTCAGTCACTTTTGCAATGTTCAGAATGCATAATTTGAATGCAAATCAATAAAACATGACTTTGCATGCAATATTCAACTTTGTAAACATGAAACATAATGTCAAATTTGTGATTTTTGACAAATTCACTTGAGTTATTAGTTTGTAAACTAGTAAAAGATGTTCAATATTGCATGAAAGTAAGCTTTCAGTGTGTTTTGTACCAAATTGCTGTTTGTAACAATGTATTTCAGTCACTTTTGCAATGTTCAGAATGCATAATTTGAATGCAAATCAATAAAACATGACTTTGCATGCAATATTCAACTTTGTAAACATGAAACATAATGTAAAATCTGTGATTTTTGACAAATTCACTTGAGTTATTAGTTTGTAAACTAGTAAAAGATGTTCAATATTGCATGAAAGTAAGTTTTAAGTGTGTTTTGTACCAAATTGCTGTTTGTAACAATGTGTTTCAGTCACTTTTGCAATGTTCAGAATGCATAATTTGAATGAAAATCAATAAAACATGACTTTGCATACAATATTTAACTTTGCAAACATGAAACATAATGTAAAATCTGTGATTTTTGACAAATTCACTTGAGTTATTAGTTTGTAAACTAGTAAAAGATGTTCAATATTGCATGAAAGTAAGTTTTAAGTGTGTTTTGTACCAAATTGCTGTTTGTAACAATGTGTTTCAGTCACTTTTGCAATGTTCAGAATGCATAATTTGAATGAAAATCAATAAAACATGACTTTGCATACAATATTTAACTTTGCAAACATGAAACATAATGTCAAATTGGTGATTTTTGACAAATTCACTTGAGTTATTAGTTTGTAAACCAGTAAAAGATGTTCAATATTGCACGAAAGTAAGTTTTCAGTGTGTTTTGTACCAAATTTCTTTTTTTAACAATGTCTTTCAGTCACTTTTGCAATGTTCAGAATGCATAATTTGAATGAAAATCAATAAAACATGACTTTGCATGCAATACTTAACTTTGCAAACATGAAACATAATGTCAAATTTGTGATTTTTGACAAATTCACTTGAGTTATTAGTTTGTAAACTAGAAAAAGATGTTCAATATTGCACGAAAGTAAGTTTTCAGTGTGTTTTGTACCAAATTGCATTTTGTAACAATGTCTTTCAGTCAGTTTTGCAATGTTCAGAATGCATAATTTGAATGAAAATCAGTAAAACATGACTTTGCATACAATATTCAACTTTGTAAACATGAAACATAATGTCAAATTTGTGTTTTTTTGACAAATTCATTTTAATTATTAGTTTGTAAACTAGTGAAAAATGTTCAATATTGCATGAAAGTGAGTTTTAAGTGTGTTTTGTACCGAATTGCTGTTTGTAACATTTGTTTCAGTCAGTTTTGCAATGTTCAGAATGCATAATTTGAATGAAAATCAACAAAACATGACTTTGCATACAATATTCAACTTTGTAAACATGAAACATAATGTCAAATTTGTGATTTTTGACAAATTCACTTGAGTTATTAGTTTGTAAACTAGTAAAAGATGTTCAATATTGCATGAAAGTAAGCTTTCAGTGTGTTTTGTACCAAATTGCTGTTTGTAACAATGTATTTCAGTCACTTTTGCAATGTTCAGAATGCATAATTTGAATGCAAATCAATAAAACATGACTTTGCATGCAATATTCAACTTTGTAAACATGAAACATAATGTAAAATCTGTGATTTTTGACAAATTCACTTGAGTTATTAGTTTGTAAACTAGTAAAAGATGTTCAATATTGCATGAAAGTAAGTTTTAAGTGTGTTTTGTACCAAATTGCTGTTTGTAACAATGTGTTTCAGTCACTTTTGCAATGTTCAGAATGCATAATTTGAATAAAAATCAATAAAACATGACTTTGCATGCAATATTCAACTTTGTAAACATGAAACATAATGTCAAATTTGTGATTTTTGACAAATTCACTTGAGTTATTAGTTTGTAAACTAGTAAAAGATGTTCAATATTGCATGAAAGTAAGTTTTAAGTGTGTTTTGTACCAAATTGCTGTTTGTAACAATGTGTTTCAGTCACTTTTGCAATGTTCAGAATGCATAATTTGAATGAAAATCAACAAAACATGACTTTGCATACAATATTCAACTTTGTAAACAGGAAACATAATGTCAAATTTGTGTTTTTTTGACCAATTCATTTGAATTATTAGTTTGTAAACTAGTAAAAGATGTTCAATATTGCATGAAAGTAAGTTTTAAGTGTGTTTTGTACCAAATTGCTGTTTGTAACAATGTGTTTCAGTCACTTTTGCAATGTTCAGAATGCATAATTTGAATAAAAATCAATAAAACATGACTTTGCATGCAATATTCAACTTTGTAAACATGAAACATAATGTCAAATTTGTGATTTTTGACAAATTCACTTGAGTTATTAGTTTGTAAACTAGTAAAAGATGTTCAATATTGCATGAAAGTAAGTTTTAAGTGTGTTTTGTACCAAATTGCTGTTTGTAACAATGTGTTTCAGTCACTTTTGCAATGTTCAGAATGCATAATTTGAATGAAAATCAACAAAACATGACTTTGCATACAATATTCAACTTTGTAAACATGAAACATAATGTCAAATTTGTGTTTTTTTGACCAATTCATTTGAATTATTAGTTTGTAAACTAGTGAAAAATGTTCAATATTGCATGAAAGTGAGTTTTAAGTGTGTTTTGTACCGAATTGCTGTTTGTAACATTTGTTTCAGTCACTTTTGCAATGTTCAGAATGCATAATTTGAATGCAAATCAATAAAACATGACTTTGCATACAATATTCAACTTTGTAAACATGAAACATAATGTCAAATTTGTGATTTTTGACAAATTCACTTGAGTTATTAGTTTGTAAACTAGTAAAAGATGTTCAATATTGCATGAAAGTAAGTTTTAAGTGTGTTTTGTACCAAATTGCTGCTTGTAACAATGTGTTTCAGTCACTTTTGCAATGTTCAGAATGCATAATTTGAATGAAAATCAGTAAAACATGACTTTGCATACAATATTCAACTTTGTAAACATGAAACATAATGTCAAATTTGTGTTTTTTTGACAAATTCATTTGAATTATTAGTTTGTAAACTAGTGAAAAATGTTCAATATTGCATGAAAGTGAGTTTTAAGTGTGTTTTGTACCGAATTGCTGTTTGTAACATTTGTTTCAGTCAGTTTTGCAATGTTCAGAATGCATAATTTGAATGAAAATCAACAAAACATGACTTTGCATACAATATTCAACTTTGTAAACATGAAACATAATGTCAAATTTGTGATTTTTGACAAATTCACTTGAGTTATTAGTTTGTAAACTAGTAAAAGATGTTCAATATTGCATGAAAGTAAGCTTTCAGTGTGTTTTGTACCAAATTGCTGTTTGTAACAATGTGTTTCAGTCACTTTTGCAATGTTCAGAATGCATAATTTGAATGCAAATCAATAAAACATGACTTTGCATGCAATATTCAACTTTGTAAACATGAAACATAATGTAAAATCCGTGACTTTTGACAAATTCACTTGAGTTATTAGTTTGTAAACTAGTAAAAGATGTTCAATATTGCATGAAAGTAAGTTTTAAGTGTGTTTTGTACCAAATTGCTGTTTGTAACAATGTGTTTCAGTCACTTTTGCAATGTTCAGAATGCATAATTTGAATGAAAATCAATAAAACATGACTTTGCATGCAATATTCAACTTTGTAAACATGAAACATAATGTCAAATTTGTGATTTTTTACAAATTCACTTGAGTAATTAGTTTGTAAACTAGTAAAAGATGTTCAATATTGCATGAAAGTAAGTTTTAAGTGTTTTGTACCAAATTGCTGTTTGTAACAATGTGTTTCAGTCACTTTTGCAATGTTCAGAATGCATAATTTGAATGAAAATCAACAAAACATGACTTTGCATACAATATTCAACTTTGTAAACATGAAACATAATGTCAAATTTGTGTTTTTTTGACCAATTCATTTGAATTATTAGTTTGTAAACTAGTGAAAAATGTTCAATATTGCATGAAAGTGAGTTTTAAGTGTGTTTTGTACCGAATTGCTGTTTGTAACATTTGTTTCAGTCACTTTTGCAGTGTTCAGAATGCATAATTTGACTGAAAATCAATAAAACATGACTTTGCATGCAATATTTAACTTTGCAAACTTGAAACATGACGTCAAATTTGTTATTTTTGACAAATTCACTTGAGTTATTAGTTTGTAAACTAGTGAAAGATGTTCAATATTGCATGAAAGTAAGTTTTAAGTGTGTTTTGTACCAAATTGCTGTTTGTAAAAATGTGTTTCAGTCACTTTTGCAATGTACAGAATGCATAATTTGAATGAAAATCAATAAAACATGACTTTGCATGCAATACTTAACTTTGCAAACATGAAACATAATGTCAAATTTGTGATTTTTGACAAATTCACTTGAGTTATTAGTTTGTAAACTAGAAAAAGATGTTCAATATTGCACGAAAGTAAGTTTTCAGTGTGTTTTGTACCGAATTGCTGTTTGTAACATTTGTTTCAGTCACTTTTGCAGTGTTCAGAATGCATAATTTGACTGAAAATCAATAAAACATGACTTTGCATGCAATATTTAACTTTGCAAACATGAAACATAATGTCAAATTTGTTATTTTTGACAAATTCACTTGAGTTATTAGTTTGTAAACTAGTAAAAGATGTTCAATATTGCATGAAAGTAAGTTTTAAGTGTGTTTTGTACCAAATTGCTGTTTGTAACAATGTGTTTCAGTCACTTTTGCAATGTTCAGAATGCATAATTTGAATGAAAATCAACAAAACATGACTTTGCATACAATATTCAACTTTGTAAACAGGAAACATAATGTCAAATTTGTGTTTTTTTGACCAATTCATTTGAATTATTAGTTTGTAAACTAGTAAAAGATGTTCAATATTGCATGAAAGTAAGTTTTAAGTGTGTTTTGTACCAAATTGCTGTTTGTAACAATGTGTTTCAGTCACTTTTGCAATGTTCAGAATGCATAATTTGAATAAAAATCAATAAAACATGACTTTGCATGCAATATTCAACTTTGTAAACATGAAACATAATGTCAAATTTGTGATTTTTGACAAATTCACTTGAGTTATTAGTTTGTAAACTAGTAAAAGATGTTCAATATTGCATGAAAGTAAGTTTTAAGTGTGTTTTGTACCAAATTGCTGTTTGTAACAATGTGTTTCAGTCACTTTTGCAATGTTCAGAATGCATAATTTGAATGAAAATCAACAAAACATGACTTTGCATACAATATTCAACTTTGTAAACATGAAACATAATGTCAAATTTGTGTTTTTTTGACCAATTCATTTGAGTTATTAGTTTGTAAACTAGTAAAAGATGTTCAATATTGCATGAAAGTAAGTTTTAAGTGTGTTTTGTACCAAATTGCTGTTTGTAACAATGTGTTTCAGTCACTTTTTGCAATGTTCAGAATGCATAATTTGAATGAAAATCAATAAAACATGACTTTGCATGCAATATTCAACTTTGTAAACATGAAACATAATGTCAAATTTGTGATTTTTTACAAATTCACTTGAGTAATTAGTTTGTAAACTAGTAAAAGATGTTCAATATTGCATGAAAGTAAGTTTTAAGTGTGTTTTGTACCAAATTGCTGTTTGTAACAATGTGTTTCAGTCACTTTTGCAATGTTCAGAATGCATAATTTGAATGAAAATCAATAAAACATGACTTTGCATGCAATATTCAACTTTGTAAACATGAAACATAATGTCAAATTTGTGTTTTTTTGACCAATTCATTTGAATTATTAGTTTGTAAACTAGTGAAAGATGTTCAATATTGCATGAAAGTAAGCTTTCAGTGTGTTTTGTACCAAATTGCTGTTTGTAACAATGTGTTTCAGTCACTTTTGCAATGTTCAGAATGCATAATTTGAATGCAAATCAATAAAACATGACTTTGCATGCAATATTCAACTTTGTAAACATGAAACATAATGTAAAATCTGTGATTTTTGACAAATTCACTTGAGTTATTAGTTTGTAAACTAGTAAAAGATGTTCAATATTGCATGAAAGTAAGTTTTAAGTGTGTTTTGTACCAAATTGCTGTTTGTAACAATGTGTTTCAGTCACTTTTGCAATGTTCAGAATGCATAATTTGAATGAAAATCAATAAAACATGACTTTGCATGCAATATTCAACTTTGTAAACATGAAACATAATGTCAAATTTGTGATTTTTGACAAATTCACTTGAGTTATTAGTTTGTAAACTAGTAAAAGATGTTCAATATTGCATGAAAGTAAGTTTTAAGTGTGTTTTGTACCAAATTGCTGTTTGTAACAATGTGTTTCAGTCACTTTTGCAATGTTCAGAATGCATAATTTGAATAAAAATCAATAAAACATGACTTTGCATGCAATATTCAACTTTGTAAACATGAAACATAATGTCAAATTTGTGATTTTTGACAAATTCACTTGAGTTATTAGTTTGTAAACTAGTAAAAGATGTTCAATATTGCATGAAAGTAAGTTTTAAGTGTGTTTTGTACCAAATTGCTGTTTGTAACAATGTGTTTCAGTCACTTTTGCAATGTTCAGAATGCATAATTTGAATGAAAATCAACAAAACATGACTTTGCATACAATATTCAACTTTGTAAACATGAAACATAATGTCAAATTTGTGTTTTTTTGACCAATTCATTTGAGTTATTAGTTTGTAAACTAGTAAAAGATGTTCAATATTGCATGAAAGTAAGTTTTAAGTGTGTTTTGTACCAAATTGCTGTTTGTAACAATGTGTTTCAGTCACTTTTGCAATGTTCAGAATGCATAATTTGAATGAAAATCAATAAAACATGACTTTGCATGCAATATTCAACTTTGTAAACATGAAACATAATGTCAAATTTGTGATTTTTTACAAATTCACTTGAGTAATTAGTTTGTAAACTAGTAAAAGATGTTCAATATTGCATGAAAGTAAGTTTTAAGTGTGTTTTGTACCAAATTGCTGTTTGTAACAATGTGTTTCAGTCACTTTTGCAATGTTCAGAATGCATAATTTGAATGAAAATCAACAAAACATGACTTTGCATACAATATTCAACTTTGTAAACATGAAACATAATGTCAAATTTGTGTTTTTTTGACCAATTCATTTGAATTATTAGTTTGTAAACTAGTGAAAGATGTTCAATATTGCATGAAAGTAAGCTTTCAGTGTGTTTTGTACCAAATTGCTGTTTGTAACAATGTGTTTCAGTCACTTTTGCAATGTTCAGAATGCATAATTTGAATGCAAATCAATAAAACATGACTTTGCATGCAATATTCAACTTTGTAAACATGAAACATAATGTAAAATCTGTGATTTTTGACAAATTCACTTGAGTTATTAGTTTGTAAACTAGTAAAAGATGTTCAATATTGCATGAAAGTAAGTTTTAAGTGTGTTTTGTACCAAATTGCTGTTTGTAACAATGTGTTTCAGTCACTTTTGCAATGTTCAGAATGCATAATTGGAATGAAAATCAATAAAACATGACTTTCCTTGCAATATTCAACTTTGTAAACATGAAACATAATGTCAAATTTGTGATTTTTGACAAATTCACTTGAGTTATTAGTTTGTAAACTAGTAAAAGATGTTCAATATTGCATGAAAGTAAGTTTTAAGTGTGTTTTGTACCAAATTGCTGTTTGTAACAATGTGTTTCAGTCACTTTTGCAATGTTCAGAATGCATAATTTGAATGAAAATCAACAAAACATGACTTTGCATACAATATTCAACTTTGTAAACATGAAACATAATGTCAAATTTGTGTTTTTTTGACCAATTCATTTGAATTATTAGTTTGTAAACTAGTGAAAAATGTTCAATATTGCATGAAAGTGAGTTTTAAGTGTGTTTTGTACCGAATTGCTGTTTGTAACATTTGTTTCAGTCACTTTTGCAGTGTTCAGAATGCATAATTTGACTGAAAATCAATAAAACATGACTTTGCATGCAATATTTAACTTTGCAAACATGAAACATGACGTCAAATTTGTTATTTTTGACAAATTCACTTGAGTTATTAGTTTGTAAACTAGTAAAAGATGTTAAATATTGCATGAAAGTAAGTTTTAAGTGGATTTTGTACCAAATTGCTGTTTGTAACAATGTGTTTCAGTCACTTTTGCAATGTTCAGAATGCATAATTTGAATGAAAACCAATAAAACATGACTTTGCATGCAATATTCAACTTTGTAAACATGAAACATAATGTCAAATTTGTGATTTTTGACAAATTCACTTGAATTATTAGTTTGTAAACTAGTAAAAGATGATCAATATTGCATGAAAGTAAGTTTTAAGTGTGTTTTGTACCAAATTGCTGTCTGTAACAATGTGTTTCAGTCACTTTTGCAATGTGCAGAATGCATAATTTGAATGAAAATCAATAAAACATGACTTTGCATGCAATATTCAACTTTGTAAACATGAAACATAATGTCAAATTTGTGATTTTTGACAAATTCACTTGAGTTATTAGTTTGTAAACTAGTAAAAGATGTTCAATATTGCATGAAAGTAAGCTTTCAGTGTGTTTTGTACCAAATTGCATTTTGTAACAATGTCTTTCAGTCACTTTTGCAATGTTCGGAATGCATAATTTGAATAAAAATCAATAAAACATGACTGCATGCAATATTCAACTTTGTAAACATGAAACATAATGTCAAATTTGTGATTTTTGACAAATTCACTTGAATTATTAGTTTGTAAACTAGTAAAAGATGTTCAATATTGCATGAAAGTAAGTTTTAAGTGTGTTTTGTACCAAATCGCTGTTTGTAACAATGTGTTTCAGTCACTTTTGCAATGTTCAGAATGCATAATTTGAATGAAAATCAATAAAACATGACTTTGCATGCAATATTCAACGTTGTTAACTTGAAACATAATGTCAAATTTGTGATTTTTGACAAATTCACTTGAATTATTAGTTTGTAAACTAGTAAAAGATCTTCAATATTGCATGAAAGTAAGTTTTAAGTGTGTTTTGTACCAAATTGCTGTTTGTAACAATGTGTTTCAGTCACTTTTGCACTGTTCAGAATGCATAATTTGAATGAAAACCAATAACACATGACTTTGCATACAATATTTAACTTTGCAAACATGAAACATAATGTCAAATTGGTGATTTTTGACAAATTCACTTGAGTTATTAGTTTGTAAACTAGTAAAAGATGTTCAATATTGCATGAAAGTAAGCTTTCAGTGTGTTTTGTACCAAATTGCTGTTTGTAACAATGTGTTTCAGTCACTTTTGCAATGTTCAGAATGCATAATTTGAATGAAAACCAATAAAACATGACTTTGCATGCAATATTCAACTTTGTAAACATGAAACATAATGTCAAATTTGTGATTTTTGACAAATTCACTTGAATTATTAGTTTGTAAACTAGTAAAAGATGATCAATATTGCATGAAAGTAAGTTTTAAGTGTGTTTTGTACCAAATTGCTGTTTGTAACAATGTGTTTCAGTAACTTTTGCAATGTGCAGAATGCATAATTTGAATGAAAATCAATAAAACATGACTTTGCATGCAATATTCAACTTTGTAAACATGAAACATAATGTCAAATTTGTGATTTTTGACAAATTCACTTGAGTTATTAGTTTGTAAACTAGTAAAAGATGTTCAATATTGCATGAAAGTAAGCTTTCAGTGTGTTTTGTACCAAATTGCATTTTGTAACAATGTCTTTCAGTCACTTTTGCAATGTTCGGAATGCATAATTTGAATAAAAATCAATAAAACATGACTGCATGCAATATTCAACTTTGTAAACATGAAACATAATGTCAAATTTGTGATTTTTGACAAATTCACTTGAATTATTAGTTTGTAAACTAGTAAAAGATGTTCAATATTGCATGAAAGTAAGTTTTAAGTGTGTTTTGTACCAAATCGCTGTTTGTAACAATGTGTTTCAGTCACTTTTGCAATGTTCAGAATGCATAATTTGAATGAAAATCAATAAAACATGACTTTGCATGCAATATTCAACGTTGTTAACTTGAAACATAATGTCAAATTTGTGATTTTTGACAAATTCACTTGAATTATTAGTTTGTAAACTAGTAAAAGATCTTCAATATTGCATGAAAGTAAGTTTTAAGTGTGTTTTGTACCAAATTGCTGTTTGTAACAATGTGTTTCAGTCACTTTTGCACTGTTCAGAATGCATAATTTGAATGAAAACCAATAACACATGACTTTGCATACAATATTTAACTTTGCAAACATGAAACATAATGTCAAATTGGTGATTTTTGACAAATTCACTTGAGTTATTAGTTTGTAAACTAGTAAAAGATGTTCAATATTGCATGAAAGTAAGCTTTCAGTGTGTTTTGTACCAAATTGCTGTTTGTAACAATGTGTTTCAGTCACTTTTGCAATGTTCAGAATGCATAATTTAAATGCAAATCAATAAAACATGACTTTGCATGCAATATTCAACTTTGTAAACATGAAACATAATGTAAAATCTGTGATTTTTGACAAATTCACTTGAGTTATTAGTTTGTAAACTAGTAAAAGATGTTCAATATTGCATGAAAGTAAGTTTTAAGTGTGTTTTGTACCAAATTGCTGTTTGTAACAATGTGTTTCAGTCACTTTTGCAATGTTCAGAATGCATAATTTGAATGAAAATCAATAAAACATGACTTTGCATGCAATATTCAACTTTGTAAACATGAAACATAATGTCAAATTTGTGATTTTTGACAAATTCACTTGAATTATTAGTTTGTAAACTAGTAAAAGATGATCAATATTGCATGAAAGTAAGTTTTAAGTGTGTTTTGTACCAAATTGCTGTTTGTAACAATGTGTTTCAGTCACTTTTGCAATGTTCAGAATGCATAATTTGAATGAAAATCAATAAAACATGACTTTGCATACAATATTTAACTTTGCAAACATGAAACATAATGTCAAATTGGTGATTTTTGACAAATTCACTTGAGTTATTAGTTTGTAAACTAGTAAAAGATGTTCAATATTGCATGAAAGTAAGCTTTCAGTGTGTTTTGTACCAAATTGCTGTTTGTAACAATGTGTTTCAGTCACTTTTGCAATGTTCAGAATGCATAATTTAAATGCAAATCAATAAAACATGACTTTGCATGCAATATTCAACTTTGTAAACATGAAACATAATGTAAAATCTGTGATTTTTGACAAATTCACTTGAGTTATTAGTTTGTAAACTAGTAAAAGATGTTCAATATTGCATGAAAGTAAGTTTTAAGTGTGTTTTGTACCAAATTGCTGTTTGTAACAATGTGTTTCAGTCACTTTTGCAATGTTCAGAATGCATAATTTGAATGAAAATCAATAAAACATGACTTTGCATGCAATATTCAACTTTGTAAACATGAAACATAATGTCAAATTTGTGATTTTTGACAAATTCACTTGAGTTATTAGTTTGTAAACTAGTAAAAGATGTTCAATATTGCATGAAAGTAAGCTTTCAGTGTGTTTTGTACCAAATTGCATTTTGTAACAATGTCTTTCAGTCACTTTTGCAATGTTCGGAATGCATAATTTGAATAAAAATCAATAAAACATGACTGCATGCAATATTCAACTTTGTAAACATGAAACATAATGTCAAATTTGTGATTTTTGACAAATTCACTTGAATTATTAGTTTGTAAACTAGTAAAAGATGTTCAATATTGCATGAAAGTAAGTTTTAAGTGTGTTTTGTACCAAATCGCTGTTTGTAACAATGTGTTTCAGTCACTTTTGCAATGTTCAGAATGCATAATTTGAATGAAAATCAATAAAACATGACTTTGCATGCAATATTCAACGTTGTTAACTTGAAACATAATGTCAAATTTGTGATTTTTGACAAATTCACTTGAATTATTAGTTTGTAAACTAGTAAAAGATCTTCAATATTGCATGAAAGTAAGTTTTAAGTGTGTTTTGTACCAAATTGCTGTTTGTAACAATGTGTTTCAGTCACTTTTGCACTGTTCAGAATGCATAATTTGAATGAAAACCAATAACACATGACTTTGCATACAATATTTAACTTTGCAAACATGAAACATAATGTCAAATTGGTGATTTTTGACAAATTCACTTGAGTTATTAGTTTGTAAACTAGTAAAAGATGTTCAATATTGCATGAAAGTAAGCTTTCAGTGTGTTTTGTACCAAATTGCTGTTTGTAACAATGTGTTTCAGTCACTTTTGCAATGTTCAGAATGCATAATTTGAATGCAAATCAATAAAACATGACTTTGCATGCAATATTCAACTTTGTAAACATGAAACATAATGTAAAATCTGTGATTTTTGACAAATTCACTTGAGTTATTAGTTTGTAAACTAGTAAAAGATGTTCAATATTGCATGAAAGTAAGTTTTAAGTGTGTTTTGTACCAAATTGCTGTTTGTAACAATGTGTTTCAGTCACTTTTGCAATGTTCAGAATGCATAATTTGAATGAAAATCAATAAAACATGACTTTGCATGCAATATTCAACTTTGTAAACATGAAACATAATGTCAAATTTGTGATTTTTGACAAATTCACTTGAATTATTAGTTTGTAAACTAGTAAAAGATGATCAATATTGCATGAAAGTAAGTTTTAAGTGTGTTTTGTACCAAATTGCTGTTTGTAACAATGTGTTTCAGTCACTTTTGCAATGTTCAGAATGCATAATTTGAATGAAAATCAATAAAACATGACTTTGCATACAATATTTAACTTTGCAAACATGAAACATAATGTCAAATTGGTGATTTTTGACAAATTCACTTGAGTTATTAGTTTGTAAACTAGTAAAAGATGTTCAATATTGCATGAAAGTAAGCTTTCAGTGTGTTTTGTACCAAATTGCTGTTTGTAACAATGTGTTTCAGTCACTTTTGCAATGTTCAGAATGCATAATTTGAATGCAAATCAATAAAACATGACTTTGCATGCAATATTCAACTTTGTAAACATGAAACATAATGTAAAATCTGTGATTTTTGACAAATTCACTTGAGTTATTAGTTTGTAAACTAGTAAAAGATGTTCAATATTGCATGAAAGTAAGTTTTAAGTGTGTTTTGTACCAAATTGCTGTTTGTAACAATGTGTTTCAGTCACTTTTGCAATGTTCAGAATGCATAATTTGAATGAAAATCAATAAAACATGACTTTGCATGCAATATTCAACTTTGTAAACATGAAACATAATGTCAAATTTGTGATTTTTGACAAATTCACTTGAGTTATTAGTTTGTAAACTAGTAAAAGATGTTCAATATTGCATGAAAGTAAGTTTTAAGTGTGTTTTGTACCAAATTGCTGTTTGTAACAATGTGTTTCAGTCACTTTTGCAATGTTCAGAATGCATAATTTGAATGAAAATCAACAAAACATGACTTTGCATACAATATTCAACTTTGTAAACATGAAACATAATGTCAAATTTGTGTTTTTTTTTGACCAATTCATTTGAATTATTAGTTTGTAAACTAGTGAAAAATGTTCAATATTGCATGAAAGTGAGTTTTAAGTGTGTTTTGTACCGAATTGCTGTTTGTAACATTTGTTTCAGTCACTTTTGCAGTGTTCAGAATGCATAATTTGACTGAAAATCAATAAAACATGACTTTGCATGCAATATTTAACTTTGCAAACATGAAACATGACGTCAAATTTGTTATTTTTGACAAATTCACTTGAGTTATTAGTTTGTAAACTAGTAAAAGATGTTAAATATTGCATGAAAGTAAGTTTTAAGTGTGTTTTGTACCAAATTGCTGTTTGTAACAATGTGTTTCAGTCACTTTTGCAATGTTCAGAATGCATAATTTGAATGAAAACCAGTAAAACATGACTTTGCATGCAATATTCAACTTTGTAAACATGAAACATAATGTCAAATTTGTGATTTTTGACAAATTCACTTGAATTATTAGTTTGTAAACTAGTAAAAGATGATCAATATTGCATGAAAGTAAGTTTTAAGTGTGTTTTGTACCAAATTGCTGTTTGTAACAATGTGTTTCAGTCACTTTTGCAATGTGCAGAATGCATAATTTGAATGAAAATCAATAAAACATGACTTTGCATGCAATATTCAACTTTGTAAACATGAAACATAATGTCAAATTTGTGATTTTTGACAAATTCACTTGAGTTATTAGTTTGTAAACTAGTAAAAGATGTTCAATATTGCATGAAAGTAAGCTTTCAGTGTGTTTTGTACCAAATTGCATTTTGTAACAATGTCTTTCAGTCACTTTTGCAATGTTCGGAATGCATAATTTGAATAAAAATCAATAAAACATGACTGCATGCAATATTCAACTTTGTAAACATGAAACATAATGTCAAATTTGTGATTTTTGACAAATTCACTTGAATTATTAGTTTGTAAACTAGTAAAAGATGTTCAATATTGCATGAAAGTAAGTTTTAAGTGTGTTTTGTACCAAATCGCTGTTTGTAGCAATGTGTTTCAGTCACTTTTGCAATGTTCAGAATGCATAATTTGAATGAAAATCAATAAAACATGACTTTGCATGCAATATTCAACTTTGTTAACATGAAACATAATGTCAAATTTGTGATTTTTGACAAATTCACTTGAATTATTAGTTTGTAAACTAGTAAAAGACCTTCAATATTGCATGAAAGTAAGTTTTAAGTGTGTTTTGTACCAAATTGCTGTTTGTAACAATGTGTTTCAGTCACTTTTGCACTGTTCAGAATGCATAATTTGAATGAAAACCAATAACACATGACTTTGCATGCAATATTTAACTTTGCAAACATGAAACATAATGTCAAATTTGTGATTTTTGACAAATTCACTTGAGTTATTAGTTTGTAAACTAGTAAAAGATGTTCAATATTGCATGAAAGTAAGTTTTCAGTGTGTTTTGTACCAAATTGCTGTTTGTAACAATGTGTTTCAGTCACTTTTGCAATGTTCAGAATGCATAATTTGAATGAAAATCAATAAAACATGACTTTGCATACAATATTTAACTTTGCAAACATGAAACATAATGTCAAATTGGTGATTTTTGACAAATTCACTTGAGTTATTAGTTTGTAAACTAGTAAAAGATGTTCAATATTGCATGAAAGTAAGCTTTCAGTGTGTTTTGTACCAAATTGCATTTTGTAACAATGTCTTTCAGTCACTTTTGCAATGTTCAGAATGCATAATTTGAATGAAAATCAATAAAACATGACTTTGCATGCAATATTCAACTTTGTAAACATGAAACATAATGTCAAATTTGTGATTTTTGACAAATTCACTTGAATTATTAGTTTGTAAACTAGTAAAAGATGATCAATATTGCATGAAAGTAAGTTTTAAGTGTGTTTTGTACCAAATTGCTGTTTGTAACAATGTGTTTCAGTCACTTTTGCAATGTGCAGAATGCATAATTTGAATGAAAATCAATAAAACATGACTTTGCATGCAATATTCAACTTTGTAAACATGAAACATAATGTCAAATTTGTGATTTTTGACAAATTCACTTGAGTTATTAGTTTGTAAACTAGTAAAAGATGTTCAATATTGCATGAAAGTAAGCTTTCAGTGTGTTTTGTACCAAATTGCATTTTGTAACAATGTCTTTCAGTCACTTTTGCAATGTTCGGAATGCATAATTTGAATAAAAATCCATAAAACATGACTGCATGCAATATTCAACTTTGTAAACATGAAACATAATGTCAAATTTGTGATTTTTGACAAATTCACTTGAATTATTAGTTTGTAAACTAGTAAAAGATGTTCAATATTGCATGAAAGTAAGTTTTAAGTGTGTTTTGTACCAAATCGCTGTTTGTAACAATGTGTTTCAGTCACTTTTGCAATGTTCAGAATGCATAATTTGAATGAAAATCAATAAAACATGACTTTGCATACAATATTTAACTTTGCAAACATGAAACATAATGTCAAATTGGTGATTTTTGACAAATTCACTTGAGGTATTAGTTTGTAAACTAGTAAAAGATCTTCAATATTGCATGAAAGTAAGCTTTCAGTGTGTTTTGTACCAAATTGCATTTTGTAACAATGTGTTTCAGTCACTTTTGCAATGTGCAGAATGCATAATTTGAATGAAAATCAATAAAACATGACTTTGCATGCAATATTCAACTTTGTAAACATGAAACATAATGTCAAATTTGTGATTTTTGACAAATTCACTTGAGTTATTAGTTTGTAAACTAGTAAAAGATGTTCAATATTGCACGAAAGTAAGTTTTCAGTGTGTTTTGTACCAAATTGCATTTTGTAACAATGTCTTTCAGTCAGTTTTGCAATGTTCAGAATGCATAATTCGAATAAAAAACAATAAAACATGACTTTGCATACAATATTCAACTTTGTAAACATGAAACATAATGTCAAATTTGTGTTTTTTTGACCAATTCATTTGAATTATTAGTTTGTAAACTAGTGAAAAATGTTCAATATTGCATGAAAGTGAGTTTTAAGTGTGTTTTGTACCGAATTGCTGTTTGTAACATTTGTTTCAGTCACTTTTGCAGTGTTCAGAATGCATAATTTGACTGAAAATCAATAAAACATGACTTTGCATGCAATATTTAACTTTGCAAACATGAAACATGACGTCAAATTTGTTATTTTTGACAAATTCACTTGAGTTATTAGTTTGTAAACTAGTAAAAGATGTTAAATATTGCATGAAAGTAAGTTTTAAGTGTGTTTTGTACCAAATTGCTGTTTGTAACAATGTGTTTCAGTCACTTTTGCAATGTTCAGAATGCATAATTTGAATGAAAACCAATAAAACATGACTTTGCATGCAATATTCAACTTTGTAAACATGAAACATAATGTCAAATTTGTGATTTTTGACAAATTCACTTGAGTTATTAGTTTGTAAACTAGTAAAAGATGTTCAATATTGCATGAAAGTAAGCTTTCAGTGTGTTTTGTACCAAATTGCATTTTGTAACAATGTCTTTCAGTCACTTTTGCAATGTTCGGAATGCATAATTTGAATAAAAATCAATAAAACATGACTGCATGCAATATTCAACTTTGTAAACATGAAACATAATGTCAAATTTGTGATTTTTGACAAATTCACTTGAATTATTAGTTTGTAAACTAGTAAAAGATGTTCAATATTGCATGAAAGTAAGTTTTAAGTGTGTTTTGTACCAAATCGCTGTTTGTAACAATGTGTTTCAGTCACTTTTGCAATGTTCAGAATGCATAATTTGAATGAAAATCAATAAAACATGACTTTGCATGCAATATTCAACTTTGTAAACATGAAACATAATGTCAAATTTGTGATTTTTTACAAATTCACTTGAGTAATTAGTTTGTAAACTAGTAAAAGATGTTCAATATTGCATGAAAGTAAGTTTTAAGTGTTTTGTACCAAATTGCTGTTTGTAACAATGTGTTTCAGTCACTTTTGCAATGTTCAGAATGCATAATTTGAATGAAAATCAATAAAACATGACTTTGCATACAATATTTAACTTTGCAAACATGAAACATAATGTAAAATCTGTGATTTTTGACAAATTCACTTGAGTTATTAGTTTGTAAACTAGTAAAAGATGTTCAATATTGCATGAAAGTAAGTTTTAAGTGTGTTTTGTACCAAATTGCTGTTTGTAACAATGTGTTTCAGTCACTTTTGCAATGTTCAGAATGCATAATTTGAATGAAAATCAATAAAACATGACTTTGCATACAATATTTAACTTTGCAAACATGAAACATAATGTCAAATTGGTGATTTTTGACAAATTCACTTGAGTTATTAGTTTGTAAACCAGTAAAAGATGTTCAATATTGCACGAAAGTAAGTTTTCAGTGTGTTTTGTACCAAATTTCTTTTTTTAACAATGTCTTTCAGTCACTTTTGCAATGTTCAGAATGCATAATTTGAATGAAAATCAATAAAACATGACTTTGCATGCAATATTCAACTTTGTTAACATGAAACATAATGTCAAATTTGTGATTTTTGACAAATTCACTTGAATTATTAGTTTGTAAACTAGTAAAAGATCTTCAATATTGCATGAAAGTAAGTTTTAAGTGTGTTTTGTACCAAATTGCTGTTTGTAACAATGTGTTTCAGTCACTTTTGCACTGTTCAGAATGCAAAATTTGAATGAAAACGAATAACACATGACTTTGCATGCAATATTTAACTTTGCAAACATGAAACATAATGTCAAATTTGTGATTTTTGACAAATTCACTTGAGTTATTAGTTTGTAAACTAGTAAAAGATGTTCAATATTGCATGAAAGTAAGTTTTCAGTGTGTTTTGTACCAAATTGCTGTTCGTAACAATGTGTTTCAGTCACTTTTGCAATGTTCAGAATGCATAATTTGAATGAAAATCAATAAAACATGACTTTGCATACAATATTTAACTTTGCAAACATGAAACATAATGTCAAATTGGTGATTTTTGACAAATTCACTTGAGTTATTAGTTTGTAAACTAGTAAAAGATGTTCAATATTGCACGAAAGTAAGTTTTCAGTGTGTTTTGTACCAAATTTCTTTTTTTAACAATGTCTTTCAGTCACTTTTGCAATGTTCAGAATGCATAATTTGAATGAAAATCAATAAAACATGACTTTGCATGCAATATTCAACTTTGTAAACATGAAACATAATGTCAAGTTTGTGATTTTTGACAAATTCACTTGAATTATTAGTTTGTAAACTAGTGAAAGATGTTCAATATTGCATGAAAGTAAGTTTTAAGTGTGTTTTGTACCAAATTGCTGTTTGTAACAATGTGTTTCAGTCACTTTTGCAATGTTCAGAATGCATAATTTGAATGAAAATCAATAAAACATGACTTTGCATGCAATACTTAACTTTGCAAACATGAAACATAATGTCAAATTTGTGATTTTTGACAAATTCACTTGAGTTATTAGTTTGTAAACTAGTAAAAGATGTTCATTATTGCACGAAAGTAAGTTTTCAGTGTGTTTTGTACCAAATTGCATTTTGTAACAATGTCTTTCAGTCAGTTTTGCAATGTTCAGAATGCATAATTTGAATGAAAATCAGTAAAACATGACTTTGCATACAATATTCAACTTTGTAAACATGAAACATAATGTCAAATTTGTGTTTTTTTGACAAATTCATTTGAATTATTAGTTTGTAAACTAGTGAAAAATGTTCAATATTGCATGAAAGTGAGTTTTAAGTGTGTTTTGTACCGAATTGCTGTTTGTAACATTTGTTTCAGTCAGTTTTGCAATGTTCAGAATGCATAATTTGAATGAAAATCAACAAAACATGACTTTGCATACAATATTCAACTTTGTAAACATGAAACATAATGTAAAATCTGTGATTTTTGACAAATTCACTTGAGTTATTAGTTTGTAAACTAGTAAAAGATGTTCAATATTGCATGAAAGTAAGTTTTAAGTGTGTTTTGTACCAAATTGCTGTTTGTAACAATGTGTTTCATTCACTTTTGCAATGTTCAGAATGCATAATTTGAATGAAAATCAATAAAACATGACTTTGCATACAATATTTAACTTTGCAAACATGAAACATAATGTCAAATTGGTGATTTTTGACAAATTCACTTGAGTTATTAGTTTGTAAACCAGTAAAAGATGTTCAATATTGCACGAAAGTAAGTTTTCAGTGTGTTTTGTACCAAATTTCTTTTTTTAACAATGTCTTTCAGTCACTTTTGCAATGTTCAGAATGCATAATTTGAATGAAAATCAATAAAACATGACTTTGCATGCAATATTCAACTTTGTAAACATGAAACATAATGTCAAGTTTGTGATTTTTGACAAATTCACTTGAATTATTAGTTTGTAAACTAGTGAAAGATGTTCAATATTGCATGAAAGTAAGTTTTAAGTGTGTTTTGTACCAAATTGCTGTTTGTAAAAATGTGTTTCAGTCACTTTTGCAATGTTCAGAATGCATAATTTGAATGAAAATCAATAAAACATGACTTTGCATGCAATACTTAACTTTGCAAACATGAAACATAATGTCAAATTTGTGATTTTTGACAAATTCACTTGAGTTATTAGTTTGTAAACTAGAAAAAGATGTTCAATATTGCACGAAAGTAAGTTTTCAGTGTGTTTTGTACCAAATTGCATTTTGTAACAATGTCTTTCAGTCAGTTTTGCAATGTTCAGAATGCATAATTTGAATGAAAATCAGTAAAACATGACTTTGCATACAATATTCAACTTTGTAAACATGAAACATAATGTCAAATTTGTGTTTTTTTGACAAATTCATTTGAATTATTAGTTTGTAAACTAGTGAAAAATGTTCAATATTGCATGAAAGTGAGTTTTAAGTGTGTTTTGTACCGAATTGCTGTTTGTAACATTTGTTTCAGTCAGTTTTGCAATGTTCAGAATGCATAATTTGAATGAAAATCAACAAAACATGACTTTGCATACAATATTCAACTTTGTAAACATGAAACATAATGTCAAATTTGTGATTTTTGACAAATTCACTTGAGTTATTAGTTTGTAAACTAGTAAAATATGTTCAATATTGCATGAAAGTAAGCTTTCAGTGTGTTTTGTACCAAATTGCTGTTTGTAACAATGTATTTCAGTCACTTTTGCAATGTTCAGAATGCATAATTTGAATGCAAATCAATAAAACATGACTTTGCATGCAATATTCAACTTTGTAAACATGAAACATAATGTAAAATCTGTGATTTTTGACAAATTCACTTGAGTTATTAGTTTGTAAACTAGTAAAAGATGTTCAATATTGCATGAAAGTAAGTTTTAAGTGTGTTTTGTACCAAATTGCTGTTTGTAACAATGTGTTTCAGTCACTTTTGCAATGTTCAGAATGCATAATTTGAATAAAAATCAATAAAACATGACTTTGCATGCAATATTCAACTTTGTAAACATGAAACATAATGTCAAATTTGTGATTTTTGACAAATTCACTTGAATTATTCGTTTGTAAACTAGTAAAAGGTGTTCAATATTGCATGAAAGTAAGTTTTAAGTGTGTTTTGTACCGAATTGCTGTCTGGAACAATGTGTTTCAGTCACTTTTGCAATGTTCAGAATGCATAATTTGAATGAAAATCAACAAAACATGACTTTGCATACAATATTCAACTTTGTAAACATGAAACATAATGTCAAATTTGTGTTTTTTTGACCAATTCATTTGAATTATTAGTTTGTAAACTAGTAAAAGATGTTCAATATTGCATGAAAGTAAGTTTTAAGTGTGTTTTGTACCAAATTGCTGTTTGTAACAATGTGTTTCAGTCACTTTTGCAATGTTCAGAATGCATAATTTGAATAAAAATCAATAAAACATGACTTTGCATGCAATATTCAACTTTGTAAACATGAAACATAATGTCAAATTTGTGATTTTTGACAAATTCACTTGAGTTATTAGTTTGTAAACTAGTAAAAGATGTTCAATATTGCATGAAAGTAAGTTTTAAGTGTGTTTTGTACCAA
The DNA here is from genome assembly GCA_935421135.1 of Bugulina stolonifera. NCBI lineage: Eukaryota > Metazoa > Bryozoa > Gymnolaemata > Cheilostomatida > Bugulidae > Bugulina > Bugulina stolonifera. Next base: position 498,742 of record OW285197.1, on the reverse strand, counting down.
ATTGCTGTTTGTAACAATGTGTTTCAGTCACTTTTGCAATGTTCAGAATGCATAATTTGAATGAAAATCAACAAAACATGACTTTGCATACAATATTCAACTTTGTAAACATGAAACATAATGTCAAATTTGTGTTTTTTTTGACCAATTCATTTGAATTATTAGTTTGTAAACTAGTGAAAAATGTTCAATATTGCATGAAAGTGAGTTTTAAGTGTGTTTTGTACCGAATTGCTGTTTGTAACATTTGTTTCAGTCACTTTTGCAATGTTCAGAATGCATAATTTGAATGCAAATCAATAAAACATGACTTTGCATGCAATATTCAACTTTGTAAACATGAAACATAATGTCAAATTTGTGATTTTTGACAAATTCACTTGAGTTATTAGTTTGTAAACTAGTAAAAGATGTTCAATATTGCATGAAAGTAAGCTTTCAGTGTGTTTTGTACCAAATTGCTGTTTGTAACAATGTATTTCAGTCACTTTTGCAATGTTCAGAATGCATAATTTGAATGCAAATCAATAAAACATGACTTTGCATGCAATATTCAACTTTGTAAACATGAAACATAATGTAAAATCTGTGATTTTTGACAAATTCACTTGAGTTATTAGTTTGTAAACTAGTAAAAGATGTTCAATATTGCATGAAAGTAAGTTTTAAGTGTGTTTTGTACCAAATTGCTGTTTGTAACAATGTGTTTCAGTCACTTTTGCAATGTTCAGAATGCATAATTTGAATGAAAATCAATAAAACATGACTTTGCATACAATATTTAACTTTGCAAACATGAAACATAATGTAAAATCTGTGATTTTTGACAAATTCACTTGAGTTATTAGTTTGTAAACTAGTAAAAGATGTTCAATATTGCATGAAAGTAAGTTTTAAGTGTGTTTTGTACCAAATTGCTGTTTGTAACAATGTGTTTCAGTCACTTTTGCAATGTTCAGAATGCATAATTTGAATGAAAATCAATAAAACATGACTTTGCATACAATATTTAACTTTGCAAACATGAAACATAATGTCAAATTGGTGATTTTTGACAAATTCACTTGAGTTATTAGTTTGTAAACCAGTAAAAGATGTTCAATATTGCACGAAAGTAAGTTTTCAGTGTGTTTTGTACCAAATTTCTTTTTTTAACAATGTCTTTCAGTCACTTTTGCAATGTTCAGAATGCATAATTTGAATGAAAATCAATAAAACATGACTTTGCATGCAATATTCAACTTTGTAAACATGAAACATAATGTCAAGTTTGTGATTTTTGACAAATTCACTTGAATTATTAGTTTGTAAACTAGTGAAAGATGTTCAATATTGCATGAAAGTAAGTTTTAAGTGTGTTTTGTACCAAATTGCTGTTTGTAAAAATGTGTTTCAGTCACTTTTGCAATGTTCAGAATGCATAATTTGAATGAAAATCAATAAAACATGACTTTGCATGCAATACTTAACTTTGCAAACATGAAACATAATGTCAAATTTGTGATTTTTGACAAATTCACTTGAGTTATTAGTTTGTAAACTAGAAAAAGATGTTCAATATTGCACGAAAGTAAGTTTTCAGTGTGTTTTGTACCAAATTGCATTTTGTAACAATGTCTTTCAGTCAGTTTTGCAATGTTCAGAATGCATAATTTGAATGAAAATCAGTAAAACATGACTTTGCATACAATATTCAACTTTGTAAACATGAAACATAATGTCAAATTTGTGTTTTTTTGACAAATTCATTTTAATTATTAGTTTGTAAACTAGTGAAAAATGTTCAATATTGCATGAAAGTGAGTTTTAAGTGTGTTTTGTACCAAATTGCTGTTTGTAACAATGTGTTTCAGTCACTTTTGCAATGTTCAGAATGCATAATTTGAATGAAAATCAACAAAACATGACTTTGCATACAATATTCAACTTTGTAAACATGAAACATAATGTCAAATTTGTGTTTTTTTGACCAATTCATTTGAATTATTAGTTTGTAAACTAGTAAAAGATGTTCAATATTGCATGAAAGTAAGTTTTAAGTGTGTTTTGTACCAAATTGCTGTTTGTAACAATGTGTTTCAGTCACTTTTGCAATGTTCAGAATGCATAATTTGAATAAAAATCAATAAAACATGACTTTGCATGCAATATTCAACTTTGTAAACATGAAACATAATGTCAAATTTGTGATTTTTGACAAATTCACTTGAGTTATTAGTTTGTAAACTAGTAAAAGATGTTCAATATTGCATGAAAGTAAGTTTTAAGTGTGTTTTGTACCAAATTGCTGTTTGTAACAATGTGTTTCAGTCACTTTTGCAATGTTCAGAATGCATAATTTGAATGAAAATCAACAAAACATGACTTTGCATACAATATTCAACTTTGTAAACATGAAACATAATGTCAAATTTGTGTTTTTTTGACCAATTCATTTGTATTATTAGTTTGTAAACTAGTGAAAAATGTTCAATATTGCATGAAAGTGAGTTTTAAGTGTGTTTTGTACCGAATTGCTGTTTGTAACATTTGTTTCAGTCACTTTTGCAATGTTCAGAATGCATAATTTGAATGCAAATCAATAAAACATGACTTTGCATGCAATATTCAACTTTGTAAACATGAAACATAATGTCAAATTTGTGATTTTTGACAAATTCACTTGAGTTATTAGTTTGTAAACTAGTAAAATATGTTCAATATTGCATGAAAGTAAGCTTTCAGTGTGTTTTGTACCAAATTGCTGTTTGTAACAATGTATTTCAGTCACTTTTGCAATGTTCAGAATGCATAATTTGAATGCAAATCAATAAAACATGACTTTGCATGCAATATTCAACTTTGTAAACATGAAACATAATGTAAAATCTGTGATTTTTGACAAATTCACTTGAGTTATTAGTTTGTAAACTAGTAAAAGATGTTCAATATTGCATGAAAGTAAGTTTTAAGTGTGTTTTGTACCAAATTGCTGTTTGTAACAATGTGTTTCAGTCACTTTTGCAATGTTCAGAATGCATAATTTGAATAAAAATCAATAAAACATGACTTTGCATGCAATATTCAACTTTGTAAACATGAAACATAATGTCAAATTTGTGATTTTTGACAAATTCACTTGAGTTATTAGTTTGTAAACTAGTAAAAGATGTTCAATATTGCATGAAAGTAAGTTTTAAGTGTGTTTTGTACCGAATTGCTGTTTGTAACAATGTGTTTCAGTCACTTTTGCAATGTTCAGAATGCATAATTTGAATGAAAATCAACAAAACATGACTTTGCATACAATATTCAACTTTGTAAACATGAAACATAATGTCAAATTTGTGTTTTTTTGACCAATTCATTTGAATTATTAGTTTGTAAACTAGTAAAAGATGTTCAATATTGCATGAAAGTAAGTTTTAAGTGTGTTTTGTACCAAATTGCTGTTTGTAACAATGTGTTTCAGTCACTTTTGCAATGTTCAGAATGCATAATTTGAATAAAAATCAATAAAACATGACTTTGCATGCAATATTCAACTTTGTAAACATGAAACATAATGTCAAATTTGTGATTTTTGACAAATTCACTTGAGTTATTAGTTTGTAAACTAGTAAAAGATGTTCAATATTGCATGAAAGTAAGTTTTAAGTGTGTTTTGTACCAAATTGCTGTTTGTAACAATGTGTTTCAGTCACTTTTGCAATGTTCAGAATGCATAATTTGAATGAAAATCAACAAAACATGACTTTGCATACAATATTCAACTTTGTAAACATGAAACATAATGTCAAATTTGTGTTTTTTTTGACCAATTCATTTGAATTATTAGTTTGTAAACTAGTGAAAAATGTTCAATATTGCATGAAAGTGAGTTTTAAGTGTGTTTTGTACCGAATTGCTGTTTGTAACATTTGTTTCAGTCACTTTTGCAATGTTCAGAATGCATAATTTGAATGCAAATCAATAAAACATGACTTTGCATGCAATATTCAACTTTGTAAACATGAAACATAATGTCAAATTTGTGATTTTTGACAAATTCACTTGAGTTATTAGTTTGTAAACTAGTAAAAGATGTTCAATATTGCATGAAAGTAAGCTTTCAGTGTGTTTTGTACCAAATTGCTGTTTGTAACAATGTATTTCAGTCACTTTTGCAATGTTCAGAATGCATAATTTGAATGCAAATCAATAAAACATGACTTTGCATGCAATATTCAACTTTGTAAACATGAAACATAATGTAAAATCTGTGATTTTTGACAAATTCACTTGAGTTATTAGTTTGTAAACTAGTAAAAGATGTTCAATATTGCATGAAAGTAAGTTTTAAGTGTGTTTTGTACCAAATTGCTGTTTGTAACAATGTGTTTCAGTCACTTTTGCAATGTTCAGAATGCATAATTTGAATGAAAATCAATAAAACATGACTTTGCATACAATATTTAACTTTGCAAACATGAAACATAATGTAAAATCTGTGATTTTTGACAAATTCACTTGAGTTATTAGTTTGTAAACTAGTAAAAGATGTTCAATATTGCATGAAAGTAAGTTTTAAGTGTGTTTTGTACCAAATTGCTGTTTGTAACAATGTGTTTCAGTCACTTTTGCAATGTTCAGAATGCATAATTTGAATGAAAATCAATAAAACATGACTTTGCATACAATATTTAACTTTGCAAACATGAAACATAATGTCAAATTGGTGATTTTTGACAAATTCACTTGAGTTATTAGTTTGTAAACCAGTAAAAGATGTTCAATATTGCACGAAAGTAAGTTTTCAGTGTGTTTTGTACCAAATTTCTTTTTTTAACAATGTCTTTCAGTCACTTTTGCAATGTTCAGAATGCATAATTTGAATGAAAATCAATAAAACATGACTTTGCATGCAATATTCAACTTTGTAAACATGAAACATAATGTCAAGTTTGTGATTTTTGACAAATTCACTTGAATTATTAGTTTGTAAACTAGTGAAAGATGTTCAATATTGCATGAAAGTAAGTTTTAAGTGTGTTTTGTACCAAATTGCTGTTTGTAAAAATGTGTTTCAGTCACTTTTGCAATGTTCAGAATGCATAATTTGAATGAAAATCAATAAAACATGACTTTGCATGCAATACTTAACTTTGCAAACATGAAACATAATGTCAAATTTGTGATTTTTGACAAATTCACTTGAGTTATTAGTTTGTAAACTAGAAAAAGATGTTCAATATTGCACGAAAGTAAGTTTTCAGTGTGTTTTGTACCAAATTGCATTTTGTAACAATGTCTTTCAGTCAGTTTTGCAATGTTCAGAATGCATAATTTGAATGAAAATCAGTAAAACATGACTTTGCATACAATATTCAACTTTGTAAACATGAAACATAATGTCAAATTTGTGTTTTTTTGACAAATTCATTTTAATTATTAGTTTGTAAACTAGTGAAAAATGTTCAATATTGCATGAAAGTGAGTTTTAAGTGTGTTTTGTACCAAATTGCTGTTTGTAACAATGTGTTTCAGTCACTTTTGCAATGTTCAGAATGCATAATTTGAATGAAAATCAACAAAACATGACTTTGCATACAATATTCAACTTTGTAAACATGAAACATAATGTCAAATTTGTGTTTTTTTGACCAATTCATTTGAATTATTAGTTTGTAAACTAGTAAAAGATGTTCAATATTGCATGAAAGTAAGTTTTAAGTGTGTTTTGTACCAAATTGCTGTTTGTAACAATGTGTTTCAGTCACTTTTGCAATGTTCAGAATGCATAATTTGAATAAAAATCAATAAAACATGACTTTGCATGCAATATTCAACTTTGTAAACATGAAACATAATGTCAAATTTGTGATTTTTGACAAATTCACTTGAGTTATTAGTTTGTAAACTAGTAAAAGATGTTCAATATTGCATGAAAGTAAGTTTTAAGTGTGTTTTGTACCAAATTGCTGTTTGTAACAATGTGTTTCAGTCACTTTTGCAATGTTCAGAATGCATAATTTGAATGAAAATCAACAAAACATGACTTTGCATACAATATTCAACTTTGTAAACATGAAACATAATGTCAAATTTGTGTTTTTTTGACCAATTCATTTGTATTATTAGTTTGTAAACTAGTGAAAAATGTTCAATATTGCATGAAAGTGAGTTTTAAGTGTGTTTTGTACCGAATTGCTGTTTGTAACATTTGTTTCAGTCACTTTTGCAATGTTCAGAATGCATAATTTGAATGCAAATCAATAAAACATGACTTTGCATGCAATATTCAACTTTGTAAACATGAAACATAATGTCAAATTTGTGATTTTTGACAAATTCACTTGAGTTATTAGTTTGTAAACTAGTAAAAGATGTTCAATATTGCATGAAAGTAAGCTTTCAGTGTGTTTTGTACCAAATTGCTGTTTGTAACAATGTATTTCAGTCACTTTTGCAATGTTCAGAATGCATAATTTGAATGCAAATCAATAAAACATGACTTTGCATGCAATATTCAACTTTGTAAACATGAAACATAATGTAAAATCTGTGATTTTTGACAAATTCACTTGAGTTATTAGTTTGTAAACTAGTAAAAGATGTTCAATATTGCATGAAAGTAAGTTTTAAGTGTGTTTTGTACCAAATTGCTGTTTGTAACAATGTGTTTCAGTCACTTTTGCAATGTTCAGAATGCATAATTTGAATGAAAATCAATAAAACATGACTTTGCATACAATATTTAACTTTGCAAACATGAAACATAATGTAAAATCTGTGATTTTTGACAAATTCACTTGAGTTATTAGTTTGTAAACTAGTAAAAGATGTTCAATATTGCATGAAAGTAAGTTTTAAGTGTGTTTTGTACCAAATTGCTGTTTGTAACAATGTGTTTCAGTCACTTTTGCAATGTTCAGAATGCATAATTTGAATGAAAATCAATAAAACATGACTTTGCATACAATATTTAACTTTGCAAACATGAAACATAATGTCAAATTGGTGATTTTTGACAAATTCACTTGAGTTATTAGTTTGTAAACCAGTAAAAGATGTTCAATATTGCACGAAAGTAAGTTTTCAGTGTGTTTTGTACCAAATTTCTTTTTTTAACAATGTCTTTCAGTCACTTTTGCAATGTTCAGAATGCATAATTTGAATGAAAATCAATAAAACATGACTTTGCATGCAATATTCAACTTTGTAAACATGAAACATAATGTCAAGTTTGTGATTTTTGACAAATTCACTTGAATTATTAGTTTGTAAACTAGTGAAAGATGTTCAATATTGCATGAAAGTAAGTTTTAAGTGTGTTTTGTACCAAATTGCTGTTTGTAAAAATGTGTTTCAGTCACTTTTGCAATGTTCAGAATGCATAATTTGAATGAAAATCAATAAAACATGACTTTGCATGCAATACTTAACTTTGCAAACATGAAACATAATGTCAAATTTGTGATTTTTGACAAATTCACTTGAGTTATTAGTTTGTAAACTAGAAAAAGATGTTCAATATTGCACGAAAGTAAGTTTTCAGTGTGTTTTGTACCAAATTGCATTTTGTAACAATGTCTTTCAGTCAGTTTTGCAATGTTCAGAATGCATAATTTGAATGAAAATCAGTAAAACATGACTTTGCATACAATATTCAACTTTGTAAACATGAAACATAATGTCAAATTTGTGTTTTTTTGACAAATTCATTTTAATTATTAGTTTGTAAACTAGTGAAAAATGTTCAATATTGCATGAAAGTGAGTTTTAAGTGTGTTTTGTACCGAATTGCTGTTTGTAACATTTGTTTCAGTCAGTTTTGCAATGTTCAGAATGCATAATTTGAATGAAAATCAACAAAACATGACTTTGCATACAATATTCAACTTTGTAAACATGAAACATAATGTCAAATTTGTGATTTTTGACAAATTCACTTGAGTTATTAGTTTGTAAACTAGTAAAAGATGTTCAATATTGCATGAAAGTAAGCTTTCAGTGTGTTTTGTACCAAATTGCTGTTTGTAACAATGTATTTCAGTCACTTTTGCAATGTTCAGAATGCATAATTTGAATGCAAATCAATAAAACATGACTTTGCATGCAATATTCAACTTTGTAAACATGAAACATAATGTAAAATCTGTGATTTTTGACAAATTCACTTGAGTTATTAGTTTGTAAACTAGTAAAAGATGTTCAATATTGCATGAAAGTAAGTTTTAAGTGTGTTTTGTACCAAATTGCTGTTTGTAACAATGTGTTTCAGTCACTTTTGCAATGTTCAGAATGCATAATTTGAATAAAAATCAATAAAACATGACTTTGCATGCAATATTCAACTTTGTAAACATGAAACATAATGTCAAATTTGTGATTTTTGACAAATTCACTTGAGTTATTAGTTTGTAAACTAGTAAAAGATGTTCAATATTGCATGAAAGTAAGTTTTAAGTGTGTTTTGTACCAAATTGCTGTTTGTAACAATGTGTTTCAGTCACTTTTGCAATGTTCAGAATGCATAATTTGAATGAAAATCAACAAAACATGACTTTGCATACAATATTCAACTTTGTAAACAGGAAACATAATGTCAAATTTGTGTTTTTTTGACCAATTCATTTGAATTATTAGTTTGTAAACTAGTAAAAGATGTTCAATATTGCATGAAAGTAAGTTTTAAGTGTGTTTTGTACCAAATTGCTGTTTGTAACAATGTGTTTCAGTCACTTTTGCAATGTTCAGAATGCATAATTTGAATGAAAATCAACAAAACATGACTTTGCATACAATATTCAACTTTGTAAACATGAAACATAATGTCAAATTTGTGTTTTTTTGACCAATTCATTTGAATTATTAGTTTGTAAACTAGTGAAAAATGTTCAATATTGCATGAAAGTGAGTTTTAAGTGTGTTTTGTACCGAATTGCTGTTTGTAACATTTGTTTCAGTCACTTTTGCAATGTTCAGAATGCATAATTTGAATGCAAATCAATAAAACATGACTTTGCATGCAATATTCAACTTTGTAAACATGAAACATAATGTCAAATTTGTGATTTTTGACAAATTCACTTGAGTTATTAGTTTGTAAACTAGTAAAAGATGTTCAATATTGCATGAAAGTAAGTTTTAAGTGTGTTTTGTACCAAATTGCTGCTTGTAACAATGTGTTTCAGTCACTTTTGCAATGTTCAGAATGCATAATTTGAATGAAAATCAGTAAAACATGACTTTGCATACAATATTCAACTTTGTAAACATGAAACATAATGTCAAATTTGTGTTTTTTTGACAAATTCATTTGAATTATTAGTTTGTAAACTAGTGAAAAATGTTCAATATTGCATGAAAGTGAGTTTTAAGTGTGTTTTGTACCGAATTGCTGTTTGTAACATTTGTTTCAGTCAGTTTTGCAATGTTCAGAATGCATAATTTGAATGAAAATCAACAAAACATGACTTTGCATACAATATTCAACTTTGTAAACATGAAACATAATGTCAAATTTGTGATTTTTGACAAATTCACTTGAGTTATTAGTTTGTAAACTAGTAAAAGATGTTCAATATTGCATGAAAGTAAGCTTTCAGTGTGTTTTGTACCAAATTGCTGTTTGTAACAATGTGTTTCAGTCACTTTTGCAATGTTCAGAATGCATAATTTGAATGCAAATCAATAAAACATGACTTTGCATGCAATATTCAACTTTGTAAACATGAAACATAATGTAAAATCCGTGACTTTTGACAAATTCACTTGAATTATTAGTTTGTAAACTAGTAAAAGATCTTCAATATTGCATGAAAGTAAGTTTTAAGTGTGTTTTGTACCAAATTGCTGTTTGTAACAATGTGTTTCAGTCACTTTTGCACTGTTCAGAATGCAAAATTTGAATGAAAACGAATAACACATGACTTTGCATGCAATATTTAACTTTGCAAACATGAAACATAATGTCAAATTTGTGATTTTTGACAAATTCACTTGAGTTATTAGTTTGTAAACTAGTAAAAGATGTTCAATATTGCATGAAAGTAAGTTTTCAGTGTGTTTTGTACCAAATTGCTGTTTGTAACAATGTGTTTCAGTCACTTTTGCAATGTTCAGAATGCATAATTTGAATGAAAATCAATAAAACATGACTTTGCATACAATATTTAACTTTGCAAACATGAAACATAATGTCAAATTGGTGATTTTTGACAAATTCACTTGAGTTATTAGTTTGTAAACTAGTAAAAGATGTTCAATATTGCACGAAAGTAAGTTTTCAGTGTGTTTTGTACCAAATTTCTTTTTTTAACAATGTCTTTCAGTCACTTTTGCAATGTTCAGAATGCATAATTTGAATGAAAATCAACAAAACATGACTTTGCATACAATATTCAACTTTGTAAACATGAAACATAATGTAAAATCTGTGATTTTTGACAAATTCACTTGAGTTATTAGTTTGTAAACTAGTAAAAGATGTTCAATATTGCATGAAAGTAAGTTTTAAGTGTGTTTTGTACCAAATTGCTGTTTGTAACAATGTGTTTCATTCACTTTTGCAATGTTCAGAATGCATAATTTGAATGAAAATCAATAAAACATGACTTTGCATACAATATTTAACTTTGCAAACATGAAACATAATGTCAAATTGGTGATTTTTGACAAATTCACTTGAGTTATTAGTTTGTAAACCAGTAAAAGATGTTCAATATTGCACGAAAGTAAGTTTTCAGTGTGTTTTGTACCAAATTTCTTTTTTTAACAATGTCTTTCAGTCACTTTTGCAATGTTCAGAATGCATAATTTGAATGAAAATCAATAAAACATGACTTTGCATGCAATATTCAACTTTGTAAACATGAAACATAATGTCAAGTTTGTGATTTTTGACAAATTCACTTGAATTATTAGTTTGTAAACTAGTGAAAGATGTTCAATATTGCATGAAAGTAAGTTTTAAGTGTGTTTTGTACCAAATTGCTGTTTGTAAAAATGTGTTTCAGTCACTTTTGCAATGTTCAGAATGCATAATTTGAATGAAAATCAATAAAACATGACTTTGCATGCAATACTTAACTTTGCAAACATGAAACATAATGTCAAATTTGTGATTTTTGACAAATTCACTTGAGTTATTAGTTTGTAAACTAGAAAAAGATGTTCAATATTGCACGAAAGTAAGTTTTCAGTGTGTTTTGTACCAAATTGCATTTTGTAACAATGTCTTTCAGTCAGTTTTGCAATGTTCAGAATGCATAATTTGAATGAAAATCAGTAAAACATGACTTTGCATACAATATTCAACTTTGTAAACATGAAACATAATGTCAAATTTGTGTTTTTTTGACAAATTCATTTGAATTATTAGTTTGTAAACTAGTGAAAAATGTTCAATATTGCATGAAAGTGAGTTTTAAGTGTGTTTTGTACCGAATTGCTGTTTGTAACATTTGTTTCAGTCAGTTTTGCAATGTTCAGAATGCATAATTTGAATGAAAATCAACAAAACATGACTTTGCATACAATATTCAACTTTGTAAACATGAAACATAATGTCAAATTTGTGATTTTTGACAAATTCACTTGAGTTATTAGTTTGTAAACTAGTAAAATATGTTCAATATTGCATGAAAGTAAGCTTTCAGTGTGTTTTGTACCAAATTGCTGTTTGTAACAATGTATTTCAGTCACTTTTGCAATGTTCAGAATGCATAATTTGAATGCAAATCAATAAAACATGACTTTGCATGCAATATTCAACTTTGTAAACATGAAACATAATGTAAAATCTGTGATTTTTGACAAATTCACTTGAGTTATTAGTTTGTAAACTAGTAAAAGATGTTCAATATTGCATGAAAGTAAGTTTTAAGTGTGTTTTGTACCAAATTGCTGTTTGTAACAATGTGTTTCAGTCACTTTTGCAATGTTCAGAATGCATAATTTGAATAAAAATCAATAAAACATGACTTTGCATGCAATATTCAACTTTGTAAACATGAAACATAATGTCAAATTTGTGATTTTTGACAAATTCACTTGAGTTATTAGTTTGTAAACTAGTAAAAGATGTTCAATATTGCATGAAAGTAAGTTTTAAGTGTGTTTTGTACCAAATTGCTGTTTGTAACAATGTGTTTCAGTCACTTTTGCAATGTTCAGAATGCATAATTTGAATGAAAATCAACAAAACATGACTTTGCATACAATATTCAACTTTGTAAACAGGAAACATAATGTCAAATTTGTGTTTTTTTGACCAATTCATTTGAATTATTAGTTTGTAAACTAGTAAAAGATGTTCAATATTGCATGAAAGTAAGTTTTAAGTGTGTTTTGTACCAAATTGCTGTTTGTAACAATGTGTTTCAGTCACTTTTGCAATGTTCAGAATGCATAATTTGAATAAAAATCAATAAAACATGACTTTGCATGCAATATTCAACTTTGTAAACATGAAACATAATGTCAAATTTGTGATTTTTGACAAATTCACTTGAGTTATTAGTTTGTAAACTAGTAAAAGATGTTCAATATTGCATGAAAGTAAGTTTTAAGTGTGTTTTGTACCAAATTGCTGTTTGTAACAATGTGTTTCAGTCACTTTTGCAATGTTCAGAATGCATAATTTGAATGAAAATCAACAAAACATGACTTTGCATACAATATTCAACTTTGTAAACATGAAACATAATGTCAAATTTGTGTTTTTTTGACCAATTCATTTGAATTATTAGTTTGTAAACTAGTGAAAAATGTTCAATATTGCATGAAAGTGAGTTTTAAGTGTGTTTTGTACCGAATTGCTGTTTGTAACATTTGTTTCAGTCACTTTTGCAATGTTCAGAATGCATAATTTGAATGCAAATCAATAAAACATGACTTTGCATGCAATATTCAACTTTGTAAACATGAAACATAATGTCAAATTTGTGATTTTTGACAAATTCACTTGAGTTATTAGTTTGTAAACTAGTAAAAGATGTTCAATATTGCATGAAAGTAAGTTTTAAGTGTGTTTTGTACCAAATTGCTGCTTGTAACAATGTGTTTCAGTCACTTTTGCAATGTTCAGAATGCATAATTTGAATGAAAATCAGTAAAACATGACTTTGCATACAATATTCAACTTTGTAAACATGAAACATAATGTCAAATTTGTGTTTTTTTGACAAATTCATTTGAATTATTAGTTTGTAAACTAGTGAAAAATGTTCAATATTGCATGAAAGTGAGTTTTAAGTGTGTTTTGTACCGAATTGCTGTTTGTAACATTTGTTTCAGTCAGTTTTGCAATGTTCAGAATGCATAATTTGAATGAAAATCAACAAAACATGACTTTGCATACAATATTCAACTTTGTAAACATGAAACATAATGTCAAATTTGTGATTTTTGACAAATTCACTTGAGTTATTAGTTTGTAAACTAGTAAAAGATGTTCAATATTGCATGAAAGTAAGCTTTCAGTGTGTTTTGTACCAAATTGCTGTTTGTAACAATGTGTTTCAGTCACTTTTGCAATGTTCAGAATGCATAATTTGAATGCAAATCAATAAAACATGACTTTGCATGCAATATTCAACTTTGTAAACATGAAACATAATGTAAAATCCGTGACTTTTGACAAATTCACTTGAATTATTAGTTTGTAAACTAGTAAAAGATCTTCAATATTGCATGAAAGTAAGTTTTAAGTGTGTTTTGTACCAAATTGCTGTTTGTAACAATGTGTTTCAGTCACTTTTGCACTGTTCAGAATGCAAAATTTGAATGAAAACGAATAACACATGACTTTGCATGCAATATTTAACTTTGCAAACATGAAACATAATGTCAAATTTGTGATTTTTGACAAATTCACTTGAGTTATTAGTTTGTAAACTAGTAAAAGATGTTCAATATTGCATGAAAGTAAGTTTTCAGTGTGTTTTGTACCAAATTGCTGTTTGTAACAATGTGTTTCAGTCACTTTTGCAATGTTCAGAATGCATAATTTGAATGAAAATCAATAAAACATGACTTTGCATACAATATTTAACTTTGCAAACATGAAACATAATGTCAAATTGGTGATTTTTGACAAATTCACTTGAGTTATTAGTTTGTAAACTAGTAAAAGATGTTCAATATTGCACGAAAGTAAGTTTTCAGTGTGTTTTGTACCAAATTTCTTTTTTTAACAATGTCTTTCAGTCACTTTTGCAATGTTCAGAATGCATAATTTGAATGAAAATCAATAAAACATGACTTTGCATGCAATATTCAACTTTGTAAACATGAAACATAATGTCAAGTTTGTGATTTTTGACAAATTCACTTGAATTATTAGTTTGTAAACTAGTGAAAGATGTTCAATATTGCATGAAAGTAAGTTTTAAGTGTGTTTTGTACCAAATTGCTGTTTGTAACAATGTGTTTCAGTCACTTTTGCAATGTTCAGAATGCATAATTTGAATGAAAATCAATAAAACATGACTTTGCATGCAATACTTAACTTTGCAAACATGAAACATAATGTCAAATTTGTGATTTTTGACAAATTCACTTGAGTTATTAGTTTGTAAACTAGTAAAAGATGTTCAATATTGCACGAAAGTAAGTTTTCAGTGTGTTTTGTACCAAATTGCATTTTGTAACAATGTCTTTCAGTCAGTTTTGCAATGTTCAGAATGCATAATTTGAATGAAAATCAGTAAAACATGACTTTGCATACAATATTCAACTTTGTAAACATGAAACATAATGTCAAATTTGTGTTTTTTTGACAAATTCATTTGAATTATTAGTTTGTAAACTAGTGAAAAATGTTCAATATTGCATGAAAGTGAGTTTTAAGTGTGTTTTGTACCGAATTGCTGTTTGTAACATTTGTTTCAGTCAGTTTTGCAATGTTCAGAATGCATAATTTGAATGAAAATCAACAAAACATGACTTTGCATACAATATTCAACTTTGTAAACATGAAACATAATGTAAAATCTGTGATTTTTGACAAATTCACTTGAGTTATTAGTTTGTAAACTAGTAAAAGATGTTCAATATTGCATGAAAGTAAGTTTTAAGTGTGTTTTGTACCAAATTGCTGTTTGTAACAATGTGTTTCATTCACTTTTGCAATGTTCAGAATGCATAATTTGAATGAAAATCAATAAAACATGACTTTGCATACAATATTTAACTTTGCAAACATGAAACATAATGTCAAATTGGTGATTTTTGACAAATTCACTTGAGTTATTAGTTTGTAAACCAGTAAAAGATGTTCAATATTGCACGAAAGTAAGTTTTCAGTGTGTTTTGTACCAAATTTCTTTTTTTAACAATGTCTTTCAGTCACTTTTGCAATGTTCAGAATGCATAATTTGAATGAAAATCAATAAAACATGACTTTGCATGCAATATTCAACTTTGTAAACATGAAACATAATGTCAAGTTTGTGATTTTTGACAAATTCACTTGAATTATTAGTTTGTAAACTAGTGAAAGATGTTCAATATTGCATGAAAGTAAGTTTTAAGTGTGTTTTGTACCAAATTGCTGTTTGTAAAAATGTGTTTCAGTCACTTTTGCAATGTTCAGAATGCATAATTTGAATGAAAATCAATAAAACATGACTTTGCATGCAATACTTAACTTTGCAAACATGAAACATAATGTCAAATTTGTGATTTTTGACAAATTCACTTGAGTTATTAGTTTGTAAACTAGAAAAAGATGTTCAATATTGCACGAAAGTAAGTTTTCAGTGTGTTTTGTACCAAATTGCATTTTGTAACAATGTCTTTCAGTCAGTTTTGCAATGTTCAGAATGCATAATTTGAATGAAAATCAGTAAAACATGACTTTGCATACAATATTCAACTTTGTAAACATGAAACATAATGTCAAATTTGTGTTTTTTTGACAAATTCATTTGAATTATTAGTTTGTAAACTAGTGAAAAATGTTCAATATTGCATGAAAGTGAGTTTTAAGTGTGTTTTGTACCGAATTGCTGTTTGTAACATTTGTTTCAGTCAGTTTTGCAATGTTCAGAATGCATAATTTGAATGAAAATCAACAAAACATGACTTTGCATACAATATTCAACTTTGTAAACATGAAACATAATGTCAAATTTGTGATTTTTGACAAATTCACTTGAGTTATTAGTTTGTAAACTAGTAAAATATGTTCAATATTGCATGAAAGTAAGCTTTCAGTGTGTTTTGTACCAAATTGCTGTTTGTAACAATGTATTTCAGTCACTTTTGCAATGTTCAGAATGCATAATTTGCATGCAAATCAATAAAACATGACTTTGCATGCAATATTCAACTTTGTAAACATGAAACATAATGTAAAATCTGTGATTTTTGACAAATTCACTTGAGTTATTAGTTTGTAAACTAGTAAAAGATGTTCAATATTGCATGAAAGTAAGTTTTAAGTGTGTTTTGTACCAAATTGCTGTTTGTAACAATGTGTTTCAGTCACTTTTGCAATGTTCAGAATGCATAATTTGAATAAAAATCAATAAAACATGACTTTGCATGCAATATTCAACTTTGTAAACATGAAACATAATGTCAAATTTGTGATTTTTGACAAATTCACTTGAGTTATTAGTTTGTAAACTAGTAAAAGATGTTCAATATTGCATGAAAGTAAGTTTTAAGTGTGTTTTGTACTGAATTGCTGTTTGTAACAATGTGTTTCAGTCACTTTTGCAATGTTCAGAATGCATAATTTGAATGAAAATCAACAAAACATGACTTTGCATACAATATTCAACTTTGTAAACATGAAACATAATGTCAAATTTGTGTTTTTTTGACCAATTCGTTTGAATTATTAGTTTGTAAACTAGTAAAAGATGTTCAATATTGCATGAAAGTAAGTTTTAAGTGTGTTTTGTACCAAATTGCTGTTTGTAACAATGTGTTTCAGTCACTTTTGCAATGTTCAGAATGCATAATTTGAATAAAAATCAATAAAACATGACTTTGCATGCAATATTCAACTTTGTAAACATGAAACATAATGTCAAATTTGTGATTTTTGACAAATTCACTTGAGTTATTAGTTTGTAAACTAGTAAAAGATGTTCAATATTGCATGAAAGTAAGTTTTAAGTGTGTTTTGTACCAAATTGCTGTTTGTAACAATGTGTTTCAGTCACTTTTGCAATGTTCAGAATGCATAATTTGAATGAAAATCAACAAAACATGACTTTGCATACAATATTCAACTTTGTAAACATGAAACATAATGTCAAATTTGTGTTTTTTTTGACCAATTCATTTGAATTATTAGTTTGTAAACTAGTGAAAAATGTTCAATATTGCATGAAAGTGAGTTTTAAGTGTGTTTTGTACCGAATTGCTGTTTGTAACATTTGTTTCAGTCACTTTTGCAATGTTCAGAATGCATAATTTGAATGCAAATCAATAAAACATGACTTTGCATGCAATATTCAACTTTGTAAACATGAAACATAATGTCAAATTTGTGATTTTTGACAAATTCACTTGAGTTATTAGTTTGTAAACTAGTAAAAGATGTTCAATATTGCATGAAAGTAAGCTTTCAGTGTGTTTTGTACCAAATTGCTGTTTGTAACAATGTATTTCAGTCACTTTTGCAATGTTCAGAATGCATAATTTGAATGCAAATCAATAAAACATGACTTTGCATGCAATATTCAACTTTGTAAACATGAAACATAATGTAAAATCTGTGATTTTTGACAAATTCACTTGAGTTATTAGTTTGTAAACTAGTAAAAGATGTTCAATATTGCATGAAAGTAAGTTTTAAGTGTGTTTTGTACCAAATTGCTGTTTGTAACAATGTGTTTCAGTCACTTTTGCAATGTTCAGAATGCATAATTTGAATGAAAATCAATAAAACATGACTTTGCATACAATATTTAACTTTGCAAACATGAAACATAATGTAAAATCTGTGATTTTTGACAAATTCACTTGAGTTATTAGTTTGTAAACTAGTAAAAGATGTTCAATATTGCATGAAAGTAAGTTTTAAGTGTGTTTTGTACCAAATTGCTGTTTGTAACAATGTGTTTCAGTCACTTTTGCAATGTTCAGAATGCATAATTTGAATGAAAATCAATAAAACATGACTTTGCATACAATATTTAACTTTGCAAACATGAAACATAATGTCAAATTGGTGATTTTTGACAAATTCACTTGAGTTATTAGTTTGTAAACCAGTAAAAGATGTTCAATATTGCACGAAAGTAAGTTTTCAGTGTGTTTTGTACCAAATTTCTTTTTTTAACAATGTCTTTCAGTCACTTTTGCAATGTTCAGAATGCATAATTTGAATGAAAATCAATAAAACATGACTTTGCATGCAATATTCAACTTTGTAAACATGAAACATAATGTCAAGTTTGTGATTTTTGACAAATTCACTTGAATTATTAGTTTGTAAACTAGTGAAAGATGTTCAATATTGCATGAAAGTAAGTTTTAAGTGTGTTTTGTACCAAATTGCTGTTTGTAAAAATGTGTTTCAGTCACTTTTGCAATGTTCAGAATGCATAATTTGAATGAAAATCAATAAAACATGACTTTGCATGCAATACTTAACTTTGCAAACATGAAACATAATGTCAAATTTGTGATTTTTGACAAATTCACTTGAGTTATTAGTTTGTAAACTAGAAAAAGATGTTCAATATTGCACGAAAGTAAGTTTTCAGTGTGTTTTGTACCAAATTGCATTTTGTAACAATGTCTTTCAGTCAGTTTTGCAATGTTCAGAATGCATAATTTGAATGAAAATCAGTAAAACATGACTTTGCATACAATATTCAACTTTGTAAACATGAAACATAATGTCAAATTTGTGTTTTTTTGACAAATTCATTTTAATTATTAGTTTGTAAACTAGTGAAAAATGTTCAATATTGCATGAAAGTGAGTTTTAAGTGTGTTTTGTACCAAATTGCTGTTTGTAACAATGTGTTTCAGTCACTTTTGCAATGTTCAGAATGCATAATTTGAATGAAAATCAACAAAACATGACTTTGCATACAATATTCAACTTTGTAAACATGAAACATAATGTCAAATTTGTGTTTTTTTGACCAATTCATTTGAATTATTAGTTTGTAAACTAGTAAAAGATGTTCAATATTGCATGAAAGTAAGTTTTAAGTGTGTTTTGTACCAAATTGCTGTTTGTAACAATGTGTTTCAGTCACTTTTGCAATGTTCAGAATGCATAATTTGAATAAAAATCAATAAAACATGACTTTGCATGCAATATTCAACTTTGTAAACATGAAACATAATGTCAAATTTGTGATTTTTGACAAATTCACTTGAGTTATTAGTTTGTAAACTAGTAAAAGATGTTCAATATTGCATGAAAGTAAGTTTTAAGTGTGTTTTGTACCAAATTGCTGTTTGTAACAATGTGTTTCAGTCACTTTTGCAATGTTCAGAATGCATAATTTGAATGAAAATCAACAAAACATGACTTTGCATACAATATTCAACTTTGTAAACATGAAACATAATGTCAAATTTGTGTTTTTTTGACCAATTCATTTGTATTATTAGTTTGTAAACTAGTGAAAAATGTTCAATATTGCATGAAAGTGAGTTTTAAGTGTGTTTTGTACCGAATTGCTGTTTGTAACATTTGTTTCAGTCACTTTTGCAATGTTCAGAATGCATAATTTGAATGCAAATCAATAAAACATGACTTTGCATGCAATATTCAACTTTGTAAACATGAAACATAATGTCAAATTTGTGATTTTTGACAAATTCACTTGAGTTATTAGTTTGTAAACTAGTAAAAGATGTTCAATATTGCATGAAAGTAAGCTTTCAGTGTGTTTTGTACCAAATTGCTGTTTGTAACAATGTATTTCAGTCACTTTTGCAATGTTCAGAATGCATAATTTGAATGCAAATCAATAAAACATGACTTTGCATGCAATATTCAACTTTGTAAACATGAAACATAATGTAAAATCTGTGATTTTTGACAAATTCACTTGAGTTATTAGTTTGTAAACTAGTAAAAGATGTTCAATATTGCATGAAAGTAAGTTTTAAGTGTGTTTTGTACCAAATTGCTGTTTGTAACAATGTGTTTCAGTCACTTTTGCAATGTTCAGAATGCATAATTTGAATGAAAATCAATAAAACATGACTTTGCATACAATATTTAACTTTGCAAACATGAAACATAATGTAAAATCTGTGATTTTTGACAAATTCACTTGAGTTATTAGTTTGTAAACTAGTAAAAGATGTTCAATATTGCATGAAAGTAAGTTTTAAGTGTGTTTTGTACCAAATTGCTGTTTGTAACAATGTGTTTCAGTCACTTTTGCAATGTTCAGAATGCATAATTTGAATGAAAATCAATAAAACATGACTTTGCATACAATATTTAACTTTGCAAACATGAAACATAATGTCAAATTGGTGATTTTTGACAAATTCACTTGAGTTATTAGTTTGTAAACCAGTAAAAGATGTTCAATATTGCACGAAAGTAAGTTTTCAGTGTGTTTTGTACCAAATTTCTTTTTTTAACAATGTCTTTCAGTCACTTTTGCAATGTTCAGAATGCATAATTTGAATGAAAATCAATAAAACATGACTTTGCATGCAATATTCAACTTTGTAAACATGAAACATAATGTCAAGTTTGTGATTTTTGACAAATTCACTTGAATTATTAGTTTGTAAACTAGTGAAAGATGTTCAATATTGCATGAAAGTAAGTTTTAAGTGTGTTTTGTACCAAATTGCTGTTTGTAAAAATGTGTTTCAGTCACTTTTGCAATGTTCAGAATGCATAATTTGAATGAAAATCAATAAAACATGACTTTGCATGCAATACTTAACTTTGCAAACATGAAACATAATGTCAAATTTGTGATTTTTGACAAATTCACTTGAGTTATTAGTTTGTAAACTAGAAAAAGATGTTCAATATTGCACGAAAGTAAGTTTTCAGTGTGTTTTGTACCAAATTGCATTTTGTAACAATGTCTTTCAGTCAGTTTTGCAATGTTCAGAATGCATAATTTGAATGAAAATCAGTAAAACATGACTTTGCATACAATATTCAACTTTGTAAACATGAAACATAATGTCAAATTTGTGTTTTTTTGACAAATTCATTTTAATTATTAGTTTGTAAACTAGTGAAAAATGTTCAATATTGCATGAAAGTGAGTTTTAAGTGTGTTTTGTACCGAATTGCTGTTTGTAACATTTGTTTCAGTCAGTTTTGCAATGTTCAGAATGCATAATTTGAATGAAAATCAACAAAACATGACTTTGCATACAATATTCAACTTTGTAAACATGAAACATAATGTCAAATTTGTGATTTTTGACAAATTCACTTGAGTTATTAGTTTGTAAACTAGTAAAAGATGTTCAATATTGCATGAAAGTAAGCTTTCAGTGTGTTTTGTACCAAATTGCTGTTTGTAACAATGTATTTCAGTCACTTTTGCAATGTTCAGAATGCATAATTTGAATGCAAATCAATAAAACATGACTTTGCATGCAATATTCAACTTTGTAAACATGAAACATAATGTAAAATCTGTGATTTTTGACAAATTCACTTGAGTTATTAGTTTGTAAACTAGTAAAAGATGTTCAATATTGCATGAAAGTAAGTTTTAAGTGTGTTTTGTACCAAATTGCTGTTTGTAACAATGTGTTTCAGTCACTTTTGCAATGTTCAGAATGCATAATTTGAATAAAAATCAATAAAACATGACTTTGCATGCAATATTCAACTTTGTAAACATGAAACATAATGTCAAATTTGTGATTTTTGACAAATTCACTTGAGTTATTAGTTTGTAAACTAGTAAAAGATGTTCAATATTGCATGAAAGTAAGTTTTAAGTGTGTTTTGTACCAAATTGCTGTTTGTAACAATGTGTTTCAGTCACTTTTGCAATGTTCAGAATGCATAATTTGAATGAAAATCAACAAAACATGACTTTGCATACAATATTCAACTTTGTAAACAGGAAACATAATGTCAAATTTGTGTTTTTTTGACCAATTCATTTGAATTATTAGTTTGTAAACTAGTAAAAGATGTTCAATATTGCATGAAAGTAAGTTTTAAGTGTGTTTTGTACCAAATTGCTGTTTGTAACAATGTGTTTCAGTCACTTTTGCAATGTTCAGAATGCATAATTTGAATAAAAATCAATAAAACATGACTTTGCATGCAATATTCAACTTTGTAAACATGAAACATAATGTCAAATTTGTGATTTTTGACAAATTCACTTGAGTTATTAGTTTGTAAACTAGTAAAAGATGTTCAATATTGCATGAAAGTAAGTTTTAAGTGTGTTTTGTACCAAATTGCTGTTTGTAACAATGTGTTTCAGTCACTTTTGCAATGTTCAGAATGCATAATTTGAATGAAAATCAACAAAACATGACTTTGCATACAATATTCAACTTTGTAAACATGAAACATAATGTCAAATTTGTGTTTTTTTGACCAATTCATTTGAATTATTAGTTTGTAAACTAGTGAAAAATGTTCAATATTGCATGAAAGTGAGTTTTAAGTGTGTTTTGTACCGAATTGCTGTTTGTAACATTTGTTTCAGTCACTTTTGCAATGTTCAGAATGCATAATTTGAATGCAAATCAATAAAACATGACTTTGCATGCAATATTCAACTTTGTAAACATGAAACATAATGTCAAATTTGTGATTTTTGACAAATTCACTTGAGTTATTAGTTTGTAAACTAGTAAAAGATGTTCAATATTGCATGAAAGTAAGTTTTAAGTGTGTTTTGTACCAAATTGCTGCTTGTAACAATGTGTTTCAGTCACTTTTGCAATGTTCAGAATGCATAATTTGAATGAAAATCAATAAAACATGACTTTGCATACAATATTTAACTTTGCAAACATGAAACATAATGTAAAATCTGTGATTTTTGACAAATTCACTTGAATTATTAGTTTGTAAACTAGTGAAAGATGTTCAATATTGCATGAAAGTAAGTTTTAAGTGTGTTTTGTACCAAATTGCTGTTTGTAAAAATGTGTTTCAGTCACTTTTGCAATGTTCAGAATGCATAATTTGAATGAAAATCAATAAAACATGACTTTGCATGCAATACTTAACTTTGCAAACATGAAACATAATGTCAAATTTGTGATTTTTGACAAATTCACTTGAGTTATTAGTTTGTAAACTAGAAAAAGATGTTCAATATTGCACGAAAGTAAGTTTTCAGTGTGTTTTGTACCAAATTGCATTTTGTAACAATGTCTTTCAGTCAGTTTTGCAATGTTCAGAATGCATAATTTGAATGAAAATCAGTAAAACATGACTTTGCATACAATATTCAACTTTGTAAACATGAAACATAATGTCAAATTTGTGTTTTTTTGACAAATTCATTTTAATTATTAGTTTGTAAACTAGTGAAAAATGTTCAATATTGCATGAAAGTGAGTTTTAAGTGTGTTTTGTACCGAATTGCTGTTTGTAACATTTGTTTCAGTCAGTTTTGCAATGTTCAGAATGCATAATTTGAATGAAAATCAACAAAACATGACTTTGCATACAATATTCAACTTTGTAAACATGAAACATAATGTCAAATTTGTGATTTTTGACAAATTCACTTGAGTTATTAGTTTGTAAACTAGTAAAAGATGTTCAATATTGCATGAAAGTAAGCTTTCAGTGTGTTTTGTACCAAATTGCTGTTTGTAACAATGTATTTCAGTCACTTTTGCAATGTTCAGAATGCATAATTTGAATGCAAATCAATAAAACATGACTTTGCATGCAATATTCAACTTTGTAAACATGAAACATAATGTAAAATCTGTGATTTTTGACAAATTCACTTGAGTTATTAGTTTGTAAACTAGTAAAAGATGTTCAATATTGCATGAAAGTAAGTTTTAAGTGTGTTTTGTACCAAATTGCTGTTTTTAACAATGTGTTTCAGTCACTTTTGCAATGTTCAGAATGCATAATTTGAATAAAAATCAATAAAACATGACTTTGCATGCAATATTCAACTTTGTAAACATGAAACATAATGTCAAATTTGTGATTTTTGACAAATTCACTTGAGTTATTAGTTTGTAAACTAGTAAAAGATGTTCAATATTGCATGAAAGTAAGTTTTAAGTGTGTTTTGTACCAAATTGCTGTTTGTAACAATGTGTTTCAGTCACTTTTGCAATGTTCAGAATGCATAATTTGAATGAAAATCAACAAAACATGACTTTGCATACAATATTCAACTTTGTAAACAGGAAACATAATGTCAAATTTGTGTTTTTTTGACCAATTCATTTGAATTATTAGTTTGTAAACTAGTAAAAGATGTTCAATATTGCATGAAAGTAAGTTTTAAGTGTGTTTTGTACCAAATTGCTGTTTGTAACAATGTGTTTCAGTCACTTTTGCAATGTTCAGAATGCATAATTTGAATAAAAATCAATAAAACATGACTTTGCATGCAATATTCAACTTTGTAAACATGAAACATAATGTCAAATTTGTGATTTTTGACAAATTCACTTGAGTTATTAGTTTGTAAACTAGTAAAAGATGTTCAATATTGCATGAAAGTAAGTTTTAAGTGTGTTTTGTACCAAATTGCTGTTTGTAACAATGTGTTTCAGTCACTTTTGCAATGTTCAGAATGCATAATTTGAATGAAAATCAACAAAACATGACTTTGCATACAATATTCAACTTTGTAAACATGAAACATAATGTCAAATTTGTGTTTTTTTGACCAATTCATTTGAATTATTAGTTTGTAAACTAGTGAAAAATGTTCAATATTGCATGAAAGTGAGTTTTAAGTGTGTTTTGTACCGAATTGCTGTTTGTAACATTTGTTTCAGTCACTTTTGCAATGTTCAGAATGCATAATTTGAATGCAAATCAATAAAACATGACTTTGCATGCAATATTCAACTTTGTAAACATGAAACATAATGTCAAATTTGTGATTTTTGACAAATTCACTTGAGTTATTAGTTTGTAAACTAGTAAAAGATGTTCAATATTGCATGAAAGTAAGTTTTAAGTGTGTTTTGTACCAAATTGCTGCTTGTAACAATGTGTTTCAGTCACTTTTGCAATGTTCAGAATGCATAATTTGAATGAAAATCAGTAAAACATGACTTTGCATACAATATTCAACTTTGTAAACATGAAACATAATGTCAAATTTGTGTTTTTTTGACAAATTCATTTGAATTATTAGTTTGTAAACTAGTGAAAAATGTTCAATATTGCATGAAAGTGAGTTTTAAGTGTGTTTTGTACCGAATTGCTGTTTGTAACATTTGTTTCAGTCAGTTTTGCAATGTTCAGAATGCATAATTTGAATGAAAATCAACAAAACATGACTTTGCATACAATATTCAACTTTGTAAACATGAAACATAATGTCAAATTTGTGATTTTTGACAAATTCACTTGAGTTATTAGTTTGTAAACTAGTAAAAGATGTTCAATATTGCATGAAAGTAAGCTTTCAGTGTGTTTTGTACCAAATTGCTGTTTGTAACAATGTGTTTCAGTCACTTTTGCAATGTTCAGAATGCATAATTTGAATGCAAATCAATAAAACATGACTTTGCATGCAATATTCAACTTTGTAAACATGAAACATAATGTAAAATCCGTGACTTTTGACAAATTCACTTGAGTTATTAGTTTGTAAACTAGTAAAAGATGTTCAATATTGCATGAAAGTAAGTTTTAAGTGTGTTTTGTACCAAATTGCTGTTTGTAACAATGTGTTTCAGTCACTTTTGCAATGTTCAGAATGCATAATTTGAATGAAAATCAATAAAACATGACTTTGCATGCAATATTCAACTTTGTAAACATGAAACATAATGTCAAATTTGTGATTTTTTACAAATTCACTTGAGTAATTAGTTTGTAAACTAGTAAAAGATGTTCAATATTGCATGAAAGTAAGTTTTAAGTGTTTTGTACCAAATTGCTGTTTGTAACAATGTGTTTCAGTCACTTTTGCAATGTTCAGAATGCATAATTTGAATGAAAATCAACAAAACATGACTTTGCATACAATATTCAACTTTGTAAACATGAAACATAATGTCAAATTTGTGTTTTTTTGACCAATTCATTTGAATTATTAGTTTGTAAACTAGTGAAAAATGTTCAATATTGCATGAAAGTGAGTTTTAAGTGTGTTTTGTACCGAATTGCTGTTTGTAACATTTGTTTCAGTCACTTTTGCAGTGTTCAGAATGCATAATTTGACTGAAAATCAATAAAACATGACTTTGCATGCAATATTTAACTTTGCAAACTTGAAACATGACGTCAAATTTGTTATTTTTGACAAATTCACTTGAGTTATTAGTTTGTAAACTAGTGAAAGATGTTCAATATTGCATGAAAGTAAGTTTTAAGTGTGTTTTGTACCAAATTGCTGTTTGTAAAAATGTGTTTCAGTCACTTTTGCAATGTACAGAATGCATAATTTGAATGAAAATCAATAAAACATGACTTTGCATGCAATACTTAACTTTGCAAACATGAAACATAATGTCAAATTTGTGATTTTTGACAAATTCACTTGAGTTATTAGTTTGTAAACTAGAAAAAGATGTTCAATATTGCACGAAAGTAAGTTTTCAGTGTGTTTTGTACCAAATTGCATTTTGTAACAATGTCTTTCAGTCAGTTTTGCAATGTTCAGAATGCATAATTTGAATGAAAATCAGTAAAACATGACTTTGCATACAATATTCAACTTTGTAAACATGAAACATAATGTCAAATTTGTGTTTTTTTGACAAATTCATTTGAATTATTAGTTTGTAAACTAGTGAAAAATGTTCAATATTGCATGAAAGTGACTTTTAAGTGTGTTTTGTACCGAATTGCTGCTTGTAACATTTGTTTCAGTCAGTTTTGCAATGTTCAGAATGCATAATTTGAATGAAAATCAACAAAACATGACTTTGCATACAATATTCAACTTTGTAAACATGAAACATAATGTCAAATTTGTGATTTTTGACAAATTCACTTGAGTTATTAGTTTGTAAACTAGTGAAAAATGTTCAATATTGCATGAAAGTGAGTTTTAAGTGTGTTTTGTACCGAATTGCTGTTTGTAACATTTGTTTCAGTCACTTTTGCAGTGTTCAGAATGCATAATTTGACTGAAAATCAATAAAACATGACTTTGCATGCAATATTTAACTTTGCAAACATGAAACATGACGTCAAATTTGTTATTTTTGACAAATTCACTTGAGTTATTAGTTTGTAAACTAGTAAAAGATGTTAAATATTGCATGAAAGTAAGTTTTAAGTGTGTTTTGTACCAAATTGCTGTTTGTAACAATGTGTTTCAGTCACTTTTGCAATGTTCAGAATGCATAATTTGAATGCAAATCAATAAAACATGACTTTGCATGCAATATTCAACTTTGTAAACATGAAACATAATGTAAAATCCGTGACTTTTGACAAATTCACTTGAGTTATTAGTTTGTAAACTAGTAAAAGATGTTCAATATTGCATGAAAGTAAGTTTTAAGTGTGTTTTGTACCAAATTGCTGTTTGTAACAATGTGTTTCAGTCACTTTTGCAATGTTCAGAATGCATAATTTGAATGAAAATCAATAAAACATGACTTTGCATGCAATATTCAACTTTGTAAACATGAAACATAATGTCAAATTTGTGATTTTTTACAAATTCACTTGAGTAATTAGTTTGTAAACTAGTAAAAGATGTTCAATATTGCATGAAAGTAAGTTTTAAGTGTTTTGTACCAAATTGCTGTTTGTAACAATGTGTTTCAGTGACTTTTGCAATGTTCAGAATGCATAATTTGAATGAAAATCAACAAAACATGACTTTGCATACAATATTCAACTTTGTAAACATGAAACATAATGTCAAATTTGTGTTTTTTTGACCAATTCATTTGAATTATTAGTTTGTAAACTAGTGAAAAATGTTCAATATTGCATGAAAGTGAGTTTTAAGTGTGTTTTGTACCGAATTGCTGTTTGTAACATTTGTTTCAGTCACTTTTGCAGTGTTCAGAATGCATAATTTGAATGAAAATCAACAAAACATGACTTTGCATACAATATTCAACTTTGTAAACATGAAACATAATGTCAAATTTGTGATTTTTGACAAATTCACTTGAGTTATTAGTTTGTAAACTAGTAAAAGATGTTCAATATTGCATGAAAGTAAGCTTTCAGTGTGTTTTGTACCAAATTGCTGTTTGTAACAATGTGTTTCAGTCACTTTTGCAATGTTCAGAATGCATAATTTGAATGAAAATCAACAAAACATGACTTTGCATACAATATTCAACTTTGTAAACATGAAACATAATGTCAAATTTGTGTTTTTTTGACCAATTCATTTGAATTATTAGTTTGTAAACTAGTGAAAAATGTTCAATATTGCATGAAAGTGAGTTTTAAGTGTGTTTTGTACCGAATTGCTGTTTGTAACATTTGTTTCAGTCAGTTTTGCAATGTTCAGAATGCATAATTTGAATGAAAATCAACAAAACATGACTTTGCATACAATATTCAACTTTGTAAACATGAAACATAATGTCAAATTTGTGATTTTTGACAAATTCACTTGAGTTATTAGTTTGTAAACTAGTAAAAGATGTTCAATATTGCATGAAAGTAAGCTTTCAGTGTGTTTTGTACCAAATTGCTGTTTGTAACAATGTATTTCAGTCACTTTTGCAATGTTCAGAATGCATAATTTGAATGCAAATCAATAAAACATGACTTTGCATGCAATATTCAACTTTGTAAACATGAAACATAATGTAAAATCTGTGATTTTTGACAAATTCACTTGAGTTATTAGTTTGTAAACTAGTAAAAGATGTTCAATATTGCATGAAAGTAAGTTTTAAGTGTGTTTTGTACCAAATTGCTGTTTGTAACAATGTGTTTCAGTCACTTTTGCAATGTTCAGAATGCATAATTTGAATAAAAATCAATAAAACATGACTTTGCATGCAATATTCAACTTTGTAAACATGAAACATAATGTCAAATTTGTGATTTTTGACAAATTCACTTGAGTTATTAGTTTGTAAACTAGTAAAAGATGTTCAATATTGCATGAAAGTAAGTTTTAAGTGTGTTTTGTACCAAATTGCTGTTTGTAACAATGTGTTTCAGTCACTTTTGCAATGTTCAGAATGCATAATTTGAATGAAAATCAACAAAACATGACTTTGCATACAATATTCAACTTTGTAAACAGGAAACATAATGTCAAATTTGTGTTTTTTTGACCAATTCATTTGAATTATTAGTTTGTAAACTAGTAAAAGATGTTCAATATTGCATGAAAGTAAGTTTTAAGTGTGTTTTGTACCAAATTGCTGTTTGTAACAATGTGTTTCAGTCACTTTTGCAATGTTCAGAATGCATAATTTGAATAAAAATCAATAAAACATGACTTTGCATGCAATATTCAACTTTGTAAACATGAAACATAATGTCAAATTTGTGATTTTTGACAAATTCACTTGAGTTATTAGTTTGTAAACTAGTAAAAGATGTTCAATATTGCATGAAAGTAAGTTTTAAGTGTGTTTTGTACCAAATTGCTGTTTGTAACAATGTGTTTCAGTCACTTTTGCAATGTTCAGAATGCATAATTTGAATGAAAATCAACAAAACATGACTTTGCATACAATATTCAACTTTGTAAACATGAAACATAATGTCAAATTTGTGTTTTTTTGACCAATTCATTTGAGTTATTAGTTTGTAAACTAGTAAAAGATGTTCAATATTGCATGAAAGTAAGTTTTAAGTGTGTTTTGTACCAAATTGCTGTTTGTAACAATGTGTTTCAGTCACTTTTGCAATGTTCAGAATGCATAATTTGAATGAAAATCAATAAAACATGACTTTGCATGCAATATTCAACTTTGTAAACATGAAACATAATGTCAAATTTGTGATTTTTTACAAATTCACTTGAGTAATTAGTTTGTAAACTAGTAAAAGATGTTCAATATTGCATGAAAGTAAGTTTTAAGTGTGTTTTGTACCAAATTGCTGTTTGTAACAATGTGTTTCAGTCACTTTTGCAATGTTCAGAATGCATAATTTGAATGAAAATCAACAAAACATGACTTTGCATACAATATTCAACTTTGTAAACATGAAACATAATGTCAAATTTGTGTTTTTTTGACCAATTCATTTGAATTATTAGTTTGTAAACTAGTGAAAGATGTTCAATATTGCATGAAAGTAAGCTTTCAGTGTGTTTTGTACCAAATTGCTGTTTGTAACAATGTGTTTCAGTCACTTTTGCAATGTTCAGAATGCATAATTTGAATGCAAATCAATAAAACATGACTTTGCATGCAATATTCAACTTTGTAAACATGAAACATAATGTAAAATCTGTGATTTTTGACAAATTCACTTGAGTTATTAGTTTGTAAACTAGTAAAAGATGTTCAATATTGCATGAAAGTAAGTTTTAAGTGTGTTTTGTACCAAATTGCTGTTTGTAACAATGTGTTTCAGTCACTTTTGCAATGTTCAGAATGCATAATTTGAATGAAAATCAATAAAACATGACTTTGCATGCAATATTCAACTTTGTAAACATGAAACATAATGTCAAATTTGTGATTTTTGACAAATTCACTTGAGTTATTAGTTTGTAAACTAGTAAAAGATGTTCAATATTGCATGAAAGTAAGTTTTAAGTGTGTTTTGTACCAAATTGCTGTTTGTAACAATGTGTTTCAGTCACTTTTGCAATGTTCAGAATGCATAATTTGAATGAAAATCAACAAAACATGACT
This sequence comes from Bugulina stolonifera, assembly GCA_935421135.1. Classification (NCBI taxonomy): domain Eukaryota; kingdom Metazoa; phylum Bryozoa; class Gymnolaemata; order Cheilostomatida; family Bugulidae; genus Bugulina; species Bugulina stolonifera. The sequence goes on along the minus strand of OW285197.1, from coordinate 467,866 downwards.
TTGCATACAATATTCAACTTTGTAAACATGAAACATATTGTCAAATTTGTGTTTTTTTGACCAATTCATTTGAATTATTAGTTTGTAAACTAGTGAAAAATGTTCAATATTGCATGAAAGTGAGTTTTAAGTGTGTTTTGTACCGAATTGCTGTTTGTAACATTTGTTTCAGTCACTTTTGCAGTGTTCAGAATGCATAATTTGACTGAAAATCAATAAAACATGACTTTGCATGCAATATTTAACTTTGCAAACATGAAACATGACGTCAAATTTGTTATTTTTGACAAATTCACTTGAGTTATTAGTTTGTAAACTAGTAAAAGATGTTAAATATTGCATGAAAGTAAGTTTTAAGTGTGTTTTGTACCAAATTGCTGTTTGTAACAATGTGTTTCAGTCACTTTTGCAGTGTTCAGAATGCATAATTTGAATGAAAACCAATAAAACATGACTTTGCATGCAATATTCAACTTTGTAAACATGAAACATAATGTCAAATTTGTGATTTTTGACAAATTCACTTGAATTATTAGTTTGTAAACTAGTAAAAGATGATCAATATTGCATGAAAGTAAGTTTTAAGTGTGTTTTGTACCAAATTGCTGTTTGTAACAATGTGTTTCAGTCACTTTTGCAATGTGCAGAATGCATAATTTGAATGAAAATCAATAAAACATGACTTTGCATGCAATATTCAACTTTGTAAACATGAAACATAATGTCAAATTTGTGATTTTTGACAAATTCACTTGAGTTATTAGTTTGTAAACTAGTAAAAGATGTTCAATATTGCATGAAAGTAAGCTTTCAGTGTGTTTTGTACCAAATTGCATTTTGTAACAATGTCTTTCAGTCACTTTTGCAATGTTCGGAATGCATAATTTGAATAAAAATCAATAAAACATGACTGCATGCAATATTCAACTTTGTAAACATGAAACATAATGTCAAATTTGTGATTTTTGACAAATTCACTTGAATTATTAGTTTGTAAACTAGTAAAAGATGTTCAATATTGCATGAAAGTAAGTTTTAAGTGTGTTTTGTACCAAATCGCTGTTTGTAACAATGTGTTTCAGTCACTTTTGCAATGTTCAGAATGCATAATTTGAATGAAAATCAATAAAACATGACTTTGCATGCAATATTCAACGTTGTTAACTTGAAACATAATGTCAAATTTGTGATTTTTGACAAATTCACTTGAATTATTAGTTTGTAAACTAGTAAAAGATCTTCAATATTGCATGAAAGTAAGTTTTAAGTGTGTTTTGTACCAAATTGCTGTTTGTAACAATGTGTTTCAGTCACTTTTGCACTGTTCAGAATGCATAATTTGAATGAAAACCAATAACACATGACTTTGCATACAATATTTAACTTTGCAAACATGAAACATAATGTCAAATTGGTGATTTTTGACAAATTCACTTGAGTTATTAGTTTGTAAACTAGTAAAAGATGTTCAATATTGCATGAAAGTAAGCTTTCAGTGTGTTTTGTACCAAATTGCTGTTTGTAACAATGTGTTTCAGTCACTTTTGCAATGTTCAGAATGCATAATTTGAATGCAAATCAATAAAACATGACTTTGCATGCAATATTCAACTTTGTAAACATGAAACATAATGTAAAATCTGTGATTTTTGACTAATTCACTTGAGTTATTAGTTTGTAAACTAGTAAAAGATGTTCAATATTGCATGAAAGTAAGTTTTAAGTGTGTTTTGTACCAAATTGCTGTTTGTAACAATGTGTTTCAGTCACTTTTGCAATGTTCAGAATGCATAATTTGAATGAAAATCAATAAAACATGACTTTGCATGCAATATTCAACTTTGTAAACATGAAACATAATGTCAAATTTGTGATTTTTGACAAATTCACTTGAGTTATTAGTTTGTAAACTAGTAATAGATGTTCAATATTGCATGAAAGTAAGTTTTAAGTGTGTTTTGTACCAAATTGCTGTTTGTAACAATGTGTTTCAGTCACTTTTGCAATGTTCAGAATGCATAATTTGAATGAAAATCAACAAAACATGACTTTGCATACAATATTCAACTTTGTAAACATGAAACATAATGTCAAAATTGTGTTTTTTTGACCAATTCATTTGAATTATTAGTTTGTAAACTAGTGAAAAATGTTCAATATTGCATGAAAGTGAGTTTTAAGTGTGTTTTGTACCGAATTGCTGTTTGTAACATTTGTTTCAGTCACTTTTGCAGTGTTCAGAATGCATAATTTGACTGAAAATCAATAAAACATGACTTTGCATGCAATATTTAACTTTGCAAACATGAAACATGACGTCAAATTTGTTATTTTTGACAAATTCACTTGAGTTATTAGTTTGTAAACTAGTAAAAGATGTTAAATATTGCATGAAAGTAAGTTTTAAGTGTGTTTTGTACCAAATTGCTGTTTGTAACAATGTGTTTCAGTCACTTTTGCAATGTTCAGAATGCATAATTTGAATGAAAACCAATAAAACATGACTTTGCATGCAATATTCAACTTTGTAAACATGAAACATAATGTCAAATTTGTGATTTTTGACAAATTCACTTGAATTATTAGTTTGTAAACTAGTAAAAGATGATCAATATTGCATGAAAGTAAGTTTTAAGTGTGTTTTGTACCAAATTGCTGTTTGTAACAATGTGTTTCAGTCACTTTTGCAATGTTCAGAATGCATAATTTGAATGAAAATCAATAAAACATGACTTTGCATACAATATTTAACTTTGCAAACATGAAACATAATGTCAAATTGGTGATTTTTGACAAATTCACTTGAGTTATTAGTTTGTAAACTAGTAAAAGATGTTCAATATTGCATGAAAGTAAGCTTTCAGTGTGTTTTGTACCAAATTGCTGTTTGTAACAATGTGTTTCAGTCACTTTTGCAATGTTCAGAATGCATAATTTGAATGCAAATCAATAAAACTCATCGATGTCAAGGAAAATTATTTTGAAAAAAAATTGGGAGTTTTCCTCACCTGCACTTTATTTTAGCCTGTGATTCACCATGCGTAAATGCGGGACGCAACTGTTGTGATCAGTGCAGACACCAGTCTAAATATTTACCTATTCTGAAGTTGTGTTACCTTCCCCAGACAGCCAGTGGCTCGGCCAGCACATATTTGGCTGGCTTGGGTAACGGCCTACATTTAGGCCCCTCATCGTGCTGTATTTCCGGCTTGTCAATATAGCTGCCATTGTTACCTCCGCAGGTAGCAGCTTTACCAATGAGAGTGCTATATTAATACTTTCTGATACTGTTTAGCTTCTCTATTAGCTGATGTGTTGTTAGTCATCCAGTACTGTAAACACCGTTATTAGATAGCTTTTAATGTAGGTGTTCAAATAACTTTAGCTGGTATTTGCCTTGAGAAAATGCTACTAAAAATTTCAACCTTGCTTTCATTTTGAATTAATTTTCATTGTTGTTTTTGTAGCTGTTAATGTAAATGCTATGTAGATGAATGTGTTCCACTTAGGCTACTGTTATATAGAAACGTTGCATCTTAGTCATATTTGCCAGTTGATAGAGTTTTCTTTTTTAGGCACATTGTTACAGTAAACTTAACTAGTAACTACAAGTAGAAGTAGGCATACAATGGTTGTAGGCCTACTCGTAATTAAATTTATTTTAAATTTTGATAGTTTCTTTGGGCTACAGACTGATATCAGTCTGCCGATGACAAGAAAAACTACAATGTAGAAGCTGCCTACACTAGTCATCCGCTTGTAGCTTGTAATATGAAATATCGTTGTCGGTTACTCTATTTTTCAGTATGGTGTGCAGCAACTTGAACACTCTACAAGCAACATCAGAGTCAATTGGAGGCTATTGGAGAAAGTTTGTGCCACATGGAAAGTTGTTCTGTTAAAGTTGATTGCAGTCTAGTCTGCCTCTAGCTCCTCTATGCATCTTCGAGACATGTGAGGAAACTAATTCTTCTTACTACAACAGAACATATCTATGGGAAATAGTAGGTTGATTTCAGTTACTGCAACATCTCCAAAATTTGTCAAAGTAAAGTAAATGATCATAATGATTAAATTTTCCGTGGTTTGTATTGAGCTAAGTAGTTTCCCGCTCTTTTAAAATGAGCATACTATCTACTACTAGGAGCTGCTCTTGGCAGCCTACATTAAATTAGTTTTGACCTATTTTGCGTAATCCCAATTTATGATGGCTAGTAATAGTCATTCATTTCTACATGTTTGCTGCCTCTGTCTGGGATTAGATTCATTGAAGAGTGGTTCTTTATCTATTGAAGGGTTTGTTCAGTTTATTGGAAAGAAATAGGCTACATTATGGAGGTGTCCATTGGAAGTTGTCTATTGGGAAATGTCTTGGTGAGGTAAGGAAGTTTGCTTTCTTCACTACAACATAAACAGTGAGTGTTTTTGAATTTGAATAGAAACATGTTATACAGGCATCCTGTAGAACAGGGAATATGCAGTAGTTGTCTTGAGATACATGGAGTTTAAAATTAATTTTAAGCATTTGAGATTTTGTACAAACTCACTATGTTGGCATTGCTTGTTATCTCTATAAGCATACATTCAAATATCTAAAGAGATGCTAGATGGCGAAAGGGTAGCCACAAATGTTTCAAATGCATCTGATTTTACTAGTAGGAGTTGTCCACCCCTGTTCTGATGCCAATTGACGTTACTCAGTCGCACAATAACAGTGATGTCAAGTAATCAATAGTCCTGATTACTTTCATTGCAAACGAGATGTTGGCATTAATATAGTACCAATTACCACAGGTCAAACCTACCAGGGACTGAGTGGGCATAGCTAGTAACACCTAAAATTAATCGAAAAATATGATAGACATATAATAGACGGTTTTAAATTAAAAATAATTAGGTGAAAACCTAGAATATGAAATACATTTCTGTTTTGTTAGCGATTGCACTTAGTATGTACAGTTTTCAATATTTTACAGACTCTTGTGACTAAAAATAATCACAACTAATAGTCTAGATTAATTTTATCTGTAATATCACTGTAATATCCTGTGCGTTACCTGCCTATTTAGTTAGGGTGTCTTATTAAAACGATTATCACCATTATGTCACTTTATATATCTCATTGTTTTACCTGTTTTCTTATGTAGATCTACTTTTCACTACTGTTAACAGGCGACATTCAGGCACTGTGTGAGGCTGGCACTGTTGGAAACTTGTTTTCGATGACTGGCTTGCACCGGATCTACAAAAGAGATACTTTCATCACTACTTCAACATCACTACTACAACATCACTACTACAACATAAGGTAAACGGGAAAAAAAATTAGTTAAAGCATTCAACGGAATTGCTTCTGAAGTAGAAGATAAACATCAAACAAAAGCAAATTTCTGTAAGGATGAATTACATGTAGATCACTCGGTTACACTGTAGGCTCCAAGTATTTTGACACTACATACTATTGTATCGTATAAAGCATTACTTTCAATCTGAATATGATTTGTTGAAACTGCATAGATTCAACATTTGCATGTATAAGTACATCCTACCCTTCGTAAATCGACTGCATGTATGCATGATTTTTTATAATTGATAGTGGCTGTTCCAACAGCAGCTGTAAATGGGAGCGGTTGAAGGTACAGAAGCATGCGCTAACACCAACATATTATTTCTGAGATAGAGATTGGAGTGATCTAATCTCATAAATAGTGCAGAATGGTTCTGGGTTGGACTTACTAGTTATATTAAGCTATTGTATCTGGAACTGTAGACAGAATAATCCTAAACAGGTAAGTCAATTTTTGAAAGAGTCGAGCTTCAATTTGAGTTGCTTGTTATTCTCATTTTTATAGAGCTACACCTCCAATAGTCTATCTGTGAACAAACACACATTAAGTATGCATATTCATGTACATTGTACGTGTAGATACATGTAGACGAAGAGTCATTTTTCTAAACATTTACCCATGCTATTGAAGCAGTTGCTGTACATATTAGTTATATGTCATGATATTCACGAAATTTCATCTGTGGATAAAATTCATTGGCATTTCCTCAATTGTATAACTTGAACTAATTGTTGCACAAATTTCAAGTTTTATCATCTACATGTACATGCATGTACATGTATGGGGTGTGGGAGAATATTTGTAAGGATATGTATTATATTTCCTGCAATTCTATGATTAAACCCAATTCTTACCGTGTCAATGTCATCAAGCACCAAGCGAACGAACACTTAGAGAACGTAACTCTGTCAAGTGTGGCCAATGCTGTTTATGAGAGACACACATTGCAGTATAATAGGAGTTGTTCTGTTGTACTCCTTTGAGATTGGTGGACTCATCTTATAAGTTAATGTTGTATTCTTTGAAATACTAACTGACTTTAGCAGTTATAATATTTTATCTCTGATTACTTCTTTTAACTAGATGGCTTTGATGTAAACATATATAGCATTAAGGTGGGAAAACACTGTGTACATTGCAATTTAGTGAGCTAGTCATGTACATGTATGCGATGTAAACATGTCACCAGATTGTTTTTTCTCGATAGAACATGTTGAATATCATTATTATCATTTTTTAAATAAATTTCTTATACTTTTAGGCACTTCAACAGAGCATATTACATGTAACTATTAGTAGCATTACCTGGTCTGTTCCAGTCATCTCTCTTCAACAATGCTGCATGCCTCCTTAGCTCCATAAGCAGGTAAGATACTGACTAAACAATGTAACTAAATACTGGCTGCCAAACATCCTGCTAAAAAGCTTTCTTTACAATAGCCATTAGCTAGCCCAGATGCACAAATTCTATGGTATCTGACAGAATGTTGGTACACATGCTGTAGTCTCTTTTCCATTCTTTATATTAAACCTAATGTTGAAGTGCAGTACATCAATGAGGTATTCTAACTATTGAAACTTTGCAGATTTAATATGTACATGTAGATCTTATACCTTGTGCAAGCAACTAAATCATATTTTTAATTTTTTAGTGTCTGCATGTACATGTACATGTATAGTATGATGCATTGGCAGTTGAAGGTACAGATGCATAAGGCAACATCAACATAATATCATTTCTGAGAGATAGATTGGGGTGATCAAGTCTCATGAATAGTGCATCATCAACCTGAGTTGGAATCACTAGCTGCACTCTATTGCATTTGTTTCTGTAGGCAGAACAATATTGAACAGGTAAGTCACTTGATATTTTATGTTCAAGATCGACAGCTATAACATGTACATTGTATGTATATTTTCATTTGCTCTACAAATTGTGCACTCCACATTTTTATGTGTATGGGGCGTGAGAGAGCATAATTATTATAATTCTAAGCATATAGTTGGCAAGTGAAGGCGAGAAATAGAGACGGTTGGAGGTGTTTGATCAGACCAAAGTGAAGACAGTCATTTCCGAACTGGCAGACTGCTATGATAATATCATATTTCATGTAGAACCGAGATAAAACATCATTCTATAATTAAATCCAGTTTTTACTTTGTTAATATTTTCTAATTATCTATTTAGTCTATCGAGAGAAAGCAACGGAGAGAGGGAGCACATCACTACTTCCATTGTGATCAATGGTGGTTATTTACATCGGATTTATTTAATAACCACGCACACCCACACATACACGCCCCACATAAAATAGCAATCATGACCTCATTGCAGGGTAAGTCAACGTGTAGCAGCAGTGTCTTGCCAAGTCATTGCCATAGAAATCGCAAAATACCTTTTAATTTGCTTAGTAAGTTCAATTGAACAAGTATGACAATAAGAAAACATGGCCTAAAATCATGTTTGCTAAATGGTAGCTCATAGAGATCTACATGTATTTCTTCAGGCAATGACTTGGTGTGGTTGTTTTTTGATTAAGTTATCTCAGACATAGTTGAACATTCAACAAGATATTCTCCTCTTTTGTCAATTCTATTCAGATCAGCCCTTAAAATGCAGGCAGTTTTGTTTTCAGTTTTGCCAATACAAATATCTGCAGTTTCTGTTGCTCTGCAACAGCACCTGGTTGTGGTTGGACATGTGTTTAGTACAATGTAATACTGTTTTCTTGTCTGTTTGCAGTGACCAGTGTATGTGGACTGGTAAGCAAACTTTAGACTAAGAGTAGAAACTTTGCTGGATTGATGCCAACCAGCTTGGCTCCAGTGGGATCTGCTACATCTTTCTACATGTAGATGAAAAGGCCAGGGTCAAGAAACTAGTATAGCCATACTACAAAGCTTGACTGGTTCATGCATATTTATCAACATACATGTATTAGCAACATTTAGTATTTCAATTTTTTTACATTTCATGGCCTAGAAAATTTTTCCATTGCCAATTTATTAGTCTGTTATTGAATTAGCATACTGCAACGGACTAATCTGTACTAGATTTATGTTTTAATCAAGTAGTATACTGACTGATACATTTTCAATCAGCCATTTTACATTTATTGTCATTGTTTTGTTAATACTTCTTTATATAACTCCCATTTGTAATTTTTTTAAAACAATATGAATATACTACATTGTAATACTAAAATACTGTTGGGATTATGTAAATTTTAGTCAAACTTTGCCTTTTCATTACATCATTGGGGCAGGCATTTTCTATTACAATTTAAATTTTTCTGTATTGTTTGCTAAAATATAACAGATCATTCAGTTTGCAACTCTGCTTAATCACTTAATTTAACAACCATGTGTAACGCATGATATCACATAGTTGAGTCCTGTCAATGTTTTATCAGCAAACAATTCTTTGGATAAGATTACATGTAGTTGTGGTCCTGGTATTGCAGCATGAATTGCTGTTATGGTTTCATAGGAACCAGCATCTCACTACCCTAGATCTGTACCAGCAAGTACATAAAACCTTACATGCATATTCCATGCTTTTCCACTACAGGCTATATTTAGAACAGCAGGCCACAATACAATAAATTTCATATAAGTCATAAAGCAAACAGTTGAGCTTTATTAATAAAACTGTGTTCTAAGCAGCATTGAATAGTGTTAGCTGGTCAAGTTTGGGCAAGAGGACACAACTCTGCTTATAGTAGCACAAACTCAACAAACCTAAGAGGGGCTGCATTGAACATAGACATGAACCCTGTAACAGTGAGACATTGCACATACATGTACATGTAATGTTCAACATCCTATACAGAACCTAATAATATTGAGTTCCAGTCATCAGCGATTTAGATTAACTGTTTGTGCATGTTAGCTTACTCAGTGCACCAAAATACATGTAGGCCTATATAGTGAGCTGAAGGTTTTTTTTTTCTGCAAAGCATGAGGAGGTTGAACCTGTAAGTCGACTTCATCTTACTATTTTCTCTCTGTTCGCGTGGAATGAAGTCATCTTGTGACTATGGCAACAGTCCATCACTACATTTGCCACTCTTTAGCTGCATACTTCATTATAAAGGCATCCTACCATAAAAGGTGTCTGAGCTGCCCTTTTTGCAGATTTTGCAGATTCTTGTATCAATAATGCTCGTATGCCAGCCGTGCTAGAAGTACTGCATATAGCAGGAACATCCACATCTATAGCAAAGTACATGATTGCATGCATGTCACAAATTCTGTTAATTTACAACAACAAAATTCTGCCACAAATACATGTATTTTCCACAATTGAGTTACTATTATTGTGAAAACTTTTTGTGAACGATAATGCTACATGTACCTATAACATTCATCACATAGAGTTACTGGCAGTCTCAATCATTTGAGTTTGGTGGGCAAGACAATTAAAGTATAATATTATATTTGTAGTACATGTGCAATACGTGTGTTGCAGGCCAAGCTGTTCAGTATCACACTTTAAATATGGTACTATAATCATAGTGCAGGAGTTAAAGATTTAAAATCTTTTAGAGAAACAAGCATAAAGTCATCATAACAAAATTTTGCTACCCATTTTAGAGAAAGTTGCTGTGGTTTGAATTTACACATTAGCCTATACAAAGAGAGACAGTTAAATTTCATCATAGCGACATGAACTGAATAAGTATAGCTACATGTAGAACTTTCTCTATTAATTATTAATAGAAACTTGCGTGTATTAGAGTCTCTCGGTCTACAGTAATTTATTGTACATGTACAGCTAGTGCAGTCAGAAATTGTGTATACAAGCTCAGACCTAGAAACAGGGCCGGTCTCAACCGCTCACAGTAGCAATACATGTGCATGTACAGGACATGTATTGCATATTCAACCTGCTGGTCAGCTATTTAAAATTTTTACAATCAGAAACTAACAGTGGCCAAGTCAAACATTTCAATATCGTACAAAGTGCATAAACATTTAGTTTCATATTTTTGCTAGTGTATAATTGTGCTGGCATTTGATGTAGGGCCAAGGGCAATACACACAAGTGATAGCTTCAGTATCTTGTCTACATGTACTTTTTACAGACAAGCAACATAACATTACTGTAGCTATTGTTCAACCTATTCTCTTCAAATTTGGTGCTTCCTTATTATACAAGTACATTAACATTACTTACATGTACATCTATGTGTGTGACAATTAAACCAGATGCAAGAGCAGTAATATTATTTCTATATATACAATGTAGGAGTTCTTTGACTTTTGTTGGTTGCCTAGCTCAAACTGATGTCTCCTTGTCTAAGGAATTAGTGTAACTAGCCAGACCTGAAGCAATGACCAGCATGATACATGCTATATCTATGAATAATGCACCCAAAGTCCAGTACCATACTTTCACTTTAAAGACATCAGTTTCTCAGAAAGCATCGAGACCCTGCTCAGAATAATCTGGAGGAAGTGATGCTATCAATTAACGAATAATAATGATAATATCCGTGAGGCCAAACATAGTTCTTTAACGCGGCTGCCCAGTGGCAGAGCGAGCCGAGGGGCCACCACAGCTACTAGAGCTGGATATCATTATAGTTCGATATGGCACAGAGTGAAAACATTTTCCGGGACAAAAAACCTCCCCTCCAGGTCATTGGCGGAACCTATGTCCTTGCAGGCAACTTGCGTTATTGCTGCAAAACCAGAGTGACTAGTGCTAAACCACAATATATTATTGTAGGTATGGCAGAGACACTGAAGGATGTTGTCCTTGATTATCTATCTATCATGTTTTATCAAGTTGAATAAGGCAACACAACTGAATGTTGGAGTCATTCTAATGTATGTTGATATTTAATTTGCTGCAGAGCATCCTCTGGTTCTGAGAGTAAAAAAACTTCATTAACTATTTGGAGTGAATTATCTAGTTAGTTTAGGTAGTTGGAAGTCTAACTTTTGTGAGGCTAACTTGAAATAGTAACACACCAATCCTACCTTGCTAAAACTCCTCAAATTGTTGAACTATTTCAGTGTTGTGGAAAAGCTGAACATTTCATGGGACTTCAATAATCACTAAGCACCAAGTCTAAGTACAAATCTTCATAATCTATGCTTTGTAATACTTCAAACAAAGTGTTCAGAAGGTTTGGTGTCTAGATTATCTTCTAACTCTTCAAATGTCCTTGATTGACTCCACTACTTTCGTTGGATATGGTGAGATGGGAGCCTATAATTATTACCTTCTGTGTTTGCTTAGATGGCAAAGTACAACAGGTATCATAGCTAACCAAAAATTTCAGCTACAATATCTCTGTAAACTAGGACTAAACATTCCATTACATCTCATTGAATTATATTTACCTGCCTATATAAAGGTACAGCCTGTTCTGACAAATTTTAGTCTGGGTGTGTTTATCGTGTAGAGTCAAACCAGAAGAAAGTTAGCCAAATAGAAAGGTACATATCATGTTTCTATTTTCTAAATGTAGTAGTAAATGTCTCAAGTATAACTTGCAGTGTGTAAAGTTGAAAATTTTTTCTCGGATTGAAGGTTGGAGCATAAAACATTGCATTATGACACCATGAACATGTGATAAATCGATGCTGCAAGTTTTTTTTGTTAAATTCCAGTTGTTTTTTTATTAATTTTGGTCAACGTATAGGATGCAGCTTTAAATTAATTTAATTACTTTGTTTGAGGTGCAAACTATTAGTCTATTGTGTTACCGATTAGGGTACAACTCTGTTGGACAAGCGAAGAAATATATTCGTATTAATGCTTAATGCAAGTTAATTAATACTGTTTGGTATTTTGCTTAGCAAGTGTCACCAATTTGAATTCTTGAATATCTACAGTACAAACTATACAGCTTAAAATAATGAAAATTGCAATAGTTGGAGACAGTTATGTAAGAAGACTTGCCTCCTATATCAAGGTAAATAACACTATAAACAGTCATGTTCATGGCATTCAGTGTAATTCTTTTGCATGTAGCCACTATTTATTTTTGATATTATTGAACTATGTGGAGTAAATCTTTAACCATGTATTGGTAGCCTTTACAATGTAAATTCACTTTGGCACCTATTGGGAGCCAAGAGGTCGTATTGCCATCTGAAACCATGATCAAAGCATATTATAGCTTACTATCACAATTTGTATGAACATGCTTGTACTGTAAATGTCGATGTTGAAGGATGTCTTGTTTTTGTTATTAATTTTAGAAAAATGGATACGCTTTCCAATTGGAGAACACTTCACATGTGAATCTAATAAGTCGACCTGGTGCACGCGTAACAACTTGTCCTGTGAGTTCAGCTTTCAAACAATGTTGTGTTTTGATGCATGTGTTTCGAAAATCTACTCCACTCCATGTTAGCAATCCATAATGTTTTTCTTTAAATTCAACACACTGGAGATGAATGTTTGTTCCAATGTTTCAGATCCCAAAAAACTACATGGACATCATAGTTGTGTGCTGTGGAGGCAACGACATAGGAAAAGTCAACCCTATCGAAGCTGCAAAGAGGTTGTTGCAAAGACTTGAGGGCACAGCAACAGTTATAGTGTTTACCTCGGTGGTCATGAGGAGAGAAGGATCCCGCCGAGTGCCGCAAGGCTTTCATGAGCTAGCTCGCCAATTCAATCTGGCGCTCGCAGATACAGTACGTGCTTCTGACTCTAAGAAGTTTTACTTTCTTGACAGACGTCTAGTGAGATATATGGATACTGATGGTGTCCATATATCAAATTGGGGTCAGCGGCACTATTTCTTTAGCCTGCAGCGTGCTGTGAGATTTGGTATGCAAACTTTCCAACAATTATATTTAGGTGACCATAGAGATCATTCCATTTACAATGCATAACCAAATGACATAAATAGCAATCTACATGTACATTCACTTTACCCATTAACATCATATGGATTTATGTAAGAGAAATATTTGTGGTACTGTACTAATAGCACTCATGTAATTGAATGTGAAGAGTATGAAATTATATGACTGTTGAATATGTGATGTTTACAGTTTTTGAATAACCTAAATCATAATATAATATATCTAGTAGCTATGCTGCTCTTATATTCAGTTCCTACGCTTTTATTGCCAGTTAGCCAGATAAAGTGGTCTAGTTGTAACGTTTGTTGAAATGAGACTAATTTAAAAATATGAACACTCTTCTGTCTAAACAAAATGTTTACTAGCATCATGGACTTGTAATATTCTTACAATTCATGTAATGATTGAGCTTGGGGTAACATTTGAGGGCTGCTCACAGTGAGACAGTGTGTTATGGTGTAGTATGTGTATAGCTTAGAACAGCTGGAATAATAGGTCCTTTGTTATTGGTATTTATTCAAAAATACATGTACAATGGTCGGTCAGTCAGTGTATGGAGCATCTAGCCCTCTGTGAGGTACAAGTACTATAATTAGCTAGTCACTTTCACCAATATTACCATGAGCACCAATGTTTGACCTAGTGCCCAGTGTTGACATTGTGTAACATCTGTAATTCGGACAGGTGGGGTATCTGGATGAACAGAAAACTGACCCATGTTTTGAGTACTATGCAGCACTATGAAAGCATTGGGCTTATTTTAGCAAATGTTACAAGTAGACCAACTTCCTATCACAATATAAAGTAGAACTAGCAGGATACTAACAAATTTCAACAAATACAAGAATTCACACTTCAGCTTCAAAGTAGGCTATAACATGGTATAACTATTTCTCATTGCAGTGACAGCGAGAAAGACAGGGTTGATTTGACAACAATATATCTCACCATCTGCTGCTAATGTATCATAGTATTATTGGTGAAAGTGGACATAGATATTAGTACTTGTACCTCACAGAGGGCTAGATGCTCCATACACTGACTGACTGACCATTGTACATGTATTATTGAATAAACACCAATAACAAAGGACCTATTATTCAAACTGTTATATGCTATACACATACTTCACCATAACACACTGTCTCACTGTGAGCAGCCCTCAAATGTTACCCCAAGCTCAATCATTACATGAATTGTAAGAATATTACAAGTCCATGATGCTAGTAAACATTTTGTTTAGACAGAAGAGTGTTCATATTTTTAAATTAGTCTCATTTCAACAAACGTTACAACTAGACCACTTCCTATCACGATGCAATGTACTGTAGATCTAGCAGAATACTAATGCATTTCAACAAATACAAGAATTCACACTGCAGCTCTAAAGCAGGCTATAACATGGTATAACTATTTCTCTTTGCAGTGGCAGGGAGAAAGAGATAGTTGATTTGACAACAATATATCTCATCATCTGCTGCTAATTTGCCATAAGAAGTATTAAAGCCTGATGTAAAACTTTATTTTGCCAACCAGTTCTGTCCAGAAAATAATGTTTACTAAACTTCATGGACTTGTAGTATTCTTACAATTCATGTAATGATTGAGCTTGGGGTAAAGTTTGAGGGCTGCTCACAGTGAGACAGTGTGTTATGGTGAAGTACATGTATAGCATATAACAGTTTGAATAATAGGTCCTTTGTTATTGGTATTTATTCAATAATACAAGTACAATGGTCAGTCAGTCAGTGTATGGAGCATCTAGCCCTCCAGAGGTACAAGTACTAATAGCTATGTCCACTTTCACCAATAATACTATGATACATAGCAGCAGATGATGAGAAATATTGTTGTCAAATCAACTATCTCTTTCTCCCTGTCACTGCAAAGAGAAATAGTTATACCATATGTTATAGCCTGCTTTAGAGCTGCAGTGTGAATTCTTGTATTTGTTGAAATGCATTAGTATTCTGCTAGATCTACAGTACATTACATCGTGATAGGAAGTGGTCTAGTTGTAACGTTTGTTAAAATGAGACCAATTTAAAAATATGAACATCCTTCTGTCTAGACAAAATGTTTACTAGCATCAGGGACTTGTAATATTCTTGCAATTCATGTAATGATTGAGCTTGGGGTAAAGTTTGAGGGCTGCTCACAGTGAGACAGTGTGATATGGTGAAGTATGTGTATAGCATAGAACAGTTTGAATAATAGGTCCTTTGTTATTGGTATTTATTCAATAATACATGTACAATGGTCAGTCAGTCAGTGTATGGAGCATCTAGCCCTCTGTGAGGTACAAGTACTATAATTAGCTAGTCACTTTCACCAATATTACCATGAGCACCAATGTTTGACCTAGTGCACAGTGTTGACATTGTGTAATATCTGTAATTCGGACAGGTGGGGTATCTGGATGAACAGAAAACTGACCCATGTTTGGAGTACTATGCAGCACTATGAAAACATTGGGCTTATTTTAGCAAATGTTACAAGTAGACCAACTTCCTATCACAATATAAAGTAGAACTAGCAGGATACTAACGCATTTCAACAAATACAAGATGTCACGCTTCAGCTCCAAAGCAGGCTATAACATGGTATAACTATTTCTCATTGCAGTGACAGCGAGAAAGAGAGTTAGGTGCAGAAGTGGAGAAATTTGAGATAGCCTTTGTTCTTCACCAAAAATGAAGCAGGGGAAGTTGTCATCTCTATATTTTGCTGGTTGACCACCCTTACCCCAAACCCCAACCACAAACAAGGAACTAAGGTTATCCAAATTTCTCCACTACTGCACCTAACAGGAGAAAGACAGGGTTGATTTGACAACAATATATCTCACCATCTGCTGCTAATGTATCATAGTATTATTGGTGAAAGTGACTAGCTAATTATAGTACTTGTACCTCACAGAGGGCTAGATGCTCCATACACCAACTGACTGACCATTGTACATGTATTATTGAATAAATACCAATAACAAAGGACCTATTATTCAAACTGTTCTATGCCATACATGTACTTCACCATAACACACTGTCTCACTGTGAGGGGCCCTCAAACTTTACCCCAAGCTCAATCATTACATGAATTGCAAGAATATTACAAGTCCATGATGCTAGTAAACATTTTGTCTAGACAGAAGGATGTTCATATTTTAAATTAGTCCCATTTCAACAAAGTTACAACTAGACCACTTCCTATCACGATGCAATGTACTGTAGATCTAGCAGAATACTAATGCATTTCAACAAATACAAGAATTTACACTGCAGCTCTAAAGCAGGCTATAACATGGTATAACTATTTCTCTTTGCAGTGACAGGGAGAAAGAGATAGTTGATTTGACAACAATATATCTCATCATCTGCTGCTAATTTGCCATAAGAAGTATTAAAGTCTGATGTAAAACTATATTTTGCCAACCAGTTCTGTCCAGAAAAAAATGTTTACTAAACTTCATGGACTTGTAGTATTCTTACAATTCATGTTATGATTGAGCTGAATATGCGACTGTTCAAAAAAGACAGTTCGAAACAGGACGTTTCGAAAGTGGACAGTTCAACACCGGACAGTTCGAAACGCCTAACCCCAAATCCCAACCACCAGATTTCAACTAATTTTCATTTTGAATATTATTTTCTCTATTTAGTTAATTAAATTAATTGATTAAAATTAATTATTTGCAAGTTGTGTTTTTCTTAATGTAATCTACACAGTTTCGAACTGTCCTGTTTTGAACTGTCCAGTTGTGAAACGTCCTGTTTCGAACTGTCTTTTTCGAATTGTCCCTTTACCAAGTTAGCTTGAGGTAACATTTGAGGGCTGCTCACAGTGAGACAGTGTGTTATGGTGTAGTATGTGTATAGCTTAGAACAGCTGGAATAATAGGTCCTTTGTTATTGGTATTTATTCAAAAATACATGTACAATGGTCGGTCAGTCAGTGTATGGAGCATCTAGCCCTTTGTGAGGTACAAGTACTATAATTAGCTAGTCACTTTCACCAATATTACCATGAGCACCAATGTTTGAACTACTGCACAGTGTTGGCATTGTGTAATATCTATAATTCGGACAGGTGGGGTATCTGGATGAACAGAAAACTGACCCATGTTTTGAGTACTATGCAGCACTATGAAAGCATTGGGCTTATTCTAGCAAATGTTACAAGTAGACCAACTTCCTATCACAATATAAAGTAGAACTAGCAGGATACTAACAAATTTCAACAAATACAAGAATTCACACTTCAGCTTCAAAGTAGGCTATAACATGGTATAACTATTTCTCATTGCAGTGACAGGGAGAAAGACAGGGTTGATTTGACAACAATATATCTCACCATCTGCTGCTAATGTATCATAGTATTATTGGTGAAAGTGGACATAGCTATTAGTACTTGTACCTCACAGAGGGCTAGATGCTCCATACACTGACTGACTGACCATTGTACATGTATTATTGAATAAACACCAATAACAAAGGACCTATTATTCAAACTGTTCTATGCTATACACATACTTCACCATAATACACTGTCTCACTGTGAGCGGCCCTCAAACTTTACCCCAAGCTCAATCATTACATGAATTGCAAGAATATTACAAGCCCATGATGTTAGTAAACATTTTGTCTAGATAGAAGGATGTTCATATTTTTAAATTAGTCTCATTTCAACAAACGTTACAACTAGACCAACTTCCTATCACAATGTAATGTACTGTAGATCTAGCAGAATACTAATGCATTTTAACAAATACAAGAATTCACACTGCAGCTCTAAAGCAGGCTATAACATATATGGTATAACTATTTCTCTTTGCAGTGACAGGGAGAAAGAGATAGTTGATTTGACAACAATATATCTCATCATCTGCTGCTAATTTGCCATAAGAAGTATTAAAGTCTGATGTAAAACTATATTTTGCCAACCAGTTCTGTCCAGAAAAAAATGTTTACTAAACTTCATGGACTTGTAGTATTCTTACAATTCATGTAATGATTGAGCTGAATATGCGACTGTTAAAAAAAGACAGTTCGAAACAGGACGTTTCGAAAGTGGACAGTTCAACACTGGACAGTTCGAAACGCCTAACCCCAAATCCCAACCACCAGATTTCAACTAATTTTTATTTTGAATATTATTTTCTCTATTTAGTTAATTAAATTAATTATTTGCAAGTTGTGTTCTTCTAAATGTAATCTACACAGTTTCGAACTGTCCTGTTTTGAACTGTCCAGTTGTGAAACGTCCTGTTTCGAACTGTCTTTTTCGAATTGTCCCTTTACCAAGTTAGCTTGGGGCAACATTTGAGGGCTGCTCACAGTGAGACAGTGTGTTATGGTGAAGTATGTGTATAGCATAGAACAGCTGGAATAATAGGTCCTTTGTTATTGGTATTTATTCAATAATACATGTACAATGGTCAGTCAGTCAGTGTACGGAGCATCTAGCCCTCTGTGAGGTACAAGTACTATAATTAGCTAGTCACTTTCACCAATATTACCATGAGCACCAATGTTTGACCTAGTGCACAGTGTTGGCATTGTGTAACATCTGTAATTCGGACAGGTGGGGTATCTGGATGAACAGAAAAGTGACCCATGTTTTGAGTACTATGCAGCACTATGAAAGCATTGGGCTTATTCTAGCAAATGTTACAAGTAGACCAACTTCCTATCACAATATAAAGTAGAACTAGCAGGATACTAACAAATTTCAACAAATACAAGAATTCACACTTCAGCTTCAAAGTAGGCTATAGCATGGTATAACTATTTCTCATTGCAGTGACAGCGAGAAAGACAGGGTTGATTTGACAACAATATATCTCACCATCTGCTGCTAATGTACCATAGTATTATTGGTGAAAGTGGACATAGCTATTAGTACTTGTACCTCACAGAGGGCTAGATGCTCCATACACTGACTGACTGACCATTGTACATGTATTATTGAATAAACACCAATAACAAAGGACCTATTATTCAAACTGTTCTATGCTATACACATACTTCACCATATACACTGTCTCACTGTGAGCGGCCCTCAAACTTTACCCCAAGCTCAATCATTACATGAATTGCAAGAATATTACAAGCCCATGATGTTAGTAAACATTTTGTCTAGATAGAAGGATGTTCATATTTTTAAATTAGTCTCATTTCAACAAACGTTACAACTAGACCAACTTCCTATCACGATGTAATGTACTGTAGATCTAGCAGAATAGTAATGCATTTCAACAGATACAAGAATTCACACTGCAGCTCTAAAGCAGGCTATAACATGGTATAACTATTTCACATTGCAGTGACAGGGAGAAAGAGATAGTTGATTTGACAACAATATATCTCACCATCTGCTGCTAATGTATCATAGTATTATTGGTGAAAGTGGACATAGCTATTAGTACTTGTACCTCACAGAGGGCTAGATGCTCCATACACTGACTGACTGACCATTGTACATGTATTATTGAATAAACACCAATAACAAAGGACCTATTATTCAAACTGTTCTATGCTATACACATACTTCACCATATACACTGTCTCACTGTGAGCGGCCCTCAAACTTTACCCCAAGCTCAATCATTACATGAATTGCAAGAATATTACAAGCCCATGATGTTAGTAAACATTTTGTCTAGATAGAAGGATGTTCATATTTTTAAATTAGTCTCATTTCAACAAACGTTACAACTAGACCAACTTTCTATCACGATGCAATGTACTGTAGATCTAGCAGAATACTAATGCATTTCAACAGATACAAGAATTCACACTGCAGCTCTAAAGCAGGCTATAACATGGTATAACTATTTCACATTGCAGTGACAGGGAGAAAGAGATAGTTGATTTGACAACAATATATCTCACCATCTGCTGCTAATGTATCATAGTATTATTGGTGAAAGTGGACATAGCTAATAGTGTACTTTTACCTCACAAAGGGCTAGATGCTCCATACACTGACTGAACAACCAGTGTGCTCATGGGTAAATACCAATAACAAAATACCTATTATTCACACTGTTCTATGCTATACTTTACCAAAATATACAGTCTTTGGCACTGAAACTTTGCTGGTCTGCCCATCTACATACTTAGATAAATTGGGCAGATGGTAGAAATCCATGCTGCTCGGGAAACAACTTTTTTGGTCACATTATGCTAATATTTCTGTCTGCTGCCTATCCCAATTTTTATTCTGTTTACGGAGAAACCTGAAATCACTCCCAGCTCCAACTTGTCATGTTTTACAACACAGCATAAACAAGATGGAAAATAGAACTTGCTAGCCCACTTTGCCTCACTAAATAACAAAACTGTAAACATGATTATTCTGACACATATAAATAATATGCACAGTGGTACATATCTTTAACTAACATAAATAAGTCTATTGAATAGAAAATTTCTCAGAAGAGAGTGGACTCATAAGTAATCATTCACAGCAACCTGTTTACTGTAGTCAAATTATTATTATATAAAACTGTATAACTAACTTGTTGGCAACAGTTAACTACAGAACACAGGTGATGCCACAAATGATAAACCATGTATGCATGTACATGCATGACCAAATAGCTTTCGAAACTTTACACCAAAACCACATCTAGCTATATCTACTGGAAATATATCAAATAAATTACATTGGGCATATTATGGAACACAAGTAATATCAAACATGTACACAGAGGGGTTGGAGTTTCACTGAGAACAAATTGAGTTATTTAGACCAATTCCACACTCTGATTAAACGTATGCTACGATTATGGTAAACTGTCTCTAGACAGCTAAAGCTGCCCTCTGTATTTAGTGCTAGAAACTGTATGTTATGCTAAAACTCTGTCTCTCAAATTTCCTTGTGAGAATATGTGGCATAACAGACTAGTAGGTGACAGTACTACAGTCTATAATTGTGTAATATTTGTTGATCTTCCATGCACATAATATAATGGGATTAGACTGAAATCACCCATATTAGGAAAACAGAAGAGGCAAGGGCAATCAGTTGAGTCCAGTTCAGTTTCAGTGTCTACCTTACCTGTGAATAAAGCAGAACAAATTTACTTGAATAATCCATTAGAAAAATGAAAAGAGGGTAAAGTAATTAGTTAATTACAGATAATATAGAAATTTAATTTATAGGCCTATATATAATCCTTCTATCTTGGACAGACTTCAGTCCAGCAAGACTTTCGACACTAGAAACACCTAACTGTCAACGCAATACAAAATTTCAGTAAGCAACAGTTCAACATTGAATTATACCTACCAGAGCATAACTTTGTTTCATACAACTATAATGCCTGTATCAGCACCAGTCTTCTGCGGTTACGCTGACTGTTATTTGTGGAGCTTAGATGATGAGGGCTATCTGCAATACAACAAACACCTCATGAAAGATCACCCAAACATGAAAATTAAACATGGAGTGTGGGTCAAGCATAAAGACAGACTGGCAGATCAATTAATGAAACAGTAAGTGCATTAAACTAGGGGGAGCTGCTGATCAAACACCCTAAAACTGTAATTGACTAATATTGTAATGATTATCACATGGAATATTATTCCAACAATTGCTAGAGCTGGATGATGGACACTATTAAAATATGTACATGTTTATAGTGGCTATGCACAACTCCTAAGTGACGGTGTATTAGTAATGTGGGTGCTTTGTAGTGTAATTGTCCCTGACAGTCTATTACATTATATAAATTGCAGTTCTGCTCAAGATTTCCGGTTTTCAATCATATTAGACTGATATTGGTGCTGATTGTTAATAAGTAACGGTTCTATTCTATCAAATGTTCATCCAACATGTTGTGGTTAGCAACAGAGTTGCACACCAATCACAACTGGCAGATAGAGCAGCATGCTGCTGAGAGCCAAAGTGCCCAGTGCACCCATTTTCATTATTACGAAATACGTATACATATACAATGTAGATCATGTACCTGGTTTTTCAGGAGCCAATTTGATGATGGTCGAAAGGGACAAGACCTCTACATCAAGACCTTCTCCTTGGGATGCTGGGCCTCACTATCAACACAAGAGAGGAGTGAACACACACTCATCAACTGTCGAGGATGTGGGAAATATGACATCTTTCAACTGAAGAAGAAAAATAAAGTGTTTTGCACTCTTGCAAAATATGAGAAGTTATCAGGTAATCAATTCAACCATTTGCCACTTGAAACTTCCAATTCTCGAACTATTGAATCAGCGAGCTGGTCTTCTTTAATTGCAGAAAGATAAAATGTTTCACTTGTGGAATTTTACACATTGTTAGCTGTGCTGTTATAGTGATCTCGAAATTATTTTTAGTTGCTTTATATTCTATAGCCAAGGGTCACAACCATTCAAAGATATGTACAACAGTGCAGCTTTTGGAAATAGTTATATTATACATGTAGCTACAATGTATTAGTGTAGGTAGGCAGGTACATTGGTAGGTAGGTACATGTAGGTAGATTGTAGGTAAGTAGGTATGAACTAGATTTTCTGCAAGCGTCAACTATTTACTAAGAATGTTTTAACAGACCCAATACTTTTTAAACCATGAATTATTTATTATCTGCTTCCATCCTCGTTTGGAGTGCTGTTACAGTTTTAACAATTCAACTAAATCTGGATGCTGCTGTTTGAAAGATATAACTGTGATTCAAAACCCACATTAACTAGAGTTTTATAGCAAACATCTGATGGGTCCAAAACCACATAGGACCACTTACTCTCTATTTACAATTGACTCAAAATTGTACAAATGTCTTTGCCTACATGTATGTGCTACTTCTGTATAAACTATAATAAATGTATTCTCATTATTAGATGTGCAAACTCAAAGTGACTCCAAGTTGAGTGCTACTGCAGACAGTTTGTTGACATCAACTTCTGCAACAATTCCCTCACCTGGAACAAGTTCATCTGATCAGTCTTCTAGCGAAACAGTCGGACTTGAAAATGAGTTTTCTGGATCGAGACGAAGTGGTGAATTACTTCTACCACATGTTGATGCGACACCACCTCAGTCTGTATCTGTCAACTATAAACAGCCAACTAAAACAGCAATCTCACGACTGTCTTTATCTGCTGATGAAAGTACACCTGCTACAAAAAAAAAGAAATTAACTGTAAGTGACGTTCCAAAATCAATTACGGGACAAATTATAAAGCAGACAAGAGATCTTGAAGAGAATGACAATATTGAACGAGATCTGGCTGCAGTGTATTCCAGCAACCATAATATACATATTATATACATAACAATATACAATATAATGTACATATACACAAATACGCTACCTTTCAGCAATCATATTAAACGGGTCACTTCTATTTTATCACCATAGTGAACAATTAATGCATCTATTACCTCCTCATGCCGTAGGAACGACAACCACCTCCATCCACTCCTATCCTCTCACAAGAAGGACACCAATACCTCCAGTCACACTCAGATGATTCTACTATATATGATCCTTGCTCTTTAGTAATCGACACTTCCCCTGCTGATACACAGCTACCTCTCCTACCAGCTACGTATGTTTATCCTCTGGTAGGTAGAGATTCTCCAGTCTACAGGAGAGCTCAAGGAAGCTAGAATAGGTAAAACATGCTAGCCATATTATACATATTATATACATATATAATATACAGTACATATACACAAATTCGCTATCTTTCAGCAATCACATTAAACGGGTCATTTCTATTTTATCACCATACTGAACAATTATTGCGGCTATTACCTCCTCATGCCGTAGGAACGACAACCACCTCCATCCACTCCTATCCTCTCACTAGAAGGACACCAATACACCTCCAGTCACACTCAGATGATTCTACTATATATGATCCTTGCTCTTTAGTGATCGACACTTCCCCTGCTGATACACAGCCACCTCTCGTACCAGCTGTGTTTACCCTCTGGTAGGTAGGGATTCTCCAGTCTACAGAAGGGCTCAAGCAAGCTAAAACAGGTAAACATGCTAGCCATAATAAACATATTATATACATATATAATATACATAAACACAAATACGCTATCTTTCAGCAAGCATATTAAACAGGTCATTTCTATTTTATCACCATGCTGAACAATTATTGCAGCTATTACCTCTCAATGCCGTAGGGACGACAACCACCTCCATCCACTCCTATCCTCTCACTAGAAGGACACCAATATTTCCGGTCACACTCAGATGATGCTACTATATATGATCCTTGCTCTTTAGTAATCGACACTTCCCCTGCTGATACACAACCACCTCTCCTACCAGCTACGTATGTTTATCCTCTGGTAGGTAAAGATTCTCCAGTCTACAGGAGAGTTCAAGCAAGCTAGAATAGGTAAAACATGCTAGCCATATTATATACATAACAAGATATAATATAATGTACATGTACACATATACGCTATCTTTCAGCAATCACATTAAACGGGTCATTTCTATTTTATCACCATACTGAACAATTATTGCGGCTATTACCTCCTCATGCCGTAGGAACGACAACCACCTCCATCCACTCCTATCCTCTCACAAGAAGGACACCAATACCTCCAGTCACACTCAGATGATGCTACTATATATGATCCTTGCTCTTTAGTAATCGACATCGAGTTTATCCTCTGGTAGGTAGGGATTCTCCAGTCTACCGGAGAGTTCAAGCAAGCTAGAACAGGTGAAACTTGATTATTGAAATTGTTACAGGTATATTCTGCATTCACATGTATATTAGCCAGGGAAGTTTTCAAACGATAGGAACATGAAAATGAGGATGCTGTATAGTATAATGATTTAAGCGGGGAACTCCAGGAAGGAATGTCTAGCTAAAGGTTCTCACTCTTTGGTGTTTGTGTTGTTTATATATCCAGTCTTGATTTTTCATTCCAAATTCGAGTTCAATATGACCACTCAATGATATTGTGCACAATCATTTAATATATACAGTGCATATAAGGATTTTTTATCAGACAGTATAAGAAGCAATGTACAGTGACTGTAAATAATGATTAGAAAGATGGCAATTCCAGGAATTTAGAGGTAAGAAATTAATAAACAAAAATACTTTGTGTAAAGTTGTTCATTTTCCTTTAACTAATCAGAACAGTTAAAGGTTTTAGTACAGTAAAGGATTGCACATTCACAAATGTGCTATATATTATACTTGTAGGGCAGCCAAAGCCATTCAAAGCTTTCTATTGTGATATCTGCTCCTAGGTTTTGGGCCACAGTCACTCTGACTGAACTATCTGCTGCACACATCAACATCCAGCTTGAGCCTTACAAAGGTAAATCTATTGTTCAGTTTACCACACAAATTTTCCACACCTTCTTTTGGTAGCTTCTGGGGAACTAATTCAACTTCCTTCTTTCAGCAATACACAACGCAACATTTGACTTTTTTGTTATGTTGCAGTTCTATTAGCTTAATATAAGTATTATATTCTGTAACATATTTTTATTATCTTACCATTTTCACATGGTGAATTATTTACAACCTCATTTACAACTGAGAATTTGCATTTTGCTGCTCTGTTCTTACCAGTGCCACCACACTCAAACAACAAAGTTCTCCACTCTCCTGCATTCTTCAAAGAGCATTTCCACTAAAAGGTGTTTCTCTCCCAGACAGTAGATCATCTCAAGTCTCAGCGGGTGCTCAAAGAAGTTGATGAACAGCTACAAGTAAACAGTAAGACCAATCATTATTGATACATATAGACGTGTAAAACCAAGTTTCTATCAGAGCATAGACAAGGCGATGTACGTGTATAAACAACATGTACATGTACATTCCTCTATATAGACAAGGAGATAGGAACGAGTATTTACTTTGTATGAAAATTAGTGGAAAGGCACTTGTAAAAAAGTGCACAGGGTTCCAATTTTTTTAACTGATGTAATACAGCTCAAACTAATAACACCAGTGTATAGTAGCGCTTAATTAGTTATTTCACTCAAAGTTATTGGTGGTAGAAAGTATGAAATTACTGAGCTTGATCATTCAAAGTGAGGAACCGAGACATTAAATGGCACAGAATTAAAATTATGGTAACGGATAAAGCTAAATACAGCGTAGTTGTAAGCAAACATATAAATAGGTTGGTGTATTACATGCAAGACTAGTCATGCAGCTATTACCTCCTCATGCCGTAGGAACGACAACCACCTCCATCCATTCCTATCCTCTCACAAGAAGGACACCAATAGTTCCAGTCACACTCAGATAATTCTACTATATATGATCCTCGGTCTTTAGTGATTGACACTTCCCCCGCTGATACACAACTACCTCTCCTACCAGTTGTGTTTATCCTCTGGTAGGTAGAGATTCTCCAGTCTACAGAAGGGTTCAAGCAAGCTAAAACCGGTAAACATGCTAGCCATAATAAACATATTACATACATATATAATATACATATACACAAATAGGCTATCTTTCAGCAATCATATTAAACGGGTCACTTCTATTTTATCACCATACTGAACAATTAAAGCATCTATTACCTCCTATTGCCGTAGGAACGACAACCACCTTCATCCACTCCTATCCTCTCACAAGAAGAACACCAATACTTCCAGTCACACTCAGATGATTCTACTATATGATCCTTGCTCTTTAGTGATTGACACTTCCCCTGCTGATACACAGCAACCTCTCCTACCAGCTACGTATGTTTATCCTCTGGTAGGTAAAGATTCTCCAGTCTACAGGAGAGTTCAAACAAGCTAAAACAGGTAAAACATGCTAGCCATAATATCCATATTATATACATATATAATATACAGTACACTCAATCTGCATACAGTGTACTGTTTCGGTGTTTAACACCTCATCAGTGCAGCTCAGAGATATGCCTGGGAGAACACCTTAGCAATACTGTATATTTACAGCAAAGCGTATTTAAAAGGTGTGAAATCCACTGAACCAAAGTTCTCAAGCTGCCAGAGACAGCGAGAATTGCGAGAATATACAGTACATATACACAAATACGCTATCTTTCAGCAATCATATTAAACGGGTCACTCCTATTTTATCACCATACTGAACAATTAATGCAGCTATTACCCCCTCATGCCGTAAGGACGACAACCATCTCCATCCACTCCTATCTTCTCACAAGAAGAACACCAATACTTCCAGTCACACTCAGATGATTCTACTATATGATCCTTGCTCTTTAGTGATTGACACTTCCCCTGCTGATACACAGCAACCTCTCCTACCAGTTGTGTTTATCTTCTGGTAGATAGAGATTCTCCAGTCTACAGAAGGGTTCAAGCAAGCTAAAACAGGTAAACATGCTAGCCATAATAAACATATTATAAACCTATATAATATACATAAACACAAATACGCTATCTTTCAGCAAGCATATTAAACGGGTCATTTCTATTTTATCACCATACTGAACAATTAAAGCTTCTATTACCTCCTATTGCCGTAGGAACGACAACCACCTCCATCCACTCCTATCCTCTCACAAGAAGGACACCAATACTTCCAGTTACACTCAGATGATTCTACTATAATATATGATCCTCGGTCTTTAGTGATTGACACTTCCCCTGCTGATACACAGCCACCTCTCCTACCAGTTGTGTTTATCCTCTGGTAGGTAGAGATTCTCCAGTCTACAGGAGAGTTCAAACAAGCTAAAACAGGTAAACATGCTAGCCATAATATACACATTATATACATATATAATATACAGTACATATACACAAATACACTATTTTTCAGCAATCATATTAAACGGGTCACTTCTATTTTATCACCATACTGAACAATTAAAGCATCTATTACCTCCTCATGCTGTAGGAACGACAACCACCTCCATCCACTCCTATCCTCTCACAAGAAGAACACCAATACCTCCAGTCACACTCAGATGATTCTACTATATGTGATCCTCGCTATTTAATGATTGGCACTTCCCCTGCTGATACACAGCTACCTCTCCTACCAGCTGTGTTTATCCTCTGGTAGGTAGGGATTCTCCAGTCTACAGGAGAGCTCAAGCAAACTAGAACAGGTAAAACATGCTAGCCATAATATACATATTATATACATAACAATATATAATATAATGTACATGTACACATATATGCTATCTTTCAGCAATCATAATAAATGAGTCATTTCTATTTTATCACCATGCTGAACAATTATTGCAGCTATTACCTCTTAATGCCGTAGGGACGACAACTACCTCCATCCACTCCTATCCTCTCACTAGAAGGACACCAATACCTCCAGTCACACTCAGATGATTCTACTATATATGATCCTCGCTCTTTAGTGATCGACACTTCCCCTGCTGATACACAGCCACCTCTCCTACCAGTTGTGTTTATCTTCTGGTAAATAGAGATTCTCCAGTCTACAGAAGGGTTCAAGCAAGCTAAAACAGGTAAACATGCTAGCCATAATAAACATATTATATACATATATAATATAAAGTACATATACACAAATACGCTATCTTTCAGCAATCATATTAAACGGGTCATTTCTATTTTATCACCATACTGAACAAACAAAGCATCTATTACCTCCTATTGCCGTAGGAACGACAACCATCTTCATTCACTCCTATTCTCCCACAAGAAGAACACCAATACTTCCAGTCACACTCAGATGATTCTACTATATATGATCCTTGCTCTTTAGTGATTGACACTTCCCCTGCTGATACACAGCAACCTCTCCTACCCGCTGTGTTTATCCGCTGGTAAGTAGGGATTCTCCAGTCTACAGGAGAGTTCAAACAAGCTAAAACAGGTAAACATGCTAGCCATATTATACATATTATATACATATATAATATACAGTACATATACACAAATACGCTATCTTTCAGCAATCATATTAAACGGGTCACTTCTATTTTATCACCATACTGAACAATTAATGCATCTATTACCTCCTCATGCCGTAGGGACGACAACCACCTCCATCCACTCCTATCCTCTCACAAGAAGGACACCAATATTTTCAGTCACACTCAGATGATTCTACTATAATATATGATCCTCGGTCTTTAGTGATTGACACTTCCCCTGCTGATACACAACTACCTCTCCTACTAGCTACGTATGTTTATCCTCTGGTAAGTAGAGATTCTCCAGTCTACAGGAGAGTTCAAACAAGCTAAAACAGGTAAACATGCTAGCCATAATATCCATATTATATACATATATAATATACAGTACATATACAGAAATACGCTATCTTTCAGCAATCGTATTAAACAGGTCACTTCTATTTTATCACCATACTGAACAATTAAAGCATCTATTACCTCCTCATGCCGTAGGAACGACAACCACCTCTATCCACTCCTATCCTCTCACAAGAAGAACACCAATACTTCCAGTCACACTCAGATGATTCTACTATATGATCCTTGCTCTTTAGTGATTGACACTTCCCCTGCTAATACACAGCAACCTCTCCTACCAGCTGTGTTTATCCTCTGGTAAGTAGATGTTGTCCAGTCTACAAGAGAGTTCAAACAATCTAAAACAGGTAAAACATGCTAGCCATAATATACATATTATATACATATATAATATACAGTACATATACACAAATACGCTATCTTTGAGCAATCATATTAAATGGGTCACTCCTATTTTATCACCATACTGAACAATTAATGCAGCTATTACCCCCTCATGCCGTAAGGATGACAACCATCTCCATCCACTCCTATCTTCTTACTAGAAGGACATCAATACCTCCAGTCACACTCAGATGATTCTACTATATGTGATCCTCGCTTCCCCTGCTGATACACAGCTGCCTCTCCTACTAGCTTTGCTTATTATTTGTCAAACTGAAGTTTCCTCAACTACAGGTAAAAGGTGAGACATGATAATGTACGACCGAATGTGAACTCTATGCTAATAAATACATGTACAAGCCTTTTTACACCTACAACGTACTTGCATATGCCTATATTCCTTGCACCTACTGTACCTACATGTACTGGTACATGTATATATATATACACTGAAATGTACCACTGTAATATATAATAATAATTACACCCATGTAGGTCTACATGTACATGTATATGTGTGCATTACAATACTTGGCAGGTTAACAATGAGAGGTTCTTCATTTGAGGTCACCTACAAAGTTATTGAATGTTTGATTATAGAAACAGAAAATTGATACTGATGCAATTATCTTGTACATTCCACTATATTCAAAATGCCAGAGTCAGCCAGATGTTCACTCCTACTTGCAGCAGCTTAATCTTTCGAGGAAAGTATGTACAACTATATCTTTTTACTTGAGCCTTTCACTAAATTCTCAAAAGTCTTCTTCCTGCATTCAACTTAGTTGAGAATGCAGGCACTGCTGATTGAACACCTGATTTAATGGCACTGTACATATTTATTGGTGGACTACCTGTGAAAATCTAGGTATCCAGGGTCACTGAGCATGCATGATAACACATAAATAAACTGGTTCAAGGTAGATGACATCTTCTTGGAGTTGTCACATTCAACCCCAAGATGTGACAACTCCAATAGCGAGATGACTATGCTTTTTAGAGTCACATAGTGTGCACACAGTCATGTCACCCAAACTGTGATATATATATTATTTTACTTACAGAGTCATAGATCGGAGAGTGTCAGAGTGTATTTTCAGTTTCATTAATTCAAAGCTCTAAACTGTTAAAGGCTGGATTTCTTCTCCTATCAATCTGCGGTCTTTCTTTATTCTGTTAACTACATGTAGTTAGGAATATAATAGAAAAATAGATGAAAGTCCCTGCAGCCTCACTAGTAGGCCTATTATAATGATATAATGATAAATATAATTTTCCTATATCTAAATACACATTTCATGAACCAATTTGTGTTTCAGAATTTTGCCTAATATTTCTCTAACATTTCTTAGCTTACATTTTAACAAATCCTAATCACTAGTGATAAAGCTGTACCAAGGAAAGATTTTACATGTAGCTTTCTTCTAGTTGAATTATATCCCACAAGCTTGTATTGATCTGATAATGGTGTCTGACTGTCTGACTAGGTGTAACTACAATTTAAGTAACACCTAGGATACTGGCGTACCAAGACTTTAGAATAATTTTTATTTATTTATATTTTCAGTAAACCAAAATTAGGTACACGTACATGTACAATAATTGTGAAAGTTTTAAAATTCAACAATTATTTAATCATCTCACACAGAGACACGAAGGAAATGAATGTCACCGAGAAAACCATAATTCCAAATGGTGCTAATACGACACACTATTTGTTAGGTTAGCTGGCTAGCTGGAATGTAAATGAAAATTTAAATTAAATGCATTGAATTGATATACATGTTATCCTGTATAATGATATTATAATATATAATAACTAATAATATATATGAGTTTTTTAACGCAGAATATTTATATTAATACAAATATTAGGAAACATATAAATTATTTTAAAAATGAAAGAACTACCACGCAGTAGATGTATAAAAATGGATACTACCAGTATCGCTACAGTCAGGTGGATCCAAGATAAGAGCAGGACTAAGCAACTTTCTAAATATGGAGGAAACTAATTCCAAGTGAGTACTAATATAATATGTCGAGGGTGGCCACTTACAGACCCGGTCCTGAATAATTCGACACCAGACACCAGCTTTACGCCAGTCGCACCAGTTTTGATCAAGGATGCCACAACTCCCATCGTACTAGCAAGGTCAGGGGCGATCACTCCCAAATTTGACCTATACGTAGTGGGGATAAATCCATAAGCGGAGAATTTCCGGTGTTTCCTTAACATCGTTGAGTATGCATAGAATGCATAGGATACATTGATTACATAGAACTCGTTCTATGTATTCTATGCATAGAATACATAGATTACACAGAATGCATAGATTGCATAAAATGCATTCTATGTATACTATGCATTTCATGTATTCTATGCATTCTCTGCACAGAATACATGGGTTACATTCTATGTATTCTATGCATAGAATACATTGATTCTATGTATTCTATGCTTTTGATGCATAGAATACATTCTATGCATGAAATGCATAGAATACATTGATTACATAGAAGGCATTCTATGTATTCTATGTATTCTATGTATTCTATGCATAGAATACATAGATTACACAGAATGCATAGAGTGCATAAAATGCATTCTATGTATTCTATGCATAGAATACATAGAATACATAGAATGCGTTCTATGTAATAAATGTAGTCTATGCATTCCATGCATAGAATGTATTCTATGCATAGAATACATTGATTGCATTCTATGTATTCTTTGCTTTCGATGCATTGAATACATAGATTGCATTCTATGCACTCTATGCATTCCATGTAATTTATGCATTCTATGCATAGAATACATTGATTACATAGAACGCGTTCTATGTATTCGATGCATAGAATACATAGATTGCATTCTATCCATAGAATACATTGATTGCATTCTATGCATAGAATACATAGATTGCATTCTGTGTATTCTATGCATAGAATGCATAGATTGCATTTTATGCATTCTATGCATGGAATACATAGAATACATAGAATGCAGTCTATGTATTCTATGCATAGAATGCATAGATTACATAGAATGCGTAGAATGCATTCTATGCAATCAATGTATTCTATGCAAAGAATACATAGATGGCATTCTATGTATTCTATGCCTTCGATGCATTGAATACATAGATTGCATTCTATGACCTCTGTGCATTGTATATATTCTATGCATTCTATGCAGAGAATACATAGATTGCATTCTATGTATTCTGCGCCTTCGATGCATCGAATACATAGATTGCATTCTATGCACTCCGTGCATAGTATATATTCTATGCATTCTATGCGTCGAACACATAGATTGCATTCTATGCACTCTATGCATTCCATATAATTCTATGCATAGAATACATTCTATGCATAGAATACATTTTATGCATAGAATGCATAGAATACATTGATTACATAGAACGCGTTCTATGTATTCTATGCATAGAATACATAGATTGCACTTCATCCATAGAATACATAGATTGCATTCTATGCATAGAATACATAGATTGCATTCTATGCATAGAATACATAGATTGCATTCTATGTATACTATGCATTCCATGTATTCTATGCATTCTCTGCATAGAATACATGGGTTACATTCTATGTATTCTATGCATAGAATACATTGATTGCATTCTATGTATTCTATGCTTTTGATGCATAGAATACATAGATTGCATTCTATGCACTCTATGCATTACATGTAATTTATGCATTCTATGCATAGAATACATTCTATGCATAGAATGCATAGAATACATTGATTACATAGAACGCGTTCTATGTATTCTATGCATAGAAAACATAGATTGCATTCTACCCATAGAATACATTGATTGCATTCTATGCATAGAATACATAGATTGCATTCTATGTATTCTATGCATTCGATGCATAGAATACATTCTATGCATAGAATACATAGATTGCATTTTATGCATTCTATGCATGGGATACATAGAATACATAAAATGCAGTCTATGTATTCTATGCATAGAATGCATAAATTACATAGAATGCGTAGAATGCATTCTATGCAATCAATGTATTCTATGCAAAGAATACATATATGGCATTCTATGTATTCTATGCCTTCGATGCATTGAATACATAGATTGCATTCTATGACCTCTGTGCATTGTATATATTCTATGCATTCTATGCGCAGAATACATAGATTGCATTCTATGTATTCTGCGCCTTCGATGCATCGAATACATAGATTGCATTCTATGCACTCCGTGCATAGTATATATTCTATGCATTCTATGCGTCGAACACATAGATTGCATTCTATGCACTCTATGCATTCTATATAATTCTATGCATAGAATACATTGATTACATAGAACGCGTTCTATGTATTCTATGCATAGAATACATAGATTGCACTTCATCCATAAAATACATAGATTGCATTCTATGCATAGAATACATAGATTGCATTCTATGTATTCTATGCATTCGATGCATAGAATACATTCTATGCATAGAATACATAGATTGCATTTTATGTATTCTATGCATGGAATACATAGAATACATAGAATGCAGTCTATGTATTCTATGCATAGAATGCATAGATTACATAGAATGCGTAGAATGCATTCTATGCAATCAATGTATTCTATGCAAAGAATACATATATGGCATTCTATGTATTCTATGCCTTCGATGCATTGAATACATAGATTGCATTCTATGACCTCTGTGCATTGTATATATTCTATGCATTCTATGCACAGAATACATAGATTGCATTCTATGTAGCCTGCGCCTTCGATGCATAGAATACATAGATTGCATTCTATCCCTAGAATACATTGATTGCATTCTATGCATAGAATACGTAGATTGCATTCTATGCATAGAATACATAGATTGCATTCTATGCATAGAATACATAGATTGCATTCTATGCATAGAATACATAGATTGCATTCTATGCATAGAATACATAAATTGCATTCTATGCATAGAATACATAGATTGCATTCTATGCATAGAATACATAGATTGCATTCTATGTATTCTATGCATTTGATGCATAGAATACATTCTATGCATAGAATGCATAGGATACATTGATTACATAGAACTCGTTCTATGTATTCTATGCATAGAATACATAGATTACACAGAATGCATAGATTGCATAAAATGCATTCTATGTATACTATGCATTTCATGTATTCTATGCATTCTCTGCATAGAATACATGGGTTACATTCTATGTATTCTATGCATAGAATACATTGATTCTATGTATTCTATGCTTTTGATGCATAGAATACATTCTATGCATGAAATGCATAGAATACATTGATTACATAGAAGGCATTCTATGTATTCTATGTATTCTATGTATTCTATGCATAGAATACATAGATTACACAGAATGCATAGAGTGCATAAAATGCATTCTATGTATTCTATGCATAGAATACATAGAATACATAGAATGCGTTCTATGTAATAAATGTAGTCTATGCATTCCATGCATAGAATGTATTCTATGCATAGAATACATTGATTGCATTCTATGTATTCTTTGCTTTCGATGCATTGAATATACATAGAACGCGTTCTATGTATTCTATGCATAGAATACATAGATTGCATTCTATCCATAGAATACATTGATTGCATTCTATGCATAGAATACATAGATTGCATTCTGTGTATTCTATGCATAGAATGCATAGATTGCATTTTATGCATTCTATGCATGGAATACATAGAATACATAGAATGCAGTCTATGTATTCTATGCATAGAATGCATAGATTACATAGAATGCGTAGAATGCATTCTATGCAATCAATGTATTCTATGCAAAGAATACATATATGGCATTCTATGTATTCTATGCCTTCGATGCATTGAATACATAGATTGCATTCTATGACCTCTGTGCATTGTATATATTCTATGCATTCTATGCACAGAATACATAGATTGCATTCTATGTATTCTGCGCCTTCGATGCATCGAATACATAGATTGCATTCTATGCACTCCGTGCATAGTATATATTCTATGCATTCTATGCGTCGAACACATAGATTGCATTCTATGCACTCTATGCATTCTATATAATTCTATGCATAGAATACATTGATTACATAGAACGCGTTCTATGTATTCTATGCATAGAATACATAGATTGCACTTCATCCATAAAATACATAGATTGCATTCTATGCATAGAATACATAGATTGCATTCTATGTATTCTATGCATTCGATGCATAGAATACATTCTATGCATAGAATACATAGATTGCATTTTATGTATTCTATGCATGGAATACATAGAATACATAGAATGCAGTCCATGTATTCTATGCATAGAATGCATAGATTACATAGAATGCGTAGAATGCATTCTATGCAATCAATGTATTCTATGCAAAGAATACATATATGGCATTCTATGTATTCTATGCCTTCGATGCATTGAATACATAGAATGCATTCTATGACCTCTGTGCATTGTATATATTCTATGCATTCTATGCACAGAATACATAGATTGCATTCTATGTATTCTGCGCCTTCGATGCATAGAATACATAGATTGCATTCTATCCCTAGAATACATTGATTGCATTCTATGCATAGAATACGTAGATTGCATTCTATGCATAGAATACATAGATTGCATTCCATGCATAGAATACATAGATTGCATTCTATGCATAGAATACATAGATTGCATTCTATGCATAGAATACATAAATTGCATTCTATGCATAGAATACATAGATTGCATTCTATGCATAGAATACATAGATTGCATTCTATGTATTCTATGCATTTGATGCATAGAATACATTCTATGCATAGAATGCATAGGATACATTGATTACATAGAACTCGTTCTATGTATTCTATGCATAGAATACATAGATTACACAGAATGCATAGATTGCATAAAATGCATTCTATGTATACTATGCATTTCATGTATTCTATGCATTCTCTGCACAGAATACATGGGTTACATTCTATGTATTCTATGCATAGAATACATTGATTCTATGTATTCTATGCTTTTGATGCATAGAATACATTCTATGCATGAAATGCATAGAATACATTGATTACATAGAAGGCATTCTATGTATTCTATGTATTCTATGTATTCTATGCATAGAATACATAGATTACACAGAATGCATAGAGTGCATAAAATGCATTCTATGTATTCTATGCATAGAATACATAGAATACATAGAATGCGTTCTATGTAATAAATGTAGTCTATGCATTCCATGCATAGAATGTATTCTATGCATAGAATACATTGATTGCATTCTATGTATTCTTTGCTTTCGATGCATTGAATACATAGATTGCATTCTATGCACTCTATGCATTCCATGTAATTTATGCATTCTATGCATAGAATACATTGATTACATAGAACGCGTTCTATGTATTCTATGCATAGAATACATAGATTGCATTCTATCCATAGAATACATTGATTGCATTCTATGCATAGAATACATAGATTGCATTCTGTGTATTCTATGCATAGAATGCATAGATTGCATTCTATGTATTCTATGTATTCCATGCATAGAATACATAGAATGCAATCTATGTATTCTATGCATAGATTACATAGAATGCGTAGAATGCATTCTATGCAATCAATGTATTCTATGCAAAGAATACATAGATGGCATTCTATGTATTCTATGCCTTCGATGCATTGAATACATAGATTGCATTCTATGACCTCTGTGCATTGTATATATTCTATGCATTCTATGCAGAGAATACATAGATTGCATTCTATGTATTCTGCGCCTTCGATGCATCGAATACATAGATTGCATTCTATGCACTCCGTGCATAGTATATATTCTATGCATTCTATGCGTCGAACACATAGATTGCATTCTATGCACTCTATGCATTCCATATAATTCTATGCATAGAATACATTCTATGCATAGAATACATTTTATGCATAGAATGCATAGAATAAATTGATTACATAGAACGCGTTCTATGTATTCTATGCATAGAATACATAGATTGCACTTCATCCATAGAATACATAGATTGCATTCTATGCATAGAATACATAGATTGCATTCTATGCATAGAATACATAGATTGCATTCTATGTATACTATGCATTCCATGTATTCTATGCATTCTCTGCATAGAATACATGGGTTACATTCTATGTATTCTATGCATAGAATACATTGATTGCATTCTATGTATTCTATGCTTTTGATGCATAGAATACATAGATTGCATTCTATGCACTCTATGCATTACATGTAATTTATGCATTCTATGCATAGAATACATTCTATGCATAGAATGCATAGAATACATTGATTACATAGAACGCGTTCTATGTATTCTATGCATAGAAAACATAGATTGCATTCTACCCATAGAATACATTGATTGCATTCTATGCATAGAATACATAGATTGCATTCTGTGTATTCTATGCATAGAATGCATAGATTGCATTTTATGCATTCTATGCATGGAATACATAGAATACATAGAATGCAGTCTATGTATTCTATGCATAGAATGCATAGATTACATAGAATGCGTAGAATGCATTCTATGCAATCAATGTATTCTATGCAAAGAATACATAGATGGCATTCTATGTATTCTATGCCTTCGATGCATTGAATACATAGATTGCATTCTATGACCTCTGTGCATTGTATATATTCTATGCATTCTATGCAGAGAATACATAGATTGCATTCTATGTATTCTGCGCCTTCGATGCATCGAATACATAGATTGCATTCTATGCACTCCGTGCATAGTATATATTCTATGCATTCTATGCGTCGAACACATAGATTGCATTCTATGCACTCTATGCATCCCATATAATTCTATGCATAGAATACATTCTATGCATAGAATACATTTTATGCATAGAATGCATAGAATACATTGATTACATAGAACGCGTTCTATGTATTCTATGCATAGAATACATAGATTGCACTTCATCCATAGAATACATAGATTGCATTCTATGCATAGAATACATAGATTGCATTCTATGCATAGAATACATAGATTGCATTCTATGTATACTATGCATTCCATGTATTCTATGCATTCTCTGCATAGAATACATGGGTTACATTCTATGTATTCTATGCATAGAATACATTGATTGCATTCTATGTATTCTATGCTTTTGATGCATAGAATACATAGATTGCATTCTATGCACTCTATGCATTACATGTAATTTATGCATTCTATGCATAGAATACATTCTATGCATAGAATGCATAGAATACATTGATTACATAGAACGCGTTCTATGTATTCTATGCATAGAAAACATAGATTGCATTCTACCCATAGAATACATTGATTGCATTCTATGCATAGAATACATAGATTGCATTCTATGTATTCTATGCATTCGATGCATAGAATACATTCTATGCATAGAATACATAGATTGCATTTTATGCATTCTATGCATGGGATACATAGAATACATAAAATGCAGTCTATGTATTCTATGCATAGAATGCATAAATTACATAGAATGCGTAGAATGCATTCTATGCAATCAATGTATTCTATGCAAAGAATACATATATGGCATTCTATGTATTCTATGCCTTCGATGCATTGAATACATAGATTGCATTCTATGACCTCTGTGCATTGTATATATTCTATGCATTCTATGCACAGAATACATAGATTGCATTCTATGTATTCTGCGCCTTCGATGCATCGAATACATAGATTGCATTCTATGCACTCCGTGCATAGTATATATTCTATGCATTCTATGCGTCGAACACATAGATTGCATTCTATGCACTCTATGCATTCTATATAATTCTATGCATAGAATACATTGATTACATAGAACGCGTTCTATGTATTCTATGCATAGAATACATAGATTGCACTTCATCCATAAAATACATAGATTGCATTCTATGCATAGAATACATAGATTGCATTCTATGTATTCTATGCATTCGATGCATAGAATACATTCTATGCATAGAATACATAGATTGCATTTTATGTATTCTATGCATGGAATACATAGAATACATAGAATGCAGTCTATGTATTCTATGCATAGAATGCATAGATTACATAGAATGCGTAGAATGCATTCTATGCAATCAATGTATTCTATGCAAAGAATACATATATGGCATTCTATGTATTCTATGCCTTCGATGCATTGAATACATAGATTGCATTCTATGACCTCTGTGCATTGTATATATTCTATGCATTCTATGCACAGAATACATAGATTGCATTCTATGTAGCCTGCGCCTTCGATGCATAGAATACATAGATTGCATTCTATCCCTAGAATACATTGATTGCATTCTATGCATAGAATACGTAGATTGCATTCTATGCATAGAATACATAGATTGCATTCTATGCATAGAATACATAGATTGCATTCTATGCATAGAATACATAGATTGCATTCTATGCATAGAATACATAAATTGCATTCTATGCATAGAATACATAGAT
Organism: Bugulina stolonifera; assembly: GCA_935421135.1. Classification (NCBI taxonomy): domain Eukaryota; kingdom Metazoa; phylum Bryozoa; class Gymnolaemata; order Cheilostomatida; family Bugulidae; genus Bugulina; species Bugulina stolonifera. Next base: position 427,526 of record OW285197.1, on the reverse strand, counting down.
TGCATTCTATGCATAGAATACATAGATTGCATTCTATGTATTCTATGCATTTGATGCATAGAATACATTCTATGCATAGAATGCATAGGATACATTGATTACATAGAACTCGTTCTATGTATTCTATGCATAGAATACATAGATTACACAGAATGCATAGATTGCATAAAATGCATTCTATGTATACTATGCATTTCATGTATTCTATGCATTCTCTGCATAGAATACATGGGTTACATTCTATGTATTCTATGCATAGAATACATTGATTCTATGTATTCTATGCTTTTGATGCATAGAATACATTCTATGCATGAAATGCATAGAATACATTGATTACATAGAAGGCATTCTATGTATTCTATGTATTCTATGTATTCTATGCATAGAATACATAGATTACACAGAATGCATAGAGTGCATAAAATGCATTCTATGTATTCTATGCATAGAATACATAGAATACATAGAATGCGTTCTATGTAATAAATGTAGTCTATGCATTCCATGCATAGAATGTATTCTATGCATAGAATACATTGATTGCATTCTATGTATTCTTTGCTTTCGATGCATTGAATATACATAGAACGCGTTCTATGTATTCTATGCATAGAATACATAGATTGCATTCTATCCATAGAATACATTGATTGCATTCTATGCATAGAATACATAGATTGCATTCTGTGTATTCTATGCATAGAATGCATAGATTGCATTTTATGCATTCTATGCATGGAATACATAGAATACATAGAATGCAGTCTATGTATTCTATGCATAGAATGCATAGATTACATAGAATGCGTAGAATGCATTCTATGCAATCAATGTATTCTATGCAAAGAATACATATATGGCATTCTATGTATTCTATGCCTTCGATGCATTGAATACATAGATTGCATTCTATGACCTCTGTGCATTGTATATATTCTATGCATTCTATGCACAGAATACATAGATTGCATTCTATGTATTCTGCGCCTTCGATGCATCGAATACATAGATTGCATTCTATGCACTCCGTGCATAGTATATATTCTATGCATTCTATGCGTCGAACACATAGATTGCATTCTATGCACTCTATGCATTCTATATAATTCTATGCATAGAATACATTGATTACATAGAACGCGTTCTATGTATTCTATGCATAGAATACATAGATTGCACTTCATCCATAAAATACATAGATTGCATTCTATGCATAGAATACATAGATTGCATTCTATGTATTCTATGCATTCGATGCATAGAATACATTCTATGCATAGAATACATAGATTGCATTTTATGTATTCTATGCATGGAATACATAGAATACATAGAATGCAGTCCATGTATTCTATGCATAGAATGCATAGATTACATAGAATGCGTAGAATGCATTCTATGCAATCAATGTATTCTATGCAAAGAATACATATATGGCATTCTATGTATTCTATGCCTTCGATGCATTGAATACATAGAATGCATTCTATGACCTCTGTGCATTGTATATATTCTATGCATTCTATGCACAGAATACATAGATTGCATTCTATGTATTCTGCGCCTTCGATGCATAGAATACATAGATTGCATTCTATCCCTAGAATACATTGATTGCATTCTATGCATAGAATACGTAGATTGCATTCTATGCATAGAATACATAGATTGCATTCCATGCATAGAATACATAGATTGCATTCTATGCATAGAATACATAGATTGCATTCTATGCATAGAATACATAAATTGCATTCTATGCATAGAATACATAGATTGCATTCTATGCATAGAATACATAGATTGCATTCTATGTATTCTATGCATTTGATGCATAGAATACATTCTATGCATAGAATGCATAGGATACATTGATTACATAGAACTCGTTCTATGTATTCTATGCATAGAATACATAGATTACACAGAATGCATAGATTGCATAAAATGCATTCTATGTATACTATGCATTTCATGTATTCTATGCATTCTCTGCACAGAATACATGGGTTACATTCTATGTATTCTATGCATAGAATACATTGATTCTATGTATTCTATGCTTTTGATGCATAGAATACATTCTATGCATGAAATGCATAGAATACATTGATTACATAGAAGGCATTCTATGTATTCTATGTATTCTATGTATTCTATGCATAGAATACATAGATTACACAGAATGCATAGAGTGCATAAAATGCATTCTATGTATTCTATGCATAGAATACATAGAATACATAGAATGCGTTCTATGTAATAAATGTAGTCTATGCATTCCATGCATAGAATGTATTCTATGCATAGAATACATTGATTGCATTCTATGTATTCTTTGCTTTCGATGCATTGAATACATAGATTGCATTCTATGCACTCTATGCATTCCATGTAATTTATGCATTCTATGCATAGAATACATTGATTACATAGAACGCGTTCTATGTATTCTATGCATAGAATACATAGATTGCATTCTATCCATAGAATACATTGATTGCATTCTATGCATAGAATACATAGATTGCATTCTGTGTATTCTATGCATAGAATGCATAGATTGCATTTTATGCATTCTATGCATGGAATACATAGAATACATAGAATGCAGTCTATGTATTCTATGCATAGATTACATAGAATGCGTAGAATGCATTCTATGCAATCAATGTATTCTATGCAAAGAATACATAGATGGCATTCTATGTATTCTATGCCTTCGATGCATTGAATACATAGATTGCATTCTATGACCTCTGTGCATTGTATATATTCTATGCATTCTATGCAGAGAATACATAGATTGCATTCTATGTATTCTGCGCCTTCGATGCATCGAATACATAGATTGCATTCTATGCACTCCGTGCATAGTATATATTCTATGCATTCTATGCGTCGAACACATAGATTGCATTCTATGCACTCTATGCATTCCATATAATTCTATGCATAGAATACATTCTATGCATAGAATACATTTTATGCATAGAATGCATAGAATACATTGATTACATAGAACGCGTTCTATGTATTCTATGCATAGAATACATAGATTGCACTTCATCCATAGAATACATAGATTGCATTCTATGCATAGAATACATAGATTGCATTCTATGCATAGAATACATAGATTGCATTCTATGTATACTATGCATTCCATGTATTCTATGCATTCTCTGCATAGAATACATGGGTTACATTCTATGTATTCTATGCATAGAATACATTGATTGCATTCTATGTATTCTATGCTTTTGATGCATAGAATACATAGATTGCATTCTATGCACTCTATGCATTACATGTAATTTATGCATTCTATGCATAGAATACATTCTATGCATAGAATGCATAGAATACATTGATTACATAGAACGCGTTCTATGTATTCTATGCATAGAAAACATAGATTGCATTCTACCCATAGAATACATTGATTGCATTCTATGCATAGAATACATAGATTGCATTCTGTGTATTCTATGCATAGAATGCATAGATTGCATTTTATGCATTCTATGCATGGAATACATAGAATACATAGAATGCAGTCTATGTATTCTATGCATAGAATGCATAGATTACATAGAATGCGTAGAATGCATTCTATGCAATCAATGTATTCTATGCAAAGAATACATAGATGGCATTCTATGTATTCTATGCCTTCGATGCATTGAATACATAGATTGCATTCTATGACCTCTGTGCATTGTATATATTCTATGCATTCTATGCAGAGAATACATAGATTGCATTCTATGTATTCTGCGCCTTCGATGCATCGAATACATAGATTGCATTCTATGCACTCCGTGCATAGTATATATTCTATGCATTCTATGCGTCGAACACATAGATTGCATTCTATGCACTCTATGCATTCCATATAATTCTATGCATAGAATACATTCTATGCATAGAATACATTTTATGCATAGAATGCATAGAATACATTGATTACATAGAACGCGTTCTATGTATTCTATGCATAGAATACATAGATTGCACTTCATCCATAGAATACATAGATTGCATTCTATGCATAGAATACATAGATTGCATTCTATGCATAGAATACATAGATTGCATTCTATGTATACTATGCATTCCATGTATTCTATGCATTCTCTGCATAGAATACATGGGTTACATTCTATGTATTCTATGCATAGAATACATTGATTGCATTCTATGTATTCTATGCTTTTGATGCATAGAATACATAGATTGCATTCTATGCACTCTATGCATTACATGTAATTTATGCATTCTATGCATAGAATACATTCTATGCATAGAATGCATAGAATACATTGATTACATAGAACGCGTTCTATGTATTCTATGCATAGAAAACATAGATTGCATTCTACCCATAGAATACATTGATTGCATTCTATGCATAGAATACATAGATTGCATTCTATGTATTCTATGCATTCGATGCATAGAATACATTCTATGCATAGAATACATAGATTGCATTTCATGCATTCTATGCATGGGATACATAGAATACATAAAATGCAGTCTATGTATTCTATGCATAGAATGCATAGATTACATAGAATGCGTAGAATGCATTCTATGCAATCAATGTATTCTATGCAAAGAATACATATATGGCATTCTATGTATTCTATGCCTTCGATGCATTGAATACATAGATTGCATTCTATGACCTCTGTGCATTGTATATATTCTATGCATTCTATGCACAGAATACATAGATTGCATTCTATGTATTCTGCGCCTTCGATGCATCGAATACATAGATTGCATTCTATGCACTCCGTGCATAGTATATATTCTATGCATTCTATGCGTCGAACACATAGATTGCATTCTATGCACTCTATGCATTCTATATAATTCTATGCATAGAATACATTGATTACATAGAACGCGTTCTATGTATTCTATGCATAGAATACATAGATTGCACTTCATCCATAAAATACATAGATTGCATTCTATGCATAGAATACATAGATTGCATTCTATGTATTCTATGCATTCGATGCATAGAATACATTCTATGCATAGAATACATAGATTGCATTTTATGTATTCTATGCATGGAATACATAGAATACATAGAATGCAGTCTATGTATTCTATGCATAGAATGCATAGATTACATAGAATGCGTAGAATGCATTCTATGCAATCAATGTATTCTATGCAAAGAATACATATATGGCATTCTATGTATTCTATGCCTTCGATGCATTGAATACATAGATTGCATTCTATGACCTCTGTGCATTGTATATATTCTATGCATTCTATGCACAGAATACATAGATTGCATTCTATGTATTCTGCGCCTTCGATGCATAGAATACATAGATTGCATTCTATCCCTAGAATACATTGATTGCATTCTATGCATAGAATACGTAGATTGCATTCTATGCATAGAATACATAGATTGCATTCTATGCATAGAATACATAGATTGCATTCTATGCATAGAATACATAGATTGCATTCTATGCATAGAATACATAAATTGCATTCTATGCATAGAATACATAGATTGCATTCTATGCATAGAATACATAGATTGCATTCTATGTATTCTATGCATTTGATGCATAGAATGCATTCTATGCATAGAATGCATAGGATACATTGATTACATAGAACTCGTTCTATGTATTCTATGCATAGAATACATAGATTACACAGAATGCATAGATTGCATAAAATGCATTCTATGTATACTATGCATTTCATGTATTCTATGCATTCTCTGCATAGAATACATGGGTTACATTCTATGTATTCTATGCATAGAATACATTGATTCTATGTATTCTATGCTTTTGATGCATAGAATACATTCTATGCATGAAATGCATAGAATACATTGATTACATAGAAGGCATTCTATGTATTCTATGTATTCTATGTATTCTATGCATAGAATACATAGATTACACAGAATGCATAGAGTGCACAAAATGCATTCTATGTATTCTATGCATAGAATACATAGAATACATAGAATGCGTTCTATGTAATAAATGTAGTCTATGCATTCCATGCATAGAATGTATTCTATGCATAGAATACATTGATTGCATTCTATGTATTCTTTGCTTTCGATGCATTGAATACATAGATTGCATTCTATGCACTCTATGCATTCCATGTAATTTATGCATTCTATGCATAGAATACATTGATTACATAGAACGCGTTCTATGTATTCTATGCATAGAATACATAGATTGCATTCTATCCATAGAATACATTGATTGCATTCTATGCATAGAATACATAGATTGCATTCTGTGTATTCTATGCATAGAATGCATAGATTGCATTTTATGCATTCTATGCATGGAATACATAGAATACATAGAATGCAGTCTATGTATTCTATGCATAGAATGCATAGATTACATAGAATGCGTAGAATGCATTCTATGCAATCAATGTATTCTATGCAAAGAATACATAGATGGCATTCTATGTATTCTATGCCTTCGATGCATTGAATACATAGATTGCATTCTATGACCTCTGTGCATTGTATATATTCTATGCATTCTATGCAGAGAATACATAGATTGCATTCTATGTATTCTGCGCCTTCGATGCATCGAATACATAGATTGCATTCTATGCACTCCGTGCATAGTATATATTCTATGCATTCTATGCGTCGAACACATAGATTGCATTCTATGCACTCTATGCATTCCATATAATTCTATGCATAGAATACATTCTATGCATAGAATACATTTTATGCATAGAATGCATAGAATACATTGATTACATAGAACGCGTTCTATGTATTCTATGCATAGAATACATAGATTGCACTTCATCCATAGAATACATAGATTGCATTCTATGCATAGAATACATAGATTGCATTCTATGCATAGAATACATAGATTGCATTCTATGTATACTATGCATTCCATGTATTCTATGCATTCTCTGCATAGAATACATGGGTTACATTCTATGTATTCTATGCATAGAATACATTGATTGCATTCTATGTATTCTATGCTTTTGATGCATAGAATACATAGATTGCATTCTATGCACTCTATGCATTACATGTAATTTATGCATTCTATGCATAGAATACATTCTATGCATAGAATGCATAGAATACATTGATTACATAGAACGCGTTCTATGTATTCTATGCATAGAAAACATAGATTGCATTCTACCCATAGAATACATTGATTGCATTCTATGCATAGAATACATAGATTGCATTCTATGTATTCTATGCATTCGATGCATAGAATACATTCTATGCATAGAATACATAGATTGCATTTTATGCATTCTATGCATGGGATACATAGAATACATAAAATGCAGTCTATGTATTCTATGCATAGAATGCATAGATTACATAGAATGCGTAGAATGCATTCTATGCAATCAATGTATTCTATGCAAAGAATACATATATGGCATTCTATGTATTCTATGCCTTCGATGCATTGAATACATAGATTGCATTCTATGACCTCTGTGCATTGTATATATTCTATGCATTCTATGCACAGAATACATAGATTGCATTCTATGTATTCTGCGCCTTCGATGCATCGAATACATAGATTGCATTCTATGCACTCCGTGCATAGTATATATTCTATGCATTCTATGCGTCGAACACATAGATTGCATTCTATGCACTCTATGCATTCTATATAATTCTATGCATAGAATACATTGATTACATAGAACGCGTTCTATGTATTCTATGCATAGAATACATAGATTGCACTTCATCCATAAAATACATAGATTGCATTCTATGCATAGAATACATAGATTGCATTCTATGTATTCTATGCATTCGATGCATAGAATACATTCTATGCATAGAATACATAGATTGCATTTTATGTATTCTATGCATGGAATACATAGAATACATAGAATGCAGTCTATGTATTCTATGCATAGAATGCATAGATTACATAGAATGCGTAGAATGCATTCTATGCAATCAATGTATTCTATGCAAAGAATACATATATGGCATTCTATGTATTCTATGCCTTCGATGCATTGAATACATAGATTGCATTCTATGACCTCTGTGCATTGTATATATTCTATGCATTCTATGCACAGAATACATAGATTGCATTCTATGTATTCTGCGCCTTCGATGCATCGAATACATAGATTGCATTCTATGCACTCCGTGCATAGTATATATTCTATGCATTCTATGCGTCGAACACATAGATTGCATTCTATGCACTCTATGCATTCTATATAATTCTATGCATAGAATACATTCTATGCATAGAATACATTCTATGCATAGATTGCATAGAATACATTGATTACATAGAACGCGTTCTATGTATTCTATGCATAGAATACATAGATTGCACTTCATCCATAAAATGCATAGATTGCATTCTATGCATAGAATACATAGATTGCATTCTATGCATAGAATACATAGATTGCATTCTATGTATTCTATGCATTTGATGCATAGAATACATTCTATGCATAGAATACATTGATTACATAGAAGGCATTCTATGTATTCTATGTATTCTATGTATTCTATGTATTCTATGCATAGAATACCATGATTACACAGAATGCATAGATTGCATAAAATGCAATCTATGTATTCTATGCATGGAATACATAGAATACATAGAATGCAGTCTATGTAATCTATGCATAGAATGCAATCTATGGATTCTATGCATAGAATGCAATCTATGCATTCTATGAATAGAATATGTTGATTACATTCTATGTATTCTTTGCTTTGGATGCATCGAATACATAGATTGCATTCTATGCACTCTATGCATTCCATGTAATCTATGCATTCTATGCATAGAATACATTATATGCATAGGATGCATAGAATACATTTATTACATAGAACACATTCTGTGTATTCTATGTATTCTATGCATAGAATACATAGATTGCATTCTATGCATTCTATGCATAGAATACATAGATTGCATTCTATGTATTCTATGCATGAAATACATAGAATACATAGAATGCAGTCTATGTATTCTATGCATAGAATACATTCTATGCATGGAATGCATAGACTACATTTATTACATAGAACGCATTCTATGTATTCTATGTATTCTATGCATAGAATACATAGATTGCATTCTATGCATTCTATGCATAGAATACATACTGTAGATTGCATTCTATGTATTCTATGCATTCGATGCATAGAATACATTCTATTCATAGAATGCATAGAATACATTGATTACATAGAACGAATTCTATGCATTCTATGTATTCTATGTATTATATGCATAGAATGCATAAAATACATTGATTACATACAATGCCTTCTATGTATTCAATGTATTCTATGCATCGAATGCATAGAATGCATAGAATGCAATCTATGTATTTTATGCATAGAGTGCATAGATTACATGGGATGCATTATATGCATTCTATGTCTTCTATGTCTTCTATGTATTCAATGTATTCTATGTATTCTATGTATTCTATGCATAGAATACATAGATTACACAGAATGCATAGAGTGCATAAAATGCATTCTATGTATTCTATGCATTCCATGTATTCTATGCATTCTCTGCATGGAATACTTGGGTTACGTTCTATGCATTCTATGCATAGAATACATTGATTGCATTCTATGTATTCTTTGCTTTCGATGCATTGAATACATAGATTGCATTCTGTGCACTCTATGCATTCCATGTAATTTATGCATTCTATGCATAGAATACATTCTATGCATAGAATGCATAGAATACATTGATTACATAGAACGCGTTCTATGTATTCTATGCATAGAATACATAGATTGCATTCTATCCCTAGAATACATTGATTGCATTCTATGCATAGAATACATAGATTGCATTCTATGTATTCTATGCATTCGATGCATAGAATACATTCTATGCATAGAATACGAAGATTGCATTTTATGCATTCTATGCATGGAATACATAGATTGCGTTCTATGCATAGAATACATAGATTGCATTCTATGCATAGAATACATAGATTGCATTCTATGCATAGAATACATAGATTGCGTTCTATGCATAGAATACATAGATTGCATTCTATGCATAGAATACATAGATTGCATTCTCTGCATAGAATACATGGGTTACATTCTATGTATTCTATGCATAGAATACATTGATTCTATGTATTCTATGCTTTTGATGCATAGAATACATTCTATGCATGAAATGCATAGAATACATTGATTACATAGAAGGCATTCTATGTATTCTATGTATTCTATGTATTCTATGCATAGAATACATAGATTACACAGAATGCATAGAGTGCATAAAATGCATTCTATGTATTCTATGCATAGAATACATAGAATACATAGAATGCGTTCTATGTAATAAATGTAGTCTATGCATTCCATGCATAGAATGTATTCTATGCATAGAATACATTGATTGCATTCTATGTATTCTTTGCTTTCGATGCATTGAATACATAGATTGCATTCTATGCACTCTATGCATTCCATGTAATTTATGCATTCTATGCATAGAATACATTGATTACATAGAACGCGTTCTATGTATTCTATGCATAGAATACATAGATTGCATTCTATCCATAGAATACATTGATTGCATTCTATGCATAGAATACACAGAATGCATTCTGTGTATTCTATGCATAGAATGCATAGATTGCATTTTATGCATTCTATGCATGGAATACATAGAATACATAGAATGCAGTCTATGTATTCTATGCATAGAATGCATAGATTACATAGAATGCGTAGAATGCATTCTATGCAATCAATGTATTCTATGCAAAGAATACATAGATGGCATTCTATGTATTCTATGCCTTCGATGCATTGAATACATAGATTGCATTCTATGACCTCTGTGCATTGTATATATTCTATGCATTCTATGCAGAGAATACATAGATTGCATTCTATGTATTCTGCGCCTTCGATGCATCGAATACATAGATTGCATTCTATGCACTCCGTGCATAGTATATATTCTATGCATTCTATGCGTCGAACACATAGATTGCATTCTATGCACTCTATGCATTCCATATAATTCTATGCATAGAATACATTCTATGCATAGAATACATTTTATGCATAGAATGCATAGAATACATTGATTACATAGAACGCGTTCTATGTATTCTATGCATAGAATACATAGATTGCACTTCATCCATAGAATACATAGATTGCATTCTATGCATAGAATACATAGATTGCATTCTATGCATAGAATACATAGATTGCATTCTATGTATACTATGCATTCCATGTATTCTATGCATTCTCTGCATAGAATACATGGGTTACATTCTATGTATTCTATGCATAGAATACATTGATTGCATTCTATGTATTCTATGCTTTTGATGCATAGAATACATAGATTGCATTCTATGCACTCTATGCATTACATGTAATTTATGCATTCTATGCATAGAATACATTCTATGCATAGAATGCATAGAATACATTGATTACATAGAACGCGTTCTATGTGTTCTATGCATAGAAAACATAGATTGCATTCTACCCATAGAATACATTGATTGCATTCTATGCATAGAATACATAGATTGCATTCTATGTATTCTATGCATTCGATGCATAGAATACATTCTATGCATAGAATACATAGATTGCATTTTATGCATTCTATGCATGGGATACATAGAATACATAAAATGCAGTCTATGTATTCTATGCATAGAATGCATAGATTACATAGAATGCGTAGAATGCATTCTATGCAATCAATGTATTCTATGCAAAGAATACATATATGGCATTCTATGTATTCTATGCCTTCGATGCATTGAATACATAGATTGCATTCTATGACCTCTGTGCATTGTATATATTCTATGCATTCTATGCACAGAATACATAGATTGCATTCTATGTATTCTGCGCCTTCGGTGCATCGAATACATAGATTGCATTCTATGCACTCCGTGCATAGTATATATTCTATGCATTCTATGCGTCGAACACATAGATTGCATTCTATGCATAGATTACATAGACTGCATTCTATGTATTCTATGTATTCCATGCATAGAATACATAGATTGCATTTTATGCAATCTATGCATTCTGTGTAATCATGGTATTCTAGGCATTCTATGTGATCAATGTATTCTATGCATTCTATGCATAAAATGTATTCTATGCACCGAATGCATAGACTACATAGAATGCATAGAACTCATAAAACGCATAGAATGCACTCTATGCATCCTATGCATTCAGTGCATAGAATGCATTCTATGTGACCAATGTATTCTATGCATTCTATGCAGAAAATGTATTCAATGCACCGAATGCATAGAATACATAGAATGCATAGATTACATGGAATGCATAGAGTGCATAGAATGCAATCTATGTGTTCTATGCATAGAACGCATAGATTCCATGGAATGCATAGAGTGCATTCTATGCATTCTATGCATTCTATGCATAGAATACATATAATTCTATGTCTTCTATGTATTCTATGCATTCCATGCATAGAATACATATAATACATAGATTGCACTCTATGCACTCTATGCATTCTATGTAATCTATGCATTCTATGTATTCTATGCATTCGGTGCATAGAATACATTTTATGCATGGAATGCATAGAATACATTGATCACATACGATGCAGTCTATGCATTCTATGTCTTCTATGTATTCTATGCATAGAATGCATAGAATGCAACCTAGGTATTCTATGCATAGAACGCATAGATTCCATGGAATGCATAGAGTGCATAGAATGCATTCTATGTGATCAATGTATTCCATGCATTCTATGCATAAAATGTATTATATGCATCGAATGCATAGAATACGTAGAAGGCATAGATTACATGGAATGCATAGAGTGCATAGAATGCAATCTATGTGTGCTATGTTATGCATGGACTACATAGAATGCATAGAACTCATAAAACGCATAGAATGCACTCTATGCATCCTATGCATTATATGCATTCAGTGCATAGACTGCATCGTATGTGATCAATGTATTCTATGCATTCTATGCATAAAATGTTTTCTATGCACCGAATGCATAGAATACATAGAATGCATAGATTACATGGAATGCATAGAGTGCATAGAGTGCATAGAGTGCAATCTATGTATTCTATGTATTCTATGCATGGAATGCATAGAATACATAGAAGACATAGAATTATATGTATTCTATGCATAGAATGCATAGAATGCAATCTATGTATCCTATGCATAGAACGCATAGATTACATGGAATGCATAGAGTGCATAGAATGCATTCTATGTGATCAATGTATTCTATGCATAGAATGCATAAAATACATTGATTACATACAATGCTTTCTATGTATTCAATGTATTCTATGTATTCTATGCACCGAATGCATAGAATGCAATCTATGTATTCTATGCATAGAGTGCATAGGTTACATGGAATGCATTCTATGCATTCTATGTCTTCTATGTCATCTATGTATTCAATGTATTCTATGCATAGAATACATAGAATGCAATCTATGTATTCTATGCATAGAATGCATAGATTACATGGAATGCATAGAGTGCATAGAATGCATTCTATGTGATCAATGTATTCTATGCATTCTATGCATAAAAGGTATTCTATGCATCGAATGCATAGAATACATAGAATGCATAGATTACATGGAATGCATAGAGTGCATAGAGTGCAATCTATGTATTCTATGTATTCTATGCATGGAATGCATAGAATACATAGAAGACATGGAATTATATGTATTCTATGCATAGAATGCATAGAATGCAATCTATGTATCCTATGCATAGAACGCATAGATTACATGGAATGCATAGAGTGCATAGAATGCATTCTATGTGATCAATGTATTCTATGCATAGAATGCATAAAATACATTGATTACATACAATGCCTTCTATGTATTCAATGTATTCTATGTATTCTTTGCATCGAATGCATAGAATGCAATCTATGTATTCTATGCATAGAGTTACATGGAATGCATTCTATGCATTCTATGTCTTCTATGTCTTCTATGTATTCAATGTATTCTATGCATAGAATGCATAGAATTCAATCTATGTATTCTATTGATAGAATGCATAGGTTACATGGAATGCATAGAGTGCATAGAATGCATTCTATGTGATCAATGTATTCTATGCATTCTATGCATAAAATGTATTCTATGCACCGAATGCATAGAATACATAGAATGCATAGATTACATGGAATGCATAGAGTGCATAGAGTGCAATCTATGTGATCAATGTATTCTATGCATTCTATGCATAAAATGCATTCTATGCATCGAATGAATAGAATACATAGAATGCATAGAATACATGGAATGCATAGAGTGCATAGAATGCAATATATGTATTATATGTATTCTATGCATAGAGTGCATAGATTACATAGAATGCATGAAGTGCATAGAATGCATTCTATGTGATCAAGATATTCTATGCATAGAATGCAATCTATGTATTATATTATGTATTCGATGCATAGAATGCATAGAATGCAATCTATGTATTCTATGCATAGAATGCATAGATTACATGGAATGCATAGAGTGCATAGAATGCATTCTATGTGATCAATGTATTCTATGCATTCTGTGCATAAAATGTATTCTATGCATCGAATGCATAGAATACATAGAATGCATAGATTACATGGAATGCATAGATTACATGGAATGCATAGAGTGCATAGAATGCATTCTATGTGATCAATGTATTCTATGCATTCTATGCATAAAATGTATTCTATGCATCGAATGCATAGAATACATAGAATGCATAGATTACATGGAATGCATAGATTACATGGAATGCATAGAGTGCATTCTATGTGATCAATGTATTCTATGCATTCTATGCATAAAATGTATTCTATGCGTCGAATGCATAGAATACATAGAATGCATAGGTTACATGGAATGCATAGAGTGCATAGAGTGCAATCTATGTATTCTATGCATAGAGTGCATAGATTGCACGGAATGAATTCTATGCATTCTATGTCTTCTATGTATTCTATGCATAGAATGCATAGAATGCAATATAGGTATTCAATGCATAGAGCGCATAGATTCCATGGAATGCATATAGTGCATAGAATGCATTCTATGTGATCAATGTATTCTCTGCATAGAATGCAATCTATGTATTCTATGCATAGAGTGCATAGATTACATGGAATGCATTGTATGCATTCTATGTCTTTTATGTCTTCTATGTATTCAATGTATTCGATGCATAGAATGCATGGAGTTCAATCTCTGTATTCTATGCATAGAATGCATAGATTACATGGAATGCATAGAATGCATTCTATGTGATCAATGTATTCCTTGCATTCTATGCATAAAATGTATTCTATGCATCGAATGAATAGAATACATAGAATGCATAGAATACATGGAATGCATAGAGTGCATAGAATGCAATCTGTGTATTCTATGCATAGAATGCATAGAATACATAGAAGACATATAATTATATGTATTCTATGCATAGAATGCATAGAATGCAATCTATGTATTCTATGCATAGAATGCATAGAATGCAATCTATGTATTCTATGCATAGAATGCATAGATTGCATGGAATGCATAGAATGCATAGAATGCATAGAATGCATTCTATGTGATCAATGTATTCCTTGCATTCTATGCATAAAATGTATTCTATGCATCGAATGAATAGAATACATAGAATGCATAGAATACATGGAATGCATAGAGTGCATAGAATCCAATCTATGTATGATATGTATTCTATGCATAGAATGCATAGAATGCAATTTATATATTCTATGCATAGAGTGCATAGATTGCACAGAATGCATTCTATGTCTTCTATGTCTTCTATGTCTTCTATGTATTCAATGTATTCTATGCATAGTATGCATAGAATGCAATCTATGTATTCTATGCATAGAATGCATAGATTACATGGAATGCATAGAGTGCATAGAATGCATTCTATGTGATCAATGTATTCTATGCATACTATGCATAAAATGTATTCTACGCATAGAATGCATAGAATACATAGAATGCATAGATTACATGGAATGCATAGAGTGTATAGAGTGCAATGCATGTATTCTATGCATAGAGTGCATAGATTGCACGGAATGCATTCTATGCATTCTATGTCTTCTATGTATTCTATGCATAAACTGCATAGAATGCAATCTAGGTATTCTATGCATAGAACGCATAGATTCCATGGAATGCATAGAGTGCATAGAATGCATTCTATGTGATCAATGTATTCTCTGCATAGAATGCAATCTTTGTATTCTATGCATAAAATGCATAAAATACATTGATTACATACAATGCCTTCTATGTATTCAATGTATTCTATGTATTCTATGCATCGAATGCATAGAATACATAGAATGCATAGAATACATGGAATGCATAAAGTGCATAGAATGCATTCTATGTGATCAAGATATTCTATGCATAGAATGCAATCTATGTATTATATGTATTCGATGCATAGAATGCATAGAGTGCAATCTATGTATTCTATGCATAGAGTGCATAGATTGCACAGAATGCATTCTATGTCTTCTATGGCTTCGATGTCTTCTATGTATTCTATGCATAGAATGCATAGAATGCAATCTATGTATTCTATGCATAGAATGCATAGATTGCATGGAATGCATAGAATGCATAGAATGCATTCTATGTGATCAATGTATTCCTTGCATTCTATGCATAAAATGTATTCTATGCATCGAATGAATAGAATACATAGAATGCATAGAATACATGGAATGCATAGAGTGCATAGAATCCAATCTATGTATTATATGTATTCTATGCATAGAATGCAATCTATGTATTCCATGCATAGAGTGCATAGATTGCACGGAATGCATCGAATGCATAGTATGCAATCTATGTATTCTATGCATAGAGTTCATAGATTACATGGAACGCATTCTATGCATTCTATGTCTTCTATGTCTTCTATGTATTTCATGCATAGAATGCATTCTATGTCTTCTATGCCTTCTATGTATTTCATGCATAGAACGCATAGAATGCAATCTATGTATTCTATGCATAGATTACATGGAATGCATAGAGTGCATAGAATGCATTCTATGTGATCAATGCATTCTATGCATTCTATGCATAAAATGTATTCTATGCATTGAATGCATTGAATGCATAGAATGCATAGATCACATGGAATGCATAGAGTGCATAGAGTGCAATCTATGTATTCCATGCATAGAGTGCATAGATTGCACGGAATGCGTTCTATGCATTCTATGTCTTCTATGTATTCTATGCATAGAATGCATAGAATGCAATATAGGTATTCAATGCATAGAACGCATAGATTCCATGGAATGCATAGAGTGCATAGAATGCATTCTATGTGATCAATGTATTCTCTGCATAGAATGCAATCTATGTATTCTATGCATAGAATGCATAAAATACATTGATTACATACAATGCCTTCTATGTATTCAATGTATTCTATGTATTCTATGTCTTCTATGTCTTCTATGTCTTCTATGTATTCAATTTATTCTATGCATAGAATGCATAGAATGCAACCTATGTATTCTATGCATAGAATGCATAGAATACATAGAAGACATATAATTATATGTATTCTATACAGAAGACATATAATTATATGTATTCTATGCATAGAATGCACAGAATGCAATCTATGTATTCTATGCATAGAATGCATAGATTGCATGGAATACATAGAATGCATAGAATGCATTCTATGTGATCAATGTATTCTCTGCATAGAATGCAATCTATGTATTCTATGCATAGAGTGCATAAAATACATTGATTACATACAATGCCTTCTATGTATTCAATGTATTCTATGCATCGAATGCATAGAATGCAATCTATGTATTCTATGCATAGAGTGCATAGATTACATGGAATGCATTATATGCATTCTATGTCTTCTATGTCTTCTATGTATTCAATTTATTCTATGCATAGAATACATGTCTTCTATGTATTCTATGCATTCTATGCATAGAATACATAGAAGACATAGAATTATATGTATTCTATGCATAGAATGCATAGAATGCAATCTATGTATTCTATGCATAGAATGCATAGATCACATGGAATGCATAGAGTGCATAGAGTGCAATCTATGTGTTCTATGTATTCTATACATGGAATGCATCAAATACATAGAAGACATAGAATTATATGTATTCTATGCGTAGAATGCATAGAATGCAATCTATGTATCCTATGCATAGAACGCATAGATTACATGGAAAGCATAGAATGCAACCTATGTGTTCTATGCATGGAATGCATAGAATACATAGAAGACATAGAATTATATGTATTCTATGCATAGAGTGCATAGATTGCACGGAATGCATTCTATGCATTCTATGTCTTCTATGTATTCTATGCATAGAATGCATAGAATGCAATATAGGTATTCAATGCATAGAACGCATAGATTCCATGGAATGCATATAGTGCATAGAATGCATTCTATGTGATCAATGTATTCTATGCATTCTATGCATAAAATGTATTCTATGCATCGAATGCATAGAATACATAGAATGCATAGAGTACATGGAATGCATAGAGTGCATAGAGTGCAATCTATGTATTCCATGCATAGAGTGCATAGATTGCACGGAATGCGTTCTATGCATTCTATGTCTTCTATGTATTCTATGCATAGAATGCATAGAATGCAATATAGGTATTCAATGCATAGAACGCATAGACTCCATGGAATGCATAGAGTGCATAGAATGCATTCTATGTGATCAATGTATTCTCTGCATAGAATGCAATCTATGTATTCTATGCATAGAATGCATAAAATACATTGATTACATACAATGCCTTCTATGTATTCAATGTATTCTATGTATTCTATGCATCGAATGCATAGAATGCAATCCATGTATTCTATGCATAGACTGCATAGATTACATGGAATGCATTATATGCATTCTATGTCTTCTATGTCTTCTATGTCTTCTATGTCTTCTATGTCTTCTATGTCTTCTATGTCTTCTATGTATTCAATTTCTTCTATGCATAGAATGCATAGAATGCAACCTATGTATTCTATGCATAGAATGCATAGAATACATAGAAGACATATAATTATATGTATTCTATACAGAAGACATATAATTATATGTATTTTATGCATAGAATGCACAGAATGCAATCTATGTATTCTATGCATAGAATGCATAGATTGCATGGAATACATAGAATGCATAGAATGCATTCTATGTGATCAATGTATTCTCTGCATAGAATGCAATCTATGTATTCTATGCATAGAATGCATAAAATACATTGATTACATACAATGCCTTCTACGTATTCAATGTATTCTATGCATCGAATGCATAGAATGCAATCTATGTATTCTATGCATAGAGTGCATAGATTACATGGAATGCATTATATGCATTCTATGTCTTCTATGTCTTCTATGTATTCAATTTATTCTATGCATAGAATGCATAGATTACATGGAATGCATAAAGTGCATAGAATGCATTCTATGTGATCAATGTATTCTCTGCATAGAATGCAATATATGTATTCTATGCATAGAATGCAATTCATGTATTCTATGCATAGAGTGCATAGATTGCACAGAATGCATTCTATGTCTTCTATGTCTTCGATGTATTCAATGTATTCTATGCATGGTATGCATAGAATGCAATCTATGTATTCTATGCATAAAATGCATAGATTACATTGAATGCGTAGAGTGCATAGAATGCATTCTACGTGATCAATGTATTCCTTGCATTCTATGCATAAAATGCATTCTATGCATCGAATGAATAGAATACATAGAATGCATAGAATACATGGAATGCATAGAGTGCATAGAATGCAATATATGTATTATATGTATTCTATGCATAGAGTGCGTAGATTACATAGAATGCATAAAGTGCATAGAATGCATTCTATGTGATCAAGATATTCTATGCATAGAATGCAATCTATGTATTATATTATGTATTCGATGCATAGAATGCATAGAATGCAATCTATGTATTCTATGCATAGAATGCATAGATTACATGGAATGCATAGAGTGCATAGAATGCATTCTATGTGATCAATGTATTCTATGCATTCTGTGCATAAAATGTATTCTATGCATCGAATGCATAGAATACATAGAATGCATAGATTACATGGAATGCATAGATTACATGGAATGCATAGAGTGCATAGAATGCATTCTATGTGATCAATGTATTCTATGCATTCTATGCATAAAATGTATTCTATGCATCGAATGCATAGAATACATAGAATGCATAGATTACATGGAATGCATAGATTACATGGAATGCATAGAGTGCATTCTATGTGATCAATGTATTCTATGCATTCTATGCATAAAATGTATTCTATGCATCGAATGCATAGAATACATAGAATGCATAGGTTACATGGAATGCATAGAGTGCATAGAGTGCAATCTATGTATTCTATGCATAGAGTGCATAGATTGCACGGAATGAATTCTATGCATTCTATGTCTTCTATGTATTCTATACATAGAATGCATAGAATGCAATATAGGTATTCAATGCATAGAACGCATAGATTCCATGGAATGCATATAGTGCATAGAATGCATTCTATGTGATCA
Source organism: Bugulina stolonifera (assembly GCA_935421135.1). Lineage (NCBI taxonomy): Eukaryota > Metazoa > Bryozoa > Gymnolaemata > Cheilostomatida > Bugulidae > Bugulina > Bugulina stolonifera. Next base: position 406,738 of record OW285197.1, on the reverse strand, counting down.
ATGTATTCTCTGCATAGAATGCAATCTATGTATTCTATGCATAGAGTGCATAGATTACATGGAATGCATTGTATGCATTCTATGTCTTTTATGTCTTCTATGTATTCAATGTATTCGATGCATAGAATGCATGGAGTTCAATCTCTGTATTCTATGCATAGAATGCATAGATTACATGGAATGCATAGAATGCATTCTATGTGATCAATGTATTCCTTGCATTCTATGCATAAAATGTATTCTATGCATCGAATGAATAGAATACATAGAATGCATAGAATACATGGAATGCATAGAGTGCATAGAATGCAATCTGTGTATTCTATGCATAGAATGCATAGAATACATAGAAGACATATAATTATATGTATTCTATGCATAGAATGCATAGAATGCAATCTATGTATTCTATGCATAGAATGCATAGAATGCAATCTATGTATTCTATGCATAGAATGCATAGATTGCATGGAATGCATAGAATGCATAGAATGCATAGAATGCATTCTATGTGATCAATGTATTCCTTGCATTCTATGCATAAAATGTATTCTATGCATCGAATGAATAGAATACATAGAATGCATAGAATACATGGAATGCATAGAGTGCATAGAATCCAATCTATGTATGATATGTATTCTATGCATAGAATGCATAGAATGCAATTTATATATTCTATGCATAGAGTGCATAGATTGCACAGAATGCATTCTATGTCTTCTATGTCTTCTATGTCTTCTATGTATTCAATGTATTCTATGCATAGTATGCATAGAATGCAATCTATGTATTCTATGCATAGAATGCATAGATTACATGGAATGCATAGAGTGCATAGAATGCATTCTATGTGATCAATGTATTCTATGCATACTATGCATAAAATGTATTCTACGCATAGAATGCATAGAATACATAGAATGCATAGATTACATGGAATGCATAGAGTGTATAGAGTGCAATGCATGTATTCTATGCATAGAGTGCAAAGATTGCACGGAATGCATTCTATGCATTCTATGTCTTCTATGTATTCTATGCATAAACTGCATAGAATGCAATCTAGGTATTCTATGCATAGAACGCATAGATTCCATGGAATGCATAGAGTGCATAGAATGCATTCTATGTGATCAATGTATTCTCTGCATAGAATGCAATCTTTGTATTCTATGCATAAAATGCATAAAATACATTGATTACATACAATGCCTTCTATGTATTCAATGTATTCTATGTATTCTATGCATCGAATGCATAGAATACATAGAATGCATAGAATACATGGAATGCATAAAGTGCATAGAATGCATTCTATGTGATCAAGATATTCTATGCATAGAATGCAATCTATGTATTATATGTATTCGATGCATAGAATGCATAGAGTGCAATCTATGTATTCTATGCATAGAGTGCATAGATTGCACAGAATGCATTCTATGTCTTCTATGGCTTCGATGTCTTCTATGTATTCTATGCATAGAATGCATAGAATGCAATCTATATATTCTATGCATAGAACGCATAGATTACATGGAATGCATAGAGTGCATAAAGTGCATGGAGTGCAATCTATGTATTCTATGTATTCTGTGCATGGAATGCATAGAATACATAGAAGACATAGAATTATATGTATTCTATGCATAGAATGCATAGAATGCAATCTATGTATTCTATGCATAGAATGCATAGATTACATGGAATGCATAGAGTGCATAGAATGCATTCTATGTGATCAATGTATTCTATGCATTCTATGTATTCTATGCATCGAATGCATAGAATACATAGAATGCATAGATTACATGGAATGCATAGAGTGCATAGAGTGCAATCTATGTATTCTATGCATAGAGTGCATAGATTGCACGGAATGCATTCTATGCATTCTATGTCTTCTATGTATTCTATGCCTAGAATGCAATATAGGTATTCTATGCATAGAACGCATAGATTCCATGGAATGCATAGAGTGCATAGAATGCATTCTATGTGATCAATGTATTCTCTGCATAGAATGCAATATATGTATTCTATGCATAGAATGCATAAAATACATTGATTACATACAACGCCTTCTATGTATTCAATGTATTCTTTGTATTCTATGCATCGAATGCATAGAATGCAATCTATGTATTCTATGCATAGAGTGCATAGATTGCACGGAATGCATTCTATGCATTCTATGTCTTCTATGCATTCTATGCAAAGAATGCATAGAATGCAATCTAGGTATTCTATGCATAGAACGCATAGGTTCCATGGAATGCATAGAGTGCATAGAATGCATTCTATGTGATCAATGTATTCTCTGCATAGAATGCAATATATGTATTCTATGCATAGAGTGCATAGATTACATGGAATGCATAAAGTGCATAGAATGCATTGTATGTGATCAATATATTCTATGCATAGAATGCAATCTATGTATTATATTATGTGTTCGATGCATAGAATGCATAGAATGCAATCTATGTATTCTATGCAATGCATAGATTGCATTCTATGCATGCATAGAATGCATAGAATGTATTCTATGCATGGAGTGCATAGATTGCACGGAATGCATTCTATGCATTCTATGTCTTCTATGTATTCTATGCATAGAATGCATAGAATGCAATATAGGTATTCAATGCATAGAACGCATAGATTCCATGGAATGCATATAGTGCATAGAATGCATTCTATGTGATCAATGTATTCTCTGCATAGAATGCAATCTATGTATTCTATGCATAGAGTGCATAGATTACATGGAATGCATTGTATGCATTCTATGTCTTTTATGTCTTCTATGTATTCAATGTATTCTATGCATAGAATGCATAGAATACATAGAAGACATATAATTATATGTATTCTATGCATAGAATGCATAGAATGCATAGAATACATAGAAGACATATAATTATATGCATTCTATGCATAGAATACATAGAATGCAATCTATGTATTCTATGCATAGAATGCATAGAATGCAATCTATGTATTCTATGCATAGAATGCATAGATTGCATGGAATGCATAGAATGCATAGAATGCATTCTATGTGATCAATGTATTCCTTGCATTCTATGCATAAAATGTATTCTATGCATCGAATGAATAGAATACATAGAATGCATAGAATACATGGAATGCATAGAGTGCATAGAATCCAATCTATGTATTATATGTATTCTATGCATAGAATGCAATCTATGTATTCCATGCATAGAGTGCATAGATTGCACGGAATGCATCGAATGCATAGTATGCAATCTATGTATTCTATGCATAGAGTTCATAGATTACATGGAACGCATTCTATGCATTCTATGTCTTCTATGTCTTCTATGTATTTCATGCATAGAATGCATTCTATGTCTTCTATGCCTTCTATGTATTTCATGCATAGAACGCATAGAATGCAATCTATGTATTCTATGCATAGAATGCATAGAATGCAATTTATATATTCTATGCATAGAGTGCATAGATTGCACAGAATGCATTCTATGTCTTCTATGTCTTCTATGTCTTCTATGTATTCAATGTATTCTATGCATAGTATGCATAGAATGCAATCTATGTATTCTATGCATAGAATGCATAGATTACATGGAATGCATAGAGTGCATAGAATGCATTCTATGTGATCAATGTATTCTATGCATACTATGCATAAAATGTATTCTACGCATAGAATGCATAGAATACATAGAATGCATAGATTACATGGAATGCATAGAGTGTATAGAGTGCAATGCATGTATTCTATGCATAGAGTGCAAAGATTGCACGGAATGCATTCTATGCATTCTATGTCTTCTATGTATTCTATGCATAAACTGCATAGAATGCAATCTAGGTATTCTATGCATAGAACGCATAGATTCCATGGAATGCATAGAGTGCATAGAATGCATTCTATGTGATCAATGTATTCTCTGCATAGAATGCAATCTTTGTATTCTATGCATAAAATGCATAAAATACATTGATTACATACAATGCCTTCTATGTATTCAATGTATTCTATGTATTCTATGCATCGAATGCATAGAATACATAGAATGCATAGAATACATGGAATGCATAAAGTGCATAGAATGCATTCTATGTGATCAAGATATTCTATGCATAGAATGCAATCTATGTATTATATGTATTCGATGCATAGAATGCATAGAGTGCAATCTATGTATTCTATGCATAGAGTGCATAGATTGCACAGAATGCATTCTATGTCTTCTATGGCTTCGATGTCTTCTATGTATTCTATGCATAGAATGCATAGAATGCAATCTATATATTCTATGCATAGAACGCATAGATTACATGGAATGCATAGAGTGCATAAAGTGCATGGAGTGCAATCTATGTATTCTATGTATTCTGTGCATGGAATGCATAGAATACATAGAAGACATAGAATTATATGTATTCTATGCATAGAATGCATAGAATGCAATCTATGTATTCTATGCATAGAATGCATAGATTACATGGAATGCATAGAGTGCATAGAATGCATTCTATGTGATCAATGTATTCTATGCATTCTATGTATTCTATGCATTCGATGCATAGAATACATAGAATGCATAGATTACATGGAATGCATAGAGTGCATAGAGTGCAATCTATGTATTCTATGCATAGAGTGCATAGATTGCACGGAATGCATTCTATGCATTCTATGTCTTCTATGTATTCTATGCCTAGAATGCAATATAGGTATTCTATGCATAGAACGCATAGATTCCATGGAATGCATAGAGTGCATAGAATGCATTCTATGTGATCAATGTATTCTCTGCATAGAATGCAATATATGTATTCTATGCATAGAATGCATAAAATACATTGATTACATACAACGCCTTCTATGTATTCAATGTATTCTATGTATTCTATGCATCGAATGCATAGAATGCAATCTATGTATTCTATGCATAGAGTGCATAGATTGCACGGAATGCATTCTATGCATTCTATGTCTTCTATGCATTCTATGCAAAGAATGCATAGAATGCAATCTAGGTATTCTATGCATAGAACGCATAGGTTCCATGGAATGCATAGAGTGCATAGAATGCATTCTATGTGATCAATGTATTCTCTGCATAGAATGCAATATATGTATTCTATGCATAGAGTGCATAGATTACATGGAATGCATAAAGTGCATAGAATGCATTGTATGTGATCAATATATTCTATGCATAGAATGCAATCTATGTATTATATTATGTGTTCGATGCATAGAATGCATAGAATGCAATCTATGTATTCTATGCAATGCATAGATTGCATTCTATGCATGCATAGAATGCATAGAATGTATTCTATGCATGGAGTGCATAGATTGCACGGAATGCATTCTATGCATTCTATGTCTTCTATGTATTCTATGCATAGAATGCATAGAATGCAATATAGGTATTCAATGCATAGAACGCATAGATTCCATGGAATGCATATAGTGCATAGAATGCATTCTATGTGATCAATGTATTCTCTGCATAGAATGCAATCTATGTATTCTATGCATAGAGTGCATAGATTACATGGAATGCATTGTATGCATTCTATGTCTTTTATGTCTTCTATGTATTCAATGTATTCTATGCATAGAATGCATAGAATACATAGAAGACATATAATTATATGTATTCTATGCATAGAATGCATAGAATGCATAGAATACATAGAAGACATATAATTATATGTATTCTATGCATAGAATGCATAGAATGCAATCTATGCATTCTATGCATAGAATACATATAATGCAATCTATGTATTCTATGCATAGAATGCATAGATTGCATGGAATGCATAGAATGCATAGAATGCATTCTATGTGATCAATGTATTCCTTGCATTCTATGCATAAAATGTATTCTATGCATCGAATGAATAGAATACATAGAATGCATAGAATACATGGAATGCATAGAGTGCATAGAATCCAATCTATGTATTATATGTATTCTATGCATAGAATGCAATCTATGTATTCCATGCATAGAGTGCATAGATTGCACGGAATGCATCGAATGCATAGTATGCAATCTATGTATTCTATGCATAGAGTTCATAGATTACATGGAACGCATTCTATGCATTCTATGTCTTCTATGTCTTCTATGTATTTCATGCATAGAATGCATTCTATGTCTTCTATGCCTTCTATGTATTTCATGCATAGAATGCATAGAATGCAATCTATGTATTCTATGCATAGAATGCATAGATTACATGGAATGCATAGAGTGCATAGAATGCATTCTATGCGATCAATGCATTCTATGCATTCTATGCATAAAATGTATTCTATGCATTGAATGCATTGAATGCATAGAATGCATAGATCACATGGAATGCATAGAGTGCATAGAGTGCAATCTATGTATTCCATGCATAGAGTGCATAGATTGCACGGAATGCGTTCTATGCATTCTATGTCTTCTATGTATTCTATGCATAGAATGCATAGAATGCAATATAGGTATTCAATGCATAGAACGCATAGATTCCATGGAATGCATAGAGTGCATAGAATGCATTCTATGTGATCAATGTATTCTCTGCATAGAATGCAATCTATGTATTCTATGCATAGAATGCATAAAATACATTGATTACATACAATGCCTTCTATGTATTCAATGTATTCTATGTATTCTATGTCTTCTATGTCTTCTATGTCTTCTATGTCTTCTATGTATTCAATTTATTCTATGCATAGAATGCATAGAATGCAACCTATGTATTCTATGCATAGAATGCATAGAATACATAGAAGACATATAATTATATGTATTCTATACAGAAGACATATAATTATATGTATTCTATGCATAGAATGCACAGAATGCAATATAGGTATTCAATGCATAGAACGCATAGATTCCATGGAATGCATAGAGTGCATAGAATGCATTCTATGTGATCAAGATATTCTATGCATAGAATGCAATCTATGTATTATATGTATTCGATGCATAGAATGCATAGAGTGCAATCTATGTATTCTATGCATAGAGTGCATAGATTGCACAGAATGCATTCTATGTCTTCTATGGCTTCGATGTCTTCTATGTATTCTATGCATAGAATGCATAGAATGCAATCTATATATTCTATGCATAGAACGCATAGATTACATGGAATGCATAGAGTGCATAAAGTGCATGGAGTGCAATCTATGTATTCCATGCATAGAGTGCATAGATTGCACGGAATGCGTTCTATGCATTCTATGTCTTCTATGTATTCTATGCATAGAATGCATAGAATGCAATATAGGTATTCAATGCATAGAACGCATAGATTCCATGGAATGCATAGAGTGCATAGAATGCATTCTATGTGATCAAGATATTCTATGCATAGAATGCAATCTATGTATTATATGTATTCGATGCATAGAATGCATAGAGTGCAATCTATGTATTCTATGCATAGAGTGCATAGATTGCACAGAATGCATTCTATGTCTTCTATGGCTTCGATGTCTTCTATGTATTCTATGCATAGAATGCATAGAATGCAATCTATATATTCTATGCATAGAACGCATAGATTACATGGAATGCATAGAGTGCATAAAGTGCATGGAGTGCAATCTATGTATTCTATGTATTCTGTGCATGGAATGCATAGAATACATAGAAGACATAGAATTATATGTATTCTATGCATAGAATGCATAGAATGCAATCTATGTATTCTATGCATAGAATGCATAGATTACATGGAATGCATAGAGTGCATAGAATGCATTCTATGTGATCAATGTATTCTATGCATTCTATGTATTCTATGCATTCGATGCATAGAATACATAGAATGCATAGATTACATGGAATGCATAGAGTGCATAGAGTGCAATCTATGTATTCTATGCATAGAGTGCATAGATTGCACGGAATGCATTCTATGCATTCTGTGTCTTCTATGTATTCTATGCCTAGAATGCAATATAGGTATTCTATGCATAGAACGCATAGATTCCATGGAATGCATAGAGTGCATAGAATGCATTCTATGTGATCAATGTATTCTCTGCATAGAATGCAATATATGTATTCTATGCATAGAATGCATAAAATACATTGATTACATACAACGCCTTCTATGTATTCAATGTATTCTATGTATTCTATGCATCGAATGCATAGAATGCAATCTATGTATTCTATGCATAGAGTGCATAGATTGCACGGAATGCATTCTATGCATTCTATGTCTTCTATGCATTCTATGCAAAGAATGCATAGAATGCAATCTAGGTATTCTATGCATAGAACGCATAGGTTCCATGGAATGCATAGAGTGCATAGAATGCATTCTATGTGATCAATGTATTCTCTGCATAGAATGCAATATATGTATTCTATGCATAGAGTGCATAGATTACATGGAATGCATAAAGTGCATAGAATGCATTGTATGTGATCAATATATTCTATGCATAGAATGCAATCTATGTATTATATTATGTGTTCGATGCATAGAATGCATAGAATGCAATCTATGTATTCTATGCAATGCATAGATTGCATTCTATGCATGCATAGAATGCATAGAATGTATTCTATGCATGGAGTGCATAGATTGCACGGAATGCATTCTATGCATTCTATGTCTTCTATGTATTCTATGCATAGAATGCATAGAATGCAATATAGGTATTCAATGCATAGAACGCATAGATTCCATGGAATGCATATAGTGCATAGAATGCATTCTATGTGATCAATGTATTCTCTGCATAGAATGCAATCTATGTATTCTATGCATAGAGTGCATAGATTACATGGAATGCATTCTATGCATTCTATGTCTTCTATGTCTTCTATGTATTCAATGTATTCTATGCATAGAATGCATAGAATACATAGAAGACATATAATTATATGTATTCTATGCATAGAATGCATAGAATGCATAGAATACATAGAAGACATATAATTATATGTATTCTATGCATAGAATGCATAGAATGCAATCTATGTATTCTATGCATAGAATGCATAGAATGCAATCTATGTATTCTATGCATAGAATGCATAGATTGCATGGAATGCATAGAATGCATAGAATGCATTCTATGTGATCAATGTATTCCTTGCATTCTATGCATAAAATGTATTCTATGCATCGAATGAATAGAATACATAGAATGCATAGAATACATGGAATGCATAGAGTGCATAGAATCCAATCTATGTATTATATGTATTCTATGCATAGAATGCAATCTATGTATTCCATGCATAGAGTGCATAGATTGCACGGAATGCATCGAATGCATAGTATGCAATCTATGTATTCTATGCATAGAGTTCATAGATTACATGGAACGCATTCTATGCATTCTATGTCTTCTATGTCTTCTATGTATTTCATGCATAGAATGCATTCTATGTCTTCTATGTCTTCTATGTATTTCATGCATAGAATGCATAGAATGCAATCTATGTATTCTATGCATAGAATGCATAGATTACATGGAATGCATAGAGTGCATAGAATGCATTCTATGCGATCAATGCATTCTATGCATTCTATGCATAAAATGTATTCTATGCATTGAATGCATTGAATGCATAGAATGCATAGATCACATGGAATGCATAGAGTGCATAGAGTGCAATCTATGTATTCCATGCATAGAGTGCATAGATTGCACGGAATGCGTTCTATGCATTCTATGTCTTCTATGTATTCTATGCATAGAATGCATAGAATGCAATATAGGTATTCAATGCATAGAACGCATAGATTCCATGGAATGCATAGAGTGCATAGAATGCATTCTATGTGATCAATGTATTCTCTGCATAGAATGCAATCTATGTATTCTATGCATAGAATGCATAAAATACATTGATTACATACAATGCCTTCTATGTATTCAATGTATTCTATGTATTCTATGTCTTCTATGTCTTCTATGTCTTCTATGTCTTCTATGTATTCAATTTATTCTATGCATAGAATGCATAGAATGCAACCTATGTATTCTATGCATAGAATGCATAGAATACATAGAAGACATATAATTATATGTATTCTATACAGAAGACATATAATTATATGTATTCTATGCATAGAATGCACAGAATGCAATCTATGTATTCTATGCATAGAATGCATAGATTGCATGGAATACATAGAATGCATAGAATGCATTCTATGTGATCAATGTATTCTCTGCATAGAATGCAATCTATGTATTCTATGCATAGAGTGCATAAAATACATTGATTACATACAATGCCTTCTATGTATTCAATGTATTCTATGCATCGAATGCATAGAATGCAATCTATGTATTCTATGCATAGAGTGCATAGATTACATGGAATGCATTATATGCATTCTATGTCTTCTATGTCTTCTATGTATTCAATTTATTCTATGCATAGAATACATAGAATGCAATCTATGTATTCTATGCATAGAATGCATAGAATACATAGAAGACATAGAATTATATGTATTCTATGCATAGAATGCATAGAATGCAATCTATGTATTCTATGCATAGAATGCATAGATCACATGGAATGCATGGAGTGCATAGAGTGCAATCTATGTGTTCTATGTATTCTATACATGGAATGCATCAAATACATAGAAGACATAGAATTATATGTATTCTATGCGTAGAATGCATAGAATGCAATCTATGTATCCTATGCATAGAACGCATAGATTACATGGAAAGCATAGAATGCAACCTATGTGTTCTATGCATGGAATGCATAGAATACATAGAAGACATAGAATTATATGTATTCTATGCATAGAGTGCATAGATTGCACGGAATGCATTCTATGCATTCTATGTCTTCTATGTATTCTATGCATAGAATGCATAGAATGCAATATAGGTATTCAATGCATAGAACGCATAGACTCCATGGAATGCATAGAGTGCATAGAATGCATTCTATGTGATCAATGTATTCTCTGCATAGAATGCAATCTATGTATTCTATGCATAGAATGCATAAAATACATTGATTACATACAATGCCTTCTATGTATTCAATGTATTCTATGTATTCTATGCATCGAATGCATAGAATGCAATCCATGTATTCTATGCATAGACTGCATAGATTACATGGAATGCATTATATGCATTCTATGTCTTCTATGTCTTCTATGTCTTCTATGTCTTCTATGTCTTCTATGTCTTCTATGTCTTCTATGTCTTCTATGTATTCAATTTCTTCTATGCATAGAATGCATAGAATGCAACCTATGTATTCTATGCATAGAATGCATAGAATACATAGAAGACATATAATTATATGTATTCTATACAGAAGACATATAATTATATGTATTTTATGCATAGAATGCACAGAATGCAATCTATGTATTCTATGCATAGAATGCATAGATTGCATGGAATACATAGAATGCATTCTATGTGATCAATGTATTCTCTGCATAGAATGCAATCTATGTATTCTATGCATAGAATGCATAAAATACATTGATTACATACAATGCCTTCTACGTATTCAATGTATTCTATGCATCGAATGCATAGAATGCAATCTATGTATTCTATGCATAGAGTGCATAGATTACATGGAATGCATTATATGCATTCTATGTCTTCTATGTCTTCTATGTATTCAATTTATTCTATGCATAGAATGCATAGAATGCAATCTATGTATTCTATGCATAGAATGCATAGAATACATAGAAGACATAGAATTATATGTATTCTATGCATAGAATGCATAGAATGCAATCTATGTATTCTATGCATAGAATGCATAGATCACATGGAATGCATAGAGTGCATAGAGTGCAATCTATGTATTCTATGTATTCTATACATGGAATGCATAGAATACATAGAAGCCATAGAATTATATGTATTCTATGCGTAGAATGCATAGAATGCAATCTATGTATCCTATGCATAGAACGCATAGATTACATGGAATGCATAGAATGCAACCTATGTGTTCTATGCATGGAATGCATAGAATACATAGAAGACATAGAATTATATGTATTCTATGCATAGAATGCATAGATTACATGGAATGCATAAAGTGCATAGAATGCATTCTATGTGATCAATGTATTCTCTGCATAGAATGCAATATATGTATTCTATGCATAGAATGCAATTCATGTATTCTATGCATAGAGTGCATAGATTGCACAGAATGCATTCTATGTCTTCTATGTCTTCGATGTATTCAATGTATTCTATGCATGGTATGCATAGAATGCAATCTATGTATTCTATGCATAAAATGCATAGATTACATTGAATGCGTAGAGTGCATAGAATGCAATATATGTATTATATGTATTCTATGCATAGAGTGCATAGATTACATAGAATGCATAAAGTGCATAGAATGCATTCTATGTGATCAAGATATTCTATGCATAGAATGCAATCTATGTATTATATTATGTATTCGATGCATAGAATGCATAGAATGCAATCTATGTATTCTATGCATAGAATGCATAGATTACATGGAATGCATAGAGTGCATAGAATGCATTCTATGTGATCAATGTATTCTATGCATTCTGTGCATAAAATGTATTCTATGCATCGAATGCATAGAATACATAGAATGCATAGATTACATGGAATGCATAGATTACATGGAATGCATAGAGTGCATAGAATGCATTCTATGTGATCAATGTATTCTATGCATTCTATGCATAAAATGTATTCTATGCATCGAATGCATAGAATACATAGAATGCATAGATTACATGGAATGCATAGATTACATGGAATGCATAGAGTGCATTCTATGTGATCAATGTATTCCTTGCATTCTATGCATAAAATGCATTCTATGCATCGAATGAATAGAATACATAGAATGCATAGAATACATGGAATGCATAGAGTGCATAGAATGCAATATATGTATTATATGTATTCTATGCATAGAGTGCATAGATTACATAGAATGCATAAAGTGCATAGAATGCATTCTATGTGATCAAGATATTCTATGCATAGAATGCAATCTATGTATTATATTATGTATTCGATGCATAGAATGCATAGAATGCAATCTATGTATTCTATGCATAGAATGCATAGATTACATGGAATGCATAGAGTGCATAGAATGCATTCTATGTGATCAATGTATTCTATGCATTCTGTGCATAAAATGTATTCTATGCATCGAATGCATAGAATACATAGAATGCATAGATTACATGGAATGCATAGATTACATGGAATGCATAGAGTGCATAGAATGCATTCTATGTGATCAATGTATTCTATGCATTCTATGCATAAAATGTATTCTATGCATCGAATGCATAGAATACATAGAATGCATAGATTACATGGAATGCATAGATTACATGGAATGCATAGAGTGCATTCTGTGTGATCAATGTATTCTATGCATTCTATGCATAAAATGTATTCTATGCATCGAATGCATAGAATACATAGAATGCATAGGTTACATGGAATGCATAGAGTGCATAGAGTGCAATCTATGTATTCTATGCATAGAGTGCATAGATTACATGGAATGCATTGTATGCATTCTATGTCTTTTATGTCTTCTATGTATTCAATGTATTCTATGCATAGAATGCATAGAATACATAGAAGACATATAATTATATGTATTCTATGCATAGAATGCATAGAATGCATAGAATACATAGAAGACATATAATTATATGTATTCTATGCATAGAATGCATAGAATGCAATCTATGTATTCTATGCATAGAATGCATAGAATGCAATCTATGTATTCTATGCATAGAATGCATAGATTGCATGGAATGCATAGAATGCATACAATGCCTTCTATGTATTCAATGTATTCTATGCATCGAATGCATAGAATGCAATCTATGTATTCTATGCATAGAGTTCATAGATTACATGGAACGCATTCTATGCATTCTATGTCTTCTATGTCTTCTATGTATTTCATGCATAGAATGCATTCTATGTCTTCTATGCCTTCTATGTATTTCATGCATAGAACGCATAGAATGCAATCTATGTATTCTATGCATAGAATGCATAGATTACATGGAATGCATAGAGTGCATAGAATGCATTCTATGTGATCAATGTATTCTATGCATTCTATGCATAAAATGTATTCTATGCATTGAATGCATTGAATGCATAGAATGCATAGATCACATGGAATGCATAGAGTGCATAGAGTGCAATCTATGTATTCCATGCATAGAGTGCATAGATTGCACGGAATGCGTTCTATGCATTCTATGTCTTCTATGTATTCTATGCATAGAATGCATAGAATGCAATATAGGTATTCAATGCATAGAACGCATAGATTCCATGGAATGCATAGAGTGCATAGAATGCATTCTATGTGATCAATGTATTCTCTGCATAGAATGCAATCTATGTATTCTATGCATAGAATGCATAAAATACATTGATTACATACAATGCCTTCTATGTATTCAATGTATTCTATGTATTCTATGTCTTCTATGTCTTCTATGTCTTCTATGTATTCAATTTATTCTATGCATAGAATGCATAGAATGCAACCTATGTATTCTATGCATAGAATGCATAGAATACATAGAAGACATATAATTATATGTATTCTATACAGAAGACATATAATTATATGTATTCTATGCATAGAATGCACAGAATGCAATCTATGTATTCTATGCATAGAATGCATAGATTGCATGGAATACATAGAATGCATAGAATGCATTCTATGTGATCAATGTATTCTCTGCATAGAATGCAATCTATGTATTCTATGCATAGAGTGCATAAAATACATTGATTACATACAATGCCTTCTATGTATTCAATGTATTCTATGCATCGAATGCATAGAATGCAATCTATGTATTCTATGCATAGAGTGCATAGATTACATGGAATGCATTATATGCATTCTATGTCTTCTATGTCTTCTATGTATTCAATTTATTCTATGCATAGAATACATAGAATGCAATCTATGTATTCTATGCATAGAATGCATAGAATACATAGAAGACATAGAATTATATGTATTCTATGCATAGAATGCATAGAATGCAATCTATGTATTCTATGCATAGAATGCATAGATCACATGGAATGCATAGAGTGCATAGAGTGCAATCTATGTGTTCTATGTATTCTATACATGGAATGCATCAAATACATAGAAGACATAGAATTATATGTATTCTATGCGTAGAATGCATAGAATGCAATCTATGTATCCTATGCATAGAACGCATAGATTACATGGAAAGCATAGAATGCAACCTATGTGTTCTATGCATGGAATGCATAGAATACATAGAAGACATAGAATTATATGTATTCTATGCATAGAGTGCATAGATTGCACGGAATGCATTCTATGCATTCTATGTCTTCTATGTATTCTATGCATAGAATGCATAGAATGCAATATAGGTATTCAATGCATAGAACGCATAGATTCCATGGAATGCATATAGTGCATAGAATGCATTCTATGTGATCAATGTATTCTCTGCATAGAATGCAATCTATGTATTCTATGCATAGAGTGCATAGATTACATGGAATGCATTGTATGCATTCTATGTCTTTTATGTCTTCTATGTATTCAATGTATTCGATGCATAGAATGCATAGAGTTCAATCTCTGTATTCTATGCATAGAATGCATAGATTACATGGAATGCATAGAATGCATTCTATGTGATCAATGTATACCTTGCATTCTATGCATATAATGTATTCTATGCATCGAATGAATAGAATACATAGAATGCATAGAATACATGGAATGCATAGAGTGCATAGAATGCAATCTATGTATTCTATGCATAGAATGCATAGAATACATAGAAGACATATAATTATATGTATTCTATGCATAGAATGCATAGAATGCAATCTATGTATTCTATGCATAGAATGCATAGAATGCAATCTATGTATTCTATGCATAGAATGCATAGATTGCATGGAATGCATAGAATGCATAGAATGCATTCTATGTGATCAATGTATACCTTGCATTCTATGCATAAAATGTATTCTATGCATCGAATGAATAGAATACATAGAATGCATAGAATACATGGAATGCATAGAGTGCATAGAATCCAATCTATGTATTATATGTATTCTATGCATAGAATGCAATCTATGTATTCCATGCATAGAGTGCATAGATTGCACGGAATGCATCGAATGCATAGTATGCAATCTATGTATTCTATGCATAGAGTTCATAGATTACATGGAACGCATTCTATGCATTCTATGTCTTCTATGTCTTCTATGTATTTCATGCATAGAATGCATTCTATGTCTTCTATGTCTTCTATGTATTTCATGCATAGAACGCATAGAATGCATAGAATGCAATCTATGTATTCTATGCATAGAATGCATAGATTACATGGAATGCATAGAGTGCATAGAATGCATTCTATGTGATCAATGTATTCTATGCATACCATGCATAAAATGTATTCTATGCATAGAATGCATAGAATACATAGAATGCATAGATTACATGGAATGCATAGAGTGTATAGAGTGCAATGTATGTATTCTATGCATAGAGTGCATAGATTGCACGGAATGCATTCTATGCATTCTATGCATTCTATGTCTTCTATGTATTCTATGCATAGACTGCATAGAATGCAATCTAGGTATTCTATGCATAGAACGCATAGATTCCGTGGAATGCATAGAGTGCATAGAATGCATTCTATGTGATCAATGTATTCTCTGCATAGAATGCAATCTATGTATTCTATGCATAGAATGCATAAAATACATTGATTACATACAATGCCTTCTATGTATTCAATGTATTCTATGTATTCTATGCATCGAATGCATAGAATGCAATCTATGTATTCTATGCATAGAGTGCATAGATTACATGGAATGCATTATATGCATTCTATGTCTTCTATGTCTTCTATGCATTCAATGTATTCTATGCATAGAATGCATAGAATTCAATCTCTGTATTCTATGCATAGAATGCATAGATTACATGGAATGCATAGAATGCACTCTATGTGATCAATGTATTCCTTGCATTCTATGCATAAAATGTATTCTATGCATCGAATGAATAGAATACATAGAATGCATAGAATACATGGAATGCATAGAGTGGATAGAATGCAATCTATGTATTATATGCATTCTATGCATAGAATGCATAGAATGCAATTTATGTATTCTATGCATAGAGTGCATAGATTGCACAGAATGCATTCTATGTCTTCTATGTCTTCGATGTCTTCTATGTATTCTATGCATAAAATGCATAGAATGCAATCTATGTATCCTATGCATAGAACGCATAGATTACATGGAATGCATAGAGTGCATAGAATGCATTCTATGTGATCAATTTATTCTATGCATAGAATGCATAAAATACATTGATTACATACAATGCCTTCTATGTAATCAATGTATTCTATGTATTCTATGCATCGAATGCATAGTATGCAATCTATGTATTCTATGCATAGAGTGCATAGATTACATGGAACGCATTCTATGCATTCTTTGTCTTCTATGTCTTCTATGTATTTCATGCATAGAATGCATTCTATGTCTTCTATGTCTTCTATGTATTTCATGCATAGAATGCATAGAATGCATAGAATGCAATCTATGTATTCTATGCATAGAATGCATAGATTACATGGAATGCGTAGAGTGTATAGAATGCATTCTATGTGATCAATGTATTCTATGCATTCTATGAATAAAATGCATTCTATGCATCGAATGCATAGAATACATAGTATACATAGAACGCATAGATTACATGGAATGCATAGAGTGCATTACAAAGTTGAATATTGCATGCAAAGTCATGTTTTATTGATTTTCATACAAATTATGCATTCTGAACATTGCAAAAGTGACTGAAATACATTGCTACAGACAGCAATTTGGTACAAAACACACTGAGTTATTAGTTTGTAAACTAGTAAAAGATGTTCAATATTGCATGAAAGTAAGTTTTCAGTGTGTTTTGTACCAAATTGCGGTTTGTAACAATGTGTTTCAGTCACTTTTGCAACGTTCAGAATGCATAATTTGAATGAAAATCAATAAAAGTCTTTGCATGCAACATTCAACTTTGTAAACATGAAACATAATGTCAAATTTGTGATTTTTGACAAATTCACTTGAATTATTCGTTTGTAAACTAGTAAAAGCTGTTCAATATTGGATGAAAGTAAGTTTTCAGTGTGTTTTGTACCAAATTGCTGTATGTAACAATGTGTTTCAGTCACTTGCAATGTTAAGAATGCATAATTTGAATGAAAATCAATAAAAGTCTTTGCATGCAACATTCAACTTTGTAAACATGAAACATAATGTCAGAATTGTGATTTTTGGCACATTCACCTGAGTTATTAGTTTGTAAACTAGTAAAAGCTGTTCAATATTGCATGAAAGTAAGTTTTAAGTGTGTTTTGTACCAAATTGCTGTTTGTAACAATGTGTTTCAGTCACTTGCAATGTTAAGAATGCATAACTTGAATGAAAATCAATAAAAGTCTTTGCATGCAACATTCAACTTTGTAAACATGAAACATAATGTCAGAATTGTGATTTTTGACGAATTCACCTGAGTAATTAGTTTGTAAACTACTAAAATATGTTCAATATTTAATGAAAGTAAGTTTTCAGTGTGTTTTGTACCAAATTGCTGTGTGTAACAATGTGTTTCAATCACTTTTGCAATGTTCAGAATGCATAATTTGAATGAAAATCAATAAACCAGTACTTTCCATACAATATTCAACTTTGTAAACATGAAACATAATGTCAAATTTGTGATTTTTGACAAATTCACTTGAGTTATTAGTTTGTAAACTAGTAAAAGATGTTCAATATTGCATGAAAGTAAGTTTTCAGTGTGTTTTGTACCACATTGCTGTCTGTAACAATGTGTTTCAGTCACTTTTGCAATGTTCAGAATGCATAACTTGAATGAAAATCAATAAAACATGACTTTGCATACAATATTTAACTTTGCAAACATGAAACATAATGTTAAATTTGTGATTTTTGACAAATTCACTTGAGTTATTAGTTTGTAAACTAGTAAAATATGTTCAATATTGCATGAAAGTAAGTTTTAAGTGTGTTTTGTACCAAATTGCTGTTTGTAACAATGTGTTTCAGTCACTTTTGCAATGTTCAGAATGCATAATTCGAATGAAAATCAATAAAACATGACTTTGCCGACAATATTTAACTTTGCAAACATATAACATAATGTCAATTTTGTGATTTTTGACAAATTCACTTGAGTTATTAGTTTGTAAACTAGTAAAAGATGTTCAATATTGCAAGAAAGTAAGTTTTAAGTGTGTTTTGTACCAAATTGCTGTTTGTCACAATGTGTTTCAGTCACTTTTGCAATGTTCAGAATGCATAACTTGAATGAAAATCAATAAAACATGACTTTGCATACAATATTTAACTTTGCAAACATGAAACATAATGTTAAATTTGTGATTTTTGACAAATTCACTTGAGTTATTAGTTTGTAAACTAGTAAAATATGTTCAATATTGCATGAAAGTAAGTTTTAAGTGTGTTTTGTACCAAATTGCTGTTTGTAACAATGTGTTTCAGTCACTTTTGCAATGTTCAGAATGCATAATTTGAATGAAAATCAATAAAACATGACTTTGCAAACAATATTTAACTTTGCAAACATGAAACATAATGTTTAATTTGTGAATTTTTGACAAATTCACTTGAGTTATTAGTTTGTAAACTAGGAAGATATGTTCAATATTGCATGAAAGTAAGTTTTAAGTGTGTTTTGTACCAAATTGCTGTTGGTAACAATGTGTTTCAGTCACTTTTGCAATGTTCAGAATGCATAATTTGAATGAAAATCAATAAAACATACCATATTTAACTTTGCAAACGTGAAACATAATGTCAATTTTGTGATTTTTGACAAATTCACTTGAGTTATTAGTTTGTAAACTAGTAAAAGATGTTCAATATTGCATGAAAGTAAGTTTTCTGTGTGTTTTGTACCAAATTGCTGTTTGTAACAATGTGTTTCAGTCACTTTTGCAACGTTCAGAATGCATAATTTGAATGAAAATCAATAAAACAGTACTTTCCATACAATATTCAACTTTGTAAACATGAAACATAATGTCAAATTTGTGATTTTTGACAAATTCACTTGAGTTATTAGTTTGTAAACTAGTAAAAGATCTTCAATATTGGATGAAAGTAAGTTTTCAGTGTGTTTTGTACCAAATTGCTGTATGTAACAATGTGTTTCAGTCACTTGCAATGTTAAGAATGCATAATTTGAATGAAAATCAATAAAAGTCTTTGCATGCAACATTCAACTTTGTAAACATGAAACATAATGTCAGAATTGTGATTTTTGGCACATTCACCTGAGTTATTAGTTTGTAAACTAGTAAAATATGTTCAATATTGCATGAAAGTAAGTTTTAAGTGTGTTTTGTACCAAATTGCTGTTTGTAACAATGTGTTTCAGTCACTTGCAATGTTAAGAATGCATAACTTGAATGAAAATCAATAAAAGTCTTTGCATGCAACATTCAACTTTGTAAACATGAAACATAATGTCAGAATTGTGATTTTTGACGAATTCACCTGAGTAATTAGTTTGTAAACTACTAAAATATGTTCAATATTGAATGAAAGTAAGTTTTCAGTGTGTTTTGTACCAAATTGCTGTGTGTAACAATGTGTTTCAATCACTTTTGCAATGTTCAGAATGCATAATTTGAATGAAAATCAATAAACCAGTACTTTCCATACAATATTCAACTTTGTAAACATGAAACATAATGTCAAATTTGTGATTTTTGACAAATTCACTTGAGTTAACAGTTTGTAAACTAGTAAAAGATGTTCAATATTGCATGAAAGTAAGTTTTCAGTGTGTTTTGTACCACATTGCTGTCTGTAACAATGTGTTTCAGTCACTTTTGCAATGTTCAGAATGCATAACTTGAATGAAAATCAATAAAACATGACTTTGCATACAATATTTAACTTTGCAAACATGAAACATAATGTTAAATTTGTGATTTTTGACAAATTCACTTGAGTTATTAGTTTGTAAACTAGTAAAATATGTTCAATATTGCATGAAAGTAAGTTTTAAGTGTGTTTTGTACCAAATTGCTGTTTGTAACAATGTGTTTCAGTCACTTTTGCAATGTTCAGAATGCATAATTTGAATGCAAATCAATAAAACATGACTTTGCCGACAATATTTAACTTTGCAAACATGAAACATAATGTCAATTTTGTGATTTTTGACAAATTCACTTGAGTTATTAGTTTGTAAACTAGTAAAAGTTCAATATTGCAAGAAAGTAAGTTTTAAGTGTGTTTTGTACCAAATTGCTGTTTGTCACAATGTGTTTCAGTCACTTTTGCAATGTTCAGAATGCATAACTTGAATGAAAATCAATAAAACATGACTTTGCATACAATATTTAACTTTGCAAACATGAAACATAATGTTAAATTTGTGATTTTTGACAAATTCACTTGAGTTATTAATTTGTAAACTAGTAAAATATGTTCAATATTGCATGAAAGTAAGTTTTAAGTGTGTTTTGTACCAAATTGCTGTTTGTAACAATGTGTTTCAGTCACTTTTGCAATGTTCAGAATGCATAATTTGAATGAAAATCAATAAAACATGACTTTGCAAACAATATTTAACTTTGCAAACATGAAACATAATGTTTAATTTGTGATTTTTGACAAATTCACTTGAGTTATTAGTTTGTAAACTAGGAAAATATGTTCAATATTGCATGAAAGTAAGTTTTAAGTGTGTTTTGTACCAAATTGCTGTTTGTAACAATGTGTTTCAGTCACTTTTGCAATGTTCAGAATGCATAATTTGAATGAAAATCAATAAAACATACCATATTTAACTTTGCAAACATGAAACATAATGTCAATTTTGTGATTTTTGACAAATTCACTTGAGTTATTAGTTTGTAAACTAGTAAAAGATGTTCAATATTGCATGAAAGTAAGTTTTCAGTGTGTTTTGTACCAAATTGCTGTTTGTAACAATGTGTTTCAGTCACTTTTGCAACGTTCAGAATGCATAATTTGAATGAAAATCAATAAAACAGTACTTTCCATACAATATTCAACTTTGTAAACATGAAACATAATGTCAAATTTGTGATTTTTGACAAATTCACTTGAGTTATTAGTTTGTAAACTAGTAAAAGCTGTTCAATATTGCATGAAAGTAAGTTTTAAGTGTGTTTTGTACCAAATTGCTGTTTGTAACAATGTGTTTCAGTCACTTTTGCAATGTTCAGAATGCATAATTGGAATGAAAATCAATAAAACATGACTTTGCCGACAATATTTAACTTTGCAAACATATAACATAATGTCAATTTTGTGATTTTTGACAAATTCACTTGAGTTATTAGTTTGTAAACTAGTAAAAGATGTTCAATATTGCAAGAAAGTAAGTTTTAAGTGTGTTTTGTACCAAATTGCTGTTTGTCACAATGTGTTTCAGTCACTTTTGCAATGTTCAGAATGCATAACTTGAATGAAAATCAATAAAACATGACTTTGCATACAATATTTAACTTTGCAAACATGAAACATAATGTTAAATTTGTGATTTTTGACAAATTCACTTGAGTTATTAGTTTGTAAACTAGTAAAATATGTTCAATATTGCATGAAAGTAAGTTTTAAGTGTGTTTTGTACCAAATTGCTGTTTGTAACAATGTGTTTCAGTCACTTTTGCAATGTTCAGAATGCATAATTTGAATGAAAATCAATAAAACATGACTTTGCAAACAATATTTAACTTTGCAAACATGAAACATAATGTTTAATTTGTGATTTTTGACAAATTCACTTGAGTTATTAGTTTGTAAACTAGGAAGATATGTTCAATATTGCATGAAAGTAAGTTTTAAGTGTGTTTTGTACCAAATTGCTGTTGGTAACAATGTGTTTCAGTCACTTTTGCAATGTTCAGAATGCATAATTTGAATGAAAATCAATAAAACATACCATATTTAACTTTGCAAACGTGAAACATAATGTCAATTTTGTGATTTTTGACAAATTCACTTGAGTTATTAGTTTGTAAACTAGTAAAAGATGTTCAATATTGCATGAAAGTAAGTTTTCTGTGTGTTTTGTACCAAATTGCTGTTTGTAACAATGTGTTTCAGTCACTTTTGCAATGTTCAGAATGCATAATTTGAATGAAAATCAATAAAACAGTACTTTCCATACAATATTCAACTTTGTAAACATGAAACATAATGTCAAATTTGTGATTTTTGACAAATTCACTTGAGTTATTAGTTTGTAAACTAGTAAAAGATCTTTAATATTGCATGAAAGTAAGTTTTCAGTGTGTTTTGTACCAATTTGCTGTCTGTAACAATGTGTTTCAGTCACTTTTGCAATGTTCAGAATGCATAACTTGAATGAAAATCAATAAAACATGACTTTCCATGCAATATTCAACTTTGTAAACATGAAACATAATGTCAAATTTGTGATTTTTGACAAATTCACTTGAGTTATTCGTTTGTAAACTAGTAAAAGATGTTCAATATTGCATGAAAGTAAGTTTTAAGTGTGTTTTGTACCAAATTGCTGTTTGTCACAATGTGTTTCAGTCACTTTTGCGATGTTCAGAATGCATAACTTGAATGAAAATCAATAAAACCTGACTTTGCATACAATATTTAACTTTGCAAACATGAAACATAATGTTAAATTTGTGATTTTTGACAAATTCACTTGAGTTATTAGTTTGTAAACTAGTAAAATATGTTCAATATTGCATGAAAGTAAGTTTTATGTGTGTTTTGTACCAAATTGCTGTTTGCAACAATGTGTTTCAGTCACTTTTGCAATGTTCAGAATGCATAATTTGAATGAAAATCAATAAAACATGACTTTGCCGACAATATTTAACTTTGCAAACATGAAACATAATGTCAATTTTGTGATTTTTGACAAATTCACTTGAGTTATTAGTTTGTAAACTAGTAAAAGTTCAATATTGCAAGAAAGTAAGTTTTAAGTGTGTTTTGTACCAAATTGCTGTTTGTCACAATGTGTTTCAGTCACTTTTGCAATGTTCAGAATGCATAACTTGAATGAAAATCAATAAAACATGACTTTGCATACAATATTTAACTTTGCAAACATGAAACATAATGTTAAATTTGTGATTTTTGACAAATTCACTTGAGTTATTAATTTGTAAACTAGTAAAATATGTTCAATATTGCATGAAAGTAAGTTTTAAGTGTGTTTTGTACCAAATTGCTGTTTGTAACAATGTGTTTCAGTCACTTTTGCAATGTTCAGAATGCATAATTTGAATGAAAATCAATAAAACATGACTTTGCAAACAATATTTAACTTTGCAAACATGAAACATAATGTTTAATTTGTGATTTTTGACAAATTCACTTGAGTTATTAGTTTGTAAACTAGGAAAATATGTTCAATATTGCATGAAAGTAAGTTTTAAGTGTGTTTTGTACCAAATTGCTGTTTGTAACAATGTGTTTCAGTCACTTTTGCAATGTTCAGAATGCATAATTTGAATGAAAATCAATAAAACATACCATATTTAACTTTGCAAACATGAAACATAATGTCAATTTTGTGATTTTTGACAAATTCACTTGAGTTATTAGTTTGTAAACTAGTAAAAGATGTTCAATATTGCATGAAAGTAAGTTTTCAGTGTGTTTTGTACCAAATTGCTGTTTGTAACAATGTGTTTCAGCCACTTTTGCAACGTTCAGAATGCATAATTTGAATGAAAATCAATAAAACAGTACTTTCCATACAATATTCAACTTTGTAAACATGAAACATAATGTCAAATTTGTGATTTTTGACAAATTCACTTGAGTTATTAGTTTGTAAACTAGTAAAAGATGTTCAATATTGCATGAAAGTAAGTTTTCAGTGTGTTTTGTACCACATTGCTGTCTGTAACAATGTGTTTCAGTCACTTTTGCAATGTTCAGAATGCATAACTTGAATGAAAATCAATAAAACATGACTTTCCATGCAATATTCAACTTTGTAAACATGAAACATAATGTCAAATTTGTGATTTTTGACAAATTCACTTGAGTTATTAGTTTGTAAACTTGTAAAAGATGTTCAATATTGCATGAAAGTAATTTTTAAGTGTGTTTTGTACCAAATTGCTGTCTGTAACAATGTGTTTCAGTCACTTGCAATGTTAAGAATGCATAATTTGAATATAAATCAGTAAAACATGACTTTGCATACAATATTTAACTTTGCAAACATGAAACATGATCTCACTTTTGTGATTTTTGACAAATTCACTTGAGTTATTAGTTTGTAAACTAGTAAAAGATGTTCAATATTGCATGAAAGTAAAATTTCAGTGTGTTTTGTACCAAATTGCTGTTTGTAACAATGTGTTTCAGTCACTTTTGCAATGTTCAGAATGCATAACTTGAATGAAAATCAATAATACATGACTTTCCATGCAATATTCAACTTTGTAAACATGAAACATAATGTCAAATTTGTGATTTTTGACAAATTCACTTGAGTTATTAGTTTGTAAACTTGTAAAAGATGTTCAATATTGCATGAAAGTAATTTTTAAGTGTGTTTTGTACCAAATTGCTGTCTGTAACAATGTGTTTCAGTCACTTGCAATGTTAAGAATGCATAATTTGAATATAAATCAGTAAAACAGTACTTTCCATACAATATTCAACTTTGTAAACATGAAACATAATGTCAAATTTGTGATTTTTGACAAATTCACTTGAGTTATTAGTTTGTAAACTAGTAAAAGATCTTCAATATTGCATGAAAGTAAGTTTTCAGTGTGTTTTGTACCACATTGCTGTCTGTAACAATGTGTTTCAGTCACTTTTGCAATGTTCAGAATGCATAACTTGAATGAAAATCAATAAAACATGACTTTCCATGCAATATTCAACTTTGTAAACATGAAACATAATGTCAAATTTGTGATTTTTGACAAATTCACTTGAGTTATTAGTTTGTAAACTAGTAAAATATGTTCAATATTGCATGAAAGTAAGTTTTATGTGTGTTTTGTACCAAATTGCTGTTTGCAACAACGTGTTTCAGTCACTTTTGCAATGTTCAGAATGCATAATTTGAATGCAAATCAATAAAACATGACTTTGCCGACAATATTTAACTTTGCAAACATGAAACATAATGTCAATTTTGTGATTTTTGACAAATTCACTTGAGTTATTAGTTTGTAAACTAGTAAAAGTTCAATATTGCAAGAAAGTAAGTTTTAAGTGTGTTTTGTACCAAATTGCTGTTTGTCACAATGTGTTTCAGTCACTTTTGCAATGTTCAGAATGCATAACTTGAATGAAAATCAATAAAACATGACTTTGCATACAATATTTAACTTTGCAAACATGAAACATAATGTTAAATTTGTGATTTTTGACAAATTCACTTGAGTTATTAATTTGTAAACTAGTAAAATATGTTCAATATTGCATGAAAGTAAGTTTTAAGTGTGTTTTGTACCAAATTGCTGTTTGTAACAATGTGTTTCAGTCACTTTTGCAATGTTCAGAATGCATAATTTGAATGAAAATCAATAAAACATGACTTTGCAAACAATATTTAACTTTGCAAACATGAAACATAATGTTTAATTTGTGATTTTTGACAAATTCACTTGAGTTATTAGTTTGTAAACTAGGAAAATATGTTCAATATTGCATGAAAGTAAGTTTTAAGTGTGTTTTGTACCAAATTGCTGTTTGTAACAATGTGTTTCAGTCACTTTTGCAATGTTCAGAATGCATAATTTGAATGAAAATCAATAAAACATACCATATTTAACTTTGCAAACATGAAACATAATGTCAATTTTGTGATTTTTGACAAATTCACTTGAGTTATTAGTTTGTAAACTAGTAAAAGATGTTCAATATTGCATGAAAGTAAGTTTTCAGTGTGTTTTGTACCAAATTGCTGTTTGTAACAATGTGTTTCAGTCACTTTTGCAACGTTCAGAATGCATAATTTGAATGAAAATCAATAAAACAGTACTTTCCATACAATATTCAACTTTGTAAACATGAAACATAATGTCAAATTTGTGATTTTTGACAAATTCACTTGAGTTATTAGTTTGTAAACTAGTAAAATATGTTCAATATTGCATGAAAGTAAGTTTTAAGTGTGTTTTGTACCAAATTGCTGTTTGTAACAATGTGTTTCAGTCACTTTTGCAATGTTCAGAATGCATAATTCGAATGAAAATCAATAAAACATGACTTTGCCGACAATATTTAACTTTGCAAACATATAACATAATGTCAATTTTGTGATTTTTGACAAATTCACTTGAGTTATTAGTTTGTAAACTAGTAAAAGATGTTCAATATTGCAAGAAAGTAAGTTTTAAGTGTGTTTTGTACCAAATTGCTGTTTGTCACAATGTGTTTCAGTCACTTTTGCAATGTTCAGAATGCATAACTTGAATGAAAATCAATAAAACATGACTTTGCATACAATATTTAACTTTGCAAACATGAAACATAATGTTAAATTTGTGATTTTTGACAAATTCACTTGAGTTATTAGTTTGTAAACTAGTAAAATATGTTCAATATTGCATGAAAGTAAGTTTTAAGTGTGTTTTGTACCAAATTGCTGTTTGTAACAATGTGTTTCAGTCACTTTTGCAATGTTCAGAATGCATAATTTGAATGAAAATCAATAAAACATGACTTTGCAAACAATATTTAACTTTGCAAACATGAAACATAATGTTTAATTTGTGATTTTTGACAAATTCACTTGAGTTATTAGTTTGTAAACTAGGAAGATATGTTCAATATTGCATGAAAGTAAGTTTTAAGTGTGTTTTGTACCAAATTGCTGTTGGTAACAATGTGTTTCAGTCACTTTTGCAATGTTCAGAATGCATAATTTGAATGAAAATCAATAAAACATACCATATTTAACTTTGCAAACGTGAAACATAATGTCAATTTTGTGATTTTTGACAAATTCACTTGAGTTATTAGTTTGTAAACTAGTAAAAGATGTTCAATATTGCATGAAAGTAAGTTTTCTGTGTGTTTTGTACCAAATTGCTGTTTGTAACAATGTGTTTCAGTCACTTTTGCAATGTTCAGAATGCATAATTTGAATGAAAATCAATAAAACAGTACTTTCCATACAATATTCAACTTTGTAAACATGAAACATAATGTCAAATTTGTGATTTTTGACAAATTCACTTGAGTTATTAGTTTGTAAACTAGTAAAAGATCTTCAATATTGCATGAAAGTAAGTTTTCAGTGTGTTTTGTACCACATTGCTGTCTGTAACAATGTGTTTCAGTCACTTTTGCAATGTTCAGAATGCATAACTTGAATGAAAATCAATAAAACATGACTTTCCATGCAATATTCAACTTTGTAAACATGAAACATAATGTCAAATTTGTGATTTTTGACAAATTCACTTGAGTTGTTAGTTTGTAAACTAGTAAAAGATGTTTAATATTGCATGAAAGTAAGTTTTAAGTGTGTTTTGTACCAAATTGCTGTTTGTCACAATGTGTTTCAGTCACTTTTGCGATGTTCAGAATGCATAACTTGAATGAAAATCAATAAAACCTGACTTTGCATACAATATTTAACTTTGCAAACATGAAACATAATGTTAAATTTGTGATTTTTGACAAATTCACTTGAGTTATTAGTTTGTAAACTAGTAAAATATGTTCAATATTGCATGAAAGTAAGTTTTATGTGTGTTTTGTACCAAATTGCTGTTTGCAACAATGTGTTTCAGTCACTTTTGCAATGTTCAGAATGCATAATTTGAATGAAAATCAATAAAACATGACTTTGCCGACAATATTTAACTTTGCAAACATGAAACATAATGTCAATTTTGTGATTTTTGACAAATTCACTTGAGTTATTAGTTTGTAAACTAGTAAAAGTTCAATATTGCAAGAAAGTAAGTTTTAAGTGTGTTTTGTACCAAATTGCTGTTTGTCACAATGTGTTTCAGTCACTTTTGCAATGTTCAGAATGCATAACTTGAATGAAAATCAATAAAACATGACTTTGCATACAATATTTAACTTTGCAAACATGAAACATAATGTTAAATTTGTGATTTTTGACAAATTCACTTGAGTTATTAATTTGTAAACTAGTAAAATATGTTCAATATTGCATGAAAGTAAGTTTTAAGTGTGTTTTGTACCAAATTGCTGTGTGCAACAATGTGTTTCAGTCACTTTTGCAATGTTCAGAATGCATAATTTGAAAGAAAATCAATAAAACATGACTTTGCAAACAATATTTAACTTTGCAAACATGAAACATAATGTTTAATTTGTGATTTTTGACAAATTCACTTGAGTTATTAGTTTGTAAACTAGGAAAATATGTTCAATATTGCATGAAAGTAAGTTTTAAGTGTGTTTTGTACCAAATTGCTGTTTGTAACAATGTGTTTCAGTCACTTTTGCAATGTTCAGAATGCATAATTTGAATGAAAATAAATAAAACATACCATATTTAACTTTGCAAACATGAAACATAATGTCAATTTTGTGATTTTTGACAAATTCACTTGAGTTATTAGTTTGTAAACTAGTAAAAGATGTTCAATATTGCATGAAAGTAAGTTTTAAGTGTGTTTTGTACCAAATTGCTGTTTGTAACAATGTGTTTCAGTCACTTTTGCAATGTTCAGAATGCATAATTTGAATGAAAATCAATAAAACAGTACTTTCCATACAATATTCAACTTTGTAAACATGAGACATAATGTCAAATTTGTGATTTTTGACAAATTCACTTGAGTTATTAGTTTGTAAACTAGTAAAAGATGTTCAATATTGCATGAAAGTAAGTTTTCAGTGTGTTTTGTACCACATTGCTGTCTGTAACAATGTGTTTCAGTCACTTTTGCAATGTTCAGAATGCATAACTTGAATGAAAATCAATAAAACATGACTTTCCATGCAATATTCAACTTTGTAAACATGAAACATAATGTCAAATTTGTGATTTTTGACAAATTCACTTGAGTTATTAGTTTGTAAACTTGTAAAAGATGTTCAATATTGCATGAAAGTAATTTTTAAGTGTGTTTTGTACCAAATTGCTGTCTGTAACAATGTGTTTCAGTCACTTGCAATGTTAAGAATGCATAATTTGAATATAAATCAGTAAAACATGACTTTGCATACAATATTTAACTTTGCAAACATGAAACATGATCTCACTTTTGTGATTTTTGACAAATTCACTTGAGTTATTAGTTTGTAAACTAGTAAAAGATGTTCAATATTGCATGAAAGTAAAATTTCAGTGTGTTTTGTACCAAATTGCTGTTTGTAACAATGTGTTTCAGTCACTTTTGCAATGTTCAGAATGCATAACTTGAATGAAAATCAATAATACATGACTTTCCATGCAATATTCAACTTTGTAAACATGAAACATAATGTCAAATTTGTGATTTTTGACAAATTCACTTGAGTTATTAGTTTGTAAACTTGTAAAAGATGTTCAATATTGCATGAAAGTAATTTTTAAGTGTGTTTTGTACCAAATTGCTGTCTGTAACAATGTGTTTCAGTCACTTGCAATGTTAAGAATGCATAATTTGAATATAAATCAGTAAAACATGACTTTGCATACAATATTTAACTTTGCAAACATGAAACATGATCTCACTTTTGTGATTTTTGACAAATTCACTTGAGTTATTAGTTTGTAAACTAGTAAAAGATGTTCAATATTGCATGAAAGTAAAATTTCAGTGTGTTTTGTACCAAATTGCTGTTTGTAACAATGTGTTTCATTCACTTTTGCAATGTTCAGACTGCATAATTTGAATTAAAATCAATAAAAGATGACTTTGCATGCAACATTCAACTTTGTAAACATGAAACATAATGTCAGAATTGTGATTTTTGACAAATTCACCTGAGTTATTAGTTTGTAAACTACTAAAATATGTTCAATATTGAATGAAAGTAAATTTTCAGTGTGTTTTGTACCAAATTGCTGTTTGTAACAATGTGTTTCAGTCACTTTTGCAACGTTCAGAATGCATAATTTGAATGAAAATCATTAAAACAGTACTTTCCATACAATATTCAACTTTGTAAACATGAAACATAATGTCAAATTTGTGATTTTTGACAAATTCACTTGAGTTATTAGTTTGTAAACTTGTAAAAGATGTTCAATATTGCATGAAAGTAATTTTTAAGTGTGTTTTGTACCAAATTGCTGTCTGTAACAATGTGTTTCAGTCACTTGCAATGTTAAGAATGCATAATTTGAATATAAATCAGTAAAACATGACTTTGCATACAATATTTAACTTTGCAAACATGAAACATGATCTCACTTTTGTGATTTTTGACAAATTCACTTGAGTTATTAGTTTGTAAACTACTAAAAGCTGTTCAATATTGCATGAAAGTAAATTTTAAGTGTGTTTTGTACCAAATTGCTGTTTGTAACAATGTGTTTCAGTCACTTTTGCAATGTTCAGAATGCATAATTTGAATGAAAATCATTAAAACAGTACTTTCCATACAATATTCAACTTTGTAAACATGAAACATAATGTCAAATTTGTGATTTTTGACAAATTCACTTGAGTTATTAGTTTGTAAACTAGTAAAAGATCTTCAATATTGCGTGAAAGTAAGTTTTCAATGTGTTCTGTACCAAATTGCTATCTGTAACAATGTGTTTCAGTCACTTTTGCAATGTTCAGAATGCATAACTTGAATGAAAATCAATAAAACGTGACTTTCCATGCAACATTCAACTTTGTAAACATGAAACATAATGTCAAATTTGTGATTTTTGACAAATTCACTTGAGTTATTAGTTTGTAAACTAGTAAAAGATGTTCAATATTGGATGAAAGTAAGTTTTCAGTGGGTTTTGTACCAAATTGCTGTGCGTAACAATGTGTTTCAGTCACTTGCAATGTTAAGAATGCATAACTTGAATGAAAATCAATAAAAGTCTTTGCATGCAACATTCAACTTTGTAAACATGAAACATAATGTCAGAATTGTGATTTTTGACGAATTCACCTGAGTAATTAGTTTGTAAACTACTAAAATATGTTCAATATTGAATGAAAGTAAGTTTTCAGTGTGTTTTGTACCAAATTGCTGTGTGTAACAATGTGTTTCCATCACTTTTGCAATGTTCAGAATGCATAATTTGAATGAAAATCAATAAACCAGTACTTTCCATACAATATTCAACTTTGTAAACATGAAACATAATGTAAAATTTGTGATTTTTGACAAATTCACTTGAGTTATTAGTTTGTAAACTAGTAAAATATGTTCAATATTGCATGAAAGTAAGTTTTAAGTGTGTTTTGTACCAAATTGCTGTTTGTAACAATGTGTTTCAGTCACTTTTGCAATGTTCAGAATGCATAATTCGAATGAAAATCAATAAAACATGACTTTGCCGACAATATTTAACTTTGCAAACATATAACATAATGTCAATTTTGTGATTTTTGACAAATTCACTTGAGTTATTAGTTTGTAAACTAGTAAAAGATGTTCAATATTGCAAGAAAGTAAGTTTTCAGTGTGTTTTGTACCACATTGCTGTCTGTAACAATGTGTTTCAGTCACTTTTGCAATGTTCAGAATGCATAACTTGAATGAAAATCAATAAAACATGACTTTCCATGCAATATTCAACTTTGTAAACATGAAACATAATGTCAAATTTGTGATTTTTGACAAATTCACTTGAGTTATTAGTTTGTAAACTTGTAAAAGATGTTCAATATTGCATGAAAGTAAGTTTTAAGTGTGTTTTGTACCAAATTGCTGTTTGTCACAATGTGTTTCAGTCACTTTTGCGATGTTCAGAATGCATAACTTGAATGAAAATCAATAAAACCTGACTTTGCATACAATATTTAACTTTGCAAACATGAAACATAATGTTAAATTTGTGATTTTTGACAAATTCACTTGAGTTATTAGTTTGTAAACTAGTAAAATATGTTCAATATTGCATGAAAGTAAGTTTTATGTGTGTTTTGTACCAAATTGCTGTTTGCAACAATGTGTTTCAGTCACTTTTGCAATGTTCAGAATGCATAATTTGAATGAAAATCAATAAAACATGACTTTGCATACAATATTTAACTTTGTAAACATGAAACATAATGTCAAATTTGTGATTTTTGACAAATTCACTTGAGTTATTAGTTTGTAAACTAGTAAAAGATGTTCAATATTGCATGAAAGTAAGTTTTCAGTGTGTTTTGTACCACATTGCTGTCTGTAACAATGTGTTTCAGTCACTTTTGCAATGTTCAGAATGCATAACTTGAATGAAAATCAATAAAACATGACTTTCCATGCAATATTCAACTTTGTAAACATGAAACATAATGTCAAATTTGTGATTTTTGACAAATTCACTTGAGTTATTAGTTTGTAAACTTGTAAAAGATGTTCAATATTGCATGAAAGTAATTTTTAAGTGTGTTTTGTACCAAATTGCTGTCTGTAACAATGTGTTTCAGTCACTTGCAATGTTAAGAATGCATAATTTGAATATAAATCAGTAAAACATGACTTTGCATACAATATTCAACTTTGTAAACATGAAACATAATGTCAAATTTGTGATTTTTGACAAATTCACTTGAGTTATTAGTTTGTAAACTAGTAAAATATGTTCAATATTGCATGAAAGTAAGTTTTAAGTGTGTTTTGTACCAAATTGCTGTTTGTAACAATGTGTTTCAGTCACTTTTGCAATGTTCAGAATGCATAATTTGAATGAAAATCAATAAAACATGACTTTGCAAACAATATTTAACTTTGCAAACATGAAACATAATGTTTAATTTGTGATTTTTGACAAATTCACTTGAGTTATTAGTTTGTAAACTAGGAAAATATGTTCAATATTGCATGAAAGTAAGTTTTAAGTGTGTTTTGTACCAAATTGCTGTTTGTAACAATGTGTTTCAGTCACTTTTGCAATGTTCAGAATGCATAATTTGAATGAAAATCAATAAAACATACCATATTTAACTTTGCAAACATGAAACATAATGTCAATTTTGTGATTTTTGACAAATTCACTTGAGTTATTAGTTTGTAAACTAGTAAAAGATGTTCAATATTGCATGAAAGTAAGTTTTCAGTGTGTTTTGTACCAAATTGCTGTTTGTAACAATGTGTTTCAGTCACTTTTGCAACGTTCAGAATGCATAATTTGAATGAAAATCAATAAAACAGTACTTTCCATACAATATTCAACTTTGTAAACATGAAACATAATGTCAAATTTGTGATTTTTGACAAATTCACTTGAGTTATTAGTTTGTAAACTAGTAAAATATGTTCAATATTGCATGAAAGTAAGTTTTATGTGTGTTTTGTACCAAATTGCTGTTTGCAACAACGTGTTTCAGTCACTTTTGCAATGTTCAGAATGCATAATTTGAATGCAAATCAATAAAACATGACTTTGCCGACAATATTTAACTTTGCAAACATGAAACATAATGTCAATTTTGTGATTTTTGACAAATTCACTTGAGTTATTAGTTTGTAAACTAGTAAAAGTTCAATATTGCAAGAAAGTAAGTTTTAAGTGTGTTTTGTACCAAATTGCTGTTTGTCACAATGTGTTTCAGTCACTTTTGCAATGTTCAGAATGCATAACTTGAATGAAAATCAATAAAACATGACTTTGCATACAATATTTAACTTTGCAAACATGAAACATAATGTTAAATTTGTGATTTTTGACAAATTCACTTGAGTTATTAATTTGTAAACTAGTAAAAGATGTTCAATATTGCATGAAAGTAAGTTTTAAGTGTGTTTTGTACCAAATTGCTGTCTGGAACAATGTGTTTCAGTCACTTTTGCAATGTTCAGAATGCATAATTTGAATGAAAATCGATAAAACATGATTTTGCATACAATATTCAACTTTACAAACATGAAACATAATGTTTAATTTGTGATTTTTGACAAATTCACTTGAGTTATTAGTTTGTAAACTAGGAAAATATGTTCAATATTGCATGAAAGTAAGTTTTAAGTGTGTTTTGTACCAAATTGCTGTTTGTAACAATGTGTTTCAGTCACTTTTGCAATGTTCAGAATGCATAATTTGAATGAAAATCAATAAAACATACCATATTTAACTTTGCAAACATGAAACATAATGTCAATTTTGTGATTTTTGACAAATTCACTTGAGTTATTAGTTTGTAAACTAGTAAAAGATGTTCAATATTGCATGAAAGTAAGTTTTCAGTGTGTTTTGTACCAAATTGCTGTTTGTAACAATGTGTTTCAGTCACTTTTGCAATGTTCAGAATGCATAATTTGAATGAAAATCAATAAAACAGTACTTTCCATACAATATTCAACTTTGTAAACATGAAACATAATGTCAAATTTGTGATTTTTGACAAATTCACTTGAGTTATTAGTTTGTAAACTAGTAAAATATGTTCAATATTGCATGAAAGTAAGTTTTAAGTGTGTTTTGTACCAAATTGCTGTTTGTAACAATGTGTTTCAGTCACTTTTGCAATGTTCAGAATGCATAATTCGAATGAAAATCAATAAAACATGACTTTGCCGACAATATTTAACTTTGCAAACATATAACATAATGTCAATTTTGTGATTTTTGACAAATTCACTTGAGTTATTAGTTTGTAAACTAGTAAAAGATGTTCAATATTGCAAGAAAGTAAGTTTTAAGTGTGTTTTGTACCAAATTGCTGTTTGTCACAATGTGTTTCAGTCACTTTTGCAATGTTCAGAATGCATAACTTGAATGAAAATCAATAAAACATGACTTTGCATACAATATTTAACTTTGCAAACATGAAACATAATGTTAAATTTGTGATTTTTGACAAATTCACTTGAGTTATTAGTTTGTAAACTAGTAAAAGATGTTCAATATTGCATGAAAGTAAGTTTTAAGTGTGTTTTGTACCAAATTGCTGTTTGTAACAATGTGTTTCAGTCACTTTTGCAATGTTCAGAATGCATAATTTGAATGAAAATCAATAAAACATGACTTTGCAAACAATATTTAACTTTGCAAACATGAAACATAATGTTTAATTTGTGATTTTTGACAAATTCACTTGAGTTATTAGTTTGTAAACTAGGAAGATATGTTCAATATTGCATGAAAGTAAGTTTTAAGTGTGTTTTGTACCAAATTGCTGTTGGTAACAATGTGTTTCAGTCACTTTTGCAATGTTCAGAATGCATAATTTGAATGAAAATCAATAAAACATACCATATTTAACTTTGCAAACGTGAAACATAATGTCAATTTTGTGATTTTTGACAAATTCACTTGAGTTATTAGTTTGTAAACTAGTAAAAGATGTTCAATATTGCATGAAAGTAAGTTTTCTGTGTGTTTTGTACCAAATTGCTGTGTGCAACAATGTGTTTCAGTCACTTTTGCAATGTTCAGAATGCATAATTTGAAAGAAAATCAATAAAACAGTACTTTCCATACAATATTCAACTTTGTAAACATGAAACATAATGTCAAATTTGTGATTTTTGACAAATTCACTTGAGTTATTAGTTTGTAAACTAGTAAAAGATCTTCAATATTGCATGAAAGTAAGTTTTCAGTGTGTTTTGTACCACATTGCTGTCTGTAACAATGTGTTTCAGTCACTTTTGCAATGTTCAGAATGCATAACTTGAATGAAAATCAATAAAACATGACTTTCCATGCAATATTCAACTTTGTAAACATGAAACATAATGTCAAATTTGTGATTTTTGACAAATTCACTTGAGTTATTAGTTTGTAAACTTGTAAAAGATGTTCAATATTGCATGAAAGTAAGTTTTAAGTGTGTTTTGTACCAAATTGCTGTTTGTCACAATGTGTTTCAGTCACTTTTGCGATGTTCAGAATGCATAACTTGAATGAAAATCAATAAAACCTGACTTTGCATACAATATTTAACTTTGCAAACATGAAACATAATGTTAAATTTGTGATTTTTGACAAATTCACTTGAGTTATTAGTTTGTAAACTAGTAAAATATGTTCAATATTGCATGAAAGTAAGTTTTATGTGTGTTTTGTACCAAATTGCTGTTTGCAACAATGTGTTTCAGTCACTTTTGCAATGTTCAGAATGCATAATTTGAATGAAAATCAATAAAACATGACTTTGCCGACAATATTTAACTTTGCAAACATGAAACATAATGTCAATTTTGTGATTTTTGACAAATTCACTTGAGTTATTAGTTTGTAAACTAGTAAAAGTTCAATATTGCAAGAAAGTAAGTTTTAAGTGTGTTTTGTACCAAATTGCTGTTTGTCACAATGTGTTTCAGTCACTTTTGCAATGTTCAGAATGCATAACTTGAATGAAAATCAATAAAACATGACTTTGCATACAATATTTAACTTTGCAAACATGAAACATAATGTTAAATTTGTGATTTTTGACAAATTCACTTGAGTTATTAATTTGTAAACTAGTAAAATATGTTCAATATTGCATGAAAGTAAGTTTTAAGTGTGTTTTGTACCAAATTGCTGTTTGTAACAATGTGTTTCAGTCACTTTTGCAATGTTCAGAATGCATAATTTGAATGAAAATCAATAAAACATGACTTTGCAAACAATATTTAACTTTGCAAACATGAAACATAATGTTTAATTTGTGATTTTTGACAAATTCACTTGAGTTATTAGTTTGTAAACTAGGAAAATATGTTCAATATTGCATGAAAGTAAGTTTTAAGTGTGTTTTGTACCAAATTGCTGTTTGTAACAATGTGTTTCAGTCACTTTTGCAATGTTCAGAATGCATAATTTGAATGAAAATCAATAAAACATACCATACCCTAAAAGCAGAAATATTTCGCGGAAGAAAGTTTTGCGAGTTTGCTAATCCTGGAGCAATTTGCGATAGAAATATTTAGCGAGTTTGGCCTATCGCGAAATTTGTTTAAGTCCCAAAATTGATGTTTAAGCATATTTTAGCATTAAAACCAAGCTTAGCTAAGCTTTATGTTTACTCAGATTTAAACCCCACTTACATACAGTACAAAACTACAGCTGACTCCTATATAGTGCAGTAAGCCCACCTGTAAGGTAAAGTAATTACTATAGCTTGTTAAAAATCCTCTGATTAAGCTCCTACTCTAGGCTACTTACCAATTATGTTATAGCAGATACTTGCTGCTTTGTAAAATATTAAACTATGTATCATATAGCTATATAGCTGCATGTATGGTCTGTTTAAACCAGAAATTATTTAAATCAGTTTGAAAGCAGATATTAATAGCGATGGAAATTATTTGCGAGTCTGTCACTCGCGAAATTCGCAAAAGTTAAAACTCGCAAAATGTATCTGCTTTTAGGGTATTTAACTTTGCAAACATGAAACATAATGTCAATTTTGTGATTTTTGACAAATTCACTTGAGTTATTAGTTTGTAAACTAGTAAAAGATGTTCAATATTGCATGAAAGTAAGTTTTCAGTGTGTTTTGTACCAAATTGCTGTTTGTAACAATGTGTTTCAGTCACTTTTGCAACGTTCAGAATGCATAATTTGAATGAAAATCAATAAAACAGTACTTTCCATACAATATTCAACTTTGTAAACATGAAACATAATGTCAAATTTGTGATTTTTGACAAATTCACTTGAGTTATTAGTTTGTAAACTAGTAAAAGATGTTCAATATTGCATGAAAGTAAGTTTTCAGTGTGTTTTGTACCACATTGCTGTCTGTAACAATGTGTTTCAGTCACTTTTGCAATGTTCAGAATGCATAACTTGAATGAAAATCAATAAAACATGACTTTCCATGCAATATTCAACTTTGTAAACATGAAACATAATGTCAAATTTGTGATTTTTGACAAATTCACTTGAGTTATTAGTTTGTAAACTTGTAAAAGATGTTCAATATTGCATGAAAGTAATTTTTAAGTGTGTTTTGTACCAAATTGCTGTCTGTAACAATGTGTTTCAGTCACTTGCAATGTTAAGAATGCATAATTTGAATATAAATCAGTAAAACATGACTTTGCATACAATATTTAACTTTGCAAACATGAAACATGATCTCACTTTTGTGATTTTTGACAAATTCACTTGAGTTATTAGTTTGTAAACTAGTAAAAGATGTTCAATATTGCATGAAAGTAAAATTTCAGTGTGTTTTGTACCAAATTGCTGTTTGTAACAATGTGTTTCAGTCACTTTTGCAATGTTCAGAATGCATAACTTGAATGAAAATCAATAATACATGACTTTCCATGCAATATTCAACTTTGTAAACATGAAACATAATGTCAAATTTGTGATTTTTGACAAATTCACTTGAGTTATTAGTTTGTAAACTTGTAAAAGATGTTCAATATTGCATGCAAGTAATTTTTAAGTGTGTTTTGTACCAAATTGCTGTCTGTAACAATGTGTTTCAGTCACTTGCAATGTTAAGAATGCATAATTTGAATATAAATCAGTAAAACATGACTTTGCATACAATATTTAACTTTGCAAACATGAAACATGATCTCACTTTTGTGATTTTTGACAAATTCACTTGAGTTATTAGTTTGTAAACTAGTAAAAGATGTTCAATATTGCATGAAAGTAAAATTTCAGTGTGTTTTGTACCAAATTGCTGTTTGTAACAATGTGTTTCAGTCACTTTTGCAACGTTCAGAATGCATAACTTGAATGAAAATCAATAAAAGTCTTTGCATGCAACATTCAACTTTGTAAACATGAAACATAATGTCAGAATTGTGATTTTTGACAAATTCACCTGAGTAATTAGTTTGTAAACTACTAAAATATGTTCAATATTGAATGAAAGTAAATTTTCAGTGTGTTTTGTACCAAATTGCTGTTTGTAACAATGTGTTTCAGTCACTTTTGCAACGTTCAGAATGCATAATTTGAATGAAAATCATTAAAACAGTACTTTCCATACAATATTCAACTTTGTAAACATGAAACATAATGTCAAATTTGTGATTTTTGACAAATTCACTTGAGTTATTAGTTTGTAAACTTGTAAAAGATGTTCAATATTGCATGAAAGTAATTTTTAAGTGTGTTTTGTACCAAATTGCTGTCTGTAACAATGTGTTTCAGTCACTTGCAATGTTAAGAATGCATAATTTGAATATAAATCAGTAAAACATGACTTTGCATACAATATTTAACTTTGCAAACATGAAACATGATCTCACTTTTGTGATTTTTGACAAATTCACTTGAGTTATTAGTTTGTAAACTAGTAAAAGATGTTCAATATTGCATGAAAGTAAATTTTCAGTGTGTTTTGTACCAAATTGCTGTTTGTAACAATGTGTTTCAGTCACTTTTGCAACGTTCAGAATGCATAATTTGAATGAAAATCATTAAAACAGTACTTTCCATACAATATTCAACTTTGTAAACATGAAACATAATGTCAAATTTGTGATTTTTGACAAATTCACTTGAGTTATTAGTTTGTAAACTAGTAAAAGATCTTCAATATTGCGTGAAAGTAAGTTTTCAATGTGTTCTGTACCAAATTGCTATCTGTAACAATGTGTTTCAGTCACTTTTGCAATGTTCAGAATGCATAACTTGAATGAAAATCAATAAAACGTGACTTTCCATGCAACATTCAACTTTGTAAACATGAAACATAATGTCAAATTTGTGATTTTTGACAAATTCACTTGAGTTATTAGTTTGTAAACTAGTAAAAGATGTTCAATATTGGATGAAAGTAAGTTTTCAGTGGGTTTTGTACCAAATTGCTGTGCGTAACAATGTGTTTCAGTCACTTGCAATGTTAAGAATGCATAACTTGAATGAAAATCAATAAAAGTCTTTGCATGCAACATTCAACTTTGTAAACATGAAACATAATGTCAGAATTGTGATTTTTGACGAATTCACCTGAGTAATTAGTTTGTAAACTACTAAAATATGTTCAATATTGAATGAAAGTAAGTTTTCAGTGTGTTTTGTACCAAATTGCTGTGTGTAACAATGTGTTTCCATCACTTTTGCAATGTTCAGAATGCATAATTTGAATGAAAATCAATAAACCAGTACTTTCCATACAATATTCAACTTTGTAAACATGAAACATAATGTCAAATTTGTGATTTTTGACAAATTCACTTGAGTTATTAGTTTGTAAACTAGTAAAATATGTTCAATATTGCATGAAAGTAAGTTTTAAGTGTGTTTTGTACCAAATTGCTGTTTGTAACAATGTGTTTCAGTCACTTTTGCAATGTTCAGAATGCATAATTCGAATGAAAATCAATAAAACATGACTTTGCCGACAATATTTAACTTTGCAAACATATAACATAATGTCAATTTTGTGATTTTTGACAAATTCACTTGAGTTATTAGTTTGTAAACTAGTAAAAGATGTTCAATATTGCAAGAAAGTAAGTTTTCAGTGTGTTTTGTACCACATTGCTGTCTGTAACAATGTGTTTCAGTCACTTTTGCAATGTTCAGAATGCATAACTTGAATGAAAATCAATAAAACATGACTTTCCATGCAATATTCAACTTTGTAAACATGAAACATAATGTCAAATTTGTGATTTTTGACAAATTCACTTGAGTTATTAGTTTGTAAACTTGTAAAAGATGTTCAATATTGCATGAAAGTAAGTTTTAAGTGTGTTTTGTACCAAATTGCTGTTTGTCACAATGTGTTTCAGTCACTTTTGCGATGTTCAGAATGCATAACTTGAATGAAAATCAATAAAACCTGACTTTGCATACAATATTTAACTTTGCAAACATGAAACATAATGTTAAATTTGTGATTTTTGACAAATTCACTTGAGTTATTAGTTTGTAAACTAGTAAAATATGTTCAATATTGCATGAAAGTAAGTTTTATGTGTGTTTTGTACCAAATTGCTGTTTGCAACAATGTGTTTCAGTCACTTTTGCAATGTTCAGAATGCATAATTTGAATGAAAATCAATAAAACATGACTTTGCATACAATATTTAACTTTGTAAACATGAAACATAATGTCAAATTTGTGATTTTTGACAAATTCACTTGAGTTATTAGTTTGTAAACTAGTAAAAGATGTTCAATATTGCAAGAAAGTAAGTTTTCAGTGTGTTTTGTACCACATTGCTGTCTGTAACAATGTGTTTCAGTCACTTTTGCAATGTTCAGAATGCATAACTTGAATGAAAATCAATAAAACATGACTTTCCATGCAATATTCAACTTTGTAAACATGAAACATAATGTCAAATTTGTGATTTTTGACAAATTCACTTGAGTTATTAGTTTGTAAACTTGTAAAAGATGTTCAATATTGCATGAAAGTAATTTTTAAGTGTGTTTTGTACCAAATTGCTGTCTGTAACAATGTGTTTCAGTCACTTGCAATGTTAAGAATGCATAATTTGAATATAAATCAGTAAAACATGACTTTGCATACAATATTCAACTTTGTAAACATGAAACATAATGTCAAATTTGTGATTTTTGACAAATTCACTTGAGTTATTAGTTTGTAAACTAGTAAAAGCTGTTCAATATTGCATGAAAGTAAGTTTTAAGTGTGTTTTGTACCAAATTGCTGTTTGTAACAATGTGTTTCAGTCACTTTGGCAATGTTCAGAATGCATAATTTGAATGAAAATCAATAAAACATGACTTTGCAAACAATATTTAACTTTGCAAACATGAAACATAATGTTTAATTTGTGATTTTTGACAAATTCACTTGAGTTATTAGTTTGTAAACTAGGAAAATATGTTCAATATTGCATGAAAGTAAGTTTTAAGTGTGTTTTGTACCAAATTGCTGTTTGTAACAATGTGTTTCAGTCACTTTTGCAATGTTCAGAATGCATAATTTGAATGAAAATCAATAAAACATACCATATTTAACTTTGCAAACATGAAACATAATGTCAATTTTGTGATTTTTGACAAATTCACTTGAGTTATTAGTTTGTAAACTAGTAAAAGATGTTCAATATTGCATGAAAGTAAGTTTTCAGTGTGTTTTGTACCAAATTGCTGTTTGTAACAATGTGTTTCAGTCACTTTTGCAATGTTCAGAATGCATAATTTGAATGAAAATCAATAAAACAGTACTTTCCATACAATATTCAACTTTGTAAACATGAAACATAATGTCAAATTTGTGATTTTTGACAAATTCACTTGAGTTATTAGTTTGTAAACTAGTAAAATATGTTCAATATTGCATGAAAGTAAGTTTTAAGTGTGTTTTGTACCAAATTGCTGTTTGTAACAATGTGTTTCAGTCACTTTTGCAATGTTCAGAATGCATAATTCGAATGAAAATCAATAAAACATGACTTTGCCGACAATATTTAACTTTGCAAACATATAACATAATGTCAATTTTGTGATTTTTGACAAATTCACTTGAGTTATTAGTTTGTAAACTAGTAAAAGATGTTCAATATTGCAAGAAAGTAAGTTTTAAGTGTGTTTTGTACCAAATTGCTGTTTGTCACAATGTGTTTCAGTCACTTTTGCAATGTTCAGAATGCATAACTTGAATGAAAATCAATAAAACATGACTTTGCATACAATATTTAACTTTGCAAACATGAAACATAATGTTAAATTTGTGATTTTTGACAAATTCACTTGAGTTATTAGTTTGTAAACTAGTAAAATATGTTCAATATTGCATGAAAGTAAGTTTTAAGTGTGTTTTGTACCAAATTGCTGTTTGTAACAATGTGTTTCAGTCACTTTTGCAATGTTCAGAATGCATAATTTGAATGAAAATCAATAAAACATGACTTTGCAAACAATATTTAACTTTGCAAACATGAAACATAATGTTTAATTTGTGATTTTTGACAAATTCACTTGAGTTATTAGTTTGTAAACTAGGAAGATATGTTCAATATTGCATGAAAGTAAGTTTTAAGTGTGTTTTGTACCAAATTGCTGTTGGTAACAATGTGTTTCAGTCACTTTTGCAATGTTCAGAATGCATAATTTGAATGAAAATCAATAAAACATGACTTTGCATACAATATTTAACTTTGTAAACATGAAACATAATGTCAAATTTGTGATTTTTGACAAATTCACTTGAGTTATTAGTTTGTAAACTAGTAAAAGATGTTCAATATTGCAAGAAAGTAAGTTTTCAGTGTGTTTTGTACCACATTGCTGTCTGTAACAATGTGTTTCAGTCACTTTTGCAATGTTCAGAATGCATAACTTGAATGAAAATCAATAAAACATGACTTTCCATGCAATATTCAACTTTGTAAACATGAAACATAATGTCAAATTTGTGATTTTTGACAAATTCACTTGAGTTATTAGTTTGTAAACTTGTAAAAGATGTTCAATATTGCATGAAAGTAATTTTTAAGTGTGTTTTGTACCAAATTGCTGTCTGTAACAATGTGTTTCAGTCACTTGCAATGTTAAGAATGCATAATT
This sequence comes from Bugulina stolonifera, assembly GCA_935421135.1. Lineage (NCBI taxonomy): Eukaryota > Metazoa > Bryozoa > Gymnolaemata > Cheilostomatida > Bugulidae > Bugulina > Bugulina stolonifera. The sequence goes on along the minus strand of OW285197.1, from coordinate 362,048 downwards.
TGAATATAAATCAGTAAAACATGACTTTGCATACAATATTCAACTTTGTAAACATGAAACATAATGTCAAATTTGTGATTTTTGACAAATTCACCTGAGTTATTAGTTTGTAAACTAGTAAAATATGTTCAATATTGCATGAAAGTAAGTTTTAAGTGTGTTTTGTACCAAATTGCTGTTTGTAACAATGTGTTTCAGTCACTTTTGCAATGTTCAGAATGCATAATTTGAATGAAAATCAATAAAACATGACTTTGCAAACAATATTTAACTTTGCAAACATGAAACATAATGTTTAATTTGTGATTTTTGACAAATTCACTTGAGTTATTAGTTTGTAAACTAGTAAAATATGTTCAATATTGCATGAAAGTAAGTTTTAAGTGTGTTTTGTACCAAATTGCTGTTTGTAACAATGTGTTTCAGTCACTTTTGCAATGTTCAGAATGCATAATTTGAATGAAAATCAATAAAACATACCATATTTAACTTTGCAAACATGAAACATAATGTCAATTTTGTGATTTTTGACAAATTCACTTGAGTTATTAGTTTGTAAACTAGTAAAAGATGTTCAATATTGCATGAAAGTAAGTTTTCAGTGTGTTTTGTACCAAATTGCTGTTTGTAACAATGTGTTTCAGTCACTTTTGCAATGTTCAGAATGCATAATTTGAATGAAAATCAATAAAACAGTACTTTCCATACAATATTCAACTTTGTAAACATGAAACATAATGTCAAATTTGTGATTTTTGACAAATTCACTTGAGTTATTAGTTTGTAAACTAGTAAAAGATGTTCAATATTGCATGAAAGTAAGTTTTAAGTGTGTTTTGTACCAAATTGCTGTTTGTAACAATGTGTTTCAGTCACTTTTGCAATGTTCAGAATGCATAATTCGAATGAAAATCAATAAAACATGACTTTGCCGACAATATTTAACTTTGCAAACATATAACATAATGTCAATTTTGTGATTTTTGACAAATTCACTTGAGTTATTAGTTTGTAAACTAGTAAAAGATGTTCAATATTGCAAGAAAGTAAGTTTTAAGTGTGTTTTGTACCAAATTGCTGTTTGTCACAATGTGTTTCAGTCACTTTTGCAATGTTCAGAATGCATAACTTGAATGAAAATCAATAAAACATGACTTTGCATACAATATTTAACTTTGCAAACATGAAACATAATGTTAAATTTGTGATTTTTGACAAATTCACTTGAGTTATTAGTTTGTAAACTAGTAAAATATGTTCAATATTGCATGAAAGTAAGTTTTAAGTGTGTTTTGTACCAAATTGCTGTTTGTAACAATGTGTTTCAGTCACTTTTGCAATGTTCAGAATGCATAATTTGAATGAAAATCAATAAAACATGACTTTGCAAACAATATTTAACTTTGCAAACATGAAACATAATGTTTAATTTGTGATTTTTGACAAATTCACTTGAGTTATTAGTTTGTAAACTAGGAAGATATGTTCAATATTGCATGAAAGTAAGTTTTAAGTGTGTTTTGTACCAAATTGCTGTTGGTAACAATGTGTTTCAGTCACTTTTGCAATGTTCAGAATGCATAATTTGAATGAAAATCAATAAAACATACCATATTTAACTTTGCAAACGTGAAACATAATGTCAATTTTGTGATTTTTGACAAATTCACTTGAGTTATTAGTTTGTAAACTAGTAAAAGATGTTCAATATTGCATGAAAGTAAGTTTTCTGTGTGTTTTGTACCAAATTGCTGTTTGTAACAATGTGTTTCAGTCACTTTTGCAACGTTCAGAATGCATAATTTGAATGAAAATCAATAAAACAGTACTTTCCATACAATATTCAACTTTGTAAACATGAAACATAATGTCAAATTTGTGATTTTTGACAAATTCACTTGAGTTATTAGTTTGTAAACTAGTAAAAGATCTTCAATATTGCATGAAAGTAAGTTTTCAGTGTGTTTTGTACCACATTGCTGTCTGCTTTTGCAATGTTCAGAATGCATAATTTGAATGAAAATCAATAAAACATGACTTTGCCGACAATATTTAACTTTGCAAACATGAAACATAATGTCAATTTTGTGATTTTTGACAAATTCACTTGAGTTATTAGTTTGTAAACTAGTAAAAGTTCAATATTGCAAGAAAGTAAGTTTTAAGTGTGTTTTGTACCAAATTGCTGTTTGTAACAATGTGTTTCAGTCACTTTTGCAATGTTCAGAATGCATAATTTGAATGAAAATCAATAAAACATGACTTTGCATACAATATTTAACTTTGTAAACATGAAACATAATGTCAAATTTGTGATTTTTGACAAATTCACTTGAGTTATTAGTTTGTAAACTAGTAAAAGATGTTCAATATTGCAAGAAAGTAAGTTTTCAGTGTGTTTTGTACCACATTGCTGTGTGTAACAATGTGTTTCAGTCACTTTTGCAATGTTAAGAATGCATAATTTGAATGAAAATCAATAAAACATGACTTTCCATGCAATATTCAACTTTGTAAACATGAAACATAATGTCAAATTTGTGATTTTTGACAAATTCACTTGAGTTATTAGTTTGTAAACTTGTAAAAGATGTTCAATATTGCATGAAAGTAATTTTTAAGTGTGTTTTGTACCAAATTGCTGTCTGTAACAATGTGTTTCAGTCACTTGCAATGTTAAGAATGCATAATTTGAATATAAATCAGTAAAACATGACTTTGCATACAATATTCAACTTTGTAAACATGAAACATAATGTCAAATTTGTGATTTTTGACAGATTCACTTGAGTTATTAGTTTGTAAACTACTAAAAGCTGTTCAATATTGCATGAAAGTAAGTTTTAAGTGTGTTTTGTACCAAATTGCTGTTTGTAACAATGTGTTTCAGTCACTTTTGCAATGTTCAGAATGCATAATTTGAATGAAAATCAATAAAACATGACTTTGCAAACAATATTTAACTTTGCAAACATGAAACATAATGTTTAATTTGTGATTTTTGACAAATTCACTTGAGTTATTAGTTTGTAAACTAGGAAAATATGTTCAATATTGCATGAAAGTAAGTTTTAAGTGTGTTTTGTACCAAATTGCTGTTTGTAACAATGTGTTTCAGTCACTTTTGCAATGTTCAGAATGCATAATTTGAATGAAAATCAATAAAACATACCATATTTAACTTTGCAAACATGAAACATAATGTCAATTTTGTGATTTTTGACAAATTCACTTGAGTTATTAGTTTGTAAACTAGTAAAAGATGTTCAATATTGCATGAAAGTAAGTTTTCAGTGTGTTTTGTACCAAATTGCTGTTTGTAACAATGTGTTTCAGTCACTTTTGCAATGTTCAGAATGCATAATTTGAATGAAAATCAATAAAACAGTACTTTCCATACAATATTCAACTTTGTAAACATGAAACATAATGTCAAATTTGTGATTTTTGACAAATTCACTTGAGTTATTAGTTTGTAAACTAGTAAAAGATGTTCAATATTGCATGAAAGTAAGTTTTAAGTGTGTTTTGTACCAAATTGCTGTTTGTAACAATGTGTTTCAGTCACTTTTGCAATGTTCAGAATGCATAATTCGAATGAAAATCAATAAAACATGACTTTGCCGACAATATTTAACTTTGCAAACATATAACATAATGTCAATTTTGTGATTTTTGACAAATTCACTTGAGTTATTAGTTTGTAAACTAGTAAAAGATGTTCAATATTGCAAGAAAGTAAGTTTTAAGTGTGTTTTGTACCAAATTGCTGTTTGTCACAATGTGTTTCAGTCACTTTTGCAATGTTCAGAATGCATAACTTGAATGAAAATCAATAAAACATGACTTTGCATACAATATTTAACTTTGCAAACATGAAACATAATGTTAAATTTGTGATTTTTGACAAATTCACTTGAGTTATTAGTTTGTAAACTAGTAAAAGCTGTTCAATATTGCATGAAAGTAAGTTTTAAGTGTGTTTTGTACCAAATTGCTGTTTGTAACAATGTGTTTCAGTCACTTTTGCAATGTTCAGAATGCATAATTTGAATGAAAATCAATAAAACATGACTTTGCAAACAATATTTAACTTTGCAAACATGAAACATAATGTTTAATTTGTGATTTTTGACAAATTCACTTGAGTTATTAGTTTGTAAACTAGGAAGATATGTTCAATATTGCATGAAAGTAAGTTTTAAGTGTGTTTTGTACCAAATTGCTGTTGGTAACAATGTGTTTCAGTCACTTTTGCAATGTTCAGAATGCATAATTTGAATGAAAATCAATAAAACATACCATATTTAACTTTGCAAACGTGAAACATAATGTCAATTTTGTGATTTTTGACAAATTCACTTGAGTTATTAGTTTGTAAACTAGTAAAAGATGTTCAATATTGCATGAAAGTAAGTTTTCTGTGTGTTTTGTACCAAATTGCTGTTTGTAACAATGTGTTTCAGTCACTTTTGCAACGTTCAGAATGCATAATTTGAATGAAAATCAATAAAACAGTACTTTCCATACAATATTCAACTTTGTAAACATGAAACATAATGTCAAATTTGTGATTTTTGACAAATTCACTTGAGTTATTAGTTTGTAAACTAGTAAAAGATCTTCAATATTGCATGAAAGTAAGTTTTCAGTGTGTTTTGTACCACATTGCTGTCTGCTTTTGCAATGTTCAGAATGCATAATTTGAATGAAAATCAATAAAACATGACTTTGCCGACAATATTTAACTTTGCAAACATGAAACATAATGTCAATTTTGTGATTTTTGACAAATTCACTTGAGTTATTAGTTTGTAAACTAGTAAAAGTTCAATATTGCAAGAAAGTAAGTTTTAAGTGTGTTTTGTACCAAATTGCTGTTTGTAACAATGTGTTTCAGTCACTTTTGCAATGTTCAGAATGCATAATTTGAATGAAAATCAATAAAACATACCATATTTAACTTTGCAAACATGAAACATAATGTCAATTTTGTGATTTTTGACAAATTCACTTGAGTTATTAGTTTGTAAACTAGTAAAAGATGTTCAATATTGCATGAAAGTAAGTTTTCAGTGTGTTTTGTACCAAATTGCTGTTTGTAACAATGTGTTTAAGTCACTTTTGCAACGTTCAGAATGCATAATTTGAATGAAAATCAATAAAACAGTACTTTCCATACAATATTCAACTTTGTAAACATGAAACATAATGTCAAATTTGTGATTTTTGACAAATTCACTTGAGTTATTAGTTTGTAAACTAGTAAAAGATGTTCAATATTGCATGAAAGTAAGTTTTCAGTGTGTTTTGTACCACATTGCTGTCTGTAACAATGTGTTTCAGTCACTTTTGCAATGTTCAGAATGCATAACTTGAATGAAAATCAATAAAACATGACTTTCCATGCAATATTCAACTTTGTAAACATGAAACATAATGTCAAATTTGTGATTTTTGACAAATTCACTTGAGTTATTAGTTTGTAAACTTGTAAAAGATGTTCAATATAGCATGAAAGTAATTTTTAAGTGTGTTTTGTACCAAATTGCCGTTTGTCACAATGTGTTTCAGTCACTTTTGCGATGTTCAGAATGCATAACTTGAATGAAAATCAATAAAACCTGACTTTGCATACAATATTTAACTTTGCAAACATGAAACATAATGTTAAATTTGTGATTTTTGACAAATTCACTTGAGTTATTAGTTTGTAAACTAGTAAAATATGTTCAATATTGCATGAAAGTAAGTTTTAAGTGTGTTTTGTACCAAATTGCTGTTGGTCACAATGTGTTTCAGTCACTTTTGCGATGTTCAGAATGCATAACTTGAATGAAAATCAATAAAACCTGACTTTGCATACAATATTTAACTTTGCAAACATGAAACATAATGTTAAATTTGTGATTTTTGACAAATTCACTTGAGTTATTAGTTTGTAAACTAGTAAAAGATGTTCAATATTGCAAGAAAGTAAGTTTTCAGTGTGTTTTGTACCACATTGCTGTCTGTAACAATGTGTTTCAGTCACTTTTGCAATGTTCAGAATGCATAACTTGAATGAAAATCAATAAAACCTGACTTTGCATACAATATTTAACTTTGCAAACATGAAACATAATGTTAAATTTGTGATTTTTGACAAATTCACTTGAGTTATTAGTTTGTAAACTAGTAAAATATGTTCAATATTGCATGAAAGTAAGTTTTATGTGTGTTTTGTACCAAATTGCTGTTTGCAACAATGTGTTTCAGTCACTTTTGCAATGTTCAGAATGCATAATTTGAATGAAAATCAATAAAACATGACTTTGCCGACAATATTTAACTTTGCAAACATGAAACATAATGTCAATTTTGTGATTTTTGACAAATTCACTTGAGTTATTAGTTTGTAAACTAGTAAAAGTTCAATATTGCAAGAAAGTAAGTTTTAAGTGTGTTTTGTACCAAATTGCTGTTTGTCACAATGTGTTTCAGTCACTTTTGCAATGTTCAGAATGCATAACTTGAATGAAAATCAATAAAACATGACTTTGCATACAATATTTAACTTTGCAAACATGAAACATAATGTTAAATTTGTGATTTTTGACAAATTCACTTGAGTTATTAATTTGTAAACTAGTAAAATATGTTCAATATTGCATGAAAGTAAGTTTTAAGTGTGTTTTGTACCAAATTGCTGTTTGTAACAATGTGTTTCAGTCACTTTTGCAATGTTCAGAATGCATAATTTGAATGAAAATCAATAAAACATGACTTTGCAAACAATATTTAACTTTGCAAACATGAAACATAATGTTTAATTTGTGATTTTTGACAAATTCACTTGAGTTATTAGTTTGTAAACTAGGAAAATATGTTCAATATTGCATGAAAGTAAGTTTTAAGTGTGTTTTGTACCAAATTGCTGTTTGTAACAATGTGTTTCAGTCACTTTTGCAATGTTCAGAATGCATAATTTGAATGAAAATCAATAAAACATACCATATTTAACTTTGCAAACATGAAACAGTCACTTTTGCAATGTTCAGAATGCATTACTTGAATGAAAATCTCTAAAACATGACTTTCCATGCAATATTCAACTTTGTAAACATGAAACATAATGTCAAATTTGTGATTTTTGCCAAATTCACTTGAGTTATTAGTTTGTAAACTAGTAAAAGATGTTCAATATTGCATGAAAGTAAGTTTTATGTGTGTTTTGTACCAACTTGCTGTTTATCACAATGTGTTTCAGTCACTTTTGCAATGTTCAGAATGCATAACTTGAATGAAAATCAATAATACATGACTTTGCATACAATATTTAACTTTGCAAACATGAAACATAATGTTAAATTTGTGATTTTTGACAAATTCACTTGAGTTATTAGTTTGTAAACTAGTAAAATATGTTCAATATTGCATGAAAGTAAGTTTTAAGTGTGTTTTGTACCAAATTGCTGTTTGTAACAATGTGTTTCAGTCACTTTTGCAATGTTCAGAATGCATAATTCGAATGAATTTCAATAAAACATGACTTTGCATACAGTATTTAACTTTGCAAACATGAAACATAATGTCAATTTTGTGATTTTTGACAAACTCACTTGAGTTATTAGTTTGTAAACTAGTAAAAGATGTTCAATATTGCATGAAAGTAAGTTTTAAGTGTGTTTTGTACCAAATTGCTGTTTGTCACAATGTGTTTCAGTCACTTTTGCAATGTTCAGAATGCATAACTTGAATGAAAATCAATAAAACATGACTTTGCATACAATATTTAACTTTGCAAACATGAAACATAATGTTAAATTTGTGATTTTTGACAAATTCACTTGAGTTATTAGTTTGTAAACTAGTAAAATATGTTCAATATTGCATGAAAGTAAGTTTTCAGTGTGTTTTGTACCAAATTGCTGTTTGTAACAATGTGTTTCAGTCACTTTTGCAACGTTCAGAATGCATAATTTGAATGAAAATCAGTAAAACAGTACTTTCCATACAATATTCAACTTTGTAAACATGAAACATAATGTCAAATTTGTGATTTTTGACAAATTCACTTGAGTTATTAGTTTGTAAACTAGTAAAAGATGTTCAATATTGCATGAAAGTAAGTCTTAAGTGTGTTTTGTACCAAATTGCTGTTTGTAACAATGTGTTTCAGTCACTTTTGCAAGGTTCAGAACGCATAATTTGAATGAAAACCAGTAAAACATGACTTTGCGTGCAATATCTAACTTTGCAAACATAAAACATAATGTCAAATTTGTGATTTTTGACAAATTCACTTGAGTTATTAGTTTGTAAACTGGTAAAAGATGTTCAATATTGCATGAAAGTAAGTCTTAAGTGTGTTTTGTACCAAATTGCTGTTTGTAACAATGTGTTTCAGTCACTTTTGCAATGTTTAGAATGCATAATTTGAATGAAAATCAATAAAACATGACTTTGCATGCAATATTCAACTTTGTAAACATGAAACATAATGTCAAATTTGTGATTTTTGACAAATTCATTTGAGTTATTAGTTTGTAAACTAGTAAAATATGTTCAATATTGCATGAAAGTAAGTTTTAAGTGTGTTTTGTACCAAATTGCTGTCTGTAACAATGTGTTTCAGTCACTTTTGCAATGTTCAGAATGCATTACTTGAATGAAAATCTATAAAACATGACTTTCCATGCAATATTCAACTTTGTAAACATGAAACATAATGTCAAATTTGTGATTTTTGCCAAATTCACTTGAGTTATTAGTTTGTAAACTAGTAAAAGATGTTCAATATTGCATGAAAGTAAGTTTTATGTGTGTTTTGTACCAACTTGCTGTTTATGACAATGTGTTTCAGTCACTTTTGCAATGTTCAGAATGCATAACTTGAATGAAAATCAATAATACATGACTTTGCATACAATATTTAACTTTGCAAACATGAAACATAATGTTAAATTTGTGATTTTTGACAAATTCACTTGAGTTATTAGTTTGTAAACTAGTAAAATATGTTCAATATTGCATGAAAGTAAGTTTTAAGTGTGTTTTGTACCAAATTGCTGTTTGTAACAATGTGTTTCAGTCACTTTTGCAATGTTCAGAATGCATAATTCGAATGAATTTCAATAAAACATGACTTTGCATGCAATATTTAACTTTGCAAACATGAAACATAAAGTCAAATTTGTGATTTTGACAAATTCACTTGAATTATTAGTTTGTAAACTAGTAAAAGATGTTCAATATTGCATGAAAGTAAGTTTTAAGTGTGTTTTGTACCAAATTGCTGTTTGTAACAATGTCTTTCAGTCACTTTTGCAATGTTCAGAATGCATAATTTGAATGAAAATCAATAAAACATGACTTTGCATGCAATATTTAACTTTGCAAACATGAAACATAATGTTAAATTTGTGATTTTGACAAATTCACTTGAACTATTCGTTTGTAAACTAGTAAAAGATGCTCAATATTGCATGAAAGTAAGTTTTAAGTGTGTTTTGTACCGAATTGCTGTTTGTAACAATGTGTTTCAGTCACTTTTGCAAGGTTCAGAACGCATAATTTGAATGAAAACCAGTAAAACATGACTTTGCGTGCAATATCTAACTTTGCAAACATAAAACATAATGTCAAATTTGTGATTTTTGACAAATTCAATTGAGTTATTGGTTTGTAAACTAGTAAAAGATGTTCAATATTGCATGAAAGTAAGTTTTAAGTGTGTTTTGTACCAAATTGCATTTTGTAACAATGTCTTTCAGTCACTTTTGCAATGTTCAGAATGCATAATTTGAATGAAAATCAATAAAACATGACTTTGCAGGCAATATTCAACTTTGTAAACATGAAACATAATGTCAAATTTGTGATTTTTGACAAATTCATTTGAGTTATTAGTTTGTAAACTAGTAAAATATGTTCAATATTGCATGAAAGTAAGTTTTAAGTGTGTTTTGTACCAAATTGCTGTCTGTAACAATGTGTTTCAGTCACTTTTGCAATGTTCAGAATGCATTACTTGAATGAAAATCTATAAAACATGACTTTCCATGCAATATTCAACTTTGTAAACATGAAACATAATGTCAAATTTGTGATTTTTGCCAAATTCACTTGAGTTATTAGTTTGTAAACTAGTAAAAGATGTTCAATATTGCATGAAAGTAAGTTTTATGTGTGTTTTGTACCAACTTGCTGTTTATCACAATGTGTTTCAGTCACTTTTGCAATGTTCAGAATGCATAACTTGAATGAAAATCAATAATACATGACTTTGCATACAATATTTAACTTTGCAAACATGAAACATAATGTTAAATTTGTGATTTTTGACAAATTCACTTGAGTTATTAGTTTGTAAACTAGTAAAATATGTTCAATATTGCATGAAAGTAAGTTTTAAGTGTGTTTTGTACCAAATTGCTGTTTGTAACAATGTGTTTCAGTCACTTTTGCAATGTTCAGAATGCATAATTTGAATGAAAATCAATAAAACATGACTTTGCAAACAATATTTAACTTTGCAAACATGAAACATAATGTTAAATTTGTGATTTTTGACAAATTCACTTGAGTTATTAGTTTGTAAACTAGAAAAATATGTTCAATATTGCATGAAAGTAAGTTTTAAGTGTGTTTTGTACCAAATTGCCGTTTGTAACAATGTGTTTCAGTCACTTTTGCAATGTTCAGAATGCATAATTTGAATGAAAATCAATAAAACAGTACTTTCCATACAATATTTAACTTTGCAAACATGAAACATAATGTTAAATTTGTGATTTTTGACAAATTCACTTGAGTTATTAGTTTGTAAACTAGTAAAAGATGTTCAATATTGCATGAAAGTAAGTTTTAAGTGTGTTTTGTACCAAATTGCTGTTTGTAACAATGGGTTTCAGTCACTTTTGCAGTGTTCAGAATGCATAATTCGAATGAAAATCAATAAAACATGACTTTGCATACAGTATTTAACTTTGCAAACATGAAACATAATGTCAATTTTGTGATTTTTGACAAACTCACTTGAGTTATTAGTTTGTAAACTAGTAAAAGATGTTCAATATTGCATGAAAGTAAGTTTTAAGTGTGTTTTGTACCAAATTGCTGTTTGTAACAATGTCTTTCAGTCACTTTTGCAATGTTCAGAATGCATAATTTGGATGAAAATCAATAAAACATGACTTTGCATGCAATAATCAACTTTGTAAACATGAAACAATGTCAAATTTGTGATTTTTGACAAATTCACTTGAGTTATTAGTTTGTAAACTAGTAAAATATGTTCAATATTGCATGAAAGTAAGTTTTAAGTGTGTTTTGTACCAAATTGCTGTTTGTAACAATGTGTTTCAGTCACTTTTGCAATGTTCAGAATGCATAATTTGAATGAAAATCAATAAAACATGACTTTGCAAACAATATTTAACTTTGCAAACATGAAACATAATGTTAAATTTGTGATTTTTGACAAATTCACTTGAGTTATTAGTTTGTAAACTAGAAAAATATGTTCAATATTGCATGAAAGTAAGTTTTAAGTGTGTTTTGTACCAAATTGCCGTTTGTAACAATGTGTTTCAGTCACTTTTGCAATGTTCAGAATGCATAATTTGAATGAAAATCAATAATACATGACTTTGCATACAATATTTAACTTTGCAAACATGAAACATAATGTTAAATTTGTGATTTTTGACAAATTCACTTGAGTTATTAGTTTGTAAACTAGTAAAAGATGTTCAATATTGCATGAAAGTAAGTTTTAAGTGTGTTTTGTACCAAATTGCTGTTTGTAACAATGGGTTTCAGTCACTTTTGCAGTGTTCAGAATGCATAATTCGAATGAAAATCAATAAAACATGACTTTGCATACAGTATTTAACTTTGCAAACATGAAACATAATGTCAATTTTGTGATTTTTGACAAACTCACTTGAGTTATTAGTTTGTAAACTAGTAAAAGATGTTCAATATTGCATGAAAGTAAGTTTTAAGTGTGTTTTGTACCAAATTGCTGTTTGTAACAATGTCTTTCAGTCACTTTTGCAATGTTCAGAATGCATAATTTGGATGAAAATCAATAAAACATGACTTTGCATGCAATAATCAACTTTGTAAACATGAAACAATGTCAAATTTGTGATTTTTGACAAATTCACTTGAGTTATTAGTTTGTAAACTAGTAAAAGATGTTCAATATTGCATGAAAGTAAGTTTTAAGTGTGTTTTGTACCAAATTGCTGTTTGTAACAATGTCTTTCAGTCACTTTTGCAATGTTCAGAATGCATAATTTGAATGAAAATCAATAAAACATGACTTTGCATGCAATATTTAACTTTGCAAACATGAAACATAATGTTAAATTTGTGATTTTGACAAATTCACTTGAACTATTCGTTTGTAAACTAGTAAAAGATGTTCAATATTGCATGAAAGTAAGTTTTAAGTGTGTTTTGTACCGAATTGCTGTTTGTAACAATTTGTTTCAATCACTTTTGCAGTGTTCAGAATGCATAATTTGACTGAAAATCAATAAAACATGACTCTGCGTGCAATATTTAACTTTGCAAACATGAAACATAATGTCAAATTTGTGATTTTTGACAAATTCAATTGAGTTATTAGTTTGTAAACTAGTAAAAGATGTTCAATATTGCATGAAAGTAAGTCTTAAGTGTGTTTTGCACCAAATTGCTGTTTGTAACAATGTGTTTCAGTCACTTTTGCAAGGTTCAGAACGCATAATTTGAATGAAAACCAGTAAAACATGACTTTGCGTGCAATATCTAACTTTGCAAACATAAAACATAATGTCAAATTTGTGATTTTTGACAAATTCAATTGAGTTATTAGTTTGTAAACTAGTAAAAGATGTTCAATATTGCATGAAAGTAAGTTTTAAGTGTGTTTTGTACCAAATTGCATTTTGTAACAATGTCTTTCAGTCACTTTTGCAATGTTCAGAATGCATAATTTGAATGAAAATCAATAAAACATGACTTTGCAGGCAATATTCAACTTTGTAAACATGAAACATAATGTCAAATTTGTGATTTTTGACAAATTCACTTGAGTTATTAGTTTGTAAACTAGTAAAAGATGTTCAATATTGCATGAAAGTAAGTCTTAAGTGTGTTTTGTACCAAATTGCTGTTTGTAACAATGTGTTTCAGTCACTTTTGCAAGGTTCAGAACGCATAATTTGAATGAAAACCAGTAAAACATGACTTTGCGTGCAATATCTAACTTTGCAAACATAAAACATAATGTCAAATTTGTGATTTTTGACAAATTCACTTGAGTTATTAGTTTGTAAACTAGTAAAAGATGTTCAATATTGCATGAAAGTAAGTCTTAAGTGTGTTTTGTACCAAATTGCTGTTTGTAACAATGTGTTTCAGTCACTTTTGCAATGTTTAGAATGCATAATTTGAATGAAAATCAATAAAACATGACTTTGCATGCAATATTCAACTTTGTAAACATGAAACATAATGTCAAATTTGTGATTTTTGACAAATTCATTTGAGTTATTAGTTTGTAAACTAGTAAAATATGTTCAATATTGCATGAAAGTAAGTTTTAAGTGTGTTTTGTACCAAATTGCTGTCTGTAACAATGTGTTTCAGTCACTTTTGCAATGTTCAGAATGCATTACTTGAATGAAAATCTATAAAACATGACTTTCCATGCAATATTCAACTTTGTAAACATGAAACATAATGTCAAATTTGTGATTTTTGCCAAATTCACTTGAGTTATTAGTTTGTAAACTAGTAAAAGATGTTCAATATTGCATGAAAGTAAGTTTTATGTGTGTTTTGTACCAACTTGCTGTTTATCACAATGTGTTTCAGTCACTTTTGCAATGTTCAGAATGCATAACTTGAATGAAAATCAATAATACATGACTTTGCATACAATATTTAACTTTGCAAACATGAAACATAATGTTAAATTTGTGATTTTTGACAAATTCACTTGAGTTATTAGTTTGTAAACTAGTAAAAGATGTTCAATATTGCATGAAAGTAAGTCTTAAGTGTGTTTTGTACCAAATTGCTGTTTGTAACAATGTGTTTCAGTCACTTTTGCAAGGTTCAGAACGCATAATTTGAATGAAAACCAATAAAACATGACTTTGCATGCAATATTTAACTTTGGAAACATGAAACATAATGTCAAATTTGTGATTTTTGACAAATTCAATTGAGTTATTAGTTTGTAAACTAGTAAAAGATGTTCCATATTGCATGAAAGTAAGTTTTAAGTGTGTTTTGTACCAAATTGCTGTTTGTAACAATGTGTTTCAGTCACTTTTGCAAGGTTCAGAATGCATAATTTGAATGAAAACCAATAAAACATGACTGCATGCAATATTTAACTTTGCAAACATGAAACATAATGTCAAATTTGTGATTTTTGACGAATTCATTTGAGTTATTAGTTTGTAAACTAGTAAAAGATGTTCAATATTGCATGAAAGTAAGTTTTAAGTGTGTTTTGTACCAAATTGCTGTTTGTAACAATGGGTTTCAGTCACTTTTGCAGTGTTCAGAATGCATAATTCGAATGAAAATCAATAAAACATGACTTTGCATACAGTATTTAACTTTGCAAACATGAAACATAATGTCAATTTTGTGATTTTTGACAAACTCACTTGAGTTATTAGTTTGTAAACTAGTAAAAGATGTTCAATATTGCATGAAAGTAAGTTTTAAGTGTGTTTTGTACCAAATTGCTGTTTGTAACAATGTCTTTCAGTCACTTTTGCAATGTTCAGAATGCATAATTTGGATGAAAATCAATAAAACATGACTTTGCATGCAATAATCAACTTTGTAAACATGAAACAATGTCAAATTTGTGATTTTTGACAAATTCACTTGAGTTATTAGTTTGTAAACTAGTAAAATATGTTCAATATTGCATGAAAGTAAGTTTTAAGTGTGTTTTGTACCAAATTGCTGTTTGTAACAATGTGTTTCAGTCACTTTTGCAATGTTCAGAATGCATAATTTGAATGAAAATCAATAATACATGACTTTGCATACAATATTTAACTTTGCAAACATGAAACATAATGTTAAATTTGTGATTTTTGACAAATTCACTTGAGTTATTAGTTTGTAAACTAGTAAAAGATGTTCAATATTGCATGAAAGTAAGTTTTAAGTGTGTTTTGTACCAAATTGCTGTTTGTAACAATGGGTTTCAGTCACTTTTGCAGTGTTCAGAATGCATAATTCGAATGAAAATCAATAAAACATGACTTTGCATACAGTATTTAACTTTGCAAACATGAAACATAATGTCAATTTTGTGATTTTTGACAAACTCACTTGAGTTATTAGTTTGTAAACTAGTAAAAGATGTTCAATATTGCATGAAAGTAAGTTTTAAGTGTGTTTTGTACCAAATTGCTGTTTGTAACAATGTCTTTCAGTCACTTTTGCAATGTTCAGAATGCATAATTTGGATGAAAATCAATAAAACATGACTTTGCATGCAATAATCAACTTTGTAAACATGAAACAATGTCAAATTTGTGATTTTTGACAAATTCACTTGAGTTATTAGTTTGTAAACTAGTAAAAGATGTTCAATATTGCATGAAAGTAAGTTTTAAGTGTGTTTTGTACCAAATTGCTGTTTGTAACAATGTCTTTCAGTCACTTTTGCAATGTTCAGAATGCATAATTTGAATGAAAATCAATAAAACATGACTTTGCATGCAATATTTAACTTTGCAAACATGAAACATAATGTTAAATTTGTGATTTTGACAAATTCACTTGAACTATTCGTTTGTAAACTAGTAAAAGATGTTCAATATTGCATGAAAGTAAGTTTTAAGTGTGTTTTGTACCGAATTGCTGTTTGTAACAATTTGTTTCAATCACTTTTGCAGTGTTCAGAATGCATAATTTGACTGAAAATCAATAAAACATGACTCTGCGTGCAATATTTAACTTTGCAAACATGAAACATAATGTCAAATTTGTGATTTTTGACAAATTCAATTGAGTTATTAGTTTGTAAACTAGTAAAAGATGTTCAATATTGCATGAAAGTAAGTCTTAAGTGTGTTTTGCACCAAATTGCTGTTTGTAACAATGTGTTTCAGTCACTTTTGCAAGGTTCAGAACGCATAATTTGAATGAAAACCAGTAAAACATGACTTTGCGTGCAATATCTAACTTTGCAAACATAAAACATAATGTCAAATTTGTGATTTTTGACAAATTCAATTGAGTTATTAGTTTGTAAACTAGTAAAAGATGTTCAATATTGCATGAAAGTAAGTTTTAAGTGTGTTTTGTACCAAATTGCATTTTGTAACAATGTCTTTCAGTCACTTTTGCAATGTTCAGAATGCATAATTTGAATGAAAATCAATAAAACATGACTTTGCAGGCAATATTCAACTTTGCAAACATAAAACATAATGTCAAATTTGTGATTTTTGACAAATTCAATTGAGTTATTAGTTTGTAAACTAGTAAAAGATGTTCAATATTGCATGAAAGTAAGTTTTAAGTGTGTTTTGTACCAAATTGCATTTTGTAACAATGTCTTTCAGTCACTTTTGCAATGTTCAGAATGCATAATTTGAATGAAAATCAATAAAACATGACTTTGCAGGCAATATTCAACTTTGTAAACATGAAACATAATGTCAAATTTGTGATTTTTGACAAATTCACTTGAGTTATTAGTTTGTAAACTAGTAAAAGATGTTCAATATTGCATGAAAGTAAGTCTTAAGTGTGTTTTGTACCAAATTGCTGTTTGTAACAATGTGTTTCAGTCACTTTTGCAAGGTTCAGAACGCATAATTTGAATGAAAACCAATAAAACATGACTTTGCATGCAATATTTAACTTTGGAAACATGAAACATAATGTCAAATTTGTGATTTTTGACAAATTCAATTGAGTTATTAGTTTGTAAACTAGTAAAAGATGTTCCATATTGCATGAAAGTAAGTTTTAAGTGTGTTTTGTACCAAATTGCTGTTTGTAACAATGTGTTTCAGTCACTTTTGCAAGGTTCAGAATGCATAATTTGAATGAAAACCAATAAAACATGACTGCATGCAATATTTAACTTTGCAAACATGAAACATAATGTCAAATTTGTGATTTTTGACGAATTCATTTGAGTTATTAGTTTGTAAACTAGTAAAAGATGTTCAATATTGCATGAAAGTAAGTTTTCAGTGTGTTTTGTACCAAATTGCTGTTTGTAACAATGTGTTTCAGTCACTTTTGCAATGTTTAGAATGCATAATTTGAATGAAAATCAATAAAACATGACTTTGCATGCAATATTCAACTTTGTAAACATGAAACATAATGTCAAATTTGTGATTTTTGACTAATTCATTTGAGTTATTAGTTTGTAAACTAGTAAAATATGTTCAATATTGCATGAAAGTAAGTTTTAAGTGTGTTTTGTACCAAATTGCTGTCTGTAACAATGTGTTTCAGTCACTTTTGCAATGTTCAGAATGCATTACTTGAATGAAAATCTATAAAACATGACTTTCCATGCAATATTCAACTTTGTAAACATGAAACATAATGTCAAATTTGTGATTTTTGCCAAATTCACTTGAGTTATTAGTTTGTAAACTAGTAAAAGATGTTCAATATTGCATGAAAGTAAGTTTTATGTGTGTTTTGTACCAACTTGCTGTTTATCACAATGTGTTTCAGTCACTTTTGCAATGTTCAGAATGCATAACTTGAATGAAAATCAATAATACATGACTTTGCATACAATATTTAACTTTGCAAACATGAAACATAATGTTAAATTTGTGATTTTTGACAAATTCACTTGAGTTATTAGTTTGTAAACTAGTAAAATATGTTCAATATTGCATGAAAGTAAGTTTTAAGTGTGTTTTGTACCAAATTGCTGTTTGTAACAACGTGTTTCAATCACTTTTGCAATGTTCAGAATGCATAATTCGAATGAATTTCAATAAAACATGACTTTGCATACAGTATTTAACTTTGCAAACATGAAACATAATGTCAATTTTGTGATTTTTGACAAACTCACTTGAGTTATTAGTTTGTAAACTAGTAAAAGATGTTCAATATTGCATGAAAGTAAGTTTTAAGTGTGTTTTGTACCAAATTGCTGTTTGTCACAATGTGTTTCAGTCACTTTTGCAATGTTCAGAATGCATGATTTGAATGAAAATCAATAAAACATGACTTTGCATGCAATATTCAACTTTGTAAACATGAAACATAATGTCAAATTTGTGATTTTTGACAAATTCACTTGAGTTATTAGTTTGTAAACTAGTAAAAGATGTTCAATATTGCATGAAAGTAAGTTTTCAGTGTGTTTTGTACCACATTGCTGTCTGTCACAATGTGTTTCAGTCACTTTTGCGATGTTCAGAATGCATAACTTGAATGAAAATCAATAAAACCTGACTTTGCATACAATATTTAACTTTGCAAACATGAAACATAATGTTAAATTTGTGATTTTTGACAAATTCACTTGAGTTATTAGTTTGTAAACTAGTAAAATATGTTCAATATTGCATGAAAGTAAGTTTTAAGTGTGTTTTGTACCAAATTGCTGTTTGTAACAATGTGTTTCAGTCACTTTTGCAATGTTCAGAATGCATAATTTGAATGAAAATCAATAAAACATGACTTTGCAAACAATATTTAACTTTGCAAACATGAAACATAATGTTAAATTTGTGATTTTTGACAAATTCACTTGAGTTATCAGTTTGTAAACTAGAAAAATATGTTCAATATTGCATGAAAGTAAGTTTTAAATGTGTTTTGTACCAAATTGCCGTTTGTAACAATGTGTTTCAGTCACTTTTGCAATGTTCAGAATGCATAATTTGAATGAAGATCAAAAAAACATGACTTTGCATACAATATTTAACTTTGCAAACATGAAACATAATGTCAAATTTGTGATTTTGACAAATTCACTTGAATTATTCGTTTGTAAACTAGTAAAAGATGTTCAATATTGCATGAAAGTAAGTTTTAAGTGTGTTTTGTACCGAATTGCTGTTTGTAACAACTTGTTTCAGTCACTTTTGCAATGTTCAGAATGCATAATTTGAATGAAAATCAATAAAACATGACTTTGCAGGCAATATTCAACTTTGTAAACATGAAACATAATGTCAAATTTGTGATTTTTGCCAAATTCACTTGAGTTATTAGTTTGTAAACTAGTAAAAGATGTTCAATATTGCATGAAAGTAAGTTTTATGTGTGTTTTGTACCAACTTGCTGTTTATCACAATGTGTTTCAGTCACTTTTGCAATGTTCAGAATGCATAACTTGAATGAAAATCAATAATACATGACTTTGCATACAATATTTAACTTTGCAAACATGAAACATAATGTTAAATTTGTGATTTTTGACAAATTCACTTGAGTTATTAGTTTGTAAACTAGTAAAATATGTTCAATATTGCATGAAAGTAAGTTTTAAGTGTGTTTTGTACCAAATTGCTGTTTGTAACAATGTGTTTCAGTCACTTTTGCAATGTTCAGAATGCATAATTCGAATGAATTTCAATAAAACATGACTTTGCATACAGTATTTAACTTTGCAAACATGAAACATAATGTCAATTTTGTGATTTTTGACAAACTCACTTGAGTTATTAGTTTGTAAACTAGTAAAAGATGTTCAATATTGCATGAAAGTAAGTTTTATGTGTGTTTTGTACCAACTTGCTGTTTATCACAATGTGTTTCAGTCACTTTTGCAATGTTCAGAATGCATAACTTGAATGAAAATCAATAATACATGACTTTGCATACAATATTTAACTTTGCAAACATGAAACATAATGTTAAATTTGTGATTTTTGACAAATCCACTTGAGTTATTAGTTTGTAAACTAGTAAAAGATGTTCAATATTGCATGAAAGTAAGTCTTAAGTGTGTTTTGTACCAAATTGCTGTTTGTAACAATGTGTTTCAGTCACTTTTGCAAGGTTCAGAACGCATAATTTGAATGAAAACCAGTAAAACATGACTTTGCGTGCAATATCTAACTTTGCAAACATAAAACATAATGTCAAATTTGTGATTTTTGACAAATTCAATTGAGTTATTAGTTTGTAAACTAGTAAAAGATGTTCAATATTGCATGAAAGTAAGTTTTCAGTGTGTTTTGTACCAAATTGCTGTTTGTAACAATGTGTTTCAGTCACTTTTGCAATGTTTAGAATGCTTAATTTGAATGAAAATCAATAAAACGTGACTTTGCATGCAATATTCAACTTTGTAAACATGAAACATAATGTCAAATTTGTGATTTTTGACAAATTCACTTGAGTTATTAGTTTGTAAACTAGTAACAGATGTTCAATACTGCATGAAAGTAAGTTTTAAGTGTGTTTTGTACCAAATTGCTGTTTGTAACAATGTGTTTCAGTCACTTTTGCAATGTTCAGAATGCATAATTTGAATGAAAATCAATAAAACATGACTTTGCATGCAATATTTAACTTTGCAAACATGAAACATAAAGTCAAATTTGTGATTTTGACAAATTCACTTGAATTATTCGTTTGTAAACTAGTAAAAGATGTTCAATATTGCATGAAAGTAAGTTTTAAGTGTGTTTTGTACCAAATTGCTGTTTGTAACAATGTGTTTCAGTCACTTTTGCAATGTTTAGAATGCATAATTTGAATGAAAATCAATAAAACATGACTTTGCATGCAATATTCAACTTTGCAAACATGAAACATAATGTCAATTTTGTGATTTTTGACAAACTCACTTGAGTTATTAGTTTGTAAACTAGTAAAAGATGTTCAATATTGCATGAAAGTAAGTTTTAAGTGTGTTTTGTACCAAATTGCTGTTTGTCACAATGTGTTTCAGTCACTTTTGCAATGTTCAGAATGCATGATTTGAATGAAAATCAATAAAACATGACTTTGCATGCAATATTCAACTTTGTAAACATGAAACATAATGTCAAATTTGTGATTTTTGACAAATTCACTTGAGTTATTTGTTTGTAAACTAGTAAAAGATGTTCAATATTGCATGAAAGTAAGTTTTCAGTGTGTTTTGTACCAAATTGCTGTTTGTAACAATGTGTTTCAGTCACTTTTGCGATGTTCAGAATGCATAACTTGAATGAAAATCAATAAAACCTGACTTTGCATACAATATTTAACTTTGCAAACATGAAACATAATGTTAAATTTGTGATTTTTGACAAATTCACTTGAGTTATTAGTTTGTAAACTAGTAAAAGATGTTCAATATTGCAAGAAAGTAAGTTTTCAGTGTGTTTTGTACCACATTGCTGTCTGTAACAATGTGTTTCAGTCACTTTTGCAATGTTCAGAATGCATAACTTGAATGAAAATCAATAAAACATGACTTTCCATGCAATATTCAACTTTGTAAACATGAAACATAATGTCAAATTTGTGATTTTTGATAAATTCACTTGAGTTATTAGTTTGTAAACTTGTAAAAGATGTTCAATATTGCATGAAAGTAAGTTTTAAGTGTGTTTTGTACCAAATTGCTGTTTGTCACAATGTGTTTCAGTCACTTTTGCGATGTTCAGAATGCATAACTTGAATGAAAATCAATAAAACCTGACTTTGCATACAATATTTAACTTTGCAAACATGAAACATAATGTTAAATTTGTGATTTTTGACAAATTCACTTGAGTTATTAGTTTGTAAACTAGGAAAATATGTTCAATATTGCATGAAAGTAAGTTTTAAGTGTGTTTTGTACCAAATTGCTGTTTGTAACAATGTGTTTCAGTCACTTTTGCAATGTTCAGAATGCATAATTTGAATGAAAATCAATAAAACATGACTTTGCAAACAATATTTAACTTTGCAAACATGAAACATAATGTTTAATTTGTGATTTTTGACAAATTCACTTGAGTTATTAGTTTGTAAACTAGGAAAATATGTTCAATATTGCATGAAAGTAAGTTTTAAGTGTGTTTTGTACCAAATTGCTGTTTGTAACAATGTGTTTCAGTCACTTTTGCAATGTTCAGAATGCATAATTTGAATGAAAATCAATAAAACATACCATATTTAACTTTGCAAACATGAAACATAATGTCAATTTTGTGATTTTTGACAAATTCACTTGAGTTATTAGTTTGTAAACTAGTAAAAGATGTTCAATATTGCATGAAAGTAAGTTTTCAGTGTGTTTTGTACCAAATTGCTGTTTGTAACAATGTGTTTAAGTCACTTTTGCAACGTTCAGAATGCATAATTTGAATGAAAATCAATAAAACAGTACTTTCCATACAATATTCAACTTTGTAAACATGAAACATAATGTCAAATTTGTGATTTTTGACAAATTCACTTGAGTTATTAGTTTGTAAACTAGTAAAAGATGTTCAATATTGCATGAAAGTAAGTTTTCAGTGTGTTTTGTACCACATTGCTGTCTGTAACAATGTGTTTCAGTCACTTTTGCAATGTTCAGAATGCATAACTTGAATGAAAATCAATAAAACATGACTTTCCATGCAATATTCAACTTTGTAAACATGAAACATAATGTCAAATTTGTGATTTTTGACAAATTCACTTGAGTTATTAGTTTGTAAACTTGTAAAAGATGTTCAATATTGCATGAAAGTAATTTTTAAGTGTGTTTTGTACCAAATTGCCGTTTGTCACAATGTGTTTCAGTCACTTTTGCGATGTTCAGAATGCATAACTTGAATGAAAATCAATAAAACCTGACTTTGCATACAATATTTAACTTTGCAAACATGAAACATAATGTTAAATTTGTGATTTTTGACAAATTCACTTGAGTTATTAGTTTGTAAACTAGTAAAATATGTTCAATATTGCATGAAAGTAAGTTTTAAGTGTGTTTTGTACCAAATTGCTGTTGGTCACAATGTGTTTCAGTCACTTTTGCGATGTTCAGAATGCATAACTTGAATGAAAATCAATAAAACCTGACTTTGCATACAATATTTAACTTTGCAAACATGAAACATAATGTTAAATTTGTGATTTTTGACAAATTCACTTGAGTTATTAGTTTGTAAACTAGTAAAAGATGTTCAATATTGCAAGAAAGTAAGTTTTCAGTGTGTTTTGTACCACATTGCTGTCTGTAACAATGTGTTTCAGTCACTTTTGCAATGTTCAGAATGCATAACTTGAATGAAAATCAATAAAACATGACTTTCCATGCAATATTCAACTTTGTAAACATGAAACATAATGTCAAATTTGTGATTTTTGATAAATTCACTTGAGTTATTAGTTTGTAAACTTGTAAAAGATGTTCAATATTGCATGAAAGTAAGTTTTAAGTGTGTTTTGTACCAAATTGCTGTTTGTCACAATGTGTTTCAGTCACTTTTGCGATGTTCAGAATGCATAACTTGAATGAAAATCAATAAAACCTGACTTTGCATACAATATTTAACTTTGCAAACATGAAACATAATGTTAAATTTGTGATTTTTGACAAATTCACTTGAGTTATTAGTTTGTAAACTAGTAAAATATGTTCAATATTGCATGAAAGTAAGTTTTATGTGTGTTTTGTACCAAATTGCTGTTTGCAACAATGTGTTTCAGTCACTTTTGCAATGTTCAGAATGCATAATTTGAATGAAAATCAATAAAACATGACTTTGCATACAATATTTAACTTTGCAAACATGAGACATAATGTCAATTTTGTGATTTTTGACAAATTCACTTGAGTTATTAGTTTGTAAACTAGTAAAAGGTGTTCAATATTGCAAGAAAGTAAGTTTTAAGTGTGTTTTGTACCAAATTGCTGTTCGTCACAATGTGTTTCAGTCACTTTTGCAATGTTCAGAATGCATAACTTGAATGAAAATCAATAAAACATGAATTTGCATACAATATTTAACTTTGCAAACATGAAACATAATGTTAAATTTGTGATTTTTGACAAATTCACTTGAGTTATTAGTTTGTAAACTAGGAAAATATGTTCAATATTGCATGAAAGTAAGTTTTAAGTGTGTTTTGTACCAAATTGCTGTTTGTAACAATGTGTTTCAGTCACTTTTGCAATGTTCAGAATGCATAATTTGAATGAAAATCAATAAAACATGACTTTGCAAACAATATTTAACTTTGCAAACATGAAACATAATGTTTAATTTGTGATTTTTGACAAATTCACTTGAGTTATTAGTTTGTAAACTAGGAAAATATGTTCAATATTGCATGAAAGTAAGTTTTAAGTGTGTTTTGTACCAAATTGCTGTTTGTAACAATGTGTTTCAGTCACTTTTGCAATGTTCAGAATGCATAATTTGAATGAAAATCAATAAAACATACCATATTTAACTTTGCAAACATGAAACATAATGTCAATTTTGTGATTTTTGACAAATTCACTTGAGTTATTAGTTTGTAAACTAGTAAAAGATGTTCAATATTGCATGAAAGTAAGTTTTCAGTGTGTTTTGTACCAAATTGCTGTTTGTAACAATGTGTTTAAGTCACTTTTGCAACGTTCAGAATGCATAATTTGAATGAAAATCAATAAAACAGTACTTTCCATACAATATTCAACTTTGTAAACATGAGACATAATGTCAAATTTGTGATTTTTGACAAATTCACTTGAGTTATTAGTTTGTAAACTAGTAAAAGATGTTCAATATTGCATGAAAGTAAGTTTTCAGTGTGTTTTGTACCACATTGCTGTCTGTAACAATGTGTTTCAGTCACTTTTGCAATGTTCAGAATGCATAACTTGAATGAAAATCAATAAAACATGACTTTCCATGCAATATTCAACTTTGTAAACATGAAACATAATGTCAAATTTGTGATTTTTGACAAATTCACTTGAGTTATTAGTTTGTAAACTTGTAAAAGATGTTCAATATTGCATGAAAGTAATTTTTAAGTGTGTTTTGTACCAAATTGCCGTTTGTCACAATGTGTTTCAGTCACTTTTGCGATGTTCAGAATGCATAACTTGAATGAAAATCAATAAAACCTGACTTTGCATACAATATTTAACTTTGCAAACATGAAACATAATGTTAAATTTGTGATTTTTGACAAATTCACTTGAGTTATTAGTTTGTAAACTAGTAAAATATGTTCAATATTGCATGAAAGTAAGTTTTAAGTGTGTTTTGTACCAAATTGCTGTTGGTCACAATGTGTTTCAGTCACTTTTGCGATGTTCAGAATGCATAACTTGAATGAAAATCAATAAAACCTGACTTTGCATACAATATTTAACTTTGCAAACATGAAACATAATGTTAAATTTGTGATTTTTGACAAATTCACTTGAGTTATTAGTTTGTAAACTAGTAATTGCTGTTTGTAACAATGTGTTTCAGTCACTTTTGCAATGTTCAGAATGCATAATTTGGATGAAAATCAATAAAACATACCATATTTAACTTTGCAAACATGAAACATAATGTCAATTTTGTGATTTTTGACAAATTCACTTGAGTTATTAGTTTGTAAACTAGTAAAAGATGTTCAATATTGCATGAAAGTAAGTTTTCAGTGTGTTTTATACCAAATTGCTGTTTGTAACAATGTGTTTCAGTCACTTTTGCAACGTTCAGAATGCATAATTTGAATGAAAATCAATAAAACAGTACTTTCCATACAATATTCAACTTTGTAGACATAAGACATAATGTCAAATTTGTGATTTTTGACAAATTCACTTGAATTATTCGTTTGTAAACTAGTAAAAGATGTTCAATATTGCATGAAAGTAAGTTTTATGTGTGTTTTGTACCAAATTGCCGTTTGTCACAATGTGTTTCAGTCACTTTTGCGATGTTCAGAATGCATAACTTGAATGAAAATCAATAAAACCTGACTTTGCATACAATATTTAACTTTGCAAACATGAAACATAATGTCAAATTTGTGATTTTTGACAAATTCACTTGAGTTATTAGTTTGTAAACTAGTAACAGATGTTCAATATTGCATGAAAGTAAGTTTTCAGTGTGTTCTGTACCACATTGCTGTCTGTAACAATGTGTTTCAGTCACTTTTGCAATGTTCAGAATGCATAACTTGAATGAAAATCAATAAAACATGACTTTCCATGCAATATTCAACTTTGTGAACATGAAACATAATGTCAAATTTGTGATTTTTGACAAATTCACTTGAGTTATTAGTTTGTAAACTTGTAAAAGATGTTCAATATTGCATGAAAGTAATTTTTAAGTGTGTTTTGTACCAAATTGCCGTTTGTCACAATGTGTTTCAGTCACTTTTGCGATGTTCAGAATGCATAACTTGAATGAAAATCAATAAAACCTGACTTTGCATACAATATTTAACTTTGCAAACATGAAACATAATGTTAAATTTGTGATTTTTGACAAATTCACTTGAGTTATTAGTTTGTAAACTAGTAAAATATGTTCAATATTGCATGAAAGTAAGTTTTATGTGTGTTTTGTACCAAATTGCTGTTTGTAACAATGTGTTTCAGTCACTTTTGCAATGTTCAGAATGCATAATTTGAATGAAAATCAATAAAACATGACTTTGCAAACAATATTTAACTTTGCAAACATGAAACATAATGTTTAATTTGTGATTTTTGACAAATTCACTTGAGTTATTAGTTTGTAAACTAGGAAAATATGTTCAATATTGCATGAAAGTAAGTTTTCAGTGTGTTTTATACCAAATTGCTGTTTGTAACAATGTGTTTCAGTCACTTTTGCAACGTTCAGAATGCATAATTTGAATGAAAATCAATAAAACAGTACTTTCCATACAATATTCAACTTTGTAAACATGAAACATAATGTCAAATTTGTGATTTTTGACAAATTCACTTGAGTTATTAGTTTGTAAACTAGTAACAGATGTTCAATATTGCATGAAAGTAAGTTTTATGTGTGTTTTGTACCAAATTGCCGTTTGTCACAATGTGTTTCAGTCACTTTTGCGATGTTCAGAATGCATAACTTGAATGAAAATCAATAAAACCTGACTTTGCATACAATATTTAACTTTGCAAACATGAAACATAATGTCAAATTTGTGATTTTTGACAAATTCACTTGAGTTATTAGTTTGTAAACTAGTAACAGATGTTCAATATTGCATGAAAGTAAGTTTTCAGTGTGTTCTGTACCACATTGCTGTCTGTAACAATGTGTTTCAGTCACTTTTGCAATGTTCAGAATGCATAACTTGAATGAAAATCAATAAAACATGACTTTCCATGCAATATTCAACTTTGTGAACATGAAACATAATGTCAAATTTGTGATTTTTGACAAATTCACTTGAGTTATTAGTTTGTAAACTAGTAAAATATGTTCAATATTGCATGAAAGTAAGTTTTATGTGTGTTTTGTACCAAATTGCTGTTTGTAACAATGTGTTTCAGTCACTTTTGCAATGTTCAGAATGCATAATTTGAATGAAAATCAATAAAACATGACTTTGCAAACAATATTTAACTTTGCAAACATGAAACATAATGTTTAATTTGTGATTTTTGACAAATTCACTTGAGTTATTAGTTTGTAAACTAGGAAAATATGTTCAATATTGCATGAAAGTAAGTTTTAAGTGTGTTTTGTACCAAATTGCTGTTTGTAACAATGTGTTTCAGTCACTTTTGCAATGTTCAGAATGCATAATTTGAATGAAAATCAATAAAACATACCATATTTAACTTTGCAAACATGAAACATAATGTCAATTTTGTGATTTTTGACAAATTCACTTGAGTTATTAGTTTGTAAACTAGTAAAAGATGTTCAATATTGCATGAAAGTAAGTTTTCAGTGTGTTTTGTACCAAATTGCTGTTTGTAACAATGTGTTTAAGTCACTTTTGCAACGTTCAGAATGCATAATTTGAATGAAAATCAATAAAACAGTACTTTCCATACAATATTCAACTTTGTAAACATGAAACATAATGTCAAATTTGTGATTTTTGACAAATTCACTTGAGTTATTAGTTTGTAAACTAGTAAAAGATGTTCAATATTGCATGAAAGTAAGTTTTCAGTGTGTTTTGTACCACATTGCTGTCTGTAACAATGTGTTTCAGTCACTTTTGCAATGTTCAGAATGCATAACTTGAATGAAAATCAATAAAACATGACTTTCCATGCAATATTCAACTTTGTAAACATGAAACATAATGTCAAATTTGTGATTTTTGACAAATTCACTTGAGTTATTAGTTTGTAAACTTGTAAAAGATGTTCAATATTGCATGAAAGTAATTTTTAAGTGTGTTTTGTACCAAATTGCCGTTTGTCACAATGTGTTTCAGTCACTTTTGCGATGTTCAGAATGCATAACTTGAATGAAAATCAATAAAACCTGACTTTGCATACAATATTTAACTTTGCAAACATGAAACATAATGTTAAATTTGTGATTTTTGACAAATTCACTTCAGTTATTAGTTTGTAAACTAGTAAAATATGTTCAATATTGCATGAAAGTAAGTTTTAAGTGTGTTTTGTACCAAATTGCTGTTGGTCACAATGTGTTTCAGTCACTTTTGCGATGTTCAGAATGCATAACTTGAATGAAAATCAATAAAACCTGACTTTGCATACAATATTTAACTTTGCAAACATGAAACATAATGTTAAATTTGTGATTTTTGACAAATTCACTTGAGTTATTAGTTTGTAAACTAGTAATTGCTGTTTGTAACAATGTGTTTCAGTCACTTTTGCAATGTTCAGAATGCATAATTTGAATGAAAATCAATAAAACATACCATATTTAACTTTGCAAACATGAAACATAATGTCAATTTTGTGATTTTTGACAAATTCACTTGAGTTATTAGTTTGTAAACTAGTAAAAGATGTTCAATATTGCATGAAAGTAAGTTTTCAGTGTGTTTTATACCAAATTGCTGTTTGTAACAATGTGTTTCAGTCACTTTTGCAATGTTCAGAATGCATAATTTGAATGAAAATCAATAAAACAGTACTTTCCATACAATATTCAACTTTGTAAACATGAAACATAATGTCAAATTTGTGATTTTTGACAAATTCACTTGAGTTATTAGTTTGTAAACTAGTAACAGATGTTCAATATTGCATGAAAGTAAGTTTTATGTGTGTTTTGTACCAAATTGCCGTTTGTCACAATGTGTTTCAGTCACTTTTGCGATGTTCAGAATGCATAACTTGAATGAAAATCAATAAAACCTGACTTTGCATACAATATTTAACTTTGCAAACATGAAACATAATGTCAAATTTGTGATTTTTGACAAATTCACTTGAGTTATTAGTTTGTAAACTAGTAACAGATGTTCAATATTGCATGAAAGTAAGTTTTCAGTGTGTTCTGTACCACATTGCTGTCTGTAACAATGTGTTTCAGTCACTTTTGCAATGTTCAGAATGCATAACTTGAATGAAAATCAATAAAACATGACTTTCCATGCAATATTCAACTTTGTGAACATGAAACATAATGTCAAATTTGTGATTTTTGACAAATTCACTTGAGTTATTAGTTTGTAAACTTGTAAAAGATGTTCAATATTGCATGAAAGTAATTTTTAAGTGTGTTTTGTACCAAATTGCCGTTTGTCACAATGTGTTTCAGTCACTTTTGCGATGTTCAGAATGCATAACTTGAATGAAAATCAATAAAACCTGACTTTGCATACAATATTTAACTTTGCAAACATGAAACATAATGTTAAATTTGTGATTTTTGACAAATTCACTTGAGTTATTAGTTTGTAAACTAGTAAAATATGTTCAATATTGCATGAAAGTAAGTTTTATGTGTGTTTTGTACCAAATTGCTGTTTGTAACAATGTGTTTCAGTCACTTTTGCAATGTTCAGAATGCATAATTTGAATGAAAATCAATAAAACATGACTTTGCATACAATATTTAACTTTGCAAACATGAAACATAATGTCAATTTTGTGATTTTTGACAAATTCACCTGAGTTATTAGTTTGTAAACTAGTAAAAGATGTTCAATATTGCATGAAAGTAAGTTTTCAGTGTGTTTTGTACCAAATTGCTGTCTGTAACAATGTGTTTCAGTCACTTTTGCAATGTTCAGAATGCATTACTTGAATGAAAATCTATAAAACATGACTTTCCATGCAATATTCAACTTTGTAAACATGAAACATAATGTCAAATTTGTTATTTTTGCCAAATTCACTTGAGTTATTAGTTTGTAAACTAGTAAAAGATGTTCAATATTGCATGAAAGTAAGTTTTAAGTGTGTTTTGTACCAACTTGCTGTTTATCACAATGTGTTTCAGTCACTTTTGCAATGTTCAGAATGCATAACTTGAATGAAAATCAAAAATACATGACTTTGCATACAATATTTAACTTTGCAAACATGAAACATAATGTTAAATTTGTGATTTTTGACAAATTCACTTGAGTTATTAGTTTGTAAACTAGTAAAATATGTTCAATATTGCATGAAAGTAAGTTTTAAGAGTGTTTTGTACCAAATTGCTGTTTGTAACAATGTGTTTCAGTCACTTTTGCAATGTTGAGAATGCATAATTTGAATGAAAATCAATAAAACATACCATATTTAACTTTGCAAACATGAAACATAATGTCAATTTTGTGATTTTTGACAAATTCACTTGAGTTATTAGTTTGTAAACTAGTAAAAGATGTTCAATATTGCATGAAAGTAAGTTTTCAGTGTGTTTTGTACTAAATTGCTGTTTGTAACAATGTGTTTCAGTCACTTTTGCAACGTTCAGAATGCATAATTTGAATGAAAATCAATAAAACAGTACTTTCCATACAATATTCAACTTTGTAAACATGAAACATAATGTCAAATTTGTGATTTTTGACAAATTCACTTGAGTTATTAGTTTGTAAACTAGTAAAAGATGTTCAATATTGCATGAAAGTAAGTTTTCAGTGTGTTTTGTACCACATTGCTGTCTGTAACAATGTGTTTCAGTCACTTTTGCAATGTTCAGAATGCGTAACTTGAATGAAAATCAATAAAACATGACTTTCCATGCAATATTCAACTTTGTAAACATGAAACATAATGTCAAATTTGTGATTTTTGACAAATTCACTTGAGTTATTAGTTTGTAAACTTGTAAAAGATGTTCAATATCGCATGAAAGTAAGTTTTAAGTGTGTTTTGTACCAAATTGCTGTTTGTCACAATGTGTTTCAGTCACTTTTGCGATGTTCAGAATGCATAACTTGAATGAAAATCAATAAAACCTGACTTTGCATACAATATTTAACTTTGCAAACATGAAACATAATGTTAAATTTGTGATTTTTGACAAATTCACTTGAGTTATTAGTTTGTAAACTAGTAAAATATGTTCAATATTGCATGAAAGTAAGTTTTAAGTGTGTTTTGTACCACATTGCTGTCTGTCACAATGTGTTTCAGTCACTTTTGCGATGTTCAGAATGCATAACTTGAATGAAAATCAATAAAACCTGACTTTGCATACAATATTTAACTTTGCAAACATGAAACATAATGTTAAATTTGTGATTTTTGACAAATTCACTTGAGTTATTAGTTTGTAAACTAGTAATTGCTGTTTGTAACAATGTGTTTCAGTCACTTTTGCAATGTTCAGAATGCATAATTTGAATGAAAATCAATAAAACATACCATATTTAACTTTGCAAACATGAAACATAATGTCAAATTTGTGATTTTTGACAAATTCACCTGAGTTATTAGTTTGTAAACTAGTAAAAGATGTTCAATATTGCATGAAAGTAAGTTTTAAGTGTGTTTTGTACCAAATTGCTGTTTGTAACAATGTGTTTCAGTCACTTTTGCAATGTTCAGAATGCATAATTTGAATGAAAATCAATAAAACAGTACTTTCCATACAATATTCAACTTTGTAAACATGAAACATAATGTCAAATTTGTGATTTTTGACAAATTCACTTGAGTTATTAGTTTGTAAACTAGTAAAAGGTGTTCAATATTGCAAGAAAGTAAGTTTTAAGTGTGTTTTGTACCAAATTGCTGTTCGTCACAATGTGTTTCAGTCACTTTTGCAATGTTCAGAATGCATAACTTGAATGAAAATCAATAAAACATGACTTTGCATACAATATTTAACTTTGCAAACATGAAACATAATGTTAAATTTGTGATTTTTGACAAATTCACTTGAGTTATTAGTTTGTAAACTAGGAAAATATGTTCAATATTGCATGAAAGTAAGTTTTAAGTGTGTTTTGTACCAAATTGCTGTTTGTAACAATGTGTTTCAGTCACTTTTGCAATGTTCAGAATGCATAACTTGAATGAAAATCAATAAAACATGACTTTCCATGCAATATTCAACTTTGTGAACATGAAACATAATGTCAAATTTGTGATTTTTGACAAATTCACTTGAGTTATTAGTTTGTAAACTTGTAAAAGATGTTCAATATCGCATGAAAGTAAGTTTTAAGTGTGTTTTGTACCAAATTGCTGTTTGTCACAATGTGTTTCAGTCACTTTTGCGATGTTCAGAATGCATAACTTGAATGAAAATCAATAAAACCTGACTTTGCATACAATATTTAACTTTGCAAACATGAAACATAATGTTAAATTTGTGATTTTTGACAAATTCACTTGAGTTATTAGTTTGTAAACTAGTAAAATATGTTCAATATTGCATGAAAGTAAGTTTTAAGTGTGTTTTGTACCACATTGCTGTCTGTCACAATGTGTTTCAGTCACTTTTGCGATGTTCAGAATGCATAACTTGAATGAAAATCAATAAAACCTGACTTTGCATACAATATTTAACTTTGCAAACATGAAACATAATGTTAAATTTGTGATTTTTGACAAATTCACTTGAGTTATTAGTTTGTAAACTAGTAATTGCTGTTTGTAACAATGTGTTTCAGTCACTTTTGCAATGTTCAGAATGCATAATTTGAATGAAAATCAATAAAACATACCATATTTAACTTTGCAAACATGAAACATAATGTCAATTTTGTGATTTTTGACAAATTCACTTGAGTTATTAGTTTGTAAACTAGTAAAAGATGTTCAATATTGCATGAAAGTAAGTTTTAAGTGTGTTTTGTACCAAATTGCTGTTTGTAACAATGTGTTTCAGTCACTTTTGCAATGTTCAGAATGCATAATTTGAATGAAAATCAATAAAACAGTACTTTCCATACAATATTCAACTTTGTAAACATGAGACATAATGTCAAATTTGTGATTTTTGACAAATTCACTTGAGTTATTAGTTTGTAAACTAGTAAAAGGTGTTCAATATTGCAAGAAAGTAAGTTTTAAGTGTGTTTTGTACCAAATTGCTGTTCGTCACAATGTGTTTCAGTCACTTTTGCAATGTTCAGAATGCATAACTTGAATGAAAATCAATAAAACATGACTTTGCATACAATATTTAACTTTGCAAACATGAAACATAATGTTAAATTTGTGATTTTTGACAAATTCACTTGAGTTATTAGTTTGTAAACTAGGAAAATATGTTCAATATTGCATGAAAGTAAGTTTTAAGTGTGTTTTGTACCAAATTGCTGTTTGTAACAATGTGTTTCAGTCACTTTTGCAATGTTCAGAATGCATAACTTGAATGAAAATCAATAAAACATGACTTTCCATGCAATATTCAACTTTGTGAACATGAAACATAATGTCAAATTTGTGATTTTTGACAAATTCACTTGAGTTATTAGTTTGTAAACTTGTAAAAGATGTTCAATATTGCATGAAAGTAATTTTTAAGTGTGTTTTGTACCAAATTGCCGTTTGTCACAATGTGTTTCAGTCACTTTTGCGATGTTCAGAATGCATAACTTGAATGAAAATCAATAAAACCTGACTTTGCATACAATATTTAACTTTGCAAACATGAAACATAATGTTAAATTTGTGATTTTTGACAAATTCACTTGAGTTATTAGTTTGTAAACTAGTAAAATATGTTCAATATTGCATGAAAGTAAGTTTTATGTGTGTTTTGTACCAAATTGCTGTTTGTAACAATGTGTTTCAGTCACTTTTGCAATGTTCAGAATGCATAATTTGAATGAAAATCAATAAAACATGACTTTGCATACAATATTTAACTTTGCAAACATGAAACATAATGTCAATTTTGTGATTTTTGACAAATTCACCTGAGTTATTAGTTTGTAAACTAGTAAAAGATGTTCAATATTGCATGAAAGTAAGTTTTCAGTGTGTTTTGTACCAAATTGCTGTCTGTAACAATGTGTTTCAGTCACTTTTGCAATGTTCAGAATGCATTACTTGAATGAAAATCTATAAAACATGACTTTCCATGCAATATTCAACTTTGTAAACATGAAACATAATGTCAAATTTGTTATTTTTGCCAAATTCACTTGAGTTATTAGTTTGTAAACTAGTAAAAGATGTTCAATATTGCATGAAAGTAAGTTTTAAGTGTGTTTTGTACCAACTTGCTGTTTATCACAATGTGTTTCAGTCACTTTTGCAATGTTCAGAATGCATAACTTGAATGAAAATCAAAAATACATGACTTTGCATACAATATTTAACTTTGCAAACATGAAACATAATGTTAAATTTGTGATTTTTGACAAATTCACTTGAGTTATTAGTTTGTAAACTAGTAAAATATGTTCAATATTGCATGAAAGTAAGTTTTAAGAGTGTTTTGTACCAAATTGCTGTTTGTAACAATGTGTTTCAGTCACTTTTGCAATGTTGAGAATGCATAATTTGAATGAAAATCAATAAAACATACCATATTTAACTTTGCAAACATGAAACATAATGTCAATTTTGTGATTTTTGACAAATTCACTTGAGTTATTAGTTTGTAAACTAGTAAAAGATGTTCAATATTGCATGAAAGTAAGTTTTCAGTGTGTTTTGTACTAAATTGCTGTTTGTAACAATGTGTTTCAGTCACTTTTGCAACGTTCAGAATGCATAATTTGAATGAAAATCAATAAAACAGTACTTTCCATACAATATTCAACTTTGTAAACATGAAACATAATGTCAAATTTGTGATTTTTGACAAATTCACTTGAGTTATTAGTTTGTAAACTAGTAAAAGATGTTCAATATTGCATGAAAGTAAGTTTTCAGTGTGTTTTGTACCACATTGCTGTCTGTAACAATGTGTTTCAGTCACTTTTGCAATGTTCAGAATGCATAACTTGAATGAAAATCAATAAAACATGACTTTCCATGCAATATTCAACTTTGTAAACATGAAACATAATGTCAAATTTGTGATTTTTGACAAATTCACTTGAGTTATTAGTTTGTAAACTTGTAAAAGATGTTCAATATCGCATGAAAGTAAGTTTTAAGTGTGTTTTGTACCAAATTGCTGTTTGTCACAATGTGTTTCAGTCACTTTTGCGATGTTCAGAATGCATAACTTGAATGAAAATCAATAAAACCTGACTTTGCATACAATATTTAACTTTGCAAACATGAAACATAATGTTAAATTTGTGATTTTTGACAAATTCACTTGAGTTATTAGTTTGTAAACTAGTAAAATATGTTCAATATTGCATGAAAGTAAGTTTTAAGTGTGTTTTGTACCACATTGCTGTCTGTCACAATGTGTTTCAGTCACTTTTGCGATGTTCAGAATGCATAACTTGAATGAAAATCAATAAAACCTGACTTTGCATACAATATTTAACTTTGCAAACATGAAACATAATGTTAAATTTGTGATTTTTGACAAATTCACTTGAGTTATTAGTTTGTAAACTAGTAATTGCTGTTTGTAACAATGTGTTTCAGTCACTTTTGCAATGTTCAGAATGCATAATTTGAATGAAAATCAATAAAACATACCATATTTAACTTTGCAAACATGAAACATAATGTCAATTTTGTGATTTTTGACAAATTCACTTGAGTTATTAGTTTGTAAACTAGTAAAAGATGTTCAATATTGCATGAAAGTAAGTTTTCAGTGTGTTTTGTACCAAATTGCTCTTTGTAACAATGTGTTTCAGTCACTTTTGCAACGTTCAGAATGCATAATTTGAATGAAAATCAATAAAACAGTACTTTCCATACAATATTCAACTTTGTAAACATGAAACATAATGTCAAATTTGTGATTTTTGACAAATTCACTTGAGTTATTAGTTTGTAAACTAGTAAAAGGTGTTCAATATTGCAAGAAAGTAAGTTTTAAGTGTGTTTTGTACCAAATTGCTGTTCGTCACAATGTGTTTCAGTCACTTTTGCAATGTTCAGAATGCATAACTTGAATGAAAATCAATAAAACATGACTTTGCATACAATATTTAACTTTGCAAACATGAAACATAATGTTAAATTTGTGATTTTTGACAAATTCACTTGAGTTATTAGTTTGTAAACTAGGAAAATATGTTCAATATTGCATGAAAGTAAGTTTTAAGTGTGTTTTGTACCAAATTGCTGTTTGTAACAATGTGTTTCAGTCACTTTTGCAATGTTCAGAATGCATAATTTGAATGAAAATCAATAAAACATGACTTTGCAAACAATATTTAACTTTGCAAACATGAAACATAATGTTTAATTTGTGATTTTTGACAAATTCACTTGAGTTATTAGTTTGTAAACTAGGAAAATATGTTCAATATTGCATGAAAGTAAGTTTTAAGTGTGTTTTGTACCAAATTGCTGTTTGTAACAATGTGTTTCAGTCACTTTTGCAATGTTCAGAATGCATAATTTGAATGAAAATCAATAAAACATACCATATTTAACTTTGCAAACATGAAACATAATGTCAATTTTGTGATTTTTGACAAATTCACTTGAGTTATTAGTTTGTAAACTAGTAAAAGATGTTCAATATTGCATGAAAGTAAGTTTTCAGTGTGTTTTGTACCAAATTGCTGTTTGTAACAATGTGTTTCAGTCACTTTTGCAATGTTCAGAATGCATAATTTGAATGAAAATCAATAAAACAGTACTTTCCATACAATATTCAACTTTGTAAACATGAAACATAATGTCAAATTTGTGATTTTTGACAAATTCACTTGAGTTATTAGTTTGTAAACTAGTAAAAGATGTTCAATATTGCATGAAAGTAAGTTTTCAGTGTGTTTTGTACCACATTGCTGTCTGTAACAATGTGTTTCAGTCACTTTTGCAATGTTCAGAATGCATAACTTGAATGAAAATCAATAAAACATGACTTTCCATGCAATATTCAACTTTGTAAACATGAAACATAATGTCAAATTTGTGATTTTTGACAAATTCACTTGAGTTATTAGTTTGTAAACTTGTAAAAGATGTTCAATATTGCATGAAAGTAATTTTTAAGTGTGTTTTGTACCAAATTGCCGTTTGTCACAATGTGTTTCAGTCACTTTTGCGATGTTCAGAATGCATAACTTGAATGAAAATCAATAAAACCTGACTTTGCATACAATATTTAACTTTGCAAACATGAAACATAATGTTAAATTTGTGATTTTTGACAAATTCACTTGAGTTATTAGTTTGTAAACTAGTAAAATATGTTCAATATTGCATGAAAGTAAGTTTTAAGTGTGTTTTGTACCAAATTGCTGTTGGTCACAATGTGTTTCAGTCACTTTTGCGATGTTCAGAATGCATAACTTGAATGAAAATCAATAAAACCTGACTTTGCATACAATATTTAACTTTGCAAACATGAAACATAATGTTAAATTTGTGATTTTTGACAAATTCACTTGAGTTATTAGTTTGTAAACTAGTAATTGCTGTTTGTAACAATGTGTTTCAGTCACTTTTGCAATGTTCAGAATGCATAACTTGAATGAAAATCAATAAAACATACCATATTTAACTTTGCAAACATGAAACATAATGTCAATTTTGTGATTTTTGACAAATTCACTTGAGTTATTAGTTTGTAAACTAGTAAAAGATGTTCAATATTGCATGAAAGTAAGTTTTCAGTGTGTTTTATACCAAATTGCTGTTTGTAACAATGTGTTTCAGTCACTTTTGCAACGTTCAGAATGCATAATTTGAATGAAAATCAATAAAACAGTACTTTCCATACAATATTCAACTTTGTAAACATGAAACATAATGTCAAATTTGTGATTTTTGACAAATTCACTTGAGTTATTAGTTTGTAAACTAGTAACAGATGTTCAATATTGCATGAAATTAAGTTTTATGTGTGTTTTGTACCAAATTGCCGTTTGTCACAATGTGTTTCAGTCACTTTTGCGATGTTCAGAATGCATAACTTGAATGAAAATCAATAAAACCTGACTTTGCATACAATATTTAACTTTGCAAACATGAAACATAATGTCAAATTTGTGATTTTTGACAAATTCACTTGAGTTATTAGTTTGTAAACTAGTAACAGATGTTCAATATTGCATGAAAGTAAGTTTTCAGTGTGTTTTGTACCACATTGCTGTCTGTAACAATGTGTTTCAGTCACTTTTGCAATGTTCAGAATGCATAACTTGAATGAAAATCAATAAAACATGACTTTCCATGCAATATTCAACTTTGTGAACATGAAACATAATGTCAAATTTGTGATTTTTGACAAATTCACTTGAGTTATTAGTTTGTAAACTTGTAAAAGATGTTCAATATTGCATGAAAGTAATTTTTAAGTGTGTTTTGTACCAAATTGCCGTTTGTCACAATGTGTTTCAGTCACTTTTGCGATGTTCAGAATGCATAACTTGAATGAAAATCAATAAAACCTGACTTTGCATACAATATTTAACTTTGCAAACATGAAACATAATGTTAAATTTGTGATTTTTGACAAATTCACTTGAGTTATTAGTTTGTAAACTAGTAAAATATGTTCAATATTGCATGAAAGTAAGTTTTATGTGTGTTTTGTACCAAATTGCTGTTTGTAACAATGTGTTTCAGTCACTTTTGCAATGTTCAGAATGCATAATTTGAATGAAAATCAATAAAACATGACTTTGCATACAATATTTAACTTTGCAAACATGAAACATAATGTCAATTTTGTGATTTTTGACAAATTCACCTGAGTTATTAGTTTGTAAACTAGTAAAAGATGTTCAATATTGCATGAAAGTAAGTTTTCAGTGTGTTTTGTACCAAATTGCTGTCTGTAACAATGTGTTTCAGTCACTTTTGCAATGTTCAGAATGCATTACTTGAATGAAAATCTATAAAACATGACTTTCCATGCAATATTCAACTTTGTAAACATGAAACATAATGTCAAATTTGTTATTTTTGCCAAATTCACTTGAGTTATTAGTTTGTAAACTAGTAAAAGATGTTCAATATTGCATGAAAGTAAGTTTTAAGTGTGTTTTGTACCAACTTGCTGTTTATCACAATGTGTTTCAGTCACTTTTGCAATGTTCAGAATGCATAACTTGAATGAAAATCAAAAATACATGACTTTGCATACAATATTTAACTTTGCAAACATGAAACATAATGTTAAATTTGTGATTTTTGACAAATTCACTTGAGTTATTAGTTTGTAAACTAGTAAAATATGTTCAATATTGCATGAAAGTAAGTTTTAAGAGTGTTTTGTACCAAATTGCTGTTTGTAACAATGTGTTTCAGTCACTTTTGCAATGTTGAGAATGCATAATTTGAATGAAAATCAATAAAACATACCATATTTAACTTTGCAAACATGAAACATAATGTCAATTTTGTGATTTTTGACAAATTCACTTGAGTTATTAGTTTGTAAACTAGTAAAAGATGTTCAATATTGCATGAAAGTAAGTTTTCAGTGTGTTTTGTACTAAATTGCTGTTTGTAACAATGTGTTTCAGTCACTTTTGCAACGTTCAGAATGCATAATTTGAATGAAAATCAATAAAACAGTACTTTCCATACAATATTCAACTTTGTAAACATGAAACATAATGTCAAATTTGTGATTTTTGACAAATTCAATTGAGTTATTAGTTTGTAAACTAGTAAAAGATGTTCAATATTGCATGAAAGTAAGTTTTCAGTGTGTTTTGTACCACATTGCTGTCTGTAACAATGTGTTTCAGTCACTTTTGCAATGTTCAGAATGCATAACTTGAATGAAAATCAATAAAACATGACTTTCCATGCAATATTCAACTTTGTAAACATGAAACATAATGTCAAATTTGTGATTTTTGACAAATTCACTTGAGTTATTAGTTTGTAAACTTGTAAAAGATGTTCAATATCGCATGAAAGTAAGTTTTAAGTGTGTTTTGTACCAAATTGCTGTTTGTCACAATGTGTTTCAGTCACTTTTGCGATGTTCAGAATGCATAACTTGAATGAAAATCAATAAAACCTGACTTTGCATACAATATTTAACTTTGCAAACATGAAACATAATGTTAAATTTGTGATTTTTGACAAATTCACTTGAGTTATTAGTTTGTAAACTAGTAAAATATGTTCAATATTGCATGAAAGTAAGTTTTAAGTGTGTTTTGTACCACATTGCTGTCTGTCACAATGTGTTTCAGTCACTTTTGCGATGTTCAGAATGCATAACTTGAATGAAAATCAATAAAACCTGACTTTGCATACAATATTTAACTTTGCAAACATGAAACATAATGTTAAATTTGTGATTTTTGACAAATTCACTTGAGTTATTAGTTTGTAAACTAGTAATTGCTGTTTGTAACAATGTGTTTCAGTCACTTTTGCAATGTTGAGAATGCATAATTTGAATGAAAATCAATAAAACATACCATATTTAACTTTGCAAACATGAAACATAATGTCAATTTTGTGATTTTTGACAAATTCACTTGAGTTATTAGTTTGTAAACTAGTAAAAGATGTTCAATATTGCATGAAAGTAAGTTTTCAGTGTGTTTTGTACCAAATTGCTGTTTGTAACAATGTGTTTCAGTCACTTTTGCAACGTTCAGAATGCATAATTTGAATGAAAATCAATAAAACAGTACTTTCCATACAATATTCAACTTTGTAAACATGAAACATAATGTCAAATTTGTGATTTTTGACAAATTCACTTGAGTTATTAGTTTGTAAACTAGTAAAAGATGTTCAATATTGCATGAAAGTAAGTTTTCAGTGTGTTTTGTACCAAATTGCTGTTTGTAACAATGTGTTTCAGTCACTTTTGCAACGTTCAGAATGCATAATTTGAATGAAAATCAATAAAACAGTACTTTCCATACAATATTCAACTTTGTAAACATGAAACATAATGTCAAATTTGTGATTTTTGACAAATTCACTTGAGTTATTAGTTTGTAAACTAGTAAAAGATGTTCAATATTGCATGAAAGTAAGTTTTCAGTGTGTTTTGTACCACATTGCTGTCTGTAACAATGTGTTTCAGTCACTTTTGCAATGTTCAGAATGCATAACTTGAATGAAA
This sequence comes from Bugulina stolonifera, assembly GCA_935421135.1. Taxonomy (NCBI): domain Eukaryota; kingdom Metazoa; phylum Bryozoa; class Gymnolaemata; order Cheilostomatida; family Bugulidae; genus Bugulina; species Bugulina stolonifera. The sequence continues at coordinate 320,619 of OW285197.1, read as the reverse complement.
ATCAATAAAACATGACTTTCCATGCAATATTCAACTTTGTAAACATGAAACATAATGTCAAATTTGTGATTTTTGACAAATTCACTTGAGTTATTAGTTTGTAAACTTGTAAAAGATGTTCAATATTGCATGAAAGTAATTTTTAAGTGTGTTTTGTACCAAATTGCCGTTTGTCACAATGTGTTTCAGTCACTTTTGCGATGTTCAGAATGCATAACTTGAATGAAAATCAATAAAACCTGACTTTGCATACAATATTTAACTTTGCAAACATGAAACATAATGTTAAATTTGTGATTTTTGACAAATTCACTTGAGTTATTAGTTTGTAAACTAGTAAAATATGTTCAATATTGCATGAAAGTAAGTTTTAAGTGTGTTTTGTACCAAATTGCTGTTTGTCACAATGTGTTTCAGTCACTTTTGCGATGTTCAGAATGCATAACTTGAATGAAAATCAATAAAACCTGACTTTGCATACAATATTTAACTTTGCAAACATGAAACATAATGTTAAATTTGTGATTTTTGACAAATTCACTTGAGTTATTAGTTTGTAAACTAGTAATTGCTGTTTGTAACAATGTGTTTCAGTCACTTTTGCAATGTTGAGAATGCATAATTTGAATGAAAATCAATAAAACATACCATATTTAACTTTGCAAACATGAAACATAATGTCAATTTTGTGATTTTTGACAAATTCACTTGAGTTATTAGTTTGTAAACTAGTAAAAGATGTTCAATATTGCATGAAAGTAAGTTTTCAGTGTGTTTTGTACTAAATTGCTGTTTGTAACAATGTGTTTCAGTCACTTTTGCAACGTTCAGAATGCATAATTTGAATGAAAATCAATAAAACAGTACTTTCCATACAATATTCAACTTTGTAAACATGAAACATAATGTCAAATTTGTGATTTTTGACAAATTCAATTGAGTTATTAGTTTGTAAACTAGTAAAAGATGTTCAATATTGCATGAAAGTAAGTTTTCAGTGTGTTTTGTACCACATTGCTGTCTGTAACAATGTGTTTCAGTCACTTTTGCAATGTTCAGAATGCATAACTTGAATGAAAATCAATAAAACATGACTTTCCATGCAATATTCAACTTTGTAAACATGAAACATAATGTCAAATTTGTGATTTTTGACAAATTCACTTGAGTTATTAGTTTGTAAACTTGTAAAAGATGTTCAATATCGCATGAAAGTAAGTTTTAAGTGTGTTTTGTACCAAATTGCTGTTTGTCACAATGTGTTTCAGTCACTTTTGCGATGTTCAGAATGCATAACTTGAATGAAAATCAATAAAACCTGACTTTGCATACAATATTTAACTTTGCAAACATGAAACATAATGTTAAATTTGTGATTTTTGACAAATTCACTTGAGTTATTAGTTTGTAAACTAGTAAAATATGTTCAATATTGCATGAAAGTAAGTTTTAAGTGTGTTTTGTACCACATTGCTGTCTGTCACAATGTGTTTCAGTCACTTTTGCGATGTTCAGAATGCATAACTTGAATGAAAATCAATAAAACCTGACTTTGCATACAATATTTAACTTTGCAAACATGAAACATAATGTTAAATTTGTGATTTTTGACAAATTCACTTGAGTTATTAGTTTGTAAACTAGTAATTGCTGTTTGTAACAATGTGTTTCAGTCACTTTTGCAATGTTGAGAATGCATAATTTGAATGAAAATCAATAAAACATACCATATTTAACTTTGCAAACATGAAACATAATGTCAATTTTGTGATTTTTGACAAATTCACTTGAGTTATTAGTTTGTAAACTAGTAAAAGATGTTCAATATTGCATGAAAGTAAGTTTTCAGTGTGTTTTGTACCAAATTGCTGTTTGTAACAATGTGTTTCAGTCACTTTTGCAATGTTCAGAATGCATAATTGGAATGAAAATCAATAAAACAGTACTTTCCATACAATATTCAACTTTGTAAACATGAAACATAATGTCAAATTTGTGATTTTTGACAAATTCACTTGAGTTATTAGTTTGTAAACTAGTAAAAGATGTTCAATATTGCATGAAAGTAAGTTTTCAGTGTGTTTTGTACCAAATTGCTGTTTGTAACAATGTGTTTCAGTCACTTTTGCAATGTTCAGAATGCATAATTTGAATGAAAATCAATAAAACAGTACTTTCCATACAATATTCAACTTTGTAAACATGAAACATAATGTCAAATTTGTGATTTTTGACAAATTCACTTGAGTTATTAGTTTGTAAACTAGTAAAAGATGTTCAATATTGCATGAAAGTAAGTTTTCAGTGTGTTTTGTACCACATTGCTGTCTGTAACAATGTGTTTCAGTCACTTTTGCAATGTTCAGAATGCATAACTTGAATGAAAATCAATAAAACATGACTTTCCATGCAATATTCAACTTTGTAAACATGAAACATAATGTCAAATTTGTGATTTTTGACAAATTCACTTGAGTTATTAGTTTGTAAACTTGTAAAAGATGTTCAATATTGCATGAAAGTAATTTTTAAGTGTGTTTTGTACCAAATTGCCGTTTGTCACAATGTGTTTCAGTCACTTTTGCGATGTTCAGAATGCATAACTTGAATGAAAATCAATAAAACCTGACTTTGCATACAATATTTAACTTTGCAAACATGAAACATAATGTTAAATTTGTGATTTTTGACAAATTCACTTGAGTTATTAGTTTGTAAACTAGTAAAATATGTTCAATATTGCATGAAAGTAAGTTTTAAGTGTGTTTTGTACCAAATTGCTGTTTGTCACAATGTGTTTCAGTCACTTTTGCGATGTTCAGAATGCATAACTTGAATGAAAATCAATAAAACCTGACTTTGCATACAATATTTAACTTTGCAAACATGAAACATAATGTTAAATTTGTGATTTTTGACAAATTCACTTGAGTTATTAGTTTGTAAACTAGTAATTGCTGTTTGTAACAATGTGTTTCAGTCACTTTTGCAATGTTGAGAATGCATAATTTGAATGAAAATCAATAAAACATACCATATTTAACTTTGCAAACATGAAACATAATGTCAATTTTGTGATTTTTGACAAATTCACTTGAGTTATTAGTTTGTAAACTAGTAAAAGATGTTCAATATTGCATGAAAGTAAGTTTTCAGTGTGTTTTATACCAAATTGCTGTTTGTAACAATGTGTTTCAGTCACTTTTGCAACGTTCAGAATGCATAATTTGAATGAAAATCAATAAAACAGTACTTTCCATACAATATTCAACTTTGTAAACATGAAACATAATGTCAAATTTGTGATTTTTGACAAATTCACTTGAGTTATTAGTTTGTAAACTAGTAACAGATGTTCAATATTGCATGAAAGTAAGTTTTATGTGTGTTTTGTACCAAATTGCCGTTTGTCACAATGTGTTTCAGTCACTTTTGCGATGTTCAGAATGCATAACTTGAATGAAAATCAATAAAACCTGACTTTGCATACAATATTTAACTTTGCAAACATGAAACATAATGTCAAATTTGTGATTTTTGACAAATTCACTTGAGTTATTAGTTTGTAAACTAGTAACAGATGTTCAATATTGCATGAAAGTAAGTTTTCAGTGTGTTTTGTACCACATTGCTGTCTGTAACAATGTGTTTCAGTCACTTTTGCAATGTTCAGAATGCATAACTTGAATGAAAATCAATAAAACATGACTTTCCATGCAATATTCAACTTTGTGAACATGAAACATAATGTCAAATTTGTGATTTTTGACAAATTCACTTGAGTTATTAGTTTGTAAACTTGTAAAAGATGTTCAATATTGCATGAAAGTAATTTTTAAGTGTGTTTTGTACCAAATTGCCGTTTGTCACAATGTGTTTCAGTCACTTTTGCGATGTTCAGAATGCATAACTTGAATGAAAATCAATAAAACCTGACTTTGCATACAATATTTAACTTTGCAAACATGAAACATAATGTTAAATTTGTGATTTTTGACAAATTCACTTGAGTTATTAGTTTGTAAACTAGTAAAATATGTTCAATATTGCATGAAAGTAAGTTTTATGTGTGTTTTGTACCAAATTGCTGTTTGTAACAATGTGTTTCAGTCACTTTTGCAATGTTCAGAATGCATAATTTGAATGAAAATCAATAAAACATGACTTTGCATACAATATTTAACTTTGCAAACATGAAACATAATGTCAATTTTGTGATTTTTGACAAATTCACCTGAGTTATTAGTTTGTAAACTAGTAAAAGATGTTCAATATTGCATGAAAGTAAGTTTTCAGTGTGTTTTGTACCACATTGCTGTCTGTAACAATGTGTTTCAGTCACTTTTGCAATGTTCAGAATGCATTACTTGAATGAAAATCTATAAAACATGACTTTCCATGCAATATTCAACTTTGTAAACATGAAACATAATGTCAAATTTGTTATTTTTGCCAAATTCACTTGAGTTATTAGTTTGTAAACTAGTAAAAGATGTTCAATATTGCATGAAAGTAAGTTTTAAGTGTGTTTTGTACCAACTTGCTGTTTATCACAATGTGTTTCAGTCACTTTTGCAATGTTCAGAATGCATAACTTGAATGAAAATCAAAAATACATGACTTTGCATACAATATTTAACTTTGCAAACATGAAACATAATGTTAAATTTGTGATTTTTGACAAATTCACTTGAGTTATTAGTTTGTAAACTAGTAAAATATGTTCAATATTGCATGAAAGTAAGTTTTAAGAGTGTTTTGTACCAAATTGCTGTTTGTAACAATGTGTTTCAGTCACTTTTGCAATGTTGAGAATGCATAATTTGAATGAAAATCAATAAAACATACCATATTTAACTTTGCAAACATGAAACATAATGTCAATTTTGTGATTTTTGACAAATTCACTTGAGTTATTAGTTTGTAAACTAGTAAAAGATGTTCAATATTGCATGAAAGTAAGTTTTCAGTGTGTTTTGTACTAAATTGCTGTTTGTAACAATGTGTTTCAGTCACTTTTGCAACGTTCAGAATGCATAATTTGAATGAAAATCAATAAAACAGTACTTTCCATACAATATTCAACTTTGTAAACATGAAACATAATGTCAAATTTGTGATTTTTGACAAATTCAATTGAGTTATTAGTTTGTAAACTAGTAAAAGATGTTCAATATTGCATGAAAGTAAGTTTTCAGTGTGTTTTGTACCACATTGCTGTCTGTAACAATGTGTTTCAGTCACTTTTGCAATGTTCAGAATGCATAACTTGAATGAAAATCAATAAAACATGACTTTCCATGCAATATTCAACTTTGTAAACATGAAACATAATGTCAAATTTGTGATTTTTGACAAATTCACTTGAGTTATTAGTTTGTAAACTTGTAAAAGATGTTCAATATCGCATGAAAGTAAGTTTTAAGTGTGTTTTGTACCAAATTGCTGTTTGTCACAATGTGTTTCAGTCACTTTTGCGATGTTCAGAATGCATAACTTGAATGAAAATCAATAAAACCTGACTTTGCATACAATATTTAACTTTGCAAACATGAAACATAATGTTAAATTTGTGATTTTTGACAAATTCACTTGAGTTATTAGTTTGTAAACTAGTAAAATATGTTCAATATTGCATGAAAGTAAGTTTTAAGTGTGTTTTGTACCACATTGCTGTCTGTCACAATGTGTTTCAGTCACTTTTGCGATGTTCAGAATGCATAACTTGAATGAAAATCAATAAAACCTGACTTTGCATACAATATTTAACTTTGCAAACATGAAACATAATGTTAAATTTGTGATTTTTGACAAATTCACTTGAGTTATTAGTTTGTAAACTAGTAATTGCTGTTTGTAACAATGTGTTTCAGTCACTTTTGCAATGTTGAGAATGCATAATTTGAATGAAAATCAATAAAACATACCATATTTAACTTTGCAAACATGAAACATAATGTCAATTTTGTGATTTTTGACAAATTCACTTGAGTTATTAGTTTGTAAACTAGTAAAAGATGTTCAATATTGCATGAAAGTAAGTTTTCAGTGTGTTTTGTACCAAATTGCTGTTTGTAACAATGTGTTTCAGTCACTTTTGCAATGTTCAGAATGCATAATTTGAATGAAAATCAATAAAACAGTACTTTCCATACAATATTCAACTTTGTAAACATGAAACATAATGTCAAATTTGTGATTTTTGACAAATTCACTTGAGTTATTAGTTTGTAAACTAGTAAAAGATGTTCAATATTGCATGAAAGTAAGTTTTAAGTGTGTTTTGTACCAAATTGCTGTTTGTAACAATGTGTTTCAGTCACTTTTGCAATGTTCAGAATGCATAATTGGAATGAAAATCAATAAAACAGTACTTTCCATACAATATTCAACTTTGTAAACATGAAACATAATGTCAAATTTGTGATTTTTGACAAATTCACTTGAGTTATTAGTTTGTAAACTAGTAAAAGATGTTCAATATTGCATGAAAGTAAGTTTTCAGTGTGTTTTGTACCACATTGCTGTCTGTAACAATGTGTTTCAGTCACTTTTGCAATGTTCAGAATGCATAACTTGAATGAAAATCAATAAAACATGACTTTCCATGCAATATTCAACTTTGTAAACATGAAACATAATGTCAAATTTGTGATTTTTGACAAATTCACTTGAGTTATTAGTTTGTAAACTTGTAAAAGATGTTCAATATTGCATGAAAGTAATTTTTAAGTGTGTTTTGTACCAAATTGCCGTTTGTCACAATGTGTTTCAGTCACTTTTGCGATGTTCAGAATGCATAACTTGAATGAAAATCAATAAAACCTGACTTTGCATACAATATTTAACTTTGCAAACATGAAACATAATGTTAAATTTGTGATTTTTGACAAATTCACTTGAGTTATTAGTTTGTAAACTAGTAAAATATGTTCAATATTGCATGAAAGTAAGTTTTAAGTGTGTTTTGTACCAAATTGCTGTTTGTCACAATGTGTTTCAGTCACTTTTGCGATGTTCAGAATGCATAACTTGAATGAAAATCAATAAAACCTGACTTTGCATACAATATTTAACTTTGCAAACATGAAACATAATGTTAAATTTGTGATTTTTGACCAATTCACTTGAGTTATTAGTTTGTAAACTAGTAATTGCTGTTTGTAACAATGTGTTTCAGTCACTTTTGCAATGTTCAGAATGCATAATTTGAATGAAAATCAATAAAACATACCATATTTAACTTTGCAAACATGAAACATAATGTCAATTTTGTGATTTTTGACAAATTCACTTGAGTTATTAGTTTGTAAACTAGTAAAAGATGTTCAATATTGCATGAAAGTAAGTTTTCAGTGTGTTTTATACCAAATTGCTGTTTGTAACAATGTGTTTCAGTCACTTTTGCAACGTTCAGAATGCATAATTTGAATGAAAATCAATAAAACAGTACTTTCCATACAATATTCAACTTTGTAAACATGAAACATAATGTCAAATTTGTGATTTTTGACAAATTCACTTGAGTTATTAGTTTGTAAACTAGTAACAGATGTTCAATATTGCATGAAAGTAAGTTTTCAGTGTGTTTTGTACCACATTGCTGTCTGTAACAATGTGTTTCAGTCACTTTTGCAATGTTCAGAATGCATAACTTGAATGAAAATCAATAAAACATGACTTTCCATGCAATATTCAACTTTGTGAACATGAAACATAATGTCAAATTTGTGATTTTTGACAAATTCACTTGAGTTATTAGTTTGTAAACTTGTAAAAGATGTTCAATATTGCATGAAAGTAATTTTTAAGTGTGTTTTGTACCAAATTGCCGTTTGTCACAATGTGTTTCAGTCACTTTTGCGATGTTCAGAATGCATAACTTGAATGAAAATCAATAAAACCTGACTTTGCATACAATATTTAACTTTGCAAACATGAAACATAATGTTAAATTTGTGATTTTTGACAAATTCACTTGAGTTATTAGTTTGTAAACTAGTAAAAGATGTTCAATATTGCATGAAAGTAAGTTTTATGTGTGTTTTGTACCAAATTGCTGTTTGTAACAATGTGTTTCAGTCACTTTTGCGATGTTCAGAATGCATAACTTGAATGAAAATCAATAAAACCTGACTTTGCATACAATATTTAACTTTGCAAACATGAAACATAATGTTAAATTTGTGATTTTTGACAAATTCACTTGAGTTATTAGTTTGTAAACTAGTAATTGCTGTTTGTAACAATGTGTTTCAGTCACTTTTGCAATGTTGAGAATGCATAATTTGAATGAAAATCAATAAAACATACCATATTTAACTTTGCAAACATGAAACATAATGTCAATTTTGTGATTTTTGACAAATTCACTTGAGTTATTAGTTTGTAAACTAGTAAAAGATGTTCAATATTGCATGAAAGTAAGTTTTCAGTGTGTTTTGTACCAAATTGCTGTTTGTAACAATGTGTTTCAGTCACTTTTGCAATGTTCAGAATGCATAATTTGAATGAAAATCAATAAAACAGTACTTTCCATACAATATTCAACTTTGTAAACATGAAACATAATGTCAAATTTGTGATTTTTGACAAATTCACTTGAGTTATTAGTTTGTAAACTAGTAAAAGATGTTCAATATTGCATGAAAGTAAGTTTTCAGTGTGTTTTGTACCAAATTGCTGTTTGTAACAATGTGTTTCAGTCACTTTTGCAATGTTCAGAATGCATAATTTGAATGAAAATCAATAAAACAGTACTTTCCATACAATATTCAACTTTGTAAACATGAAACATAATGTCAAATTTGTGATTTTTGACAAATTCACTTGAGTTATTAGTTTGTAAACTAGTAAAAGATGTTCAATATTGCATGAAAGTAAGTTTTCAGTGTGTTTTGTACCACATTGCTGTCTGTAACAATGTGTTTCAGTCACTTTTGCAATGTTCAGAATGCATAACTTGAATGAAAATCAATAAAACATGACTTTCCATGCAATATTCAACTTTGTAAACATGAAACATAATGTCAAATTTGTGATTTTTGACAAATTCACTTGAGTTATTAGTTTGTAAACTTGTAAAAGATGTTCAATATTGCATGAAAGTAATTTTTAAGTGTGTTTTGTACCAAATTGCCGTTTGTCACAATGTGTTTCAGTCACTTTTGCGATGTTCAGAATGCATAACTTGAATGAAAATCAATAAAACCTGACTTTGCATACAATATTTAACTTTGCAAACATGAAACATAATGTTAAATTTGTGATTTTTGACAAATTCACTTGAGTTATTAGTTTGTAAACTAGTAAAATATGTTCAATATTGCATGAAAGTAAGTTTTAAGTGTGTTTTGTACCAAATTGCTGTTTGTCACAATGTGTTTCAGTCACTTTTGCGATGTTCAGAATGCATAACTTGAATGAAAATCAATAAAACCTGACTTTGCATACAATATTTAACTTTGCAAACATGAAACATAATGTTAAATTTGTGATTTTTGACAAATTCACTTGAGTTATTAGTTTGTAAACTAGTAATTGCTGTTTGTAACAATGTGTTTCAGTCACTTTTGCAATGTTCAGAATGCATAATTTGAATGAAAATCAATAAAACATACCATATTTAACTTTGCAAACATGAAACATAATGTCAATTTTGTGATTTTTGACAAATTCACTTGAGTTATTAGTTTGTAAACTAGTAAAAGATGTTCAATATTGCATGAAAGTAAGTTTTCAGTGTGTTTTATACCAAATTGCTGTTTGTAACAATGTGTTTCAGTCACTTTTGCAATGTTCAGTATGCATAATTTGAATGAAAATCAATAAAACAGTACTTTCCATACAATATTCAACTTTGTAAACATGAAACATAATGTCAAATTTGTGATTTTTGACAAATTCACTTGAGTTATTAGTTTGTAAACTAGTAACAGATGTTCAATATTGCATGAAAGTAAGTTTTATGTGTGTTTTGTACCAAATTGCCGTTTGTCACAATGTGTTTCAGTCACTTTTGCGATGTTCAGAATGCATAACTTGAATGAAAATCAATAAAACCTGACTTTGCATACAATATTTAACTTTGCAAACATGAAACATAATGTCAAATTTGTGATTTTTGACAAATTCACTTGAGTTATTAGTTTGTAAACTAGTAACAGATGTTCAATATTGCATGAAAGTAAGTTTTCAGTGTGTTTTGTACCACATTGCTGTCTGTAACAATGTGTTTCAGTCACTTTTGCAATGTTCAGAATGCATAACTTGAATGAAAATCAATAAAACATGACTTTCCATGCAATATTCAACTTTGTGAACATGAAACATAATGTCAAATTTGTGATTTTTGACAAATTCACTTGAGTTATTAGTTTGTAAACTTGTAAAAGATGTTCAATATTGCATGAAAGTAATTTTTAAGTGTGTTTTGTACCAAATTGCCGTTTGTCACAATGTGTTTCAGTCACTTTTGCGATGTTCAGAATGCATAACTTGAATGAAAATCAATAAAACCTGACTTTGCATACAATATTTAACTTTGCAAACATGAAACATAATGTTAAATTTGTGATTTTTGACAAATTCACTTGAGTTATTAGTTTGTAAACTAGTAAAATATGTTCAATATTGCATGAAAGTAAGTTTTATGTGTGTTTTGTACCAAATTGCTGTTTGTAACAATGTGTTTCAGTCACTTTTGCAATGTTCAGAATGCATAATTTGAATGAAAATCAATAAAACATGACTTTGCATACAATATTTAACTTTGCAAACATGAAACATAATGTCAATTTTGTGATTTTTGACAAATTCACCTGAGTTATTAGTTTGTAAACTAGTAAAAGATGTTCAATATTGCATGAAAGTAAGTTTTCAGTGTGTTTTGTACCAAATTGCTGTCTGTAACAATGTGTTTCAGTCACTTTTGCAATGTTCAGAATGCATTACTTGAATGAAAATCTATAAAACATGACTTTCCATGCAATATTCAACTTTGTAAACATGAAACATAATGTCAAATTTGTTATTTTTGCCAAATTCACTTGAGTTATTAGTTTGTAAACTAGTAAAAGATGTTCAATATTGCATGAAAGTAAGTTTTAAGTGTGTTTTGTACCAACTTGCTGTTTATCACAATGTGTTTCAGTCACTTTTGCAATGTTCAGAATGCATAACTTGAATGAAAATCAAAAATACATGACTTTGCATACAATATTTAACTTTGCAAACATGAAACATAATGTTAAATTTGTGATTTTTGACAAATTCACTTGAGTTATTAGTTTGTAAACTAGTAAAATATGTTCAATATTGCATGAAAGTAAGTTTTAAGAGTGTTTTGTACCAAATTGCTGTTTGTAACAATGTGTTTCAGTCACTTTTGCAATGTTGAGAATGCATAATTTGAATGAAAATCAATAAAACATACCATATTTAACTTTGCAAACATGAAACATAATGTCAATTTTGTGATTTTTGACAAATTCACTTGAGTTATTAGTTTGTAAACTAGTAAAAGATGTTCAATATTGCATGAAAGTAAGTTTTCAGTGTGTTTTGTACTAAATTGCTGTTTGTAACAATGTGTTTCAGTCACTTTTGCAACGTTCAGAATGCATAATTTGAATGAAAATCAATAAAACAGTACTTTCCATACAATATTCAACTTTGTAAACATGAAACATAATGTCAAATTTGTGATTTTTGACAAATTCAATTGAGTTATTAGTTTGTAAACTAGTAAAAGATGTTCAATATTGCATGAAAGTAAGTTTTCAGTGTGTTTTGTACCACATTGCTGTCTGTAACAATGTGTTTCAGTCACTTTTGCAATGTTCAGAATGCATAACTTGAATGAAAATCAATAAAACATGACTTTCCATGCAATATTCAACTTTGTAAACATGAAACATAATGTCAAATTTGTGATTTTTGACAAATTCACTTGAGTTATTAGTTTGTAAACTTGTAAAAGATGTTCAATATCGCATGAAAGTAAGTTTTAAGTGTGTTTTGTACCAAATTGCTGTTTGTCACAATGTGTTTCAGTCACTTTTGCGATGTTCAGAATGCATAACTTGAATGAAAATCAATAAAACCTGACTTTGCATACAATATTTAACTTTGCAAACATGAAACATAATGTTAAATTTGTGATTTTTGACAAATTCACTTGAGTTATTAGTTTGTAAACTAGTAAAATATGTTCAATATTGCATGAAAGTAAGTTTTAAGTGTGTTTTGTACCACATTGCTGTCTGTCACAATGTGTTTCAGTCACTTTTGCGATGTTCAGAATGCATAACTTGAATGAAAATCAATAAAACCTGACTTTGCATACAATATTTAACTTTGCAAACATGAAACATAATGTTAAATTTGTGATTTTTGACAAATTCACTTGAGTTATTAGTTTGTAAACTAGTAATTGCTGTTTGTAACAATGTGTTTCAGTCACTTTTGCAATGTTGAGAATGCATAATTTGAATGAAAATCAATAAAACATGACTTTCCATGCAATATTCAACTTTGTGAACATGAAACATAATGTCAAATTTGTGATTTTTGACAAATTCACTTGAGTTATTAGTTTGTAAACTTGTAAAAGATGTTCAATATTGCATGAAAGTAATTTTTAAGTGTGTTTTGTACCAAATTGCCGTTTGTCACAATGTGTTTCAGTCACTTTTGCGATGTTCAGAATGCATAACTTGAATGAAAATCAATAAAACCTGACTTTGCATACAATATTTAACTTTGCAAACATGAAACATAATGTTAAATTTGTGATTTTTGACAAATTCACTTGAGTTATTAGTTTGTAAACTAGTAAAATATGTTCAATATTGCATGAAAGTAAGTTTTATGTGTGTTTTGTACCAAATTGCTGTTTGTAACAATGTGTTTCAGTCACTTTTGCAATGTTCAGAATGCATAATTTGAATGAAAATCAATAAAACATGACTTTGCATACAATATTTAACTTTGCAAACATGAAACATAATGTCAATTTTGTGATTTTTGACAAATTCACCTGAGTTATTAGTTTGTAAACTAGTAAAAGATGTTCAATATTGCATGAAAGTAAGTTTTCAGTGTGTTTTGTACCAAATTGCTGTCTGTAACAATGTGTTTCAGTCACTTTTGCAATGTTCAGAATGCATTACTTGAATGAAAATCTATAAAACATGACTTTCCATGCAATATTCAACTTTGTAAACATGAAACATAATGTCAAATTTGTTATTTTTGCCAAATTCACTTGAGTTATTAGTTTGTAAACTAGTAAAAGATGTTCAATATTGCATGAAAGTAAGTTTTAAGTGTGTTTTGTACCAACTTGCTGTTTATCACAATGTGTTTCAGTCACTTTTGCAATGTTCAGAATGCATAACTTGAATGAAAATCAAAAATACATGACTTTGCATACAATATTTAACTTTGCAAACATGAAACATAATGTTAAATTTGTGATTTTTGACAAATTCACTTGAGTTATTAGTTTGTAAACTAGTAAAATATGTTCAATATTGCATGAAAGTAAGTTTTAAGAGTGTTTTGTACCAAATTGCTGTTTGTAACAATGTGTTTCAGTCACTTTTGCAATGTTGAGAATGCATAATTTGAATGAAAATCAATAAAACATACCATATTTAACTTTGCAAACATGAAACATAATGTCAATTTTGTGATTTTTGACAAATTCACTTGAGTTATTAGTTTGTAAACTAGTAAAAGATGTTCAATATTGCATGAAAGTAAGTTTTCAGTGTGTTTTGTACTAAATTGCTGTTTGTAACAATGTGTTTCAGTCACTTTTGCAACGTTCAGAATGCATAATTTGAATGAAAATCAATAAAACAGTACTTTCCATACAATATTCAACTTTGTAAACATGAAACATAATGTCAAATTTGTGATTTTTGACAAATTCAATTGAGTTATTAGTTTGTAAACTAGTAAAAGATGTTCAATATTGCATGAAAGTAAGTTTTCAGTGTGTTTTGTACCACATTGCTGTCTGTAACAATGTGTTTCAGTCACTTTTGCAATGTTCAGAATGCATAACTTGAATGAAAATCAATAAAACATGACTTTCCATGCAATATTCAACTTTGTAAACATGAAACATAATGTCAAATTTGTGATTTTTGACAAATTCACTTGAGTTATTAGTTTGTAAACTTGTAAAAGATGTTCAATATCGCATGAAAGTAAGTTTTAAGTGTGTTTTGTACCAAATTGCTGTTTGTCACAATGTGTTTCAGTCACTTTTGCGATGTTCAGAATGCATAACTTGAATGAAAATCAATAAAACCTGACTTTGCATACAATATTTAACTTTGCAAACATGAAACATAATGTTAAATTTGTGATTTTTGACAAATTCACTTGAGTTATTAGTTTGTAAACTAGTAAAATATGTTCAATATTGCATGAAAGTAAGTTTTAAGTGTGTTTTGTACCACATTGCTGTCTGTCACAATGTGTTTCAGTCACTTTTGCGATGTTCAGAATGCATAACTTGAATGAAAATCAATAAAACCTGACTTTGCATACAATATTTAACTTTGCAAACATGAAACATAATGTTAAATTTGTGATTTTTGACAAATTCACTTGAGTTATTAGTTTGTAAACTAGTAATTGCTGTTTGTAACAATGTGTTTCAGTCACTTTTGCAATGTTGAGAATGCATAATTTGAATGAAAATCAATAAAACATACCATATTTAACTTTGCAAACATGAAACATAATGTCAATTTTGTGATTTTTGACAAATTCACTTGAGTTATTAGTTTGTAAACTAGTAAAAGATGTTCAATATTGCATGAAAGTAAGTTTTCAGTGTGTTTTGTACCAAATTGCTGTTTGTAACAATGTGTTTCAGTCACTTTTGCAACGTTCAGAATGCATAATTTGAATGAAAATCAATAAAACAGTACTTTCCATACAATATTCAACTTTGTAAACATGAAACATAATGTCAAATTTGTGATTTTTGACAAATTCACTTGAGTTATTAGTTTGTAAACTAGTAAAAGATGTTCAATATTGCATGAAAGTAAGTTTTCAGTGTGTTTTGTACCAAATTGCTGTTTGTAACAATGTGTTTCAGTCACTTTTGCAATGTTGAGAATGCATAATTTGAATGAAAATCAATAAAACATACCATATTTAACTTTGCAAACATGAAACATAATGTCAATTTTGTGATTTTTGACAAATTCACTTGAGTTATTAGTTTGTAAACTAGTAAAAGATGTTCAATATTGCATGAAAGTAAGTTTTCAGTGTGTTTTGTACTAAATTGCTGTTTGTAACAATGTGTTTCAGTCACTTTTGCAACGTTCAGAATGCATAATTTGAATGAAAATCAATAAAACAGTACTTTCCATACAATATTCAACTTTGTAAACATGAAACATAATGTCAAATTTGTGATTTTTGACAAATTCAATTGAGTTATTAGTTTGTAAACTAGTAAAAGATGTTCAATATTGCATGAAAGTAAGTTTTCAGTGTGTTTTGTACCACATTGCTGTCTGTAACAATGTGTTTCAGTCACTTTTGCAATGTTCAGAATGCATAACTTGAATGAAAATCAATAAAACATGACTTTCCATGCAATATTCAACTTTGTAAACATGAAACATAATGTCAAATTTGTGATTTTTGACAAATTCACTTGAGTTATTAGTTTGTAAACTTGTAAAAGATGTTCAATATCGCATGAAAGTAAGTTTTAAGTGTGTTTTGTACCAAATTGCTGTTTGTCACAATGTGTTTCAGTCACTTTTGCGATGTTCAGAATGCATAACTTGAATGAAAATCAATAAAACCTGACTTTGCATACAATATTTAACTTTGCAAACATGAAACATAATGTTAAATTTGTGATTTTTGACAAATTCACTTGAGTTATTAGTTTGTAAACTAGTAAAATATGTTCAATATTGCATGAAAGTAAGTTTTAAGTGTGTTTTGTACCACATTGCTGTCTGTCACAATGTGTTTCAGTCACTTTTGCGATGTTCAGAATGCATAACTTGAATGAAAATCAATAAAACCTGACTTTGCATACAATATTTAACTTTGCAAACATGAAACATAATGTTAAATTTGTGATTTTTGACAAATTCACTTGAGTTATTAGTTTGTAAACTAGTAATTGCTGTTTGTAACAATGTGTTTCAGTCACTTTTGCAATGTTGAGAATGCATAATTTGAATGAAAATCAATAAAACATACCATATTTAACTTTGCAAACATGAAACATAATGTCAATTTTGTGATTTTTGACAAATTCACTTGAGTTATTAGTTTGTAAACTAGTAAAAGATGTTCAATATTGCATGAAAGTAAGTTTTCAGTGTGTTTTGTACCAAATTGCTGTTTGTAACAATGTGTTTCAGTCACTTTTGCAATGTTCAGAATGCATAATTTGAATGAAAATCAATAAAACAGTACTTTCCATACAATATTCAACTTTGTAAACATGAAACATAATGTCAAATTTGTGATTTTTGACAAATTCACTTGAGTTATTAGTTTGTAAACTAGTAAAAGATGTTCAATATTGCATGAAAGTAAGTTTTCAGTGTGTTTTGTACCAAATTGCTGTTTGTAACAATGTGTTTCAGTCACTTTTGCAATGTTCAGAATGCATAATTTGAATGAAAATCAATAAAACAGTACTTTCCATACAATATTCAACTTTGTAAACATGAAACATAATGTCAAATTTGTGATTTTTGACAAATTCACTTGAGTTATTAGTTTGTAAACTAGTAAAAGATGTTCAATATTGCATGAAAGTAAGTTTTCAGTGTGTTTTGTACCACATTGCTGTCTGTAACAATGTGTTTCAGTCACTTTTGCAATGTTCAGAATGCATAACTTGAATGAAAATCAATAAAACATGACTTTCCATGCAATATTCAACTTTGTAAACATGAAACATAATGTCAAATTTGTGATTTTTGACAAATTCACTTGAGTTATTAGTTTGTAAACTTGTAAAAGATGTTCAATATTGCATGAAAGTAATTTTTAAGTGTGTTTTGTACCAAATTGCCGTTTGTCACAATGTGTTTCAGTCACTTTTGCGATGTTCAGAATGCATAACTTGAATGAAAATCAATAAAACCTGACTTTGCATACAATATTTAACTTTGCAAACATGAAACATAATGTTAAATTTGTGATTTTTGACAAATTCACTTGAGTTATTAGTTTGTAAACTAGTAAAATATGTTCAATATTGCATGAAAGTAAGTTTTAAGTGTGTTTTGTACCAAATTGCTGTTTGTCACAATGTGTTTCAGTCACTTTTGCGATGTTCAGAATGCATAACTTGAATGAAAATCAATAAAACCTGACTTTGCATACAATATTTAACTTTGCAAACATGAAACATAATGTTAAATTTGTGATTTTTGACAAATTCACTTGAGTTATTAGTTTGTAAAATAGTAATTGCTGTTTGTAACAATGTGTTTCAGTCACTTTTGCAATGTTCAGAATGCATAATTTGAATGAAAATCAATAAAACATACCATATTTAACTTTGCAAACATGAAACATAATGTCAATTTTGTGATTTTTGACAAATTCACTTGAGTTATTAGTTTGTAAACTAGTAAAAGATGTTCAATATTGCATGAAAGTAAGTTTTCAGTGTGTTTTATACCAAATTGCTGTTTGTAACAATGTGTTTCAGTCACTTTTGCAACGTTCAGAATGCATAATTTGAATGAAAATCAATAAAACAGTACTTTCCATACAATATTCAACTTTGTAAACATGAAACATAATGTCAAATTTGTGATTTTTGACAAATTCACTTGAGTTATTAGTTTGTAAACTAGTAACAGATGTTCAATATTGCATGAAAGTAAGTTTTCAGTGTGTTTTGTACCACATTGCTGTCTGTAACAATGTGTTTCAGTCACTTTTGCAATGTTCAGAATGCATAACTTGAATGAAAATCAATAAAACATGACTTTCCATGCAATATTCAACTTTGTGAACATGAAACATAATGTCAAATTTGTGATTTTTGACAAATTCACTTGAGTTATTAGTTTGTAAACTTGTAAAAGATGTTCAATATTGCATGAAAGTAATTTTTAAGTGTGTTTTGTACCAAATTGCCGTTTGTCACAATGTGTTTCAGTCACTTTTGCGATGTTCAGAATGCATAACTTGAATGAAAATCAATAAAACCTGACTTTGCATACAATATTTAACTTTGCAAACATGAAACATAATGTTAAATTTGTGATTTTTGACAAATTCACTTGAGTTATTAGTTTGTAAACTAGTAAAAGATGTTCAATATTGCATGAAAGTAAGTTTTATGTGTGTTTTGTACCAAATTGCTGTTTGTAACAATGTGTTTCAGTCACTTTTGCGATGTTCAGAATGCATAACTTGAATGAAAATCAATAAAACCTGACTTTGCATACAATATTTAACTTTGCAAACATGAAACATAATGTTAAATTTGTGATTTTTGACAAATTCACTTGAGTTATTAGTTTGTAAACTAGTAATTGCTGTTTGTAACAATGTGTTTCAGTCACTTTTGCAATGTTGAGAATGCATAATTTGAATGAAAATCAATAAAACATACCATATTTAACTTTGCAAACATGAAACATAATGTCAATTTTGTGATTTTTGACAAATTCACTTGAGTTATTAGTTTGTAAACTAGTAAAAGATGTTCAATATTGCATGAAAGTAAGTTTTCAGTGTGTTTTGTACCAAATTGCTGTTTGTAACAATGTGTTTCAGTCACTTTTGCAATGTTCAGAATGCATAATTTGAATGAAAATCAATAAAACAGTACTTTCCATACAATATTCAACTTTGTAAACATGAAACATAATGTCAAATTTGTGATTTTTGACAAATTCACTTGAGTTATTAGTTTGTAAACTAGTAAAAGATGTTCAATATTGCATGAAAGTAAGTTTTCAGTGTGTTTTGTACCAAATTGCTGTTTGTAACAATGTGTTTCAGTCACTTTTGCAACGTTCAGAATGCATAATTTGAATGAAAATCAATAAAACAGTACTTTCCATACAATATTCAACTTTGTAAACATGAAACATAATGTCAAATTTGTGATTTTTGACAAATTCACTTGAGTTATTAGTTTGTAAACTAGTAAAAGATGTTCAATATTGCATGAAAGTAAGTTTTCAGTGTGTTTTGTACCACATTGCTGTCTGTAACAATGTGTTTCAGTCACTTTTGCAATGTTCAGAATGCATAACTTGAATGAAAATCAATAAAACATGACTTTCCATGCAATATTCAACTTTGTAAACATGAAACATAATGTCAAATTTGTGATTTTTGACAAATTCACTTGAGTTATTAGTTTGTAAACTTGTAAAAGATGTTCAATATTGCATGAAAGTAATTTTTAAGTGTGTTTTGTACCAAATTGCCGTTTGTCACAATGTGTTTCAGTCACTTTTGCGATGTTCAGAATGCATAACTTGAATGAAAATCAATAAAACCTGACTTTGCATACAATATTTAACTTTGCAAACATGAAACATAATGTTAAATTTGTGATTTTTGACAAATTCACTTGAGTTATTAGTTTGTAAACTAGTAAAATATGTTCAATATTGCATGAAAGTAAGTTTTAAGTGTGTTTTGTACCAAATTGCTGTTTTTGTCACAATGTGTTTCAGTCACTTTTGCGATGTTCAGAATGCATAACTTGAATGAAAATCAATAAAACCTGACTTTGCATACAATATTTAACTTTGCAAACATGAAACATAATGTTAAATTTGTGATTTTTGACAAATTCACTTGAGTTATTAGTTTGTAAACTAGTAATTGCTGTTTGTAACAATGTGTTTCAGTCACTTTTGCAATGTTCAGAATGCATAATTTGAATGAAAATCAATAAAACATACCATATTTAACTTTGCAAACATGAAACATAATGTCAATTTTGTGATTTTTGACAAATTCACTTGAGTTATTAGTTTGTAAACTAGTAAAAGATGTTCAATATTGCATGAAAGTAAGTTTTCAGTGTGTTTTATACCAAATTGCTGTTTGTAACAATGTGTTTCAGTCACTTTTGCAACGTTCAGAATGCATAATTTGAATGAAAATCAATAAAACAGTACTTTCCATACAATATTCAACTTTGTAAACATGAAACATAATGTCAAATTTGTGATTTTTGACAAATTCACTTGAGTTATTAGTTTGTAAACTAGTAACAGATGTTCAATATTGCATGAAAGTAAGTTTTCAGTGTGTTTTGTACCACATTGCTGTCTGTAACAATGTGTTTCAGTCACTTTTGCAATGTTCAGAATGCATAACTTGAATGAAAATCAATAAAACATGACTTTCCATGCAATATTCAACTTTGTGAACATGAAACATAATGTCAAATTTGTGATTTTTGACAAATTCACTTGAGTTATTAGTTTGTAAACTTGTAAAAGATGTTCAATATTGCATGAAAGTAATTTTTAAGTGTGTTTTGTACCAAATTGCCGTTTGTCACAATGTGTTTCAGTCACTTTTGCGATGTTCAGAATGCATAACTTGAATGAAAATCAATAAAACCTGACTTTGCATACAATATTTAACTTTGCAAACATGAAACATAATGTTAAATTTGTGATTTTTGACAAATTCACTTGAGTTATTAGTTTGTAAACTAGTAAAAGATGTTCAATATTGCATGAAAGTAAGTTTTATGTGTGTTTTGTACCAAATTGCTGTTTGTAACAATGTGTTTCAGTCACTTTTGCAATGTTCAGAATGCATAATTTGAATGAAAATCAATAAAACATGACTTTGCATACAATATTTAACTTTGCAAACATGAAACATAATGTCAATTTTGTGATTTTTGACAAATTCACCTGAGTTATTAGTTTGTAAACTAGTAAAAGATGTTCAATATTGCATGAAAGTAAGTTTTCAGTGTGTTTTGTACCAAATTGCTGTCTGTAACAATGTGTTTCAGTCACTTTTGCAATGTTCAGAATGCATTACTTGAATGAAAATCTATAAAACATGACTTTCCATGCAATATTCAACTTTGTAAACATGAAACATAATGTCAAATTTGTTATTTTTGCCAAATTCACTTGAGTTATTAGTTTGTAAACTAGTAAAAGATGTTCAATATTGCATGAAAGTAAGTTTTAAGTGTGTTTTGTACCAACTTGCTGTTTATCACAATGTGTTTCAGTCACTTTTGCAATGTTCAGAATGCATAACTTGAATGAAAATCAAAAATACATGACTTTGCATACAATATTTAACTTTGCAAACATGAAACATAATGTTAAATTTGTGATTTTTGACAAATTCACTTGAGTTATTAGTTTGTAAACTAGTAAAATATGTTCAATATTGCATGAAAGTAAGTTTTAAGAGTGTTTTGTACCAAATTGCTGTTTGTAACAATGTGTTTCAGTCACTTTTGCAATGTTGAGAATGCATAATTTGAATGAAAATCAATAAAACATACCATATTTAACTTTGCAAACATGAAACATAATGTCAATTTTGTGATTTTTGACAAATTCACTTGAGTTATTAGTTTGTAAACTAGTAAAAGATGTTCAATATTGCATGAAAGTAAGTTTTCAGTGTGTTTTGTACTAAATTGCTGTTTGTAACAATGTGTTTCAGTCACTTTTGCAACGTTCAGAATGCATAATTTGAATGAAAATCAATAAAACAGTACTTTCCATACAATATTCAACTTTGTAAACATGAAACATAATGTCAAATTTGTGATTTTTGACAAATTCAATTGAGTTATTAGTTTGTAAACTAGTAAAAGATGTTCAATATTGCATGAAAGTAAGTTTTCAGTGTGTTTTGTACCACATTGCTGTCTGTAACAATGTGTTTCAGTCACTTTTGCAATGTTCAGAATGCATAACTTGAATGAAAATCAATAAAACATGACTTTCCATGCAATATTCAACTTTGTAAACATGAAACATAATGTCAAATTTGTGATTTTTGACAAATTCACTTGAGTTATTAGTTTGTAAACTTGTAAAAGATGTTCAATATCGCATGAAAGTAAGTTTTAAGTGTGTTTTGTACCAAATTGCTGTTTGTCACAATGTGTTTCAGTCACTTTTGCGATGTTCAGAATGCATAACTTGAATGAAAATCAATAAAACCTGACTTTGCATACAATATTTAACTTTGCAAACATGAAACATAATGTTAAATTTGTGATTTTTGACAAATTCACTTGAGTTATTAGTTTGTAAACTAGTAAAATATGTTCAATATTGCATGAAAGTAAGTTTTAAGTGTGTTTTGTACCACATTGCTGTCTGTCACAATGTGTTTCAGTCACTTTTGCGATGTTCAGAATGCATAACTTGAATGAAAATCAATAAAACCTGACTTTGCATACAATATTTAACTTTGCAAACATGAAACATAATGTTAAATTTGTGATTTTTGACAAATTCACTTGAGTTATTAGTTTGTAAACTAGTAATTGCTGTTTGTAACAATGTGTTTCAGTCACTTTTGCAATGTTGAGAATGCATAATTTGAATGAAAATCAATAAAACATACCATATTTAACTTTGCAAACATGAAACATAATGTCAATTTTGTGATTTTTGACAAATTCACTTGAGTTATTAGTTTGTAAACTAGTAAAAGATGTTCAATATTGCATGAAAGTAAGTTTTCAGTGTGTTTTGTACCAAATTGCTGTTTGTAACAATGTGTTTCAGTCACTTTTGCAACGTTCAGAATGCATAATTTGAATGAAAATCAATAAAACAGTACTTTCCATACAATATTCAACTTTGTAAACATGAAACATAATGTCAAATTTGTGATTTTTGACAAATTCACTTGAGTTATTAGTTTGTAAACTAGTAAAAGATGTTCAATATTGCATGAAAGTAAGTTTTCAGTGTGTTTTGTACCAAATTGCTGTTTGTAACAATGTGTTTCACTCACTTTTGCAACGTTCAGAATGCATAATTTGAATGAAAATCAATAAAACAGTACTTTCCATACAATATTCAACTTTGTAAACATGAAACATAATGTCAAATTTGTGATTTTTGACAAATTCACTTGAGTTATTAGTTTGTAAACTAGTAAAAGATGTTCAATATTGCATGAAAGTAAGTTTTCAGTGTGTTTTGTACCACATTGCTGTCTGTAACAATGTGTTTCAGTCACTTTTGCAATGTTCAGAATGCATAACTTGAATGAAAATCAATAAAACATGACTTTCCATGCAATATTCAACTTTGTAAACATGAAACATAATGTCAAATTTGTGATTTTTGACAAATTCACTTGAGTTATTAGTTTGTAAACTTGTAAAAGATGTTCAATATTGCATGAAAGTAATTTTTAAGTGTGTTTTGTACCAAATTGCCGTTTGTCACAATGTGTTTCAGTCACTTTTGCGATGTTCAGAATGCATAACTTGAATGAAAATCAATAAAACCTGACTTTGCATACAATATTTAACTTTGCAAACATGAAACATAATGTTAAATTTGTGATTTTTGACAAATTCACTTGAGTTATTAGTTTGTAAACTAGTAAAATATGTTCAATATTGCATGAAAGTAAGTTTTAAGTGTGTTTTGTACCAAATTGCTGTTTGTCACAATGTGTTTCAGTCACTTTTGCGATGTTCAGAATGCATAACTTGAATGAAAATCAATAAAACCTGACTTTGCATACAATATTTAACTTTGCAAACATGAAACATAATGTTAAATTTGTGATTTTTGACAAATTCACTTGAGTTATTAGTTTGTAAACTAGTAATTGCTGTTTGTAACAATGTGTTTCAGTCACTTTTGCAATGTTCAGAATGCATAATTTGAATGAAAATCAATAAAACATACCATATTTAACTTTGCAAACATGAAACATAATGTCAATTTTGTGATTTTTGACAAATTCACTTGAGTTATTAGTTTGTAAACTAGTAAAAGATGTTCAATATTGCATGAAAGTAAGTTTTCAGTGTGTTTTATACCAAATTGCTGTTTGTAACAATGTGTTTCAGTCACTTTTGCAATGTTCAGAATGCATAATTGGAATGAAAATCAATAAAACAGTACTTTCCATACAATATTCAACTTTGTAAACATGAGACATAATGTCAAATTTGTGATTTTTGACAAATTCACTTGAGTTATTAGTTTGTAAACTAGTAACAGATGTTCAATATTGCATGAAAGTAAGTTTTCAGTGTGTTTTGTACCACATTGCTGTCTGTAACAATGTGTTTCAGTCACTTTTGCAATGTTCAGAATGCATAACTTGAATGAAAATCAATAAAACATGACTTTCCATGCAATATTCAACTTTGTGAACATGAAACATAATGTCAAATTTGTGATTTTTGACAAATTCACTTGAGTTATTAGTTTGTAAACTTGTAAAAGATGTTCAATATTGCATGAAAGTAATTTTTAAGTGTGTTTTGTACCAAATTGCCGTTTGTCACAATGTGTTTCAGTCACTTTTGCGATGTTCAGAATGCATAACTTGAATGAAAATCAATAAAACCTGACTTTGCATACAATATTTAACTTTGCAAACATGAAACATAATGTTAAATTTGTGATTTTTGACAAATTCACTTGAGTTATTAGTTTGTAAACTAGTAAAAGATGTTCAATATTGCATGAAAGTAAGTTTTATGTGTGTTTTGTACCAAATTGCTGTTTGTAACAATGTGTTTCAGTCACTTTTGCGATGTTCAGAATGCATACCTTGAATGAAAATCAATAAAACCTGACTTTGCATACAATATTTAACTTTGCAAACATGAAACATAATGTTAAATTTGTGATTTTTGACAAATTCACTTGAGTTATTAGTTTGTAAACTAGTAATTGCTGTTTGTAACAATGTGTTTCAGTCACTTTTGCAATGTTGAGAATGCATAATTTGAATGAAAATCAATAAAACATACCATATTTAACTTTGCAAACATGAAACATAATGTCAATTTTGTGATTTTTGACAAATTCACTTGAGTTATTAGTTTGTAAACTAGTAAAAGATGTTCAATATTGCATGAAAGTAAGTTTTCAGTGTGTTTTGTACCAAATTGCTGTTTGTAACAATGTGTTTCAGTCACTTTTGCAACGTTCAGAATGCATAATTTGAATGAAAATCAATAAAACAGTACTTTCCATACAATATTCAACTTTGTAAACATGAAACATAATGTCAAATTTGTGATTTTTGACAAATTCACTTGAGTTATTAGTTTGTAAACTAGTAAAAGATGTTCAATATTGCATGAAAGTAAGTTTTCAGTGTGTTTTGTACCAAATTGCTGTTTGTAACAATGTGTTTCAGTCACTTTTGCAATGTTCAGAATGCATAATTTGAATGAAAATCAATAAAACAGTACTTTCCATACAATATTCAACTTTGTAAACATGAGACATAATGTCAAATTTGTGATTTTTGACAAATTCACTTGAGTTATTAGTTTGTAAACTAGTAAAAGATGTTCAATATTGCATGAAAGTAAGTTTTCAGTGTGTTTTGTACCACATTGCTGTCTGTAACAATGTGTTTCAGTCACTTTTGCAATGTTCAGAATGCATAACTTGAATGAAAATCAATAAAACATGACTTTCCATGCAATATTCAACTTTGTAAACATGAAACATAATGTCAAATTTGTGATTTTTGACAAATTCACTTGAGTTATTAGTTTGTAAACTTGTAAAAGATGTTCAATATTGCATGAAAGTAATTTTTAAGTGTGTTTTGTACCAAATTGCCGTTTGTCACAATGTGTTTCAGTCACTTTTGCGATGTTCAGAATGCATAACTTGAATGAAAATCAATAAAACCTGACTTTGCATACAATATTTAACTTTGCAAACATGAAACATAATGTTAAATTTGTGATTTTTGACAAATTCACTTGAGTTATTAGTTTGTAAACTAGTAAAATATGTTCAATATTGCATGAAAGTAAGTTTTAAGTGTGTTTTGTACCAAATTGCTGTTTGTCACAATGTGTTTCAGTCACTTTTGCGATGTTCAGAATGCATAACTTGAATGAAAATCAATAAAACCTGACTTTGCATACAATATTTAACTTTGCAAACATGAAACATAATGTTAAATTTGTGATTTTTGACAAATTCACTTGAGTTATTAGTTTGTAAACTAGTAATTGCTGTTTGTAACAATGTGTTTCAGTCACTTTTGCAATGTTCAGAATGCATAATTTGAATGAAAATCAATAAAACATACCATATTTAACTTTGCAAACATGAAACATAATGTCAATTTTGTGATTTTTGACAAATTCACTTGAGTTATTAGTTTGTAAACTAGTAAAAGATGTTCAATATTGCATGAAAGTAAGTTTTCAGTGTGTTTTATACCAAATTGCTGTTTGTAACAATGTGTTTCAGTCACTTTTGCAACGTTCAGAATGCATAATTTGAATGAAAATCAATAAAACAGTACTTTCCATACAATATTCAACTTTGTAAACATGAAACATAATGTCAAATTTGTGATTTTTGACAAATTCACTTGAGTTATTAGTTTGTAAACTAGTAACAGATGTTCAATATTGCATGAAAGTAAGTTTTCAGTGTGTTTTGTACCACATTGCTGTCTGTAACAATGTGTTTCAGTCACTTTTGCAATGTTCAGAATGCATAACTTGAATGAAAATCAATAAAACATGACTTTCCATGCAATATTCAACTTTGTGAACATGAAACATAATGTCAAATTTGTGATTTTTGACAAATTCACTTGAGTTATTAGTTTGTAAACTTGTAAAAGATGTTCAATATTGCATGAAAGTAATTTTTAAGTGTGTTTTGTACCAAATTGCCGTTTGTCACAATGTGTTTCAGTCACTTTTGCGATGTTCAGAATGCATAACTTGAATGAAAATCAATAAAACCTGACTTTGCATACAATATTTAACTTTGCAAACATGAAACATAATGTTAAATTTGTGATTTTTGACAAATTCACTTGAGTTATTAGTTTGTAAACTAGTAAAAGATGTTCAATATTGCATGAAAGTAAGTTTTATGTGTGTTTTGTACCAAATTGCTGTTTGTAACAATGTGTTTCAGTCACTTTTGCAATGTTCAGAATGCATAATTTGAATGAAAATCAATAAAACATGACTTTGCATACAATATTTAACTTTGCAAACATGAAACATAATGTCAATTTTGTGATTTTTGACAAATTCACCTGAGTTATTAGTTTGTAAACTAGTAAAAGATGTTCAATATTGCATGAAAGTAAGTTTTCAGTGTGTTTTGTACCAAATTGCTGTCTGTAACAATGTGTTTCAGTCACTTTTGCAATGTTCAGAATGCATTACTTGAATGAAAATCTATAAAACATGACTTTCCATGCAATATTCAACTTTGTAAACATGAAACATAATGTCAAATTTGTTATTTTTGCCAAATTCACTTGAGTTATTAGTTTGTAAACTAGTAAAAGATGTTCAATATTGCATGAAAGTAAGTTTTAAGTGTGTTTTGTACCAACTTGCTGTTTATCACAATGTGTTTCAGTCACTTTTGCAATGTTCAGAATGCATAACTTGAATGAAAATCAAAAATACATGACTTTGCATACAATATTTAACTTTGCAAACATGAAACATAATGTTAAATTTGTGATTTTTGACAAATTCACTTGAGTTATTAGTTTGTAAACTAGTAAAATATGTTCAATATTGCATGAAAGTAAGTTTTAAGAGTGTTTTGTACCAAATTGCTGTTTGTAACAATGTGTTTCAGTCACTTTTGCAATGTTGAGAATGCATAATTTGAATGAAAATCAATAAAACATACCATATTTAACTTTGCAAACATGAAACATAATGTCAATTTTGTGATTTTTGACAAATTCACTTGAGTTATTAGTTTGTAAACTAGTAAAAGATGTTCAATATTGCATGAAAGTAAGTTTTCAGTGTGTTTTGTACTAAATTGCTGTTTGTAACAATGTGTTTCAGTCACTTTTGCAACGTTCAGAATGCATAATTTGAATGAAAATCAATAAAACAGTACTTTCCATACAATATTCAACTTTGTAAACATGAAACATAATGTCAAATTTGTGATTTTTGACAAATTCACTTGAGTTATTAGTTTGTAAACTAGTAAAAGATGTTCAATATTGCATGAAAGTAAGTTTTCAGTGTGTTTTGTACCAAATTGCTGTTTGTAACAATGTGTTTCAGTCACTTTTGCGATGTTCAGAATGCATAACTTGAATGAAAATCAATAAAACCTGACTTTGCATACAATATTTAACTTTGCAAACATGAAACATAATGTTAAATTTGTGATTTTTGACAAATTCACTTGAGTTATTAGTTTGTAAACTAGTAAAAGATGTTCAATATTGCATGAAAGTAAGTTTTATGTGTGTTTTGTACCAAATTGCTGTTTGTAACAATGTGTTTCAGTCACTTTTGCGATGTTCAGAATGCATAACTTGAATGAAAATCAATAAAACCTGACTTTGCATACAATATTTAACTTTGCAAACATGAAACATAATGTTAAATTTGTGATTTTTGACAAATTCACTTGAGTTATTAGTTTGTAAAATAGTAATTGCTGTTTGTAACAATGTGTTTCAGTCACTTTTGCAATGTTGAGAATGCATAATTTGAATGAAAATCAATAAAACATACCATATTTAACTTTGCAAACATGAAACATAATGTCAATTTTGTGATTTTTGACAAATTCACTTGAGTTATTAGTTTGTAAACTAGTAAAAGATGTTCAATATTGCATGAAAGTAAGTTTTCAGTGTGTTTTGTACCAAATTGCTGTTTGTAACAATGTGTTTCAGTCACTTTTGCAACGTTCAGAATGCATAATTTGAATGAAAATCAATAAAACAGTACTTTCCATACAATATTCAACTTTGTAAACATGAAACATAATGTCAAATTTGTGATTTTTGACAAATTCACTTGAGTTATTAGTTTGTAAACTAGTAAAAGATGTTTAATATTGCATGAAAGTAAGTTTTCAGTGTGTTTTGTACCAAATTGCTGTTTGTAACAATGTGTTTCAGTCACTTTTGCAACGTTCAGAATGCATAATTTGAATGAAAATCAATAAAACAGTACTTTCCATACAATATTCAACTTTGTAAACATGAAACATAATGTCAAATTTGTGATTTTTGACAAATTCACTTGAGTTATTAGTTTGTAAACTAGTAAAAGATGTTCAATATTGCATGAAAGTAAGTTTTCAGTGTGTTTTGTACCACATTGCTGTCTGTAACAATGTGTTTCAGTCACTTTTGCAATGTTCAGAATGCATAACTTGAATGAAAATCAATAAAACATGACTTTCCATGCAATATTCAACTTTGTAAACATGAAACATAATGTCAAATTTGTGATTTTTGACAAATTCACTTGAGTTATTAGTTTGTAAACTTGTAAAAGATGTTCAATATTGCATGAAAGTAATTTTTAAGTGTGTTTTGTACCAAATTGCCGTTTGTCACAATGTGTTTCAGTCACTTTTGCGATGTTCAGAATGCATAACTTGAATGAAAATCAATAAAACCTGACTTTGCATACAATATTTAACTTTGCAAACATGAAACATAATGTTAAATTTGTGATTTTTGACAAATTCACTTGAGTTATTAGTTTGTAAACTAGTAAAATATGTTCAATATTGCATGAAAGTAAGTTTTAAGTGTGTTTTGTACCAAATTGCTGTTTGTCACAATGTGTTTCAGTCACTTTTGCGATGTTCAGAATGCATAACTTGAATGAAAATCAATAAAACCTGACTTTGCATACAATATTTAACTTTGCAAACATGAAACATAATGTTAAATTTGTGATTTTTGACAAATTCACTTGAGTTATTAGTTTGTAAACTAGTAATTGCTGTTTGTAACAATGTGTTTCAGTCACTTTTGCAATGTTCAGAATGCATAATTTGAATGAAAATCAATAAAACATACCATATTTAACTTTGCAAACATGAAACATAATGTCAATTTTGTGATTTTTGACAAATTCACTTGAGTTATTAGTTTGTAAACTAGTAAAAGATGTTCAATATTGCATGAAAGTAAGTTTTCAGTGTGTTTTATACCAAATTGCTGTTTGTAACAATGTGTTTCAGTCACTTTTGCAACGTTCAGAATGCATAATTTGAATGAAAATCAATAAAACAGTACTTTCCATACAATATTCAACTTTGTAAACATGAAACATAATGTCAAATTTGTGATTTTTGACAAATTCACTTGAGTTATTAGTTTGTAAACTAGTAACAGATGTTCAATATTGCATGAAAGTAAGTTTTCAGTGTGTTTTGTACCACATTGCTGTCTGTAACAATGTGTTTCAGTCACTTTTGCAATGTTCAGAATGCATAACTTGAATGAAAATCAATAAAACATGACTTTCCATGCAATATTCAACTTTGTGAACATGAAACATAATGTCAAATTTGTGATTTTTGACAAATTCACTTGAGTTATTAGTTTGTAAACTTGTAAAAGATGTTCAATATTGCATGAAAGTAATTTTTAAGTGTGTTTTGTACCAAATTGCCGTTTGTCACAATGTGTTTCAGTCACTTTTGCGATGTTCAGAATGCATAACTTGAATGAAAATCAATAAAACCTGACTTTGCATACAATATTTAACTTTGCAAACATGAAACATAATGTTAAATTTGTGATTTTTGACAAATTCACTTGAGTTATTAGTTTGTAAACTAGTAAAAGATGTTCAATATTGCATGAAAGTAAGTTTTATGTGTGTTTTGTACCAAATTGCTGTTTGTAACAATGTGTTTCAGTCACTTTTGCAATGTTCAGAATGCATAATTTGAATGAAAATCAATAAAACATGACTTTGCATACAATATTTAACTTTGCAAACATGAAACATAATGTCAATTTTGTGATTTTTGACAAATTCACCTGAGTTATTAGTTTGTAAACTAGTAAAAGATGTTCAATATTGCATGAAAGTAAGTTTTCAGTGTGTTTTGTACCAAATTGCTGTCTGTAACAATGTGTTTCAGTCACTTTTGCAATGTTCAGAATGCATTACTTGAATGAAAATCTATAAAACATGACTTTCCATGCAATATTCAACTTTGTAAACATGAAACATAATGTCAAATTTGTTATTTTTGACAAATTCACTTGAGTTATTAGTTTGTAAACTTGTAAAAGATGTTCAATATTGCATGAAAGTAATTTTTAAGTGTGTTTTGTACCAAATTGCCGTTTGTCACAATGTGTTTCAGTCACTTTTGCGATGTTCAGAATGCATAACTTGAATGAAAATCAATAAAACCTGACTTTGCATACAATATTTAACTTTGCAAACATGAAACATAATGTTAAATTTGTGATTTTTGACAAATTCACTTGAGTTATTAGTTTGTAAACTAGTAAAATATGTTCAATATTGCATGAAAGTAAGTTTTAAGTGTGTTTTGTACCAAATTGCTGTTTGTCACAATGTGTTTCAGTCACTTTTGCGATGTTCAGAATGCATAACTTGAATGAAAATCAATAAAACCTGACTTTGCATACAATATTTAACTTTGCAAACATGAAACATAATGTTAAATTTGTGATTTTTGACAAATTCACTTGAGTTATTAGTTTGTAAACTAGTAATTGCTGTTTGTAACAATGTGTTTCAGTCACTTTTGCAATGTTCAGAATGCATAATTTGAATGAAAATCAATAAAACATACCATATTTAACTTTGCAAACATGAAACATAATGTCAATTTTGTGATTTTTGACAAATTCACTTGAGTTATTAGTTTGTAAACTAGTAAAAGATGTTCAATATTGCATGAAAGTAAGTTTTCAGTGTGTTTTATACCAAATTGCTGTTTGTAACAATGTGTTTCAGTCACTTTTGCAACGTTCAGAATGCATAATTTGAATGAAAATCAATAAAACAGTACTTTCCATACAATATTCAACTTTGTAAACATGAAACATAATGTCAAATTTGTGATTTTTGACAAATTCACTTGAGTTATTAGTTTGTAAACTAGTAACAGATGTTCAATATTGCATGAAAGTAAGTTTTCAGTGTGTTTTGTACCACATTGCTGTCTGTAACAATGTGTTTCAGTCACTTTTGCAATGTTCAGAATGCATAACTTGAATGAAAATCAATAAAACATGACTTTCCATGCAATATTCAACTTTGTGAACATGAAACATAATGTCAAATTTGTGATTTTTGACAAATTCACTTGAGTTATTAGTTTGTAAACTTGTAAAAGATGTTCAATATTGCATGAAAGTAATTTTTAAGTGTGTTTTGTACCAAATTGCCGTTTGTCACAATGTGTTTCAGTCACTTTTGCGATGTTCAGAATGCATAACTTGAATGAAAATCAATAAAACCTGACTTTGCATACAATATTTAACTTTGCAAACATGAAACATAATGTTAAATTTGTGATTTTTGACAAATTCACTTGAGTTATTAGTTTGTAAACTAGTAAAAGATGTTCAATATTGCATGAAAGTAAGTTTTATGTGTGTTTTGTACCAAATTGCTGTTTGTAACAATGTGTTTCAGTCACTTTTGCAATGTTCAGAATGCATAATTTGAATGAAAATCAATAAAACATGACTTTGCATACAATATTTAACTTTGCAAACATGAAACATAATGTCAATTTTGTGATTTTTGACAAATTCACCTGAGTTATTAGTTTGTAAACTAGTAAAAGATGTTCAATATTGCATGAAAGTAAGTTTTCAGTGTGTTTTGTACCAAATTGCTGTCTGTAACAATGTGTTTCAGTCACTTTTGCAATGTTCAGAATGCATTACTTGAATGAAAATCTATAAAACATGACTTTCCATGCAATATTCAACTTTGTAAACATGAAACATAATGTCAAATTTGTTATTTTTGCCAAATTCACTTGAGTTATTAGTTTGTAAACTAGTAAAAGATGTTCAATATTGCATGAAAGTAAGTTTTAAGTGTGTTTTGTACCAACTTGCTGTTTATCACAATGTGTTTCAGTCACTTTTGCAATGTTCAGAATGCATAACTTGAATGAAAATCAAAAATACATGACTTTGCATACAATATTTAACTTTGCAAACATGAAACATAATGTTAAATTTGTGATTTTTGACAAATTCACTTGAGTTATTAGTTTGTAAACTAGTAAAATATGTTCAATATTGCATGAAAGTAAGTTTTAAGAGTGTTTTGTACCAAATTGCTGTTTGTAACAATGTGTTTCAGTCACTTTTGCAATGTTGAGAATGCATAATTTGAATGAAAATCAATAAAACATACCATATTTAACTTTGCAAACATGAAACATAATGTCAATTTTGTGATTTTTGACAAATTCACTTGAGTTATTAGTTTGTAAACTAGTAAAAGATGTTCAATATTGCATGAAAGTAAGTTTTCAGTGTGTTTTGTACTAAATTGCTGTTTGTAACAATGTGTTTCAGTCACTTTTGCAACGTTCAGAATGCATAATTTGAATGAAAATCAATAAAACAGTACTTTCCATACAATATTCAACTTTGTAAACATGAAACATAATGTCAAATTTGTGATTTTTGACAAATTCACTTGAGTTATTAGTTTGTAAACTAGTAAAAGATGTTCAATATTGCATGAAAGTAAGTTTTCAGTGTGTTTTGTACCAAATTGCTGTTTGTAACAATGTGTTTCAGTCACTTTTGCGATGTTCAGAATGCATAACTTGAATGAAAATCAATAAAACCTGACTTTGCATACAATATTTAACTTTGCAAACATGAAACATAATGTTAAATTTGTGATTTTTGACAAATTCACTTGAGTTATTAGTTTGTAAACTAGTAAAAGATGTTCAATATTGCATGAAAGTAAGTTTTATGTGTGTTTTGTACCAAATTGCTGTTTGTAACAATGTGTTTCAGTCACTTTTGCGATGTTCAGAATGCATAACTTGAATGAAAATCAATAAAACCTGACTTTGCATACAATATTTAACTTTGCAAACATGAAACATAATGTTAAATTTGTGATTTTTGACAAATTCACTTGAGTTATTAGTTTGTAAACTAGTAATTGCTGTTTGTAACAATGTGTTTCAGTCACTTTTGCAATGTTGAGAATGCATAATTTGAATGAAAATCAATAAAACATACCATATTTAACTTTGCAAACATGAAACATAATGTCAATTTTGTGATTTTTGACAAATTCACTTGAGTTATTAGTTTGTAAACTAGTAAAAGATGTTCAATATTGCATGAAAGTAAGTTTTCAGTGTGTTTTGTACCAAATTGCTGTTTGTAACAATGTGTTTCAGTCACTTTTGCAACGTTCAGAATGCATAATTTGAATGAAAATCAATAAAACAGTACTTTCCATACAATATTCAACTTTGTAAACATGAAACATAATGTCAAATTTGTGATTTTTGACAAATTCACT
Organism: Bugulina stolonifera; assembly: GCA_935421135.1. Classification (NCBI taxonomy): domain Eukaryota; kingdom Metazoa; phylum Bryozoa; class Gymnolaemata; order Cheilostomatida; family Bugulidae; genus Bugulina; species Bugulina stolonifera. The sequence continues at coordinate 286,076 of OW285197.1, read as the reverse complement.
TGAGTTATTAGTTTGTAAACTAGTAAAAGATGTTCAATATTGCTTGAAAGTAAGTATTCAGTGTGTTTTGTACCAAATTGCTGTTTGTAACAATGTGTTTCAGTCACTTTTGCAATGTTCAGAATGCATAATTTGAATGAAAATCAATAAAACAGTACTTTCCATACAATATTCAACTTTGTAAACATGAAACATAATGTCAAATTTGTGATTTTTGACAAATTCACTTGAGTTATTAGTTTGTAAACTAGTAAAAGATGTTCAATATTGCATGAAAGTAAGTTTTCAGTGTGTTTTGTACCACATTGCTGTCTGTAACAATGTGTTTCAGTCACTTTTGCAATGTTCAGAATGCATAACTTGAATGAAAATCAATAAAACATGACTTTCCATGCAATATTCAACTTTGTAAACATGAAACATAATGTCAAATTTGTGATTTTTGACAAATTCACTTGAGTTATTAGTTTGTAAACTTGTAAAAGATGTTCAATATTGCATGAAAGTAATTTTTAAGTGTGTTTTGTACCAAATTGCCGTTTGTCACAATGTGTTTCAGTCACTTTTGCGATGTTCAGAATGCATAACTTGAATGAAAATCAATAAAACCTGACTTTGCATACAATATTTAACTTTGCAAACATGAAACATAATGTTAAATTTGTGATTTTTGACAAATTCACTTGAGTTATTAGTTTGTAAACTAGTAAAATATGTTCAATATTGCATGAAAGTAAGTTTTAAGTGTGTTTTGTACCAAATTGCTGTTTGTCACAATGTGTTTCAGTCACTTTTGCGATGTTCAGAATGCATAACTTGAATGAAAATCAATAAAACCTGACTTTGCATACAATATTTAACTTTGCAAACATGAAACATAATGTTAAATTTGTGATTTTTGACAAATTCACTTGAGTTATTAGTTTGTAAACTAGTAATTGCTGTTTGTAACAATGTGTTTCAGTCACTTTTGCAATGTTCAGAATGCATAATTTGAATGAAAATCAATAAAACATACCATATTTAACTTTGCAAACATGAAACATAATGTCAATTTTGTGATTTTTGACAAATTCACTTGAGTTATTAGTTTGTAAACTAGTAAAAGATGTTCAATATTGCATGAAAGTAAGTTTTCAGTGTGTTTTATACCAAATTGCTGTTTGTAACAATGTGTTTCAGTCACTTTTGCAACGTTCAGAATGCATAATTTGAATGAAAATCAATAAAACAGTACTTTCCATACAATATTCAACTTTGTAAACATGAAACATAATGTCAAATTTGTGATTTTTGACAAATTCACTTGAGTTATTAGTTTGTAAACTAGTAACAGATGTTCAATATTGCATGAAAGTAAGTTTTCAGTGTGTTTTGTACCACATTGCTGTCTGTAACAATGTGTTTCAGTCACTTTTGCAATGTTCAGAATGCATAACTTGAATGAAAATCAATAAAACATGACTTTCCATGCAATATTCAACTTTGTGAACATGAAACATAATGTCAAATTTGTGATTTTTGACAAATTCACTTGAGTTATTAGTTTGTAAACTTGTAAAAGATGTTCAATATTGCATGAAAGTAATTTTTAAGTGTGTTTTGTACCAAATTGCCGTTTGTCACAATGTGTTTCAGTCACTTTTGCGATGTTCAGAATGCATAACTTGAATGAAAATCAATAAAACCTGACTTTGCATACAATATTTAACTTTGCAAACATGAAACATAATGTTAAATTTGTGATTTTTGACAAATTCACTTGAGTTATTAGTTTGTAAACTAGTAAAAGATGTTCAATATTGCATGAAAGTAAGTTTTATGTGTGTTTTGTACCAAATTGCTGTTTGTAACAATGTGTTTCAGTCACTTTTGCAATGTTCAGAATGCATAATTTGAATGAAAATCAATAAAACATGACTTTGCATACAATATTTAACTTTGCAAACATGAAACATAATGTCAATTTTGTGATTTTTGACAAATTCACCTGAGTTATTAGTTTGTAAACTACTAAAAGCTGTTCAATATTGCATGAAAGTAAATTTTAAGTGTGTTTTGTACCAAATTGCTGTCTGGAACAATGTGTTTCAGTCACTTTTGCAATGTTCAGAATGCATTACTTGAATGAAAATCTATAAAACATGACTTTCCATGCAATATTCAACTTTGTAAACATGAAACATAATGTCAAATTTGTTATTTTTGCCAAATTCACTTGAGTTATTAGTTTGTAAACTAGTAAAAGATGTTCAATATTGCATGAAAGTAAGTTTTAAGTGTGTTTTGTACCAACTTGCTGTTTATCACAATGTGTTTCAGTCACTTTTGCAATGTTCAGAATGCATAACTTGAATGAAAATCAAAAATACATGACTTTGCATACAATATTTAACTTTGCAAACATGAAACATAATGTTAAATTTGTGATTTTTGACAAATTCACTTGAGTTATTAGTTTGTAAACTAGTAAAATATGTTCAATATTGCATGAAAGTAAGTTTTAAGAGTGTTTTGTACCAAATTGCTGTTTGTAACAATGTGTTTCAGTCACTTTTGCAATGTTGAGAATGCATAATTTGAATGAAAATCAATAAAACATACCATATTTAACTTTGCAAACATGAAACATAATGTCAATTTTGTGATTTTTGACAAATTCACTTGAGTTATTAGTTTGTAAACTAGTAAAAGATGTTCAATATTGCATGAAAGTAAGTTTTCAGTGTGTTTTGTACTAAATTGCTGTTTGTAACAATGTGTTTCAGTCACTTTTGCAACGTTCAGAATGCATAATTTGAATGAAAATCAATAAAACAGTACTTTCCATACAATATTCAACTTTGTAAACATGAAACATAATGTCAAATTTGTGATTTTTGACAAATTCACTTGAGTTATTAGTTTGTAAACTAGTAAAAGATGTTCAATATTGCATGAAAGTAAGTTTTCAGTGTGTTTTGTACCACATTGCTGTCTGTAACAATGTGTTTCAGTCACTTTTGCAATGTTCAGAATGCATAACTTGAATGAAAATCAATAAAACATGACTTTCCATGCAATATTCAACTTTGTAAACATGAAACATAATGTCAAATTTGTGATTTTTGACAAATTCACTTGAGTTATTAGTTTGTAAACTTGTAAAAGATGTTCAATATCGCATGAAAGTAAGTTTTAAGTGTGTTTTGTACCAAATTGCTGTTTGTCACAATGTGTTTCAGTCACTTTTGCGATGTTCAGAATGCATAACTTGAATGAAAATCAATAAAACCTGACTTTGCATACAATATTTAACTTTGCAAACATGAAACATAATGTTAAATTTGTGATTTTTGACAAATTCACTTGAGTTATTAGTTTGTAAACTAGTAAAATATGTTCAATATTGCATGAAAGTAAGTTTTAAGTGTGTTTTGTACCACATTGCTGTCTGTCACAATGTGTTTCAGTCACTTTTGCGATGTTCAGAATGCATAACTTGAATGAAAATCAATAAAACCTGACTTTGCATACAATATTTAACTTTGCAAACATGAAACATAATGTTAAATTTGTGATTTTTGACAAATTCACTTGAGTTATTAGTTTGTAAACTAGTAATTGCTGTTTGTAACAATGTGTTTCAGTCACTTTTGCAATGTTGAGAATGCATAATTTGAATGAAAATCAATAAAACATACCATATTTAACTTTGCAAACATGAAACATAATGTCAATTTTGTGATTTTTGACAAATTCACTTGAGTTATTAGTTTGTAAACTAGTAAAAGATGTTCAATATTGCATGAAAGTAAGTTTTCAGTGTGTTTTGTACCAAATTGCTGTTTGTAACAATGTTTTTCAGTCACTTTTGCAACGTTCAGAATGCATAATTTGAATGAAAATCAATAAAACAGTACTTTCCATACAATATTCAACTTTGTAAACATGAAACATAATGTCAAATTTGTGATTTTTGACAAATTCACTTGAGTTATTAGTTTGTAAACTAGTAAAAGATGTTCAATATTGCATGAAAGTAAGTTTTCAGTGTGTTTTGTACCAAATTGCTGTTTGTAACAATGTGTTTCAGTCACTTTTGCAACGTTCAGAATGCATAATTTGAATGAAAATCAATAAAACAGTACTTTCCATACAATATTCAACTTTGTAAACATGAAACATAATGTCAAATTTGTGATTTTTGACAAATTCACTTGAGTTATTAGTTTGTAAACTAGTAAAAGATGTTCAATATTGCATGAAAGTAAGTTTTCAGTGTGTTTTGTACCACATTGCTGTCTGTAACAATGTGTTTCAGTCACTTTTGCAATGTTCAGAATGCATAACTTGAATGAAAATCAATAAAACATGACTTTCCATGCAATATTCAACTTTGTAAACATGAAACATAATGTCAAATTTGTGATTTTTGACAAATTCACTTGAGTTATTAGTTTGTAAACTTGTAAAAGATGTTCAATATTGCATGAAAGTAATTTTTAAGTGTGTTTTGTACCAAATTGCCGTTTGTCACAATGTGTTTCAGTCACTTTTGCGATGTTCAGAATGCATAACTTGAATGAAAATCAATAAAACCTGACTTTGCATACAATATTTAACTTTGCAAACATGAAACATAATGTTAAATTTGTGATTTTTGACAAATTCACTTGAGTTATTAGTTTGTAAACTAGTAAAATATGTTCAATATTGCATGAAAGTAAGTTTTAAGTGTGTTTTGTACCAAATTGCTGTTTGTCACAATGTGTTTCAGTCACTTTTGCGATGTTCAGAATGCATAACTTGAATGAAAATCAATAAAACCTGACTTTGCATACAATATTTAACTTTGCAAACATGAAACATAATGTTAAATTTGTGATTTTTGACAAATTCACTTGAGTTATTAGTTTGTAAACTAGTAATTGCTGTTTGTAACAATGTGTTTCAGTCACTTTTGCAATGTTCAGAATGCATAATTTGAATGAAAATCAATAAAACATACCATATTTAACTTTGCAAACATGAAACATAATGTCAATTTTGTGATTTTTGACAAATTCACTTGAGTTATTAGTTTGTAAACTAGTAAAAGATGTTCAATATTGCATGAAAGTAAGTTTTCAGTGTGTTTTATACCAAATTGCTGTTTGTAACAATGTGTTTCAGTCACTTTTGCAATGTTCAGAATGCATAATTTGAATGAAAATCAATAAAACAGTACTTTCCATACAATATTCAACTTTGTAAACATGAAACATAATGTCAAATTTGTGATTTTTGACAAATTCACTTGAGTTATTAGTTTGTAAACTAGTAACAGATGTTCAATATTGCATGAAAGTAAGTTTTCAGTGTGTTTTGTACCACATTGCTGTCTGTAACAATGTGTTTCAGTCACTTTTGCAATGTTCAGAATGCATAACTTGAATGAAAATCAATAAAACATGACTTTCCATGCAATATTCAACTTTGTGAACATGAAACATAATGTCAAATTTGTGATTTTTGACAAATTCACTTGAGTTATTAGTTTGTAAACTTGTAAAAGATGTTCAATATTGCATGAAAGTAATTTTTAAGTGTGTTTTGTACCAAATTGCCGTTTGTCACAATGTGTTTCAGTCACTTTTGCGATGTTCAGAATGCATAACTTGAATGAAAATCAATAAAACCTGACTTTGCATACAATATTTAACTTTGCAAACATGAAACATAATGTTAAATTTGTGATTTTTGACAAATTCACTTGAGTTATTAGTGTGTAAACTAGTAAAAGATGTTCAATATTGCATGAAAGTAAGTTTTCAGTGTGTTTTGTACCAAATTGCTGTTTGTAACAATGTGTTTCAGTCACTTTTGCAACGTTCAGAATGCATAATTTGAATGAAAATCAATAAAACAGTACTTTCCATACAATATTCAACTTTGTAAACATGAAACATAATGTCAAATTTGTGATTTTTGACAAATTCACTTGAGTTATTAGTTTGTAAACTAGTAAAAGATGTTCAATATTGCATGAAAGTAAGTTTTCAGTGTGTTTTGTACCACATTGCTGTCTGTAACAATGTGTTTCAGTCACTTTTGCAATGTTCAGAATGCATAACTTGAATGAAAATCAATAAAACATGACTTTCCATGCAATATTCAACTTTGTAAACATGAAACATAATGTCAAATTTGTGATTTTTGACAAATTCACTTGAGTTATTAGTTTGTAAACTAGTAATTGCTGTTTGTAACAATGTGTTTCAGTCACTTTTGCAATGTTGAGAATGCATAATTTGAATGAAAATCAATAAAACATACCATATTTAACTTTGCAAACATGAAACATAATGTCAATTTTGTGATTTTTGACAAATTCACTTGAGTTATTAGTTTGTAAACTAGTAAAAGATGTTCAATATTGCATGAAAGTAAGTTTTCAGTGTGTTTTGTACCAAATTGCTGTTTGTAACAATGTGTTTCAGTCACTTTTGCGATGTTCAGAATGCATAACTTGAATGAAAATCAATAAAACCTGACTTTGCATACAATATTTAACTTTGCAAACATGAAACATAATGTTAAATTTGTGATTTTTGACAAATTCACTTGAGTTATTAGTTTGTAAACTAGTAAAAGATGTTCAATATTGCATGAAAGTAAGTTTTATGTGTGTTTTGTACCAAATTGCTGTTTGTAACAATGTGTTTCAGTCACTTTTGCGATGTTCAGAATGCATAACTTGAATGAAAATCAATAAAACCTGACTTTGCATACAATATTTAACTTTGCAAACATGAAACATAATGTTAAATTTGTGATTTTTGACAAATTCACTTGAGTTATTAGTTTGTAAACTAGTAATTGCTGTTTGTAACAATGTGTTTCAGTCACTTTTGCAATGTTGAGAATGCATAATTTGAATGAAAATCAATAAAACATACCATATTTAACTTTGCAAACATGAAACATAATGTCAATTTTGTGATTTTTGACAAATTCACTTGAGTTATTAGTTTGTAAACTAGTAAAAGATGTTCAATATTGCATGAAAGTAAGTTTTCAGTGTGTTTTGTACCAAATTGCTGTTTGTAACAATGTGTTTCAGTCACTTTTGCAACGTTCAGAATGCATAATTTGAATGAAAATCAATAAAACAGTACTTTCCATACAATATTCAACTTTGTAAACATGAAACATAATGTCAAATTTGTGATTTTTGACAAATTCACTTGAGTTATTAGTTTGTAAACTAGTAAAAGATGTTCAATATTGCATGAAAGTAAGTTTTCAGTGTGTTTTGTACCAAATTGCTGTTTGTAACAATGTGTTTCAGTCACTTTTGCAATGTTCAGAATGCATAATTTGAATGAAAATCAATAAAACAGTACTTTCCATACAATATTCAACTTTGTAAACATGAAACATAATGTCAAATTTGTGATTTTTGACAAATTCACTTGAGTTATTAGTTTGTAAACTAGTAAAAGATGTTCAATATTGCATGAAAGTAAGTTTTCAGTGTGTTTTGTACCACATTGCTGTCTGTAACAATGTGTTTCAGTCACTTTTGCAATGTTCAGAATGCATAACTTGAATGAAAATCAATAAAACATGACTTTCCATGCAATATTCAACTTTGTAAACATGAAACATAATGTCAAATTTGTGATTTTTGACAAATTCACTTGAGTTATTAGTTTGTAAACTTGTAAAAGATGTTCAATATTGCATGAAAGTAATTTTTAAGTGTGTTTTGTACCAAATTGCCGTTTGTCACAATGTGTTTCAGTCACTTTTGCGATGTTCAGAATGCATAACTTGAATGAAAATCAATAAAACCTGACTTTGCATACAATATTTAACTTTGCAAACATGAAACATAATGTTAAATTTGTGATTTTTGACAAATTCACTTGAGTTATTAGTTTGTAAACTAGTAAAATATGTTCAATATTGCATGAAAGTAAGTTTTAAGTGTGTTTTGTACCAAATTGCTGTTTGTCACAATGTGTTTCAGTCACTTTTGCGATGTTCAGAATGCATAACTTGAATGAAAATCAATAAAACCTGACTTTGCATACAATATTTAACTTTGCAAACATGAAACATAATGTTAAATTTGTGATTTTTGACAAATTCACTTGAGTTATTAGTTTGTAAACTAGTAATTGCTGTTTGTAACAATGTGTTTCAGTCACTTTTGCAATGTTCAGAATGCATAATTTGAATGAAAATCAATAAAACATACCATATTTAACTTTGCAAACATGAAACATAATGTCAATTTTGTGATTTTTGACAAATTCACTTGAGTTATTAGTTTGTAAACTAGTAAAAGATGTTCAATATTGCATGAAAGTAAGTTTTCAGTGTGTTTTATACCAAATTGCTGTTTGTAACAATGTGTTTCAGTCACTTTTGCAACGTTCAGAATGCATAATTTGAATGAAAATCAATAAAACAGTACTTTCCATACAATATTCAACTTTGTAAACATGAAACATAATGTCAAATTTGTGATTTTTGACAAATTCACTTGAGTTATTAGTTTGTAAACTAGTAACAGATGTTCAATATTGCATGAAAGTAAGTTTTCAGTGTGTTTTGTACCACATTGCTGTCTGTAACAATGTGTTTCAGTCACTTTTGCAATGTTCAGAATGCATAACTTGAATGAAAATCAATAAAACATGACTTTCCATGCAATATTCAACTTTGTGAACATGAAACATAATGTCAAATTTGTGATTTTTGACAAATTCACTTGAGTTATTAGTTTGTAAACTTGTAAAAGATGTTCAATATTGCATGAAAGTAATTTTTAAGTGTGTTTTGTACCAAATTGCCGTTTGTCACAATGTGTTTCAGTCACTTTTGCGATGTTCAGAATGCATAACTTGAATGAAAATCAATAAAACCTGACTTTGCATACAATATTTAACTTTGCAAACATGAAACATAATGTTAAATTTGTGATTTTTGACAAATTCACTTGAGTTATTAGTTTGTAAACTAGTAAAAGATGTTCAATATTGCATGAAAGTAAGTTTTATGTGTGTTTTGTACCAAATTGCTGTTTGTAACAATGTGTTTCAGTCACTTTTGCAATGTTCAGAATGCATAATTTGAATGAAAATCAATAAAACATGACTTTGCATACAATATTTAACTTTGCAAACATGAAACATAATGTCAATTTTGTGATTTTTGACAAATTCACCTGAGTTATTAGTTTGTAAACTAGTAAAAGATGTTCAATATTGCATGAAAGTAAGTTTTCAGTGTGTTTTGTACCAAATTGCTGTCTGTAACAATGTGTTTCAGTCACTTTTGCAATGTTCAGAATGCATTACTTGAATGAAAATCTATAAAACATGACTTTCCATGCAATATTCAACTTTGTAAACATGAAACATAATGTCAAATTTGTTATTTTTGCCAAATTCACTTGAGTTATTAGTTTGTAAACTAGTAAAAGATGTTCAATATTGCATGAAAGTAAGTTTTAAGTGTGTTTTGTACCAACTTGCTGTTTATCACAATGTGTTTCAGTCACTTTTGCAATGTTCAGAATGCATAACTTGAATGAAAATCAAAAATACATGACTTTGCATACAATATTTAACTTTGCAAACATGAAACATAATGTTAAATTTGTGATTTTTGACAAATTCACTTGAGTTATTAGTTTGTAAACTAGTAAAATATGTTCAATATTGCATGAAAGTAAGTTTTAAGAGTGTTTTGTACCAAATTGCTGTTTGTAACAATGTGTTTCAGTCACTTTTGCAATGTTGAGAATGCATAATTTGAATGAAAATCAATAAAACATACCATATTTAACTTTGCAAACATGAAACATAATGTCAATTTTGTGATTTTTGACAAATTCACTTGAGTTATTAGTTTGTAAACTAGTAAAAGATGTTCAATATTGCATGAAAGTAAGTTTTCAGTGTGTTTTGTACTAAATTGCTGTTTGTAACAATGTGTTTCAGTCACTTTTGCAACGTTCAGAATGCATAATTTGAATGAAAATCAATAAAACAGTACTTTCCATACAATATTCAACTTTGTAAACATGAAACATAATGTCAAATTTGTGATTTTTGACAAATTCACTTGAGTTATTAGTTTGTAAACTAGTAAAAGATGTTCAATATTGCATGAAAGTAAGTTTTCAGTGTGTTTTGTACCACATTGCTGTCTGTAACAATGTGTTTCAGTCACTTTTGCAATGTTCAGAATGCATAACTTGAATGAAAATCAATAAAACATGACTTTCCATGCAATATTCAACTTTGTAAACATGAAACATAATGTCAAATTTGTGATTTTTGACAAATTCACTTGAGTTATTAGTTTGTAAACTTGTAAAAGATGTTCAATATCGCATGAAAGTAAGTTTTAAGTGTGTTTTGTACCAAATTGCTGTTTGTCACAATGTGTTTCAGTCACTTTTGCGATGTTCAGAATGCATAACTTGAATGAAAATCAATAAAACCTGACTTTGCATACAATATTTAACTTTGCAAACATGAAACATAATGTTAAATTTGTGATTTTTGACAAATTCACTTGAGTTATTAGTTTGTAAACTAGTAAAATATGTTCAATATTGCATGAAAGTAAGTTTTAAGTGTGTTTTGTACCACATTGCTGTCTGTCACAATGTGTTTCAGTCACTTTTGCGATGTTCAGAATGCATAACTTGAATGAAAATCAATAAAACCTGACTTTGCATACAATATTTAACTTTGCAAACATGAAACATAATGTTAAATTTGTGATTTTTGACAAATTCACTTGAGTTATTAGTTTGTAAACTAGTAATTGCTGTTTGTAACAATGTGTTTCAGTCACTTTTGCAATGTTGAGAATGCATAATTTGAATGAAAATCAATAAAACATACCATATTTAACTTTGCAAACATGAAACATAATGTCAATTTTGTGATTTTTGACAAATTCACTTGAGTTATTAGTTTGTAAACTAGTAAAAGATGTTCAATATTGCATGAAAGTAAGTTTTCAGTGTGTTTTGTACCAAATTGCTGTTTGTAACAATGTGTTTCAGTCACTTTTGCAATGTTCAGAATGCATAATTTGAATGAAAATCAATAAAACAGTACTTTCCATACAATATTCAACTTTGTAAACATGAAACATAATGTCAAATTTGTGATTTTTGACAAATTCACTTGAGTTATTAGTTTGTAAACTAGTAAAAGATGTTCAATATTGCATGAAAGTAAGTTTTCAGTGTGTTTTGTACCAAATTGCTGTTTGTAACAATGTGTTTCAGTCACTTTTGCAACGTTCAGAATGCATAATTGGAATGAAAATCAATAAAACAGTACTTTCCATACAATATTCAACTTTGTAAACATGAAACATAATGTCAAATTTGTGATTTTTGACAAATTCACTTGAGTTATTAGTTTGTAAACTAGTAAAAGATGTTCAATATTGCATGAAAGTAAGTTTTCAGTGTGTTTTGTACCACATTGCTGTCTGTAACAATGTGTTTCAGTCACTTTTGCAATGTTCAGAATGCATAACTTGAATGAAAATCAATAAAACATGACTTTCCATGCAATATTCAACTTTGTAAACATGAAACATAATGTCAAATTTGTGATTTTTGACAAATTCACTTGAGTTATTAGTTTGTAAACTTGTAAAAGATGTTCAATATTGCATGAAAGTAATTTTTAAGTGTGTTTTGTACCAAATTGCCGTTTGTCACAATGTGTTTCAGTCACTTTTGCGATGTTCAGAATGCATAACTTGAATGAAAATCAATAAAACCTGACTTTGCATACAATATTTAACTTTGCAAACATGAAACATAATGTTAAATTTGTGATTTTTGACAAATTCACTTGAGTTATTAGTTTGTAAACTAGTAAAATATGTTCAATATTGCATGAAAGTAAGTTTTAAGTGTGTTTTGTACCAAATTGCTGTTTGTCACAATGTGTTTCAGTCACTTTTGCGATGTTCAGAATGCATAACTTGAATGAAAATCAATAAAACCTGACTTTGCATACAATATTTAACTTTGCAAACATGAAACATAATGTTAAATTTGTGATTTTTGACAAATTCACTTGAGTTATTAGTTTGTAAACTAGTAATTGCTGTTTGTAACAATGTGTTTCAGTCACTTTTGCAATGTTCAGAATGCATAATTTGAATGAAAATCAATAAAACATACCATATTTAACTTTGCAAACATGAAACATAATGTCAATTTTGTGATTTTTGACAAATTCACTTGAGTTATTAGTTTGTAAACTAGTAAAAGATGTTCAATATTGCATGAAAGTAAGTTTTCAGTGTGTTTTATACCAAATTGCTGTTTGTAACAATGTGTTTCAGTCACTTTTGCAATGTTCAGAATGCATAATTTGAATGAAAATCAATAAAACAGTACTTTCCATACAATATTCAACTTTGTAAACATGAGACATAATGTCAAATTTGTGATTTTTGACAAATTCACTTGAGTTATTAGTTTGTAAACTAGTAACAGATGTTCAATATTGCATGAAAGTAAGTTTTCAGTGTGTTTTGTACCACATTGCTGTCTGTAACAATGTGTTTCAGTCACTTTTGCAATGTTCAGAATGCATAACTTGAATGAAAATCAATAAAACATGACTTTCCATGCAATATTCAACTTTGTGAACATGAAACATAATGTCAAATTTGTGATTTTTGACAAATTCACTTGAGTTATTAGTTTGTAAACTTGTAAAAGATGTTCAATATTGCATGAAAGTAATTTTTAAGTGTGTTTTGTACCAAATTGCCGTTTGTCACAATGTGTTTCAGTCACTTTTGCGATGTTCAGAATGCATAACTTGAATGAAAATCAATAAAACCTGACTTTGCATACAATATTCAACTTTACAAACATGAAACATAATGTCAAATTTGTGATTTTTGACAAATTCACTTGAGTTATTAGTTTGTAAACTAGTAAAAGATGTTTAATATTGCATGAAAGTAAGTTTTAAGTGTGTTTTGTACCAAATTGCTGTTTGTAACAATGTGTTTCAGTCACTTTTGCAATGTTCAGAATGCATAATTTGAATGAAAATCAATAAAACAGTACTTTCCATACAATATTCAACTTTGTAAACATGAAACATAATGTCAAATTTGTGATTTTTGACAAATTCACTTGAGTTATTAGTTTGTAAACTAGTAAAAGATGTTCAATATTGCATGAAAGTAAGTTTTCAGTGTGTTTTGTACCACATTGCTGTCTGTAACAATGTGTTTCAGTCACTTTTGCAATGTTCAGAATGCATAACTTGAATGAAAATCAATAAAACATGACTTTCCATGCAATATTCAACTTTGTAAACATGAAACATAATGTCAAATTTGTGATTTTTGACAAATTCACTTGAGTTATTAGTTTGTAAACTAGTAATTGCTGTTTGTAACAATGTGTTTCAGTCACTTTTGCAATGTTGAGAATGCATAATTTGAATGAAAATCAATAAAACATACCATATTTAACTTTGCAAACATGAAACATAATGTCAATTTTGTGATTTTTGACAAATTCACTTGAGTTATTAGTTTGTAAACTAGTAAAAGATGTTCAATATTGCATGAAAGTAAGTTTTCAGTGTGTTTTGTACCAAATTGCTGTTTGTAACAATGTGTTTCAGTCACTTTTGCAATGTTCAGAATGCATAATTTGAATGAAAATCAATAAAACAGTACTTTCCATACAATATTCAACTTTGTAAACATGAAACATAATGTCAAATTTGTGATTTTTGACAAATTCACTTGAGTTATTAGTTTGTAAACTAGTAAAAGATGTTCAATATTGCATGAAAGTAAGTTTTCAGTGTGTTTTGTACCAAATTGCTGTTTGTAACAATGTGTTTCAGTCACTTTTGCAATGTTCAGAATGCATAATTTGAATGAAAATCAATAAAACAGTACTTTCCATACAATATTCAACTTTGTAAACATGAAACATAATGTCAAATTTGTGATTTTTGACAAATTCACTTGAGTTATTAGTTTGTAAACTAGTAAAAGATGTTCAATATTGCATGAAAGTAAGTTTTCAGTGTGTTTTGTACCACATTGCTGTCTGTAACAATGTGTTTCAGTCACTTTTGCAATGTTCAGAATGCATAACTTGAATGAAAATCAATAAAACATGACTTTCCATGCAATATTCAACTTTGTAAACATGAAACATAATGTCAAATTTGTGATTTTTGACAAATTCACTTGAGTTATTAGTTTGTAAACTTGTAAAAGATGTTCAATATTGCATGAAAGTAATTTTTAAGTGTGTTTTGTACCAAATTGCCGTTTGTCACAATGTGTTTCAGTCACTTTTGCGATGTTCAGAATGCATAACTTGAATGAAAATCAATAAAACCTGACTTTGCATACAATATTTAACTTTGCAAACATGAAACATAATGTTAAATTTGTGATTTTTGACAAATTCACTTGAGTTATTAGTTTGTAAACTAGTAAAATATGTTCAATATTGCATGAAAGTAAGTTTTAAGTGTGTTTTGTACCAAATTGCTGTTTGTCACAATGTGTTTCAGTCACTTTTGCGATGTTCAGAATGCATAACTTGAATGAAAATCAATAAAACCTGACTTTGCATACAATATTTAACTTTGCAAACATGAAACATAATGTTAAATTTGTGATTTTTGACAAATTCACTTGAGTTATTAGTTTGTAAACTAGTAATTGCTGTTTGTAACAATGTGTTTCAGTCACTTTTGCAATGTTCAGAATGCATAATTTGAATGAAAATCAATAAAACATACCATATTTAACTTTGCAAACATGAAACATAATGTCAATTTTGTGATTTTTGACAAATTCACTTGAGTTATTAGTTTGTAAACTAGTAAAAGATGTTCAATATTGCATGAAAGTAAGTTTTCAGTGTGTTTTATACCAAATTGCTGTTTGTAACAATGTGTTTCAGTCACTTTTGCAATGTTCAGAATGCATAATTTGAATGAAAATCAATAAAACAGTACTTTCCATACAATATTCAACTTTGTAAACATGAAACATAATGTCAAATTTGTGATTTTTGACAAATTCACTTGAGTTATTAGTTTGTAAACTAGTAACAGATGTTCAATATTGCATGAAAGTAAGTTTTCAGTGTGTTTTGTACCACATTGCTGTCTGTAACAATGTGTTTCAGTCACTTTTGCAATGTTCAGAATGCATAACTTGAATGAAAATCAATAAAACATGACTTTCCATGCAATATTCAACTTTGTGAACATGAAACATAATGTCAAATTTGTGATTTTTGACAAATTCACTTGAGTTATTAGTTTGTAAACTTGTAAAAGATGTTCAATATTGCATGAAAGTAATTTTTAAGTGTGTTTTGTACCAAATTGCTGTTTGTCACAATGTGTTTCAGTCACTTTTGCGATGTTCAGAATGCATAACTTGAATGAAAATCAATAAAACCTGACTTTGCATACAATATTTAACTTTGCAAACATGAAACATAATGTTAAATTTGTGATTTTTGACAAATTCACTTGAGTTATTAGTTTGTAAACTAGTAAAAGATGTTCAATCTTGCATGAAAGTAAGTATTCAGTGTGTTTTGTACCAAATTGCTGTTTGTAACAATGTGTTTCAGTCACTTTTGCAACGTTCAGAATGCATAATTTGAATGAAAATCAATAAAACAGTACTTTCCATACAATATTCAACTTTGTAAACATGAAACATAATGTCAAATTTGTGATTTTTGACAAATTCACTTGAGTTATTAGTTTGTAAACTAGTAAAAGATGTTCAATATTGCATGAAAGTAAGTTTTCAGTGTGTTTTGTACCACATTGCTGTCTGTAACAATGTGTTTCAGTCACTTTTGCAATGTTCAGAATGCATAACTTGAATGAAAATCAATAAAACATGACTTTCCATGCAATATTCAACTTTGTAAACATGAAACATAATGTCAAATTTGTGATTTTTGACAAATTCACTTGAGTTATTAGTTTGTAAACTTGTAAAAGATGTTCAATATCGCATGAAAGTAAGTTTTAAGTGTGTTTTGTACCAAATTGCTGTTTGTCACAATGTGTTTCAGTCACTTTTGCGATGTTCAGAATGCATAACTTGAATGAAAATCAATAAAACCTGACTTTGCATACAATATTTAACTTTGCAAACATGAAACATAATGTTAAATTTGTGATTTTTGACAAATTCACTTGAGTTATTAGTTTGTAAACTAGTAAAATATGTTCAATATTGCATGAAAGTAAGTTTTAAGTGTGTTTTGTACCACATTGCTGTCTGTCACAATGTGTTTCAGTCACTTTTGCGATGTTCAGAATGCATAACTTGAATGAAAATCAATAAAACCTGACTTTGCATACAATATTTAACTTTGCAAACATGAAACATAATGTTAAATTTGTGATTTTTGACAAATTCACTTGAGTTATTAGTTTGTAAACTAGTAATTGCTGTTTGTAACAATGTGTTTCAGTCACTTTTGCAATGTTCAGAATGCATAATTTGAATGAAAATCAATAAAACATACCATATTTAACTTTGCAAACATGAAACATAATGTCAATTTTGTGATTTTTGACAAATTCACTTGAGTTATTAGTTTGTAAACTAGTAAAAGATGTTCAATATTGCATGAAAGTAAGTTTTCAGTGTGTTTTGTACCAAATTGCTGTTTGTAACAATGTGTTTCAGTCACTTTTGCAACGTTCAGAATGCATAATTTGAATGAAAATCAATAAAACAGTACTTTCCATACAATATTCAACTTTGTAAACATGAAACATAATGTCAAATTTGTGATTTTTGACAAATTCACTTGAGTTATTAGTTTGTAAACTTGTAAAAGATGTTCAATATTGCATGAAAGTAATTTTTAAGTGTGTTTTGTACCAAATTGCCGTTTGTCACAATGTGTTTCAGTCACTTTTGCGATGTTCAGAATGCATAACTTGAATGAAAATCAATAAAACCTGACTTTGCATACAATATTTAACTTTGCAAACATGAAACATAATGTTAAATTTGTGATTTTTGACAAATTCACTTGAGTTATTAGTTTGTAAACTAGTAAAATATGTTCAATATTGCATGAAAGTAAGTTTTAAGTGTGTTTTGTACCAAATTGCTGTTTGTCACAATGTGTTTCAGTCACTTTTGCGATGTTCAGAATGCATAACTTGAATGAAAATCAATAAAACCTGACTTTGCATACAATATTTAACTTTGCAAACATGAAACATAATGTTAAATTTGTGATTTTTGACAAATTCACTTGAGTTATTAGTTTGTAAACTAGTAATTGCTGTTTGTAACAATGTGTTTCAGTCACTTTTGCAATGTTCAGAATGCATAATTTGAATGAAAATCAATAAAACATACCATATTTAACTTTGCAAACATGAAACATAATGTCAATTTTGTGATTTTTGACAAATTCACTTGAGTTATTAGTTTGTAAACTAGTAAAAGATGTTCAATATTGCATGAAAGTAAGTTTTCAGTGTGTTTTATACCAAATTGCTGTTTGTAACAATGTGTTTCAGTCACTTTTGCAACGTTCAGAATGCATAATTTGAATGAAAATCAATAAAACAGTACTTTCCATACAATATTCAACTTTGTAAACATGAAACATAATGTCAAATTTGTGATTTTTGACAAATTCACTTGAGTTATTAGTTTGTAAACTAGTAACAGATGTTCAATATTGCATGAAAGTAAGTTTTCAGTGTGTTTTGTACCACATTGCTGTCTGTAACAATGTGTTTCAGTCACTTTTGCAATGTTCAGAATGCATAACTTGAATGAAAATCAATAAAACATGACTTTCCATGCAATATTCAACTTTGTGAACATGAAACATAATGTCAAATTTGTGATTTTTGACAAATTCACTTGAGTTATTAGTTTGTAAACTTGTAAAAGATGTTCAATATTGCATGAAAGTAATTTTTAAGTGTGTTTTGTACCAAATTGCCGTTTGTCACAATGTGTTTCAGTCACTTTTGCGATGTTCAGAATGCATAACTTGAATGAAAATCAATAAAACCTGACTTTGCATACAATATTTAACTTTGCAAACATGAAACATAATGTTAAATTTGTGATTTTTGACAAATTCACTTGAGTTATTAGTTTGTAAACTAGTAAAAGATGTTCAATATTGCATGAAAGTAAGTTTTATGTGTGTTTTGTACCAAATTGCTGTTTGTAACAATGTGTTTCAGTCACTTTTGCAATGTTCAGAATGCATAATTTGAATGAAAATCAATAAAACATGACTTTGCATACAATATTTAACTTTGCAAACATGAAACATAATGTCAATTTTGTGATTTTTGACAAATTCACCTGAGTTATTAGTTTGTAAACTAGTAAAAGATGTTCAATATTGCATGAAAGTAAGTTTTCAGTGTGTTTTGTACCAAATTGCTGTCTGTAACAATGTGTTTCAGTCACTTTTGCAATGTTCAGAATGCATTACTTGAATGAAAATCTATAAAACATGACTTTCCATGCAATATTCAACTTTGTAAACATGAAACATAATGTCAAATTTGTTATTTTTGCCAAATTCACTTGAGTTATTAGTTTGTAAACTAGTAAAAGATGTTCAATATTGCATGAAAGTAAGTTTTAAGTGTGTTTTGTACCAACTTGCTGTTTATCACAATGTGTTTCAGTCACTTTTGCAATGTTCAGAATGCATAACTTGAATGAAAATCAAAAATACATGACTTTGCATACAATATTTAACTTTGCAAACATGAAACATAATGTTAAATTTGTGATTTTTGACAAATTCACTTGAGTTATTAGTTTGTAAACTAGTAAAATATGTTCAATATTGCATGAAAGTAAGTTTTAAGAGTGTTTTGTACCAAATTGCTGTTTGTAACAATGTGTTTCAGTCACTTTTGCAATGTTGAGAATGCATAATTTGAATGAAAATCAATAAAACATACCATATTTAACTTTGCAAACATGAAACATAATGTCAATTTTGTGATTTTTGACAAATTCACTTGAGTTATTAGTTTGTAAACTAGTAAAAGATGTTCAATATTGCATGAAAGTAAGTTTTCAGTGTGTTTTGTACTAAATTGCTGTTTGTAACAATGTGTTTCAGTCACTTTTGCAATGTTCAGAATGCATAATTTGAATGAAAATCAATAAAACAGTACTTTCCATACAATATTCAACTTTGTAAACATGAAACATAATGTCAAATTTGTGATTTTTGACAAATTCACTTGAGTTATTAGTTTGTAAACTAGTAAAAGATGTTCAATATTGCATGAAAGTAAGTTTTCAGTGTGTTTTGTACCACATTGCTGTTTGTAACAATGTGTTTCAGTCACTTTTGCAATGTTGAGAATGCATAATTTGAATGAAAATCAATAAAACATACCATATTTAACTTTGCAAACATGAAACATAATGTCAATTTTGTGATTTTTGACAAATTCACTTGAGTTATTAGTTTGTAAACTAGTAAAATATGTTCAATATTGCATGAAAGTAAGTTTTAAGTGTGTTTTGTACCAAATTGCTGTTTGTCACAATGTGTTTCAGTCACTTTTGCGATGTTCAGAATGCATAACTTGAATGAAAATCAATAAAACCTGACTTTGCATACAATATTTAACTTTGCAAACATGAAACATAATGTTAAATTTGTGATTTTTGACAAATTCACTTGAGTTATTAGTTTGTAAACTAGTAAAATATGTTCAATATTGCATGAAAGTAAGTTTTAAGTGTGTTTTGTACCAAATTGCTGTTTGTCACAATGTGTTTCAGTCACTTTTGCGATGTTCAGAATGCATAACTTGAATGAAAATCAATAAAACCTGACTTTGCATACAATATTTAACTTTGCAAACATGAAACATAATGTTAAATTTGTGATTTTTGACAAATTCACTTGAGTTATTAGTTTGTAAACTAGTAATTGCTGTTTGTAACAATGTGTTTCAGTCACTTTTGCAATGTTCAGAATGCATAATTTGAATGAAAATCAATAAAACATACCATATTTAACTTTGCAAACATGAAACATAATGTCAATTTTGTGATTTTTGACAAATTCACTTGAGTTATTAGTTTGTAAACTAGTAAAAGATGTTCAATATTGCATGAAAGTAAGTTTTCAGTGTGTTTTGTACCAAATTGCTGTTTGTAACAATGTGTTTCAGTCACTTTTGCAATGTTCAGAATGCATAATTGGAATGAAAATCAATAAAACAGTACTTTCCATACAATATTCAACTTTGTAAACATGAAACATAATGTCAAATTTGTGATTTTTGACAAATTCACTTGAGTTATTAGTTTGTAAACTTGTAAAAGATGTTCAATATTGCATGAAAGTAATTTTTAAGTGTGTTTTGTACCAAATTGCCGTTTGTCACAATGTGTTTCAGTCACTTTTGCGATGTTCAGAATGCATAACTTGAATGAAAATCAATAAAACCTGACTTTGCATACAATATTTAACTTTGCAAACATGAAACATAATGTTAAATTTGTGATTTTTGACAAATTCACTTGAGTTATTAGTTTGTAAACTAGTAAAATATGTTCAATATTGCATGAAAGTAAGTTTTAAGTGTGTTTTGTACCAAATTGCTGTTTGTCACAATGTGTTTCAGTCACTTTTGCGATGTTCAGAATGCATAACTTGAATGAAAATCAATAAAACCTGACTTTGCATACAATATTTAACTTTGCAAACATGAAACATAATGTTAAATTTGTGATTTTTGACAAATTCACTTGAGTTATTAGTTTGTAAACTAGTAATTGCTGTTTGTAACAATGTGTTTCAGTCACTTTTGCAATGTTCAGAATGCATAATTTGAATGAAAATCAATAAAACATACCATATTTAACTTTGCAAACATGAAACATAATGTCAATTTTGTGATTTTTGACAAATTCACTTGAGTTATTAGTTTGTAAACTAGTAAAAGATGTTCAATATTGCATGAAAGTAAGTTTTCAGTGTGTTTTATACCAAATTGCTGTTTGTAACAATGTGTTTCAGTCACTTTTGCAACGTTCAGAATGCATAATTTGAATGAAAATCAATAAAACAGTACTTTCCATACAATATTCAACTTTGTAAACATGAAACATAATGTCAAATTTGTGATTTTTGACAAATTCACTTGAGTTATTAGTTTGTAAACTAGTAACAGATGTTCAATATTGCATGAAAGTAAGTTTTCAGTGTGTTTTGTACCACATTGCTGTCTGTAACAATGTGTTTCAGTCACTTTTGCAATGTTCAGAATGCATAACTTGAATGAAAATCAATAAAACATGACTTTCCATGCAATATTCAACTTTGTGAACATGAAACATAATGTCAAATTTGTGATTTTTGACAAATTCACTTGAGTTATTAGTTTGTAAACTTGTAAAAGATGTTCAATATTGCATGAAAGTAATTTTTAAGTGTGTTTTGTACCAAATTGCCGTTTGTCACAATGTGTTTCAGTCACTTTTGCGATGTTCAGAATGCATAACTTGAATGAAAATCAATAAAACCTGACTTTGCATACAATATTTAACTTTGCAAACATGAAACATAATGTTAAATTTGTGATTTTTGACAAATTCACTTGAGTTATTAGTTTGTAAACTAGTAAAAGATGTTCAATATTGCATGAAAGTAAGTTTTATGTGTGTTTTGTACCAAATTGCTGTTTGTAACAATGTGTTTCAGTCACTTTTGCAATGTTCAGAATGCATAATTTGAATGAAAATCAATAAAACATGACTTTGCATACAATATTTAACTTTGCAAACATGAAACATAATGTCAATTTTGTGATTTTTGACAAATTCACCTGAGTTATTAGTTTGTAAACTAGTAAAAGATGTTCAATATTGCATGAAAGTAAGTTTTCAGTGTGTTTTGTACCAAATTGCTGTCTGTAACAATGTGTTTCAGTCACTTTTGCAATGTTCAGAATGCATTACTTGAATGAAAATCTATAAAACATGACTTTCCATGCAATATTCAACTTTGTAAACATGAAACATAATGTCAAATTTGTTATTTTTGCCAAATTCACTTGAGTTATTAGTTTGTAAACTAGTAAAAGATGTTCAATATTGCATGAAAGTAAGTTTTAAGTGTGTTTTGTACCAACTTGCTGTTTATCACAATGTGTTTCAGTCACTTTTGCAATGTTCAGAATGCATAACTTGAATGAAAATCAAAAATACATGACTTTGCATACAATATTTAACTTTGCAAACATGAAACATAATGTTAAATTTGTGATTTTTGACAAATTCACTTGAGTTATTAGTTTGTAAACTAGTAAAATATGTTCAATATTGCATGAAAGTAAGTTTTAAGAGTGTTTTGTACCAAATTGCTGTTTGTAACAATGTGTTTCAGTCACTTTTGCAATGTTGAGAATGCATAATTTGAATGAAAATCAATAAAACATACCATATTTAACTTTGCAAACATGAAACATAATGTCAATTTTGTGATTTTTGACAAATTCACTTGAGTTATTAGTTTGTAAACTAGTAAAAGATGTTCAATATTGCATGAAAGTAAGTTTTCAGTGTGTTTTGTACTAAATTGCTGTTTGTAACAATGTGTTTCAGTCACTTTTGCAACGTTCAGAATGCATAATTTGAATGAAAATCAATAAAACAGTACTTTCCATACAATATTCAACTTTGTAAACATGAAACATAATGTCAAATTTGTGATTTTTGACAAATTCACTTGAGTTATTAGTTTGTAAACTAGTAAAAGATGTTCAATATTGCATGAAAGTAAGTTTTCAGTGTGTTTTGTACCACATTGCTGTTTGTAACAATGTGTTTCAGTCACTTTTGCAATGTTGAGAATGCATAATTTGAATGAAAATCAATAAAACATACCATATTTAACTTTGCAAACATGAAACATAATGTCAATTTTGTGATTTTTGACAAATTCACTTGAGTTATTAGTTTGTAAACTAGTAAAAGATGTTCAATATTGCATGAAAGTAAGTTTTCAGTGTGTTTTGTACCAAATTGCTGTTTGTAACAATGTGTTTCAGTCACTTTTGCAACGTTCAGAATGCATAATTTGAATGAAAATCAATAAAACAGTACTTTCCATACAATATTCAACTTTGTAAACATGAAACATAATGTCAAATTTGTGATTTTTGACAAATTCACTTGAGTTATTAGTTTGTAAACTTGTAAAAGATGTTCAATATTGCATGAAAGTAATTTTTAAGTGTGTTTTGTACCAAATTGCCGTTTGTCACAATGTGTTTCAGTCACTTTTGCGATGTTCAGAATGCATAACTTGAATGAAAATCAATAAAACCTGACTTTGCATACAATATTTAACTTTGCAAACATGAAACATAATGTTAAATTTGTGATTTTTGACAAATTCACTTGAGTTATTAGTTTGTAAACTAGTAAAATATGTTCAATATTGCATGAAAGTAAGTTTTAAGTGTGTTTTGTACCAAATTGCTGTTTGTCACAATGTGTTTCAGTCACTTTTGCGATGTTCAGAATGCATAACTTGAATGAAAATCAATAAAACCTGACTTTGCATACAATATTTAACTTTGCAAACATGAAACATAATGTTAAATTTGTGATTTTTGACAAATTCACTTGAGTTATTAGTTTGTAAACTAGTAATTGCTGTTTGTAACAATGTGTTTCAGTCACTTTTGCAATGTTCAGAATGCATAATTTGAATGAAAATCAATAAAACATACCATATTTAACTTTGCAAACATGAAACATAATGTCAATTTTGTGATTTTTGACAAATTCACTTGAGTTATTAGTTTGTAAACTAGTAAAAGATGTTCAATATTGCATGAAAGTAAGTTTTCAGTGTGTTTTATACCAAATTGCTGTTTGTAACAATGTGTTTCAGTCACTTTTGCAACGTTCAGAATGCATAATTTGAATGAAAATCAATAAAACAGTACTTTCCATACAATATTCAACTTTGTAAACATGAAACATAATGTCAAATTTGTGATTTTTGACAAATTCACTTGAGTTATTAGTTTGTAAACTAGTAACAGATGTTCAATATTGCATGAAAGTAAGTTTTCAGTGTGTTTTGTACCACATTGCTGTCTGTAACAATGTGTTTCAGTCACTTTTGCAATGTTCAGAATGCATAACTTGAATGAAAATCAATAAAACATGACTTTCCATGCAATATTCAACTTTGTGAACATGAAACATAATGTCAAATTTGTGATTTTTGACAAATTCACTTGAGTTATTAGTTTGTAAACTTGTAAAAGATGTTCAATATTGCATGAAAGTAATTTTTAAGTGTGTTTTGTACCAAATTGCCGTTTGTCACAATGTGTTTCAGTCACTTTTGCGATGTTCAGAATGCATAACTTGAATGAAAATCAATAAAACCTGACTTTGCATACAATATTTAACTTTGCAAACATGAAACATAATGTTAAATTTGCGATTTTTGACAAATTCACTTGAGTTATTAGTTTGTAAACTAGTAAAAGATGTTCAATATTGCATGAAAGTAAGTTTTATGTGTGTTTTGTACCAAATTGCTGTTTGTAACAATGTGTTTCAGTCACTTTTGCAATGTTCAGAATGCATAATTTGAATGAAAATCAATAAAACATGACTTTGCATACAATATTTAACTTTGCAAACATGAAACATAATGTCAATTTTGTGATTTTTGACAAATTCACCTGAGTTATTAGTTTGTAAACTAGTAAAAGATGTTCAATATTGCATGAAAGTAAGTTTTCAGTGTGTTTTGTACCAAATTGCTGTCTGTAACAATGTGTTTCAGTCACTTTTGCAATGTTCAGAATGCATTACTTGAATGAAAATCTATAAAACATGACTTTCCATGCAATATTCAACTTTGTAAACATGAAACATAATGTCAAATTTGTTATTTTTGCCAAATTCACTTGAGTTATTAGTTTGTAAACTAGTAAAAGATGTTCAATATTGCATGAAAGTAAGTTTTAAGTGTGTTTTGTACCAACTTGCTGTTTATCACAATGTGTTTCAGTCACTTTTGCAATGTTCAGAATGCATAACTTGAATGAAAATCAAAAATACATGACTTTGCATACAATATTTAACTTTGCAAACATGAAACATAATGTTAAATTTGTGATTTTTGACAAATTCACTTGAGTTATTAGTTTGTAAACTAGTAAAATATGTTCAATATTGCATGAAAGTATGTTTTAAGAGTGTTTTGTACCAAATTGCTGTTTGTAACAATGTGTTTCAGTCACTTTTGCAATGTTGAGAATGCATAATTTGAATGAAAATCAATAAAACATACCATATTTAACTTTGCAAACATGAAACATAATGTCAATTTTGTGATTTTTGACAAATTCACTTGAGTTATTAGTTTGTAAACTAGTAAAAGATGTTCAATATTGCATGAAAGTAAGTTTTCAGTGTGTTTTGTACTAAATTGCTGTTTGTAACAATGTGTTTCAGTCACTTTTGCAACGTTCAGAATGCATAATTTGAATGAAAATCAATAAAACAGTACTTTCCATACAATATTCAACTTTGTAAACATGAAACATAATGTCAAATTTGTGATTTTTGACAAATTCACTTGAGTTATTAGTTTGTAAACTAGTAAAAGATGTTCAATATTGCATGAAAGTAAGTTTTCAGTGTGTTTTGTACCACATTGCTGTCTGTAACAATGTGTTTCAGTCACTTTTGCAATGTTCAGAATGCATAACTTGAATGAAAATCAATAAAACATGACTTTCCATGCAATATTCAACTTTGTAAACATGAAACATAATGTCAAATTTGTGATTTTTGACAAATTCACTTGAGTTATTAGTTTGTAAACTTGTAAAAGATGTTCAATATCGCATGAAAGTAAGTTTTAAGTGTGTTTTGTACCAAATTGCTGTTTGTCACAATGTGTTTCAGTCACTTTTGCGATGTTCAGAATGCATAACTTGAATGAAAATCAATAAAACCTGACTTTGCATACAATATTTAACTTTGCAAACATGAAACATAATGTTAAATTTGTGATTTTTGACAAATTCACTTGAGTTATTAGTTTGTAAACTAGTAAAATATGTTCAATATTGCATGAAAGTAAGTTTTAAGTGTGTTTTGTACCACATTGCTGTCTGTCACAATGTGTTTCAGTCACTTTTGCGATGTTCAGAATGCATAACTTGAATGAAAATCAATAAAACCTGACTTTGCATACAATATTTAACTTTGCAAACATGAAACATAATGTTAAATTTGTGATTTTTGACAAATTCACTTGAGTTATTAGTTTGTAAACTAGTAATTGCTGTTTGTAACAATGTGTTTCAGTCACTTTTGCAATGTTGAGAATGCATAATTTGAATGAAAATCAATAAAACATACCATATTTAACTTTGCAAACATGAAACATAATGTCAATTTTGTGATTTTTGACAAATTCACTTGAGTTATTAGTTTGTAAACTAGTAAAAGATGTTCAATATTGCATGAAAGTAAGTTTTCAGTGTGTTTTGTACCAAATTGCTGTTTGTAACAATGTGTTTCAGTCACTTTTGCAATGTTCAGAATGCATAATTTGAATGAAAATC
Organism: Bugulina stolonifera; assembly: GCA_935421135.1. Taxonomy (NCBI): domain Eukaryota; kingdom Metazoa; phylum Bryozoa; class Gymnolaemata; order Cheilostomatida; family Bugulidae; genus Bugulina; species Bugulina stolonifera. The sequence goes on along the minus strand of OW285197.1, from coordinate 259,389 downwards.
AATAAAACAGTACTTTCCATACAATATTCAACTTTGTAAACATGAAACATAATGTCAAATTTGTGATTTTTGACAAATTCACTTGAGTTATTAGTTTGTAAACTAGTAAAAGATGTTCAATATTGCATGAAAGTAAGTTTTCAGTGTGTTTTGTACCAAATTGCTGTTTGTAACAATGTGTTTCAGTCACTTTTGCAATGTTCAGAATGCATAATTTGAATGAAAATCAATAAAACAGTACTTTCCATACAATATTCAACTTTGTAAACATGAAACATAATGTCAAATTTGTGATTTTTGACAAATTCACTTGAGTTATTAGTTTGTAAACTAGTAAAAGATGTTCAATATTGCATGAAAGTAAGTTTTCAGTGTGTTTTGTACCACATTGCTGTCTGTAACAATGTGTTTTAGTCACTTTTGCAATGTTCAGAATGCATAACTTGAATGAAAATCAATAAAACATGACTTTCCATGCAATATTCAACTTTGTAAACATGAAACATAATGTCAAATTTGTGATTTTTGACAAATTCACTTGAGTTATTAGTTTGTAAACTTGTAAAAGATGTTCAATATTGCATGAAAGTAATTTTTAAGTGTGTTTTGTACCAAATTGCCGTTTGTCACAATGTGTTTCAGTCACTTTTGCGATGTTCAGAATGCATAACTTGAATGAAAATCAATAAAACCTGACTTTGCATACAATATTTAACTTTGCAAACATGAAACATAATGTTAAATTTGTGATTTTTGACAAATTCACTTGAGTTATTAGTTTGTAAACTAGTAAAATATGTTCAATATTGCATGAAAGTAAGTTTTAAGTGTGTTTTGTACCAAATTGCTGTTTGTCACAATGTGTTTCAGTCACTTTTGCGATGTTCAGAATGCATAACTTGAATGAAAATCAATAAAACCTGACTTTGCATACAATATTTAACTTTGCAAACATGAAACATAATGTTAAATTTGTGATTTTTGACAAATTCACTTGAGTTATTAGTTTGTAAACTAGTAATTGCTGTTTGTAACAATGTGTTTCAGTCACTTTTGCAATGTTCAGAATGCATAATTTGAATGAAAATCAATAAAACATACCATATTTAACTTTGCAAACATGAAACACAATGTCAATTTTGTGATTTTTGACAAATTCACTTGAGTTATTAGTTTGTAAACTAGTAAAAGATGTTCAATATTGCATGAAAGTAAGTTTTCAGTGTGTTTTATACCAAATTGCTGTTTGTAACAATGTGTTTCAGTCACTTTTGCAACGTTCAGAATGCATAATTTGAATGAAAATCAATAAAACAGTACTTTCCATACAATATTCAACTTTGTAAACATGAAACATAATGTCAAATTTGTGATTTTTGACAAATTCACTTGAGTTATTAGTTTGTAAACTAGTAACAGATGTTCAATATTGCATGAAAGTAAGTTTTCAGTGTGTTTTGTACCACATTGCTGTCTGTAACAATGTGTTTCAGTCACTTTTGCAATGTTCAGAATGCATAACTTGAATGAAAATCAATAAAACATGACTTTCCATGCAATATTCAACTTTGTGAACATGAAACATAATGTCAAATTTGTGATTTTTGACAAATTCACTTGAGTTATTAGTTTGTAAACTTGTAAAAGATGTTCAATATTGCATGAAAGTAATTTTTAAGTGTGTTTTGTACCAAATTGCCGTTTGTCACAATGTGTTTCAGTCACTTTTGCGATGTTCAGAATGCATAACTTGAATGAAAATCAATAAAACCTGACTTTGCATACAATATTTAACTTTGCAAACATGAAACATAATGTTAAATTTGTGATTTTTGACAAATTCACTTGAGTTATTAGTTTGTAAACTAGTAAAAGATGTTCAATATTGCATGAAAGTAAGTTTTAAGTGTGTTTTGTACCAAATTGCTGTTTGTCACAATGTGTTTCAGTCACTTTTGCGATGTTCAGAATGCATAACTTGAATGAAAATCAATAAAACCTGACTTTGCATACAATATTTAACTTTGCAAACATGAAACATAATGTTAAATTTGTGATTTTTGACAAATTCACTTGAGTTATTAGTTTGTAAACTAGTAAAATATGTTCAATATTGCATGAAAGTAAGTTTTAAGTGTGTTTTGTACCACATTGCTGTCTGTCACAATGTGTTTCAGTCACTTTTGCGATGTTCAGAATGCATAACTTGAATGAAAATCAATAAAACCTGACTTTGCATACAATATTTAACTTTGCAAACATGAAACATAATGTTAAATTTGTGATTTTTGACAAATTCACTTGAGTTATTAGTTTGTAAACTAGTAATTGCTGTTTGTAACAATGTGTTTCAGTCACTTTTGCAATGTTCAGAATGCATAATTTGAATGAAAATCAATAAAACATACCATATTTAACTTTGCAAACATGAAACATAATGTCAATTTTGTGATTTTTGACAAATTCACTTGAGTTATTAGTTTGTAAACTAGTAAAAGATGTTCAATATTGCATGAAAGTAAGTTTTCAGTGTGTTTTGTACCAAATTGCTGTTTGTAACAATGTGTTTCAGTCACTTTTGCAACGTTCAGAATGCATAATTTGAATGAAAATCAATAAAACAGTACTTTCCATACAATATTCAACTTTGTAAACATGAAACATAATGTCAAATTTGTGATTTTTGACAAATTCACTTGAGTTATTAGTTTGTAAACTTGTAAAAGATGTTCAATATTGCATGAAAGTAATTTTTAAGTGTGTTTTGTACCAAATTGCCGTTTGTCACAATGTGTTTCAGTCACTTTTGCGATGTTCAGAATGCATAACTTGAATGAAAATCAATAAAACCTGACTTTGCATACGGTTCAGAACGCATAATTTGAATGAAAACCAGTAAAACATGACTTTGCGTGCAATATCTAACTTTGCAAACATAAAACATAATGTCAAATTTGTGATTTTTGACAAATTCAATTGAGTTATTGGTTTGTAAACTAGTAAAAGATGTTCAATATTGCATGAAAGTAAGTTTTAAGTGTGTTTTGTACCAAATTGCATTTTGTAACAATGTCTTTCAGTCACTTTTGCAATGTTCAGAATGCATAATTTGAATGAAAATCAATAAAACATGACTTTGCAGGCAATATTCAACTTTGTAAACATGAAACATAATGTCAAATTTGTGATTTTTGACAAATTCACTTGAGTTATTAGTTTGTAAACTAGTAAAAGATGTTCAATATTGCATGAAAGTAAGTTTTAAGTGTGTTTTGTACCAAATTGCTGTTTGTAACAATGTGTTTCAGTCACTTTTGCAAGGTTCAGAACGCATAATTTGAATGAAAACCAGTAAAACATGACTTTGCGTGCAATATTTAACTTTGCAAACATGAAACATAATGTCAAATTTGTGATTTTTGACAAATTCACTTGAGTTATTAGTTTGTAAACTAGTAAAAGATGTTCAATATTGCATGAAAGTAAGTTTTAAGTGTGTTTTGTACCAAATTGCTGTTTGTAACAATGTGTTTCAGTCACTTTTGCAGTGTTCAGAATGCATAATTCGAATGAAAATCAATAAAACATGACTTTGCATACAGTATTTAACTTTGCAAACATGAAACATAATGTCAATTTTGTGATTTTTGACAAACTCACTTGAGTTATTAGTTTGTAAACTAGTAAAAGATGTTCAATATTGCATGAAAGTAAGTTTTAAGTGTGTTTTGTACCAAATTGCTGTTTGTAACAATGTCTTTCAGTCACTTTTGCAATGTTCAGAATGCATAATTTGGATGAAAATCAATAAAACATGACTTTGCATGCAATAATCAACTTTGTAAACATGAAACAATGTCAAATTTGTGATTTTTGACAAATTCACTTGAGTTATTAGTTTGTAAACTAGTAAAAGATGTTCAATATTGCATGAAAGTAAGTTTTAAGTGTGTTTTGTACCAAATTGCTGTTTGTAACAATGTCTTTCAGTCACTTTTGCAATGTTCAGAATGCATAATTTGAATGAAAATCAATAAAACATGACTTTGCATGCAATATTTAACTTTGCAAACATGAAACATAATGTTAAATTTGTGATTTTGACAAATTCACTTGAACTATTCGTTTGTAAACTAGTAAAAGATGTTCAATATTGCATGAAAGTAAGTTTTAAGTGTGTTTTGTACCGAATTGCTGTTTGTAACAATTTGTTTCAATCACTTTTGCAGTGTTCAGAATGCATAATTTCACTGAAAATCAATAAAACATGACTCTGCGTGCAATATTTAACTTTGCAAACATGAAACATAATGTCAAATTTGTGATTTTTGACAAATTCAATTGAGTTATTAGTTTGTAAACTAGTAAAAGATGTTCAATATTGCATGAAAGTAAGTCTTAAGTGTGTTTTGTACCAAATTGCTGTTTGTAACAATGTGTTTCAGTCACTTTTGCAAGGTTCAGAACGCATAATTTGAATGAAAACCAGTAAAACATGACTTTGCGTGCAATATCTAACTTTGCAAACATAAAACATAATGTCAAATTTGTGATTTTAGACAAATTCAATTGAGTTATTAGTTTGTAAACTAGTAAAAGATGTTCAATATTGCATGAAAGTAAGTTTTAAGTGTGTTTTGTACCAAATTGCATTTTGTAACAATGTCTTTCAGTCACTTTTGCAATGTTCAGAATGCATAATTTGAATGAAAATCAATAAAACATGACTTTGCAGGCAATATTCAACTTTGTAAACATGAAACATTATGTCAAATTTGTGATTTTTGACAAATTCACTTGAGTTATTAGTTTGTAAACTAGTAAAAGATGTTCAATATTGCATGAAAGTAAGTCTTAAGTGTGTTTTGTACCAAATTGCTGTTTGTAACAATGTCTTTCAGTCACTTTTGCAAGGTTCAGAACGCATAATTTGAATGAAAACCAATAAAACATGACTTTGCATGCAATATTTAACTTTGGAAACATGAAACATAATGTCAAATTTGTGATTTTTGACAAATTCAATTGAGTTATTAGTTTGTAAACTAGTAAAAGATGTTCCATATTGCATGAAAGTAAGTTTTAAGTGTGTTTTGTACCAAATTGCTGTTTGTAACAATGTGTTTCAGTCACTTTTGCAAGGTTCAGAATGCATAATTTGAATGAAAACCAATAAAACATGACTGCATGCAATATTTAACTTTGCAAACATGAAACATAATGTCAAATTTGTGATTTTTGACGAATTCATTTGAGTTATTAGTTTGTAAAAAAGTAAAAGATGTTCAATATTGCATGAAAGTAAGTTTTCAGTGTGTTTTGTACCAAATTGCTGTTTGTAACAATGTGTTTCAGTCACTTTTGCTGTGTTCAGAATGCATAATTTGACTGAAAATCAATAAAACATGACTTTGCGTGCAATATTTAACTTTGCAAACATGAAACATAATGTCAAATTTGTGATTTTTGACAAATTCACTTGAGTTATTAGTTTGTAAACTAGTAAAAGATGTTCAATATTGCATGAAAGTAAGTTTTAAGGGTGTTTTGTACCAAATTGCTGTTTGTAACAATGTGTTTCAGTCACTTTTGCAGTGTTCAGAATGCATAATTCGAATGAAAATCAATAAAACATGACTTTGCATACAGTATTTAACTTTGCAAACATGAAACATAATGTCAATTTTGTGATTTTTGACAAACTCACTTGAGTTATTAGTTTGTAAACCAGTAAAAGATGTTCAATATTGCATGAAAGTAAGTTTTAAGTGTGTTTTGTACCAAATTGCTGTTTGTAACAATGTCTTTCAGTCACTTTTGCAATGTTCAGAATGCATAATTTGGATGAAAATCAATAAAACATGACTTTGCATGCAATAATCAACTTTGTAAACATGAAACCAATGTCAAATTTGTGATTTTTGACAAATTCACTTGAGTTATTAGTTTGTAAACTAGTAACAGATGTTCAATACTGCATGAAAGTAAGTTTTAAGTGTGTTTTGTACCAAATTGCTGTTTGTAACAATGTGTTTCAGTCACTTTTGCAATGTTCAGAGTGCATAATTTGAATGAAAATCAATAAAACATGACTTTGCATGCAATATTTAACTTTGCAAACATGAAACATAAAGTCAAATTTGTGATTTTGACAAATTCACTTGAATTATTCGTTTGTAAACTAGTAAAAGATGTTCAATATTGCATGAAAGTAAGTTTTAAGTGTGTTTTGTACCAAATTGCTGTTTGTAACAATGTGTTTCAGTCACTTTTGCAATGTTTAGAATGCATAATTTGAATGAAAATCAATAAAACATGACTTTGCATGCAATATTCAACTTTGCAAACATGAAACATAATGTCAATTTTGTGATTTTTGACAAATTCACTTGAGTTATTAGTTTGTAAACTAGTAAAAGATGTTCAATATTGCATGAAAGTAAGTTTTAAGTGTGTTTTGTACCAAATTGCTGTTTGTAACAATGTCTTTCAGTCACTTTTGCAATGTTCAGAATGCATAATTTGAATGAAAATCAATAAAACATGACTTTGCATGCAATATTTAACTTTGCAAACATGAAACATAATGTTAAATTTGTGATTTTGACAAATTCACTTGAACTATTCGTTTGTAAACTAGTAAAAGATGTTCAATATTGCATGAAAGTAAGTTTTAAGTGTGTTTTGTACCGAATTGCTGTTTGTAACAATTTGTTTCAATCACTTTTGCAGTGTTCAGAATGCATAATTTGACTGAAAATCAATAAAACATGACTCTGCGTGCAATATTTAACTTTGCAAACATGAAACATAATGTCAAATTTGTGATTTTTGACAAATTCAATTGAGTTATTAGTTTGTAAACTAGTAAAAGATGTTCAATATTGCATGAAAGTAAGTCTTAAGTGTGTTTTGTACCAAATTGCTGTTTGTAACAATGTGTTTCAGTCACTTTTGCAAGGTTCAGAACGCATAATTTGAATGAAAACCAGTAAAACATGACTTTGCGTGCAATATCTAACTTTGCAAACATAAAACATAATGTCAAATTTGTGATTTTTGACAAATTCAATTGAGTTATTGGTTTGTAAACTAGTAAAAGATGTTCAATATTGCATGAAAGTAAGTTTTAAGTGTGTTTTGTACCAAATTGCATTTTGTAACAATGTCTTTCAGTCACTTTTGCAATGTTCAGAATGCATAATTTGAATGAAAATCAATAAAACATGACTTTGCAGGCAATATTCAACTTTGTAAACATGAAACATAATGTCAAATTTGTGATTTTTGACAAATTCACTTGAGTTATTAGTTTGTAAACTAGTAAAAGATGTTCAATATTGCATGAAAGTAAGTTTTAAGTGTGTTTTGTACCAAATTGCTGTTTGTAACAATGTGTTTCAGTCACTTTTGCAAGGTTCAGAACGCATAATTTGAATGAAAACCAGTAAAACATGACTTTGCGTGCAATATTTAACTTTGCAAACATGAAACATAATGTCAAATTTGTGATTTTTGACAAATTCACTTGAGTTATTAGTTTGTAAACTAGTAAAAGATGTTCAATATTGCATGAAAGTAAGTTTTAAGTGTGTTTTGTACCAAATTGCTGTTTGTAACAATGTGTTTCAGTCACTTTTGCAGTGTTCAGAATGCATAATTCGAATGAAAATCAATAAAACATGACTTTGCATACAGTATTTAACTTTGCAAACATGAAACATAATGTCAATTTTGTGATTTTTGACAAACTCACTTGAGTTATTAGTTTGTAAACTAGTAAAAGATGTTCAATATTGCATGAAAGTAAGTTTTAAGTGTGTTTTGTACCAAATTGCTGTTTGTAACAATGTCTTTCAGTCACTTTTGCAATGTTCAGAATGCATAATTTGGATGAAAATCAATAAAACATGACTTTGCATGCAATAATCAACTTTGTAAACATGAAACAATGTCAAATTTGTGATTTTTGACAAATTCACTTGAGTTATTAGTTTGTAAACTAGTAAAAGATGTTCAATATTGCATGAAAGTAAGTTTTAAGTGTGTTTTGTACCAAATTGCTGTTTGTAACAATGTCTTTCAGTCACTTTTGCAATGTTCAGAATGCATAATTTGAATGAAAATCAATAAAACATGACTTTGCATGCAATATTTAACTTTGCAAACATGAAACATAATGTTAAATTTGTGATTTTGACAAATTCACTTGAACTATTCGTTTGTAAACTAGTAAAAGATGTTCAATATTGCATGAAAGTAAGTTTTAAGTGTGTTTTGTACCGAATTGCTGTTTGTAACAATTTGTTTCAATCACTTTTGCAGTGTTCAGAATGCATAATTTCACTGAAAATCAATAAAACATGACTCTGCGTGCAATATTTAACTTTGCAAACATGAAACATAATGTCAAATTTGTGATTTTTGACAAATTCAATTGAGTTATTAGTTTGTAAACTAGTAAAAGATGTTCAATATTGCATGAAAGTAAGTCTTAAGTGTGTTTTGTACCAAATTGCTGTTTGTAACAATGTGTTTCAGTCACTTTTGCAAGGTTCAGAACGCATAATTTGAATGAAAACCAGTAAAACATGACTTTGCGTGCAATATCTAACTTTGCAAACATAAAACATAATGTCAAATTTGTGATTTTAGACAAATTCAATTGAGTTATTAGTTTGTAAACTAGTAAAAGATGTTCAATATTGCATGAAAGTAAGTTTTAAGTGTGTTTTGTACCAAATTGCATTTTGTAACAATGTCTTTCAGTCACTTTTGCAATGTTCAGAATGCATAATTTGAATGAAAATCAATAAAACATGACTTTGCAGGCAATATTCAACTTTGTAAACATGAAACATTATGTCAAATTTGTGATTTTTGACAAATTCACTTGAGTTATTAGTTTGTAAACTAGTAAAAGATGTTCAATATTGCATGAAAGTAAGTCTTAAGTGTGTTTTGTACCAAATTGCTGTTTGTAACAATGTCTTTCAGTCACTTTTGCAAGGTTCAGAACGCATAATTTGAATGAAAACCAATAAAACATGACTTTGCATGCAATATTTAACTTTGGAAACATGAAACATAATGTCAAATTTGTGATTTTTGACAAATTCAATTGAGTTATTAGTTTGTAAACTAGTAAAAGATGTTCCATATTGCATGAAAGTAAGTTTTAAGTGTGTTTTGTACCAAATTGCTGTTTGTAACAATGTGTTTCAGTCACTTTTGCAAGGTTCAGAATGCATAATTTGAATGAAAACCAATAAAACATGACTGCATGCAATATTTAACTTTGCAAACATGAAACATAATGTCAAATTTGTGATTTTTGACGAATTCATTTGAGTTATTAGTTTGTAAACAAGTAAAAGATGTTCAATATTGCATGAAAGTAAGTTTTCAGTGTGTTTTGTACCAAATTGCTGTTTGTAACAATGTGTTTCAGTCACTTTTGCTGTGTTCAGAATGCATAATTTGACTGAAAATCAATAAAACATGACTTTGCGTGCAATATTTAACTTTGCAAACATGAAACATAATGTCAAATTTGTGATTTTTGACAAATTCACTTGAGTTATTAGTTTGTAAACTAGTAAAAGATGTTCAATATTGCATGAAAGTAAGTTTTAAGGGTGTTTTGTACCAAATTGCTGTTTGTAACAATGTGTTTCAGTCACTTTTGCAGTGTTCAGAATGCATAATTCGAATGAAAATCAATAAAACATGACTTTGCATACAGTATTTAACTTTGCAAACATGAAACATAATGTCAATTTTGTGATTTTTGACAAACTCACTTGAGTTATTAGTTTGTAAACCAGTAAAAGATGTTCAATATTGCATGAAAGTAAGTTTTAAGTGTGTTTTGTACCAAATTGCTGTTTGTAACAATGTGTTTCAGTCACTTTTGCAATGTTTAGAATGCATAATTTGAATGAAAATCAATAAAACATGACTTTGCATGCAATATTCAACTTTGCAAACATGAAACATAATGTCAATTTTGTGATTTTTGACAAATTCACTTGAGTTATTAGTTTGTGAACTAGTAAAAGATGTTCAATATTGCATGAAAGTAAGTTTTAAGTGTGTTTTGTACCAAATTGCTGTTTGTAACAATGTCTTTCAGTCACTTTTGCAATGTTCAGAATGCATAATTTGAATGAAAATCAATAAAACATGACTTTGCATGCAATATTTAACTTTGCAAACATGAAACATAATGTTAAATTTGTGATTTTGACAAATTCACTTGAACTATTCGTTTGTAAACTAGTAAAAGATGTTCAATATTGCATGAAAGTAAGTTTTAAGTGTGTTTTGTACCGAATTGCTGTTTGTAACAATTTGTTTCAATCACTTTTGCAGTGTTCAGAATGCATAATTTGACTGAAAATCAATAAAACATGACTCTGCGTGCAATATTTAACTTTGCAAACATGAAACATAATGTCAAATTTGTGATTTTTGACAAATTCAATTGAGTTATTAGTTTGTAAACTAGTAAAAGATGTTCAATATTGCATGAAAGTAAGTCTTAAGTGTGTTTTGTACCAAATTGCTGTTTGTAACAATGTGTTTCAGTCACTTTTGCAAGGTTCAGAACGCATAATTTGAATGAAAACCAGTAAAACATGACTTTGCGTGCAATATCTAACTTTGCAAACATAAAACATAATGTCAAATTTGTGATTTTTGACAAATTCAATTGAGTTATTGGTTTGTAAACTAGTAAAAGATGTTCAATATTGCATGAAAGTAAGTTTTAAGTGTGTTTTGTACCAAATTGCATTTTGTAACAATGTCTTTCAGTCACTTTTGCAATGTTCAGAATGCATAATTTGAATGAAAATCAATAAAACATGACTTTGCAGGCAATATTCAACTTTGTAAACATAAAACATAATGTCAAATTTGTGATTTTAGACAAATTCAATTGAGTTATTAGTTTGTAAACTAGTAAAAGATGTTCAATATTGCATGAAAGTAAGTTTTAAGTGTGTTTTGTACCAAATTGCTGTTTGTAACAATGTGTTTCAGTCACTTTTGCAAGGTTCAGAACGCATAATTTGAATGAAAACCAGTAAAACATGACTTTGCGTGCAATATTTAACTTTGCAAACATGAAACATAATGTCAAATTTGTGATTTTTGACAAATTCACTTGAGTTATTAGTTTGTAAACTAGTAAAAGATGTTCAATATTGCATGAAAGTAAGTTTTAAGTGTGTTTTGTACCAAATTGCTGTTTGTAACAATGTGTTTCAGTCACTTTTGCAGTGTTCAGAATGCATAATTCGAATGAAAATCAATAAAACATGACTTTGCATACAGTATTTAACTTTGCAAACATGAAACATAATGTCAATTTTGTGATTTTTGACAAACTCACTTGAGTTATTAGTTTGTAAACTAGTAAAAGATGTTCAATATTGCATGAAAGTAAGTTTTAAGTGTGTTTTGTACCAAATTGCTGTTTGTAACAATGTCTTTCAGTCACTTTTGCAATGTTCAGAATGCATAATTTGGATGAAAATCAATAAAACATGACTTTGCATGCAATAATCAACTTTGTAAACATGAAACAATGTCAAATTTGTGATTTTTGACAAATTCACTTGAGTTATTAGTTTGTAAACTAGTAAAAGATGTTCAATATTGCATGAAAGTAAGTTTTAAGTGTGTTTTGTACCAAGTTGCTGTTTGTAACAATGTCTTTCAGTCACTTTTGCAATGTTCAGAATGCATAATTTGAATGAAAATCAATAAAACATGACTTTGCATGCAATATTTAACTTTGCAAACATGAAACATAATGTTAAATTTGTGATTTTGACAAATTCACTTGAACTATTCGTTTGTAAACTAGTAAAAGATGTTCAATATTGCATGAAAGTAAGTTTTAAGTGTGTTTTGTACCGAATTGCTGTTTGTAACAATTTGTTTCAATCACTTTTGCAGTGTTCAGAATGCATAATTTCACTGAAAATCAATAAAACATGACTCTGCGTGCAATATTTAACTTTGCAAACATGAAACATAATGTCAAATTTGTGATTTTTGACAAATTCAATTGAGTTATTAGTTTGTAAACTAGTAAAAGATGTTCAATATTGCATGAAAGTAAGTCTTAAGTGTGTTTTGTACCAAATTGCTGTTTGTAACAATGTGTTTCAGTCACTTTTGCAAGGTTCAGAACGCATAATTTGAATGAAAACCAGTAAAACATGACTTTGCGTGCAATATCTAACTTTGCAAACATAAAACATAATGTCAAATTTGTGATTTTAGACAAATTCAATTGAGTTATTAGTTTGTAAACTAGTAAAAGATGTTCAATATTGCATGAAAGTAAGTTTTAAGTGTGTTTTGTACCAAATTGCATTTTGTAACAATGTCTTTCAGTCACTTTTGCAATGTTCAGAATGCATAATTTGAATGAAAATCAATAAAACATGACTTTGCAGGCAATATTCAACTTTGTAAACATGAAACATTATGTCAAATTTGTGATTTTTGACAAATTCACTTGAGTTATTAGTTTGTAAACTAGTAAAAGATGTTCAATATTGCATGAAAGTAAGTCTTAAGTGTGTTTTGTACCAAATTGCTGTTTGTAACAATGTCTTTCAGTCACTTTTGCAAGGTTCAGAACGCATAATTTGAATGAAAACCAATAAAACATGACTTTGCATGCAATATTTAACTTTGGAAACATGAAACATAATGTCAAATTTGTGATTTTTGACAAATTCAATTGAGTTATTAGTTTGTAAACTAGTAAAAGATGTTCCATATTGCATGAAAGTAAGTTTTAAGTGTGTTTTGTACCAAATTGCTGTTTGTAACAATGTGTTTCAGTCACTTTTGCAAGGTTCAGAATGCATAATTTGAATGAAAACCAATAAAACATGACTGCATGCAATATTTAACTTTGCAAACATGAAACATAATGTCAAATTTGTGATTTTTGACGAATTCATTTGAGTTATTAGTTTGTAAACAAGTAAAAGATGTTCAATATTGCATGAAAGTAAGTTTTCAGTGTGTTTTGTACCAAATTGCTGTTTGTAACAATGTGTTTCAGTCACTTTTGCTGTGTTCAGAATGCATAATTTGACTGAAAATCAATAAAACATGACTTTGCGTGCAATATTTAACTTTGCAAACATGAAACATAATGTCAAATTTGTGATTTTTGACAAATTCACTTGAGTTATTAGTTTGTAAACTAGTAAAAGATGTTCAATATTGCATGAAAGTAAGTTTTAAGGGTGTTTTGTACCAAATTGCTGTTTGTAACAATGGGTTTCAGTCACTTTTGCAGTGTTCAGAATGCATAATTCGAATGAAAATCAATAAAACATGACTTTGCATACAGTATTTAACTTTGCAAACATGAAACATAATGTCAATTTTGTGATTTTTGACAAACTCACTTGAGTTATTAGTTTGTAAACCAGTAAAAGATGTTCAATATTGCATGAAAGTAAGTTTTAAGTGTGTTTTGTACCAAATTGCTGTTTGTAACAATGTCTTTCAGTCACTTTTGCAATGTTCAGAATGCATAATTTGGATGAAAATCAATAAAACATGACTTTGCATGCAATAATCAACTTTGTAAACATGAAACCAATGTCAAATTTGTGATTTTTGACAAATTCACTTGAGTTATTAGTTTGTAAACTAGTAAAAGATGTTCAATATTGCATGAAAGTAAGTTTTAAGTGTGTTTTGTACCAAATTGCTGTTTGTAACAATGTCTTTCAGTCACTTTTGCAATGTTCAGAATGCATAATTTGAATGAAAATCAATAAAACATGACTTTGCATGCAATATTTAACTTTGCAAACATGAAACATAATGTTAAATTTGTGATTTTGACAAATTCACTTGAACTATTCGTTTGTAAACTAGTAAAAGATGTTCAATATTGCATGAAAGTAAGTTTTAAGTGTGTTTTGTACCGAATTGCTGTTTGTAACAATTTGTTTCAATCACTTTTGCAGTGTTCAGAATGCATAATTTGACTGAAAATCAATAAAACATGACTCTGCGTGCAATATTTAACTTTGCAAACATGAAACATAATGTCAAATTTGTGATTTTTGACAAATTCAATTGAGTTATTAGTTTGTAAACTAGTAAAAGATGTTCAATATTGCATGAAAGTAAGTCTTAAGTGTGTTTTGTACCAAATTGCTGTTTGTAACAATGTGTTTCAGTCACTTTTGCAAGGTTCAGAACGCATAATTTGAATGAAAACCAGTAAAACATGACTTTGCGTGCAATATCTAACTTTGCAAACATAAAACATAATGTCAAATTTGTGATTTTTGACAAATTCAATTGAGTTATTGGTTTGTAAACTAGTAAAAGATGTTCAATATTGCATGAAAGTAAGTTTTAAGTGTGTTTTGTACCAAATTGCATTTTGTAACAATGTCTTTCAGTCACTTTTGCAATGTTCAGAATGCATAATTTGAATGAAAATCAATAAAACATGACTTTGCAGGCAATATTCAACTTTGTAAACATGAAACATAATGTCAAATTTGTGATTTTTGACAAATTCACTTGAGTTATTAGTTTGTAAACTAGTAAAAGATGTTCAATATTGCATGAAAGTAAGTCTTAAGTGTGTTTTGTACAAAATTGCTGTTTGTAACAATGTGTTTCAGTCACTTTTGCAAGGTTCAGAACGCATAATTTGAATGAAAACCAATAAAACATGACTTTGCATGCAATATTTAACTTTGGAAACATGAAACATAATGTCAAATTTGTGATTTTTGACAAATTCAATTGAGTTATTAGTTTGTAAACTAGTAAAAGATGTTCCATATTGCATGAAAGTAAGTTTTAAGTGTGTTTTGTACCAAATTGCTGTTTGTAACAATGTGTTTCAGTCACTTTTGCAAGGTTCAGAATGCATAATTTGAATGAAAACCAATAAAACATGACTGCATGCAATATTTAACTTTGCAAACATGAAACATAATGTCAAATTTGTGATTTTTGACGAATTCATTTGAGTTATTAGTTTGTAAACAAGTAAAAGATGTTCAATATTGCATGAAAGTAAGTTTTCAGTGTGTTTTGTACCAAATTGCTGTTTGTAACAATGTGTTTCAGCCACTTTTGCAATGTTTAGAATGCATAATTTGAATGAAAATCAATAAAACATGACTTTGCATGCAATATTCAACTTTGTAAACATGAAACATAATGTCAAATTTGTGATTTTTGACAAATTCATTTGAGTTATTAGTTTGTAAACTAGTAAAATATGTTCAATATTGCATGAAAGTAAGTTTTAAGTGTGTTTTGTACCAAATTGCTGTCTGTAACAATGTGTTTCAGTCACTTTTGCAATGTTCAGAATGCATTACTTGAATGAAAATCTCTAAAACATGACTTTCCATGCAATATTCAACTTTGTAAACATGAAACATAATGTCAAATTTGTGATTTTTGCCAAATTCACTTGAGTTATTAGTTTGTAAACTAGTAAAAGATGTTCAATATTGCATGAAAGTAAGTTTTATGTGTGTTTTGTACCAACTTGCTGTTTATCACAATGTGTTTCAGTCACTTTTGCAATGTTCAGAATGCATAACTTGAATGAAAATCAATAATACATGACTTTGCATACAATATTTAACTTTGCAAACATGAAACATAATGTTAAATTTGTGATTTTTGACAAATTCACTTGAGTTATTAGTTTGTAAACTAGTAAAATATGTTCAATATTGCATGAAAGTAAGTTTTAAGTGTGTTTTGTACCAAATTGCTGTTTGTAACAATGTGTTTCAGTCACTTTTGCAATGTTCAGAATGCATAATTCGAATGAATTTCAATAAAACATGACTTTGCATACAGTATTTAACTTTGCAAACATGAAACATAATGTCAATTTTGTGATTTTTGACAAACTCACTTGAGTTATTAGTTTGTAAACTAGTAAAAGATGTTCAATATTGCATGAAAGTAAGTTTTAAGTGTGTTTTGTACCAAATTGCTGTTTGTCACAATGTGTTTCAGTCACTTTTGCAATGTTCAGAATGCATAACTTGAATGAAAATCAATAAAACATGACTTTGCATACAATATTTAACTTTGCAAACATGAAACATAATGTTAAATTTGTGATTTTTGACAAATTCACTTGAGTTATTAGTTTGTAAACTAGTAAAATATGTTCAATATTGCATGAAAGTAAGTTTTCAGTGTGTTTTGTACCAAATTGCTGTTTGTAACAATGTGTTTCAGTCACTTTTGCAACGTTCAGAATGCATAATTTGAATGAAAATCAGTAAAACAGTACTTTCCATACAATATTCAACTTTGTAAACATGAAACATAATGTCAAATTTGTGATTTTTGACAAATTCACTTGAGTTATTAGTTTGTAAACTAGTAAAAGATGTTCAATATTGCATGAAAGTAAGTCTTAAGTGTGTTTTGTACCAAATTGCTGTTTGTAACAATGTGTTTCAGTCACTTTTGCAAGGTTCAGAACGCATAATTTGAATGAAAACCAGTAAAACATGACTTTGCGTGCAATATCTAACTTTGCAAACATAAAACATAATGTCAAATTTGTGATTTTTGACAAATTCACTTGAGTTATTAGTTTGTAAACTAGTAAAAGATGTTCAATATTGCATGAAAGTAAGTCTTAAGTGTGTTTTGTACCAAATTGCTGTTTGTAACAATGTGTTTCAGTCACTTTTGCAATGTTTAGAATGCATAATTTGAATGAAAATCAATAAAACATGACTTTGCATGCAATATTCAACTTTGTAAACATGAAACATAATGTCAAATTTGTGATTTTTGACAAATTCATTTGAGTTATTAGTTTGTAAACTAGTAAAATATGTTCAATATTGCATGAAAGTAAGTTTTAAGTGTGTTTTGTACCAAATTGCTGTCTGTAAAAATGTGTTTCAGTCACTTTTGCAATGTTCAGAATGCATTACTTGAATGAAAATCTATAAAACATGACTTTCCATGCAATATTCAACTTTGTAAACATGAAACATAATGTCAAATTTGTGATTTTTGCCAAATTCACTTGAGTTATTAGTTTGTAAACTAGTAAAAGATGTTCAATATTGCATGAAAGTAAGTTTTATGTGTGTTTTGTACCAACTTGCTGTTTATCACAATGTGTTTCAGTCACTTTTGCAATGTTCAGAATGCATAACTTGAATGAAAATCAATAATACATGACTTTGCATACAATATTTAACTTTGCAAACATGAAACATAATGTTAAATTTGTGATTTTTGACAAATTCACTTGAGTTATTAGTTTGTAAACTAGTAAAATATGTTCAATATTGCATGAAAGTAAGTTTTAAGTGTGTTTTGTACCAAATTGCTGTTTGTAACAATGTGTTTCAGTCACTTTTGCAATGTTCAGAATGCATAATTCGAATGAATTTCAATAAAACATGACTTTGCGTACAGTATTTAACTTTGCAAACATGAAACATAATGTCAATTTTGTGATTTTTGACAAACTCACTTGAGTTATTAGTTTGTAAACTAGTAAAAGATGTTCAATATTGCATGAAAGTAAGTTTTAAGTGTGTTTTGTACCAAATTGCTGTTTGTCACAATGTGTTTCAGTCACTTTTGCAATGTTCAGAATGCATAATTTGAATGAAAATCAATAAAACATGACTTTGCAAACAATATTTAACTTTGCAAACATGAAACATAATGTTAAATTTGTGATTTTTGACAAATTCACTTGAGTTATTAGTTTGTAAACTAGAAAAATATGTTCAATATTGCATGAAAGTAAGTTTTAAGTGTGTTTTGTACCAAATTGCTGTTTGTAACAATGTGTTTCAGTCACTTTTGCAATGTTCAGAATGCATAATTTGAATGAAGATCAATAAAACATGACTTTGCATGCAATATTTAACTTTGCAAACATGAAACATAAAGTCAAATTTGTGATTTTGACAAATTCACTTGAATTATTAGTTTGTAAACTAGTAAAAGATGTTCAATATTGCATGAAAGTAAGTTTTAAGTGTGTTTTGTACCAAATTGCTGTTTGTAACAATGTCTTTCAGTCACTTTTGCAATGTTCAGAATGCATAATTTGAATGAAAATCAATAAAACATGACTTTGCATGCAATATTTAACTTTGCAAACATGAAACATAATGTTAAATTTGTGATTTTGACAAATTCACTTGAACTATTCGTTTGTAAACTAGTAAAAGATGCTCAATATTGCATGAAAGTAAGTTTTAAGTGTGTTTTGTACCGAATTGCTGTTTGTAACAATGTGTTTCAGTCACTTTTGCAAGGTTCAGAACGCATAATTTGAATGAAAACCAGTAAAACATGACTTTGCGTGCAATATCTAACTTTGCAAACATAAAACATAATGTCAAATTTGTGATTTTTGACAAATTCAATTGAGTTATTGGTTTGTAAACTAGTAAAAGATGTTCAATATTGCATGAAAGTAAGTTTTAAGTGTGTTTTGTACCAAATTGCATTTTGTAACAATGTCTTTCAGTCACTTTTGCAATGTTCAGAATGCATAATTTGAATGAAAATCAATAAAACATGACTTTGCAGGCAATATTCAACTTTGTAAACATGAAACATAATGTCAAATTTGTGATTTTTGACAAATTCACTTGAGTTATTAGTTTGTAAACTAGTAAAAGATGTTCAATATTGCATGAAAGTAAGTCTTAAGTGTGTTTTGTACCAAATTGCTGTTTGTAACAATGTGTTTCAGTCACTTTTGCAAGGTTCAGAATGCATAATTTGAATGAAAACCAATAAAACATGACTGCATGCAATATTTAACTTTGCAAACATGAAACATAATGTCAAATTTGTGATTTTTGACGAATTCATTTGAGTTATTAGTTTGTAAACAAGTAAAAGATGTTCAATATTGCATGAAAGTAAGTTTTCAGTGTGTTTTGTACCAAATTGCTGTTTGTAACAATGTGTTTCAGCCACTTTTGCAATGTTTAGAATGCATAATTTGAATGAAAATCAATAAAACATGACTTTGCATGCAATATTCAACTTTGTAAACATGAAACATAATGTCAAATTTGTGATTTTTGACAAATTCATTTGAGTTATTAGTTTGTAAACTAGTAAAATATGTTCAATATTGCATGAAAGTAAGTTTTAAGTGTGTTTTGTACCAAATTGCTGTCTGTAACAATGTGTTTCAGTCACTTTTGCAATGTTCAGAATGCATTACTTGAATGAAAATCTCTAAAACATGACTTTCCATGCAATATTCAACTTTGTAAACATGAAACATAATGTCAAATTTGTGATTTTTGCCAAATTCACTTGAGTTATTAGTTTGTAAACTAGTAAAAGATGTTCAATATTGCATGAAAGTAAGTTTTATGTGTGTTTTGTACCAACTTGCTGTTTATCACAATGTGTTTCAGTCACTTTTGCAATGTTCAGAATGCATAACTTGAATGAAAATCAATAATACATGACTTTGCATACAATATTTAACTTTGCAAACATGAAACATAATGTTAAATTTGTGATTTTTGACAAATTCACTTGAGTTATTAGTTTGTAAACTAGTAAAATATGTTCAATATTGCATGAAAGTAAGTTTTAAGTGTGTTTTGTACCAAATTGCTGTTTGTAACAATGTGTTTCAGTCACTTTTGCAATGTTCAGAATGCATAATTCGAATGAATTTCAATAAAACATGACTTTGCATACAGTATTTAACTTTGCAAACATGAAACATAATGTCAATTTTGTGATTTTTGACAAACTCACTTGAGTTATTAGTTTGTAAACTAGTAAAAGATGTTCAATATTGCATGAAAGTAAGTTTTAAGTGTGTTTTGTACCAAATTGCTGTTTGTCACAATGTGTTTCAGTCACTTTTGCAATGTTCAGAATGCATAACTTGAATGAAAATCAATAAAACATGACTTTGCATACAATATTTAACTTTGCAAACATGAAACATAATGTTAAATTTGTGATTTTTGACAAATTCACTTGAGTTATTAGTTTGTAAACTAGTAAAATATGTTCAATATTGCATGAAAGTAAGTTTTCAGTGTGTTTTGTACCAAATTGCTGTTTGTAACAATGTGTTTCAGTCACTTTTGCAACGTTCAGAATGCATAATTTGAATGAAAATCAGTAAAACAGTACTTTCCATACAATATTCAACTTTGTAAACATGAAACATAATGTCAAATTTGTGATTTTTGACAAATTCACTTGAGTTATTAGTTTGTAAACTAGTAAAAGATGTTCAATATTGCATGAAAGTAAGTCTTAAGTGTGTTTTGTACCAAATTGCTGTTTGTAACAATGTGTTTCAGTCACTTTTGCAAGGTTCAGAACGCATAATTTGAATGAAAACCAGTAAAACATGACTTTGCGTGCAATATCTAACTTTGCAAACATAAAACATAATGTCAAATTTGTGATTTTTGACAAATTCACTTGAGTTATTAGTTTGTAAACTAGTAAAAGATGTTCAATATTGCATGAAAGTAAGTCTTAAGTGTGTTTTGTACCAAATTGCTGTTTGTAACAATGTGTTTCAGTCACTTTTGCAATGTTTAGAATGCATAATTTGAATGAAAATCAATAAAACATGACTTTGCATGCAATATTCAACTTTGTAAACATGAAACATAATGTCAAATTTGTGATTTTTGACAAATTCATTTGAGTTATTAGTTTGTAAACTAGTAAAATATGTTCAATATTGCATGAAAGTAAGTTTTAAGTGTGTTTTGTACCAAATTGCTGTCTGTAACAATGTGTTTCAGTCACTTTTGCAATGTTCAGAATGCATTACTTGAATGAAAATCTATAAAACATGACTTTCCATGCAATATTCAACTTTGTAAACATGAAACATAATGTCAAATTTGTGATTTTTGCCAAATTCACTTGAGTTATTAGTTTGTAAACTAGTAAAAGATGTTCAATATTGCATGAAAGTAAGTTTTATGTGTGTTTTGTACCAACTTGCTGTTTATCACAATGTGTTTCAGTCACTTTTGCAATGTTCAGAATGCATAACTTGAATGAAAATCAATAATACATGACTTTGCATACAATATTTAACTTTGCAAACATGAAACATAATGTTAAATTTGTGATTTTTGACAAATTCACTTGAGTTATTAGTTTGTAAACTAGTAAAATATGTTCAATATTGCATGAAAGTAAGTTTTAAGTGTGTTTTGTACCAAATTGCTGTTTGTAACAATGTGTTTCAGTCACTTTTGCAATGTTCAGAATGCATAATTCGAATGAATTTCAATAAAACATGACTTTGCGTACAGTATTTAACTTTGCAAACATGAAACATAATGTCAATTTTGTGATTTTTGACAAACTCACTTGAGTTATTAGTTTGTAAACTAGTAAAAGATGTTCAATATTGCATGAAAGTAAGTTTTAAGTGTGTTTTGTACCAAATTGCTGTTTGTCACAATGTGTTTCAGTCACTTTTGCAATGTTCAGAATGCATAATTTGAATGAAAATCAATAAAACATGACTTTGCAAACAATATTTAACTTTGCAAACATGAAACATAATGTTAAATTTGTGATTTTTGACAAATTCACTTGAGTTATTAGTTTGTAAACTAGAAAAATATGTTCAATATTGCATGAAAGTAAGTTTTAAGTGTGTTTTGTACCAAATTGCTGTTTGTAACAATGTGTTTCAGTCACTTTTGCAATGTTCAGAATGCATAATTTGAATGAAGATCAATAAAACATGACTTTGCATGCAATATTTAACTTTGCAAACATGAAACATAAAGTCAAATTTGTGATTTTGACAAATTCACTTGAATTATTAGTTTGTAAACTAGTAAAAGATGTTCAATATTGCATGAAAGTAAGTTTTAAGTGTGTTTTGTACCAAATTGCTGTTTGCAACAATGTCTTTCAGTCACTTTTGCAATGTTCAGAATGCATAATTTGAATGAAAATCAATAAAACATGACTTTGCATGCAATATTTAACTTTGCAAACATGAAACATAATGTTAAATTTGTGATTTTGACAAATTCACTTGAACTATTCGTTTGTAAACTAGTAAAAGATGCTCAATATTGCATGAAAGTAAGTTTTAAGTGTGTTTTGTACCGAATTGCTGTTTGTAACAATGTGTTTCAGTCACTTTTGCAAGGTTCAGAACGCATAATTTGAATGAAAACCAGTAAAACATGACTTTGCGTGCAATATCTAACTTTGCAAACATAAAACATAATGTCAAATTTGTGATTTTTGACAAATTCAATTGAGTTATTGGTTTGTAAACTAGTAAAAGATGTTCAATATTGCATGAAAGTAAGTTTTAAGTGTGTTTTGTACCAAATTGCATTTTGTAACAATGTCTTTCAGTCACTTTTGCAATGTTCAGAATGCATAATTTGAATGAAAATCAATAAAACATGACTTTGCAGGCAATATTCAACTTTGTAAACATGAAACATAATGTCAAATTTGTGATTTTTGACAAATTCACTTGAGTTATTAGTTTGTAAACTAGTAAAAGATGTTCAATATTGCATGAAAGTAAGTCTTAAGTGTGTTTTGTACCAAATTGCTGTTTGTAACAATGTGTTTCAGTCACTTTTGCAAGGTTCAGAACGCATAATTTGAATGAAAACCAATAAAACATGACTTTGCATGCAATATTTAACTTTGGAAACATGAAACATAATGTCAAATTTGTGATTTTTGACAAATTCAATTGAGTTATTAGTTTGTAAACTAGTAAAAGATGTTCCATATTGCATGAAAGTAAGTTTTAAGTGTGTTTTGTACCAAATTGCTGTTTGTAACAATGTGTTTCAGTCACTTTTGCAAGGTTCAGAATGCATAATTTGAATGAAAACCAATAAAACATGACTGCATGCAATATTTAACTTTGCAAACATGAAACATAATGTCAAATTTGTGATTTTTGACGAATTCATTTGAGTTATTAGTTTGTAAACAAGTAAAAGATGTTCAATATTGCATGAAAGTAAGTTTTCAGTGTGTTTTGTACCAAATTGCTGTTTGTAACAATGTGTTTCAGCCACTTTTGCAATGTTTAGAATGCATAATTTGAATGAAAATCAATAAAACATGACTTTGCATGCAATATTCAACTTTGTAAACATGAAACATAATGTCAAATTTGTGATTTTTGACAAATTCATTTGAGTTATTAGTTTGTAAACTAGTAAAATATGTTCAATATTGCATGAAAGTAAGTTTTAAGTGTGTTTTGTACCAAATTGCTGTCTGTAACAATGTGTTTCAGTCACTTTTGCAATGTTCAGAATGCATTACTTGAATGAAAATCTCTAAAACATGACTTTCCATGCAATATTCAACTTTGTAAACATGAAACATAATGTCAAATTTGTGATTTTTGCCAAATTCACTTGAGTTATTAGTTTGTAAACTAGTAAAAGATGTTCAATATTGCATGAAAGTAAGTTTTATGTGTGTTTTGTACCAACTTGCTGTTTATCACAATGTGTTTCAGTCACTTTTTCAATGTTCAGAATGCATAACTTGAATGAAAATCAATAATACATGACTTTGCATACAATATTTAACTTTGCAAACATGAAACATAATGTTAAATTTGTGATTTTTGACAAATTCACTTGAGTTATTAGTTTGTAAACTAGTAAAATATGTTCAATATTGCATGAAAGTAAGTTTTAAGTGTGTTTTGTACCAAATTGCTGTTTGTAACAATGTGTTTCAGTCACTTTTGCAATGTTCAGAATGCATAATTCGAATGAATTTCAATAAAACATGACTTTGCATACAGTATTTAACTTTGCAAACATGAAACATAATGTCAATTTTGTGATTTTTGACAAACTCACTTGAGTTATTAGTTTGTAAACTAGTAAAAGATGTTCAATATTGCATGAAAGTAAGTTTTAAGTGTGTTTTGTACCAAATTGCTGTTTGTCACAATGTGTTTCAGTCACTTTTGCAATGTTCAGAATGCATAACTTGAATGAAAATCAATAAAACATGACTTTGCATACAATATTTAACTTTGCAAACATGAAACATAATGTTAAATTTGTGATTTTTGACAAATTCACTTGAGTTATTAGTTTGTAAACTAGTAAAATATGTTCAATATTGCATGAAAGTAAGTTTTCAGTGTGTTTTGTACCAAATTGCTGTTTGTAACAATGTGTTTCAGTCACTTTTGCAACGTTCAGAATGCATAATTTGAATGAAAATCAGTAAAACAGTACTTTCCATACAATATTCAACTTTGTAAACATGAAACATAATGTCAAATTTGTGATTTTTGACAAATTCACTTGAGTTATTAGTTTGTAAACTAGTAAAAGATGTTCAATATTGCATGAAAGTAAGTCTTAAGTGTGTTTTGTACCAAATTGCTGTTTGTAACAATGTGTTTCAGTCACTTTTGCAAGGTTCAGAACGCATAATTTGAATGAAAACCAGTAAAACATGACTTTGCGTGCAATATCTAACTTTGCAAACATAAAACATAATGTCAAATTTGTGATTTTTGACAAATTCACTTGAGTTATTAGTTTGTAAACTAGTAAAAGATGTTCAATATTGCATGAAAGTAAGTCTTAAGTGTGTTTTGTACCAAATTGCTGTTTGTAACAATGTGTTTCAGTCACTTTTGCAATGTTCAGAATGCATAATTCGAATGAATTTCAATAAAACATGACTTTGCATACAGTATTTAACTTTGCAAACATGAAACATAATGTCAATTTTGTGATTTTTGACAAACTCACTTGAGTTATTAGTTTGTAAACTAGTAAAAGATGTTCAATATTGCATGAAAGTAAGTTTTATGTGTGTTTTGTACCAACTTGCTGTTTATCACAATGTGTTTCAGTCACTTTTGCAATGTTCAGAATGCATAACTTGAATGAAAATCAATAATACATGACTTTGCATACAATATTTAACTTTGCAAACATGAAACATAATGTTAAATTTGTGATTTTTGACAAATTCACTTGAGTTATTAGTTTGTAAACTAGTAAAATATGTTCAATATTGCATGAAAGTAAGTTTTAAGTGTGTTTTGTACCAAATTGCTGTTTGTAACAATGTGTTTCAGTCACTTTTGCAATGTTCAGAATGCATAATTCGAATGAATTTCAATAAAACATGACTTTGCATACAGTATTTAACTTTGCAAACATGAAACATAATGTCAATTTTGTGATTTTTGACAAACTCACTTGAGTTATTAGTTTGTAAACTAGTAAAAGATGTTCAATATTGCATGAAAGTAAGTTTTAAGTGTGTTTTGTACCAAATTGCTGTTTGTCACAATGTGTTTCAGTCACTTTTGCAATGTTCAGAATGCATAACTTGAATGAAAATCAATAAAACATGACTTTGCATACAATATTTAACTTTGCAAACATGAAACATAATGTTAAATTTGTGATTTTTGACAAATTCACTTGAGTTATTAGTTTGTAAACTAGTAAAATATGTTCAATATTGCATGAAAGTAAGTTTTCAGTGTGTTTTGTACCAAATTGCTGTTTGTAACAATGTGTTTCAGTCACTTTTGCAACGTTCAGAATGCATAATTTGAATGAAAATCAGTAAAACAGTACTTTCCATACAATATTCAACTTTGTAAACATGAAACATAATGTTAAATTTGTGATTTTTGACAAATTCACTTGAGTTATTAGTTTGTAAACTAGTAAAAGATGTTCAATATTGCATGAAAGTAAGTTTTAAGTGTGTTTTGTACCAAATTGCTGTTTGTAACAATGTGTTTCAGTCACTTTTGCAATGTTCAGAATGCATAATTTGAATGAAGATCAATAAAACATGACTTTGCATGCAATATTTAACTTTGCAAACATGAAACATAAAGTCAAATTTGTGATTTTGACAAATTCACTTGAATTATTAGTTTGTAAACTAGTAAAAGATGTTCAATATTGCATGAAAGTAAGTTTTAAGTGTGTTTTGTACCAAATTGCTGTTTGTAACAATGTCTTTCAGTCACTTTTGCAATGTTCAGAATGCATAATTTGAATGAAAATCAATAAAACATGACTTTGCATGCAATATTTAACTTTGCAAACATGAAACATAATGTTAAATTTGTGATTTTGACAAATTCACTTGAACTATTCGTTTGTAAACTAGTAAAAGATGCTCAATATTGCATGAAAGTAAGTTTTAAGTGTGTTTTGTACCGAATTGCTGTTTGTAACAATGTGTTTCAGTCACTTTTGCAAGGTTCAGAACGCATAATTTGAATGAAAACCAGTAAAACATGACTTTGCGTGCAATATCTAACTTTGCAAACATAAAACATAATGTCAAATTTGTGATTTTTGACAAATTCAATTGAGTTATTGGTTTGTAAACTAGTAAAAGATGTTCAATATTGCATGAAAGTAAGTTTTAAGTGTGTTTTGTACCAAATTGCATTTTGTAACAATGTCTTTCAGTCACTTTTGCAATGTTCAGAATGCATAATTTGAATGAAAATCAATAAAACATGACTTTGCAGGCAATATTCAACTTTGTAAACATGAAACATAATGTCAAATTTGTGATTTTTGACAAATTCACTTGAGTTATTAGTTTGTAAACTAGTAAAAGATGTTCGATATTGCATGAAAGTAAGTCTTAAGTGTGTTTTGTACCAAATTGCTGTTTGTAACAATGTGTTTCAGTCACTTTTGCAAGGTTCAGAATGCATAATTTGAATGAAAACCAATAAAACATGACTGCATGCAATATTTAACTTTGCAAACATGAAACATAATGTCAAATTTGTGATTTTTGACGAATTCATTTGAGTTATTAGTTTGTAAACAAGTAAAAGATGTTCAATATTGCATGAAAGTAAGTTTTCAGTGTGTTTTGTACCAAATTGCTGTTTGTAACAATGTGTTTCAGCCACTTTTGCAATGTTTAGAATGCATAATTTGAATGAAAATCAATAAAACATGACTTTGCATGCAATATTCAACTTTGCAAACATGAAACATAATGTTAAATTTGTGATTTTTGACAAATTCACTTGAGTTATTAGTTTGTAAACTAGTAAAATATGTTCAATATTGCATGAAAGTAAGTTTTAAGTGTGTTTTGTACCAAATTGCTGTCTGTAACAATGTGTTTCAGTCACTTTTGCAATGTTCAGAATGCATTACTTGAATGAAAATCTCTAAAACATGACTTTCCATGCAATATTCAACTTTGTAAACATGAAACATAATGTCAAATTTGTGATTTTTGCCAAATTCACTTGAGTTATTAGTTTGTAAACTAGTAAAAGATGTTCAATATTGCATGAAAGTAAGTTTTATGTGTGTTTTGTACCAACTTGCTGTTTATCACAATGTGTTTCAGTCACTTTTGCAATGTTCAGAATGCATAACTTGAATGAAAATCAATAATACATGACTTTGCATACAATATTTAACTTTGCAAACATGAAACATAATGTTAAATTTGTGATTTTTGACAAATTCACTTGAGTTATTAGTTTGTAAACTAGTAAAATATGTTCAATATTGCATGAAAGTAAGTTTTAAGTGTGTTTTGTACCAAATTGCTGTTTGTAACAATGTGTTTCAGTCACTTTTGCAATGTTCAGAATGCATAATTCGAATGAATTTCAATAAAACATGACTTTGCATACAGTATTTAACTTTGCAAACATGAAACATAATGTCAATTTTGTGATTTTTGACAAACTCACTTGAGTTATTAGTTTGTAAACTAGTAAAAGATGTTCAATATTGCATGAAAGTAAGTTTTAAGTGTGTTTTGTACCAAATTGCTGTTTGTCACAATGTGTTTCAGTCACTTTTGCAATGTTCAGAATGCATAACTTGAATGAAAATCAATAAAACATGACTTTGCATACAATATTTAACTTTGCAAACATGAAACATAATGTTAAATTTGTGATTTTTGACAAATTCACTTGAGTTATTAGTTTGTAAACTAGTAAAATATGTTCAATATTGCATGAAAGTAAGTTTTCAGTGTGTTTTGTACCAAATTGCTGTTTGTAACAATGTGTTTCAGTCACTTTTGCAACGTTCAGAATGCATAATTTGAATGAAAATCAGTAAAACAGTACTTTCCATACAATATTCAACTTTGTAAACATGAAACATAATGTCAAATTTGTGATTTTTGACAAATTCACTTGAGTTATTAGTTTGTAAACTAGTAAAAGATGTTCAATATTGCATGAAAGTAAGTCTTAAGTGTGTTTTGTACCAAATTGCTGTTTGTAACAATGTGTTTCAGTCACTTTTGCAAGGTTCAGAACGCATAATTTGAATGAAAACCAGTAAAACATGACTTTGCGTGCAATATCTAACTTTGCAAACATAAAACATAATGTCAAATTTGTGATTTTTGACAAATTCACTTGAGTTATTAGTTTGTAAACTAGTAAAAGATGTTCAATATTGCATGAAAGTAAGTCTTAAGTGTGTTTTGTACCAAATTGCTGTTTGTAACAATGTGTTTCAGTCACTTTTGCAATGTTTAGAATGCATAATTTGAATGAAAATCAATAAAACATGACTTTGCATGCAATATTCAACTTTGTAAACATGAAACATAATGTCAAATTTGTGATTTTTGACAAATTCATTTGAGTTATTAGTTTGTAAACTAGTAAAATATGTTCAATATTGCATGAAAGTAAGTTTTAAGTGTGTTTTGTACCAAATTGCTGTCTGTAACAATGTGTTTCAGTCACTTTTGCAATGTTCAGAATGCATTACTTGAATGAAAATCTATAAAACATGACTTTCCATGCAATATTCAACTTTGTAAACATGAAACATAATGTCAAATTTGTGATTTTTGCCAAATTCACTTGAGTTATTAGTTTGTAAACTAGTAAAAGATGTTCAATATTGCATGAAAGTAAGTTTTATGTGTGTTTTGTACCAACTTGCTGTTTATCACAATGTGTTTCAGTCACTTTTGCAATGTTCAGAATGCATAACTTGAATGAAAATCAATAATACATGACTTTGCATACAATATTTAACTTTGCAAACATGAAACATAATGTTAAATTTGTGATTTTTGACAAATTCACTTGAGTTATTAGTTTGTAAACTAGTAAAATATGTTCAATATTGCATGAAAGTAAGTTTTAAGTGTGTTTTGTACCAAATTGCTGTTTGTAACAATGTGTTTCAGTCACTTTTGCAATGTTCAGAATGCATAATTCGAATGAATTTCAATAAAACATGACTTTGCGTACAGTATTTAACTTTGCAAACATGAAACATAATGTCAATTTTGTGATTTTTGACAAACTCACTTGAGTTATTAGTTTGTAAACTAGTAAAAGATGTTCAATATTGCATGAAAGTAAGTTTTAAGTGTGTTTTGTACCAAATTGCTGTTTGTCACAATGTGTTTCAGTCACTTTTGCAATGTTCAGAATGCATAATTTGAATGAAAATCAATAAAACATGACTTTGCAAACAATATTTAACTTTGCAAACATGAAACATAATGTTAAATTTGTGATTTTTGACAAATTCACTTGAGTTATTAGTTTGTAAACTAGAAAAATATGTTCAATATTGCATGAAAGTAAGTTTTAAGTGTGTTTTGTACCAAATTGCTGTTTGTAACAATGTGTTTCAGTCACTTTTGCAATGTTCAGAATGCATAATTTGAATGAAGATCAATAAAACATGACTTTGCATGCAATATTTAACTTTGCAAACATGAAACATAAAGTCAAATTTGTGATTTTGACAAATTCACTTGAATTATTAGTTTGTAAACTAGTAAAAGATGTTCAATATTGCATGAAAGTAAGTTTTAAGTGTGTTTTGTACCAAATTGCTGTTTGCAACAATGTCTTTCAGTCACTTTTGCAATGTTCAGAATGCATAATTTGAATGAAAATCAATAAAACATGACTTTGCATGCAATATTTAACTTTGCAAACATGAAACATAATGTTAAATTTGTGATTTTGACAAATTCACTTGAACTATTCGTTTGTAAACTAGTAAAAGATGCTCAATATTGCATGAAAGTAAGTTTTAAGTGTGTTTTGTACCGAATTGCTGTTTGTAACAATGTGTTTCAGTCACTTTTGCAAGGTTCAGAACGCATAATTTGAATGAAAACCAGTAAAACATGACTTTGCGTGCAATATCTAACTTTGCAAACATAAAACATAATGTCAAATTTGTGATTTTTGACAAATTCAATTGAGTTATTGGTTTGTAAACTAGTAAAAGATGTTCAATATTGCATGAAAGTAAGTTTTAAGTGTGTTTTGTACCAAATTGCATTTTGTAACAATGTCTTTCAGTCACTTTTGCAATGTTCAGAATGCATAATTTGAATGAAAATCAATAAAACATGACTTTGCAGGCAATATTCAACTTTGTAAACATGAAACATAATGTCAAATTTGTGATTTTTGACAAATTCACTTGAGTTATTAGTTTGTAAACTAGTAAAAGATGTTCAATATTGCATGAAAGTAAGTCTTAAGTGTGTTTTGTACCAAATTGCTGTTTGTAACAATGTGTTTCAGTCACTTTTGCAAGGTTCAGAACGCATAATTTGAATGAAAACCAATAAAACATGACTTTGCATGCAATATTTAACTTTGGAAACATGAAACATAATGTCAAATTTGTGATTTTTGACAAATTCAATTGAGTTATTAGTTTGTAAACTAGTAAAAGATGTTCCATATTGCATGAAAGTAAGTTTTAAGTGTGTTTTGTACCAAATTGCTGTTTGTAACAATGTGTTTCAGTCACTTTTGCAAGGTTCAGAATGCATAATTTGAATGAAAACCAATAAAACATGACTGCATGCAATATTTAACTTTGCAAACATGAAACATAATGTCAAATTTGTGATTTTTGACGAATTCATTTGAGTTATTAGTTTGTAAACAAGTAAAAGATGTTCAATATTGCATGAAAGTAAGTTTTCAGTGTGTTTTGTACCAAATTGCTGTTTGTAACAATGTGTTTCAGCCACTTTTGCAATGTTTAGAATGCATAATTTGAATGAAAATCAATAAAACATGACTTTGCATGCAATATTCAACTTTGTAAACATGAAACATAATGTCAAATTTGTGATTTTTGACAAATTCATTTGAGTTATTAGTTTGTAAACTAGTAAAATATGTTCAATATTGCATGAAAGTAAGTTTTAAGTGTGTTTTGTACCAAATTGCTGTCTGTAACAATGTGTTTCAGTCACTTTTGCAATGTTCAGAATGCATTACTTGAATGAAAATCTCTAAAACATGACTTTCCATGCAATATTCAACTTTGTAAACATGAAACATAATGTCAAATTTGTGATTTTTGCCAAATTCACTTGAGTTATTAGTTTGTAAACTAGTAAAAGATGTTCAATATTGCATGAAAGTAAGTTTTATGTGTGTTTTGTACCAACTTGCTGTTTATCACAATGTGTTTCAGTCACTTTTGCAATGTTCAGAATGCATAACTTGAATGAAAATCAATAATACATGACTTTGCATACAATATTTAACTTTGCAAACATGAAACATAATGTTAAATTTGTGATTTTTGACAAATTCACTTGAGTTATTAGTTTGTAAACTAGTAAAATATGTTCAATATTGCATGAAAGTAAGTTTTAAGTGTGTTTTGTACCAAATTGCTGTTTGTAACAATGTGTTTCAGTCACTTTTGCAATGTTCAGAATGCATAATTCGAATGAATTTCAATAAAACATGACTTTGCATACAGTATTTAACTTTGCAAACATGAAACATAATGTCAATTTTGTGATTTTTGACAAACTCACTTGAGTTATTAGTTTGTAAACTAGTAAAAGATGTTCAATATTGCATGAAAGTAAGTTTTAAGTGTGTTTTGTACCAAATTGCTGTTTGTCACAATGTGTTTCAGTCACTTTTGCAATGTTCAGAATGCATAACTTGAATGAAAATCAATAAAACATGACTTTGCATACAATATTTAACTTTGCAAACATGAAACATAATGTTAAATTTGTGATTTTTGACAAATTCACTTGAGTTATTAGTTTGTAAACTAGTAAAATATGTTCAATATTGCATGAAAGTAAGTTTTCAGTGTGTTTTGTACCAAATTGCTGTTTGTAACAATGTGTTTCAGTCACTTTTGCAACGTTCAGAATGCATAATTTGAATGAAAATCAGTAAAACAGTACTTTCCATACAATATTCAACTTTGTAAACATGAAACATAATGTCAAATTTGTGATTTTTGACAAATTCACTTGAGTTATTAGTTTGTAAACTAGTAAAAGATGTTCAATATTGCATGAAAGTAAGTCTTAAGTGTGTTTTGTACCAAATTGCTGTTTGTAACAATGTGTTTCAGTCACTTTTGCAAGGTTCAGAACGCATAATTTGAATGAAAACCAGTAAAACATGACTTTGCGTGCAATATCTAACTTTGCAAACATAAAACATAATGTCAAATTTGTGATTTTTGACAAATTCACTTGAGTTATTAGTTTGTAAACTAGTAAAAGATGTTCAATATTGCATGAAAGTAAGTCTTAAGTGTGTTTTGTACCAAATTGCTGTTTGTAACAATGTGTTTCAGTCACTTTTGCAATGTTCAGAATGCATAATTCGAATGAATTTCAATAAAACATGACTTTGCATACAGTATTTAACTTTGCAAACATGAAACATAATGTCAATTTTGTGATTTTTGACAAACTCACTTGAGTTATTAGTTTGTAAACTAGTAAAAGATGTTCAATATTGCATGAAAGTAAGTTTTATGTGTGTTTTGTACCAACTTGCTGTTTATCACAATGTGTTTCAGTCACTTTTGCAATGTTCAGAATGCATAACTTGAATGAAAATCAATAATACATGACTTTGCATACAATATTTAACTTTGCAAACATGAAACATAATGTTAAATTTGTGATTTTTGACAAATTCACTTGAGTTATTAGTTTGTAAACTAGTAAAATATGTTCAATATTGCATGAAAGTAAGTTTTAAGTGTGTTTTGTACCAAATTGCTGTTTGTAACAATGTGTTTCAGTCACTTTTGCAATGTTCAGAATGCATAATTCGAATGAATTTCAATAAAACATGACTTTGCATACAGTATTTAACTTTGCAAACATGAAACATAATGTCAATTTTGTGATTTTTGACAAACTCACTTGAGTTATTAGTTTGTAAACTAGTAAAAGATGTTCAATATTGCATGAAAGTAAGTTTTAAGTGTGTTTTGTACCAAATTGCTGTTTGTCACAATGTGTTTCAGTCACTTTTGCAATGTTCAGAATGCATAACTTGAATGAAAATCAATAAAACATGACTTTGCATACAATATTTAACTTTGCAAACATGAAACATAATGTTAAATTTGTGATTTTTGACAAATTCACTTGAGTTATTAGTTTGTAAACTAGTAAAATATGTTCAATATTGCATGAAAGTAAGTTTTCAGTGTGTTTTGTACCAAATTGCTGTTTGTAACAATGTGTTTCAGTCACTTTTGCAACGTTCAGAATGCATAATTTGAATGAAAATCAGTAAAACAGTACTTTCCATACAATATTCAACTTTGTAAACATGAAACATAATGTCAAATTTGTGATTTTTGACAAATTCACTTGAGTTATTAGTTTGTAAACTAGTAAAAGATGTTCAATATTGCATGAAAGTAAGTCTTAAGTGTGTTTTGTACCAAATTGCTGTTTGTAACAATGTGTTTCAGTCACTTTTGCAATGTTTAGAATGCATAATTTGAATGAAAATCAATAAAACATGACTTTGCATGCAATATTCAACTTTGTAAACATGAAACATAATGTCAAATTTGTGATTTTTGACAAATTCCTTTGAGTTATTAGTTTGTAAACTAGTAAAATATGTTCAATATTGCATGAAAGTAAGTTTTAAGTGTGTTTTGTACCAAATTGCTGTCTGTAACAATGTGTTTCAGTCACTTTTGCAATGTTCAGAATGCATTACTTGAATGAAAATCTATAAAACATGACTTTCCATGCAATATTCAACTTTGTAAACATGAAACATAATGTCAAATTTGTGATTTTTGCCAAATTCACTTGAGTTATTAGTTTGTAAACTAGTAAAAGATGTTCAATATTGCATGAAAGTAAGTTTTATGTGTGTTTTGTACCAACTTGCTGTTTATCACAATGTGTTTCAGTCACTTTTGCAATGTTCAGAATGCATAACTTGAATGAAAATCAATAATACATGACTTTGCATACAATATTTAACTTTGCAAACATGAAACATAATGTTAAATTTGTGATTTTTGACAAATTCACTTGAGTTATTAGTTTGTAAACTAGTAAAATATGTTCAATATTGCATGAAAGTAAGTTTTAAGTGTGTTTTGTACCAAATTGCTGTTTGTAACAATGTGTTTCAGTCACTTTTGCAATGTTCAGAATGCATAATTTGAATGAAAATCAATAAAACATGACTTTGCAAACAATATTTAACTTTGCAAACATGAAACATAATGTTAAATTTGTGATTTTTGACAAATTCACTTGAGTTATTAGTTTGTAAACTAGAAAAATATGTTCAATATTGCATGAAAGTAAGTTTTAAGTGTGTTTTGTACCAAATTGCCGTTTGTAACAATGTGTTTCAGTCACTTTTGCAATGTTCAGAATGCATAATTTGAATGAAAATCAATAATACATGACTTTGCATACAATATTTAACTTTGCAAACATGAAACATAATGTTAAATTTGTGATTTTTGACAAATTCACTTGAGTTATTAGTTTGTAAACTAGTAAAAGATGTTCAATATTGCATGAAAGTAAGTTTTAAGTGTGTTTTGTACCAAATTGCTGTTTGTAACAATGGGTTTCAGTCACTTTTGCAGTGTTCAGAATGCATAATTCGAATGAAAATCAATAAAACATGACTTTGCATACAGTATTTAACTTTGCAAACATGAAACATAATGTCAATTTTGTGATTTTTGACAAACTCACTTGAGTTATTAGTTTGTAAACTAGTAAAAGATGTTCAATATTGCATGAAAGTAAGTTTTAAGTGTGTTTTGTACCAAATTGCTGTTTGTAACAATGTCTTTCAGTCACTTTTGCAATGTTCAGAATGCATAATTTGGATGAAAATCAATAAAACATGACTTTGCATGCAATAATCAACTTTGTAAACATGAAACAATGTCAAATTTGTGATTTTTGACAAATTCACTTGAGTTATTAGTTTGTAAACTAGTAAAATATGTTCAATATTGCATGAAAGTAAGTTTTAAGTGTGTTTTGTACCAAATTGCTGTTTGTAACAATGTGTTTCAGTCACTTTTGCAATGTTCAGAATGCATAATTTGAATGAAAATCAATAAAACATGACTTTGCAAACAATATTTAACTTTGCAAACATGAAACATAATGTTAAATTTGTGATTTTTGACAAATTCACTTGAGTTATTAGTTTGTAAACTAGAAAAATATGTTCAATATTGCATGAAAGTAAGTTTTAAGTGTGTTTTGTACCAAATTGCCGTTTGTAACAATGTGTTTCAGTCACTTTTGCAATGTTCAGAATGCATAATTTGAATGAAAATCAATAATACATGACTTTGCATACAATATTTAACTTTGCAAACATGAAACATAATGTTAAATTTGTGATTTTTGACAAATTCACTTGAGTTATTAGTTTGTAAACTAGTAAAAGATGTTCAATATTGCATGAAAGTAAGTTTTAAGTGTGTTTTGTACCAAATTGCTGTTTGTAACAATGGGTTTCAGTCACTTTTGCAGTGTTCAGAATGCATAATTCGAATGAAAATCAATAAAACATGACTTTGCATACAGTATTTAACTTTGCAAACATGAAACATAATGTCAATTTTGTGATTTTTGACAAACTCACTTGAGTTATTAGTTTGTAAACTAGTAAAAGATGTTCAATATTGCATGAAAGTAAGTTTTAAGTGTGTTTTGTACCAAATTGCTGTTTGTAACAATGTCTTTCAGTCACTTTTGCAATGTTCAGAATGCATAATTTGGATGAAAATCAATAAAACATGACTTTGCATGCAATAATCAACTTTGTAAACATGAAACAATGTCAAATTTGTGATTTTTGACAAATTCACTTGAGTTATTAGTTTGTAAACTAGTAAAAGATGTTCAATATTGCATGAAAGTAAGTTTTAAGTGTGTTTTGTACCAAATTGCTGTTTGTAACAATGTCTTTCAGTCACTTTTGCAAGGTTCAGAACGCATAATTTGAATGAAAACCAGTAAAACATGACTTTGCGTGCAATATCTAACTTTGCAAACATAAAACATAATGTCAAATTTGTGATTTTTGACAAATTCAATTGAGTTATTAGTTTGTAAACTAGTAAAAGATGTTCAATATTGCATGAAAGTAAGTTTTAAGTGTGTTTTGTACCAAATTGCATTTTGTAACAATGTCTTTCAGTCACTTTTGCAATGTTCAGAATGCATAATTTGAATGAAAATCAATAAAACATGACTTTGCAGGCAATATTCAACTTTGCAAACATAAAACATAATGTCAAATTTGTGATTTTTGACAAATTCAATTGAGTTATTAGTTTGTAAACTAGTAAAAGATGTTCAATATTGCATGAAAGTAAGTTTTAAGTGTGTTTTGTACCAAATTGCATTTTGTAACAATGTCTTTCAGTCACTTTTGCAATGTTCAGAATGCATAATTTGAATGAAAATCAATAAAACATGACTTTGCAGGCAATATTCAACTTTGTAAACATGAAACATAATGTCAAATTTGTGATTTTTGACAAATTCACTTGAGTTATTAGTTTGTAAACTAGTAAAAGATGTTCAATATTGCATGAAAGTAAGTCTTAAGTGTGTTTTGTACCAAATTGCTGTTTGTAACAATGTGTTTCAGTCATTTTTGCAAGGTTCAGAACGCATAATTTGAATGAAAACCAATAAAACATGACTTTGCATGCAATATTTAACTTTGGAAACATGAAACATAATGTCAAATTTGTGATTTTTGACAAATTCAATTGAGTTATTAGTTTGTAAACTAGTAAAAGATGTTCCATATTGCATGAAAGTAAGTTTTAAGTGTGTTTTGTACCAAATTGCTGTTTGTAACAATGTGTTTCAGTCACTTTTGCAAGGTTCAGAATGCATAATTTGAATGAAAACCAATAAAACATGACTGCATGCAATATTTAACTTTGCAAACATGAAACATAATGTCAAATTTGTGATTTTTGACGAATTCATTTGAGTTATTAGTTTGTAAACTAGTAAAAGATGTTCAATATTGCATGAAAGTAAGTTTTCAGTGTGTTTTGTACCAAATTGCTGTATGTAACAATGTGTTTCAGTCACTTTTGCAATGTTTAGAATGCATAATTTGAATGAAAATCAATAAAACATGACTTTGCATGCAATATTCAACTTTGTAAACATGAAACATAATGTCAAATTTGTGATTTTTGACTAATTCATTTGAGTTATTAGTTTGTAAACTAGTAAAATATGTTCAATATTGCATGAAAGTAAGTTTTAAGTGTGTTTTGTACCAAATTGCTGTCTGTAACAATGTGTTTCAGTCACTTTTGCAATGTTCAGAATGCATTACTTGAATGAAAATCTATAAAACATGACTTTCCATGCAATATTCAACTTTGTAAACATGAAACATAATGTCAAATTTGTGATTTTTGCCAAATTCACTTGAGTTATTAGTTTGTAAACTAGTAAAAGATGTTCAATATTGCATGAAAGTAAGTTTTATGTGTGTTTTGTACCAACTTGCTGTTTATCACAATGTGTTTCAGTCACTTTTGCAATGTTCAGAATGCATAACTTGAATGAAAATCAATAATACATGACTTTGCATACAATATTTAACTTTGCAAACATGAAACATAATGTTAAATTTGTGATTTTTGACAAATTCACTTGAGTTATTAGTTTGTAAACTAGTAAAATATGTTCAATATTGCATGAAAGTAAGTTTTAAGTGTGTTTTGTACCAAATTGCTGTTTGTAACAATGTGTTTCAATCACTTTTGCAATGTTCAGAATGCATAATTCGAATGAATTTCAATAAAACATGACTTTGCATACAGTATTTAACTTTGCAAACATGAAACATAATGTCAATTTTGTGATTTTTGACAAACTCACTTGAGTTATTAGTTTGTAAACTAGTAAAAGATGTTCAATATTGCATGAAAGTAAGTTTTAAGTGTGTTTTGTACCAAATTGCTGTTTGTCACAATGTGTTTCAGTCACTTTTGCAATGTTCAGAATGCATGATTTGAATGAAAATCAATAAAACATGACTTTGCATGCAATATTCAACTTTGTAAACATGAAACATAATGTCAAATTTGTGATTTTTGACAAATTCACTTGAGTTATTAGTTTGTAAACTAGTAAAAGATGTTCAATATTGCATGAAAGTAAGTTTTCAGTGTGTTTTGTACCACATTGCTGTCTGTCACAATGTGTTTCAGTCACTTTTGCGATGTTCAGAATGCATAACTTGAATGAAAATCAATAAAACCTGACTTTGCATACAATATTTAACTTTGCAAACATGAAACATAATGTTAAATTTGTGATTTTTGACAAATTCACTTGAGTTATTAGTTTGTAAACTAGTAAAATATGTTCAATATTGCATGAAAGTAAGTTTTAAGTGTGTTTTGTACCAAATTGCTGTTTGTAACAATGTGTTTCAGTCACTTTTGCAATGTTCAGAATGCATAATTTGAATGAAAATCAATAAAACATGACTTTGCAAACAATATTTAACTTTGCAAACATGAAACATAATGTTAAATTTGTGATTTTTGACAAATTCACTTGAGTTATCAGTTTGTAAACTAGAAAAATATGTTCAATATTGCATGAAAGTAAGTTTTAAATGTGTTTTGTACCAAATTGCCGTTTGTAACAATGTGTTTCAGTCACTTTTGCAATGTTCAGAATGCATAATTTGAATGAAGATCAAAAAAACATGACTTTGCATACAATATTTAACTTTGCAAACATGAAACATAATGTCAAATTTGTGATTTTGACAAATTCACTTGAATTATTCGTTTGTAAACTAGTAAAAGATGTTCAATATTGCATGAAAGTAAGTTTTAAGTGTGTTTTGTACCGAATTGCTGTTTGTAACAACTTGTTTCAGTCACTTTTGCAATGTTCAGAATGCATAATTTGAATGAAAATCAATAAAACATGACTTTGCAGGCAATATTCAACTTTGTAAACATGAAACATAATGTCAAATTTGTGATTTTTGCCAAATTCACTTGAGTTATTAGTTTGTAAACTAGTAAAAGATGTTCAATATTGCATGAAAGTAAGTTTTATGTGTGTTTTGTACCAACTTGCTGTTTATCACAATGTGTTTCAGTCACTTTTGCAATGTTCAGAATGCATAACTTGAATGAAAATCAATAATACATGACTTTGCATACAATATTTAACTTTGCAAACATGAAACATAATGTTAAATTTGTGATTTTTGACAAATTCACTTGAGTTATTAGTTTGTAAACTAGTAAAATATGTTCAATATTGCATGAAAGTAAGTTTTAAGTGTGTTTTGTACCAAATTGCTGTTTGTAACAATGTGTTTCAGTCACTTTTGCAATGTTCAGAATGCATAATTCGAATGAATTTCAATAAAACATGACTTTGCATACAGTATTTAACTTTGCAAACATGAAACATAATGTCAATTTTGTGATTTTTGACAAACTCACTTGAGTTATTAGTTTGTAAACTAGTAAAAGATGTTCAATATTGCATGAAAGTAAGTTTTATGTGTGTTTTGTACCAACTTGCTGTTTATCACAATGTGTTTCAGTCACTTTTGCAATGTTCAGAATGCATAACTTGAATGAAAATCAATAATACATGACTTTGCATACAATATTTAACTTTGCAAACATGAAACATAATGTTAAATTTGTGATTTTTGACAAATTCAATTGAGTTATTAGTTTGTAAACTAGTAAAAGATGTTCAATATTGCATGAAAGTAAGTTTTCAGTGTGTTTTGTACCAAATTGCTGTTTGTAACAATGTGTTTCAGTCACTTTTGCAATGTTTAGAATGCATAATTTGAATGAAAATCAATAAAACGTGACTTTGCATGCAATATTCAACTTTGTAAACATGAAACATAATGTCAAATTTGTGATTTTTGACAAATTCACTTGAGTTATTAGTTTGTAAACTAGTAACAGATGTTCAATACTGCATGAAAGTAAGTTTTAAGTGTGTTTTGTACCAAATTGCTGTTTGTAACAATGTGTTTCAGTCACTTTTGCAATGTTCAGAATGCATAATTTGAATGAAAATCAATAAAACATGACTTTGCATGCAATATTTAACTTTGCAAACATGAAACATAAAGTCAAATTTGTGATTTTGACAAATTCACTTGAATTATTCGTTTGTAAACTAGTAAAAGATGTTCAATATTGCATGAAAGTAAGTTTTAAGTGTTTTTTGTACCAAATTGCTGTTTGTAACAATGTGTTTCAGTCACTTTTGCAATGTTTAGAATGCATAATTTGAATGAAAATCAATAAAACATGACTTTGCATGCAATATTCAACTTTGCAAACATGAAACATAATGTCAATTTTGTGATTTTTGACAAACTCACTTGAGTTATTAGTTTGTAAACTAGTAAAAGATGTTCAATATTGCATGAAAGTAAGTTTTAAGTGTGTTTTGTACCAAATTGCTGTTTGTCACAATGTGTTTCAGTCACTTTTGCAATGTTCAGAATGCATGATTTGAATGAAAATCAATAAAACATGACTTTGCATGCAATATTCAACTTTGTAAACATGAAACATAATGTCAAATTTGTGATTTTTGACAAATTCACTTGAGTTATTTGTTTGTAAACTAGTAAAAGATGTTCAATATTGCATGAAAGTAAGTTTTCAGTGTGTTTTGTACCACATTGCTGTCTGTCACAATGTGTTTCAGTCACTTTTGCGATGTTCAGAATGCATAACTTGAATGAAAATCAATAAAACCTGACTTTGCATACAATATTTAACTTTGCAAACATGAAACATAATGTTAAATTTGTGATTTTTGACAAATTCACTTGAGTTATTAGTTTGTAAACTAGTAAAATATGTTCAATATTGCATGAAAGTAAGTTTTAAGTGTGTTTTGTACCAAATTGCTGTTTGTAACAATGTGTTTCAGTCACTTTTGCAATGTTCAGAATGCATAATTTGAATGAAAATCAATAAAACATGACTTTGCAAACAATATTTAACTTTGCAAACATGAAACATAATGTTAAATTTGTGATTTTTGACAAATTCACTTGAGTTATCAGTTTGTAAACTAGAAAAATATGTTCAATATTGCATGAAAGTAAGTTTTAAATGTGTTTTGTACCAAATTGCCGTTTGTAACAATGTGTTTCAGTCACTTTTGCAATGTTCAGAATGCATAATTTGAATGAAGATCAATAAAACATGACTTTGCATGCAATATTTAACTTTGCAAACATGAAACATAATGTCAAATTTGTGATTTTGACAAATTCACTTGAATTATTCGTTTGTAAACTAGTAAAAGATGTTCAATATTGCATGAAAGTAAGTTTTAAGTGTGTTTTGTACCGAATTGCTGTTTGTAACAACTTGTTTCAGTCACTTTTGCAATGTTCAGAATGCATAATTTGAATGAAAATCAATAAAACATGACTTTGCAGGCAATATTCAACTTTGTAAACATGAAACATAATGTCAAATTTGTGATTTTTGCCAAATTCACTTGAGTTATTAGTTTGTAAACTAGTAAAAGATGTTCAATATTGCATGAAAGTAAGTTTTATGTGTGTTTTGTACCAACTTGCTGTTTATCACAATGTGTTTCAGTCACTTTTGCAATGTTCAGAATGCATAACTTGAATGAAAATCAATAATACATGACTTTGCATACAATATTTAACTTTGCAAACATGAAACATAATGTTAAATTTGTGATTTTTGACAAATTCACTTGAGTTATTAGTTTGTAAACTAGTAAAATATGTTCAATATTGCATGAAAGTAAGTTTTAAGTGTGTTTTGTACCAAATTGCTGTTTGTAACAATGTGTTTCAGTCACTTTTGCAATGTTCAGAATGCATAATTCGAATGAATTTCAATAAAACATGACTTTGCATACAGTATTTAACTTTGCAAACATGAAACATAATGTCAATTTTGTGATTTTTGACCAACTCACTTGAGTTATTAGTTTGTAAACTAGTAAAAGATGTTCAATATTGCATGAAAGTAAGTTTTATGTGTGTTTTGTACCAACTTGCTGTTTATCACAATGTGTTTCAGTCACTTTTGCAATGTTCAGAATGCATAACTTGAATGAAAATCAATAATACATGACTTTGCATACAATATTTAACTTTGCAAACATGAAACATAATGTTAAATTTGTGATTTTTGACAAATCCACTTGAGTTATTAGTTTGTAAACTAGTAAAATATGTTCAATATTGCATGAAAGTAAGTTTTAAGTGTGTTTTGTACCAAATTGCTGTTTGTAACAATGTGTTTCAGTCACTTTTGCAATGTTCAGAATGCATAATTCGAATGAATTTCAATAAAACATGACTTTGCATGCAGTATTTAACTTTGCAAACATGAAACATAATGTCAATTTTGTGATTTTTGACAAACTCGCTTGAGTTATTAGTTTGTAAACTAGTAAAAGATGTTCAATATTGCATGAAAGTAAGTTTTAAGTGTGTTTTGTACCAAATTGCTGTTTGTCACAATGTGTTTCAGTCACTTTTGCAATGTTCAGAATGCATAACTTGAATGAAAATCAATAAAACATGACTTTGCATACAATATTTAACTTTGCAAACATGAAACATAATGTTAAATTTGTGATTTTTGACAAATTCACTTGAGTTATTAGTTTGTAAACTAGTAAAATATGTTCAATATTGCATGAAAGTAAGTTTTCAGTGTGTTTTGTA
Organism: Bugulina stolonifera; assembly: GCA_935421135.1. Lineage (NCBI taxonomy): Eukaryota > Metazoa > Bryozoa > Gymnolaemata > Cheilostomatida > Bugulidae > Bugulina > Bugulina stolonifera. Next base: position 216,260 of record OW285197.1, on the reverse strand, counting down.
CCAAATTGCTGTTTGTAACAATGTGTTTCAGTCACTTTTGCAACGTTCAGAATGCATAATTTGAATGAAAATCAGTAAAACAGTACTTTCCATACAATATTCAACTTTGTAAACATGAAACATAATGTCAAATTTGTGATTTTTGACAAATTCACTTGAGTTATTAGTTTGTAAACTAGTAAAAGATGTTCAATATTGCATGAAAGTAAGTCTTAAGTGTGTTTTGTACCAAATTGCTGTTTGTAACAATGTGTTTCAGTCACTTTTGCAAGGTTCAGAACGCATAATTTGAATGAAAACCAGTAAAACATGACTTTGCGTGCAATATCTAACTTTGCAAACATAAAACATAATGTCAAATTTGTGATTTTTGACAAATTCAATTGAGTTATTAGTTTGTAAACTAGTAAAAGATGTTCAATATTGCATGAAAGTAAGTTTTCAGTGTGTTTTGTACCAAATTGCTGTTTGTAACAATGTGTTTCAGTCACTTTTGCAATGTTTAGAATGCATAATTTGAATGAAAATCAATAAAACGTGACTTTGCATGCAATATTCAACTTTGTAAACATGAAACATAATGTCAAATTTGTGATTTTTGACAAATTCACTTGAGTTATTAGTTTGTAAACTAGTAACAGATGTTCAATACTGCATGAAAGTAAGTTTTAAGTGTGTTTTGTACCAAATTGCTGTTTGTAACAATGTGTTTCAGTCACTTTTGCAATGTTCAGAGTGCATAATTTGAATGAAAATCAATAAAACATGACTTTGCATGCAATATTTAACTTTGCAAACATGAAACATAAAGTCAAATTTGTGATTTTGACAAATTCACTTGAATTATTCGTTTGTAAACTAGTAAAAGATGTTCAATATTGCATGAAAGTAAGTTTTAAGTGTGTTTTGTACCAAATTGCTGTTTGTAACAATGTGTTTCAGTCACTTTTGCAATGTTTAGAATGCATAATTTGAATGAAAATCAATAAAACATGACTTTGCATGCAATATTCAACTTTGTAAACATGAAACATAATGTCAAATTTGTGATTTTTGACAAATTCACTTGAGTTATTAGTTTGTAAACTAGTAAAAGATGTTCAATATTGCATGAAAGTAAGTTTTAAGTGTGTTTTGTACCAAATTGCTGTTTGTAACAATGTGTTTCAGTCATTTTTGCAATGTTTAGAATGCATAATTTGAATGAAAATCAATAAAACATGACTTTGCATGCAATATTTAACTTTGTAAACATGAAACATAATGTCAAATTTGTGAATTTTGACAAATTCACTTGAGTTATTAGTTTGTAAACTAGTAAAAGATGTTCAATATTGCATGAAAGTAAGTTTTCAGTGTGTTTTGTACCAAATTGCTGTTTGTAACAATGTGTTTCAGTCACTTTTGCAATGTTTAGAATGCATAATTTGAATGAAAATCAATAAAACATGACTTTGCATGCAATATTCAACTTTGTAAACATGAAACATAATGTCAAATTTGTGATTTTTGACAAATTCACTTGAGTTATTAGTTTGTAAACTAGTAAAAGATGTTCAATATTGCATGAAAGTAAGTTTTAAGTGTGTTTTGTACCAAATTGCGGTTTGTAACAATGTGTTTCAGTCACTTTTGCAATGTTCAGGATGCATAATTTGAATGAAAATCAATAAAACATGACTTTGCATGCAATATTTAACTTTGCAAACATGAAACATAATGTCAAATTTGTTATTTTTGACAAATTCATTTGAGTTATTCGTTTGTAAACTAGTAAAAGATGTTCAATATTGCATGAAAGTAAGTTTTCAGTGTGTTTTGTACCAAATTGCTGTTTGTAACAATGTGTTTCAGTCACTTTTGCAATGTTTAGAATGCATAATTTGAATGAAAATCAATAAAACATGACTTTGCATGCAATATTAAACTTTGTAAACATGAAACATAATGTCAAATTTGTGATTTTTGACAAATTCACTTGAGTTATTAGTTTGTAAACTAGTAACAGATGTTCAATATTGCATGAAAGTAAGTTTTAAGTGTGTTTTGTACCAAATTGCTGTTTGTAACAATGTGTTTCAGTCACTTTTGCAATGTTCAGAATGCATAATTTGAATGAAAATCAATAAAACATGACTTTGCATGCAATATTTAACTTTGCAAACATGAAACATAATGTCAAATTTGTGATTTTGACAAATTCACTTGAATTATTCGTTTGTAAACTAGTAAAAGATGTTCAATATTGCATGAAAGTAAGTTTTAAGTGTGTTTTGTACCGAATTGCTGTTTGTAACAATTTGTTTCAGTCACTTTTGTAGTGTTCAGAATGCATGATTTGACTGAAAATCAATAAAACATGACTTTGCGTGCAATATTTAACTTTGCAAACATGAAACATAATGTCAAATTTGTGATTTTTGACAAATTCACTTGAGTTATTAGTTTGTAAACTAGTAAAAGATGTTCAATATTGCATGAAAGTAAGTTTTAAGTGTGTTTTGTACCAAATTGCTGTTTGTAACAATGTCTTTCAGTCACTTTTGCAATGTTCAGAATGAATAATTTGAATGAAAATCAATAAAACATGACTTTGCATGCAATAATCAACTTTGTAAACATGAAACATAATGTCAAATTTGTGATTTTTGACAAATTCACTTGAGTTATCAGTTTGTAAACTAGTAAAAGATGTTCAATATTGCATGAAAGTTAGTTTTAAGTGTGTTTTGCACCAAATTGCTGTTTGTAACAATGTGTTTCAGTCACTTTTGCAAGGTTCAGAATGCATAATTTGAATGAAAACCAATAAAACATGACTGCATGCAATATTTAACTTTGCAAACATGAAACATAACGTCAAATTTGTGATTTTTGACGAGTTCATTTGAGTTATTATTTTGTAAACTAGTAAAAGATGTTCAATATTGCATGAAAGTAAGTTTTCAGTGTGTTTTGTACCAAATTGCTGTTTGTAACAATGTGTTTCAGTCACTTTTGCAATGTTTAGAATGCATAATTTGAATGAAAATCAATAAAACATGACTTTGCATGTAATATTCAACTTTGTAAACATGAAACATAATGTCAAATTTGTGATTTTTGATTAATTCACTTGAGTTATTAGTTTGTAAACTAGTAAAAGATGTTCAATATTGCATGAAAGTAAGTTTTATGTGTGTTTTGTACCAAATTGCTGTTTGCAACAATGTGTTTCAGTCACTTTTGCAATGTTCAGAATGCATAATTTGAATGAAAATCAATAAAACATGACTTTGCATGCAATATTTAACTTTGCAAACATGAAACATAATGTCAAGTTTGTGATTTTTGACAAATTCATTTGAGTTATTAGTTTGTAAACTAGTAAAATATGTTCAATATTGCATGAAAGTAAGTTTTCAGTGTGTTTTGTACCAAATTGCTGTTTGTAACAATGTGTTTCATTCACTTTTGCAATGTTCAGTATGCATAATTTGAATGAAAATCAATAAAACATGACTTTGCATGCAATATTCAACTTTGTAAACATGAAACATAATGTCAAATTTGGGATTTTTGACAAATTCACTTGAGTTATTAGTTTGCAAACTAGTAAAAGATGTTCAATATTGCATGAAAGTAAGTCTTAAGTGTGTTTTGTACCAAATTGCTTTTTGTAACAATGTGTTTCAGTCACTTTTGCAAGGTTCAGAACGCATAATTTGAATGAAAACCAATAATACATGACTTTGCATGCAATATTTAACTTTGGAAACATGAAACATAATGTCAAATTTGTGATTTTTGACAAATTCAATTGAGTTATTACAGTGCTGTGCGAAATAAGGTATCCGCCCTACTCTTTAGTGACAAATTCCGATTTAAAAGCTTACTACCTGTATTCTTTCTGTCATAACCCACAACTATCATATATCAATTTAAACCAAATTTTGTGTAGATTCTAACTTTTGAATTCCTTTTCCCATATATTCAATGGGTTTTCTTATGTATTTGCTGAAACTTCAAATGGCCATCTTTTGCAATACTAGCCATCAAAGGCGCCCCACAATTGACATGCAATTACTTGCATTCTAATTGAAAATATTTTAACAGACTCTTTGTATTAGTGCATGGTGGCCCTGAAAAAGGCCTTTTGAGGTTGGGGGAGATGTATTGTCAATATTTCATTGACCAGCCTTTTGTTGTTTTGATGACCCCCCTCACATCGTCGCAGCATGCTGTTGACTAGGGTTGTCAGTCGATCTGGAGTAACAGTTCTGTGGTAGGCTTCTATGATATCTTTTTGTTGTGGGTTTATTTTTTGTTATCACCAATTCCAATTGATGCCACAGGTTTTCAATTGGATTGACATTAGCTGATTGGGCAGACCATATGAGAGTTCTGATTACTTTCTTAATCATCCACTTCTCTACACTCCTGGCCCGGTGACAAGGTGGATTGTGGTCCAGAAAGACAGAAAGCTGCTTCATCTGTCTAAGAGCTGTCGTCAACTCACAAGTGTTGATTTGTGCAAGCAATGGAGCTGTGATTATAGTGTTTCCAGATGGTGCAGACTGGATATTTTAAGAGCACAACCCACCTTGTCACCAGGCCAGGAGTGTAGAGAAGTGGATGATTAAGAAAGTAATCAGAACTCTCATATGGTCTGCCCAATCAGCCGATGTCAATCCAGTTGAAAACCTGTAGCATCAATTGGGATTGGTGATAACAAAGAATAAACCCACAACAAAAAGATATCATAGAAGCCTACCACAGAACTGTAACTCCAGATCGACTGACAACCCTAGTCAACAGCATGCTGCGATGATGTGAGGGGGCCTTCAAAAACAACAAAGGCTGGTCAATGAAATACTAACCATACATCTTCCCCAACCTCAAAAGCCCTTTTCAGGGCCACCATGCACTAATACAAAGAGTCTGTTCCAATATTTTCAATTAGAAGGCAAGTAATTGCATGTCAATTGTGAGGCGGCTTTGATGGCTAGTATTGCAAAAGATGACCACTTTAAGTTTCAGCAAATACATAAGAAAACCCAATGAATATATGGGAAAATGAATTTAAAAGTTAGAATCTACACAAAATTGGGTTTAAATTGATATATGATAGTTGTGGGTTATGACAGAAAGAATACAAGTAGTAAGCTTTTAAATCAGAATTTGTCACTAAAAAGTAGGGCGGATACCTTATTTCGCACAGCACTGTAGTTTGTAAACTAGTAAAATATGTTCAATATTGCATGAAAGTAAGTTTTAAGTGTGTTTTGTACCAAATTGCATTTTGTAACAATGTCTTTCAGTCACTTTTGCAATGTTCAGAATGCATAATTTGAATGAAAATCAATAAAACATGACTTTGCATGCAATATTCAACTTTGTAAACATGAAACATAATGTCAAATTTGTGATTTTTGACAAATTCACTTGAGTTATTGGTTTGTAAACTAGTAAAAGATGTTCAATATTGCATGAAAGTAAGTCTTAAGTGTGTTTTGTACCAAATTGCTGTTTGTAACAATGTGTTTCAGTCACTTTTGCAAGGTTCAGAACACATAATTTGAATGAAAACCAATAAAACATGACTTTGCATGCAATATTTAACTTTGGAAACATGAAACATAGTGTCAAATTTGTGATTTTTGACAAATTCAATTGAGTTATTAGTTTGTAAACTAGTAAAAGATGTTCAATATTGCATGAAAGTAAGTTTTCAGTGTGTTTTGTACCAAATTGCTGTTTGTAACAATGTGTTTCAGTCACTTTTGCAATGTTCAGAATGCATAATTTGAATGAAAATCAATAAAACATGACTTTGCATGCAATATTGAACTTTGTAAACATGAAACATAATGTTAAATTTGTGATCTTTGACAAATTCACTTGAGTTATTAGTTTGTAAACTAGTAAAAATTGTTCAATATTGCATGAAAGTAAGTTTTAAGTGTGTTTTGTACCAAATTGCTGTTAGTAACAATGTGTTTCAGTCACTTTTGCAATGTTCAGAATGCATAATTTGAGTGAAAATCAATAAAACATGACTTTGCATGCAATATTTAACTTTGCAAACATGAAACATAATGTAAAATTTGTGATTTTTTGACAAATTCATTTGAGTTATAGAATGCATAGAATGCAATCTATGTATTCTATGCATAGAACGCATAGATTACATGGAATGTATAGAGTGCATAGAATGCAATCTATGTATTCTATGCATAGAATGCATAAAATACATTGATTACATACAATGCCTTCTATGTATTCAATGTACTCTATGTATTCTATGCATCGAATGCATAGAATGCAATCTATGTATTCTATGCATAGAGTGTATAGGTTACATGGAATGCATTCTATGCATCCTATGTCTTCTATGTCTTCTATGTATTTAATGTATTCTATGCATAGAACGCATAGAATGCAATCTATGTATTCTATGCATAGAATGCATAGGTTACATGGAATGCATAGAGTGCATAGAATGCATTCTATGTGATCAATGTATTCTATGCGTAGAATGCAATCTATGTATTTTATGCACAGAGTCCATAAAATGAATTGATTACATACAATGCCTTCTATGTATTCAATGTATTCTATGTATTCTATGCATAGAATGCAATCTATGTATTCTATGCATAGAATGCATAAAATACATTGATTACATACAATGTCTTCTATGTAATCAATGTATTCTATGTATTCTATGCATCGAATGCATAGAGTGCAATCTATGTATTATATGCATAGAGTGCATAGATTACATGGAACGCATTCTATGCATTCTATGTCTTCTATGTCTTCTATGTATTCTATGCATAGAATGCATAGAATGCAATCTATGTATTCTAGGCATAGAATACATAGAAATGCATAGAATGCGCCCTATGCATCCTATGCATTCTATGCACTCAACGCATATAATGCAAAGAATGCATTCTATGTATTCAATATATTCCATGCATAGAATGCAATATATGTATTCTATGCATAGAATGCATAAAATACATTGATTACATACAATGTCTTTTATGTAATCAATATATTCTATGTATTCTATGCATCGAATGCATAGAATGCAATCTTTGTATTCTATGCATAGAGTGCATAGATTACATGGAACGCATTCTATGCATTCTATGTATTCTATGTCTTTTATGTATTTCATGCCTAGAATGCATTGAATGCAATCTATGTATTCTATGCATAGAATACGTAGAATGCATAGAATGCGCCCTATGCATCGTATGCATTCTATGCATTCAATGCATGTAATGCAAAGAATGCATTCTATGTATTCAATATATTCCATGCATAGAATGCAATCTATGTATTTTATGCACAGAATCCATAAAATATATTGATTACATACGATGCCTTCTATGTATTCAATGTATTCTATGTATTCTATGCATAGAATGCAATCTATGTATTCTATGCATAGAATGCATAAAATACATTCATTACATACAATGTCTTCTATGTAATCAATGTATTCTATGTATTCTATGCATCGAATGCATAGAATGCAAACTAAGTATTCTATACATAGAGTGCATAGATTAGATGGAACGCATTCTATGCATTCTATGTCTTCTATATCTTTTATGTATTTCATGCCTAGAATGCATAGAATGCAATCTATGTATTCTATGCATAGAATACATAGAATGCGCCCTATGCATCATATGCATTCTATGCATTCAATGCATATAATGCAAAGAATGCATTCTATGTGATTAATATATTCTATGCATAGAATGCAATCTATGTATTCTATGCATAGAATGCATAGGTTACATGGAATGCATAGATTGCATAGAATGCAATCTATGTATTCTAGGCATAGAATGCATAGAATACATAGAAGACATAGAATTATATGTATTCTATGCATAGAATGCATAGAATGCAATCTATGTATTCTATGCATACAGTGCATAGATTGCACGAAATGCATTCTATGCATTCTATGTCTTCTATGTATTCCATGCATCGGATGCATAGAATGCAATCTATGTATTCTATGCATAGTATGATGCATAGAATACATGGAAGATATAGAATTATATGTACTCTATGCACATAATGCATTCTATGTCTTCTATGTATTCTATGCATAGAATGCATAGAATGCAATCTATGTATTCTATGCTTAGAATGCATAGATTACATGGAATGCATAGAGCGCATAGAATGTATTCTATGCATAGAACGCATAGATTACATGGAATGTATGGAGTGCATAGAATGCATTCTATGTGATCAACATATTCTATGCATAGAATGTAATCTATGCATTCTATGCATAGAATGCATAGAATACATAGATTACATGCAATGCATTCTATGTATTCTATGTATGCTATGCATCGGATGCATAGAATGTAATCTATGTATTCTAAGCATAGAATGATGCATAGAATACATGGAAGATATAGAATTATATGTATTCTATGCACATAATGCATTCTATGTCTTCTATGTATTCGATGCATAGAATGCATAGAATGCAATCTATGTATTCTATGCATAGAACGCATAGATTACATGGAATGCATAGAGTGCCTTCTATGTATTCAATGTACTCTATGTATTCTATGCATCGAATGCATAGAATGCAATCTATGTATTCTGTGCATAGAGTGTATAGGTTACATGGAATGCATTCTATGCATTCTATGTCTTCTATGTCTTCTATGTGTTCAATGTATTCTATGCATAGAATGCATAGAATGCAATCTATGTATTCTATGCATAGAACGCATAGATTACATGGAATGCATAGAGTGCATAGAATGTATTCTATGCATAGAACGCATAGATTACATAGAATGTATAGACTGCATAGAATGCAATCTATGTATTCTATGCATAGAATGCATAAAATACATTGATTACATACAATGCCTTCTATGTATTCAATGTACTCTATGTATTCTATGCATCGAATGCATAGAATGCAATCTATGTATTCTGTGCATAGAGTGTATAGGTTACATGGAATGCATTCTATGCATTCTATGTCTTCTATGTCTTCTATGTATTCAATGTATTCTATGCATAGAATGCATAGAATGCAATCTATGTATTTTATGCACAGAATCCATAAAATAAATTGATTACATACAATGCCTTCTATGTATTCAATGTACTCTATGTATTCTATGCATCGAATGCATAGAATGCAATCTATGTATTCTATGCATAGAGTGCATAGATTACATGGAACGCATTCTATGCATTCTATGTCTTCTATGTCTTCTATGTATTTCATGCTTAGAATGCATAGAATGCAATCTATGTATTCTATGCATAGAATACATAGAATGCATAGAATGCGCCCTATGTATCCTATGCATTCTATGCATTCAATGCATATAATGCAAAGAATGCATTCTATGTATTCAATATATTCCATGCATAGAATGCAATCTATGTATTCTATGCATAGAATGCATAAAATACATTGATTACATACAATGCATTCTATGTATTCTATGTAGTCTATGCATAGAATGCATAGAATGCAATCTATGTATTCAATGCATAGAGTGCATAGATTGCACGGAATGCATTCTATGCATTCTATGTCTTCTATGTATTCTATGCAAAGAATGCATAGAATGCAATCTAGGTATTCTATGGAATGCATAGAGTGCATAGAATGCATTCTATGTGATCAATGTATTCTCTGCATAGAATGCAGTCTATGTATTCTATGCATAGAATGCATAAAATACATTGATTACATACAATGCCTTCTATGTATTCAATGTATTCTATGCATTGAATGCATAGAATGCAATCTATGTATTCTATGCATAGAGTGCATAGATTACATGGAATGCATTCTATGAATTCTATGCCTTCTATGTCTTCTATGTATTCAATGTATTCTATGCAAAGAATGCATAGAATGCATGCTATGTATTATATGCATAGAATGCATAGGTTACATGGAATGCATAGAGTGCATAGAATGCATTCTGTGTGATCAATGTACTCTATGCATAGAATGCTATCTATGTATTCTATGCACAGAATCCATAAAATAAATGCATTCTATGTGATCAATGTACATGTATTCTATGCATTCTATGCATAAAATGTATTCTATGCATCGAATGAATAGAATACATAGAGTGCATAGATTACATGGAATGCATATAGTGCATAGAATGCAATCTAGGTGTTCTACGCAATGCATAGACTACATAGAATGCATAGAATACATAGAATGCATAGAATACATAGAATGCATAGATTACATAGAATGCATAGAATGCACTCTATGCAACCTATGCATTCTATGCATTCAGTGCATAGAATGCATTCTAAGTGATCAATATATTCTATGCATAGAATGCAATCTATGTATTCTATGCATAGAATGCATAAAATACATTGATTACATACAATGCCTTCTATGTATTCAATGTACTCTATGTATTCTATGCATCGAATGCATAAAATGCAATCTATGTATTCTATGCATAGAGTGTATAGGTTACATGGAATGCATTCTATGCATTCTATGTCTTCTATGTATTCAATGTATTCTATGCATAGAATGCATAGAATGCAATCTATGTATTCTATGCATAGAATGCATGGGTTACTTGGAATGCATAGAGTGCATAGAATGCATTCTATGTGATCAATGTATTCTATGCATCGGATGCATAGAATGTAATCTATATTGTATTCTATGCATAGAATGATGCATAGAATACATGGAAGATATAGAATTATATGTATTCTATGCACATAATGCATTCTATGTCTTCTATGTATTCTATGCATAGAATGCACAGAATGTAATCTATGTATTCTATGCATAGAACGCATAGATTACATGGAATGCATAGAGTGCATAGAATGTATTCTATGAATAGAACGCATAGATTACATGGAATGTATAGAGTGCATAGAATGCATTCTATGTAATAAATATTTTCTATGCATAGAATGCAATCTATGTATTCTATGCATAGAATGCATAAAATATATTGATTACATACAATGTCTCCTATGTAATCAATGTATTCTATGTATTCTATGCATCGAATGCAATCTATGTATTCTATGCATAGAGTGCATAGATTACATGGAACGCATTCTATGCATTCTATGTCTTCTATGTCTTCTATGTATTTCATGCCTAGAATGCATAGAATGCAATCTATGTATTCTATGCATAGAATACATAGAATGCATAGAATGCGCCCTATGCATCCTATGCATTCTATGCATTCAATGCATATAATGCAAAGAATGCATTCTATGTATTCAATATATTCCATGCATAGAATGCAATCTATGTATTCTATGCATAGAATGCATAAAATACATTGATTACATACAATGCATTCTATGTATTCTATGTATTCTATGCATCGGATGCATAGAATGTAATCTATATTGTATTCTATGCATAGAATGATGCGTAGAATACATGGAAGATATAGAATTATATGTATTCTATGCACATAATGCATTCTATGTCTTCTATGTCTTCTATGTATTCTATGCATAGAATGCAATCTATGTATTCTATGCATAGAACGCATAGATTACATGGAATGCATAGAACGCGTAGATTACATGGAATGTATAGAGTGCATATAATGCATTCTATGTGATCAATATATTCTATGCATAGAATGCAATCTATGTATTCTATGCATAGAATGCATAAAATACATTGATTACATACAATGTCTTCTATGTAATCTATGTATTCAATGTATTCTATGCATCGGATGCATAGAATATAATCTATATTGTATTCTATGCATAGAATGATGCATAGAATACATGGAAGATATAGAATTATATGTATTCTATGCACATAATGCATTCTATGTCTTCTATGTATTCTATGCATAGAATGCACGGAATGCAATCTATGTATTCTATGCATAGAACGCATAGATTACATGGAATGCGTAGAGTGCATAGAATGTATTCTATGTATTCTAAGCATAGAACGATGCATAGAATACATGGAAGATATAGAATTATATGTATTCTATGCACATAATGCATTCTATGTCTTCTATGTATTCTATGCATAGAATGCATAGAATGCAATCTATGTATTCTATGCATAGAACGCATAGATTACATGGAATGCATAGAGTGCATAGAATGTGTTCTATGCATAGAACGCATAGATTACATGGAATGTATAGACTGAATAGAATGCAATCTATGTATTCTATGCATAGAATGCATAAAATACATTGATTACATACAATGCCTTCTATGTATTCAATGTACTCTATGTATTCTATGCATCGAATGCATAGAATGCAATCTATGTATTCTGTGCATAGAGTGTGTAGGTTACATGGAATGCATTCTATGCATTCTATGTCTTCTATGTCTTCTATGTATTCAATGTATTCTATGCATAGAATGCATAGAATGCAATCTATGTATTCTATGCATAGAATGCATAGGTTACATGGAATGCATAGAGTGCATAGAATGCATTCTATGTGATCAATGTATTCTATGCGTAGAATGCAACCTATGTATTTTATGCACAGAATCCATAAAATAAATTGATTACATACAATGCCTTCTATGTATTCAATGTATTCTATGTATTCTATGCATAGAATGCAATCTATGTATTCTATGCATAGAATGCAATCTATGTATTCTATGCATAGAATGCATAAAATACATTTATTACATACAATGTCTTCTATGTAATCAATGTATTTTATGTATTCTATGCATCGAATGCATAGAATGCAATCTATGTATTCTATGCATAGAATGCATAGGTTACATGGAATGCATAGAGTGCATAGTATGCATTCTATGTGATCAATGTATTCTATGCGTAGAATGCAATCTATGTATTTTATGCACAGAATCCATAAAATAAATTGATTACATACAATGCCTTCTATGTATTCGATGTATTCTATGTACTCTATGCATAGAATGCAATCTATGTATTCTATGCATAGAATGCATAAAATACATTGATTACATACAATGTCTTCTATGTAATCAATGTATTCTATGTATTCTATGCATCGAATGCATAGAATGCAATCTATGTATTCTATGCATAGGATGCATAGATTACATGGAATGCATAGAGTGCATAGAATGCATTCTATGTGATCAATGTATTCAAAGCATTCTATGCATAAAATGTATTCTATGCAACGAATGCATAGAATACATAGAATGCATAGTATAGTAAAACTGTGTATTCTTGGGTTTAGCGTGAATCTTCACTGGTATCTTTATTTACTAAGTTTTATTATTCTTATTGGCAAAATGACACCGTCAAGACTGGAAACAAAAAAAGGAACAACAATGAAACATCATGTATGTTATAACAAAAGAAGTATTACTATGATCAAATAATATTAGCTTCCTTTTAGCTTCCTACTTATTAGCTTCCTTTCTGTGAGGTCTTCGAATGGTCACGTGGTGATCGAGACGCATGCGCGTTGATTGGGACAGCAGCGAGTGGACTGCGGTCAGTTGCACAAACGTATTTGTGCGGAGTGGAAGTCTCGCTGTGTCTGTGCTCACATTCAATTATTATTATTCAACCGTGTTGTGCTCTGGTAGCCAACGCGTAGGTGGCGTAGGTGGTGGCTAAGGGGAGGTCGGAGAGCCATCGTGAAGCAGTTTGGTACTGCGTATTTATCATTATCTCTTTCCTTACTCTTACTGTAACTGTGCTGTTCAGTAAGCCAACAAGCTATTTCGGCTCTTTTTCTTATTTAATTAATTGTTTTTCTCCACTTATTTAATTACGTTATTGCATTTTGTTTTGTTTTCGTTGTTAATAATGAGTAAGCCTGGCTTAAAAGATGAGACTTCTGGTGAGTCGTCAAGCCAGCCAGAGAGGGAACCCACCACTCTGTTGGTGGATGCTGGCACGCTTGCCAGCGTGCTCAATCAGGCACGTGGTCCGATTTTGGACCGAATCAGGAGACAAGTGTCTCAGTTTACTGGCGATGGGTCAGTAGACGTGGCAGCGTGGCTGCGTGAGTACGAGAGGTACTGTGGGTTGGAGAGAGTGTCTCCAACCGACCTGCTAGCATACATGCTGGGGGGCAATGCTGCTCGAGTGTACGGACGGATGATGGTACACGAGGCGTCTAATTGGGACGTCGTGAAGGCTGTGTTAACAGCGGAGTACGCCATGCCTCGGCAGGAGGCTTGGCGTCAGTTTGTCAACCTCGAACTCCAGGAGGGAGAGTCGGTTGACGTGTACCTCGACAGGCTGGAGAGGTACGCTGGTAGACTGGGGCTGTCCTCTACAGACCTTAGTTTTCGGATTAAGTTCATAGAGGGGCTCCCAGCCTCAGTCTATGAGTGGGCGGTGACGCACGAAGGTGCGTACACCGTCGACTTTGGGGCGCTGTTGTCCCGGGTGCGAGGGAAGCTCGCATCGAGGAGGGCAGTGGGAGGGCGTGCTGGATCAGCACAGCCGTCTGTCACTGCCGCTGCTACTGCTTCGGGTAAGCAGACGGGGAGCACTGCTAGTTGCTTCCGCTGTGGAGGTCCACACCGGGTAAAGGAGTGTACCGTGAGTAGGCGGGCCTTCTCCGGTAAGCAGCCTTCGAAGCGCTCTTCTGGCAAGAGGGCAGGGTGTTTTCGGTGTGGCAGCACCGATCACTGGGTGCAGGAGTGTCCTGCACCGAAGCCGCCTGCAGCGGCTGCAGGGCTGGAGGATAGCCAGTCGGGTTTTCACGGGGAGGGTGCAACTCGGGGCGCCGCATCCTCCGCCATGGACACCAGCAACTAGGCGTTAATCGCCGAGCACCTCGCTCCTCAACAACGAGTGAAGTGCTGAGCGGTGCATGCGTGCCGCGAGATAGCCTGGCGCTGTCGGGGGCCACTGGTAAGGCTACAACTAGTAGTCGAATGCCAGTCATTCAGGCCGTTCTGAACGGTCGTTGTTTCTCGTGTCTGGTTGACACTGGAAGCGAGCGGACTCTGGTCAGTCCGCGGGTGGTGGTGGGAAAGGCCCTAAGGCAGAGTCGGCCTTTGTTAACGGCTGATGGCAAGGCCTCTAACGTGAGGGGTTGTTGTCGGGTTATCATTGGATTGCACGGGCACTGTTTTGATGTCTCTGCGCCAGTGATGAATGAGTTGGGCAATCTGGGAGTTGATTGCTTACTTGGCGGAGATGTGATTGATCACATGGGTGGAGTCACTGTGCAGAGAGGCTCTGACTCGAAGTACTCGGTTCGCTGGGGAAAGTCTCCCTCGGGTACTTGCTGCAGGATTCCTGATCAGCGGAGTGACCATACGTCATTGGCTTGTGGAGCAGCCGGCAGTCGTTGTGGCGACACTAATAAGTCTCTGAGGGTTGAGGACCCCGACTTCTATGCCACCTTTGCAAATGGTCAATGGACGGTCAGCTGGCGGTGGTCTGGAGAATCTCCCAAGAAGCTTCAGTCACGTGTCTCTGAGTACAAGTGTGCTCAGGCGCCACATTTGCGTGAGCGTTATTGCGCTGAACTCGAGAGCTGGATCTCGAAGGGTTGGTTGAAACGGTGGGATGGGCCAGTCACAGGTATTATTCCATTACTGGCGGTGTTTCAACCAACAAAAGACAAGGTTCGTCCAGTCATGGATTACCGTGAACTGAATAACTATGTTGAGTGTCATACGGGCGATGACATGGTTGCTGTTTGTGGGGACAAACTTAGGAAATGGCGACAGCTGCAAGGGGAGCTCAAAGTCGTCGATCTAAAGTCAGCATACCTGCAGATACATGTCGCTGAGGATCTCTGGAAGTATCAGGTAGTTAGATATAAGGGTGTGAATTATGCCCTGACCAGGCTAGGTTTTGGCCTGTCCTGTGCACCGAGGATCATGACATCGATCCTTAGCAAGGTTCTCTCGTTGGAGGAATCTGTTCGCCGTGGAACTGATCACTATATTGATGATATAGTGGTTCAGGAATCTGTGGTCAGTGTTGAAAAGGTGCGATCGCACCTGGAGATGTATGGCCTTGTGACAAAGGAGCCAGAGAGCCTTGATGGGGGCCGTCTGTTGGGAGTCGCGCTGCGACGGGGTTCTAGTGGATTTCTGGAGATGGCGAGAGGAACAGCTCTCACCGAAGTGAGTCTTGACCCGGGCAAATTAACCAAAAGGGAGCTGCTTTCCTTGTGTGGCCGACTGGTGGGACATTACCCGGTTGCTGGGTGGCTTCGTCCCCACTGTAGTTTTTTGAAGCGCCTGGGGTGCAGTGGTCCTTGGGACGAGCAGGTTGAGCCTGATGTTCGCACCCTAGCAGTAGAACTGCTAGCCCGGGCTAGACGGGAGGACCCTGTCAGGGGCTCCTGGATGGTGAACCCCGGTGGTTCTGTCACAGTGTGGACAGATGCTAGTTCTCTTGCCATGGGTGTGGCCCTGGAGGTCGATGGCAACATTGTGGAGGATGCGTCATGGCTCCGAAAGGAGTCTGATTGCATGCATATCAATGTTGCTGAGCTAGAAGCTGTGGCTAGAGGGATCAATTTGGCTATCGTGTGGGGATTTAAGGTCTTCACCTTAGCTGTTGATTCGATGACTGTTGTCAATTGGATAGCAAATGCTATTGACAAGCGCAGCCGGGTGCGCACTAAAGGTGCCGCTGAGATGTTGGTTAAACGTCGATTGGTGGTGGTTCGTGAGACAATCGCCGAGTACGGCCTGAATGTGTCGGTACGATTTGTACCTACGGTAGAAAATAAAGCTGATCGCATGACCAGGGTCCCGAAGCGCTGGCTAGAACATCGTGAACCGAGTGGGTCATCGGCAGAGGTAGCTGCTGTTATACTTACTGGGCAAGACCCCAAGGATGCAGTTTGGGCTGCACACCTGCCGCATCACTTGGGTGTTGATAGGACCCTGTATCTTGCCCGACAGATTCGTGGCGACCTGTCTCGCGAGCAAGTGCGTCGGGAGCTGATGAGCTGCGAGGCTTGTCAGTGCATCGACCCGGCCATGCGAAGTGAGAGCATGGTGCCTCGTGGAAACCTAGCTGTAGAGAACAACTGGTGTCGGGTTGCAGCTGACATAACCCACTATGGACACCAGGTGTTTCTCTCTATGGTGGACTGTGGTCCGTCGCGTTTTGCTATCTGGAAACGGTTGCCGAATGAGTCGGCAACGCAGATTGTTGCTCAATTGTGAAATGTAGTGATTGAGCGCGGGCCGTGGGATGAGTTGTTGGTGGACAACTCGACTGCGTTCCGGTCAGCGGCTGTAGAACAGTTCGCTGACGAGTGGGGTATTTCCCTGCGATTCCGAGCCGCGTACGCCCCGAGTGGCAATGGAATCGTGGAAAGAAACCACAGGACAATCAAGAGGATTGCGGAGCGGGGTAAGATTTCACCCGAGGAGGCTACTTTTTGGTATAACGTAACGCCTCGAAAGGAGACGGAAGCCAGCTCTGTTCCTTCCCATGTGCTCTTCAGGTACCGCTGGCGAGTACCATTTGATGTCAGCATACAGAAGTCTGATGAAGACACTGAATGCAGTTTTTTTATTGGAGATGAGGTGTGGGTCAAGCCTAACCCGCCCTCGTGCACTAAACAGTGGGCACTCGGTGAAGTCACGAGTGTCGTGTCACGACATACGGTGTGTGTAAACGGCATGCCACGGCATGTGCGAGACATCAGAAAGCGTCGACGGGGCCATGATCTGGGATCAATGGCCGACAACCAGTGCACAGTCACAGATGACTGGACTGTATCTGACCGAGATCATTCCAGTGACCTGATGCCGCAGGCAGCATATCAGGATGCTACAGAAGCAGACAATGTTTCTCATGATCCAGTCGCTAGGCCAGCGTCGCCTCACAGAGTAGGTGACAGTGTCGAGGTGGCACAGCAGGAGGACATCGTTGAATCCCCTGTTCAGGAGGCCGAAGTGGCGCCTGTTCATGTAAGGCGTTCGCAGCGGGCGCGACGGCGTCCTGCGCATTTGGACGATTATGTTACTTAACCAGTAGCTAACGTCGTGTGGTGAGCTTCTTGAGAAGCTGGGGGAGATGTGAGGTCTTCGAATGGTCACGTGGTGATCGAGACGCATGCGCGTTGATTGGGACAGCAGCGAGTGGACTGCGGTCAGTTGCACAAACGTATTTGTGCGGAGTGGAAGTCTCGCTGTGTCTGTGCTCACATTCAATTATTATTATTCAACCGTGTTGTGCTCTGGTAGCCAACGCGTAGGTGGCGTAGGTGGTGGCTAAGGGGAGGTCGGAGAGCCATCGTGAAGCAGTTTGGTACTGCGTATTTATCATTATCTCTTTCCTTACTCTTACTGTAACTGTGCTGTTCAGTAAGCCAACACTTTCAATCTTTAAATACATGTTTTACTAGATTAAGATACAAAAATAAACTCAACTGTCTAAGCCAAGAGTCAAACACAAACTGTGCAGCAGACGAATCTGCCCACACATCGCGCGCCCGGCGCAAAGTCAAGGGTCAAAGAGCGCAACGGTACAACTGCACTCAGCCAGATGGCCAGGCGCATTGCGTCAAAGAGCACCTGTTATAGTTTCACTACACATAGATTACATGGAATGCATAGAGTGCATAGAGTGCAATCTATGTATTCTACGCATTCTATGCATAGAATACATAGAATGCATAGAGTGCGCCCTATGCATCCTATGCATTCAATGCATATAATGGAAAGAATGCCTTCTATCTATTCAATGCATTCTATGTATTCAATGTATTCTATGCATCGGATGCATAGAATGCAATCTATGTATTCATTGCATGGAGTGCATAGATTACATGGAATGCATTCTATGCATTCTATGTCTTCTAGTATTCAATGTATTCTATGCATAGAATGCATAGAACGCAATCTATGTATTCTATGCATAGAATGGATAGATTGCATGAAATGCATAGAGTGCATAAACAGCATTCTATGTGATCAATGTATTCTATGAATTCTATGCATAAAATGTATTCTATGCATCGAATGCATAGAATACGTAGAATGCATAGATTACATGGAATGCATAGAGTGCATAGAATGCAATCTATGTATTCTATGTATTCTAGGCATAGAATGCATAGAATACATAGAAGACATAGAATTATATGACATATTCTATGCATAGAATGCATAGAATGCAATCTATGTATTCTATGCATAGAGTGCATAGATTGCACGGAACGTGTGGTCGTCCGGAAGTTGCGCAACAAGATGGCTGCCGGAAGCTCGACGGCTGACCCAAAATAGTGGGTTCTACAAAAGTTGCTTAAAATGGTCCAATTCATGTGCAAAATGAATATCAATGGATTCTGAGAGGTCGGGCCTCTGTACATGGGTATAAAAGGCACAAAATGGACTTAGTAGCATTCATGTAACTATGTACAATAACATATAGTAAAATACATGAATAAGAAATGAGCATAGACACATGGAGACATGTACATAGACGGAAATTAAGTGCTTTGAACATGCAATGCAGTTGAAGGTAAGTATACGAACACTAATTATGAGAATGTTAGTGTCAGATGAGTAGCGCTGTAACAACTACTAGGCACTTTGGGTGCGGTGGAGCTTCGTCCGGGAGTTGGGGTCGTATACAAATGTCCTGTACCATCACAATATAATATGTGAGATTATACTCGGGTATCTGTGCAGATCCTAGGATTGTTAGGACATGTACAGTGTATGTTATAAATAACTTGTCCTACTTGTTTTAGCTTGTTTGAGCTCATCTATAGACTGAATCGTTTCTGCCCACCAGAGGATATACACAGCGGCTAGTAAAAGTTAATCACCAGAGAGCGAGCTGAGCATGACTGGAAACATCTGTGTCCTTCTAGTGAGAGGATAGGAGTGAATTGAGGTGGTTGTCATTGCTACGGTGTATGGAGGTAATAGATGCATGAACTGCTCTATATTATGTTAGTGAAATAAAACCAACCAGTTTAAAATGACTGTTCAAAGATATTGTAGTGCTACTCAGTGATTATTTGCTGCAATCTCTATTGTCATGCAAAATGTGAGATTATATTCGGTTATCTGTGCAGACCTTATGATGGTTGGTACAAGTACAGTGTAAATTATAGATAGCCTGTCCTACCTGTTTTAGCTTGTTTGAGCTCAGCTATAGACTGAATCATTTCTCCCCACCAGTGGATAGACACAGCTGGTAGTAAAAGTCAATCACCTGGGAGCAAGATGAGTATGACTGGAAACATCTGTGTCCTTCTAGTGAGAGGATAGGAGTGAATTGCGGCAGTTGTCATTCCTACGGCTTAGGGAGGTAATAGATGCATGAATTGTTCTATATTATGTTAATAAAATAAAACCAACCCATGAATATGACTGTTCAAAGATATTGTAGTGGTACATTGATAGTTTACTGTTATTTCTATTGTCATATACATGTAAACTGTGAGATTATATTCGGGTATCTGTTGAGATCTTAGGATTGTTCGTACATGCTAAGTGTATGTTATAAATAACCTGTCCTACCTGTTTTAGCTTGTTTGAGCTCATCTATAGACTGAATAATTTCTGCCCACCAGAGGATATACACAGCGGCTAGTAAAAGTTAATCACCAGAGAGCGAGCTGAGCATGACTGGAAACATCTGTGTCCTTCTAGTGAGAGGATAGGAGTGAATTGAGGTGGTTGTCATTCCTACGGCGTAGGGAGGTGATAGATGCATGAACTGCTCTATATTATGTTAGTGAAATAAAACCAAACAGTTTAAAATGACTGCTCAAAGATATTGTGGTGCTACAGTGATTATTTACTGCCATCTCTATTTATTGCCACATAATATGTGAGATTATAATCGGGTATCTGTGCAGATCTTAGGATTGTTAGGAGATGTACAGTGTATGTTATAAATAACTTGTCCTACTTATTTTAGCTTGCTTGAGCTCATCTATAGACTGAACCATTTCTGCCCACCAGAGAATAAACACAGCTGCTAGAAAAAGTCAGTCACCAGAGAGCGAACTGAGTATGACTGGAAACAACTGTGTCCGTCTAGTGAGAGGATTGGAGTGAATTGAGGTAGCTGTCATTGCCACGGCGTAGGGAGGTAATAGATGCATGAACTGCTCTATATTATGTTAGTGAAATAAAACCAACCAGTTTAAAATGACTGCTCAAAGATATTGTAGTGCTACTCAGTGATTATTTACTGCCATCTCTATTGTCATACAAAATGTGAGATTATATTCGGTTATCTGTGCAGATCTTATGATGGTTGGTACAAGTACAGTGTAAATTATAAATAGCCTGTCCTACCTGTCTTAGCTTGTTGGAGCTCAGCTATAGACTGAATCATTTCTCCCCACCAGTGGATAGACACAGCTGGTAGTAAAAGTCAATTACCAGGGAGCAAGATGAGTATGACTGGAAACATCTGTGTCCTTCTAGTGAGAGGATAGGAGTGAATTGCGGCAGTTGTCATTCCTACGGCTTAGGGAGGTAATAGATGCATGAATTGTTCTATATTATGTTAATAAAATAAGACCAACTCATGAATATGACTGTTCAAAGATATTGTAGTGGTACATTGATAGTTTACTGTTATTTCTATTGTCATATACATGTAAACTGTGAGATTATATTCGAGTATCTGTGGAGATCTTAGGATTGTTCGTACATGCAAAGTGTATGTTATAAATAACCTGTCCTACCTGTTTTAGCTTGTTTGAGCTCATCTATAGACTAAATCATTTCTGCCCACCAGAGGATAAACACAGCTACTTGTAAAAGTTAATCGCCAGGGAGCAACTGAGTATGACCGCAAACATCTGTGTCCTTCTAGTGAGAGGATAGGAGTGGATGGAGGTGGTTGTCATTCCTACGGCATATGGAGGTAATAGATGCATGAACTGCTCTATATTATGTTAGTGAAATAAAACCAAACAGTTTAAAATGACTGCTCACAGATATTGTGGTGCTACAGTAATTATTTACTACCATCTCTATTTATTGCCATATCATATGTGAGATTATACTCGGGTATCTGTGCAGATCTTAGGATTGTTAAGGACATGTACAGTGTATGTTATAAATAACTTGTCCTAGTTGTTTTAGCTTGCTTGAGCTCATTTATAGACTGAACCATTTCTGCCCACCAGAGAAAAATCACAGCTGCTAGTAAAAGTCAGTCACCAGAGAGCGAGCTGAGTATGACTGAAACAACTGTGTCCTTGTAGTGAGAGGATAGGACTGAATTGAGGTGGTTGTCATTGCTACGGCGTAGGGAGGTAATAGATGCATGAACTGCTCTATATTATGTTAGTCAAATAAAACCAAACAGTTTACGATGAGTGCTCAAAGATAATATTGTAGTGCTACTCAGTGATTATTTACTGCCATCTCTATTGTCATACAAAATGTGAGATTATATCTGGTTATCTGTGCAGACCTTATGATGGTCAGTACAAGTACAGTGTAAATTATAAATAGCCTGTCCTACCTGTTTCAGCTTGTTTAAGCTCAGCTATAGACTGAATCATTTCTCCCCACCAGTGGATAGACACAGCTGGTAGTAAAAGTCAATTACCAGGGAGCAAGATGAGTATGACTGGAAACATCTGTGTCCTTCTAGTGAGAGGATAGGAGTGAATTGCGGCAGTTGTCATTCCTACGGCTTAGGGAGGTAATAGATGCATGAATTGTTCTATATTATGTTAATAAAATAAAACCAACTCATGAATATGACTGTTCAAAGATATTGTAGTGGTACATTGATAGTTTACTGTTATTTCTATTGTCATATACATGTAAACTGTGAGATTATATTCGGGTATCTGTGGAGATCTTAGGATTGTTCGTACATGCAAAGTGTATGTTATAAATAACCTGTCCTACCTGTTTTAGCTTGTTTGAGCTCATCCATAGACTAAATCATTTCTGCCCACCAGAGGATAAACACAGCTGCTTGTAAAAGTTAATCGCCAGGGAGCAACTGAGTATGACGGCAAACATCTGTGTCCTTCTAGTGAGAGGATAGGAGTGGATGGAGGTGGTTGTCATTCCTACGGCGTATGGAGGTAATAGATCCATGAACTGCTCTATATTATGTTAGTGAAATAAAACCAAACAGTTTAAAATGACTGCTCACAGATATTGTGGTGCTACAGTAATTATTTACTACCATCTCTATTTATTGCCATATCATATGTGAGATTATACTCGGGTATCTGTGCAGATCTTAGGATTGTTAAGGACATGTACAGTGTATGTTATAAATAACTTGTCCTAGTTGTTTTAGCTTGCTTGAGCTCATTTATAGACTAAATCATTTCTGCCCACCAGAGGATAAACACAGCTGCTTGTAAAAGTTAATCGCCAGGAAGCAACTGAGTATGACCGCAAACATCTGTGTCCTTCTAGTGAGAGGATAGGAGTGGATGGAGGTGGTTGTCATTCCTACGGCGTATGGAGGTAATAGATGCATGAACTGCTCTATATTATGTTAGTGAAATAAAACCAAACAGTTTAAAATGACTGCTCACAGATATTGTGGTGCTACAGTAATTATTTACTACCATCTCTATTTATTGCCATATCATATGTGAGATTATACTCGGGTATCTGTGCAGATCTTAGGATTGTTAAGGACATGTACAGTGTATGTTATAAATAACTTGTCCTAGTTGTTTTAGCTTGCTTGAGCTCATTTATAGACTGAACCATTTCTGCCCACCAGAGAAAAATCACAGCTGCTAGTAAAAGTCAGTCACCAGAGAGCGAGCTGAGTATGACTGAAACAACTGTGTCCTTGTAGTGAGAGGATAGGACTGAATTGAGGTGGTTGTCATTGCTACGGCGTAGGGAGGTAATAGATGCATGAACTGCTCTATATTATGTTAGTCAAATAAAACCAAACAGTTTACGATGAGTGCTCAAAGATAATATTGTAGTGCTACTCAGTGATTATTTACTGCCATCTCTATTGTCATACAAAATGTGAGATTATATCTGGTTATCTGTGCAGACCTTATGATGGTTAGTACAAGTACAGTGTAAATTATAAATAGCCTGTCCTACCTGTTTTAGCTTGTTTGAGCTCAGCTATAGACTGAATCATTTCTGCCCATCAGTGGATAGACACAGCTGGTAGTAAAAGTCAATTACCAGGGAGCAAGCTGAGTATGACTGGAAACAACTGTGTCTTTCTAGTGAGAGGATAGGAGTGAATTGAGGTGGTTGTCATTGCTACGGCGTATGGAGGTAATAGATGCATGAACTGCTCTATATTATGTTAGTGAAATAAAACCAAACAGTTTAAAATGACTGCTCAAATATATTGTGGTGCAACAGTGATTATTTACTACCATCTCTATTTATTGCCATATAATATGTGAGATTATACTCGGGTATCTGTGCAGATCTTAGTATTGTTAGGATATGTACAGTGTATGTTATAAATAACTTGTCCTACTTATTTTAGCTTGCTTGAGCTCATCTATAGACTGAACCATTTCTGCCCACCAGAGAATAAACACAGCTGCTAGAAAAAGTCAGTCACCAGAGAGCGAACTGAGTATGACTGGAAACAACTGTGTCCGTCTAGTGAGAGGATTGGAGTGAATTGAGGTAGTTGTCATTGCCACGGCGTAGGGAGGTAATAGATGCATGAACTGCTCTATATTATGTTAGTGAATAAAAACCAACCAGTTTAAAATGACTGCTCAAAGATGTTGTAGTGCTACTCAGTGATTATTTACTGCCATCTCTATTGTCATACAAAATGTGAGATTATATTCGGTTATCTGTGCAGATCTTATGATGGTTGGTACAAGTACAGTGTAAATTATAAATAGCCTGTCCTACCTGTCTTAGCTTGTTGGAGCTCAGCTATAGACTGAATCATTTCTCCCCACCAGTGGATAGACACAGCTGGTAGTAAAAGTCAATTACCAGGGAGCAAGATGAGTATGACTGGAAACATCTGTGTCCTTCTAGTGAGAGGATAGGAGTGAATTGCGGCAGTTGTCATTCCTACGGCTTAGGGAGGTAATAGATGCTTGAATTGTTCTATATTATGTTAATAAAATAAAACCAACTCATGAATATGACTGTTCAAAGATATTGTAGTGGTACATTGATAGTTTACTGTTATTTCTATTGTCATATACATGTAAACTGTGAGATTATATTCGGGTATCTGTGGTGATCTTAGGATTGTTCGTACATGCAAAGTGTATGTTATAAATAACCTGTCCTACCTGTTTTAGCTTGTTTGAGCTCATCCATAGACTAAATCATTTCTGCCCACCAGAGGATAAACACAGCTGCTTGTAAAAGTTAATCGCCAGGGAGCAACTGAGTATGACGGCAAACATCTGTGTCCTTCTAGTGAGAGGATAGGAGTGGATGGAGGTGGTTGTCATTCCTACGGCGTATGGAGGTAATAGATCCATGAACTGCTCTATATTATGTTAGTGAAATAAAACCAAACAGTTTAAAATGACTGCTCACAGATATTGTGGTGCTACAGTAATTATTTACTACCATCTCTATTTATTGCCATATCATATGTGAGATTATACTCGGGTATCTGTGCAGATCTTAGGATTGTTAAGGACATGTACAGTGTATGTTATAAATAACTTGTCCTAGTTGTTTTAGCTTGCTTGAGCTCATTTATAGACTGAACCATTTCTGCCCACCAGAGAAAAATCACAGCTGCTAGTAAAAGTCAGTCACCAGAGAGCGAGCTGAGTATGACTGAAACAACTGTGTCTTTCTAGTGAGAGGATAGGAGTGAATTGAGGTGGTTGTCATTGCTACGGCGTAGGGAGGTAATAGATGCATGAACTGCTCTATATTATGTTAGTCAAATAAAACCAAACAGTTTACGATGAGTGCTCAAAGATAATATTGTAGTGCTACTCAGTGATTATTTACTGCCATCTCTATTGTCATACAAAATGTGAGATTATATCTGGTTATCTGTGCAGACCTTATGATGGTTAGTACAAGTACAGTGTAAATTATAAATAGCCTGTCCTACCTGTTTCGGCTTGTTTGAGCTCAGCTATAGACTGAATCATTTCTCCCCACCAGTGGATAGACAC
Organism: Bugulina stolonifera; assembly: GCA_935421135.1. Classification (NCBI taxonomy): domain Eukaryota; kingdom Metazoa; phylum Bryozoa; class Gymnolaemata; order Cheilostomatida; family Bugulidae; genus Bugulina; species Bugulina stolonifera. The sequence continues at coordinate 190,188 of OW285197.1, read as the reverse complement.
AGCTGGTAGTAAAAGTCAATTACCAGGGAGCAAGATGAGTATGACTGGAAACATCTGTGTCCTTCTAGTGAGAGGATAGGAGTGAATTGCGGCAGTTGTCATTCCTACGGCTTAGGGAGGTAATAGATGCATGAATTGTTCTATATTATGTTAATAAAATAAAACCAACCCATGAATATGACTGTTCAAAGATATTGTAGTGGTACATTGATAGTTTACTGTTATTTCTATTGTCATATACATGTAAACTGTGAGATTATATTCGGGTATCTGTGGAGATCTTAGGATTGTTCGTACATGCAAAGTGTATGTTATAAATAACCTGTCCTACCTGTTTTAGCTTGTTTGAGCTCATCTATAGACTAAATCATTTCTGCCCACCAGAGGATATACACAGCTGCTTGTAAAAGTTAATCGCCAGGGAGCAACTGAGTATGACTGCAAACATCTGTGTCCTTCTAGTTAGAGGATAGGAGTGGATGGAGGTGGTTGACATTCCTAGTGCGTAGGGAGGTGATAGAGGCATGAACTGCTCTATATTATGTTAGTGAAATAAAACCAAACAGTTTAAAATGACTGCTCAAAGATATTGTGGTGCTACAGTGATTATTTACTGCCATCTCTATTTATTGGCATATAATATGTGAGATTATACTCGGGTATCTGTGCAGATCTTAGTATTGTTAGGATATGTACAGTGTATGTTATAAATAACTTGTCCTACTTATTTTAGCCTGCTTGAGCTCATCTATAGACTGAACCATTTCTGCCCACCAGAGAATAAACACAGCTGCTAGAAAAAGTCAGTCACCAGAGAGCGAACTGAGTATGACTGCAAACATCTGTGTCCTTCTAGTGAGAGGATAGGAGTGGATGGAGGTGGTTGACATTCCTAGTGCGTAGGGAGGTGATAGAGGCATGAACTGCTCTATATTATGTTAGTGAAATAAAACCAAACAGTTTAAAATGACTGCTCAAAGATATTGTGGTGCTACAGTGATTATTTACTGCCATCTCTATTTATAGGCATATAATATGTGAGATTATACTCGGGTATCTGTGCAGATCTTAGGTTTGTTAGGATATGTACAGTGTATGTTATAAATAACTTGTCCTACTTATTTTAGCTTGCTTGAGCTCATCTATAGACTGAACCATTTCTGCCCACCAGAGAATAAACACAGCTGCTAGAAAAAGTCAGTCACCAGAGAGCGAACTGAGTATGACTGGAAACAACGGTGTCCGTCTAGTGAGAGGATTGGAGTGAATTGAGGTAGTTGTCATTGCTACGGCGTAGGGAGGTAATAGATGCATGAACTGCTCTATATTATGTTAGTGAAATAAAACCAACCAGTTTAAAATGACTGCTCAAAGATATTGTAGTGCTACTCAGTGATTATTTACTGCCATCTCTATTGTCATACAAAATGTGAGATTATATTCGGTTATCTGTGCAGATCTTATGATGGTTGGTACAAGTACAGTGTAAATTATAAATAGCCTGTCCTACCTGTCTTAGCTTGTTGGAGCTCAGCTATAGACTGAATCATTTCTCCCCACCAGTGGATAGACACAGCTGGTAGTAAAAGTCAATTACCAGGGAGCAAGATGAGTATGACTGGAAACATCTGTGTCCTTCTAGTGAGAGGATAGGAGTGAATTGCGGCAGTTGTCATTCCTACGGCTTAGGGAGGTAATAGATGCATGAATTGTTCTATATTATGTTAATAAAATAAAACCAACTCATGAATATGACTGTTCAAAGATATTGTAGTGGTACATTGATAGTTTACTGTTATTTCTATTGTCATATACATGTAAACTGTGAGATTATATTCGGGTATCTGTGGAGATCTTAGGATTGTTCGTACATGCAAAGTGTATGTTATAAATAACCTGTCCTACCTGTTTTAGCTTGTTTGAGCTCATCCATAGACTAAATCATTTCTGCCCACCAGAGGATAAACACAGCTGCTTGTAAAAGTTAATCGCCAGGGAGCAACTGAGTATGACCGCAAACATCTGTGTCCTTCTAGTGAGAGGATAGGAGTGGATGGAGGTGGTTGTCATTCCTACGGCGTATGGAGGTAATAGATGCATGAACTGCTCTATATTATGTTAGTGAAATAAAACCAAACAGTTTAAAATGACTGCTCACAGATATTGTGGTGCTACAGTAATTATTTACTACCATCTCTATTTATTGCCATATCATATGTGAGATTATACTCGGGTATCTGTGCAGATCTTAGGATTGTTAAGGACATGTACAGTGTATGTTATAAATAACTTGTCCTAGTTGTTTTAGCTTGCTTGAGCTCATTTATAGACTGAACCATTTCTGCCCTCCAGAGAAAAATCACAGCTGCTAGTAAAAGTCAGTCACCAGAGAGCGAGCTGAGTATGACTGAAACAACTGTGTCCTTGTAGTGAGAGGATAGGACTGAATTGAGGTGGTTGTCATTGCTACGGCGTAGGGAGGTAATAGATGCATGAACTGCTCTATATTATGTTAGTCAAATAAAACCAAACAGTTTACGATGAGTGCTCAAAGATAATATTGTAGTGCTACTCAGTGATTATTTACTGCCATCTCTATTGTCATACAAAATGTGAGATTATATCTGGTTATCTGTGCAGACCTTATGATGGTCAGTACAAGTACAGTGTAAATTATAAATAGCCTGTCCTACCTGTCTTAGCTTGTTGGAGCTCAGCTATAGACTGAATCATTTCTTCCAACCAGTGGGTAGACACAGCTGGTAGTAAAAGTCAATTACCAGGGAGCAAGATGAGTATGACTGGAAACATCTGTGTCCTTCTAGTGAGAGGATAGGAGTGAATTGCGGCAGTTGTCATTCCTACGGCTTAGGGAGGTAATAGATGCATGAATTGTTCTATATTATGTTAATAAAATAAAACCAACCCATGAATATGACTGTTCAAAGATATTGTAGTGGTACATTGATAGTTTACTGTTATTTCTATTGTCATATACATGTAAACTGTGAGATTATATTCGGGTATCTGTGGAGTTCTTAGGATTGTTCGTACATGCAAAGTGTATGTTATAAATAACCTGTCCTACCTGTTTTAGCTTGTTTGAGCTCATCCATAGACTAAATCATTTCTGCCCACCAGAGGATAAACACAGCTGCTTGTAAAAGTTAATCGCCAGGGAGCAACTGAGTATGACCGCAAACATCTGTGTCCTTCTAGTGAGAGGATAGGAGTGGATGGAGGTGGTTGTCATTCCCACGGCGTATGGAGGTAATAGATGCATGAACTGCTATATATTATGTTAGTGAAATAAAACCAAACAGTTTAAAATGACTGCTCACAGATATTGTGGTGCTACAGTAATTATTTACTACCATCTCTATTTATTGCCATATCATATGTGAGATTATACTCGGGTATCTGTGCAGATCTTAGGATTGTTAAGGACATGTACAGTGTATGTTATAAATAACTTGTCCTACTTATTTTAGCTTGCTTGAGCTCATCTATAGACTGAACCATTTCTGCCCACCAGAGAATAAACACAGCTGCTAGAAAAAGTCAGTCACCAGAGAGCGAACTGAGTATGACTGGAAACAACTGTGTCCGTCTAGTGAGAGGATTGGAGTGAATTGCGGCAGTTGTCATTCCTACGGCATAGGGAGGTAATACATGCATGAATTGTTCTATATTATGTTAATAAAATAAAACCAACCATGAATATGACTGTTCAAAGATATTGTAGTGGTACATTGATAGTTTACTGTAATTTCTATTGTCATATACATGTAAACTGTGAGATTATATTCCGGTATCTGTGGAGATCTTAGGATTGTTCGTACATGCAAAGTGTATGATTGTTATAAATAACCTGTCCTACCTGTTTTAGCTTGTTTGAGCTCATCTATAGACTGAATCATTTCTGTCCACCAGAGGATATACACAGCGACTAGTAAAAGTTAATCACCAGAGAGCGAGCTGAGCATGACTGGAAACATCTGTGTCCTTCTAGTGAGAGGATAGGAGTGAACTGAGGTGGTTGTCATTGCTACGGCGTATGGAGGTAATAGATGCATGAACTGCTCTATATTATTTTAGTGAAATAAAACCAAACAGTTTACAATGAGTGCTCAAAGATAATATTGTAGTGCTATTCAGTGATTATTTACTGCCATCTCTATTGTCATACAAAATGTGAGATTGTATCTGGTTAACTGTGCAGACCTTATGATGGTCAGTACAAGTACAGTGTAAATTATAAATAGCCTGTCCTACCTGTTTTAGCTTGTTTGAGCTCAGCTATAGACTGAATCATTTCTGCCCATCAGTGGATAGACACAGCTGGTAGTAAAAGTCAATTACCAGGGAGCAAGCTGAGTATGACTGGAAACAACTGTGTCCTTCTAGTGAGAGGATAGGAGTGAATTGAGGTGGTTGTCATTGCTACGGCGTATGGAGGTAATAGATGCATGAACTGCTCTATATTATGTTAGTGAAATAAAACCAAACAGTTTAAAATGACTGCTCAAATATATTGTGGTGCAACAGTGATTATTTACTACCATCTCTATTTATTGCCATATAATATGTGAGATTATACTCGGGTATCTGTGCAGATCTTAGTATTGTTAGGATATGTACAGTGTATGTTATAAATAACTTGTCCTACTTATTTTAGCTTGCTTGAGCTCATCTATAGACTGAACCATTTCTGCCCACCAGAGAATAAACACAGCTGCTAGAAAAAGTCAGTCACCAGAGAGCGAACTGAGTATGACTGGAAACAACTGTGTCCGTCTAGTGAGAGGATTGGAGTGAATTGAGGTAGTTGTCATTGCCACGGCGTAGGGAGGTAATAGATGCATGAACTGCTCTATATTATGTTAGTGAATAAAAACCAACCAGTTTAAAATGACTGCTCAAAGATGTTGTAGTGCTACTCAGTGATTATGTACTGCCATCTCTATTGTCATACAAAATGTGAGATTATATTCGGTTATCTGTGCAGATCTTATGATGGTTGGTACAAGTACAGTGTAAATTATAAATAGCCTGTCCTACCTGTCTTAGCTTGTTGGAGCTCAGCTATAGACTGAATCATTTCTCCCCACCAGTGGATAGACACAGCTGGTAGTAAAAGTCAATTACCAGGGAGCAAGATGAGTATGACTGGAAACATCTGTGTCCTTCTAGTGAGAGGATAGGAGTGAATTGCGGCAGTTGTCATTCCTACGGCTTAGGGAGGTAATAGATGCTTGAATTGTTCTATATTATGTTAATAAAATAAAACCAACTCATGAATATGACTGTTCAAAGATATTGTAGTGGTACATTGATAGTTTACTGTTATTTCTATTGTCATATACATGTAAACTGTGAGATTATATTCGGGTATCTGTGGAGATCTTAGGATTGTTCGTACATGCAAAGTGTATGTTATAAATAACCTGTCTTACCTGTTTTAGCTTGTTTGAGCTCATCCATAGACTAAATCATTTCTGCCCACCAGAGGATAAACACAGCTGCTTGTAAAAGTTAATCGCCAGGAAGCAACTGAGTATGACCGCAAACATCTGTGTCCTTCTAGTGAGAGGATAGGAGTGGATGGAGGTGGTTGTCATTCCTACGGCGTATGGAGGTAATAGATGCATGAACTGCTCTATATTATTTTAGTGAAATAAAACCAAACAGTTTACAATGAGTGCTCAAAGATAATATTGTAGTGCTATTCAGTGATTATTTACTGCCATCTCTATTTATAGGCATATAATATGTGAGATTATACTCGGGTATCTGTGCAGATCTTAGGATTGTTAGGATATGTACAGTGTATGTTATAAATAACTTGTCCTACTTATTTTAGCTTGCTTGAGCTCATCTATAGACTGAACCATTTCTGCCCACCAGAGAATAAACACAGCTGCTAGAAAAAGTCAGTCACCAGAGAGCGAACTGAGTATGACTGGAAACAACTGTGTCCGTCTAGTGAGAGGATTGGAGTGAATTGAGGTAGTTGTCATTGCTACGGCGTAGGGAGGTAATAGATGCATGAACTGCTCTATATTATGTTAGTGAAATAAAACCAACCAGTTTAAAATGACTGCTCAAAGATATTGTAGTGCTACTCAGTGATTATTTACTGCCATCTCTATTGTCATACAAAATGTGAGATTATATTCGGTTATCTGTGCAGATCTTATGATGGTTGGTACAAGTACAGTGTAAATTATAAATAGCCTGTCCTACCTGTCTTAGCTTGTTGGAGCTCAGCTATAGACTGAATCATTTCTCCCCACCAGTGGATAGACACAGCTGGTAGTAAAAGTCAATTACCAGGGAGCAAGATGAGTATGACTGGAAACATCTGTGTCCTTCTAGTGAGAGGATAGGAGTGAATTGCGGCAGTTGTCATTCCTACGGCTTAGGGAGGTAATAGATGCATGAATTGTTCCATATTATGTTAATAAAATAAAACCAACTCATGAATATGACTGTTCAAAGATATTGTAGTGGTACATTGATAGTTTACTGTTATTTCTATTGTCATATACATGTAAACTGTGAGATTATATTCGGGTATCTGTGGAGATCTTAGGATTGTTCGTACATGCAAAGTGTATGTTATAAATAACCTGTCCTACCTGTTTTAGCTTGTTTGAGCTCATCCATAGACTAAATCATTTCTGCCCACCAGAGGATAAACACAGCTGCTTGTAAAAGTTAATCGCCAGGGAGCAACTGAGTATGACCGCAAACATCTGTGTCCTTCTAGTGAGAGGATAGGAGTGGATGGAGGTGGTTGTCATTCCTACGGCGTATGGAGGTAATAGATGCATGAACTGCTCTATATTATGTTAGTGAAATAAAACCAAACAGTTTAAAATGACTGCTCACAGATATTGTGGTGCTACAGTAATTATTTACTACCATCTCTATTTATTGCCATATCATATGTGAGATTATACTCGGGTATCTGTGCAGATCTTAGGATTGTTAAGGACATGTACAGTGTATGTTATAAATAACTTGTCCTAGTTGTTTTAGCTTGCTTGAGCTCATTTATAGACTGAACCATTTCTGCCCTCCAGAGAAAAATCACAGCTGCTAGTAAAAGTCAGTCACCAGAGAGCGAGCTGAGTATGACTGAAACAACTGTGTCCTTGTAGTGAGAGGATAGGACTGAATTGAGGTGGTTGTCATTCCTACGGCGTAGGGAGGTAATAGATGCATGAACTGCTCTATATTATGTTAGTCAAATAAAACCAAACAGTTTACGATGAGTGCTCAAAGATAATATTGTAGTGCTACTCAGTGATTATTTACTGCCATCTCTATTGTCATACAAAATGTGAGATTATATCTGGTTATCTGTGCAGACCTTATGATGGTCAGTACAAGTACAGTGTAAATTATAAATAGCCTGTCCTACCTGTCTTAGCTTGTTGGAGCTCAGCTATAGACTGAATCATTTCTTCCAACCAGTGGGTAGACACAGCTGGTAGTAAAAGTCAATTACCAGGGAGCAAGATGAGTATGACTGGAAACATCTGTATCCTTCTAGTGAGAGGATGGGAGTGAATTGCGGCAGTTGTCATTCCTACGGCTTAAGGAGGTAATAGATGCATGAATTGTTCTATATTATGTTAATAAAATAAAACCAACCCATGAATATGACTGTTCAAAGATATTGTAGTGGTACATTGATAGTTTACTGTTATTTATATTGTCATATACATGTAAACTGTGAGATTATATTCGGGTATCTGTGGAGTTCTTAGGATTGTTCGTACATGCAAAGTGTATGTTATAAATAACCTGTCCTACCTGTTTTAGCTTGTTTGAGCTCATCCATAGACTAAATCATTTCTGCCCACCAGAGGATAAACACAGCTGCTTGTAAAAGTTAATCGCCAGGGAGCAACTGAGTATGACCGCAAACATCTGTGTCCTTCTAGTGAGAGGATAGGAGTGGATGGAGGTGGTTGTCATTCCTACGGCGTATGGAGGTAATAGATGCATGAACTGCTCTATATTATGTTAGTGAAATAAAACCAAACAGTTTAAAATGACTGCTCACAGATATTGTGGTGCTACAGTAATTATTTACTACCATCTCTATTTATTGCCATATCATATGTGAGATTATACTCGGGTATCTGTGCAGATCTTAGGATTGTTAAGGACATGTACAGTGTATGTTATAAATAACTTGTCCTACTTATTTTAGCTTGCTTGAGCTCATCTATAGACTGAACCATTTCTGCCCACCAGAGAAAAATCACAGCTGCTAGTAAAAGTCAGTCACCAGAGAGCGAACTGAGTATGACTGGAAACAACTGTGTCCGTCTAGTGAGAGGATTGGAGTGAATTGCGGCAGTTGTCATTCCTACGGCATAGGGAGGTAATACATGCATGAATTGTTCTATATTATGTTAATAAAATAAAACCAACCATGAATATGACTGTTCAAAGATATTGTAGTGGTACATTGATAGTTTACTGTAATTTCTATTGTCATATACATGTAAACTGTGAGATTATATTCCGGTATCTGTGGAGATCTTAGGATTGTTCGTACATGCAAAGTGTATGATTGTTATAAATAACCTGTCCTACCTGTTTTAGCTTGTTTGAGCTCATCTATAGACTGAATCATTTCTGTCCACCAGAGGATATACACAGCGACTAGTAAAAGTTAATCACCAGAGAGCGAGCTGAGCATGACTGGAAACATCTGTGTCCTTCTAGTGAGAGGATAGGAGTGAACTGAGGTGGTTGTCATTGCTACGGCGTATGGAGGTAATAGATGCATGAACTGCTCTATATTATTTTAGTGAAATAAAACCAAACAGTTTACAATGAGTGCTCAAAGATAATATTGTAGTGCTATTCAGTGATTATTTACTGCCATCTCTATTGTCATACAAAATGTGAGATTGTATCTGGTTAACTGTGCAGACCTTATGATGGTCAGTACAAGTACAGTGTAAATTATAAATAGCCTGTCCTACCTGTTTTAGCTTGTTTGAGCTCAGCTATAGACTGAATCATTTCTGCCCATCAGTGGATAGACACAGCTGGTAGTAAAAGTCAATTACCAGGGAGCAAGCTGAGTATGACTGGAAACAACTGTGTCTTTCTAGTGAGAGGATAGGAGTGAATTGAGGTGGTTGTCATTGCTACGGCGTATGGAGGTAATAGATGCATGAACTGCTCTATATTATGTTAGTGAAATAAAACCAAACAGTTTAAAATGACTGCTCAAATATATTGTGGTGCAACAGTGATTATTTACTACCATCTCTATTTATTGCCATATAATATGTGAGATTATACTCGGGTATCTGTGCAGATCTTAGTATTGTTAGGATATGTACAGTGTATGTTATAAATAACTTGTCCTACTTATTTTAGCTTGCTTGAGCTCATCTATAGACTGAACCATTTCTGCCCACCAGAGAATAAACACAGCTGCTAGAAAAAGTCAGTCACCAGAGAGCGAACTGAGTATGACTGGAAACAACTGTGTCCGTCTAGTGAGAGGATTGGAGTGAATTGAGGTAGTTGTCATTGCCACGGCGTAGGGAGGTAATAGATGCATGAACTGCTCTATATTATGTTAGTGAATAAAAACCAACCAGTTTAAAATGACTGCTCAAAGATGTTGTAGTGCTACTCAGTGATTATGTACTGCCATCTCTATTGTCATACAAAATGTGAGATTATATTCGGTTATCTGTGCAGATCTTATGATGGTTGGTACAAGTACAGTGTAAATTATAAATAGCCTGTCCTACCTGTCTTAGCTTGTTGGAGCTCAGCTATAGACTGAATCATTTCTCCCCACCAGTGGATAGACACAGCTGGTAGTAAAAGTCAATTACCAGGGAGCAAGATGAGTATGACTGGAAACATCTGTGTCCTTCTAGTGAGAGGATAGGAGTGAATTGCGGCAGTTGTCATTCCTACGGCTTAGGGAGGTAATAGATGCTTGAATTGTTCTATATTATGTTAATAAAATAAAACCAACTCATGAATATGACTGTTCAAAGATATTGTAGTGGTACATTGATAGTTTACTGTTATTTCTATTGTCATATACATGTAAACTGTGAGATTATATTCGGGTATCTGTGGAGATCTTAGGATTGTTCGTACATGCAAAGTGTATGTTATAAATAACCTGTCTTACCTGTTTTAGCTTGTTTGAGCTCATCCATAGACTAAATCATTTCTGCCCACCAGAGGATAAACACAGCTGCTTGTAAAAGTTAATCGCCAGGAAGCAACTGAGTATGACCGCAAACATCTGTGTCCTTCTAGTGAGAGGATAGGAGTGGATGGAGGTGGTTGTCATTCCTACGGCGTATGGAGGTAATAGATGCATGAACTGCTCTATATTATGTTAGTGAAATAAAACCAAACAGTTTAAAATGACTGCTCACAGATATTGTGGTGCTACAGTAGTTATTTACTACCATCTCTATTTATTGCCATATCATATGTGAGATTATACTCGGGTATCTGTGCAGATCTTAGGATTGTTAAGGACATGTACAGTGTATGTTATAAATAACTTGTCCTAGTTGTTTTAGCTTGCTTGAGCTCATTTATAGACTGAACCATTTCTGCCCACCAGAGAAAAATCACAGCTGCTAGTAAAAGTCAGTCACCAGAGAGCGAGCTGAGTATGACTGAAACAAGTGTGTCCTTGTAGTGAGAGGATAGGACTGAATTGAGGTGGTTGTCATTGCTACGGCGTAGGGAGGTAATATATGCATGAACTGCTCTATATTATGTTAGTCAAATAAAACCAAACAGTTTACGATGAGTGCTCAAAGATAATATTGTAGTGCTACTCAGTGATTATTTACTGCCATCTCTATTGTCATACAAAATGTGAGATTATATCTGGTTATCTGTGCAGACCTTATGATGGTTAGTACAAGTACAGTGTAAATTATAAATAGCCTGTCCTACCTGTTTTAGCTTGTTTGAGCTCAGCTATAGACTGAATCATTTCTGCCCATCAGTGGATAGACACAGCTGGTAGTAAAAGTCAATTACCAGGGAGCAAGCTGAGTATGACTGGAAACAACTGTGTCTTTCTAGTGAGAGGATAGGAGTGAATTGAGGTGGTTGTCATTGCTACGGCGTATGGAGGTAATAGATGCATGAACTGCTCTATATTATGTTAGTGAAATAAAACCAAACAGTTTAAAATGACTGCTCAAATATATTGTGGTGCAACAGTGATTATTTACTACCATCTCTATTTATTGCCATATAATATGTGAGATTATACTCGGGTATCTGTGCAGATCTTAGTATTGTTAGGATATGTACAGTGTATGTTATAAATAACTTGTCCTACTTATTTTAGCTTGCTTGAGCTCATCTATAGACTGAACCATTTCTGCCCACCAGAGAATAAACACAGCTGCTAGAAAAAGTCAGTCACCAGAGAGCGAACTGAGTATGACTGGAAACAACTGTGTCCGTCTAGTGAGAGGATTGGAGTGAATTGAGGTAGTTGTCGTTGCCACGGCGTAGGGAGGTAATAGATGCATGAACTGCTCTATATTATGTTAGTGAATAAAAACCAACCAGTTTAAAATGACTGCTCAAAGATGTTGTAGTGCTACTCAGTGATTATTTACTGCCATCTCTATTGTCATACAAAATGTGAGATTATATTCGGTTATCTGTGCAGATCTTATGATGGTTGGTACAAGTACAGTGTAAATTATAAATAGCCTGTCCTACCTGTCTTAGCTTGTTGGAGCTCAGCTATAGACTGAATCATTTCTCCCCACCAGTGGATAGACACAGCTGGTAGTAAAAGTCAATTACCAGGGAGCAAGATGAGTATGACTGGAAACATCTGTGTCCTTCTAGTGAGAGGATAGGAGTGAATTGCGGCAGTTGTCATTCCTACGGCTTAGGGAGGTAATAGATGCTTGAATTGTTCTATATTATGTTAATAAAATAAAACCAACTCATGAATATGACTGTTCAAAGATATTGTAGTGGTACATTGATAGTTTACTGTTATTTCTATTGTCATATACATGTAAACTGTGAGATTATATTCGGGTATCTGTGGTGATCTTAGGATTGTTCGTACATGCAAAGTGTATGTTATAAATAACCTGTCCTACCTGTTTTAGCTTGTTTGAGCTCATCCATAGACTAAATCATTTCTGCCCACTAGAGGATAAACACAGCTGCTTGTAAAAGTTAATCGCCAGGGAGCAACTGAGTATGACTGCAAACATCTGTGTCCTTCTAGTGAGAGGATAGGAGTGGATGGAGGTGGTTGACATTCCTAGTGCGTAGGGAGGTGATAGAGGCATGAACTGCTCTATATTATGTTAGTGAAATAAAACCAAACAGTTTAAAATGACTGCTCAAAGATATTGTGGTGCTACAGTGATTATTTACTGCCATCTCTATTTATAGGCATATAATATGTGAGATTATACTCGGGTATCTGTGCAGATCTTAGGATTGTTAGGATATGTACAGTGTATGTTATAAATAACTTGTCCTACTTATTTTAGCTTGCTTGAGCTCATCTATAGACTGAACCATTTCTGCCCACCAGAGAATAAACACAGCTGCTAGAAAAAGTCAGTCACCAGAGAGCGAACTGAGTATGACTGGAAACAACTGTGTCCGTCTAGTGAGAGGATTGGAGTGAATTGAGGTAGTTGTCATTGCTACGGCGTAGGGAGGTAATAGATGCATGAACTGCTCTATATTATGTTAGTGAAATAAAACCAACCAGTTTAAAATGACTGCTCACAGATATTGTAGTGCTACTCAGTGATTATTTACTGCCATCTCTATTGTCATACAAAATGTGAGATTATATTCGGTTATCTGTGCAGATCTTATGATGGTTGGTACAAGTACAGTGTAAATTATAAATAGCCTGTCCTACCTGTCTTAGCTTGTTGGAGCTCAGCTATAGACTGAATCATTTCTCCCCACCAGTGGATAGACACAGCTGGTAGTAAAAGTCAATTACCAGGGAGCAAGATGAGTATGACTGGAAACATCTGTGTCCTTCTAGTGAGAGGATAGGAGTGAACTGAGGTGGTTGTCATTGCTACGGCGTATGGAGGTAATAGATGCATGAACTGCTCTATATTATTTTAGTGAAATAAAACCAAACAGTTTACAATGAGTGCTCAAAGATAATATTGTAGTGCTATTCAGTGATTATTTACTGCCATCTCTATTGTCATACAAAATGTGAGATTGTATCTGGTTAACTGTGCAGACCTTATGATGGTCAGTACAAGTACAGTGTAAATTATAAATAGCCTGTCCTACCTGTTTTAGCTTGTTTGAGCTCAGCTATAGACTGAATCATTTCTGCCCATCAGTGGATAGACACAGCTGGTAGTAAAAGTCAATTACCAGGGAGCAAGCTGAGTATGACTGGAAACAACTGTGTCTTTCTAGTGAGAGGATAGGAGTGAATTGAGGTGGTTGTCATTGCTACGGCGTATGGAGGTAATAGATGCATGAACTGCTCTATATTATGTTAGTGAAATAAAACCAAACAGTTTAAAATGACTGCTCAAATATATTGTGGTGCAACAGTGATTATTTACTACCATCTCTATTTATTGCCATATAATATGTGAGATTATACTCGGGTATCTGTGCAGATCTTAGTATTGTTAGGATATGTACAGTGTATGTTATAAATAACTTGTCCTACTTATTTTAGCTTGCTTGAGCTCATCTATAGACTGAACCATTTCTGCCCACCAGAGAATAAACACAGCTGCTAGAAAAAGTCAGTCACCAGAGAGCGAACTGAGTATGACTGGAAACAACTGTGTCCGTCTAGTGAGAGGATTGGAGTGAATTGAGGTAGTTGTCATTGCCACGGCGTAGGGAGGTAATAGATGCATGAACTGCTCTATATTATGTTAGTGAATAAAAACCAACCAGTTTAAAATGACTGCTCAAAGATGTTGTAGTGCTACTCAGTGATTATGTACTGCCATCTCTATTGTCATACAAAATGTGAGATTATATTCGGTTATCTGTGCAGATCTTATGATGGTTGGTACAAGTACAGTGTAAATTATAAATAGCCTGTCCTACCTGTCTTAGCTTGTTGGAGCTCAGCTATAGACTGAATCATTTCTCCCCACCAGTGGATAGACACAGCTGGTAGTAAAAGTCAATTACCAGGGAGCAAGATGAGTATGACTGGAAACATCTGCGTCCTTCTAGTGAGAGGATAGGAGTGAATTGCGGCAGTTGTCATTCCTACGGCTTAGGGAGGTAATAGATGCTTGAATTGTTCTATATTATGTTAATAAAATAAAACCAACTCATGAATATGACTGTTCAAAGATATTGTAGTGGTACATTGATAGTTTACTGTTATTTCTATTGTCATATACATGTAAACTGTGAGATTATATTCGGGTATCTGTGGAGATCTTAGGATTGTTCGTACATGCAAAGTGTATGTTATAAATAACCTGTCCTACCTGTTTTAGCTTGTTTGAGCTCATCCATAGACTAAATCATTTCTGCCCACCAGAGGATAAACACAGCTGCTTGTAAAAGTTAATCGCCAGGAAGCAACTGAGTATGACCGCAAACATCTGTGTCCTTCTAGTGAGAGGATAGGAGTGGATGGAGGTGGTTGTCATTCCTACGGCGTATGGAGGTAATAGATGCATGAACTGCTCTATATTATGTTAGTGAAATAAAACCAAACAGTTTAAAATGACTGCTCACAGATATTGTGGTGCTACAGTAATTATTTACTACCATCTCTATTTATTGCCATATCATATATGTGAGATTATACTCGGGTATCTGTGCAGATCTTAGGATTGTTAAGGACATGTACAGTGTATGTTATAAATAACTTGTCCTAGTTGTTTTAGCTTGCTTGAGCTCATTTATAGACTGAACCATTTCTGCCCACCAGAGAAAAATCACAGCTGCTAGTAAAAGTCAGTCACCAGAGAGCGAGCTGAGTATGACTGAAACAAGTGTGTCCTTGTAGTGAGAGGATAGGACTGAATTGAGGTGGTTGTCATTGCTACGGCGTAGGGAGGTAATAGATGCATGAACTGCTCTATATTATGTTAGTCAAATAAAACCAAACAGTTTACGATGAGTGCTCAAAGATAATATTGTAGTGCTACTCAGTGATTATTTACTGCCATCTCTATTGTCATACAAAATGTGAGATTATATCTGGTTATCTGTGCAGACCTTATGATGGTTAGTACAAGTACAGTGTAAATTATAAATAGCCTGTCCTACCTGTTTTAGCTTGTTTGAGCTCAGCTATAGACTGAATCATTTCTGCCCATCAGTGGATAGACACAGCTGGTAGTAAAAGTCAATTACCAGGGAGCAAGCTGAGTATGACTGGAAACAACTGTGTCTTTCTAGTGAGAGGATAGGAGTGAATTGAGGTGGTTGTCATTGCTACGGCGTATGGAGGTAATAGATGCATGAACTGCTCTATATTATGTTAGTGAAATAAAACCAAACAGTTTAAAATGACTGCTCAAATATATTGTGGTGCAACAGTGATTATTTACTACCATCTCTATTTATTGCCATATAATATGTGAGATTATACTCGGGTATCTGTGCAGATCTTAGTATTGTTAGGATATGTACAGTGTATGTTATAAATAACTTGTCCTACTTATTTTAGCTTGCTTGAGCTCATCTATAGACTGAACCATTTCTGCCCACCAGAGAATAAACACAGCTGCTAGAAAAAGTCAGTCACCAGAGAGCGAACTGAGTATGACTGGAAACAACTGTGTCCGTCTAGTGAGAGGATTGGAGTGAATTGAGGTAGTTGTCATTGCCACGGCGTAGGGAGGTAATAGATGCATGAACTGCTCTATATTATGTTAGTGAATAAAAACCAACCAGTTTAAAATGACTGCTCAAAGATGTTGTAGTGCTACTCAGTGATTATTTACTGCCATCTCTATTGTCATACAAAATGTGAGATTATATTCGGTTATCTGTGCAGATCTTATGATGGTTGGTACAAGTACAGTGTAAATTATAAATAGCCTGTCCTACCTGTCTTAGCTTGTTGGAGCTCAGCTATAGACTGAATCATTTCTCCCCACCAGTGGATAGACACAGCTGGTAGTAAAAGTCAATTACAAGGGAGCAAGATGAGTATGACTGGAAACATCTGTGTCCTTCTAGTGAGAGGATAGGAGTGAATTGCGGCAGTTGTCATTCCTACGGCTTAGGGAGGTAATAGATGCTTGAATTGTTCTATATTATGTTAATAAAATAAAACCAACTCATGAATATGACTGTTCAAAGATATTGTAGTGGTACATTGATAGTTTACTGTTATTTCTATTGTCATATACATGTAAACTGTGAGATTATATTCGGGTATCTGTGGTGATCTTAGGATTGTTCGTACATGCAAAGTGTATGCTATAAATAACCTGTCCTACCTGTTTTAGCTTGTTTGAGCTCATCCATAGACTAAATCATTTCTGCCCACCAGAGGATAAACACAGCTGCTTGTAAAAGTTAATCGCCAGGGAGCAACTGAGTATGACGGCAAACATCTGTGTCCTTCTAGTGAGAGGATAGGAGTGGATGGAGGTGGTTGTCATTCCTACGGCGTATGGAGGTAATAGATCCATGAACTGCTCTATATTATGTTAGTGAAATAAAACCAAACAGTTTAAAATGAGTGCTCACAGATATTGTGGTGCTACAGTAATTATTTACTACCATCTCTATTTATTGCCATATCATATGTGAGATTATACTCGGGTATCTGTGCAGATCTTAGGATTGTTAAGGACATGTACAGTGTATGTTATAAATAACTTGTCCTAGTTGTTTTAGCTTGCTTGAGCTCATTTATAGACTGAACCATTTCTGCCCACCAGAGAAAAATCACAGCTGCTAGTAAAAGTCAGTCACCAGAGAGCGAGCTGAGTATGACTGAAACAACTGTGTCTTTCTAGTGAGAGGATAGGAGTGAATTGAGGTGGTTGTCATTGCTACGGCGTAGGGAGGTAATAGATGCATGAACTGCTCTATATTATGTTAGTCAAATAAAACCAAACAGTTTACGATGAGTGCTCAAAGATAATATTGTAGTGCTACTCAGTGATTATTTACTGCCATCTCTATTGTCATACAAAATGTGAGATTATATCTGGTTATCTGTGCAGACCTTATGATGGTTAGTACAAGTACAGTGTAAATTATAAATAGCCTGTCCTACCTGTTTCGGCTTGTTTGAGCTCAGCTATAGACTGAATCATTTCTCCCCACCAGTGGATAGACACAGCTGGTAGTAAAAGTCAATTACCAGGGAGCAAGATGAGTATGACTGGAAACATCTGTATCCTTCTAGTGAGAGGATAGGAGTGAATTGCGGCAGTTGTCATTCCTACGGCTTAGGGAGGTAATAGATGCATGAATTGTTCTATATTATGTTAATAAAATAAAACCAACCCATGAATATGACTGTTCAAAGATATTGTAGTGGTACATTGATAGTTTACTGTTATTTCTATTGTCATATACATGTAAACTGTGAGATTATATTCGGGTATCTGTGGAGATCTTAGGATTGTTCGTACATGCAAAGTGTATGTTATAAATAACCTGTCCTACCTGTTTTAGCTTGTTTGAGCTCATCTATAGACTAAATTATTTCTGCCCACCAGAGGATATACACAGCTGCTTGTAAAAGTTAATCGCCAGGGAGCAACTGAGTATGACTGCAAACATCTGTGTCCTTCTGGTTAGAGGATAGGAGTGGATGGAGGTGGTTGACATTCCTAGTGCGTAGGGAGGTGATAGAGGCATGAACTGCTCTATATTATGTTAGTGAAATAAAACCAAACAGTTTAAAATGACTGCTCAAAGATATTGTGGTGCTACAGTGATTATTTACTGCCATCTCTATTTATTGGCATATAATATGTGAGATTATACTCGGGTATCTGTGCAGATCTTAGTATTGTTAGGATATGTACAGTGTATGTTATAAATAACTTGTCCTACTTATTTTAGCCTGCTTGAGCTCATCTATAGACTGAACCATTTCTGCCCACCAGAGAATAAACACAGCTGCTAGAAAAAGTCAGTCACCAGAGAGCGAACTGAGTATGACTGCAAACATCTGTGTCCTTCTAGTGAGAGGATAGGAGTGGATGGAGGTGGTTGACATTCCTAGTGCGTAGGGAGGTGATAGAGGCATGAACTGCTCTATATTATGTTAGTGAAATAAAACCAAACAGTTTAAAATGACTGCTCAAAGATATTGTGGTGCTACAGTGATTATTTACTGCCATCTCTATTTATAGGCATATAATATGTGAGATTATACTCGGGTATCTGTGCAGATCTTAGGATTGTTAGGATATGTACAGTGTATGTTATAAATAACTTGTCCTACTTATTTTAGCTTGCTTGAGCTCATCTATAGACTGAACCATTTCTGCCCACCAGAGAATAAACACAGCTGCTAGAAAAAGTCAGTCACCAGAGAGCGAACTGAGTATGACTGGAAACAACTGTGTCCGTCTAGTGAGAGGATTGGAGTGAATTGAGGTAGTTGTCATTGCTACGGCGTAGGGAGGTAATAGATGCATGAACTGCTCTATATTATGTTAGTGAAATAAAACCAACCAGTTTAAAATGACTGCTCAAAGATATTGTAGTGCTACTCAGTGATTATTTACTGCCATCTCTATTGTCATACAAAATGTGAGATTATATTCGGTTATCTGTGCAGATCTTATGATGGTTGGTACAAGTACAGTGTAAATTATAAATAGCCTGTCCTACCTGTCTTAGCTTGTTGGAGCTCAGCTATAGACTGAATCATTTCTCCCCACCAGTGGATAGACACAGCTGGTAGTAAAAGTCAATTACCAGGGAGCAAGCTGAGTATGACTGGAAACATATGTGTCCTTCTAGTGAGAGGATAGGAGTGAATTGCGGCAGTTGTCATTCCTACGGCTTAGGGAGGTAATAGATGCATGAATTGTTCTATATTATGTTAATAAAATAAAACCAACTCATGAATATGACTGTTCAAAGATATTGTAGTGGTACATTGATAGTTTACTGTTATTTCTATTGTCATATACATGTAAACTGTGAGATTATATTCGGGTATCTGTGGAGATCTTAGGATTGTTCGTACATGCAAAGTGTATGTTATAAATAACCTGTCCTACCTGTTTTAGCTTGTTTGAGCTCGTCCATAGACTAAATCATTTCTGCCCACCAGAGGATAAACACAGCTGCTTGTAAAAGTGAATCGCCAGGGAGCAACTGAGTATGACCGCAAACATCTGTGTCCTTCTAGTGAGAGGATAGGAGTGGATGGAGGTGGTTGTCATTCCTACGGCGTATGGAGGTAATAGATGCATGAACTGCTCTATATTATGTTAGTGAAATAAAACCAAACAGTTTAAAATGACTGCTCACAGATATTGTGGTGCTACAGTAATTATTTACTACCATCTCTATTTATTGCCATATCATATGTGAGATTATACTCGGGTATCTGTGCAGATCTTAGGATTGTTAAGGACCTGTACAGTGTATGTTATAAATAACTTGTCCTAGTTGTTTTAGCTTGCTTGAGCTCATTTATAGACTGAACCATTTCTGCCCACCAGAGAAAAATCACAGCTGCTAGTAAAAGTCAGTCACCAGAGAGCGAGCTGAGTATGACTGAAACAACTGTGTCCTTGTAGTGAGAGGATAGGACTGAATTGAGGTGGTTGTCATTGCTACGGCGTAGGGAGGTAATAGATGCATGAACTGCTCTATATTATGTTAGTCAAATAAAACCAAACAGTTTACGATGAGTGCTCAAAGATAATATTGTAGTGCTACTCAGTGATTATTTACTGCCATCTCTATTGTCATACAAAATGTGAGATTATATCTGGTTATCTGTGCAGACCTTATGATGGTTAGGACAAGTACAGTGTAAATTATAAATAGCCTGTCCTACCTGTTTTAGCTTGTTTGAGCTCAGCTATAGACTGAATCATTTCTGCCCATCAGTGGATAGACACAGCTGGTAGTAAAAGTCAATTACCAGGGAGCAAGCTGAGTATGACTGGAAACAACTGTGTCTTTCTAGTGAGAGGATAGGAGTGAATTGAGGTGGTTGTCATTGCTACGGCGTATGGAGGTAATAGAATCATGAACTGCTCTATATTATGTTAGTGAAATAAAACCAAACAGTTTAAAATGACTGCTCAAATATATTGTGGTGCAACAGTGATTATTTACTACCATCTCTATTTATTGCCATATAATATGTGAGATTATACTCGGGTATCTGTGCAGATCTTAGTATTGTTAGGATATGTACAGTGTATGTTATAAATAACTTGTCCTACTTATTTTAGCTTGCTTGAGCTCATCTATAGACTGAACCATTTCTGCCCACCAGAGAATAAACACAGCTGCTAGAAAAAGTCAGTCACCAGAGAGCGAACTGAGTATGACTGGAAACAACTGTGTCCGTCTAGTGAGAGGATTGGAGTGAATTGAGGTAGTTGTCATTGCCACGGCGTAGGGAGGTACTAGATGCATGAACTGCTCTATATTATGTTAGTGAATAAAAACCAACCAGTTTAAAATGACTGCTCAAAGATGTTGTAGTGCTACTCAGTGATTATTTACTGCCATCTCTATTGTCATACAAAATGTGAGATTATATTCGGTTATCTGTGCAGATCTTATGATGGTTGGTACAAGTACAGTGTAAATTATAAATAGCCTGTCCTACCTGTCTTAACTTGTTGGAGCTCAGCTATAGACTGAATCATTTCTCCCCACCAGTGGATAGACACAGCTGGTAGTAAAAGTCAATTACCAGGGAGCAAGATGAGTATGACTGGAAACATCTGTGTCCTTCTAGTGAGAGGATAGGAGTGAAGTGCGGCAGTTGTCATTCCTACGGCTTAGGGAGGTAATAGATGCTTGAATTGTTCTATATTATGTTAATAAAATAAAACCAACTCATGAATATGACTGTTCAAAGATATTGTAGTGGTACATTGATAGTTTACTGTTATTTCTATTGTCATATACATGTAAACTGTGAGATTATATTCGGGTATCTGTGGTGATCTTAGGATTGTTCGTACATGCAAAGTGTATGTTATAAATAACCTGTCCTACCTGTTTTAGCTTGTTTGAACTCATCCATAGACTAAATCATTTCTGCCCACCAGAGGATAAACACAGCTGCTTGTAAAAGTTAATCGCCAGGGAGCAACTGAGTATGACCGCAAACATCTGTGTCCTTCTAGTGAGAGGATAGGAGTGGATGGAGGTGGTTGTCATTCCTACGGCGTATGGAGGTAATAGATGCATGAACTGCTCTATATTATGTTAGTGAAATAAAACCAAACAGTTTAAAATGACTGCTCACAGATATTGTGGTGCTACAGTAATTATTTACTACCATCTCTATTTATTGCCATATCATATGTGAGATTATACTCGGGTATCTGTGCAGATCTTAGGATTGTTAAGGACATGTACAGTGTATGTTATAAATAACTTGTCCTAGTTGTTTTAGCTTGCTTGAGCTCATTTATAGACTGAACCATTTCTGCCCACCAGAGAAAAATCACAGCTGCTAGTAAAAGTCAGTCACCAGAGAGCGAGCTGAGTATGACTGAAACAACTGTGTCTTTCTAGTGAGAGGATAGGAGTGAATTGAGGTGGTTGTCAATGCTACGGCGTAGGGAGGTAATAGATGCATGAACTGCTCTATATTATGTTAGTCAAATAAAACCAAACAGTTTACGATGAGTGCTCAAAGATAATATTGTAGTGCTACTCAGTGATTATTTACTGCCATCTCTATTGTCATACAAAATGTGAGATTATATCTGGTTATCTGTGCAGACCTTATGATGGTTAGTACAAGTACAGTGTAAATTATAAATAGCCTGTCCTACCTGTTTCGGCTTGTTTGAGCTCAGCTATAGACTGAATCATTTCTCCCCACCAGTGGATAGACACAGCTGGTAGTAAAAGTCAATTACCAGGGAGCAAGATGAGTATGACTGGAAACATCTGTGTCCTTCTAGTGAGAGGATAGGAGTGAATTGCGGCAGTTGTCATTCCTACGGCTTAGGGAGGTAATAGATGCATGAATTGTTCTATATTATGTTAGTGAAATAAAACCAAACAGTTTAAAATGACTGCTCAAAGATATTGTGGTGCTACAGTGATTATTTACTGCCATCTCTATTTATTGGCATATAATATGTGAGATTATACTCGGGTATCTGTGCAGATCTTAGTATTGTTAGGATATGTACAGTGTATGTTATAAATAACTTGTCCTACTTATTTTAGCCTGCTTGAGCTCATCTATAGACTGAACCATTTCTGCCCACCAGAGAATAAACACAGCTGCTAGAAAAAGTCAGTCACCAGAGAGCGAACTGAGTATGACTGCAAACATCTGTGTCCTTCTAGTGAGAGGATAGGAGTGGATGGAGGTGGTTGACATTCCTAGTGCGTAGGGAGGTGATAGAGGCATGAACTGCTCTATATTATGTTAGTGAAATAAAACCAAACAGTTTAAAATGACTGCTCAAAGATATTGTGGTGCTACAGTGATTATTTACTGCCATCTCTATTTATAGGCATATAATATGTGAGATTATACTCGGGTATCTGTGCAGATCTTAGGATTGTTAGGATATGTACAGTGTATGTTATAAATAACTTGTCCTACTTATTTTAGCTTGCTTGAGCTCATCTATAGACTGAACCATTTCTGCCCACCAGAGAATAAACACAGCTGCTAGAAAAAGTCAGTCACCAGAGAGCGAACTGAGTATGACTGGAAACAACTGTGTCCGTCTAGTGAGAGGATTGGAGTGAATTGAGGTAGTTGTCATTGCTACGGCGTAGGGAGGTAATAGATGCATGAACTGCTCTATATTATGTTAGTGAAATAAAACCAACCAGTTTAAAATGACTGCTCAAAGATATTGTAGTGCTACTCAGTGATTATTTACTGCCATCTCTATTGTCATACAAAATGTGAGATTATATTCGGTTATCTGTGCAGATCTTATGATGGTTGGTACAAGTACAGTGTAAATTATAAATAGCCTGTCCTACCTGTCTTAGCTTGTTGGAGCTCAGCTATAGACTGAATCATTTCTCCCCACCAGTGGATAGACACAGCTGGTAGTAAAAGTCAATTACCAGGGAGCAAGATGAGTATGACTGGAAACATCTGTGTCCTTCTAGTGAGAGGATAGGAGTGAACTGAGGTGGTTGTCATTGCTACGGCGTATGGAGGTAATAGATGCATGAACTGCTCTATATTATTTTAGTGAAATAAAACCAAACAGTTTACAATGACTGCTCAAAGATAATATTGTAGTGCTATTCAGTGATTATTTACTGCCATCTCTATTGTCATACAAAATGTGAGATTGTATCTGGTTAACTGTGCAGACCTTATGATGGTCAGTACAAGTACAGTGTAAATTATAAATAGCCTGTCCTACCTGTTTTAGCTTGTTTGAGCTCAGCTATAGACTGAATCATTTCTGCCCATCAGTGGATAGACACAGCTGGTAGTAAAAGTCAATTACCAGGGAGCAAGCTGAGTATGACTGGAAACAACTGTGTCTTTCTAGTGAGAGGATAGGAGTGAATTGAGGTGGTTGTCATTGCTACGGCGTATGGAGGTAATAGATGCATGAACTGCTCTATATTATGTTAGTGAAATAAAACCAAACAGTTTAAAATGACTGCTCAAATATATTGTGGTGCAACAGTGATTATTTACTACCATCTCTATTTATTGCCATATAATATGTGAGATTATACTCGGGTATCTGTGCAGATCTTAGTATTGTTAGGATATGTACAGTGTATGTTATAAATAACTTGTCCTACTTATTTTAGCTTGCTTGAGCTCATCTATAGACTGAACCATTTCTGCCCACCAGAGAATAAACACAGCTGCTAGAAAAAGTCAGTCACCAGAGAGCGAACTGAGTATGACTGGAAACAACTGTGTCCGTCTAGTGAGAGGATTGGAGTGAATTGAGGTAGTTGTCATTGCCACGGCGTAGGGAGGTAATAGATGCATGAACTGCTCTATATTATGTTAGTGAATAAAAACCAACCAGTTTAAAATGACTGCTCAAAGATGTTGTAGTGCTACTCAGTGATTATGTACTGCCATCTCTATTGTCATACAAAATGTGAGATTATATTCGGTTATCTGTGCAGATCTTATGATGGTTGGTACAAGTACAGTGTAAATTATAAATAGCCTGTCCTACCTGTCTTAGCTTGTTGGAGCTCAGCTATAGACTGAATCATTTCTCCCCACCAGTGGATAGACACAGCTGGTAGTAAAAGTCAATTACCAGGGAGCAAGATGAGTATGACTGGAAACATCTGTGTCCTTCTAGTGAGAGGATAGGAGTGAATTGCGGCAGTTGTCATTCCTACGGCTTAGGGAGGTAATAGATGCTTGAATTGTTCTATATTATGTTAATAAAATAAAACCAACTCATGAATATGACTGTTCAAAGATATTGTAGTGGTACATTGATAGTTTACTGTTATTTCTATTGTCATATACATGTAAACTGTGAGATTATATTCGGGTATCTGTGGAGATCTTAGGATTGTTCGTACATGCAAAGTGTATGTTATAAATAACCTGTCCTACCTGTTTTAGCTTGTTTGAGCTCATCCATAGACTAAATCATTTCTGCCCACCAGAGGATAAACACAGCTGCTTGTAAAAGTTAATCGCCAGGAAGCAACTGAGTATGACCGCAAACATCTGTGTCCTTCTAGTGAGAGGATAGGAGTGGATGGAGGTGGTTGTCATTCCTACGGCGTATGGAGGTAATAGATGCATGAACTGCTCTATATTATGTTAGTGAAATAAAACCAAACAGTTTAAAATGACTGCTCACAGATATTGTGGTGCTACAGTAATTATTTACTACCATCTCTATTTATTGCCATATCATATATGTGAGATTATACTCGGGTATCTGTGCAGATCTTAGGATTGTTAAGGACATGTACAGTGTATGTTATAAATAACTTGTCCTAGTTGTTTTAGCTTGCTTGAGCTCATTTATAGACTGAACCATTTCTGCCCACCAGAGAAAAATCACAGCTGCTAGTAAAAGTCAGTCACCAGAGAGCGAGCTGAGTATGACTGAAACAAGTGTGTCCTTGTAGTGAGAGGATAGGACTGAATTGAGGTGGTTGTCATTGCTACGGCGTAGGGAGGTAATAGATGCATGAACTGCTCTATATTATGTTAGTCAAATAAAACCAAACAGTTTACGATGAGTGCTCAAAGATAATATTGTAGTGCTACTCAGTGATTATTTACTGCCATCTCTATTGTCATACAAAATGTGAGATTATATCTGGTTATCTGTGCAGACCTTATGATGGTTAGTACAAGTACAGTGTAAATTATAAATAGCCTGTCCTACCTGTTTTAGCTTGTTTGAGCTCAGCTATAGACTGAATCATTTCTGCCCATCAGTGGATAGACACAGCTGGTAGTAAAAGTCAATTACCAGGGAGCAAGCTGAGTATGACTGGAAACAACTGTGTCTTTCTAGTGAGAGGATAGGAGTGAATTGAGGTGGTTGTCATTGCTACGGCGTATGGAGGTAATAGATGCATGAACTGCTCTATATTATGTTAGTGAAATAAAACCAAACAGTTTAAAATGACTGCTCAAATATATTGTGGTGCAACAGTGATTATTTACTACCATCTCTATTTATTGCCATATAATATGTGAGATTATACTCGGGTATCTGTGCAGATCTTAGTATTGTTAGGATATGTACAGTGTATGTTATAAATAACTTGTCCTACTTATTTTAGCTTGCTTGAGCTCATCTATAGACTGAACCATTTCTGCCCACCAGAGAATAAACACAGCTGCTAGAAAAAGTCAGTCACCAGAGAGCGAACTGAGTATGACTGGAAACAACTGTGTCCGTCTAGTGAGAGGATTGGAGTGAATTGAGGTAGTTGTCATTGCCACGGCGTAGGGAGGTAATAGATGCATGAACTGCTCTATATTATGTTAGTGAATAAAAACCAACCAGTTTAAAATGACTGCTCAAAGATGTTGTAGTGCTACTCAGTGATTATTTACTGCCATCTCTATTGTCATACAAAATGTGAGATTATATTCGGTTATCTGTGCAGATCTTATGATGGTTGGTACAAGTACAGTGTAAATTATAAATAGCCTGTCCTACCTGTCTTAGCTTGTTGGAGCTCAGCTATAGACTGAATCATTTCTCCCCACCAGTGGATAGACACAGCTGGTAGTAAAAGTCAATTACCAGGGAGCAAGATGAGTATGACTGGAAACATCTGTGTCCTTCTAGTGAGAGGATAGGAGTGGATGGAGGTGGTTGTCATTCCTACGGCGTATGGAGGTAATAGATCCATGAACTGCTCTATATTATGTTAGTGAAATAAAACCAAACAGTTTAAAATGAGTGCTCACAGATATTGTGGTGCTACAGTAATTATTTACTACCATCTCTATTTATTGCCATATCATATGTGAGATTATACTCGGGTATCTGTGCAGATCTTAGGATTGTTAAGGACATGTACAGTGTATGTTATAAATAACTTGTCCTAGTTGTTTTAGCTTGCTTGAGCTCATTTATAGACTGAACCATTTCTGCCCTCCAGAGAAAAATCACAGCTGCTAGTAAAAGTCAGTCACCAGAGAGCGAGCTGAGTATGACTGAAACAACTGTGTCTTTCTAGTGAGAGGATAGGAGTGAATTGAGGTGGTTGTCATTGCTACGGCGTAGGGAGGTAATAGATGCATGAACTGCTCTATATTATGTTAGTCAAATAAAACCAAACAGTTTACGATGAGTGCTCAAAGATAATATTGTAGTGCTACTCAGTGATTATTTACTGCCATCTCTATTGTCATACAAAATGTGAGATTATATCTGGTTATCTGTGCAGACCTTATGATGGTTAGTACAAGTACAGTGTAAATTATAAATAGCCTGTCCTACCTGTTTCGGCTTGTTTGAGCTCAGCTATAGACTGAATCATTTCTCCCCACCAGTGGATAGACACAGCTGGTAGTAAAAGTCAATTACCAGGGAGCAAGATGAGTATGACTGGAAACATCTGTGTCCTTCTAGTGAGAGGATAGGAGTGAATTGCGGCAGTTGTCATTCCTACGGCTTAGGGAGGTAATAGATGCATGAATTGTTCTATATTATGTTAATAAAATAAAACCAACCCATGAATATGACTGTTCAAAGATATTGTAGTGGTACATTGATAGTTTACTGTTATTTCTATTGTCATATACATGTAAACTGTGAGATTATATTCGGGTATCTGTGGAGATCTTAGGATTGTTCGTACATGCAAAGTGTATGTTATAAATAACCTGTCCTACCTGTTTTAGCTTGTTTGAGCTCATCTATAGACTAAATTATTTCTGCCCACCAGAGGATATACACAGCTGCTTGTAAAAGTTAATCGCCAGGGAGCAACTGAGTATGACTGCAAACATCTGTGTCCTTCTAGTTAGAGGATAGGAGTGGATGGAGGTGGTTGACATTCCTAGTGCGTAGGGAGGTAATAGAGGCATGAACTGCTCTATATTATGTTAGTGAAATAAAACCAAACAGTTTAAAATGACTGCTCAAAGATATTGTGGTGCTACAGTGATTATTTACTGCCATCTCTATTTATTGGCATATAATATGTGAGATTATACTCGGGTATCTGTGCAGATCTTAGTATTGTTAGGATATGTACAGTGTATGTTATAAATAACTTGTCCTACTTATTTTAGCCTGCTTGAGCTCATCTATAGACTGAACCATTTCTGCCCACCAGAGAATAAACACAGCTGCTAGAAAAAGTCAGTCACCAGAGAGCGAACTGAGTATGACTGCAAACATCTGTGTCCTTCTAGTGAGAGGATAGGAGTGGATGGAGGTGGTTGACATTCCTAGTGCGTAGGGAGGTGATAGAGGCATGAACTGCTCTATATTATGTTAGTGAAATAAAACCAAACAGTTTAAAATGACTGCTCAAAGATATTGTGGTGCTACAGTGATTATTTACTGCCATCTCTATTTATAGGCATATAATATGTGAGATTATACTCGGGTATCTGTGCAGATCTTAGGATTGTTAGGATATGTACAGTGTATGTTATAAATAACTTGTCCTACTTATTTTAGCTTGCTTGAGCTCATCTATAGACTGAACCATTTCTGCCCACCAGAGAATAAACACAGCTGCTAGAAAAAGTCAGTCACCAGAGAGCGAACTGAGTATGACTGGAAACAACTGTGTCCGTCTAGTGAGAGGATTGGAGTGAATTGAGGTAGTTGTCATTGCTACGGCGTAGGGAGGTAATAGATGCATGAACTGCTCTATATTATGTTAGTGAAATAAAACCAACCAGTTTAAAATGACTGCTCAAAGATATTGTAGTGCTACTCAGTGATTATTTACTGCCATCTCTATTGTCATACAAAATGTGAGATTATATTCGGTTATCTGTGCAGATCTTATGATGGTTGGTACAAGTACAGTGTAAATTATAAATAGCCTGTCCTACCTGTCTTAGCTTGTTGGAGCTCAGCTATAGACTGAATCATTTCTCCCCACCAGTGGATAGACACAGCTGGTAGTAAAAGTCAATTACCAGGGAGCAAGATGAGTATGACTGGAAACATCTGTGTCCTTCTAGTGAGAGGATAGGAGTGAATTGCGGCAGTTGTCATTCCTACGGCTTAGGGAGGTAATAGATGCATGAATTGTTCTATATTATGTTAATAAAATAAAACCAACTCATGAATATGACTGTTCAAAGATATTGTAGTGGTACATTGATAGTTTACTGTTATTTCTATTGTCATATACATGTAAACTGTGAGATTATATTCGGGTATCTGTGGAGATCTTAGGATTGTTCGTACATGCAAAGTGTATGTTATAAATAACCTGTCCTACCTGTTTTAGCTTGTTTGAGCTCATCCATAGACTAAATCATTTCTGCCCACCAGAGGATAAACACAGCTGCTTGTAAAAGTGAATCGCCAGGGAGCAACTGAGTATGACCGCAAACATCTGTGTCCTTCTAGTGAGAGGATAGGAGTGGATGGAGGTGGTTGTCATTCCTACGGCGTATGGAGGTAATAGATGCATGAACTGCTCTATATTATGTTAGTGAAATAAAACCAAACAGTTTAAAATGACTGCTCACAGATATTGTGGTGCTACAGTAATTATTTACTACCATCTCTATTTATTGCCATATCATATGTGAGATTATACTCGGGTATCTGTGCAGATCTTAGGATTGTTAAGGACCTGTACAGTGTATGTTATAAATAACTTGTCCTAGTTGTTTTAGCTTGCTTGAGCTCATTTATAGACTGAACCATTTCTGCCCACCAGAGAAAAATCACAGCTGCTAGTAAAAGTCAGTCACCAGAGAGCGAGCTGAGTATGACTGAAACAACTGTGTCCTTGTAGTGAGAGGATAGGACTGAATTGAGGTGGTTGTCATTGCTACGGCGTAGGGAGGTAATAGATGCATGAACTGCTCTATATTATGTTAGTCAAATAAAACCAAACAGTTTACGATGAGTGCTCAAAGATAATATTGTAGTGCTACTCAGTGATTATTTACTGCCATCTCTATTGTCATACAAAATGTGAGATTATATCTGGTTATCTGTGCAGACCTTATGATGGTTAGGACAAGTACAGTGTAAATTATAAATAGCCTGTCCTACCTGTTTTAGCTTGTTTGAGCTCAGCTATAGACTGAATCATTTCTGCCCATCAGTGGATAGACACAGCTGGTAGTAAAAGTCAATTACCAGGGAGCAAGCTGAGTATGACTGGAAACAACTGTGTCTTTCTAGTGAGAGGATAGGAGTGAATTGAGGTGGTTGTCATTGCTACGGCGTATGGAGGTAATAGAATCATGAACTGCTCTATATTATGTTAGTGAAATAAAACCAAACAGTTTAAAATGACTGCTCAAATATATTGTGGTGCAACAGTGATTATTTACTACCATCTCTATTTATTGCCATATAATATGTGAGATTATACTCGGGTATCTGTGCAGATCTTAGTATTGTTAGGATATGTACAGTGTATGTTATAAATAACTTGTCCTACTTATTTTAGCTTGCTTGAGCTCATCTATAGACTGAACCATTTCTGCCCACCAGAGAATAAACACAGCTGCTAGAAAAAGTCAGTCACCAGAGAGCGAACTGAGTATGACTGGAAACAACTGTGTCCGTCTAGTGAGAGGATTGGAGTGAATTGAGGTAGTTGTCATTGCCACGGCGTAGGGAGGTAATAGATGCATGAACTGCTCTATATTATGTTAGTGAATAAAAACCAACCAGTTTAAAATGACTGCTCAAAGATGTTGTAGTGCTACTCAGTGATTATTTACTGCCATCTCTATTGTCATACAAAATGTGAGATTATATTCGGTTATCTGTGCAGATCTTATGATGGTTGGTACAAGTACAGTGTAAATTATAAATAGCCTGTCCTATCTGTCTTAACTTGTTGGAGCTCAGCTATAGACTGAATCATTTCTCCCCACCAGTGGATAGACACAGCTGGTAGTAAAAGTCAATTACCAGGGAGCAAGATGAGTATGACTGGAAACATCTGTGTCCTTCTAGTGAGAGGATAGGAGTGAATTGCGGCAGTTGTCATTCCTACGGCTTAGGGAGGTAATAGATGCTTGAATTGTTCTATATTATGTTAATAAAATAAAACCAACTCATGAATATGACTGTTCAAAGATATTGTAGTGGTACATTGATAGTTTACTGTTATTTCTATTGTCATATACATGTAAACTGTGAGATTATATTCGGGTATCTGTGGTGATCTTAGGATTGTTCGTACATGCAAAGTGTATGTTATAAATAACCTGTCCTACCTGTTTTAGCTTGTTTGAACTCATCCATAGACTAAATCATTTCTGCCCACCAGAGGATAAACACAGCTGCTTGTAAAAGTTAATCGCCAGGGAGCAACTGAGTATGACCGCAAACATCTGTGTCCTTCTAGTGAGAGGATAGGAGTGGATGGAGGTGGTTGTCATTCCTACGGCGTATGGAGGTAATAGATGCATGAACTGCTCTATATTATGTTAGTGAAATAAAACCAAACAGTTTAAAATGACTGCTCACAGATATTGTGGTGCTACAGTAATTATTTACTACCATCTCTATTTATTGCCATATCATATGTGAGATTATACTCGGGTATCTGTGCAGATCTTAGGATTGTTAAGGACATGTACAGTGTATGTTATAAATAACTTGTCCTAGTTGTTTTAGCTTGCTTGAGCTCATTTATAGACTGAACCATTTCTGCCCACCAGAGAAAAATCACAGCTGCTAGTAAAAGTCAGTCACCAGAGAGCGAGCTGAGTATGACTGAAACAACTGTGTCTTTCTAGTGAGAGGATAGGAGTGAATTGAGGTGGTTGTCAATGCTACGGCGTAGGGAGGTAATAGATGCATGAACTGCTCTATATTATGTTAGTCAAATAAAACCAAACAGTTTACGATGAGTGCTCAAAGATAATATTGTAGTGCTACTCAGTGATTATTTACTGCCATCTCTATTGTCATACAAAATGTGAGATTATATCTGGTTATCTGTGCAGACCTTATGATGGTTAGTACAAGTACAGTGTAAATTATAAATAGCCTGTCCTACCTGTTTCGGCTTGTTTGAGCTCAGCTATAGACTGAATCATTTCTCCCCACCAGTGGATAGACACAGCTGGTAGTAAAAGTCAATTACCAGGGAGCAAGATGAGTATGACTGGAAACATCTGTGTCCTTCTAGTGAGAGGATAGGAGTGAATTGCGGCAGTTGTCATTCCTACGGCTTAGGGAGGTAATAGATGCATGAATTGTTCTATATTATGTTAGTGAAATAAAACCAAACAGTTTAAAATGACTGCTCAAAGATATTGTGGTGCTACAGTGATTATTTACTGCCATCTCTATTTATTGGCATATAATATGTGAGATTATACTCGGGTATCTGTGCAGATCTTAGTATTGTTAGGATATGTACAGTGTATGTCATAAATAACTTGTCCTACTTATTTTAGCCTGCTTGAGCTCATCTATAGACTGAACCATTTCTGCCCCCCAGAGAATAAACACAGCTGCTAGAAAAAGTCAGTCACCAGAGAGCGAACTGAGTATGACTGCAAACATCTGTGTCCTTCTAGTGAGAGGATAGGAGTGGATGGAGGTGGTTGACATTCCTAGTGCGTAGGGAGGTGATAGAGGCATGAACTGCTCTATATTATGTTAGTGAAATAAAACCAAACAGTTTAAAATGACTGCTCAAAGATATTGTGGTGCTACAGTGATTATTTACTGCCATCTCTATTTATTGGCATATAATATGTGAGATTATACTCGGGTATCTGTGCAGATCTTAGGATTGTTAGGATATGTACAGTGTATGTTATAAATAACTTGTCCTACTTATTTTAGCTTGCTTGAGCTCATCTATAGACTGAACCATTTCTGCCCACCAGAGAATAAACACAGCTGCTAGAAAAAGTCAGTCACCAGAGAGCGAACTGAGTATGACTGGAAACAACTGTGTCCGTCTAGTGAGAGGATTGGAGTGAATTGAGGTAGTTGTCATTGCTACGGCGTAGGGAGGTAATAGATGCATGAACTGCTCTACATTATGTTAGTGAAATAAAACCAACCAGTTTAAAATGACTGCTCAAAGATATTGTAGTGCTACTCAGTGATTATTTACTGCCATCTCTATTGTCATACAAAATGTGAGATTATATTCGGTTATCTGTGCAGATCTTATGATGGTTGGTACAAGTACAGTGTAAATTATAAATAGCCTGTCCTACCTGTCTTAGCTTGTTGGAGCTCAGCTATAGACTGAATCATTTCTCCCCACCAGTGGATAGACACAGCTGGTAGTAAAAGTCAATTACCAGGGAGCAAGATGAGTATGACTGGAAACATCTGTGTCCTTCTAGTGAGAGGATAGGAGTGAATTGCGGCAGTTGTCATTCCTACGGCTTAGGGAGGTAATAGATGCATGAATTGTTCTATATTATGTTAATAAAATAAAACCAACTCATGAATATGACTGTTCAAAGATATTGTAGTGGTACATTGATAGTTTACTGTTATTTCTATTGTCATATACATGTAAACTGTGAGATTATATTCGGGTATCTGTGGAGATCTTAGGATTGTTCGTACATGCAAAGTGTATGTTATAAATAACCTGTCCTACCTGTTTTAGCTTGTTTGAGCTCATCCATAGACTAAATCATTTCTGCCCACCAGAGGATAAACACAGCTGCTTGTAAAAGTTAATCGCCAGGGAGCAACTGAGTATGACCGCAAACATCTGTGTCCTTCTAGTGAGAGGATAGGAGTGAATTGAGGTGGTTGTCAGTGCTACGGCGTAGGGAAGTAATAGATGCATGAACTGCTCTATATTATGTTAGTGAAATAAAACCAAACAGTTTAAAATGACTGCTCACAGATATTGTGGTGCTACAGTAATTATTTACCACCATCTCCATTTATTGCCATATCATATGTGAGATTATACTCGGGTATCTGTGCAGATCTTAGGATTGTTAGGAGATGTACAGTGTATGTTATAAATAACTTGTCCTACTTGTTTTAGCTTGCTTGAGCTCATTTATAGACTGAACCATTTCTGCCCACCAGAGAAAAATCACAGCTGCTAGTAAAAGTCAGTCACCAGAGAGCGAGCTGAGTATGACTGAAACAACTGTGTCCTTCTAGTGAGAGGATAGGACTGAATTGAGGTGGTTGTCATTGCTATGGCGTAGGGAGGTAATAGATGCATGAACTGCTCTATATTATGTTAGTCAAATAAAACCAAACAGTTTACAATGAGTGCTCAAAGATAATATTGTAGTGCTATTCAGTGATTATTTACTGCCATCTCTATTGTCATACAAAATGTGAGATTGTATCTGGTTAACTGTGCAGACCTTATGATGGTCAGTACAAGTACAGTGTAAATTATAAATAGCCTGTCCTACCTGTTTTAGCTTGTTTGAGCTCAGCTATAGACTGAATCATTTCTGCCCATCAGTGGATAGACACAGCTGGTAGTAAAAGTCAATTACCAGGGAGCAAGCTGAGTATGACTGGAAACAACTGTGTCTTTCTAGTGAGAGGATAGGAGTGAATTGAGGTGGTTGTCATTGCTACGGCGTATGGAGGTAATAGATGCATGAACTGCTCTATATTATGTTAGTGAAATAAAACCAACCATGAATATGACTGTTCAAAGATATTGTAGTGGTACATTGATAGTTTACTGTTATTTCTATTGTCATATACATGTAAACTGTGAGATTACATTCCGGTATCTGTGGAGATCTTAGGATTGGTCGTACATGCAAAGTGTATGTTATAAATAACCTGTCCTACCTGTTTTAGCTTGTTTGAGCTCATCTATAGACTGAATCATTTCTGTCCACCAGAGGATATACACAGCGACTAGTAAACGTTAATCACCAGAGAGCGAGCTGAGCATGACTGGAAACATCTGTGTCCTTCTAGTGAGAGGATAGGAGTGAACTGAGGTGGTTGTCATTGCTACGGCGTATGGAGGTAATAGATGCATGAACTGCTCTATATTATGTTAGTGAAATAAAACCAAACAGTTTAAAATGACTGCTCAAAGATATTGTGGTGCTACAGTGATTATTTACTGCCATCTCTATTTATTGCCATATAATATGTGAGATTATACTCGTTTACCTGTGCAGATCTTAGGATTGTTAGGACATGTACAGTGTATGTTATAAATAACTTGTCCTACTTGTTTTAGCTTGCTTGAGCTCATTTATAGACTGAACCATTTCTGCCCACCAGAGAATAAACACAGCTGCTAGAAAAAGTCAGTCACCAGAGAGCGAACTGAGTATGACATGAAACAACTGTGTCCGTCTAGTGAGAGGATTGGAGTGAATTGAGGTGGTTGTCATTGCCACGGCATAGGGAGGTAATAGATGCATGAACTGCTCTATATTATGTTAGTGAAATAAAACCAAACAGTTTAAAATGACTGCTCAAAGATATTGTGGTGCTACAGTGATTATTTACTGCCATCTCTATTTATTGCCATATAATATGTGAGATTTTACTCGTGTATCTGTGCAGATCTTAGGATTGTTAGGACATGTACAGTGTATGTTATAAATAACTTGTCCTACATGTTTTAGCTTGCTTGAGCTCATTTATAGACTGAACCATTTCCGCCCACCAGAGAATAAACACAGCTGCTAGTAAAAGTCAGTCACCAGGGAGCGAGCTGAGTATGACTGGATCTAAATGTGTCCTTCTAGTCAGAGGATAGGAGTGAATTGAGGTGGTTGTCATTGCTACGGCGTAGGGAGGTAATAGATGCATGAACTGCTCTATATTATGTTAGTGAAATAAAACCAACCAGTTCAAAATCACTGCTCAAAGATGTTGTGGTGCTACAGTGATTATTTACTGCCAACTCTATTCATTGTCATATAACATGTGAGATTATACTCGGGTATCTGTGCAGATCTTAGGATTGTTAGGACATGTACAGTGTATGTTGTAAATAACTTGTCCTACTTGTTTTATCTTAGTTGACCTCATCTATAGACTGAACCACTTCTGTCCACCAGAGAATAAACACAGCTGCTATTATAAGTCAGTCACCAGAGAGCGAGCTGAGTATGACTGGAACTAAATGTGTCCTTCTAGTCAGAGGATAGGAGTGAATTGAGGTGGTTGTCATTGCTACGGCGTAGGGAAGTAATAGATGCATGAACTGCTCTATATTATGTTAGTGAAATAAAACCAAACAGTTTAAAATGACTGCTCACAGATATTGTGGTGCTACAGTAATTATTTACTACCATCTCTATTTATTGCCATATCATATGTGAGATTATACTCGGGTATCTGTGCAGATCTTAGGATTGTTAGGAGATGTACAGTGTATGTTATAAATAACTTGTCCTACTTATTTTAGCTTGCTTGAGCTCATCTATAGACTGAACCATTTCTGCACACCAGAGAATAAACACAGCTGCTAGAAAAAGTCAGTCACCAGAGAGCGAACTGAGTATGACTGGAAACAACTGTGTCCGTCTAGTGAGAGGATTGGAGTGAATTGCGGCAGTTGTCATTCCTACGCCTTAGGGAGGTAATACATGCATGAATTGTTCTATATTATGTTAATAAAATAAAACCAACCATGAATATGACTGTTCAAAGATATTGTAGTGGTACATTGATAGTTTACTGTTATTTCTATTGTCATATACATGTAAACTGTGAGATTACATTCCGGTATCTGTGGAGATCTTAGGATTGTTCGTACATGCAAAGTGTATGTTATAAATAACCTGTCCTACCTGTTTTAGCTTGTTTGAGCTCATCTATAGACTGAATCATTTCTGTCCACCAGAGGATATACACAGCGACTAGTAAACGTTAATCACCAGAGAGCGAGCTGAGCATGACTGGAAACATCTGTGTCCTTCTAGTGAGAGGATAGGAGTGAACTGAGGTGGTTGTCATTGCTACGGCGTATGGAGGTAATAGATGCATGAACTGCTCTATATTATGTTAGTGAAATAAAACCAAACAGTTTAAAATGACTGCTCAAAGATATTGTGGTGCTACAGTGATTATTTACTGCCATCTCTATTTATTGCCATATAATATGTGAGATTATACTCGTTTACCTGTGCAGATCTTAGGATTGTTAGGACATGTACAGTGTATGTTATAAATAACTTGTCCTACTTGTTTTAGCTTGCTTGAGCTCATTTATAGACTGAACCATTTCTGCCCACCAGAGAATAAACACAGCTGCTAGAAAAAGTCAGTCACCAGAGAGCGAACTGAGTATGACATGAAACAACTGTGTCCGTCTAGTGAGAGGATTGGAGTGAATTGAGGTGGTTGTCATTGCCACGGCGTAGGGAGGTAATAGATGCATGAACTGCTCTATATTATGTTAGTGAAATAAAACCAAACAGTTTAAAATGACTGCTCAAAGATATTGTGGTGCTACAGTGATTATTTACTGCCATCTCTATTTATTGCCATATAATATGTGAGATTATACTCGTGTATCTGTGCAGATCTTAGGATTGTTAGGACATGTACAGTGTATGTTATAAATAACTTGTCCTACATGTTTTAGCTTGCTTGAGCTCATTTATAGACTGAACCATTTCCGCCCACCAGAGAATAAACACAGCTGCTAGTAAAAGTCAGTCACCAGAGAGCGAGCTGAGTATGACTGGATCTAAATGTGTCATTCTAGTCAGAGGATAGGAGTGAATTGAGGTGGTTGTCATTGCTACGGCGTAGGGAGGTAATAGATGCATGAACTGCTCTATATTATGTTAGTGAAATAAAACCAAACAGTTTAAAATGACTGCTCAAAGATATTGTGGTGCTACAGTGATTATTTACTGCCATCTCTATTTATTGCCATATAATATGTGAGATTATACTCGTGTATCTGTGCAGATCTTAGGATTGTTAGGACATGTACAGTGTATGTTATAAATAACTTGTCCTACATGTTTTAGCTTGCTTGAGCTCATTTATAGACTGAACCATTTCCGCCCACCAGAGAATAAACACAGCTGCTAGTAAAAGTCAGTCACCAGAGAGCGAGCTGAGTATGACTGGATCTAAATGTGTCATTCTAGTCAGAGGATAGGAGTGAATTGAGGTGGTTGTCATTGCTACGGCGTAGGGAGGTAATAGATGCATGAACTGCTCTATATTATGTTAGTGAAATAAAACCAACCAGTTCAAAATCACTGCTCAAAGATGTTGTGGTGCTACAGTGATTATTTACTGCCAACTCTATTCATTGTCATATAACATGTGAGATTATACTCGGGTATCTGTGCAGATCTTAGGATTGTTAGGACATGTACAGTGTATGTTGTAAATAACTTGTCCTACTTGTTTTATCTTAGTTGACCTCATCTATAGACTGAACCACTTCTGCCCACCAGAGAATAAACACAGCTGCTATTATAAGTCAGTCACCAGAGAGCGAGCTGAGTATGACTGGAACTAAATGTGTCCTTCTAGTCAGAGGATAGGAGTGGATGGAGGTGGTTGTCATTCCTACGGCGTAGGGAGGTAATAGATGCATGAACTACTCTATATTATGTTAGTGAAATAAAACCAAACAGTTTAAAATGACTGCTCAAAGATATTGTGGTGCTACAGTGATTATTTACTGCCATCTCTATTTATTGCCATATAATATGTGAGATTATACTCGGGTATCTGTGCAGATCTTAGGATTGTTAGGAGATGTACAGTGTATGTTATAAATAACTTGTCCTACTTGTTTTAGCTTGCTTGAGCTCATTTATAGACTGAACCATTTCTGCCCACCAGAGAAAAATCACAGCTGCTAGTAAAAGTCAGTCACCAGAGAGCGAGCTGAGTATGACTGAAACAACTGTGTCCTTCTAGTGAGAGGATAGGACTGAATTGAGGTGGTTGTCATTGCTATGGCGTAGGGAGGTAATAGATGCATGAACTGCTCCATATTATGTTAGTCAAATAAAACCAAACAGTTTACAATGAGTGCTCAAAGATAATATTGTAGTGCTATTCAGTGATTATTTACTGCCATCTCTATTGTCATACAAAATGTGAGATTGTATCTGGTTAACTGTGCAGACCTTATGATGGTCAGTACAAGTACAGTGTAAATTATAAATAGCCTGTCCTACCTGTTTTAGCTTGTTTGAGCTCAGCTATAGACTGAATCATTTCTGCCCATCAGTGGATAGACACAGCTGGTAGTAAAAGTCAATTAACAGGGAGCAAGCTGAGTATGACTGGAAACAACTGTGTCTTTCTAGTGAGAGGATAGGAGTGAATTGAGGTGGTTGTCATTGCTACGGCGTATGGAGGTAATAGATGCATGAACTGCTCTATATTATGTTAGTGAAATGAATCCAAACGGTTTAAAATGGCTGCTCATAGATATTGTGGTGCTACAGTGATTATTTACTGCCATCTCTATTTATTGCCATATAATATGTGAGATTATACTCGTGTATCTGTGCAGATCTTAGGATTGTTAGGACATGTACAGTGTATGTTATAAATAACTTGTCCTACATGTTTTAGCTTGCTTGAGCTCATTTATAGACTGAACCATTTCCGCCCACCAGAGAATAAACACAGCTGCTAGTAAAAGTCAGTCACCAGAGAGCGAGCTGAGTATGACTGGATCTAAATGCGTCCTTCTAGTCAGAGGATAGGAGTGAATTGATGTGGTTGTCATTGCTACGGCGTAGGGAGGTAATAGATGCATGAACTGCTCTATATTATGTTAGTGAAATAAAACCAACCAGTTCAAAATCACTGCTCAAAGATGTTGTGGTGCTACAGTGATTATTTACTGCCAACTCTATTCATTGTCATATAACATGTGAGATTATACTCGGGTATCTGTGCAGATCTTAGGATTGTTAGGACATGTACAGTGTATGTTGTAAATAACTTGTCCTACTTGTTTTATCTTAGTTGACCTCATCTATAGACTGAACCACTTCTGCCCACCAGAGAATAAACACAGCTGCTATTATAAGTCAGTCACCAGAGAGCGAGCTGAGTATGACTGGAACTAAATGTGTCCTTCTAGTCAGAGGATAGGAGTGGATGGAGGTGGTTGTCATTCCTACGGCGTAGGGAGGTAATAGATGCATGAACTGCTCTATATTATGTTAGTGAAATAAAACCAAACAGTTTAAAATGACTGCTCAAAGATATTGTGGTGCTACAGTGATTATTTACTGCCATCTCTATTTA
Source organism: Bugulina stolonifera (assembly GCA_935421135.1). Taxonomy (NCBI): domain Eukaryota; kingdom Metazoa; phylum Bryozoa; class Gymnolaemata; order Cheilostomatida; family Bugulidae; genus Bugulina; species Bugulina stolonifera. The sequence continues at coordinate 150,157 of OW285197.1, read as the reverse complement.
TTGTCATATAATATGTGAGATTATACTCGTGTATCTGTGCAGATCTTAGGATTGTTAGGACACGTACAGTGTATGTTATAAATAACTTGTCCTACATGTTTTAGCTTGCTTGAGCTCATTTATAGACTGAACCATTTCCGCCCACCAGAGAGTAAACACAGCTGCTAGTAAAAGTCAGTCACCAGAGAGCGAGCTGAGTATGACTGGAACTAAATGCGTCCTTCTAGTCAGAGGATAGGAGTGAACTGAGGTGGTTGTCATTGCTACGGCGTAGGGAGGTAATAGATGCATGAACTGCTCTATATTATGTTAGTGAAATAAAACCAACCAGTTCAAAATCACTGCTCAAAGATGTTGTGGTGCTACAGTGATTATTTACTGCCAACTCTATTCATTGTCATATAACATGTGAGATTATACTCGGGTATCTGTGCAGATCTTAGGATTGTTAGGACATGTACAGTGTATGTTGTAAATAACTTGTTCTACTTGTTTTAGCTTAGTTGACCTCATCTATAGACTGAACCACTTCTGCCCACCAGAGAATAAACACAGCTGCTATTATAAGTCAGTCACCAGAGAGCCAGCTGAGTATGACTGGAAACAACTGTGTTCTTCTAGTGAGAGGATAGGAGTGAATTGAGGTGGTTGTCATTGCTATGGCGTAGGGAGGTAATAGATGCATGAACTGCTCTATATTATGTTAGTCAAATAAAACCAAACAGTTTACAATGAGTGCTCAAAGATAATATTGTAGTGCTATTCAGTGATTATTTACTGCCATCTCTATTGTCATACAAAATGTGAGATTGTATCTGGTTAACTGTGCAGACCTTATGATGGTCAGTACAAGTACAGTGTAAATTATAAATAGCCTGTCCTACCTGTTTTAGCTTGTTTGAGCTCAGCTATAGACTGAATCATTTCTGCCCATCAGTGGATAGACACAGCTGGTAGTAAAAGTCAATTACCAGGGAGCAAGCTGAGTATGACTGGAAACAACTGTGTCTTTCTAGTGAGAGGATAGGAGTGAATTGAGGTGGTTGTCATTGCTACGGCGTATGGAGGTAATAGATGCATGAACTGCTCTATATTATGTTAGTGAAATAAAACCAACCATGAATATGACTGTTCAAAGATATTGTAGTGGTACATTGATAGTTTACTGTTATTTCTATTGTCATATACATGTAAACTGTGAGATTACATTCCGGTATCTGTGGAGATCTTAGGATTGGTCGTACATGCAAAGTGTATGTTATAAATAACCTGTCCTACCTGTTTTAGCTTGTTTGAGCTCATCTATAGACTGAATCATTTCTGTCCACCAGAGGATATACACAGCGACTAGTAAACCTTAATCACCAGAGAGCGAGCTGAGCATGACTGGAAACATCTGTGTCCTTCTAGTGAGAGGATAGGAGTGAACTGAGGTGGTTGTCATTGCTACGGCGTATGGAGGTAATAGATGCATGAACTGCTCTATATTATGTTAGTGAAATAAAACCAAACAGTTTAAAATGACTGCTCAAAGATATTGTGGTGCTACAGTGATTATTTACTGCCATCTCTATTTATTGCCATATAATATGTGAGATTATACTCGTTTACCTGTGCAGATCTTAGGATTGTTAGGACATGTACAGTGTATGTTATAAATAACTTGTCCTACTTGTTTTAGCTTGCTTGAGCTCATTTATAGACTGAACCATTTCTGCCCACCAGAGAATAAACACAGCTGCTAGAAAAAGTCAGTCACCAGAGAGCGAACTGAGTATGACATGAAACAACTGTGTCCGTCTAGTGAGAGGATTGGAGTGAATTGAGGTGGTTGTCATTGCCACGGCGTAGGGAGGTAATAGATGCATGAACTGCTCTATATTATGTTAGTGAAATAAAACCAAACAGTTTAAAATGACTGCTCAAAGATATTGTGGTGCTACAGTGATTATTTACTGCCATCTCTATTTATTGCCATATAATATGTGAGATTTTACTCGTGTATCTGTGCAGATCTTAGGATTGTTAGGACATGTACAGTGTATGTTATAAATAACTTGTCCTACATGTTTTAGCTTGCTTGAGCTCATTTATAGACTGAACCATTTCCGCCCACCAGAGAATAAACACAGCTGCTAGTAAAAGTCAGTCACCAGGGAGCGAGCTGAGTATGACTGGATCTAAATGTGTCCTTCTAGTCAGAGGATAGGAGTGAATTGAGGTGGTTGTCATTGCTACGGCGTAGGGAGGTAATAGATGCATGAACTGCTCTATATTATGTTAGTGAAATAAAACCAACCAGTTCAAAATCACTGCTCAAAGATGTTGTGGTGCTACAGTGATTATTTACTGCCAACTCTATTCATTGTCATATAACATGTGAGATTATACTCGGGTATCTGTGCAGATCTTAGGATTGTTAGGACATGTACAGTGTATGTTGTAAATAACTTGTCCTACTTGTTTTATCTTAGTTGACCTCATCTATAGACTGAACCACTTCTGTCCACCAGAGAATAAACACAGCTGCTATTATAAGTCAGTCACCAGAGAGCGAGCTGAGTATGACTGGAACTAAATGTGTCCTTCTAGTCAGAGGATAGGAGTGAATTGAGGTGGTTGTCATTGCTACGGCGTAGGGAAGTAATAGATGCATGAACTGCTCTATATTATGTTAGTGAAATAAAACCAAACAGTTTAAAATGACTGCTCACAGATATTGTGGTGCTACAGTAATTATTTACTACCATCTCTATTTATTGCCATATCATATGTGAGATTATACTCGGGTATCTGTGCAGATCTTAGGATTGTTAGGAGATGTACAGTGTATGTTATAAATAACTTGTCCTACTTATTTTAGCTTGCTTGAGCTCATCTATAGACTGAACCATTTCTGCCCACCAGAGAATAAACACAGCTGCTAGAAAAAGTCAGTCACCAGAGAGCGAACTGAGTATGACTGGAAACGACTGTGTCCGTCTAGTGAGAGGATTGGAGTGAATTGCGGCAGTTGTCATTCCTACGCCTTAGGGAGGTAATACATGCATGAATTGTTCTATATTATGTTAATAAAATAAAACCAACCATGAATATGACTGTTCAAAGATATTGTAGTGGTACATTGATAGTTTACTGTTATTTCTATTGTCATATACATGTAAACTGTGAGATTACATTCCGGTATCTGTGGAGATCTTAGGATTGTTCGTAGATGCAAAGTGTATGTTATAAATAACCTGTCCTACCTGTTTTAGCTTGTTTGAGCTCATCTATAGACTGAATCATTTCTGTCCACCAGAGGATATACACAGCGACTAGTAAACGTTAATCACCAGAGAGCGAGCTGAGCATGACTGGAAACATCTGTGTCCTTCTAGTGAGAGGATAGGAGTGAACTGAGGTGGTTGTCATTGCTACGGCGTATGGAGGTAATAGATGCATGAACTGCTCTATATTATGTTAGTGAAATAAAACCAAACAGTTTAAAATGACTGCTCAAAGATATTGTGGTGCTACAGTGATTATTTACTGCCATCTCTATTTATTGCCATATAATATGTGAGATTATACTCGTTTACCTGTGCAGATCTTAGGATTGTTAGGACATGTACAGTGTATGTTATAAATAACTTGTCCTACTTGTTTTAGCTTGCTTGAGCTCATTTATAGACTGAACCATTTCTGCCCACCAGAGAATAAACACAGCTGCTAGAAAAAGTCAGTCACCAGAGAGCGAACTGAGTATGACATGAAACAACTGTGTCCGTCTAGTGAGAGGATTGGAGTGAATTGAGTGGTTGTCATTGCCACGGCGTAGGGAGGTAATAGATGCATGAACTGCTCTATATTATGTTAGTGAAATAAAACCAAACAGTTTAAAATGACTGCTCAAAGATATTGTGGTGCTACAGTGATTATTTACTGCCATCTCTATTTATTGCCATATAATATGTGAGATTATACTCGTGTATCTGTGCAGATCTTAGGATTGTTAGGACATGTACAGTGTATGTTATAAATAACTTGTCCTACATGTTTTAGCTTGCTTGAGCTCATTTATAGACTGAACCATTTCCGCCCACCAGAGAATAAACGCAGCTGCTAGTAAAAGTCAGTCACCAGAGAGCGAGCTGAGTATGACTGGATCTAAATGTGTCATTCTAGTCAGAGGATAGGAGTGAATTGAGGTGGTTGTCATTGCTACGGCGTAGGGAGGTAATAGATGCATGAACTGCTCTATATTATGTTAGTGAAATAAAACCAAACAGTTTAAAATGACTGCTCAAAGATATTGTGGTGCTACAGTGATTATTTACTGCCATCTCTATTTATTGCCATATAATATGTGAGATTATACTCGTGTATCTGTGCAGATCTTAGGATTGTTAGGACATGTACAGTGTATGTTATAAATAACTTGTCCTACATGTTTTAGCTTGCTTGAGCTCATTTATAGACTGAACCATTTCCGCCCACCAGAGAATAAACACAGCTGCTAGTAAAAGTCAGTCACCAGAGAGCGAGCTGAGTATGACTGGATCTAAATGTGTCATTCTAGTCAGAGGATAGGAGTGAATTGAGGTGGTTGTCATTGCTACGGCGTAGGGAGGTAATAGATGCATGAACTGCTCTATATTATGTTAGTGAAATAAAACCAACCAGTTCAAAATCACTGCTCAAAGATGTTGTGGTGCTACAGTGATTATTTACTGCCAACTCTATTCATTGTCATATAACATGTGAGATTATACTCGGGTATCTGTGCAGATCTTAGGATTGTTAGGACATGTACAGTGTATGTTGTAAATAACTTGTCCTACTTGTTTTATCTTAGTTGACCTCATCTATAGACTGAACCACTTCTGCCCACCAGAGAATAAACACAGCTGCTATTATAAGTCAGTCACCAGAGAGCGAGCTGAGTATGACTGGAACTAAATGTGTCCTTCTAGTCAGAGGATAGGAGTGGATGGAGGTGGTTGTCATTCCTACGGCGTAGGGAGGTAATAGATGCATGAACTGCTCTATATTATGTTAGTGAAATAAAACCAAACAGTTTAAAATGACTGCTCAAAGATATTGTGGTGCTACAGTGATTATTTACTGCCATCTCTATTTATTGCCATATAATATGTGAGATTATACTCGGGTATCTGTGCAGATCTTAGGATTGTTAGGAGATGTACAGTGTATGTTATAAATAACTTGTCCTACTTGTTTTAGCTTGCTTGAGCTCATTTATAGACTGAACCATTTCTGCCCACCAGAGAAAAATCACAGCTGCTAGTAAAAGTCAGTCACCAGAGAGCGAGCTGAGTATGACTGAAACAACTGTGTCCTTCTAGTGAGAGGATAGGACTGAATTGAGGTGGTTGTCATTGCTATGGCGTAGGGAGGTAATAGATGCATGAACTGCTCCATATTATGTTAGTCAAATAAAACCAAACAGTTTACAATGAGTGCTCAAAGATAATATTGTAGTGCTATTCAGTGATTATTTACTGCCATCTCTATTGTCATACAAAATGTGAGATTGTATCTGGTTAACTGTGCAGACCTTATGATGGTCAGTACAAGTACAGTGTAAATTATAAATAGCCTGTCCTACCTGTTTTAGCTTGTTTGAGCTCAGCTATAGACTGAATCATTTCTGCCCATCAGTGGATAGACACAGCTGGTAGTAAAAGTCAATTAACAGGGAGCAAGCTGAGTATGACTGGAAACAACTGTGTCTTTCTAGTGAGAGGATAGGAGTGAATTGAGGTGGTTGTCATTGCTACGGCGTATGGAGGTAATAGATGCATGAACTGCTCTATATTATGTTAGTGAAATAAAACCAAACAGTTTAAAATGACTGCTCAAAGATATTGTGGTGCTACAGTGATTATTTACTGCCATCTCTATTTATTGCCATATAATATGTGAGATTATACTCGTGTATCTGTGCAGATCTTAGGATTGTTAGGACATGTACAGTGTATGTTATAAATAACTTGTCCTACATGTTTTAGCTTGCTTGAGCTCATTTATAGACTGAACCATTTCCGCCCACCAGAGAATAAACACAGCTGCTAGTAAAAGTCAGTCACCAGAGAGCGAGCTGAGTATGACTGGATCTAAATGCGTCCTTCTAGTCAGAGGATAGGAGTGAATTGATGTGGTTGTCATTGCTACGGCGTAGGGAGGTAATAGATGCATGAACTGCTCTATATTATGTTAGTGAAATAAAACCAACCAGTTCAAAATCACTGCTCAAAGATGTTGTGGTGCTACAGTGATTATTTACTGCCAACTCTATTCATTGTCATATAACATGTGAGATTATACTCGGGTATCTGTGCAGATCTTAGGATTGTTAGGACATGTACAGTGTATGTTGTAAATAACTTGTCCTACTTGTTTTATCTTAGTTGACCTCATCTATAGACTGAACCACTTCTGCCCACCAGAGAATAAACACAGCTGCTATTATAAGTCAGTCACCAGAGAGCGAGCTGAGTATGACTGGAACTAAATGTGTCCTTCTAGTCAGAGGATAGGAGTGGATGGAGGTGGTTGTCATTCCTACGGCGTAGGGAGGTAATAGATGCATGAACTGCTCTATATTATGTTAGTGAAATAAAACCAAACAGTTTAAAATGACTGCTCAAAGATATTGTGGTGCTACAGTGATTATTTACTGCCATCTCTATTTATTGTCATATAATATGTGAGATTATACTCGTGTATCTGTGCAGATCTTAGGATTGTTAGGACACGTACAGTGTATGTTATAAATAACTTGTCCTACATGTTTTAGCTTGCTTGAGCTCATTTATAGACTGAACCATTTCCGCCCACCAGAGAGTAAACACAGCTGCTAGTAAAAGTCAGTCACCAGAGAGCGAGCTGAGTATGACTGGAACTAAATGCGTCCTTCTAGTCAGAGGATAGGAGTGAACTGAGGTGGTTGTCATTGCTACGGCGTAGGGAGGTAATAGATGCATGAACTGCTCTATATTATGTTAGTGAAATAAAACCAACCAGTTCAAAATCACTGCTCAAAGATGTTGTGGTGCTACAGTGATTATTTACTGCCAACTCTATTCATTGTCATATAACATGTGAGATTATACTCGGGTATCTGTGCAGATCTTAGGATTGTTAGGACATGTACAGTGTATGTTGTAAATAACTTGTTCTAGTTGTTTTAGCTTAGTTGACCTCATCTATAGACTGAACCACTTCTGCCCACCAGAGAATAAACACAGCTGCTATTATAAGTCAGTCACCAGAGAGCCAGCTGAGTATGACTGGAAACAACTGTGTTCTTCTAGTGAGAGGATAGGAGTGAATTGAGGTGGTTGTCATTGCTACGGCGTAGTGAGGTAATAGATGCATGAACTGCTCTATATTATGTTAGTGAAATAAAACCAACCAGTTTAAAATCACTGCTCAAAGATGTTGTGGTGCTACAGTGATTATTTACTGCCAACTCTATTTATTGTCATATAACATGTGAGATTATACTCGGGTATCTGTGCAGATCTTAGGATTGTTAGGACATGTACAGTGTATGTTGTAAATAACTTGTCCTACTTGTTTTAGCTTGCTTGACCTCATCTATAGACTGAACCATTTCTGCCCACCAGAGAAAAATCACAGCTGCTAGTAAAAGTCAGTCACCAGAGAGCGAGCTGAGTATGACTGAAACAACTGTGTCCTTCTAGTGAGAGGATAGGACTGAATTGAGGTGGTTGTCATTGCTACGGCGTAGGGAGGTAATAGATGCATGAACTGCTCTATATTATGTTGGTCAAATAAAACCAAACAGTTTACGATGAGTGCTCAAAGATAATATTGTAGTGCTACTCAGTGATTATTTACTGCCATCTCTATTGTCATACAAAATGTGAGATTATATCTGGTTATCTGTGCAGACCTTATGATGGTTAGTACAAGTACAGTGTAAATTATAAATAGCCTGTCCTACCTGTTTTAGCTTGTTTGAGCTCAGCTATAGACTGAATCATTTCTCCCCACCAGTGGATAGACACAGCTGGTAGTAAAAGTCAATTACCAGGGAGCAAGATGAGTATGACTGGAAACATCTGTGTCCTTCTAGTGAGAGGATAGGAGTGAATTGCGGCAGTTGTCATTCCTACGGCTTAGGGAGGTAATACATGCATGAATTGTTCTATATTATGTCAATAAAATAAAACCAACCATGAATATGGCTGTTCAAAGATATTGTAGTGGTACATTGATAGTTTACTGTTATTTCTATTGTCATATACATGTAAACTGTGAGATGATATTCGGGTATCTGTGCAGACCTTATGATGGTTAGTACAAGTACAGTGTAAATTATAAATAGCCGGTCCTACCTGTTTTAGCTTGTTTGAGCTCAGCTATAGACTGAATCATTTCTGCCCATCAGTGGATAGACACAGCCAGTGTTCGAAGTGGAACAAATGAGGTGGGTACACGGTTCCTACCTGCAATCTTAGGACCTTTCCTAAAGGGTGCATTGGTCACTCAGAAGCTTCAGATCATAATTAGAAGTTGTTCTCCCATTTCAGCAAGACAAAACAAGGGAGGACAATTTCTAATTATGGTTGATAGCTCCTTTACCTCATTACACAGAGTACAGCCTTGGTACCAATGTAGACCATTCCTTATATTTTAAACTACTGAGTGTGCTTCGTGTCCTTCAATTTTGTATTACTGCTGCATTGATTGTAAGAATGAATAGATCTATTATACTATTTAAAACATGACAACTCCCCTTATCTTTCTTTCACTGTAATAAAAGTACATGTAGTCAAAGAGAAAACAACTTCTTTATTCATTACAAAATGCTGAACTACAACATTTTACAATTGTATATTTTGTCAAAAGTATATAAACACAAACAACAACAGCATGTAACTGCAACTGTGTGAAAACTATAGTAATTCAACAAAACAGCTATGACATTGACATCAACATTAGAGAAGGGAAGGAGTTGAAGTTTATCAACAAAATTATAATGAACAAAAGTATTATACAATGAAATACATGTATTTCCCTTGTCACAACCTACCTGTAGACTTTATTATATAACACCAGTAATGTTATTTGAACAACAGCTATAAGGAAAAGTTAAAAGGTTGAAGCCTATAAAACATACATACCTGTGTAAAGGAGTTTCACCAATTTATCTAGGATATATACATGTACTACTCACTGGGTTTTCTCTAATATTATTATAATTTTGTTAATTTAAGGAATTTATCTGTGGGAGCTGATAGGTCTTGCATCAAATCCATGAAAACACCAGGCCCTGACTGGGGTTTGAACCAATGGTCTCTACAGTGCCTAATCGCCTAGAAAAGTGAACAGAAGACATTGCCACAACACCAGTACAGCAATGTTAGAAAAAGACAGCTTCACCAGCGAGCAGCAGATATGAAAAATATAAATTAGGGTATAATTTCTGCAAAATTAAATTCCTCACCAGCTTCCTTTGGATTACTAAACACTGTATTACAAGTATCCTCACCACTTGTGACAACACCTTCCAAAAATGCTAAATGTTTTATAAATTGGCAGCACTAGTAAAAACTGGCCTCAAAGTTAAATCCATGGCCGAATACAACCTTAGCAAGAAATATCAAATCATACTGACAGTAAATTCAATGTAAACTAAAAATATAGTATTGCCTAAAAAGACGATTCAGCTACCTAAAATACTCGACAAACTATCATGCATGTAGGTTACTAGGCAGCATGCAAGTACACTTATAGACAGCATGCAAGTACACTGATATGCAGCATGCAAGTACACTAATAGGCAGCATACACCTTCATTACCTGTGGTCATTTGTGGACTTCTGAAAGCAATGAATCACCTCAATACAACAAAAATAGAGAATACAAACAAAACGATTACTTTAATTGCAGTCAACCAGTGAAACCAAGCTCAATCCTAGTTTCTACTAGTACCATCTAGATTAAACAGTGACAGGATTCTTCTTAGCTCTCTGTGAATTCCAATTTGTCATAACTTCACTCTTTGCCTCACTTACTAAACTTGGAAGTAGTTTGCAATAGTAGCGCAACACCTATAGCTGTTGAAATTCAATACTATGTGCAAAAATAAATAGTATTCCTACCTATTCTAGAATAAAAATATCAACATGAGATTAAAATATTTTATATAAAACAATACAACAATTGCTATATTATTTGTATTAAATATTCGATACAATAATGATCATTAAATATAAATTAATTATCTAATTCCCTGTTCTATTAAAAACAATTTATTTCTATTTTTAATTTTATATTTTCATTTTTATTTATTGAATATCGACTCTTGTTCTTGTGACAATCCAGTAAGCAATATTTTTATTTATACTTGATGCAGGCGTATTGCTACAACAATTATTATCAAATGAAAATAATTTATTTCATATAAAAATGAATGAAAATATAAATAATTATGGTTATCATTATGATATGATTACCATTTGATTATCTAATTCTATTGATTCACTTCTAGTTCTATTATTTATAATAATCACTATAAATATAAAATAATAAATAATTATTTATATTATATTATTTATTTTTTTATATAATTAATATAATGTTTGATTTATTATTTATATTATGTTATATTATTGAATACAGATTCTTTCTCTAGTGATAATCTAACAAATACGAATATATATGTTATTGTTATATATAACATCATGGATGATCATAATAAATTAATATTTATTTTTAATTTTTGTATTTTATATTTTATTAGCAAAGTAAGAAAAATACAACTATCTCCGATATTTATCACTCAGTCAAACGTCAAATTGCAATAGAGTACAACAATTTACTTTTGAGATTCAGGTTTAAAGCTAAAAAAAACTTTTAGATTCAACTGTTTGGCCACTGTCCTTATCAAAAAGTTTTCATGGCTCTGCAAACGCATTCGGAAAGCTGAAAGTACTAAAGAAAGTGGAACCCATGTTCAAGTCCTATGAAACCATTGATACAATGACTAACTTTGTTAGTAAAGCAGAAAGATTTATTTGTGTGCAGGTTGCTGGTTCAAGCTACTATAAACTTACTTTGACATTTCGGGATTGACTTAACACGCTGTTATCAATCAAACGATCGCTAGATTAGAGGGAAATTTTACGATCAGCAGTCACTCAGCAACCAGTAAACCTATTTCGATTGCGAAAACTGCCGTGTCTTCAGCAAAACTAGTCAATTACCATGAGGGTACACGCCTGCTGACAGTGTACCCACCAAAATTGAGGTGGGTACACGCCGTATACTCCCGTATAACCACAATTCGAACACTGGACACAGCACGTAGTAAAGGTCCATTACCAGGGAGCAAGCTGAGTATGACTGGAAACAACTGTGTCTTTCTAGTGAGAGGATAGGAGTGAATTGAGGTGGTTGTCATTGCTACACCGTATGGAGGTAATAGATGCATGAACTGCTCTATATTATGTTAGTGAAATAAAACCAAACAGTTTAAAATGACTGCTCAAATATATTGTGGTGCAACAGTGATTATTTACTACCATCTCTATTTATTGCCATATAATATGTGAGATTATACTCGGGTATCTGTGCAGATCTTAGTATTGTTAGGACATGTACAGTGTATGTCATAAATAACTTGTCCTACTTGTTTTAGCTTGCTTGAGCTCATCTATAGACTGAACCATTTCTGCCCACCAGAGAATAAACACAGCTGCTAGAAAAAGTCAGTCACCAGAGAGCGAACTAAGTATGACTGGAAACAACTGTGTCTGTCTAGTGAGAGGATTGGAGTGAATTGAGGTGGTTGTCATTGCCACGGCGTAGGGAGGTAATAGATGCATGAACTGCTCTATATTATGTTAGTGAAATAAAACCAAACAGTTTACGATGAGTGCTCAAAGATAATATTGTAGTGCTACTCAGTGATTATTTACTGCCATCTCTATTGTCATACAAAATGTGAGATTATATCTGGTTATCTGTGCAGACCTTATGATGGTTAGTACAAGTACAGTGTAAATTATAAATAGCCTGTCCTACCTGTTTTAGCTTGTTTGAGCTCAGCTATAGACTGAATCATTTCTCCCCACCAGTGGATAGACACAGCTGGTAGTAAAAGTCAATTACCAGGGAGCAAGATGAGTATGACTGGAAACATCTGTGTCCTTCTAGTGAGAGGATAGGAGTGAATTGCGGCAGTTGTCATTCCTACGGCTTAGGGAGGTAATACATGCATGAATTGTTCTATATTATGTCAATAAAATAAAACCAACCATGAATATGGCTGTTCAAAGATATTGTAGTGGTACATTGATAGTTTACTGTTATTTCTATTGTCATATACATGTAAACTGTGAGATGATATTCGGGTATCTGTGCAGACCTTATGATGGTTAGTACAAGTACAGTGTAAATTATAAATAGCCGGTCCTACCTGTTTTAGCTTGTTTGAGCTCAGCTATAGACTGAATCATTTCTGCCCATCAGTGGATAGACACAGCACGTAGTAAAGGTCCATTACCAGGGAGCAAGCTGAGTATGACTGGAAACAACTGTGTCTTTCTAGTGAGAGGATAGGAGTGAATTGAGGTGGTTGTCATTGCTACACCGTATGGAGGTAATAGATGCATGAACTGCTCTATATTATGTTAGTGAAATAAAACCAAACAGTTTAAAATGACTGCTCAAATATATTGTGGTGCAACAGTGATTATTTACTACCATCTCTATTTATTGCCATATAATATGTGAGATTATACTCGGGTATCTGTGCAGATCTTAGTATTGTTAGGACATGTACAGTGTATGTCATAAATAACTTGTCCTACTTGTTTTAGCTTGCTTGAGCTCATCTATAGACTGAACCATTTCTGCCCACCAGAGAATAAACACAGCTGCTAGAAAAATCAGTCACCAGAGAGCGAACTAAGTATGACTGGAAACAACTGTGTCCGTCTAGTGAGAGGATTGGAGTGAATTGAGGTGGTTGTCATTGCCACGGCGTAGGGCGGTAATAGATGCATGAACTGCTCTATATTATGTTAGTGAAATAAAACCAAACAGTTTAAAATGACTGCTCAAAGATATTGTGGTGCTACAGTGATTATTTACTGCCATCTCTATTTATTGCCATATAATATGTGAGATTATACTCGTGTATCTGTGCAGATCTTAGAATTGTTAGGACATGTACAGTGTATGTTATAAATAACTTGTCCTACATGTTTTAGCTTGCTTGAGCTCATTTATAGACTGAACCATTTCCGCCCACCAGAGAATAAACACAGCTGCTAGTAAAAGTCAGTCACCAGAGAGCGAGGTGAGTATGACTGGAACTAAATGTGTCCTTCTAGTGAGAGGATAGGAGTGAATTGAGGTGGTTGTCGTTGCTACCGCGTAGGGAGGTAATAGATGGATGAACTGCTCTATATTATGTTAGTGAAATAAAACCAACCAGTTCAAAATCACTGCTCAAAGATGTTGTGGTGCTACAGTGATTATTTACTGCCAACTCTATTCATTGTCATATAACATGTGAGATTATACTCGGGTATCTGTGCAGATCTTAGGATTGTTAGGACATGTACAGTGTATGTTGTAAATAACTTGTCCTACTTGTTTTATCTTAGTTGACCTCATCTATAGACTGAACCACTTCTGCCCACCAGAGAATAAACACAGCTGCTATTATAAGTCAGTCACCAGAGAGCGAGCTGAGTATGAATGGAACTAAATGTGTCCTTCTAGTGAGAGGATAGGAGTGGATTGAGGTGGTTTGGGGTTTGGGGTTTGGGGTTTGGGGTTGGGGTTTGGGTTGGAAACAACTGTGTCCTTCTAGTGGGAGGATTGGAGTGAATTGAGGTGGTGGTCATTGCCATGGCGTAGGGAGGTAATAGATGCATGAACTGCTCTATATTAGGTTAGTGAAATAAAACCAAACAGCTTAAAATGAGTGCTCAAAGATATTGTAGTGCTACTCAGTGATTATTTACTGCCGTCTCTATTGTCATACAAAATGTGAGATTATATCCGGTTATCTGTGCAGACCTTATGATGGTTAGTACAAGTACAGTGTATGTTATAAATAGCCTGTCCTACCTGTTTTAGCTTGTTTGAGCTCAGCTATAGACTGAATCATTTCTGCCCACTAGTGGATAGACACAGCTGGTAGTAAAAGTCAATTACCAGGTAGCAAGCTGAGTATGACTGGAAACAACTGTGTCCTTCTAGTGTGAGGATAGGAGTGAATTGAGGTGGTTGTCATTGCTACGGCGTAGGGAGGTAATAGATGCATGAACTGCTCTATATTATGTTAGTGAAATAAAACCAAACAGTTTAAAATGACTGCTCACAGATATTGTGGTGCTACAGTGATTATTTACTGCCATCTCTATTTATTGCCATAAAATATGTGAGATTATACTCGGGTATCTGTGCAGATCTTAGGATTGTTAGGACATGTACAGTGTATGTTGTAAATAACTTGTCCTACTTGTTTTAGCTTGCTTGACCTCATCTATAGACTGAACCACTTCTGCCCACCAGAGAATAAACACAGCTGCTATTAAAAGTCAGTCACCAGAGAGCGAGCTGAGTATGACTGGAAACAACTGTGTTCTTCTAGTGAGAGTATAGGAGTGAATTGAGGTGGTTGTCATTGCCACGGCATAGGGAGGTAATAGATGCATGAACTGCTCTATATTATGTTAGTGACATAAAACCAAACAGTTTAAAATGAGTGCTCAAAGATATTGTAGTGCTACTCAGTGATTATTTACTGCCATCTCTATTGTCATACAAAATGTGAGATTATATCCGGTTATCTGTGCAGACCTTATGATGGTTAGTACAAGTACAGTGTAAATTATAAATAGCCTGTCCTACCTGTTTTGGCTTGTTTGAGCTCAGCTATAGACTGAATCATTTCTTCCAACCAGTGGGTAGACACAGCTGGTAGTAAAAGTCAATTAGCAGGGAGCAAGATGAGTATGACTGGAAACATCTGTGTCCTTCTAGTGAGAGGATAGGAGTGGATGGAGGTGGTTGTCATTCCTACGGCGTAGGGAGGTAATAGATGCATGAACTGCTCTATATTATGTTAGTGAAATAAAACCAAACAGTTCAAAATGACTGCTCACAGATATTGTGGTGCTACAGTGATTATTTACTGCCATCTCTATTTATTGCCATATAATATGTGAGATTATAATACTCGTGTATCTGTGCAGATCTTAGGATTGTTAGGACATGTACAGTGTATGCTATAAATAACTTGTCCTACATGTTTTAGCTTGCTTGAGCTCATTTATAGACTGAACCATTTCCGCCCACCAGAGAATAAACACAGCTGCTAGTAAAAGTCAGTCACCAGAGAGCGAGCTGAGTATGACTGGAACTAAATGTGTCCTTCTAGTCAGAGGATAGGAGTGAACTGAGGTGGTTGTCATTGCTACGGCGTAGGGAGGTAATAGATGCATGAACTGCTCTATATTATGTTAGTGAAATAAAACCAACCAGTTCAAAATCACTGCTCAAAGATGTTGTGGTGCTACAGTGATTATTTACTGCCAACTCTATTCATTGTCATATAACATGTGAGATTATACTCGGGTATCTGTGCAGATCTTAGGATTGTTAGGACATGTACAGTGTATGTTGTAAATAACTTGTTCTACTTGTTTTATCTTAGTTGACCTCATCTATAGACTGAACCACTTCTGCCCACCAGAGAATTAACACAGCTGCTATTATAAGTCAGTCACCAGAGAGCGAGCTGAGTATGACTGGAACTAAATGTGTCCTTCTAGTGAGAGGATAGGAGTGGATGGAGGTGGTTGTCATTCCTACGGCGTAGGGAGGTAATAGATGCATGAACTGCTCTATATTATGTTAGTGAAATAAAACCAAACAGTTTAAAATGACTGCTCAAAGATATTGTGGTGTTACAGTGATTATTTACTGCCATCTCTATTTATTGCCATATAATATGTGAGATTATAATACTCGTGTATCTGTGCAGATCTTAGGATTGTTAGGACATGTACAGTGTATGCTATAAATAACTTGTCCTACATGTTTTAGCTTGCTTGAGCTCATTTATAGACTGAACCATTTCCGCCCACCAGAGAATAAACACAGCTGCTAGTAAAAGTCAGTCACCAGAGAGCGAGCTGAGTATGACTGGAACTAAATGTGTCCTTCTAGTCAGAGGATAGGAGTGAACTGAGGTGGTTGTCATTGCTACGGCGTAGGGAGGTAATAGATGCATGAACTGCTCTATATTATGTTAGTGAAATAAAACCAACCAGTTCAAAATCACTGCTCAAAGATGTTGTGGTGCTACAGTGATTATTTACTGCCAACTCTATTTATTGTCATATAACATGTGAGATTATACTCGGGTATCTGTGCAGATCTTAGGAATGTTAGGACATGTACAGTGTATGTTGTAAATAACTTGTCCTACTTGTTTTAGCTTAGTTGACCTCATCTATAGACTGAACCACTTCTGCCCACCAGAGAATAAACACAGCTGCTATTATAAGTCAGTCACCAGAGAGCGAGCTGAGTATGACTGGAACTAAATGTGTCCTTCTAGTCAGAGGATAGGAGTGAATTGAGGTGGTTGTCATTGCTACGGCGTAGGGAGGTAGTAGATGCATGAACTGCTCTATATTATGTTAGTGAAATAAAACCAACCAGTTTAAAATCACTGCTCAAAGATGTTGTGGTGCTACAGTGATTATTTACTGCCAACTCTATTTATTGTCATATAACATGTGAGATTATACTCGGGTATCTGTGCAGATCTTAGGAATGTTAGGACATGTACAGTGTATGTTGTAAATAACTTGTCCTACTTGTTTTAGCTTAGTTGACCTCATCTATAGACTGAACCACTTCTGCCCACCAGAGAATAAACACAGCTGCTATTATAAGTCAGTCACCAGAGAGCGAGCTGAGTATGACTGGAACTAAATGTGTCCTTCTAGTCAGAGGATAGGACTGAATTGAGGTGGTTGTCATTGCTACGGCGTAGGGAGGTAATAGATGCATGAACTGCTCTATATTATGTTAGTCAAATGAAACCAAACAGTTTACGATGAATGCTCAAAGATAATATTGTAGTGCTACTCAGTGATTATTTACTGCCATCTCTATTGTCATACAAAATGTGAGATTATATCTGGTTATCTGTGCAGACCTTATGATGGTTAGTACAAGTACAGTGTAAATTATAAATAGTCTGTCCTACCTGTTTTAGCTTGTTTGAGCTCAGCTATAGACTGAATCATTTCTACCCATCAGTGGATAGACACAGCTGGTAGTAAAAGTCAATTACCAGGGAGCAAGCTGAGTATGACTGGAAACTACTGTGTCTTTCTAGTGAGAGGATAGGAGTGAATTGAGGTGGTTGTCATTGCTACGGCGTAGGGAGGTAATAGATGCATGAACTGCTCTATATTATTTTAGTGAAATAAAACCAACCAGTTTAAAATCACTGCTCAAAGATGTTGTGGTGCTACAGTGATTATTTATTGCCATCTCTATTTATTGCCATATAATATAAGAAATTTAGAAACTATGTTTCAAATGTGATAAAATCTGCAAAAAAGGAACATTTTTCAACTAAGTTTAAAGCCTGCAAGGATAACACCTCTGAGAAGTGGAAATTCATTAAATCTCTAATTACCAAAAAGAATGTTGATGATGGACCATCTTTTATAACTCTTGGGGAAGATGAAATTTCAGACCCCACCGAAATTTGTGAGAAATTCAATGAATTTTTTGTAAATGTTGGTGAAGAGCTTGCTCGTAGTCTTCCATCTTCTACTCAGAACTTCCAAGACTATTTCACTGGGCTGCCCGAAAATCGCTTTTTTTGTTTCCACGAAACTGGTCCAGATGAGATTTTAACGATAGTAGTATAGTCAGTGCAGATCTACACAGACACCCGGCCCTTTCCGCGTCGTATTAGCCCTAGATCCAAAAACTCCCCGGGCGGACGACCACCCCACCCGTCCTCTCGCCCCTCCTCTCCCCTAAACCTCACTCTATGTGCAAAGCCCTAGAACCTACTCCCCCCCATCGCGGGTGGGGTTTCAAAAACCTCATCGGCTGTTCCGCGGAACCCAGTCTAAAGAGCAAACCCCTCGCCCCGTCCCACGGCTCGGGCGAGGGGGCGCGCGCGTACGCGCGCGCCCCCCCCGCCCCGCGAACCCCACCCGTCCTCCCTCCACCCGTCCCCGCCCCTCCCCACCCCTCCCCACCCCAAACCCCTCCGCCTCGCCCTCCGCCTCGCGGCGGTTCTCGTTCGCGAGTCCAGCCGTGGCCCCACGCCGCCCTCCCCCCGCCCATCCCCCGCCCCTCCCCCGCCCTCCCGCCCCAACGACCCGTCGCGACCCTCGCGGGCGGACCGTCGGCTGGAGTAGGGTGAAGCGAAGGAAAATACGGGTTAGAGTAATGGTGTGTGATGTATTCTAGAATAGATGATATACGACTATGAAAATATGAGTCAGGGTAATGATACACGAGTTTGTTTTAATTTTCAATGCGTTTGAGAGTAATAATATAAAATCAATCGATAAAAAACTTGATATGTGACTACGAAAAATATGAGTAAGGGTAATGATACGCGAGTTTGTTTTAATTTTCAATACGTTTGAGAGTAATAATATAAAATCAAGCGATAAAAAACTTGATATACGACTATGAAAAATATGAGTAAGGGTAATGATACACGAGTTTGTTTTAATTTTCAATACGTTTGAGAGTAATAATATAAAATCAATCGATAAAAACCGATATACGACTATGAAAAATATGAGTAAGGCTAACGATACACGAGTTTGAGAGTAATAATATAAAATCAATTGATAAGTAGACACGAATGAGTGTGAATGACAAAAGTTTTTGCCTCAAAACTGTGCAGTGGCGGGGAGGAGACGCTCGCCGAGGATGGAGTCTAGAATGGCACAATCGTAGAATGTTCTCCCGCTCTTGGAAGTCTTCTGTCCCTTGTACACCATCACGGAGGGGAGGAGCTCTTTCATCGAAACTGCCAGACGTCCCGGAAGGAAGACTTCTCCCTTTTTTTCTTCGTTTCCAATCCGGCACTCGTAGGTGGCAATGGAGTTGCTCGCATTATCACCATCACCGCATCTTGGGACGTATGTGGGTCGGAGCGCGGTCACCACCAGCACAGAACCAACGGGGAAGGAAGATAGCGTTTGCACTCGAAAAAATTCTTCCAACTGGGCCAAGGTCTTCTTTCTCAAGTCACCGGCCAGCTTTTTCATGGCTGCTCCTGGCAGGGAGCACACGCTCTCGATACGGTTGAATGTGTTTTGTCCTTTAGCGGTCTCCTGCTGTCCCAAGTACACCATGATCCTAGGTGGAAGGGTAAGGTCCTTTAGCTCCTCTTCTTTGACATCCGCTAGCTTGGGCATGGCGTGACGAATGTTGGTGTGAAAGCTGATGCAATGTCTCATCCCCTTGTCATCCACATAGCTTGCCCTGGCTAAGAATGCTTTTCCGAATGCCGTTTCAACCACCGAACCTCCACTCACTTCTAGCACAGTTCCTGGCTCTAGCTCCGACAGCTTCACCGTTGTCTGCAGAGAGCTCCTCTTCTCCGCTCCCATGCTCCTACAATAATGAAAGTGGTGTATATAGATCCGACAAAGTGGTTAAACGGGAGAAAGATAGTACGGTAATTTATAGATATACGAATAGGGCTACTTACATTAGGGTTGCCGCCACTGCACGAGCTTTCTCCAGGCTTAGTCCCCCGCTCTTTTTCTTCCCCTTGCAAGGGGACTTGGTAGCTTTGTTTCCCTTCGTCGTCTCACCACCATCCATTTCTTCCGTAGCCGTATCGGCTCCGTGGCCATCATCATCATCATCTGATATTACAATCACCTGGGGTTTCTTTTTTTTCTTAGCACAGATTTCATCTCCTTTTGGGTTCTTCCTCTTCTTGGTTGTTGTGGTCTCGCCCCTATCCGAGGCCCGCTCCGGGGAGGACGGAGAGTCCGCCATGTTAGAAAGATCCTTTCGGGCAAGACTCCCCACTCCTATTATTTTCCCCTTCTTCCGTGCCTCTTTTAACGCATCCACCTCTTCTTTCCTCTTCTGACTGCACTCTTCTTCTTCAATAATTCCATCCATTTGTGAGTCCGTTAAGCCCGCAAATAACTCTTCTTGGTTCTGGACTATGTTGTCAGTATCCATTGATAATGTACTATTGTAGTAGTGTTCCTGTACAGTAGTGATGTGCTGAACTTTGAATGCTGAGACTGTGATCCCACTCTCCCTTTATACATCTGCTCATTTCTTGACTCCTCCCTTTTTATTATCCAATCCCAATGTGTCCCGATGCATCCCGATGTGAATCCGAAGCTTCCCGATGCATCCCGATGTGATTCCGAAGCTTCCCGATGCATCCCGATGTGAATCCGAAGCTTCCCGATGCATCCCGATGTGATTCCGAAGCTTCCCGATGCATCCCGATGCATCCCGATGTGATTCCGAAGCTTCCCGATGCATCCCGATGTGAATCCGAAGCTTCCCGATGCATCCCGATGTGATTCCGAAGCTTCCCGATGCATCCCGATGTGATTCCGAAGCTTCCCGATGCATCCCGATGCATCCCGATGTGATTCCGAAGCTTCCCGATGCATCCCGATGTGAATCCGAAGCTTCCCGATACATCCCGATGTGATTCCGAAGCTTCCCGATGCATCCCGATGTGATTCCGAAGCTTCCCGATGCATCCCGATGTGTCCCGATGTGTCAATTCACATCGGGGTGCATCGGGATGCATCGGGATGCATCGGGAAGCTTCGGAATCACATCGGGATGCATCGGGAAGCTTCGGATTCACATCGGGATGCATCGGGAAGCTTCGGAATCACATCGGGATGCATCGGGAAGCTTCGGATTCACATCGGGATGCATCGGGAAGCTTCGGAATCACATCGGGATGCATCGGGAAGCTTCGGATTCACATCGGGATGCATCGGGAAGCTTCGGATTCACATCGGGATGCATCGGGAAGCTTCGGAATCACATCGGGATGCATCGGGAAGCTTCGGATTCACATCGGGATGCATCGGATTCACATCGGGGTGGTATTGCCAAGGGTGGGGAAATGGTTAGACTCCGCCCACTGAATACTACTATTTAAGGTATGAGTTTCTCACTCTAGCAGTATGAACAATCAGCCTCTGGTCAACAGAGTGAGAGTAAACAGAGACAGCTACCTACTAGTCAGCACCTGATCAGAGATGTCAACAAGTACAACATAAGGTTAGTGCTAAATAGGGTAATCGGCAGCAATTGTGAAGTGTCTATTGTATATAACGCTATTGAGCCAAAAACAAAAAAAATTAACTTACACCCTACTACTATATATTTTTTATAGGGAGACTAAACAGAGACACCTACCTACTAGTCAGCACCTGATCAGAGATGTCAACAAGTAAAAAAGGTTAGTGCTAAATGAGGTAGTTGGTAACAATTGTGGATTGCTAATAGTAGTATGAGGTAAAAGAATAACTTACACCCTACTATTTTGTATTTTTATAGGGGGGGAGAGCTCTCGTCAGGCCGAGCACACTTGTCAACTATGCGGTCTGGTTCTCAAAACAGCGTTTTCTCTAGACAGGCACACGAAGAGAATGCATGCACAGGCTCACCCACACAAGTGCCCGGTTTGTGGTGGATGTTTTGATGGGAGGAGAAAGCTAGGTCATCACATGAGACGATTTCATAGCGAGGCCAAGGCGGAAAAAGATGAGGGGGATGCAGAGAAGTTTGATGATGTTTTCTGGTCCAAACCTCCAACAGCTGAAGAGGGGGATGAGATGGGGGTGCTACTAGCCCGCTATTGGAGCTCGATCAGGTCCACAATACACTCTCGTCCTGTAGAAGACATTCTCAACGTTCGAGTGTGGAGAGGGGAATGTGAAGATGAAGGAGATGAAGAGGTGTGGACTAAATTGAGAGCGATGTGGAAGAGAGTACCTTGTACTGTGAAGATTAACTGTAGCGCTGGAGTCATCCTCGAGCATAAGACCAGTGGAGAGTTGCGCTACTTTCACTCATCAAGCAACAATGCCGCGTTCTTCCCCAAGCCAAGACTGATCAGAGCAGAGAATGAGATGAGAGAGTTTTGCGAATCTGTGCAGGAGCTCGACTTGAGAGAGAGGTCAGCACAAAGGAGACCGAACACCGCTTGGGCTTTACGTCACATTGCGAATCTGACATTCTACATCTATAAACTCCTAGAGATTGGCAAGGTGGGCGGTGTAGTGAGCAAACTCCCAGACTACATACTTAACAACCGACATGTGATAGCACTAGATGTAGACTTTTGGGCCAGAGGAGGTGCCCGTCCCTACCCAGACAAATTGTGTTTCTTTAGATGTTTGGCCATGATGTATGACTGTAACTGCGACCCAAAGAAGGGATGTTGCTGTCATCGCCCCTCTCAGACCACAACACATCGCTTGTTTAAACAATACATGAGACAATCTAGATCTTCTTCCCCACCCTCATCAACTTTGTCAGACTTTCCCGGGGTGGGCGCGAGTGATCTGCTGGCCTTGGAAGATCATTTTGACATATCTATAATAGTCTTCTGCCTAACTGATGAGGGGGTAGCTCCGATAGTTTGGTCATCTGGGGCACGAAACAAAGCCCGTAAACTCTTTGTCAACATGTACGAAAAACACTTCAGCTGGATAAAGAATGTTGATTCGTTTGCCAGATGTTTCACCTGCAAGTTGTGCGATGGCGCTTTCACACGTTTGTCCAGCCTACGGCGACATAAGTGCTCGCCAGAGGAAGCATCGGTGTTTGTTTTCCCTGGTGGAACGTTTGGACCCCCGCCAACCATATTCACAAAACTCAAGCGAGTGGCGGGAATAGAGGTGGTGAACCCCGACCTCTTATACTACCCCTACTATATCACCTATGATATTGAATGCTTCATGCCAAAAGACAACCTACAAACTAACACCTCCACAATGACTTTTAGTGCAAGACACGAGTTACTGAGCATATCTGTATGTTCTAACGTCCCGGGGTTTGAGCAGGCCAAGTGCTTTGTGAGGAGTGTCGACAGCAAGGATGGAACGAAGTGCATTCGTCAATTCGTCCACTACATAGCAAAGATTGCTGACGTGGCAGGAGATTTGTTCGGAGAAAGATTCCGGGATGTACGCAAGCGACTCTCTACTTTCCTTGCGGATCGGGCGGATAGAGAAGAAGCCTTTGCTGACGAAAAGTTCTCTAACGTCTCGACTTACAGGGTGAAGTCCGGTCTCTCCGGATTAGAAAGAGAGTTAGAACAGCACATCTCCAGCGTTCCGGTGGTTGGTTTCAACTCACAAAAGTATGACCTAAATATACTAAAGGGACCTTTGCTTCGCTCTCTACAAGAGGAGGAGGGAGAAGATTTTGTCTTCATCGTTAAGCGTGTTAACAGTATGTCCTGCGTGGAGAGTAGACGTTTTAGGTTCCTTGACATATGCAACTTTATCGCACCGGGCTTCAACTACTCCAAATACTTGAAGGCATTTGGCGTGTCAGAGAGTAAGGGATTCTTTCCTTACGACTGGGTAGATTCCCTGAGAAGGTTGGATTATTATGGACTCCCTCCCCGAGAGAGTTTTTTCAACTCGCTGACTCAGCAAGAATTGAGCGAGCAAGATTATCACCACTGTCAGGTCGTGTGGGAAAGAGAGAACATGGAAACGTTCAGGGATTTTCTCATCTGGTACAACAACCTCGATGTGGCCCCATTCATCGAGGCCATTGCACGTCAGAGCTCTATCTATCGACAAAAGGGTATTGACATGTTGAAATCCGCAATCTCGCTTCCAGGCTTGGCTATCAGATGGTTGTTTATGGAGGTGGAGGCCCGACCTTATGGCTACTCTCCTCCACAAGCCGCTCTTCCGCTGCATAGGTTAATGTCTCTCCGAGACGAACTTTGCAACTCGCAACCCATATGTCTGTTCGATGAGGAGAGCAAAAGTCTGTACCATACTCTTCGCGATAACCTCGTGGGAGGGCCAAGCATTATCTTTCACAGACATCATGAAGTTGGAGTGACCTCTATTCGAGAGAAGATGTATGGCACATCCGCAAAACCCTGTAGGTCCATTCTGGGAGTTGATGCCAACGCCCTCTACCTATACTGTATGATGGGGAATATGCCTACGGGTTATCCCAGGCGGAGGCTAGAGAGCCGAGGCTTTGCTCTAGAACCTATTAAAAAGTTCAGCAAAGTGGCGCATGGTTGGTTAGAGTTCCAATCGTGGAAGAGAGGAGAGGTCATCCTTCACCAACAGAATGGAGGAGAAATGAGGATAGGCTGTCACAACCTACCAGTGGATGGTTATAGCGAACAGAGTCGGACGGTGTACCAATTCCACGGTTGCTACTGGCATGGGCACGAGTGCGAGCTAGGAGGGAACGGAAAAGGTGTCAGAAACATGACGAATGAAGAGCTCCGGGTGGACACTGCAAGGAAAGAAGATTACATCAAGGCTCTAGGCTATAAGCTCATCACCACTCGGCAGTGTGAGTGGGAAGCGCGAGTTCGTTCGGATGTAGAAGTTAGGACATTTCTCGCCATCTTCTTTTCTTCTCTCTATCCGGAGAGGGGTTACGTCAACCTCGATAAGATAATCAATAACATTCGTAGTGGAGAGTACTATGGTTTAGTGGAGTGTGACATTTCCGTACCCGAAGAGCTAAAAGCGAAGTTCTCTGAGATGGCACCTATTTTCAAGAATATAAACGTGGGAAGAGAACACCTTAGCGAACACATGCGCGCTTTTGCCGAACAGAACGGATTCTTGAAGAGACCTCAGCGAATGCTCGTGGGGAGTCTTTTTGGCGAGCGAATCACACTACTCTCCGATCTGGCTAGATGGTATCTAGATCAAGGTTTGATAATTACCAGGATCTATCAGTTTGTTCACTTTATCCCACGAGCCATCTACAAAGACTTTGGTTCTTCGGTCTCAGACGCAAGAAGAGGTGGGGATGTGAACCCCGACCTGGCCCTCTTGGCCAGCACCAGCAAGCTCGTTGGGAATTCAGCCTACGGAAAGACCATAACAAATAAAGAGAAACATAAGACTGTCAAGTATGTGGAGACAGTAGAGGAGGCGGCTGTCAAAGTGAGGAGTAGGCACTTTTCTAGTCTAAACGAAGTTGATGAAAACTACTTTGAGATAGAGCTTCACAAGAAAAAGGCAAGTGTTGACAATCTTTTTTTTTTATTTTGATTCTTGATTTGACGAAACTTTTTCTGAGTGGTAGGGTAAACTCTCTCTCTCTCTTTCTTTCTTTTAGATTCGAATGGATGTTCCATCTGTCGTAGGATTCGTTATCCTCCAGAGAGCCAAGTTGAGAATGCTAGAATTCTACTACGACTTTATGGATAGGTAAGTAGCACTAGACTATACAAAGATTTTATCAAATCCTTCTCTATTTATTCTTTGGTGTCAACCCCAACCCCCCCCCCTACAACCCGTCCGTTTTATTTTCACAGATTCGTCAGCAGAGAGGACTTTGAGTACGTAGAAATGGACACGGATAGCGCTTACATGGCTCTGAGTGCTCGTAGTATAGATGAGGTCATCCGAAAAGATAAAAAAGAAGAGTTCTACAGAGAATATGGTAGATGGTTTCCCAGACCCTTCTGCGATAGGCACAAGGAAGACTTTATCACGACCAAGGTGCTTGGCCAAGAGTGGGAGATGAGGGAATGTTGTGAGAAGGTGCAACGATACGAAACACGAACCCCCGGCCTGTTTAAGGAGGAGTTTCGGGGGGAGGGGGTCATCGCGCTCAACTCAAAAACATACTTTTGCTGGTCCGCTGATGGTGATAGCAAGTATAGCAGCAAAGGACTAAACAAAAGAGGAAACGCCCTAACCAAAGAGAAGTTCCTCTCCGTGCTCAGGACAGGGGAGTCGGTGAGAGGGGACAATCGGGGTTTTATCAGAAGAGGAAACCAAACGTATAGCTACACCCAGCTAAAGACCGGACTCACCTACTTCTATGGTAAGCGGAAGGTTGCAGAAGACGGGGTGAGTACGAGTCCTATAGAATGCTAGTACTGATTTCTCGGAGATGAGACTACTTCATTCGATAAATTGGAGAGTAAACGAACAGTGCATCATAACCCTTGTACATATACCCGTATAATTTTTTTCACATTCACTCTCTATTGTAAGGGGTCTCCGTCCTCAAAACGGAGGGTTTACCGGTTGTAGCCTTAAAACCGAGCAATAAAACACTAGCTAATACATTAAAAACCATTTACCTCTCCAAACCAAAGGGGTAGACGATACTAGCGCAGCTTCCGCTCATACTCACCCCTTATCAGTTCACATTTCTTCTATTGTCTTCATTCGTAGGTGGGGGGTGACATCGCACGCGCACGATGCGCTCTCTCCCTATCGGAGTTTGCTACCCGGGGGAAAGTGGACGCGGTGGTCAAAGAAATTGGTGGCGAGTCAACGACATCATCGTAGAGGCGGGTCTATTTGTAGGATGATGATGATGATGATGATGATGATGATGATGATGATGATGATGACGATGGCGATGAGAAGACAAGCGTCCATCTATCCCGTTTATCTATTTCTATTTCTACCCCTCCGAGCGATGATGTCGTCGGCTAACCTCCTCGCGAAGTCTACGGTTTGAAGCGCGGAAGAGCCACCGCCTTCACTTTCTCTCGCCGCTCGTCACGGGGACGGGCGATTTCCCTAGGGGAGGGTCCGGGGAAAATGAGGGTTAAGACGCGAGTCTTTCATCGAAGGTCCGGGGGCGCTCGAACGGAGGAGCGCGCGAGTGCGGTGTCACCCCGACCAGTTCAGTCTCAACAGTCCCCGGCACAGTCCCCGGAAGCACCACCACCACCACTCGGTAAGTTTTTTATAGTAGTATAGTCAGCGTCGTAAACTCTGCACGGGCACTCCGCACGGGTGTAGCCTATCATTACTCTAACCCGTATTTTCCTTCGCTTCACCCTACTCCAGCCGACGGTCCGCCCGCGAGGGTCGCGACGGGTCGTTGGGGCGGGAGGGCGGGGGAGGGGCGGGGGATGGGCGGGGGGAGGGCGGCGTGGGACCACGGCTGGACTCGCGAACGAGAACCGCCGCGAGGCGGAGGGCGAGGCGGAGGGGTTTGGGGTGGGGAGGGGTGGGGAGGGGCGGGGACGGGTGGAGGGAGGACGGGTGGGGTTCGCGGGGCGGGGGGGCGCGCGCGTACGCGCGCGCCCCCTCGCCCGAGCCGTGGGACGGGGCGAGGGGTTTGCTCTTTAGACTGGGTTCCGCGGAACAGCCGATGAGGTTTTTGAAACCCCACCCGCGATGGGGGGGAGTAGGTTCTAGGGCTTTGCACATAGAGTGAGGTTTAGGGGAGAGGAGGGGCGAGAGGACGGGTGGGGTGGTCGTCCGCCCGGGGAGTTTTTGGATCTAGGGCTAATACGACGCGGAAAGGGCCGGGTGTCTGTGTAGATCTGCACTGACTATACTACTAACGATCATCAATGATCTGAAACTGAAAAAAGCAGCGGGATATGACCATATTAGCTCCAGAGCTATAAAAGACAACATTATAACCTTGTTACCGGCTCTGGTCGACATAATCAATTTGATAATTCATAACTGTGAGTTTCCTGACAGCCTAAAGATAGCCCGAGTAACACCTCTATTCAAGAAGGGCTCTAAGAATTTAATGACAAATTATCGTCCAATTTCTGTATTGAATGCCATTTCCAAAATTGTGGAAAAAGTCGTAGCCTCTCAGATACGTGAACATCTTGAGCTTAATGACCTTTTAACACCAAATCAGTATGGCTTCCGTTCAAAAAAGAACACAACTTTAGCAATCAACGACTTTTTAGAGATTGTTTATAACCGTTTAGACAATCATAATGCTGTCCAAACAATTTTTTTAGATTTTTCAAAAGCATTTGATACCATTAACCATAGTATTCTTTTATCTAAATTACGTTTTTACAACTTTAGTGACTCAGCCATTCAACTTATTAAATCTTATTTAACTAATCGGAAGCAGTTTGTGAAAATAAATACTGAAAAATCGTCATTAAGAAGTATTACATTGGGAGTGTCACAAGGATCTGTTTTAGGACCGTTGCTATTTTTAATATATATAAATGACTTGGTTAATGTTTCTCCAGCTTTTAACTATATATTGTTCGCTGATGACACCAATTTGATCTGTGATAACCCTGTGATAACACCTTTTGAGCTTTCAAAAATAGAACAATGGTGCTTGGCAAATAGACTTGTTATAAATTTTAGCAAAACAATGCAAGTCATATTTCGAAATCCACAGAAAAAAATTGACGTTGATGAATTCGATGTTGGAAAATTGAATACCGTTGATCACACAAAATTTCTTGGTGTGACCTTGGATAAACATTGTAATTTTGAGTTTCATATCAATAACATTGTAAGCAAAATCACCTTTTTATTAATGATGTTTCGCTATTTGACAAAGTTTTTAGACCAGAAAACAATGGTAAATTTGTATTACACTTTTATATACCCACACCTTATATATGGTGTGGAATTTTGGGGACATGCCCCAGACTATTTAATATCCAGCATTTTAATCAGCCAGAAGAAATCATTGCGGATCATTTTAAGTCAACAGCCAAATTCACATGTTTCACACAGGTTTAAAGAATTTAAAATTATGCCTATTTCTATGATCTTCAAATATAGGCTTATAATATTTTATAAAAACCATATTTATCCCAACAAAAATAATCTTAATTTAATTGAGACTGTACACCCCATGACTACGCGTAAGACTTTGAAAAATCCACTGAAATCAATCAAAGTTAATTCGGAAATGGGAAAGAGGTCTATTTATTTTACTGCCGCTAATCTATTTGGTGAGCATGCATGGGACCTACGGGGCCTCACCGGTGGAGTCTTTGCGAGGCGCCTGGCTGCTCGTCTCTGGGAGCTTGGCGCATAGTGGGTGGGCGCAGCATGTGTCCCTGGATGCGTGTGTCGGCCTTCTGTGGCTGGCGAACCTCTGGAACGGGGCTGTCACAACTCTAGTTTCGAACTATCTGATTAGCCCCATGTTTTATTACCTTTTATTACCTTATTTTAATATCACTACTGTTTAAAAATGATGACATAAACTAATAAATAAAAAAAAAAAAAAAAAAAATATGTGAGATTATACTCGGGTATCTGTGCAGAACTTAGGATTGTTAGGACATGTACAGTATATGTTGTAAATAACTTGTCCTACTTGTTTTAGCTTGCTTGAGCTCATCTATAGACTGAACCATTTCTGCCCACCAGAGAATAAACACAGCTGCTAGAAAAAGTCAGTCACCAGAGAGCGAACTGAGTATGACTGGAAACAACCGTGTCCGTCTAGTGAGAGGATTGGAGTGAATTGAGGTGGTTGTCATTGCCACGGCGTAGGGAGGTAATAGATGCATGCACTGCTCTATATTATGTTAGTGAAATAAAACCAACCAGTTTAAAATGACTGCTCAAAGATATTGTGGTGCTACGGTGATTATTTACTGCCATCTCTATTTATTGCCATATAATATGTGAGATTATACTCGGGTATCTGTGTAGATCTTAGGATTGTTAGGACATGTACAGTGTATGTTATAAATAACTTGTCCTACCTGTTTTAGCTTGTTTGAGCTCAGCTATAGACTGAATCATTTCTCCCCACCAGTGGATAGACACAGCTGGTAGTAAAAGTCAATTACCAGGGAGCAAGATGAGTATGAATGGAAACATCTGTGTCCTTCTAGTGAGAGGATAGGACTGAATTGCGGCAGTTGTCATTCCTACGGCTTAGGGAGGTAATACATGCATGAATTGTTCTATATTATGTCAATAAAATAAAACCAACCATGAATATGACTGTTCAAAGATATTGTAGTGGTACATTGATAGTTTACTGTTATTTCTATTGTCATATACATGTAAACTGTGAGATGATATTCGGGTATCTGTGGAGATCTTAGGATTGTTCGTACATGCAAAGTTTATGTTATAAATAACCTGTCCTACCTGTTTTAGCTTGTTTGAGGTCATCTATAGACTAAATCATTTCTGCCCACCAGAGGATAAACACAGCTGCTATTATAAGTCAGTCACCAGAGAGCGAGCTGAGTATGACTGGAACTAAATGTGTCCTTCTAGTGAGAGGATAGGAGTGGATGGAGGTGGTTGTCATTCCTACGGCGTAGGGAGGTAATAGATGCATGAACTGCTCTATATTATGTTAGTGAAATAAAACCAAACAGTTTAAAATGACTGCTCAAAGATATTGTGGTGCTACAGTGATTATTTACTGCCATCTCTATTTATTGCCATATAGTATGTGAGATTATCCTCGTGTATCTGTGCAGATCTTAGGATTGTTAGGACATGTACAGTGTATGTTATAAATAACTTGTCCTACATGTTTTAGCTTGCTTGAGCTCATTTATAGACTGAACTATTTCCGCCCACCAGAGAATAAACACAGCTGCTAGTAAAAGTCAGTCACCAGAGAGCGAGCTGAGTATGACTGGAACTAAATGTGTCCTTCTAGTCAGAGGATAGGAGTGAACTGAGGTGGTTGTCATTGCTACGGCGTAGGGAGGTAATAGATGCATGAACTGCTCTATATTATGTTAGTGAAATAAAACCAACCAGTTCAAAATCACTGCTCAAAGATGTTGTGGTGCTACAGTGATTATTTACTGCCAACTCTATTCATTGTCATATAACCTGTGAGATTATACTCGGGTATCTGTGCAGATCTTAGTATTGTTAGGACATGTACAGTGTATGTTGTAAATAACTTGTCCTACTTGTTTTAGCTTAGTTGACCTCATCTATAGACTGAACCACTTCTGCCCACCAGAGAATAAACACAGCTGCTATTATAAGTCAGTCACCAGAAAGCGAGCTGAGTATGACTGGAACTAAATGTGTCCTTCTAGTCAGAGGATAGGAGTGAATTGAGGTGGTGGTCATTGCTACGGCGTAGGGAGGTAGTAGATGCATGAACTGCTCTATATTATGTTAGTGAAATAAAACCAACCAGTTTAAAATCACTGCTCAAAGATGTTGTGGTGCTACAGTGATTATTTACTGCCAACTCTATTTATTGTCATATAACATGTGAGATTATACTCGGGTATCTGTGCAGATCTTAGGATTGTTAAGGACATGTACAGTGTATGTTATAAATAACTTGTCCTAGTTGTTTTAGCTTGCTTGAGCTCATTTATAGACTGAACCATTTCTGCCCACCAGAGAAAAATCACAGCTGCTAGTAAAAGTCAGTCACCAGAGAGCGAGCTGAGTATGACTGAAACAACTCTGTCCTTCTAGTGAGAGGATAGGACTAAATTGAGGTGGTTGTCATTGCTACGGCGTAGGGAGGTAATAGATGCATGAACTGCTCTATATTATGTTAGTCAAATAAAACCAAACAGTTTACGATGAGTGCTCAAAGATAATATTGTAGTGCTACTCAGTGATTATTTACTGCCATCTCTATTGTCATACAAAATGTGAGATTATATCTGGTTATCTGTGCAGACCTTATGATGGTTAGTACAAGTACAGTGTAAATTATAAATAGCCTGTCCTACCTGTTTTAGCTTGTTTGAGCTCAGCTATAGACTGAATCATTTCTCCCCACCAGTGGATAGACACAGCTGGTAGTAAAAGTCAATTACCAGGGAGCAAGATGAGTATGACTGGAAACATCTGTGTCCTTCTAGTGAGAGGATAGGAGTGAATTGCGGCAGTTGTCATTCCTACGGCTTAGGGAGGTAATACATGCATTAATTGTTCTATATTATGTCAATAAAATAAAACCAACCATGAATATGACTGTTCAAAGATATTGTAGTGGTACATTGATAGTTTACTGTTATTTCTATTGTCATATACATGTAAACTGTGAGATTATATTCGGGTATCTTTGGAGATCTTAGGGTTGTTCGTACATGCAAAGTGTATGTTATAAATAACCTGTCCTACCTGTTTTAGCTTGCTTGAGCTCATCTATAGAATGAACCATTTCCGCCCACCAGAGAATAAACACAGCTGCTAGTAAAAGTCAGTCACCAGAGAGCGAGCTGAGTATGACTGGAACTAAATGTGTCCTTGTAGTCAGAGGATAGGAGTGAATTGAGGTGGTTGTCATTGCTACGGCGTAGGGAGGTGATAGATGCATGAACTGCTCTATATTATTTTACTGAAATAAAACCAACCAGTTTAAAATCACTGCTCAAAGATGTGGTTGTGCTACAGTGATTATTTACTGCCATCTCTATTTATTGCCATATAATATGTGAGATTATACTCGGGTATCTGTGCAGAACTTAGGATTGTTAGGACATGTACAGTGTATGTTGTAAATAACTTGTCCTACTTGTTTTAGCTTGCTTGAGCTCATCTATAGACTGAACCATTTCTGCCCACCAGAGAATAAACACAGCTGCTAGAAAAAGTCAGTCACCAGAGAGCGAACTGAGTATGACTGGAAACAACTGTGTCCGTCTAGTGAGAGGATTGGAGTGAATTGAGGTGGTTTGGGGTTTGGGGTTTGGGGTTTGGGGTTTGGAGTTTGGGGTTTGGGGTTGGGGTTTGGGTTGGAAACAACTGTGTCCTTCTAGTGGGAGGATTGGAGTGAATTGAGGTGGTTGTCATTGCCATGGCGTAGGGAGGTAATAGATGCATGAACTGCTCCATATTATGTTAGTGAAATAAAACCAAACAGCTTAAAATGAGTGCTCAAAGATATTGTAGTGCTACTCAGTGATTATTTACTGCCGTCTCTATTGTCATACAAAATGTGAGATTATATCCGGTTATCTGTGCAGACCTTATGATGGTTAGTACAAGTACAGTGTATGTTATAAATAGCCTGTCCTACCTGTTTTAGCTTGTTTGAGCTCAGCTATAGACTGAATCATTTCTGCCCACCAGTGGATAGACACAGCTGGTAGTAAAAGTCAATTACCAGGGAGCAAGCTGAGTATGACTGGAAACAACTGTGTCCTTCTAGTGTGAGGATAGGAGTGAATTGAGGTGGTTGTCATTGCTACGGCGTAGGGAGGTAATAGATGCATGAACTGCTCTATATTATGTTAGTGAAATAAAACCAAACAGTTTAAAATGACTGCTCAAAGATATTGTGGTGCTACAGTGATTATTTACTGCCATCTCTATTTATTGCCATATAATATGTGAGTTTATACTCGGGTATCAGTTCAGATCTTAGGATTGTTAGGACATGTACAGTGTATGTTATAAATAACTTGTCCTACTTGTTTTAACTTGCTTGAGATCACTATAGACTGAATTATTTCTGCCCACCAGAGAATACACACAGCTGCTAGTAAAAGTCAGTCACCAGAGAGCGAGCTGAGTACGACTGGAACTAAATGTGTCCTTCTAGTGAGAGGATAGCAGTGAATTGCGGCAGTTGTCATTCCTACGGCTCAGAGAGGTAATAGATGCATGAATTGTTCTATATTATGTTAATAAAATAAATCAAACCCATGAATATGACTGTTCAAAGACATTGTAGTGGTACATTGATTGTTTACTGTTATTTCTATTGTCATATACATGTAAACTGTGAGATTATCTTCGGGCATCTGTGGAGATCTTAGGGTTGTTCGTACATGCAATGTTTATGTTATAAATAACCTGTCCTACCGGTTTTAGCTTGCTTGAGCTCATCTATAGACTGAACCATTTCTGCCCACCAGAGAATAAACACAGCTGCTATTAAAAGTCAGTCACCATAGAGCGAGCTGAGTATGACTGGAAACAACTGTGTCCTTCTAGTGAGAGGATTGGAGTGAATTGAGGTGGTTGTCATTGCCACGGCGTAGGGAGGTAATAGATGCATGAACTGCTCTATATTATGTTAGTGAAATAAAACCAACCAGTTTAAAATCACTGCTCAAAGATGTTGTGGTGCTACAGCGATTATTTACTGCCATCTCTATTTATTGTCATATAACATGTGAGATTATACTCGGGTGTCTGTGCAGATCTTAGGATTGTTAGGACATGTACAGTGTATGTTGTAAATAACTTGTTCTACTTGTTTTAGCTTGCTTGAGCTCATCTATAGACTGAACCATTTCTGCCCACCAGAGAATACACACAGCTGCTAGTAAAAGTCAGTCACCAGAGAGCGAGCTGAGTACGACTGGAACTAAATGTGTCCTTATAGTGAGAGGATAGGAGTGAATTGAGGTGGTTGTCATTGCCACGGCGTAGGGAGGTAATAGATGCATGAACTGCTCTATATTATGTTAGTGAAATAAAACCAAACAGTTTAAAATGAGTGCTCAAAGATATTGTAGTGCTACTCAGTGATTATTTACTGCCATCCCTATTTATTGTCATATAACATGTGAGATTATACTCGGGTGTCTGTGCAGATCTTAGGATTGTTAGGACATGTACAGTGTATGTTATAAATAACTTGTCCTACTTGTTTAAACTTGCTTGAGATCACTATAGACTGAATTATTTCTGCCCACCAGAGAATACACACAGCTGCTAGTAAAAGTCAGTCACCAGAGAGCGAGCTGAGTACGACTGGAACTAAATGTGTCCTTCTAGTGAGAGGATAGGAGTGAATTGAGGTGGTTGTCATTGCCACGGCGGAGGGAGGTAATAGATGCATGAACTGCTCTATATTATGTTAGTGAAATAAAACCAAGCAGCTTAAAATGAGTGCTCAAAGATATTGTAGTGCTACTCAGTGATTATTTACTGCCATCTCTATTGTCATACAAAATGTGAGATTATATCCGGTTATCTGTGCAGACCTTATGATGGTTAGTACAAGTACAGTGTAAATTATAAATAGCCTGTCCTACCTGTTTTAGCTTGTTTGAGCTCAGCTATAGACTGAATCATTTCTGTCCACCGGTGGATAGACACAGCTGGTAGTAAAAGTCAATTACCAGGGAGCAAGCTGAGTATGACTGGAAACAACTGTGTCCTTCTAGTGAGAGGATAGGAGTGAATTGAGGTGGTTGTCATTGCTACGGCTTAGGGAGGTAATAGATGCATGAATTGTTCTATATCATGTTAATAAAATGAAACCAACCCATGAATATGACTGTTCAAAGACATTGTAGTGGTACATTGATTGTTTACTGTTATTTCTATTGTCATATACATGTAAACTGTGAGATTATATTCGGGTATCTGTGGAGATCTTAGGGTTGTTCGTACATGCAAAGTGTATGTTATAAATAACCTGTCCTACCTGTTTTAGCTTGCTTGAGCTCATCTATAGACTGAACCATTTCTGCCCACCAGAGAATAAACACAGCTGCTAGTAAAAGTCAGTCACCAGAGAGCGAGCTCAGTATGACTGGAACTAAATGGTGTCCTTCCAGTGAGAGGATAGGAGTGAATTGAGGTGGTTGTCATTGCAACGGCGTAGGGAGGTAATTGAGTCATGAACTGCTCTATATTATGTTAGTGAAATAAAACCAACCAGTTTAAAAAAATGACTGCTCAAAGATATTGTGGTGCTACAGTTATTATTTACTGCCATCTCTATTTATTGTCATATAACATGTGAGATTATACTCGGGTATCTGTGCAGAACTTAGGATTGTTAGGACATGTACAGTGTATGTTGTAAATAACTTGTCCTACTTGTTTTAGCTTGCTTGAGCTCATCTATAGACTGAACCATTTCTGCCCACCAGAGAATAAACACAGCTGCTATTAAAAGTCAGTCACCAGAGAGCGAGCTGAGTATGACTGGAAACAACTGTGTCCTTCTAGTGAGAGGATTGGAGTGAATTGAGGTGGTTGTCATTGCCACGGCTTAGGGAGGTAATAGATGCATGAACTGCTCTATATTATGTTAGTGAAATAAAACCAAACAGTTTAAAATGAGTGCTCAAAGATATTGTAGTGCTACTCAGTGGTTATTTACTGCCATCTCTATTTATTGTCATATAACATGTGAGATTATACTCGGGTGTCTGTGCAGATCTTAGGATTGTTAGGACATGTACAGTGTATGTTATAAATAAGTTGTCCTACTTGTTTTAACTTGCTTGAGATCACTATAGACTGAATTATTTCTGCCCACCAGAGAATACACACAGCTGCTAGTAAAAGTCAGTCACCAGAGAGCGAGCTGAGTACGATTGGAACTAAATGTGTCCTTCTAGTGAGAGGATAGGAGTGAATTGAGGTGGTTGTCATTGCCACGGCGGAGGGAGGTAATAGATGCATGAACTGCTCTATATTATGTTAGTGAAATAAAACCAAGCAGCTTAAAATGAGTGCTCAAAGATATTGTAGTGCTACTCAGTGATTATTTACTGCCATCTCTATTGTCATACAAAATGTGAGATTATATCCGGTTATCTGTGCAGACCTTATGATGGTTAGTACAAGTACAGTGTAAATTATAAATAGCCTGTCCTACCTGTTTTAGCTTGCTTGAGCTCAGCTATAGACTGAATCATTTCTGTCCACCAGTGGATAGACACAGCTGGTAGTAAAAGTCAATTACCAGGGAGCAAGCTGAGTATGACTGGAAACAACTGTGTCCTTCTAGTGAGAGGATAGGGGTGAATTGAGGTGGTTGTCATTGCTACGGCTTAGGGAGGTAATAGATGCATGAACTGCTCTATATTATGTTAGTGAAATAAAACCAAACAGTTTAAAATGACTGCTCACAGATATTGTGGTGCTACAGTGATTATTTACTGCAATCTCTATTTATTGCCATAAAATATGTGAGATTATACTCGGGTATCTGTGCAGATCTTAGGATTGTTAGGACATGTACAGTGTATGTTGTAAATAACTTGTCCTACTTGTTTTAGCTTGCTTGACCTCATCTATAGACTGAACCGCTTCTGCCCACCAGAGAATAAACACAGCTGCTATTAAAAGTCAGTCACCAGAGAGCGAGCTGAGTATGACTGGAAACAACTGTGTTCTTCTAGTGAGAGTATAGGAGTGAATTGAGGTGGTTGTCATTGCTACGGTGTAGGGAAGTAATAGATGCATGAACTGCTTTATATTATGTTAGTGAAATAAAACCAAACAGTTTAAAATGACTGCTCACAGATATTGTGGTGCTACAGTAATTCTTTACTACCATCTCTATTATTGCCATATCATATGTGAGATTATGTGAGTTTATACTCGGGTATCAGTTCAGATCTTAGGATTGTTAGGACATGTACAGTGTATGTTATAAATAACTTGTCCTACTTGTTTTAACTTGCTTGAGATCACTATAGACTGAATTATTTCCGCCCACCAGAGAATACACACAGCTGCTAGTAAAAGTCAGTCACCAGAGAGCGAGCTGAGTACGACTGGAACTAAATGTGTCCTTCTAGTGAGAGGATAGCAGTGAATTGCGGCAGTTGTCATTCCTACGGCTCAGAGAGGTAATAGATGCATGAATTGTTCTATATTATGTTAATACAATAAATCAAACCCATGAATATGACTGTTCAAAGACATTGTAGTGGTACATTGATTGTTTACTGTTGTTTCTATTGTCATATACATGTAAACTGTGAGATTATCTTCGGGTATCTGTGGAGATCTTAGGGTTGTTCGTACATGCAATGTTTATGTTATAAATAACCTGTCCTACCGGTTTTAGCTTGCTTGAGCTCATCTATAGACTGAACCATTTCTGCCCACCAGAGAATAAACACAGCTGCTATTAAAAGTCAGTCACCATAGAGCGAGCTGAGTATGACTGGAAACAACTGTGTCCTTCTAGTGAGAGGATTGGAGTGAATTGAGGTGGTTGTCATTGCCACGGCGTAGGGAGGTAATAGATGCATGAACTGCTCTATATTATGTTAGTGAAATAAAACCAACCAGTTTAAAATCACTGCTCAAAGATGTTGTGGTGCTACAGCGATTATTTACTGCCATCTCTATTTATTGTCATATAACATGTGAGATTATACTCGGGTGTCTGTGCAGATCTTAGGATTGTTAGGACATGTACAGTGTATGTTGTAAATAACTTGTTCTACTTGTTTTAGCTTGCTTGAGCTCATCTATAGACTGAACCATTTCTGCCCACCAGAGAATACACACAGCTGCTAGTAAAAGTCAGTC
The DNA here is from genome assembly GCA_935421135.1 of Bugulina stolonifera. Lineage (NCBI taxonomy): Eukaryota > Metazoa > Bryozoa > Gymnolaemata > Cheilostomatida > Bugulidae > Bugulina > Bugulina stolonifera. The sequence goes on along the minus strand of OW285197.1, from coordinate 111,929 downwards.
ACCAGAGAGCGAGCTGAGTACGACTGGAACTAAATGTGTCCTTCTAGTGAGAGGATAGGAGTGAATTGAGGTGGTTGTCATTGCCACGGCGTAGGGAGGTAATAGATGCATGAACTGCTCTATATTATGTTAGTGAAATAAAACCAAACAGTTTAAAATGAGTGCTCAAAGATATTGTAGTGCTACTCAGTGATTATTTACTGCCATCCCTATTTATTGTCATATAACATGTGAGATTATACTCGGGTGTCTGTGCAGATCTTAGGATTGTTAGGACATGTACAGTGTATGTTATAAATAACTTGTCCTACTTGTTTTAACTTGCTTGAGATCACTATAGACTGAATTATTTCTGCCCACCAGAGAATACACACAGCTGCTAGTAAAAGTCAGTCACCAGAGAGCGAGCTGAGTACGACAGGAACTAAATGTGTCCTTCTAGTGAGAGGATAGCAGTGAATTGCGGCAGTTGTCATTCCTACGGCTCAGAGAGGTAATAGATGCATGAATTGTTCTATATTATGTTAATAAAATAGATCAAACCCATGAATATGACTGTTCAAAGACATTGTAGTGGTACATTGATTGTTTACTGTTATTTCTATTGTCATATACATGTAAACTGTGAGATTATCTTCGGGTATCTGTGGAGATCTTAGGGTTGTTCGTACATGCAATGTTTATGTTATAAATAACCTGTCCTACCTGTTTTAGCTTGCTTGAGCTCATCTATAGACTGAACCATTTCTGCCCACCAGAGAATAAACACAGCTGCTATTAAAAGTCAGTCACCATAGAGCGAGCTGAGTATGACTGGAAACAATTGTGTCCTTCTAGTGAGAGGATTGGAGTGAATTGAGGTGGTTGTCATTGCCACGGCGTAGGGAGGTAATAGATGCATGAACTGCTCTATATTATGTTAGTGAGATAAAACCAACCAGTTTAAAAAAATGACTGCTCAAAGATATTGTCGTGCTACAGTGATTATTTACTGCCATCTCTATTTATTGCCATATAATATGTGAGTTTATACTCGGGTATCAGTTCAGATCTTAGGATTGTTAGGACATGTACAGTGTATGTTATAAATAACTTGTCCTACTTGTTTTAACTTGCTTGAGATCACTATAGACTGAATTATTTCTGCCCACCAGAGAATACACACAGCTGCTAGTAAAAGTCAGTCACCAGAGAGCGAGCTGAGTACGACTGGAACTAAATGTGTCCTTCTAGTGAGAGGATAGCAGTGAATTGCGGCAGTTGTCATTCCTACGGCTTAGGGAGGTAATAGATGCATGAACTGCTCTATATTATGTTAGTGAAATAAAACCAACCAGTTTAAAATCACTGCTCAAAGATGTTGTGGTGCTACAGCGATTATTTACTGCCATCTCTATTTATTGTCATATAACATGTGAGATTATACTCGGGTGTCTGTGCAGATCTTAGGATTGTTAGGACATGTACAGTGTATGTTGTAAATAACTTGTTCTACTTGTTTTAGCTTGCTTGAGTTCATCTATAGACTGAACCATTTCTGCCCACCAGAGAATACACACAGCTGCTAGTAAAAGTCAGTCACCAGAGAGCGAGCTGAGTACGACTGGAACTAAATGTGTCCTTATAGTGAGAGGATAGGAGTGAATTGAGGTGGTTGTCATTGCCACGGCGTAGGGAGGTAATAGATGCATGAACTGCTCTATATTATGTTAGTGAAATAAAACCAAACAGTTTAAAATGAGTGCTCAAAGATATTGTAGTGCTACTCAGTGATTATTTACTGCCATCCCTATTTATTGTCATATAACATGTGAGATTATACTCGGGTGTCTGTGCAGATCTTAGGATTGTTAGGACATGTACAGTGTATGTTATAAATAACTTGTCCTACTTGTTTAAACTTGCTTGAGATCACTATAGACTGAATTATTTCTGCCCACCAGAGAATACACACAGCTGCTAGTAAAAGTCAGTCACCAGAGATCGAGCTGAGTACGACTGGAACTAAATGTGTCCTTCTAGTGAGAGGATAGGAGTGAATTGAGGTGGTTGTCATTGCAACGGCGTAGGGAGGTAATTGAGTCATGAACTGCTCTATATTATGTTAGTGAAATAAAACCAACCAGTTTAAAAAAATGACTGCTCAAAGATATTGTGGTGCTACAGTTATTATTTACTGCCATCTCTATTTATTGTCATATAACATGTGAGATTATACTCGGGTATCTGTGCAGAACTTAGGATTGTTAGGACATGTACAGTGTATGTTGTAAATAACTTGTCCTACTTGTTTTAGCTTGCTTGAGCTCATCTATAGACTGAACCATTTCTGCCCACCAGAGAATAAACACAGCTGCTATTAAAAGTCAGTCACCAGAGAGCGAGCTGAGTATGACTGGAAACAACTGTGTCCTTCTAGTGAGAGGATTGGAGTGAATTGAGGTGGTTGTCATTGCCACGGCTTAGGGAGGTAATAGATGCATGAACTGCTCTATATTATGTTAGTGAAATAAAACCAAACAGTTTAAAATGAGTGCTCAAAGATATTGTAGTGCTACTCAGTGGTTATTTACTGCCATCTCTATTTATTGTCATATAACATGTGAGATTATACTCGGGTGTCTGTGCAGATCTTAGGATTGTTAGGACATGTACAGTGTATGTTATAAATAAGTTGTCCTACTTGTTTTAACTTGCTTGAGATCACTATAGACTGAATTATTTCTGCCCACCAGAGAATACACACAGCTGCTAGTAAAAGTCAGTCACCAGAGAGCGAGCTGAGTACGATTGGAACTAAATGTGTCCTTCTAGTGAGAGGATAGGAGTGAATTGAGGTGGTTGTCATTGCCACGGCGGAGGGAGGTAATAGATGCATGAACTGCTCTATATTATGTTAGTGAAATAAAACCAAGCAGCTTAAAATGAGTGCTCAAAGATATTGTAGTGCTACTCAGTGATTATTTACTGCCATCTCTATTGTCATACAAAATGTGAGATTATATCCGGTTATCTGTGCAGACCTTATGATGGTTAGTACAAGTACAGTGTAAATTATAAATAGCCTGTCCTACCTGTTTTAGCTTGCTTGAGCTCAGCTATAGACTGAATCATTTCTGTCCACCAGTGGATAGACACAGCTGGTAGTAAAAGTCAATTACCAGGGAGCAAGCTGAGTATGACTGGAAACAACTGTGTCCTTCTAGTGAGAGGATAGGGGTGAATTGAGGTGGTTGTCATTGCTACGGCTTAGGGAGGTAATAGATGCATGAACTGCTCTATATTATGTTAGTGAAATAAAACCAAACAGTTTAAAATGACTGCTCACAGATATTGTGGTGCTACAGTGATTATTTACTGCAATCTCTATTTATTGCCATAAAATATGTGAGATTATACTCGGGTATCTGTGCAGATCTTAGGATTGTTAGGACATGTACAGTGTATGTTGTAAATAACTTGTCCTACTTGTTTTAGCTTGCTTGACCTCATCTATAGACTGAACCGCTTCTGCCCACCAGAGAATAAACACAGCTGCTATTAAAAGTCAGTCACCAGAGAGCGAGCTGAGTATGACTGGAAACAACTGTGTTCTTCTAGTGAGAGTATAGGAGTGAATTGAGGTGGTTGTCATTGCTACGGTGTAGGGAAGTAATAGATGCATGAACTGCTTTATATTATGTTAGTGAAATAAAACCAAACAGTTTAAAATGACTGCTCACAGATATTGTGGTGCTACAGTAATTCTTTACTACCATCTCTATTATTGCCATATCATATGTGAGATTATGTGAGTTTATACTCGGGTATCAGTTCAGATCTTAGGATTGTTAGGACATGTACAGTGTATGTTATAAATAACTTGTCCTACTTGTTTTAACTTGCTTGAGATCACTATAGACTGAATTATTTCCGCCCACCAGAGAATACACACAGCTGCTAGTAAAAGTCAGTCACCAGAGAGCGAGCTGAGTACGACTGGAACTAAATGTGTCCTTCTAGTGAGAGGATAGCAGTGAATTGCGGCAGTTGTCATTCCTACGGCTCAGAGAGGTAATAGATGCATGAATTGTTCTATATTATGTTAATACAATAAATCAAACCCATGAATATGACTGTTCAAAGACATTGTAGTGGTACATTGATTGTTTACTGTTGTTTCTATTGTCATATACATGTAAACTGTGAGATTATCTTCGGGTATCTGTGGAGATCTTAGGGTTGTTCGTACATGCAATGTTTATGTTATAAATAACCTGTCCTACCGGTTTTAGCTTGCTTGAGCTCATCTATAGACTGAACCATTTCTGCCCACCAGAGAATAAACACAGCTGCTATTAAAAGTCAGTCACCATAGAGCGAGCTGAGTATGACTGGAAACAACTGTGTCCTTCTAGTGAGAGGATTGGAGTGAATTGAGGTGGTTGTCATTGCCACGGCGTAGGGAGGTAATAGATGCATGAACTGCTCTATATTATGTTAGTGAAATAAAACCAACCAGTTTAAAATCACTGCTCAAAGATGTTGTGGTGCTACAGCGATTATTTACTGCCATCTCTATTTATTGTCATATAACATGTGAGATTATACTCGGGTGTCTGTGCAGATCTTAGGATTGTTAGGACATGTACAGTGTATGTTGTAAATAACTTGTTCTACTTGTTTTAGCTTGCTTGAGCTCATCTATAGACTGAACCATTTCTGCCCACCAGAGAATACACACAGCTGCTAGTAAAAGTCAGTCACCAGAGAGCGAGCTGAGTACGACTGGAACTAAATGTGTCCTTCTAGTGAGAGGATAGGAGTGAATTGAGGTGGTTGTCATTGCCACGGCGTAGGGAGGTAATAGATGCATGAACTGCTCTATATTATGTTAGTGAAATAAAACCAAACAGTTTAAAATGAGTGCTCAAAGATATTGTAGTGCTACTCAGTGATTATTTACTGCCATCCCTATTTATTGTCATATAACATGTGAGATTATACTCGGGTGTCTGTGCAGATCTTAGGATTGTTAGGACATGTACAGTGTATGTTATAAATAACTTGTCCTACTTGTTTTAACTTGCTTGAGATCACTATAGACTGAATTATTTCTGCCCACCAGAGAATACACACAGCTGCTAGTAAAAGTCAGTCACCAGAGAGCGAGCTGAGTACGACAGGAACTAAATGTGTCCTTCTAGTGAGAGGATAGCAGTGAATTGCGGCAGTTGTCATTCCTACGGCTCAGAGAGGTAATAGATGCATGAATTGTTCTATATTATGTTAATAAAATAGATCAAACCCATGAATATGACTGTTCAAAGACATTGTAGTGGTACATTGATTGTTTACTGTTATTTCTATTGTCATATACATGTAAACTGTGAGATTATCTTCGGGTATCTGTGGAGATCTTAGGGTTGTTCGTACATGCAATGTTTATGTTATAAATAACCTGTCCTACCTGTTTTAGCTTGCTTGAGCTCATCTATAGACTGAACCATTTCTGCCCACCAGAGAATAAACACAGCTGCTATTAAAAGTCAGTCACCATAGAGCGAGCTGAGTATGACTGGAAACAATTGTGTCCTTCTAGTGAGAGGATTGGAGTGAATTGAGGTGGTTGTCATTGCCACGGCGTAGGGAGGTAATAGATGCATGAACTGCTCTATATTATGTTAGTGAGATAAAACCAACCAGTTTAAAAAAATGACTGCTCAAAGATATTGTCGTGCTACAGTGATTATTTACTGCCATCTCTATTTATTGCCATATAATATGTGAGTTTATACTCGGGTATCAGTTCAGATCTTAGGATTGTTAGGACATGTACAGTGTATGTTATAAATAACTTGTCCTACTTGTTTTAACTTGCTTGAGATCACTATAGACTGAATTATTTCTGCCCACCAGAGAATACACACAGCTGCTAGTAAAAGTCAGTCACCAGAGAGCGAGCTGAGTACGACTGGAACTAAATGTGTCCTTCTAGTGAGAGGATAGCAGTGAATTGCGGCAGTTGTCATTCCTACGGCTTAGGGAGGTAATAGATGCATGAACTGCTCTATATTATGTTAGTGAAATAAAACCAACCAGTTTAAAATCACTGCTCAAAGATGTTGTGGTGCTACAGCGATTATTTACTGCCATCTCTATTTATTGTCATATAACATGTGAGATTATACTCGGGTGTCTGTGCAGATCTTAGGATTGTTAGGACATGTACAGTGTATGTTGTAAATAACTTGTTCTACTTGTTTTAGCTTGCTTGAGCTCATCTATAGACTGAACCATTTCTGCCCACCAGAGAATACACACAGCTGCTAGTAAAAGTCAGTCACCAGAGAGCGAGCTGAGTACGACTGGAACTAAATGTGTCCTTATAGTGAGAGGATAGGAGTGAATTGAGGTGGTTGTCATTGCCACGGCGTAGGGAGGTAATAGATGCATGAACTGCTCTATATTATGTTAGTGAAATAAAACCAAACAGTTTAAAATGAGTGCTCAAAGATATTGTAGTGCTACTCAGTGATTATTTACTGCCATCCCTATTTATTGTCATATAATATGTGAGATTATACTCGGGTGTCTGTGCAGATCTTAGGATTGTTAGGACATGTACAGTGTATGTTATAAATAACTTGTCCTACTTGTTTAAACTTGCTTGAGATCACTATAGACTGAATTATTTCTGCCCACCAGAGAATACACACAGCTGCTAGTAAAAGTCAGTCACCAGAGATCGAGCTGAGTACGACTGGAACTAAATGTGTCCTTCTAGTGAGAGGATAGGAGTGAATTGAGGTGGTTGTCATTGCCACGGCGGAGGGAGGTAATAGATGCATGAACTGCTCTATATTATGTTAGTGAAATAAAACCAAGCAGCTTAAAATGAGTGCTCAAAGATATTGTATGGCTACTCAGTGATTATTTACTGCCATCTCTATTGTCATACAAAATGTGAGATTATATCCGGTTATCTGTGCAGACCTTATGATGGTTAGTACAAGTACAGTGTAAATTATAAATAGCCTGTCCTACCTGTTTTAGCTTGTTTGAGCTCAGCTATAGACTGAATCATTTCTGTCCACCGGTGGATAGACACAGCTGGTAGTAAAAGTCAATTACCAGGGAGCAAGCTGAGTATGACTGGAAACAACTGTGTCCTTCTAGTGAGAGGATAGGAGTGAATTGAGGTGGTTGTCATTGCTACGGCTTAGGGAGGTAATAGATGCATGAATTGTTCTATATCATGTTAATAAAATGAAACCAACCCATGAATATGACTGTTCAAAGACATTGTAGTGGTACATTGATTGTTTACTGTTATTTCTATTGTCATATACATGTAAACTGTGAGATTATATTCGGGTATCTGTGCAGAACTTAGGATTGTTAGGACATGTACAGTGTATGTTGTAAATAACTTGTCCTACTTGTTTTAGCTTGCTTGAGCTCATCTATAGACTGAACCATTTCTGCCCACCAGAGAATAAACACAGCTGCTATTAAAAGTCAGTCACCAGAGAGCGAGCTGAGTATGACTGGAAACAACTGTGTCCTTCTAGTGAGAGGATTGGAGTGAATTGAGGTGGTTGTCATTGCCACGGCTTAGGGAGGTAATAGATGCATGAACTGCTCTATATTATGTTAGTGAAATAAAACCAAACAGTTTAAAATGAGTGCTCAAAGATATTGTAGTGCTACTCAGTGGTTATTTACTGCCATCTCTATTTATTGTCATATAACATGTGAGATTATACTCGGGTGTCTGTGCAGATCTTAGGATTGTTAGGACATGTACAGTGTATGTTATAAATAAGTTGTCCTACTTGTTTTAACTTGCTTGAGATCACTATAGACTGAATTATTTCTGCCCACCAGAGAATACACACAGCTGCTAGTAAAAGTCAGTCACCAGAGAGCGAGCTGAGTACGACTGGAACTAAATGTGTCCTTCTAGTGAGAGGATAGGAGTGAATTGAGGTGGTTGTCATTGCCACGGCGGAGGGAGGTAATAGATGCATGAACTGCTCTATATTATGTTAGTGAAATAAAACCAAGCAGCTTAAAATGAGTGCTCAAAGATATTGTAGTGCTACTCAGTGATTATTTACTGCCATCTCTATTGTCATACAAAATGTGAGATTATATCCGGTTATCTGTGCAGACCTTATGATGGTTAGTACAAGTACAGTGTAAATTATAAATAGCCTGTCCTACCTGTTTTAGCTTGTTTGAGCTCAGCTATAGACTGAATCATTTCTGTCCACCAGTGGATAGACACAGCTGGTAGTAAAAGTCAATTACCAGGGAGCAAGCTGAGTATGACTGGAAACAACTGTGTCCTTCTAGTGAGAGGATTGGAGTGAATTGAGGTGGTTGTCATTGCCACGGCGTAGGGAGGTAATAGATGCATGAACTGCTCTATATTATGTTAGTGAAATAAAACCAAACAGTTTAAAATGACTGCTCACAGATATTGTGGTGCTACAGTGATTATTTACTGCAATCTCTATTTATTGCCATAAAATATGTGAGATTATACTCGGGTATCTGTGCAGATCTTAGGATTGTTAGGACATGTACAGTGTATGTTGTAAATAACTTGTCCTACTTGTTTTAGCTTGCTTGACCTCATCTATAGACTGAACCACTTCTGCCCACCAGAGAATAAACACAGCTGCTATTAAAAGTCAGTCACCAGAGAGCGAGCTGAGTATGACTGGAAACAACTGTGTTCTTCTAGTGAGAGTATAGGAGTGAATTGAGGTGGTTGTCATTGCTACGGTGTAGGGAAGTAATAGATGCATGAACTGCTCTATATTATGTTAGTGAAATAAAACCAAACAGTTTAAAATGACTGCTCACAGATATTGTGGTGCTACAGTAATTCTTTACTACCATCTCTATTATTGCCATATCATATGTGAGATTATGTGAGTTTATACTCGGGTATCAGTTCAGATCTTAGGATTGTTAGGACATGTACAGTGTATGTTATAAATAACTTGTCCTACTTGTTTTAACTTGCTTGAGATCACTATAGACTGAATTATTTCCGCCCACCAGAGAATACACACAGCTGCTAGTAAAAGTCAGTCACCAGAGAGCGAGCTGAGTACGACTGGAACTAAATGTGTCCTTCTAGTGAGAGGATAGCAGTGAATTGCGGCAGTTGTCATTCCTACGGCTCAGAGAGGTAATAGATGCATGAATTGTTCTATATCATGTTAATAAAATGAAACCAACCCATGAATATGACTGTTCAAAGACATTGTAGTGGTACATTGATTGTTTACTGTTATTTCTATTGTCATATACATGTAAACTGTGAGATTATATTCGGGTATCTGTGGAGATCTTAGGGTTGTTCGTACATGCAAAGTGTATGTTATAAATAACCTGTCCTACCTGTTTTAGCTTGCTTGAGCTCATCTATAGACTGAACCATTTCTGCCCACCAGAGAATAAACACAGCTGCTAGTAAAAGTCAGTCACCAGAGAGCGAGCTCAGTATGACTGGAACTAAATGGTGTCCTTCCAGTGAGAGGATAGGAGTGAATTGAGGTGGTTGTCATTGCAACGGCGTAGGGAGGTAATTGAGTCATGAACTGCTCTATATTATGTTAGTGAAATAAAACCAACCAGTTTAAAAAAATGACTGCTCAAAGATATTGTGGTGCTACAGTTATTATTTACTGCCATCTCTATTTATTGTCATATAACATGTGAGATTATACTCGGGTATCTGTGCAGAACTTAGGATTGTTAGGACATGTACAGTGTATGTTGTAAATAACTTGTCCTACTTGTTTTAGCTTGCTTGAGCTCATCTATAGACTGAACCATTTCTGCCCACCAGAGAATAAACACAGCTGCTATTAAAAGTCAGTCACCAGAGAGCGAGCTGAGTATGACTGGAAACAACTGTGTCCTTCTAGTGAGAGGATTGGAGTGAATTGAGGTGGTTGTCATTGCCACGGCGTAGGGAGGTAATAGATGCATGAACTGCTCTATATTATGTTAGTGAAATAAAACCAAACAGTTTAAAATGAGTGCTCAAAGATATTGTAGTGCTACTCAGTGATTATTTACTGCCATCCCTATTTATTGTCATATAACATGTGAGATTATACTCGGGTGTCTGTGCAGATCTTAGGATTGTTAGGACATGTACAGTGTATGTTATAAATAACTTGTCCTACTTGTTTAAACTTGCTTGAGATCACTATAGACTGAATTATTTCTGCCCACCAGAGAATACACACAGCTGCTAGTAAAAGTCAGTCACCAGAGATCGAGCTGAGTACGACTGGAACTAAATGTGTCCTTCTAGTGAGAGGATAGGAGTGAATTGAGGTGGTTGTCATTGCCACGGCGGAGGGAGGTAATAGATGCATGAACTGCTCTATATTATGTTAGTGAAATAAAACCAAGCAGCTTAAAATGAGTGCTCAAAGATATTGTATGGCTACTCAGTGATTATTTACTGCCATCTCTATTGTCATACAAAATGTGAGATTATATCCGGTTATCTGTACAGACCTTATGATGGTTAGTACAAGTACAGTGTAAATTATAAATAGCCTGCCCTACCTGTTTTAGCTTGTTTGAGCTCAGCTATAGACTGAATCATTTCTGTCCACCAGTGGGTAGACACAGCTGGTAGTAAAAGTCAATTACCAGGGAGCAAGCTGAGTATGACTGGAAACAACTGTGTCCTTCTAGTGAGAGGATAGGAGTGAATTGAGGTGGTTGTCATTGCTACGGCTTAGGGAGGTAATAGATGCATGAATTGTTCTATATCATGTTAATGAAATGAAACCAACCCATGAATATGACTGTTCAAAGACATTGTAGTGGTACATTGATTGTTTACTGTTATTTCTATTGTCATATACATGTAAACTGTGAGATTATATTCGGGTATCTGTGGAGATCTTAGGGTTGTTCGTACATGCAAAGTGTATGTTATAAATAACCTGTCCTACCTGTTTTAGCTTGCTTGAGCTCATCTATAGACTGAACCATTTCTGCCCACCAGAGAATAAACACAGCTGCTAGTAAAAGTCAGTCACCAGAGAGCGAGCTCAGTATGACTGGAACTAAATGGTGTCCTTCCAGTGAGAGGATAGGAGTGAATTGAGGTGGTTGTCATTGCAACGGCGTAGGGAGGTAATTGAGTCATGAACTGCTCTATATTATGTTAGTGAAATAAAACCAACCAGTTTAAAAAAATGACTGCTCAAAGATATTGTGGTGCTACAGTTATTATTTACTGCCATCTCTATTTATTGTCATATAACATGTGAGATTATACTCGGGTATCTGTGCAGAACTTAGGATTGTTAGGACATGTACAGTGTATGTTGTAAATAACTTGTCCTACTTGTTTTAGCTTGCTTGAGCTCATCTATAGACTGAACCATTTCTGCCCACCAGAGAATAAACACAGCTGCTATTAAAAGTCAGTCACCAGAGAGCGAGCTGAGTATGACTGGAAACAACTGTGTCCTTCTAGTGAGAGGATTGGAGTGAATTGAGGTGGTTGTCATTGCCACGGCGTAGGGAGGTAATAGATGCATGAACTGCTCTATATTATGTTAGTGAAATAAAACCAACCAGTTTAAAAAAATGACTGCTCAAAGATATTGTGGTGCTACGGTGATTATTTACTGCCATCTCTATTTATTGCCATATAATATGTGAGATTATACTCGGGTATCTGGGCAGATCTTAGGATTGTTAGGACATGTACAGTGTATGTTATAAATAACTTGTCCTACTTATTTTAGCTTGCTTGAGCTCATCTATAGACTGAACCATTTCTGCCCACCAGAGAATAAACACAGCTGCTAGAAAAAGTCAGTCACCAGAGAGCTAGCTGAGTATGACTGGAAACAACTGTGTCCTTCTAGTGAGAGGATTGGAGTGAATTGAGGTGGTTGTCATTGCCACGGCGTAGGGAGGTAATAGATGCATGAACTGCTCTATATCATTATGTTAGTGAGGTAAAACCAACCAGTTTAAAAAAATGACTGCTCAAAGATATTGTGGTGCCACAGTGATTATTTACTGCCATCTCTATTTAATGCCATATAATATGTGAGATTATATTCGGGTATCTGTGGAGATCTTAGGGTTGTTCGTACATGCAAAGTGTATGTTATAAATAACCTGTCCTACCTGTTTTAGCTTGCTTGAGCTCATCTATAGACTGAACCATTTCTGCCCACCAGAGAATAAACACAGCTGCTAGTAAAAGTCAGTCACCAGAGAGCGAGCTCAGTATGACTGGAACTAAATGGTGTCCTTCCAGTGAGAGGATAGGAGTGAATTGAGGTGGTTGTCATTGCAACGGCGTAGGGAGGTAATTGAGTCATGAACTGCTCTATATTATGTTAGTGAAATAAAACCAACCAGTTTAAAAAAATGACTGCTCAAAGATATTGTGGTGCTACAGTTATTATTTACTGCCATCTCTATTTATTGTCATATAACATGTGAGATTATACTCGGGTATCTGTGCAGAACTTAGGATTGTTAGGACATGTACAGTGTATGTTGTAAATAACTTGTCCTACTTGTTTTAGCTTGCTTGAGCTCATCTATAGACTGAACCATTTCTGCCCACCAGAGAATAAACACAGCTGCTATTAAAAGTCAGTCACCAGAGAGCGAGCTGAGTATGACTGGAAACAACTGTGTCCTTCTAGTGAGAGGATTGGAGTGAATTGAGGTGGTTGTCATTGCCACGGCGTAGGGAGGTAATAGATGCATGAACTGCTCTATATTATGTTAGTGAAATAAAACCAAACAGTTTAAAATGAGTGCTCAAAGATATTGTAGTGCTACTCAGTGATTATTTACTGCCATCCCTATTTATTGTCATATAACATGTGAGATTATACTCGGGTGTCTGTGCAGATCTTAGGATTGTTAGGACATGTACAGTGTATGTTATAAATAACTTGTCCTACTTGTTTAAACTTGCTTGAGATCACTATAGACTGAATTATTTCTGCCCACCAGAGAATACACACAGCTGCTAGTAAAAGTCAGTCACCAGAGATCGAGCTGAGTACGACTGGAACTAAATGTGTCCTTCTAGTGAGAGGATAGGAGTGAATTGAGGTGGTTGTCATTGCCACGGCGGAGGGAGGTAATAGATGCATGAACTGCTCTATATTATGTTAGTGAAATAAAACCAAGCAGCTTAAAATGAGTGCTCAAAGATATTGTATGGCTACTCAGTGATTATTTACTGCCATCTCTATTTATTGCCATATAATATGTGAGTTTATACTCGGGTATCTGGGCAGATCTTAGGATTGTTAGGACATGTACAGTGTATGTTATAAATAACTTGTCCTACTTATTTTAGCTTGCTTGAGCTCATCTATAGACTGAACCATTTCTGCCCACCAGAGAATAAACACAGCTGCTAGAAAAAGTCAGTCACCAGAGAGCTAGCTGAGTATGACTGGAAACAACTGTGTCCTTCTAGTGAGAGGATTGGAGTGAATTGAGGTGGTTGTCATTGCCACGGCGTAGGGAGGTAATAGATGCATGAACTGCTCTATATCATTATGTTAGTGAGGTAAAACCAACCAGTTTAAAAAAATGACTGCTCAAAGATATTGTGGTGCCACAGTGATTATTTACTGCCATCTCTATTTATTGCCATATAATATGTGAGTTTATACTCGGGTATCTGTGGAGATCTTAGGGTTGTTCGTACATGCAAAGTGTATGTTATAAATAACCTGTCCTACCTGTTTTAGCTTGCTTGAGCTCATCTATAGACTGAATCATTTCTGCCCACCAGAGAATAAACACAGCTGCTAGTAAAAGTCAGTCACCAGAGAGCGAGCTCAGTATGACTGGAACTAAATGGTGTCCTTCCAGTGAGAGGATAGGAGTGAATTGAGGTGGTTGTCATTGCAACGGCGTAGGGAGGTAATTGAGTCATGAACTGCTCTATATTATGTTAGTGAAATGAAACCAACCAGTTTAAAAAAATGACTGCTCAAAGATATTGTGGTGCTACAGTTATTATTTACTGCCATCTCTATTTATTGTCATATAACATGTGAGATTATACTCGGGTATCTGTGCAGAACTTAGGATTGTTAGGACATGTACAGTGTATGTTGTAAATAACTTGTCCTACTTGTTTTAGCTTGCTTGAGCTCATCTATAGACTGAACCATTTCTGCCCACCAGAGAATAAACACAGCTGCTATTAAAAGTCAGTCACCAGAGAGCGAGCTGAGTATGACTGGAAACAACTGTGTCCTTCTAGTGAGAGGATTGGAGTGAATTGAGGTGGTTGTCATTGCCACGGCGTAGGGAGGTAATAGATGCATGAACTGCTCTATATTATGTTAGTGAAATAAAACCAACCAGTTTAAAAAAATGACTGCTCAAAGATATTGTGGTGCTACGGTGATTATTTACTGCCATCTCTATTTATTGCCATATAATATGTGAGATTATACTCGGGTATCTGGGCAGATCTTAGGATTGTTAGGACATGTACAGTGTATGTTATAAATAACTTGTCCTACTTATTTTAGCTTGTTTGAGCTCATCTATAGACTGAACCATTTCTGCCCACCAGAGAATAAACACAGCTGCTAGAAAAAGTCAGTCACCAGAGAGCTAGCTGAGTATGACTGGAAACAACTGTGTCCTTCTAGTGAGAGGATTGGAGTGAATTGAGGTGGTTGTCATTGCCACGGCGTAGGGAGGTAATAGATGCATGAACTGCTCTATATCATTATGTTAGTGAGGTAAAACCAACCAGTTTAAAAAAATGACTGCTCAAAGATATTGTGGTGCCACAGTGATTATTTACTGCCATCTCTATTTATTGCCATATAATATGTGAGTTTATACTCGGGTATCAGTTCAGATCTTAGGATTGTTAGGACATGTACAGTGTATGTTATAAATAACTTGTCCTACCTGTTTTAGCTTGCTTGAGCTCATCTATAGACTGAACCATTTCTGCCCACCAGAGAATAAACACAGCTGCTAGTAAAAGTCAGTCACCAGAGAGCGAGCTCAGTATGACTGGAACTAAATGGTGTCCTTCCAGTGAGAGGATAGGAGTGAATTGAGGTGGTTGTCATTGCAACGGCGTAGGGAGGTAATTGAGTCATGAACTGCTCTATATTATGTTAGTGAAATAAAACCAACCAGTTTAAAAAAATGACTGCTCAAAGATATTGTGGTGCTACAGTTATTATTTACTGCCATCTCTATTTATTGTCATATTACATGTGAGATTATACTCGGGTATCTGTGCAGAACTTAGGATTGTTAGGACATGTACAGTGTATGTTGTAAATAACTTGTCCTACTTGTTTTAGCTTGCTTGAGCTTATCTATAGACTGAACCATTTCTGCCCACCAGAGAATAAACACAGCTGCTATTAAAAGTCAGTCACCAGAGAGCGAGCTGAGTATGACTGGAAACAACTGTGTCCTTCTAGTGAGAGGATAGGAGTGAACTGAGGTGGTTGTCATTGCTACGGCGTATGGAGGTAATAGATGCATGAACTGCTCTATATCATTATGTTAGTGAGGTAAAACCAACCAGTTTAAAAAAATGACTGCTTAAAGATATTGTGGTGCCACAGTGATTATTTACTGCCATCTCTATTTAATGCCATATAATATGTGAGATTATATTCGGGTATCTGTGGAGATCTTAGGGTTGTTCGTACATGCAAAGTGTATGTTATAAATAACCTGTCCTACCTGTTTTAGCTTGCTTGAGCTCATCTATAGACTGAATCATTTCTGCCCACCAGAGAATAAACACAGCTGCTAGTAAAAGTCAGTCACCAGAGAGCGAGCTCAGTATGACTGGAACTAAATGGTGTCCTTCCAGTGAGAGGATAGGAGTGAATTGAGGTGGTTGTCATTGCAACGGCGTAGGGAGGTAATTGAGTCATGAACTGCTCTATATTATGTTAGTGAAATGAAACCAACCAGTTTAAAAAAATGACTGCTCAAAGATATTGTGGTGCTACAGTTATTATTTACTGCCATCTCTATTTATTGTCATATAACATGTGAGATTATACTCGGGTATCTGTGCAGAACTTAGGATTGTTAGGACATGTACAGTGTATGTTGTAAATAACTTGTCCTACTTGTTTTAGCTTGCTTGAGCTCATCTATAGACTGAACCATTTCTGCCCACCAGAGAATAAACACAGCTGCTATTAAAAGTCAGTCACCAGAGAGCGAGCTGAGTATGACTGGAAACAACTGTGTCCTTCTAGTGAGAGGATTGGAGTGAATTGAGGTGGTTGTCATTGCCACGGCGTAGGGAGGTAATAGATGCATGAACTGCTCTATATTATGTTAGTGAAATAAAACCAACCAGTTTAAAAAAATGACTGCTCAAAGATATTGTGGTGCTACGGTGATTATTTACTGCCATCTCTATTTATTGCCATATAATATGTGAGATTATACTCGGGTATCTGGGCAGATCTTAGGATTGTTAGGACATGTACAGTGTATGTTATAAATAACTTGTCCTACTTATTTTAGCTTGTTTGAGCTCATCTATAGACTGAACCATTTCTGCCCACCAGAGAATAAACACAGCTGCTAGAAAAAGTCAGTCACCAGAGAGCTAGCTGAGTATGACTGGAAACAACTGTGTCCTTCTAGTGAGAGGATTGGAGTGAATTGAGGTGGTTGTCATTGCCACGGCGTAGGGAGGTAATAGATGCATGAACTGCTTTATATTATGTTAGTGAAATAAAACCAAACAGTTTAAAATGACTGCTCACAGATATTGTGGTGCTACAGTAATTCTTTACTACCATCTCTATTATTGCCATATCATATGTGAGATTATGTGAGTTTATACTCGGGTATCAGTTCAGATCTTAGGATTGTTAGGACATGTACAGTGTATGTTATAAATAACTTGTCCTACTTGTTTTAACTTGCTTGAGATCACTATAGACTGAATTATTTCCGCCCACCAGAGAATACACACAGCTGCTAGTAAAAGTCAGTCACCAGAGAGCGAGCTGAGTACGACTGGAACTAAATGTGTCCTTCTAGTGAGAGGATAGCAGTGAATTGCGGCAGTTGTCATTCCTACGGCTCAGAGAGGTAATAGATGCATGAATTGTTCTATATTATGTTAATACAATAAATCAAACCCATGAATATGACTGTTCAAAGACATTGTAGTGGTACATTGATTGTTTACTGTTGTTTCTATTGTCATATACATGTAAACTGTGAGATTATCTTCGGGTATCTGTGGAGATCTTAGGGTTGTTCGTACATGCAATGTTTATGTTATAAATAACCTGTCCTACCGGTTTTAGCTTGCTTGAGCTCATCTATAGACTGAACCATTTCTGCCCACCAGAGAATAAACACAGCTGCTATTAAAAGTCAGTCACCATAGAGCGAGCTGAGTATGACTGGAAACAACTGTGTCCTTCTAGTGAGAGGATTGGAGTGAATTGAGGTGGTTGTCATTGCCACGGCGTAGGGAGGTAATAGATGCATGAACTGCTCTATATTATGTTAGTGAAATAAAACCAACCAGTTTAAAATCACTGCTCAAAGATGTTGTGGTGCTACAGCGATTATTTACTGCCATCTCTATTTATTGTCATATAACATGTGAGATTATACTCGGGTGTCTGTGCAGATCTTAGGATTGTTAGGACATGTACAGTGTATGTTGTAAATAACTTGTTCTACTTGTTTTAGCTTGCTTGAGCTCATCTATAGACTGAACCATTTCTGCCCACCAGAGAATACACACAGCTGCTAGTAAAAGTCAGTCACCAGAGAGCGAGCTGAGTACGACTGGAACTAAATGTGTCCTTCTAGTGAGAGGATAGGAGTGAATTGAGGTGGTTGTCATTGCCACGGCGTAGGGAGGTAATAGATGCATGAACTGCTCTATATTATGTTAGTGAAATAAAACCAAACAGTTTAAAATGAGTGCTCAAAGATATTGTAGTGCTACTCAGTGATTATTTACTGCCATCCCTATTTATTGTCATATAACATGTGAGATTATACTCGGGTGTCTGTGCAGATCTTAGGATTGTTAGGACATGTACAGTGTATGTTATAAATAACTTGTCCTACTTGTTTTAACTTGCTTGAGATCACTATAGACTGAATTATTTCTGCCCACCAGAGAATACACACAGCTGCTAGTAAAAGTCAGTCACCAGAGAGCGAGCTGAGTACGACAGGAACTAAATGTGTCCTTCTAGTGAGAGGATAGCAGTGAATTGCGGCAGTTGTCATTCCTACGGCTCAGAGAGGTAATAGATGCATGAATTGTTCTATATTATGTTAATAAAATAGATCAAACCCATGAATATGACTGTTCAAAGACATTGTAGTGGTACATTGATTGTTTACTGTTATTTCTATTGTCATATACATGTAAACTGTGAGATTATCTTCGGGTATCTGTGGAGATCTTAGGGTTGTTCGTACATGCAATGTTTATGTTATAAATAACCTGTCCTACCTGTTTTAGCTTGCTTGAGCTCATCTATAGACTGAACCATTTCTGCCCACCAGAGAATAAACACAGCTGCTATTAAAAGTCAGTCACCATAGAGCGAGCTGAGTATGACTGGAAACAATTGTGTCCTTCTAGTGAGAGGATTGGAGTGAATTGAGGTGGTTGTCATTGCCACGGCGTAGGGAGGTAATAGATGCATGAACTGCTCTATATTATGTTAGTGAGATAAAACCAACCAGTTTAAAAAAATGACTGCTCAAAGATATTGTCGTGCTACAGTGATTATTTACTGCCATCTCTATTTATTGCCATATAATATGTGAGTTTATACTCGGGTATCAGTTCAGATCTTAGGATTGTTAGGACATGTACAGTGTATGTTATAAATAACTTGTCCTACTTGTTTTAACTTGCTTGAGATCACTATAGACTGAATTATTTCTGCCCACCAGAGAATACACACAGCTGCTAGTAAAAGTCAGTCACCAGAGAGCGAGCTGAGTACGACTGGAACTAAATGTGTCCTTCTAGTGAGAGGATAGCAGTGAATTGCGGCAGTTGTCATTCCTACGGCTTAGGGAGGTAATAGATGCATGAACTGCTCTATATTATGTTAGTGAAATAAAACCAACCAGTTTAAAATCACTGCTCAAAGATGTTGTGGTGCTACAGCGATTATTTACTGCCATCTCTATTTATTGTCATATAACATGTGAGATTATACTCGGGTGTCTGTGCAGATCTTAGGATTGTTAGGACATGTACAGTGTATGTTGTAAATAACTTGTTCTACTTGTTTTAGCTTGCTTGAGCTCATCTATAGACTGAACCATTTCTGCCCACCAGAGAATACACACAGCTGCTAGTAAAAGTCAGTCACCAGAGAGCGAGCTGAGTACGACTGGAACTAAATGTGTCCTTATAGTGAGAGGATAGGAGTGAATTGAGGTGGTTGTCATTGCCACGGCGTAGGGAGGTAATAGATGCATGAACTGCTCTATATTATGTTAGTGAAATAAAACCAAACAGTTTAAAATGAGTGCTCAAAGATATTGTAGTGCTACTCAGTGATTATTTACTGCCATCCCTATTTATTGTCATATAATATGTGAGATTATACTCGGGTGTCTGTGCAGATCTTAGGATTGTTAGGACATGTACAGTGTATGTTATAAATAACTTGTCCTACTTGTTTAAACTTGCTTGAGATCACTATAGACTGAATTATTTCTGCCCACCAGAGAATACACACAGCTGCTAGTAAAAGTCAGTCACCAGAGATCGAGCTGAGTACGACTGGAACTAAATGTGTCCTTCTAGTGAGAGGATAGGAGTGAATTGAGGTGGTTGTCATTGCCACGGCGGAGGGAGGTAATAGATGCATGAACTGCTCTATATTATGTTAGTGAAATAAAACCAAGCAGCTTAAAATGAGTGCTCAAAGATATTGTATGGCTACTCAGTGATTATTTACTGCCATCTCTATTGTCATACAAAATGTGAGATTATATCCGGTTATCTGTGCAGACCTTATGATGGTTAGTACAAGTACAGTGTAAATTATAAATAGCCTGTCCTACCTGTTTTAGCTTGTTTGAGCTCAGCTATAGACTGAATCATTTCTGTCCACCGGTGGATAGACACAGCTGGTAGTAAAAGTCAATTACCAGGGAGCAAGCTGAGTATGACTGGAAACAACTGTGTCCTTCTAGTGAGAGGATAGGAGTGAATTGAGGTGGTTGTCATTGCTACGGCTTAGGGAGGTAATAGATGCATGAATTGTTCTATATCATGTTAATAAAATGAAACCAACCCATGAATATGACTGTTCAAAGACATTGTAGTGGTACATTGATTGTTTACTGTTATTTCTATTGTCATATACATGTAAACTGTGAGATTATATTCGGGTATCTGTGCAGAACTTAGGATTGTTAGGACATGTACAGTGTATGTTGTAAATAACTTGTCCTACTTGTTTTAGCTTGCTTGAGCTCATCTATAGACTGAACCATTTCTGCCCACCAGAGAATAAACACAGCTGCTATTAAAAGTCAGTCACCAGAGAGCGAGCTGAGTATGACTGGAAACAACTGTGTCCTTCTAGTGAGAGGATTGGAGTGAATTGAGGTGGTTGTCATTGCCACGGCTTAGGGAGGTAATAGATGCATGAACTGCTCTATATTATGTTAGTGAAATAAAACCAAACAGTTTAAAATGAGTGCTCAAAGATATTGTAGTGCTACTCAGTGGTTATTTACTGCCATCTCTATTTATTGTCATATAACATGTGAGATTATACTCGGGTGTCTGTGCAGATCTTAGGATTGTTAGGACATGTACAGTGTATGTTATAAATAAGTTGTCCTACTTGTTTTAACTTGCTTGAGATCACTATAGACTGAATTATTTCTGCCCACCAGAGAATACACACAGCTGCTAGTAAAAGTCAGTCACCAGAGAGCGAGCTGAGTACGACTGGAACTAAATGTGTCCTTCTAGTGAGAGGATAGGAGTGAATTGAGGTGGTTGTCATTGCCACGGCGGAGGGAGGTAATAGATGCATGAACTGCTCTATATTATGTTAGTGAAATAAAACCAAGCAGCTTAAAATGAGTGCTCAAAGATATTGTAGTGCTACTCAGTGATTATTTACTGCCATCTCTATTGTCATACAAAATGTGAGATTATATCCGGTTATCTGTGCAGACCTTATGATGGTTAGTACAAGTACAGTGTAAATTATAAATAGCCTGTCCTACCTGTTTTAGCTTGTTTGAGCTCAGCTATAGACTGAATCATTTCTGTCCACCAGTGGATAGACACAGCTGGTAGTAAAAGTCAATTACCAGGGAGCAAGATGAGTATGACTGGAAACATCTGTGTCCTTCTAGTGAGAGGATTGGAGTGAATTGAGGTGGTTGTCATTGCCACGGCGTAGGGAGGTAATAGATGCATGAACTGCTCTATATTATGTTAGTGAAATAAAACCAAACAGTTTAAAATGACTGCTCACAGATATTGTGGTGCTACAGTGATTATTTACTGCAATCTCTATTTATTGCCATAAAATATGTGAGATTATACTCGGGTATCTGTGCAGATCTTAGGATTGTTAGGACATGTACAGTGTATGTTGTAAATAACTTGTCCTACTTGTTTTAGCTTGCTTGACCTCATCTATAGACTGAACCACTTCTGCCCACCAGAGAATAAACACAGCTGCTATTAAAAGTCAGTCACCAGAGAGCGAGCTGAGTATGACTGGAAACAACTGTGTTCTTCTAGTGAGAGTATAGGAGTGAATTGAGGTGGTTGTCATTGCTACGGTGTAGGGAAGTAATAGATGCATGAACTGCTCTATATTATGTTAGTGAAATAAAATCAAACAGTTTAAAATGACTGCTCACAGATATTGTGGTGCTACAGTAATTCTTTACTACCATCTCTATTATTGCCATATCATATGTGAGATTATGTGAGTTTATACTCGGGTATCAGTTCAGATCTTAGGATTGTTAGGACATGTACAGTGTATGTTATAAATAACTTGTCCTACTTGTTTTAACTTGCTTGAGATCACTATAGACTGAATTATTTCCGCCCACCAGAGAATACACACAGCTGCTAGTAAAAGTCAGTCACCAGAGAGCGAGCTGAGTACGACTGGAACTAAATGTGTCCTTCTAGTGAGAGGATAGCAGTGAATTGCGGCAGTTGTCATTCCTACGGCTCAGAGAGGTAATAGATGCATGAATTGTTCTATATCATGTTAATAAAATGAAACCAACCCATGAATATGACTGTTCAAAGACATTGTAGTGGTACATTGATTGTTTACTGTTATTTCTATTGTCATATACATGTAAACTGTGAGATTATATTCGGGTATCTGTGGAGATCTTAGGGTTGTTCGTACATGCAAAGTGTATGTTATAAATAACCTGTCCTACCTGTTTTAGCTTGCTTGAGCTCATCTATAGACTGAACCATTTCTGCCCACCAGAGAATAAACACAGCTGCTAGTAAAAGTCAGTCACCAGAGAGCGAGCTCAGTATGACTGGAACTAAATGGTGTCCTTCCAGTGAGAGGATAGGAGTGAATTGAGGTGGTTGTCATTGCAACGGCGTAGGGAGGTAATTGAGTCATGAACTGCTCTATATTATGTTAGTGAAATAAAACCAACCAGTTTAAAAAAATGACTGCTCAAAGATATTGTGGTGCTACAGTTATTATTTACTGCCATCTCTATTTATTGTCATATAACATGTGAGATTATACTCGGGTATCTGTGCAGAACTTAGGATTGTTAGGACATGTACAGTGTATGTTGTAAATAACTTGTCCTACTTGTTTTAGCTTGCTTGAGCTCATCTATAGACTGAACCATTTCTGCCCACCAGAGAATAAACACAGCTGCTATTAAAAGTCAGTCACCAGAGAGCGAGCTGAGTATGACTGGAAACAACTGTGTCCTTCTAGTGAGAGGATTGGAGTGAATTGAGGTGGTTGTCATTGCCACGGCGTAGGGAGGTAATAGATGCATGAACTGCTCTATATTATGTTAGTGAAATAAAACCAAACAGTTTAAAATGAGTGCTCAAAGATATTGTAGTGCTACTCAGTGATTATTTACTGCCATCCCTATTTATTGTCATATAACATGTGAGATTATACTCGGGTGTCTGTGCAGATCTTAGGATTGTTAGGACATGTACAGTGTATGTTATAAATAACTTGTCCTACTTGTTTAAACTTGCTTGAGATCACTATAGACTGAATTATTTCTGCCCACCAGAGAATACACACAGCTGCTAGTAAAAGTCAGTCACCAGAGATCGAGCTGAGTACGACTGGAACTAAATGTGTCCTTCTAGTGAGAGGATAGGAGTGAATTGAGGTGGTTGTCATTGCCACGGCGGAGGGAGGTAATAGATGCATGAACTGCTCTATATTATGTTAGTGAAATAAAACCAAGCAGCTTAAAATGAGTGCTCAAAGATATTGTATGGCTACTCAGTGATTATTTACTGCCATCTCTATTGTCATACAAAATGTGAGATTATATCCGGTTATCTGTACAGACCTTATGATGGTTAGTACAAGTACAGTGTAAATTATAAATAGCCTGCCCTACCTGTTTTAGCTTGTTTGAGCTCAGCTATAGACTGAATCATTTCTGTCCACCAGTGGGTAGACACAGCTGGTAGTAAAAGTCAATTACCAGGGAGCAAGCTGAGTATGACTGGAAACAACTGTGTCCTTCTAGTGAGAGGATAGGAGTGAATTGAGGTGGTTGTCATTGCTACGGCTTAGGGAGGTAATAGATGCATGAATTGTTCTATATCATGTTAATGAAATGAAACCAACCCATGAATATGACTGTTCAAAGACATTGTAGTGGTACATTGATTGTTTACTGTTATTTCTATTGTCATATACATGTAAACTGTGAGATTATATTCGGGTATCTGTGGAGATCTTAGGGTTGTTCGTACATGCAAAGTGTATGTTATAAATAACCTGTCCTACCTGTTTTAGCTTGCTTGAGCTCATCTATAGACTGAACCATTTCTGCCCACCAGAGAATAAACACAGCTGCTAGTAAAAGTCAGTCACCAGAGAGCGAGCTCAGTATGACTGGAACTAAATGGTGTCCTTCCAGTGAGAGGATAGGAGTGAATTGAGGTGGTTGTCATTGCAACGGCGTAGGGAGGTAATTGAGTCATGAACTGCTCTATATTATGTTAGTGAAATAAAACCAACCAGTTTAAAAAAATGACTGCTCAAAGATATTGTGGTGCTACAGTTATTATTTACTGCCATCTCTATTTATTGTCATATAACATGTGAGATTATACTCGGGTATCTGTGCAGAACTTAGGATTGTTAGGACATGTACAGTGTATGTTGTAAATAACTTGTCCTACTTGTTTTAGCTTGCTTGAGCTCATCTATAGACTGAACCATTTCTGCCCACCAGAGAATAAACACAGCTGCTATTAAAAGTCAGTCACCAGAGAGCGAGCTGAGTATGACTGGAAACAACTGTGTCCTTCTAGTGAGAGGATTGGAGTGAATTGAGGTGGTTGTCATTGCCACGGCGTAGGGAGGTAATAGATGCATGAACTGCTCTATATTATGTTAGTGAAATAAAACCAACCAGTTTAAAAAAATGACTGCTCAAAGATATTGTGGTGCTACGGTGATTATTTACTGCCATCTCTATTTATTGCCATATAATATGTGAGATTATACTCGGGTATCTGGGCAGATCTTAGGATTGTTAGGACATGTACAGTGTATGTTATAAATAACTTGTCCTACTTATTTTAGCTTGCTTGAGCTCATCTATAGACTGAACCATTTCTGCCCACCAGAGAATAAACACAGCTGCTAGAAAAAGTCAGTCACCAGAGAGCTAGCTGAGTATGACTGGAAACAACTGTGTCCTTCTAGTGAGAGGATTGGAGTGAATTGAGGTGGTTGTCATTGCCACGGCGTAGGGAGGTAATAGATGCATGAACTGCTCTATATCATTATGTTAGTGAGGTAAAACCAACCAGTTTAAAAAAATGACTGCTCAAAGATATTGTGGTGCCACAGTGATTATTTACTGCCATCTCTATTTAATGCCATATAATATGTGAGATTATATTCGGGTATCTGTGGAGATCTTAGGGTTGTTCGTACATGCAAAGTGTATGTTATAAATAACCTGTCCTACCTGTTTTAGCTTGCTTGAGCTCATCTATAGACTGAACCATTTCTGCCCACCAGAGAATAAACACAGCTGCTAGTAAAAGTCAGTCACCAGAGAGCGAGCTCAGTATGACTGGAACTAAATGGTGTCCTTCCAGTGAGAGGATAGGAGTGAATTGAGGTGGTTGTCATTGCAACGGCGTAGGGAGGTAATTGAGTCATGAACTGCTCTATATTATGTTAGTGAAATAAAACCAACCAGTTTAAAAAAATGACTGCTCAAAGATATTGTGGTGCTACAGTTATTATTTACTGCCATCTCTATTTATTGTCATATAACATGTGAGATTATACTCGGGTATCTGTGCAGAACTTAGGATTGTTAGGACATGTACAGTGTATGTTGTAAATAACTTGTCCTACTTGTTTTAGCTTGCTTGAGCTCATCTATAGACTGAACCATTTCTGCCCACCAGAGAATAAACACAGCTGCTATTAAAAGTCAGTCACCAGAGAGCGAGCTGAGTATGACTGGAAACAACTGTGTCCTTCTAGTGAGAGGATTGGAGTGAATTGAGGTGGTTGTCATTGCCACGGCGTAGGGAGGTAATAGATGCATGAACTGCTCTATATTATGTTAGTGAAATAAAACCAAACAGTTTAAAATGAGTGCTCAAAGATATTGTAGTGCTACTCAGTGATTATTTACTGCCATCCCTATTTATTGTCATATAACATGTGAGATTATACTCGGGTGTCTGTGCAGATCTTAGGATTGTTAGGACATGTACAGTGTATGTTATAAATAACTTGTCCTACTTGTTTAAACTTGCTTGAGATCACTATAGACTGAATTATTTCTGCCCACCAGAGAATACACACAGCTGCTAGTAAAAGTCAGTCACCAGAGATCGAGCTGAGTACGACTGGAACTAAATGTGTCCTTCTAGTGAGAGGATAGGAGTGAATTGAGGTGGTTGTCATTGCCACGGCGGAGGGAGGTAATAGATGCATGAACTGCTCTATATTATGTTAGTGAAATAAAACCAAGCAGCTTAAAATGAGTGCTCAAAGATATTGTATGGCTACTCAGTGATTATTTACTGCCATCTCTATTTATTGCCATATAATATGTGAGTTTATACTCGGGTATCTGGGCAGATCTTAGGATTGTTAGGACATGTACAGTGTATGTTATAAATAACTTGTCCTACTTATTTTAGCTTGCTTGAGCTCATCTATAGACTGAACCATTTCTGCCCACCAGAGAATAAACACAGCTGCTAGAAAAAGTCAGTCACCAGAGAGCTAGCTGAGTATGACTGGAAACAACTGTGTCCTTCTAGTGAGAGGATTGGAGTGAATTGAGGTGGTTGTCATTGCCACGGCGTAGGGAGGTAATAGATGCATGAACTGCTCTATATCATTATGTTAGTGAGGTAAAACCAACCAGTTTAAAAAAATGACTGCTCAAAGATATTGTGGTGCCACAGTGATTATTTACTGCCATCTCTATTTATTGCCATATAATATGTGAGTTTATACTCGGGTATCAGTTCAGATCTTAGGATTGTTAGGACATGTACAGTGTATGTTATAAATAACTTGTCCTACCTGTTTTAGCTTGCTTGAGCTCATCTATAGACTGAACCATTTCTGCCCACCAGAGAATAAACACAGCTGCTAGTAAAAGTCAGTCACCAGAGAGCGAGCTCAGTATGACTGGAACTAAATGGTGTCCTTCCAGTGAGAGGATAGGAGTGAATTGAGGTGGTTGTCATTGCAACGGCGTAGGGAGGTAATTGAGTCATGAACTGCTCTATATTATGTTAGTGAAATAAAACCAACCAGTTTAAAAAAATGACTGCTCAAAGATATTGTGGTGCTACAGTTATTATTTACTGCCATCTCTATTTATTGTCATATTACATGTGAGATTATACTCGGGTATCTGTGCAGAACTTAGGATTGTTAGGACATGTACAGTGTATGTTGTAAATAACTTGTCCTACTTGTTTTAGCTTGCTTGAGCTCATCTATAGACTGAACCATTTCTGCCCACCAGAGAATAAACACAGCTGCTATTAAAAGTCAGTCACCAGAGAGCGAGCTGAGTATGACTGGAAACAACTGTGTCCTTCTAGTGAGAGGATTGGAGTGAATTGAGGTGGTTGTCATTGCCACGGCGTAGGGAGGTAATAGATGCATGAACTGCTCTATATTATGTTAGTGAAATAAAACCAACCAGTTTAAAAAAATGACTGCTCAAAGATATTGTGGTGCTACAGTTATTATTTACTGCCATCTCTATTTATTGTCATATAACATGTGAGATTATACTCGGGTATCTGTGCAGAACTTAGGATTGTTAGGACATGTACAGTGTATGTTGTAAATAACTTGTCCTACTTGTTTTAGCTTGCTTGAGCTCATCTATAGACTGAACCATTTCTGCCCACCAGAGAATAAACACAGCTGCTATTAAAAGTCAGTCACCAGAGAGCGAGCTGAGTACGACTGGAAACAACTGTGTCCTTCTAGTGAGAGGATTGGAGTGAATTGAGGTGGTTGTCATTGCCACGGCGTAGGGAGGTAATAGATGCATGAACTGCTCTATATTATGTTAGTGAAATAAAACCAACCAGTTTAAAAAAATGACTGTTCAAAGATATTGTGGTGCTACGGTGATTATTTACTGCCATCTCTATTTATTGCCATATAATATGTGAGATTATACTCGGGTATCTGGGCAGATCTTAGGATTGTTAGGACATGTACAGTGTATGTTATAAATAACTTGTCCTACTTATTTTAGCTTGCTTGAGCTCATCTATAGACTGAACCATTTCTGCCCACCAGAGAATAAACACAGCTGCTAGAAAAAGTCAGTCACCAGAGAGCTAGCTGAGTATGACTGGAAACAACTGTGTCCTTCTAGTGAGAGGATTGGAGTGAATTGAGGTGGTTGTCATTGCCACGGCGTAGGGAGGTAATAGATGCATGAACTGCTCTATATCATTATGTTAGTGAGGTAAAACCAACCAGTTTAAAAAAATGACTGCTCAAAGATATTGTGGTGCCACAGTGATTATTTACTGCCATCTCTATTTATTGCCATATAATATGTGAGTTTATGCTCGGGTATCAGTTCAGATCTTAGGATTGTTAGGACATGTACAGTGTATGTTATAAATAACTTGTCCTACTTGTTTTAACTTGCTTGAGATCACTATAGACTGAATTATTTCTGCCCACCAGAGAATACACACAGCTGCTAGTAAAAGTCAGTCACCAGAGAGCGAGCTGAGTACGACTGGAACTAAATGTGTCCTTCTAGTGAGAGGATAGCAGTGAATTGCGGCAGTTGTCATTCCTACGGCTCAGAGAGGTAATAGATGCATGAATTGTTCTATATTATGTTAATAAAATAAATCAAACCCATGAATATGACTGTTCAAAGACATTGTAGTGGTACATTGATTGTTTACTGTTATTTCTATTGTCATATACATGTAAACTGTGAGATTATCTTCGGGTATCTGTGGAGATCTTAGGGTTGTTCGTACATGCAATGTTTATGTTATAAATAACCTGTCCTACCTGTTTTAGCATGCTTGAGCTCATCTATAGACTGAACCATTTCTGCCCACCAGAGAATAAACACAGCTGCTATTAAAAGTCAGTCACCATAGAGCGAGCTGAGTGTGACTGGAAACAACTGTGTCCTTCTAGTGAGAGGATTGGAGTGAATTGAGGTGGTTGTCATTGCCACGGCGTAGGGAGGTAATAGATGCATGAACTGCTCTATATTATGTTAGTGAGATAAAACCAACCAGTTTAAAAAAATGACTGCTCAAAGATATTGTGGTGCTACAGTGATTATTTACTGCCATCTCTATTTATTGCCATATAATATGTGAGTTTATACTCGGGTATCAGTTCAGATCTTAGGATTGTTAGGACATGTACAGTGTATGTTATAAATAACTTGCCCTACTTGTTTTAACTTGCTTGAGATCACTATAGACTGAATTATTTCTGCCCACCAGAGAATACACACAGCTGCTAGTAAAAGTCAGTCACCAGAGAGCGAGCTGAGTACGACTGGAACTAAATGTGTCCTTCTAGTGAGAGGATAGCAGTGAATTGCGGTAGTTGTCATTCCTACGGCTCAGAGAGGTAATAGATGCATGAATTGTTCTATATTATGTTAATAAAATAAATCAAACCCATGAATATGACTGTTCAAAGACATTGTAGTGGTACATTGATTGTTTACTGTTATTTCTATTGTCATATACATGTAAACTGTGAGATTATCTTCGGGTATCTGTGGAGATCTTAGGGTTGTTCGTACATGCAATGTTTATGTTATAAATAAATTGTCTTACCGGTTTTAGCTTGCTTGAGCTCATCTATAGACTGAACCATTTCTGCCCACCAGAGAATAAACACAGCTGCTATTAAAAGTCAGTCACCATAGAGCGAGCTGAGTATGACTGGAAACAACTGTGTCCTTCTAGTGAGAGGATTGGAGTGAATTGAGGTGGTTGTCATTGCCACGGCGTAGGGAGGTAATAGATGCATGAACTGCTCTATATTATGTTAATGAAATAAAACCAACCAGTTTAAAATCACTGCTCAAAGATGTTGTGGTGCTACAGCGATTATTTACTGCCATCTCTATTTATTGTCATATAACATGTGAGATTATACTCGGGTGTCTGTGCAGATCTTAGGATTGTTAGGACATGTACAGTGTATGTTGTAAATAACTTGTTCTACTTGTTTTAGCTTGCTTGAGCTCATCTATAGACTGAACCATTTCTGCCCACCAGAGAATACACACAGCTGCTAGTAAAAGTCAGTCACCAGAGAGCGAGCTGAGTACGACTGGAACTAAATGTGTCCTTCTAGTGAGAGGATAGGAGTGAATTGAGGTGGTTGTCATTGCCACGGCGTAGGGAGGTAATAGATGCATGAACTGCTCTATATTATGTTAGTGAAATAAAACCAAACAGTTTAAAATGAGTGCTCAAAGATATTGTAGTGCTACTCAGTGATTATTTACTGCCATCCCTATTTATTGTCATATAACATGTGAGATTATACTCGGGTGTCTGTGCAGATCTTAGGATTGTTAGGACATGTACAGTGTATGTTATAAATAACTTGTCCTACTTGTTTAAACTTGCTTGAGATCACTATAGACTGAATTATTTCTGCCCACCAGAGAATACACACAGCTGCTAGTAAAAGTCAGTCACCAGAGATCGAGCTGAGTACGACTGGAACTAAATGTGTCCTTCTAGTGAGAGGATAGGAGTGAATTGAGGTGGTTGTCATTGCCACGGCATAGGGAGGTAATAGATGCATGAACTGCTCTATATTATGTTAGTGAAATAAAACCAAGCAGCTTAAAATGAGTGCTCAAAGATATTGTATGGCTACTCAGTGATTATTTACTGCCATCTCTATTGTCATACAAAATGTGAGATTATATCCGGTTATCTGTACAGACCTTATGATGGTTAGTACAAGTACAGTGTAAATTATAAATAGCCTGCCCTACCTGTTTTAGCTTGTTTGAGCTCAGCTATAGACTGAATCATTTCTGTCCACCAGTGGGTAGACACAGCTGGTAGTAAAAGTCAATTACCAGGGAGCAAGCTGAGTATGACTGGAAACAACTGTGTCCTTCTAGTGAGAGGATAGGAGTGAATTGAGGTGGTTGTCATTGCTACGGCTTAGGGAGGTAATAGATGCATGAATTGTTCTATATCATGTTAATAAAATGAAACCAACCCATGAATATGACTGTTCAAAGACATTGTAGTGGTACATTGATTGTTTACTGTTATTTCTATTGTCATATACATGTAAACTGTGAGATTATATTCGGGTATCTGTGGAGATCTTAGGGTTGTTCGTACATGCAAAGTGTATGTTATAAATAACCTGTCCTACCTGTTTTAGCTTGCTTGAGCTCATCTATAGACTGAACCATTTCTGCCCACCAGAGAATAAACACAGCTGCTAGTAAAAGTCAGTCACCAGAGAGCGAGCTCAGTATGACTGGAACTAAATGGTGTCCTTCCAGTGAGAGGATAGGAGTGAATTGAGGTGGTTGTCATTGCAACGGCGTAGGGAGGTAATTGAGTCATGAACTGCTCTATATTATGTTAGTGAAATAAAACCAACCAGTTTAAAAAAATGACTGCTCAAAGATATTGTGGTGCTAAAGTTATTATTTACTGCCATCTCTATTTATTGTCATATTACATGTGAGATTATACTCGGGTATCTGTGCAGAACTTAGGATTGTTAGGACATGTACAGTGTATGTTGTAAATAACCTGTCCTACCTGTTTTAGCTTGTTTGAGCTCATCTATAGACTGAATCATTTCTGTCCACCAGAGGATATACACAGCGACTAGTAAACGTTAATCACCAGAGAGCGAGCTGAGCATGACTGGAAACATCTGTGTCCTTCTAGTGAGAGGATAGGAGTGAACTGAGGTGGTTGTCATTGCTACGGCGTATGGAGGTAATAGATGCATGAACTGCTCTATATCATTATGTTAGTGAGGTAAAACCAACCAGTTTAAAAAAATGACTGCTTAAAGATATTGTGGTGCCACAGTGATTATTTACTGCCATCTCTATTTAATGCCATATAATATGTGAGATTATATTCGGGTATCTGTGGAGATCTTAGGGTTGTTCGTACATGCAAAGTGTATGTTATAAATAACCTGTCCTACCTGTTTTAGCTTGCTTGAGCTCATCTATAGACTGAATCATTTCTGCCCACCAGAGAATAAACACAGCTGCTAGTAAAAGTCAGTCACCAGAGAGCGAGCTCAGTATGACTGGAACTAAATGGTGTCCTTCCAGTGAGAGGATAGGAGTGAATTGAGGTGGTTGTCATTGCAACGGCGTAGGGAGGTAATTGAGTCATGAACTGCTCTATATTATGTTAGTGAAATGAAACCAACCAGTTTAAAAAAATGACTGCTCAAAGATATTGTGGTGCTACAGTTATTATTTACTGCCATCTCTATTTATTGTCATATAACATGTGAGATTATACTCGGGTATCTGTGCAGAACTTAGGATTGTTAGGACATGTACAGTGTATGTTGTAAATAACTTGTCCTACTTGTTTTAGCTTGCTTGAGCTCATCTATAGACTGAACCATTTCTGCCCACCAGAGAATAAACACAGCTGCTATTAAAAGTCAGTCACCAGAGAGCGAGCTGAGTATGACTGGAAACAACTGTGTCCTTCTAGTGAGAGGATTGGAGTGAATTGAGGTGGTTGTCATTGCCACGGCGTAGGGAGGTAATAGATGCATGAACTGCTCTATATTATGTTAGTGAAATAAAACCAACCAGTTTAAAAAAATGACTGCTCAAAGATATTGTGGTGCTACGGTGATTATTTACTGCCATCTCTATTTATTGCCATATAATATGTGAGATTATACTCGGGTATCTGGGCAGATCTTAGGATTGTTAGGACATGTACAGTGTATGTTATAAATAACTTGTCCTACTTATTTTAGCTTGTTTGAGCTCATCTATAGACTGAACCATTTCTGCCCACCAGAGAATAAACACAGCTGCTAGAAAAAGTCAGTCACCAGAGAGCTAGCTGAGTATGACTGGAAACAACTGTGTCCTTCTAGTGAGAGGATTGGAGTGAATTGAGGTGGTTGTCATTGCCACGGCGTAGGGAGGTAATAGATGCATGAACTGCTCTATATCATTATGTTAGTGAGGTAAAACCAACCAGTTTAAAAAAATGACTGCTCAAAGATATTGTGGTGCCACAGTGATTATTTACTGCCATCTCTATTTATTGCCATATAATATGTGAGTTTATACTCGGGTATCAGTTCAGATCTTAGGATTGTTAGGACATGTACAGTGTATGTTATAAATAACTTGTCCTACCTGTTTTAGCTTGCTTGAGCTCATCTATAGACTGAACCATTTCTGCCCACCAGAGAATAAACACAGCTGCTAGTAAAAGTCAGTCACCAGAGAGCGAGCTCAGTATGACTGGAACTAAATGGTGTCCTTCCAGTGAGAGGATAGGAGTGAATTGAGGTGGTTGTCATTGCAACGGCGTAGGGAGGTAATTGAGTCATGAACTGCTCTATATTATGTTAGTGAAATAAAACCAACCAGTTTAAAAAAATGACTGCTCAAAGATATTGTGGTGCTACAGTTATTATTTACTGCCATCTCTATTTATTGTCATATTACATGTGAGATTATACTCGGGTATCTGTGCAGAACTTAGGATTGTTAGGACATGTACAGTGTATGTTGTAAATAACTTGTCCTACTTGTTTTAGCTTGCTTGAGCTTATCTATAGACTGAACCATTTCTGCCCACCAGAGAATAAACACAGCTGCTATTAAAAGTCAGTCACCAGAGAGCGAGCTGAGTATGACTGGAAACAACTGTGTCCTTCTAGTGAGAGGATTGGAGTGAATTGAGGTGGTTGTCATTGCCACGGCGTAGGGAGGTAATAGATGCATGAACTGCTCTATATTATGTTAGTGAAATAAAACCAACCAGTTTAAAAAAATGACTGCTCAAAGATATTGTGGTGCTACAGTTATTATTTACTGCCATCTCTATTTATTGTCATATAACATGTGAGATTATACTCGGGTATCTGTGCAGAACTTAGGATTGTTAGGACATGTACAGTGTATGTTGTAAATAACTTGTCCTACTTGTTTTAGCTTGCTTGAGCTCATCTATAGACTGAACCATTTCTGCCCACCAGAGAATAAACACAGCTGCTATTAAAAGTCAGTCACCAGAGAGCGAGCTGAGTATGACTGGAAACAACTGTGTCCTTCTAGTGAGAGGATTGGAGTGAATTGAGGTGGTTGTCATTGCCACGGCGTAGGGAGGTAATAGATGCATGAACTGCTCTATATTATGTTAGTGAAATAAAACCAACCAGTTTAAAAAAATGACTGCTCAAAGATATTGTGGTGCTACGGTGATTATTTACTGCCATCTCTATTTATTGCCATATAATATGTGAGATTATACTCGGGTATCTGGGCAGATCTTAGGATTGTTAGGACATGTACAGTGTATGTTATAAATAACTTGTCCTACTTATTTTAGCTTGCTTGAGCTCATCTATAGACTGAACCATTTCTGCCCACCAGAGAATAAACACAGCTGCTAGAAAAAGTCAGTCACCAGAGAGCTAGCTGAGTATGACTGGAAACAACTGTGTCCTTCTAGTGAGAGGATTGGAGTGAATTGAGGTGGTTGTCATTGCCACGGCGTAGGGAGGTAATAGATGCATGAACTGCTCTATATCATTATGTTAGTGAGGTAAAACCAACCAGTTTAAAAAAATGACTGCTCAAAGATATTGTGGTGCCACAGTGATTATTTACTGCCATCTCTATTTAATGCCATATAATATGTGAGATTATATTCGGGTATCTGTGGAGATCTTAGGGTTGTTCGTACATGCAAAGTGTATGTTATAAATAACCTGTCCTACCTGTTTTAGCTTGCTTGAGCTCATCTATAGACTGAATCATTTCTGCCCACCAGAGAATAAACACAGCTGCTAGTAAAAGTCAGTCACCAGAGAGCGAGCTCAGTATGACTGGAACTAAATGGTGTCCTTCCAGTGAGAGGATAGGAGTGAATTGAGGTGGTTGTCATTGCAACGGCGTAGGGAGGTAATTGAGTCATGAACTGCTCTATATTATGTTAGTGAAATGAAACCAACCAGTTTAAAAAAATGACTGCTCAAAGATATTGTGGTGCTACAGTTATTATTTACTGCCATCTCTATTTATTGTCATATAACATGTGAGATTATACTCGGGTATCTGTGCAGAACTTAGGATTGTTAGGACATGTACAGTGTATGTTGTAAATAACTTGTCCTACTTGTTTTAGCTTGCTTGAGCTCATCTATAGACTGAACCATTTCTGCCCACCAGAGAATAAACACAGCTGCTATTAAAAGTCAGTCACCAGAGAGCGAGCTGAGTATGACTGGAAACAACTGTGTCCTTCTAGTGAGAGGATTGGAGTGAATTGAGGTGGTTGTCATTGCCACGGCGTAGGGAGGTAATAGATGCATGAACTGCTCTATATTATGTTAGTGAAATAAAACCAACCAGTTTAAAAAAATGACTGCTCAAAGATATTGTGGTGCTACGGTGATTATTTACTGCCATCTCTATTTATTGCCATATAATATGTGAGATTATACTCGGGTATCTGGGCAGATCTTAGGATTGTTAGGACATGTACAGTGTATGTTATAAACAACTTGTCCTACTTATTTTAGCTTGCTTGAGCTCATCTATAGACTGAACCATTTCTGCCCACCAGAGAATAAACACAGCTGCTAGAAAAAGTCAGTCACCAGAGAGCTAGCTGAGTATGACTGGAAACAACTGTGTCCTTCTAGTGAGAGGATTGGAGTGAATTGAGGTGGTTGTCATTGCCACGGCGTAGGGAGGTAATAGATGCATGAACTGCTCTATATCATTATGTTAGTGAGGTAAAACCAACCAGTTTAAAAAAATGACTGCTCAAAGATATTGTGGTGCCACAGTGATTATTTACTGCCATCTCTATTTATTGCCATATAATATGTGAGTTTATACTCGGGTATCAGTTCAGATCTTAGGATTGTTAGGACATGTACAGTGTATGTTATAAATAACTTGTCCTACCTGTTTTAGCTTGCTTGAGCTCATCTATAGACTGAACCATTTCTGCCCACCAGAGAATAAACACAGCTGCTAGTAAAAGTCAGTCACCAGAGAGCGAGCTCAGTATGACTGGAACTAAATGGTGTCCTTCCAGTGAGAGGATAGGAGTGAATTGAGGTGGTTGTCATTGCAACGGCGTAGGGAGGTAATTGAGTCATGAACTGCTCTATATTATGTTAGTGAAATAAAACCAACCAGTTTAAAAAAATGACTGCTCAAAGATATTGTGGTGCTACAGTTATTATTTACTGCCATCTCTATTTATTGTCATATTACATGTGAGATTATACTCGGGTATCTGTGCAGAACTTAGGATTGTTAGGACATGTACAGTGTATGTTGTAAATAACTTGTCCTACTTGTTTTAGCTTGTTTGAGCTCATCTATAGACTGAACCATTTCTGCCCACCAGAGAATAAACACAGCTGCTATTAAAAGTCAGTCACCAGAGAGCGAGCTGAGTATGACTGGAAACAACTGTGTCCTTCTAGTGAGAGGATTGGAGTGAATTGAGGTGGTTGTCATTGCCACGGCGTAGGGAGGTAATAGATGCATGAACTGCTCTATATTATGTTAGTGAAATAAAACCAACCAGTTTAAAAAAATGACTGCTCAAAGATATTGTGGTGCTACAGTTATTATTTACTGCCATCTCTATTTATTGTCATATAACATGTGAGATTATACTCGGGTATCTGTGCAGAACTTAGGATTGTTAGGACATGTACAGTGTATGTTGTAAATAACTTGTCCTACTTGTTTTAGCTTGCTTGAGCTCATCTATAGACTGAACCATTTCTGCCCACCAGAGAATAAACACAGCTGCTATTAAAAGTCAGTCACCAGAGAGCGAGCTGAGTATGACTGGAAACAACTGTGTCCTTCTAGTGAGAGGATTGGAGTGAATTGAGGTGGTTGTCATTGCCACGGCGTAGGGAGGTAATAGATGCATGAACTGCTCTATATTATGTTAGTGAAATAAAACCAACCAGTTTAAAAAAATGACTGCTCAAAGATATTGTGGTGCTACGGTGATTATTTACTGCCATCTCTATTTATTGCCATATAATATGTGAGATTATACTCGGGTATCTGGGCAGATCTTAGGATTGTTAGGACATGTACAGTGTATGTTATAAATAACTTGTCCTACTTATTTTAGCTTGCTTGAGCTCATCTATAGACTGAACCATTTCTGCCCACCAGAGAATAAACACAGCTGCTAGAAAAAGTCAGTCACCAGAGAGCTAGCTGAGTATGACTGGAAACAACTGTGTCCTTCTAGTGAGAGGATTGGAGTGAATTGAGGTGGTTGTCATTGCCACGGCGTAGGGAGGTAATAGATGCATGAACTGCTCTATATCATTATGTTAGTGAGGTAAAACCAACCAGTTTAAAAAAATGACTGCTCAAAGATATTGTGGTGCCACAGTGATTATTTACTGCCATCTCTATTTAATGCCATATAATATGTGAGATTATATTCGGGTATCTGTGGAGATCTTAGGGTTGTTCGTACATGCAAAGTGTATGTTATAAATAACCTGTCCTACCTGTTTTAGCTTGCTTGAGCTCATCTATAGACTGAATCATTTCTGCCCACCAGAGAATAAACACAGCTGCTAGTAAAAGTCAGTCACCAGAGAGCGAGCTCAGTATGACTGGAACTAAATGGTGTCCTTCCAGTGAGAGGATAGGAGTGAATTGAGGTGGTTGTCATTGCAACGGCGTAGGGAGGTAATTGAGTCATGAACTGCTCTATATTATGTTAGTG
Organism: Bugulina stolonifera; assembly: GCA_935421135.1. Lineage (NCBI taxonomy): Eukaryota > Metazoa > Bryozoa > Gymnolaemata > Cheilostomatida > Bugulidae > Bugulina > Bugulina stolonifera. The sequence continues at coordinate 74,137 of OW285197.1, read as the reverse complement.
AAATGAAACCAACCAGTTTAAAAAAATGACTGCTCAAAGATATTGTGGTGCTACAGTTATTATTTGTGACCCCTGCTATCAGAATCGGACATCGCGCGGTGAATTGACTTCCACGCAATAAGCGCTCAAAGTCCAAAAAGCTAAACTGAAACTTACCATGCTGATTCTCAGCTTTCAATGTTATTATACTAATTGAAACATGCTCTTTCACTTTCTACTAACCAATTAGCAATCAGTACAGCACAAATAGGTGTAAACTTCGTTCAAAGTCGTTGCTAATGGAGTCACGTGATTTATCATGGAGGCACATGGTGGGACCAGGATTTTACTCGCTTTGATTATTTAAATCAATATTGTTACTTTATGGATCTTGCTGATGATCTTTCTGACCGAGAAAGTAGTGGAGAGGAAAGAGACTAGCTTTATGCCATTAATTTAGGTGTGGCTACACACACCTGAGGCCCAGGATGGCCCAGATATACTGGGAGATGTTGATAATAATAGGATAAAAATTGTGAAAATTCTTCAAAATTGTAATTATCAATATTCCTGTTGTTAAAGACTTTTGAGTGATTTCAGGATGCACAAGCTTATTACCAAGCCAAGCATTACCAGTTTTACTGTTGAAATTATTCAGTCTGTGAGAGATGTGCTCACAGCTCTTGACCAGCCATTACTAGATCTACTAAAATTTATTAAGCAAAATCTCTCCCACAATAGTCAATTCTGTCTGCTTCTACTAATTCCCACAAGGCCAAGAAGAGAAAATACTTTGTAAAGATTTCCATTATGAAGGTGAGCAACTTTTTCATCAATCAAATGGTTAGTATGACATTCACATTAAGCTACCTGAATTATAGGCTGAGGCTATTCCACTAGTAAAGATAAAGTTTGGCTCACATACTTCAAAATTAGTTCTGCTGCAATCTCCATGTGTACTACACATACATGTGACTTACCATATATCCTAACCTCTTCATCCTATTTGAGTAACCAATGTACATCACATGTACTGTACATTAGAATCAATAACATAGGTTGAAAACTCACATAAGTGAGTATCTACATGTACATGTATTTATCTTAAGTTATTAAGTAAAACAATTCATGTCCAAGGTATTCATGACTATTTGTAGGAACATCAATCTGTTGCCAGGCTTTTATGTGTATGAACAGCAGTGGGACGTCTCCTCTAGTTTTAGCCTTGTCAAGTCATTATAAGGAGTATGGTACAACTCCCTTCAACTTCAGCGACTTCAAGTTACAACATCAAAGCAGTCAACTTTGGCCAAGCTTATTGTGAACTTCCTGAATGCAGTCGGCTCTATCCATGCACTAGCCCTCCTAGGATGGATTCCAGGTAAGTTGACTTTCTACAGGCATCAAACCTTCTCTTACTGATATAATTTTCATTATCATCGATTCCAGAATGGGCCTCTGTTGCTAAAAAGCAAAGGTGAAGGCAGATTACATAAGTCCGTCGCATTACAGATCATACCCAAATATTGTAATACGTAGGTACACTGCATTATTATACATGTATCACATTGCTCTAATACTGCAGTAGTAAACATACACATAGTTTGAATCTACTAGTATTATACACTTACATGTATTTTATCTGTCTCCCATAACCTCTGCCTTCCTCCTTCAAGTACTAAAATGCAGTGATGATTTCCAAAAAACTAGCAGTAAAAAGCTTTGTGGCAAAGCTATGCATACATCAGCTATCAGCTTTCAGTATCATGTTGTATGACTGCACATGTTTTGTGATAGCTAGCAAGTCACAGTGAGGTAATGGTTAAGCATGTGGGTTTGTAATCTGGAGGTCCAGGGTTCAAATCTAGTCTACTACATCTGCTACGCTTAAGTTTTTGTTTGTCTTCTTTTTTCACTGTCAAAATTATTAATACATAACATACTCTCAACAGGATTCAAGAAAACAGATGTTTAGGTGCTACCATCTGATCTCGCAGTAGAAGGACTATGGAAAGACTACAACTCAATGAAGTTCATAATTTGATCTATTTCACCAGAATGGCGGAATCCGGATAGTTCGAACCTACCTACCTCAAAGACCCTTCTCAGGGCTACCCACATATGAGAGACCATTTTTGTTAACTTGTTACAAGATGTGCAGTATCTTCTATTTCACTTGCATGGCAATCTGTGTTAAAATTTATGTTAATGCAGCCTGTCCATCGCAATTGGTGCACAAGTTCATTTTCACTGCTTTGTCAAAAATCCGAAATCAGTATCTCTTGTTTAAGTGGGGATGGGACACAAGATATTGTTTTTACATTGTTTTTAGTTATTTCATCAGATTCCTCACACATTGTTACCCCTAGTCAGTGAAAACTAGCAATGTAAGTCAATTAGATATGCCCGTTGCTAAGTTCTGAATAGTGTAAACAATAAATTATTGGTTCGAAAACTTTAAACCAGATTTTCTCAGTTCGCCTTTTTATGAAAATCGACAGATATGGGCCCAGTATTATCCTGATAAAAATTGAACCGTTGGTGCTAGAATAAAAAGGAAAACAGATTTGGAATCCTCATAAATTTCTGCATCTGAAAACATAAATATCTCAAAATCTTTGGGTACCTCCCGATGTCTGATTCTGATAGCAGGGGTCACATTTACTGCCATCTCTATTTATTGTCATATAACATGTGAGATTATACTCGGGTATCTGTGCAGAACTTAGGATTGTTAGGACATGTACAGTGTATGTTGTAAATAACTTGTCCTACTTGTTTTAGCTTGCTTGAGCTCATCTATAGACTGAACCATTTCTGCCCACCAGAGAATAAACACAGCTGCTATTAAAAGTCAGTCACCAGAGAGCGAGCTGAGTATGACTGGAAACAACTGTGTCCTTCTAGTGAGAGGATTGGAGTGAATTGAGGTGGTTGTCATTGCCACGGCGTAGGGAGGTAATAGATGCATGAACTGCTCTATATTATGTTAGTGAAATAAAACCAACCAGTTTAAAAAAATGACTGCTCAAAGATATTGTGGTGCTACGGTGATTATTTACTGCCATCTCTATTTATTGCCATATAATATGTGAGATTATACTCGGGTATCTGGGCAGATCTTAGGATTGTTAGGACATGTACAGTGTATGTTATAAATAACTTGTCCTACTTATTTTAGCTTGCTTGAGCTCATCTATAGACTGAACCATTTCTGCCCACCAGAGAATAAACACAGCTGCTAGAAAAAGTCAGTCACCAGAGAGCTAGCTGAGTATGACTGGAAACAACTGTGTCCTTCTAGTGAGAGGATTGGAGTGAATTGAGGTGGTTGTCATTGCCACGGCGTAGGGAGGTAATAGATGCATGAACTGCTCTATATCATTATGTTAGTGAGGTAAAACCAACCAGTTTAAAAAAATGACTGCTCAAAGATATTGTGGTGCCACAGTGATTATTTACTGCCATCTCTATTTATTGCCATATAATATGTGAGTTTATACTCGGGTATCAGTTCAGATCTTAGGATTGTTAGGACATGTACAGTGTATGTTATAAATAACTTGTCCTACCTGTTTTAGCTTGCTTGAGCTCATCTATAGACTGAACCATTTCTGCCCACCAGAGAATAAACACAGCTGCTAGTAAAAGTCAGTCACCAGAGAGCGAGCTCAGTATGACTGGAACTAAATGGTGTCCTTCCAGTGAGAGGATAGGAGTGAATTGAGGTGGTTGTCATTGCAACGGCGTAGGGAGGTAATTGAGTCATGAACTGCTCTATATTATGTTAGTGAAATAAAACCAACCAGTTTAAAAAAATGACTGCTCAAAGATATTGTGGTGCTACAGTTATTATTTACTGCCATCTCTATTTATTGTCATATTACATGTGAGATTATACTCGGGTATCTGTGCAGAACTTAGGATTGTTAGGACATGTACAGTGTATGTTGTAAATAACTTGTCCTACTTGTTTTAGCTTGTTTGAGCTCATCTATAGACTGAACCATTTCTGCCCACCAGAGAATAAACACAGCTGCTATTAAAAGTCAGTCACCAGAGAGCGAGCTGAGTATGACTGGAAACAACTGTGTCCTTCTAGTGAGAGGATTGGAGTGAATTGAGGTGGTTGTCATTGCCACGGCGTAGGGAGGTAATAGATGCATGAACTGCTCTATATTATGTTAGTGAAATAAAACCAACCAGTTTAAAAAAATGACTGCTCAAAGATATTGTGGTGCTACGGTGATTATTTACTGCCATCTCTATTTATTGCCATATAATATGTGAGATTATACTCGGGTATCTGGGCAGATCTTAGGATTGTTAGGACATGTACAGTGTATGTTATAAATAACTTGTCCTACTTATTTTAGCTTGCTTGAGCTCATCTATAGACTGAACCATTTCTGCCCACCAGAGAATAAACACAGCTGCTAGAAAAAGTCAGTCACCAGAGAGCTAGCTGAGTATGACTGGAAACAACTGTGTCCTTCTAGTGAGAGGATTGGAGTGAATTGAGGTGGTTGTCATTGCCACGGCGTAGGGAGGTAATAGATGCATGAACTGCTCTATATCATTATGTTAGTGAGGTAAAACCAACCAGTTTAAAAAAATGACTGCTCAAAGATATTGTGGTGCCACAGTGATTATTTACTGCCATCTCTATTTAATGCCATATAATATGTGAGATTATATTCGGGTATCTGTGGAGATCTTAGGGTTGTTCGTACATGCAAAGTGTATGTTATAAATAACCTGTCCTACCTGTTTTAGCTTGCTTGAGCTCATCTATAGACTGAATCATTTCTGCCCACCAGAGAATAAACACAGCTGCTAGTAAAAGTCAGTCACCAGAGAGCGAGCTCAGTATGACTGGAACTAAATGGTGTCCTTCCAGTGAGAGGATAGGAGTGAATTGAGGTGGTTGTCATTGCAACGGCGTAGGGAGGTAATTGAGTCATGAACTGCTCTATATTATGTTAGTGAAATGAAACCAACCAGTTTAAAAAAATGACTGCTCAAAGATATTGTGGTGCTACAGTTATTATTTACTGCCATCTCTATTTATTGTCATATAACATGTGAGATTATACTCGGGTATCTGTGCAGAACTTAGGATTGTTAGGACATGTACAGTGTATGTTGTAAATAACTTGTCCTACTTGTTTTAGCTTGCTTGAGCTCATCTATAGACTGAACCATTTCTGCCCACCAGAGCATAAACACAGCTGCTATTAAAAGTCAGTCACCAGAGAGCGAGCTGAGTATGACTGGAAACAACTGTGTCCTTCTAGTGAGAGGATTGGAGTGAATTGAGGTGGTTGTCATTGCCACGGCGTAGGGAGGTAATAGATGCATGAACTGCTCTATATTATGTTAGTGAAATAAAACCAACCAGTTTAAAAAAATGACTGCTCAAAGATATTGTGGTGCTACGGTGATTATTTACTGCCATCTCTATTTATTGCCATATAATATGTGAGATTATACTCGGGTATCTGGGCAGATCTTAGGATTGTTAGGACATGTACAGTGTATGTTATAAATAACTTGTCCTACTTATTTTAGCTTGCTTGAGCTCATCTATAGACTGAACCATTTCTGCCCACCAGAGAATAAACACAGCTGCTAGAAAAAGTCAGTCACCAGAGAGCTAGCTGAGTATGACTGGAAACAACTGTGTCCTTCTAGTGAGAGGATTGGAGTGAATTGAGGTGGTTGTCATTGCCACGGCGTAGGGAGGTAATAGATGCATGAACTGCTCTATATCATTATGTTAGTGAGGTAAAACCAACCAGTTTAAAAAAATGACTGCTCAAAGATATTGTGGTGCCACAGTGATTATTTACTGCCATCTCTATTTATTGCCATATAATATGTGAGTTTATACTCGGGTATCAGTTCAGATCTTAGGATTGTTAGGACATGTACAGTGTATGTTATAAATAACTTGTCCTACCTGTTTTAGCTTGCTTGAGCTCATCTATAGACTGAACCATTTCTGCCCACCAGAGAATAAACACAGCTGCTAGTAAAAGTCAGTCACCAGAGAGCGAGCTCAGTATGACTGGAACTAAATGGTGTCCTTCCAGTGAGAGGATAGGAGTGAATTGAGGTGGTTGTCATTGCAACGGCGTAGGGAGGTAATTGAGTCATGAACTGCTCTATATTATGTTAGTGAAATAAAACCAACCAGTTTAAAAAAATGACTGCTCAAAGATATTGTGGTGCTACAGTTATTATTTACTGCCATCTCTATTTATTGTCATATTACATGTGAGATTATACTCGGGTATCTGTGCAGAACTTAGGATTGTTAGGACATGTACAGTGTATGTTGTAAATAACTTGTCCTACTTGTTTTAGCTTGCTTGAGCTCATCTATAGACTGAACCATTTCTGCCCACCAGAGAATAAACACAGCTGCTATTAAAAGTCAGTCACCAGAGAGCGAGCTGAGTATGACTGGAAACAACTGTGTCCTTCTAGTGAGAGGATTGGAGTGAATTGAGGTGGTTGTCATTGCCACGGCGTAGGGAGGTAATAGATGCATGAACTGCTCTATATTATGTTAGTGAAATAAAACCAACCAGTTTAAAAAAATGACTGCTCAAAGATATTGTGGTGCCACGGTGATTATTTACTGCCATCTCTATTTATTGCCATATAATATGTGAGATTATACTCGGGTATCTGGGCAGATCTTAGGATTGTTAGGACATGTACAGTGTATGTTATAAATAACTTGTCCTACTTATTTTAGCTTGCTTGAGCTCATCTATAGACTGAACCATTTCTGCCCACCAGAGAATAAACACAGCTGCTAGAAAAAGTCAGTCACCAGAGAGCTAGCTGAGTATGACTGGAAACAACTGTGTCCTTCTAGTGAGAGGATTGGAGTGAATTGAGGTGGTTGTCATTGCCACGGCGTAGGGAGGTAATAGATGCATGAACTGCTCTATATCATTATGTTAGTGAGGTAAAACCAACCAGTTTAAAAAAATGACTGCTCAAAGATATTGTGGTGCCACAGTGATTATTTACTGCCATCTCTATTTATTGCCATATAATATGTGAGTTTATACTCGGGTATCAGTTCAGATCTTAGGATTGTTAGGACATGTACAGTGTATGTTATAAATAACTTGTCCTACTTGTTTTAACTTGCTTGAGATCACTATAGACTGAATTATTTCTGCCCACCAGAGAATACACACAGCTGCTAGTAAAAGTCAGTCACCAGAGAGCGAGCTGGGTACGACTGGAACTAAATGTGTCCTTCTAGTGAGAGGATAGCAGTGAATTGCGGCAGTTGTCATTCCTACGGCTCAGAGAGGTAATAGATGCATGAATTGTTCTATATTATGTTAATAAAATAAATCAAACCCATGAATATGACTGTTCAAAGACATTGTAGTGGTACATTGATTGTTTACTGTTATTTCTATTGTCATATACATGTAAACTGTGAGATTCTCTTCGGGTATCTGCGGAGATCTTAGGGTTGTTCGTACATGCAATGTTAATGTTATAAATAACCTGTCCTACCGGTTTTAGCTTGCTTGAGCTCATCTATAGACTGAACCATTTCTGCCCACCAGAGAATAAACACAGCTGCTATTAAAAGTCAGTCACCATAGAGCGAGCTGAGTATGACTGGAAACAACTGTGTCCTTCTAGTGAGAGGATTGGAGTGAATTGAGGTGGTTGTCATTGCCACGGCGTAGGGAGGTAATAGATGCATGAACTGCTCTATATTACGTTAGTGAAATAAAACCAACCAGTTTAAAATCACTGCTCAAAGATGTTGTAGTGCTACTCAGTGATTATTTACTGCCATCCCTATTTATTGTCATATAACATGTGAGATTATACTCGGGTGTCTGTGCAGATCTTAGGATTGTTAGGACATGTACAGTGTATGTTATAAATAACTTGTCCTACTTGTTTAAACTTGCTTGAGATCACTATAGACTGAATTATTTCTGCCCACCAGAGAATACACACAGCTGCTAGTAAAAGTCAGTCACCAGAGAGCGAGCTGAGTACGACTGGAACTAAATGTGTCCTTCTAGTGAGAGGATAGGAGTGAATTGAGGTGGTTGTCATTGCCACGGCGGAGGGAGGTAATAGATGCATGAACTGCTCTATATTATGTCAGTGAAATAAAACCAAGCAGCTTAAAATGAGTGCTCAAAGATATTGTGGTGCTACAGTTATTATTTACTGCCATCTCTATTTATTGTCATATAACATGTGAGATTATACTCGGGTATCTGTGCAGAACTTAGGATTGTTAGGACATGTACAGTGTATGTTGTAAATAACTTGTCCTACTTGTTTTAGCTTGCTTGAGCTCATCTATAGACTGAACCATTTCTGCCCACCAGAGAATAAACACAGCTGCTATTAAAAGTCAGTCACCAGAGAGCGAGCTGAGTATGACTGGAAACAACTGTGTCCTTCTAGTGAGAGGATTGGAGTGAATTGAGGTGGTTGTCATTGCCACGGCGTAGGGAGGTAATAGATGCATGAACTGCTCTATATTATGTTAGTGAAATAAAACCAACCAGTTTAAAAAAATGACTGCTCAAAGATATTGTGGTGCCACAGTGATTATTTACTGCCATCTCTATTTAATGCCATATAATATGTGAGATTATATTCGGGTATCTGTGGAGATCTTAGGGTTGTTCGTACATGCAAAGTGTATGTTATAAATAACCTGTCCTACCTGTTTTAGCTTGCTTGAGCTCATCTATAGACTGAATCATTTCTGCCCACCAGAGAATAAACACAGCTGCTAGTAAAAGTCAGTCACCAGAGAGCGAGCTCAGTATGACTGGAACTAAATGGTGTCCTTCCAGTGAGAGGATAGGAGTGAATTGAGGTGGTTGTCATTGCCACGGCGGAGGGAGGTAATAGATGCATGAACTGCTCTATATTATGTCAGTGAAATAAAACCAAGCAGCTTAAAATGAGTGCTCAAAGATATTGTGGTGCTACAGTTATTATTTACTGCCATCTCTATTTATTGTCATATAACATGTGAGATTATACTCGGGTATCTGTGCAGAACTTAGGATTGTTAGGACATGTACAGTGTATGTTGTAAATAACTTGTCCTACTTGTTTTAGCTTGCTTGAGCTCATCTATAGACTGAACCATTTCTGCCCACCAGAGAATAAACACAGCTGCTATTAAAAGTCAGTCACCAGAGAGCGAGCTGAGTATGACTGGAAACAACTGTGTCCTTCTAGTGAGAGGATTGGAGTGAATTGAGGTGGTTGTCATTGCCACGGCGTAGGGAGGTAATAGATGCATGAACTGCTCTATATTATGTTAGTGAAATAAAACCAACCAGTTTAAAAAAATGACTGCTCAAAGATATTGTGGTGCTACGGTGATTATTTACTGCCATCTCTATTTATTGCCATATAATATGTGAGATTATACTCGGGTATCTGGGCAGATCTTAGGATTGTTAGGACATGTACAGTGTATGTTATAAATAACTTGTCCTACTTATTTTAGCTTGCTTGAGCTCATCTATAGACTGAACCATTTCTGCCCACCAGAGAATAAACACAGCTGCTATTAAAAGTCAGTCACCAGAGAGCGAGCTGAGTATGACTGGAAACAACTGTGTCCTTCTAGTGAGAGGATTGGAGTGAATTGAGGTGGTTGTCATTGCCACGGCGTAGGGAGGTAATAGATGCATGAACTGCTCTATATCATTATGTTAGTGAGGTAAAACCAACCAGTTTAAAAAAATGACTGCTCAAAGATATTGTGGTGCCACAGTGATTATTTACTGCCATCTCTATTTATTGCCATATAATATGTGAGTTTATACTCGGGTATCAGTTCAGATCTTAGGATTGTTAGGACATGTACAGTGTATGTTATAAATAACTTGTCCTACCTGTTTTAGCTTGCTTGAGCTCATCTATAGACTGAACCATTTCTGCCCACCAGAGAATAAACACAGCTGCTAGTAAAAGTCAGTCACCAGAGAGCGAGCTCAGTATGACTGGAACTAAATGGTGTCCTTCCAGTGAGAGGATAGGAGTGAATTGAGGTGGTTGTCATTGCAACGGCGTAGGGAGGTAATTGAGTCATGAACTGCTCTATATTATGTTAGTGAAATAAAACCAACCAGTTTAAAAAAATGACTGCTCAAAGATATTGTGGTGCTACAGTTATTATTTACTGCCATCTCTATTTATTGTCATATTACATGTGAGATTATACTCGGGTATCTGTGCAGAACTTAGGATTGTTAGGACATGTACAGTGTATGTTGTAAATAACTTGTCCTACTTGTTTTAGCTTGCTTGAGCTCATCTATAGACTGAACCATTTCTGCCCACCAGAGAATAAACACAGCTGCTATTAAAAGTCAGTCACCAGAGAGCGAGCTGAGTATGACTGGAAACAACTGTGTCCTTCTAGTGAGAGGATTGGAGTGAATTGAGGTGGTTGTCATTGCCACGGCGTAGGGAGGTAATAGATGCATGAACTGCTCTATATTATGTTAGTGAAATAAAACCAACCAGTTTAAAAAAATGACTGCTCAAAGATATTGTGGTGCTACGGTGATTATTTACTGCCATCTCTATTTATTGCCATATAATATGTGAGATTATACTCGGGTATCTGGGCAGATCTTAGGATTGTTAGGACATGTACAGTGTATGTTATAAATAACTTGTCCTACTTATTTTAGCTTGCTTGAGCTCATCTATAGACTGAACCATTTCTGCCCACCAGAGAATAAACACAGCTGCTAGAAAAAGTCAGTCACCAGAGAGCTAGCTGAGTATGACTGGAAACAACTGTGTCCTTCTAGTGAGAGGATTGGAGTGAATTGAGGTGGTTGTCATTGCCACCGCGTAGGGAGGTAATAGATGCATGAACTGCTCTATATCATTATGTTAGTGAGGTAAAACCAACCAGTTTAAAAAAATGACTGCTCAAAGATATTGTGGTGCCACAGTGATTATTTACTGCCATCTCTATTTATTGCCATATAATATGTGAGTTTATACTCGGGTATCAGTTCAGATCTTAGGATTGTTAGGACATGTACAGTGTATGTTATAAATAACTTGTCCTACTTGTTTTAACTTGCTTGAGATCACTATAGACTGAATTATTTCTGCCCACCAGAGAATACACACAGCTGCTAGTAAAAGTCAGTCACCAGAGAGCGAGCTGGGTACGACTGGAACTAAATGTGTCCTTCTAGTGAGAGGATAGCAGTGAATTGCGGCAGTTGTCATTCCTACGGCTCAGAGAGGTAATAGATGCATGAATTGTTCTATATTATGTTAATAAAATAAATCAAACCCATGAATATGACTGTTCAAAGACATTGTAGTGGTACATTGATTGTTTACTGTTATTTCTATTGTCATATACATGTAAACTGTGAGATTCTCTTCGGGTATCTGTGGAGATCTTAGGGTTGTTCGTACATGCAATGTTTATGTTATAAATAACCTGTCCTACCGGTTTTAGCTTGCTTGAGCTCATCTATAGACTGAACCATTTCTGCCCACCAGAGAATAAACACAGCTGCTATTAAAAGTCAGTCACCATAGAGCGAGCTGAGTATGACTGGAAACAACTGTGTCCTTCTAGTGAGAGGATTGGAGTGAATTGAGGTGGTTGTCATTGCCACGGCGTAGGGAGGTAATAGATGCATGAACTGCTCTATATTACGTTAGTGAAATAAAACCAACCAGTTTAAAATCACTGCTCAAAGATGTTGTGGTGCTACAGCGATTATTTACTGCCATCTCTATTTATTGTCATATAACATGTGAGATTATACTCGGGTGTCTGTGCAGATCGTAGGATTGTTAGGACATCTACAGTGTATGTTGTAAATAACTTGTTCTACTTGTTTTAGCTTGCTTGAGCTCATCTATAGACAGAACCATTTCTACCCACCAGAGAATACACACAGCTGCTAGTAAAAGTCAGTCACCAGAGAGCGAGCTGAGTACGACTGGAACTAAATGTGTCCTTCTAGTGAGAGGATAGGAGTGAATTGAGGTGGTTGTCATTGCCACGGCGTAGGGAGGTAATAGATGCATGAACAGCTCTATATTATGTTAGTGAAATAAAACCAAACAGTTTAAAATGACTGCTCAAAGATATTGTGGTGCTACGGTGATTATTTATTGCCATCTCTATTTATTGCCATATAATATGTGAGATTATACTCGGGTATCTGGGCAGATCTTAGGATTGTTAGGACATGTACAGTGTATGTTATAAATAACTTGTCCTACTTATTTTAGCTTGCTTGAGCTCATCTATAGACTGAACCATTTCTGCCCACCAGAGAATAAACACAGCTGCTAGAAAAAGTCAGTCACCAGAGAGCTAGCTGAGTATGACTGGAAACAACTGTGTCCTTCTAGTGAGAGGATTGGAGTGAATTGAGGTGGTTGTCATTGCCACGGCGTAGGGAGGTAATAGATGCATGAACTGCTCTATATCATTATGTTAGTGAGGTAAAACCAACCAGTTTAAAAAAATGACTGCTCAAAGATATTGTGGTGCCACAGTGATTATTTACTGCCATCTCTATTTATTGCCATATAATATGTGAGTTTATACTCGGGTATCAGTTCAGATCTTAGGATTGTTAGGACATGTACAGTGTATGTTATAAATAACTTGTCCTACTTGTTTTAACTTGCTTGAGATCACTATAGACTGAATTATTTCTGCCCACCAGAGAATACACACAGCTGCTAGTAAAAGTCAGTCACCAGAGAGCGAGCTGGGTACGACTGGAACTAAATGTGTCCTTCTAGTGAGAGGATAGCAGTGAATTGCGGCAGTTGTCATTCCTACGGCTCAGAGAGGTAATAGATGCATGAATTTTTCTATATTATGTTAATAAAATAAATCAAACCCATGAATATGACTGTTCAAAGACATTGTAGTGGTACATTGATTGTTTACTGTTATTTCTATTGTCATATACATGTAAACTGTGAGATTCTCTTCGGGTATCTGTGGAGATCTTAGGGTTGTTCGTACATGCAATGTTTATGTTATAAATAACCTGTCCTACCGGTTTTAGCTTGCTTGAGCTCATCTATAGACTGAACCATTTCTGCCCACCAGAGAATAAACACAGCTGCTATTAAAAGTCAGTCACCATAGAGCGAGCTGAGTATGACTGGAAACAACTGTGTCCTTCTAGTGAGAGGATTGGAGAGAATTGAGGTGGTTGTCATTGCCACGGCGTAGGGAGGTAATAGATGCATGAACTGCTCTATATTACGTTAGTGAAATAAAACCAACCAGTTTAAAATCACTGCTCAAAGATGTTGTAGTGCTACTCAGTGATTATTTACTGCCATCCCTATTTATTGTCATATAACATGTGAGATTATACTCGGGTGTCTGTGCAGATCTTAGGATTGTTAGGACATGTACAGTGTATGTTATAAATAACTTGTCCTACTTGTTTAAACTTGCTTGAGATCACTATAGACTGAATTATTTCTGCCCACCAGAGAATACACACAGCTGCTAGTAAAAGTCAGTCACCAGAGAGCGAGCTGAGTACGACTGGAACTAAATGTGTCCTTCTAGTGAGAGGATAGGAGTGAATTGAGGTGGTTGTCATTGCCACGGCGGAGGGAGGTAATAGATGCATGAACTGCTCTAGTATATTATGTCAGTGAAATAAAACCAAGCAGCTTAAAATGAGTGCTCAAAGATATTGTGGTGCTACAGTTATTATTTACTGCCATCTCTATTTATTGTCATATAACATGTGAGATTATACTCGGGTATCTGTGCAGAACTCAGGATTGTTAGGACATGTACAGTGTATGTTGTAAATAACTTGTCCTACTTGTTTTAGCTTGCTTGAGCTCATCTATAGACTGAACCATTTCTGCCCACCAGAGAATAAACACAGCTGCTATTAAAAGTCAGTCACCAGAGAGCGAGCTGAGTATGACTGGAAACAACTGTGTCCTTCTAGTGAGAGGATTGGAGTGAATTGAGGTGGTTGTCATTGCCACGGCGTAGGGAGGTAATAGATGCATGAACTGCTCTATATTATGTTAGTGAAATAAAACCAACCAGTTTAAAAAAATGACTGCTCAAAGATATTGTGGTGCTACGGTGATTATTTACTGCCATCTCTATTTATTGCCATATAATATGTGAGATTATACTCGGGTATCTGGGCAGATCTTAGGATTGTTAGGACATGTACAGTGTATGTTATAAATAACTTGTCCTACTTATTTTAGCTTGCTTGAGCTCATCTATAGACTGAACCATTTCTGCCCACCAGAGAATAAACACAGCTGCTATTAAAAGTCAGTCACCAGAGAGCGAGCTGAGTATGACTGGAAACAACTGTGTCCTTCTAGTGAGAGGATTGGAGTGAATTGAGGTGGTTGTCATTGCCACGGCGTAGGGAGGTAATAGATGCATGAACTGCTCTATATTATGTTAGTGAAATAAAACCAACCAGTTTAAAAAAATGACTGCTCAAAGATATTGTGGTGCTACGGTGATTATTTACTGCCATCTCTATTTATTGCCATATAATATGTGAGATTATACTCGGGTATCTGGGCAGATCTTAGGATTGTTAGGACATGTACAGTGTATGTTATAAATAACTTGTCCTACTTATTTTAGCTTGCTTGAGCTCATCTATAGACTGAACCATTTCTGCCCACCAGAGAATAAACACAGCTGCTAGAAAAAGTCAGTCACCAGAGAGCTAGCTGAGTATGACTGGAAACAACTGTGTCCTTCTAGTGAGAGGATTGGAGTGAATTGAGGTGGTTGTCATTGCCACGGCGTAGGGAGGTAATAGATGCATGAACTGCTCTATATCATTATGTTAGTGAGGTAAAACCAACCAGTTTAAAAAAATGACTGCTCAAAGATATTGTGGTGCCACAGTGATTATTTACTGCCATCTCTATTTATTGCCATATAATATGTGAGTTTATACTCGGGTATCAGTTCAGATCTTAGGATTGTTAGGACATGTACAGTGTATGTTATAAATAACTTGTCCTACCTGTTTTAGCTTGCTTGAGCTCATCTATAGACTGAACCATTTCTGCCCACCAGAGAATAAGCACAGCTGCTAGTAAAAGTCAGTCACCAGAGAGCGAGCTCAGTATGACTGGAACTAAATGGTGTCCTTCCAGTGAGAGGATAGGAGTGAATTGAGGTGGTTGTCATTGCAACGGCGTAGGGAGGTAATTGAGTCATGAACTGCTCTATATTATGTTAGTGAAATAAAACCAACCAGTTTAAAAAAATGACTGCTCAAAGATATTGTGGTGCTACAGTTATTATTTACTGCCATCTCTATTTATTGTCATATTACATGTGAGATTATACTCGGGTATCTGTGCAGAACTTAGGATTGTTAGGACATGTACAGTGTATGTTGTAAATAACTTGTCCTACTTGTTTTAGCTTGCTTGAGCTCATCTATAGACTGAACCATTTCTGCCCACCAGAGAATAAACACAGCTGCTATTAAAAGTCAGTCACCAGAGAGCGAGCTGAGTATGACTGGAAACAACTGTGTCCTTCTAGTGAGAGGATTGGAGTGAATTGAGGTGGTTGTCATTGCCACGGCGTAGGGAGGTAATAGATGCATGAACTGCTCTATATTATGTTAGTGAAATAAAACCAACCAGTTTAAAAAAATGACTGCTCAAAGATATTGTGGTGCTACGGTGATTATTTACTGCCATCTCTATTTATTGCCATATAATATGTGAGATTATACTCGGGTATCTGGGCAGATCTTAGGATTGTTAGGACATGTACAGTGTATGTTATAAATAACTTGTCCTACTTATTTTAGCTTGCTTGAGCTCATCTATAGACTGAACCATTTCTGCCCACCAGAGAATAAACACAGCTGCTAGAAAAAGTCAGTCACCAGAGAGCTAGCTGAGTATGACTGGAAACAACTGTGTCCTTCTAGTGAGAGGATTGGAGTGAATTGAGGTGGTTGTCATTGCCACGGCGTAGGGAGGTAATAGATGCATGAACTGCTCTATATCATTATGTTAGTGAGGTAAAACCAACCAGTTTAAAAAAATGACTGCTCAAAGATATTGTGGTGCCACAGTGATTGTTTACTGCCATCTCTATTTATTGCCATATAATATGTGAGTTTATACTCGGGTATCAGTTCAGATCTTAGGATTGTTAGGACATGTACAGTGTATGTTATAAATAACTTGTCCTACTTGTTTTAACTTGCTTGAGATCACTATAGACTGAATTATTTCTGCCCACCAGAGAATACACACAGCTGCTAGTAAAAGTCAGTCACCAGAGAGCGAGCTGGGTACGACTGGAACTAAATGTGTCCTTCTAGTGAGAGGATAGCAGTGAATTGCGGCAGTTGTCATTCCTACGGCTCAGAGAGGTAATAGATGCATGAATTGTTCTATATTATGTTAATAAAATAAATCAAACCCATGAATATGACTGTTCAAAGACATTGTAGTGGTACATTGATTGTTTACTGTTATTTCTATTGTCATATACATGTAAACTGTGAGATTCTCTTCGGGTATCTGTGGAGATCTTAGGGTTGTTCGTACATGCAATGTTTATGTTATAAATAACCTGTCCTACCGGTTTTAGCTTGCTTGAGCTCATCTATAGACTGAACCATTTCTGCCCACCAGAGAATAAACACAGCTGCTATTAAAAGTCAGTCACCATAGAGCGAGCTGAGTATGACTGGAAACAACTGTGTCCTTCTAGTGAGAGGATTGGAGTGAATTGAGGTGGTTGTCATTGCCACGGCGTAGGGAGGTAATAGATGCATGAACTGCTCTATATTACGTTAGTGAAATAAAACCAACCAGTTTAAAATCACTGCTCAAAGATGTTGTGGTGCTACAGCGATTATTTACTGCCATCTCTATTTATTGTCATATAACATGTGAGATTATACTCGGGTGTCTGTGCAGATCGTAGGATTGTTAGGACATCTACAGTGTATGTTGTAAATAACTTGTTCTACTTGTTTTAGCTTGCTTGAGCTCATCTATAGACAGAACCATTTCTACCCACCAGAGAATACACACAGCTGCTAGTAAAAGTCAGTCACCAGAGAGCGAGCTGAGTACGACTGGAACTAAATGTGTCCTTCTAGTGAGAGGATAGGAGTGAATTGAGGTGGTTGTCATTGCCACGGCGTAGGGAGGTAATAGATGCATGAACAGCTCTATATTATGTTAGTGAAATAAAACCAAACAGTTTAAAATGACTGCTCAAAGATATTGTGGTGCTACGGTGATTATTTACTGCCATCTCTATTTATTGCCATATAATATGTGAGATTATACTCGGGTATCTGGGCAGATCTTAGGATTGTTAGGACATGTACAGTGTATGTTATAAATAACTTGTCCTACTTATTTTAGCTTGCTTGAGCTCATCTATAGACTGAACCATTTCTGCCCACCAGAGAATAAACACAGCTGCTAGAAAAGGTCAGTCACCAGAGAGCTAGCTGAGTATGACTGGAAACAACTGTGTCCTTCTAGTGAGAGGATTGGAGTGAATTGAGGTGGTTGTCATTGCCACGGCGTAGGGAGGTAATAGATGCATGAACTGCTCTATATCATTATGTTAGTGAGGTAAAACCAACCAGTTTAAAAAAATGACTGCTCAAAGATATTGTGGTGCCACAGTGATTATTTACTGCCATCTCTATTTATTGCCATATAATATGTGAGTTTATACTCGGGTATCAGTTCAGATCTTAGGATTGTTAGGACATGTACAGTGTATGTTATAAATAACTTGTCCTACTTGTTTTAACTTGCTTGAGATCACTATAGACTGAATTATTTCTGCCCACCAGAGAATACACACAGCTGCTAGTAAAAGTCAGTCACCAGAGAGCGAGCTGGGTACTACTGGAACTAAATGTGTCCTTCTAGTGAGAGGATAGCAGTGAATTGCGGCAGTTGTCATTCCTACGGCTCAGAGAGGTAATAGATGCATGAATTGTTCTATATTATGTTAATAAAATAAATCAAACCCATGAATATGACTGTTCAAAGACATTGTAGTGGTACATTGATTGTTTACTGTTATTTCTATTGTCATATACATGTAAACTGTGAGATTCTCTTCGGGTATCTGTGGAGATCTTAGGGTTGTTCGTACATGCAATGTTTATGTTATAAATAACCTGTCCTACCGGTTTTAGCTTGCTTGAGCTTATCTATAGACTGAACCATTTCTGCCCACCAGAGAATAAACACAGCTGCTATTAAAAGTCAGTCACCATAGAGCGAGCTGAGTATGACTGGAAACAACTGTGTCCTTCTAGTGAGAGGATTGGAGTGAATTGAGGTGGTTGTCATTGCCACGGCGTAGGGAGGTAATAGATGCATGAACTGCTCTATATTACGTTAGTGAAATAAAACCAACCAGTTTAAAATCACTGCTCAAAGATGTTGTAGTGCTACTCAGTGATTATTTACTGCCATCCCTATTTATTGTCATATAACATGTGAGATTATACTCGGGTGTCTGTGCAGATCTTAGGATTGTTAGGACATGTACAGTGTATGTTATAAATAACTTGTCCTACTTGTTTAAACTTGCTTGAGATCACTATAGACTGAATTATTTCTGCCCACCAGAGAATACACACAGCTGCTAGTAAAAGTCAGTCACCAGAGAGCGAGCTGAGTACGACTGGAACTAAATGTGTCCTTCTAGTGAGAGGATAGGAGTGAATTGAGGTGGTTGTCATTGCCACGGCGGAGGGAGGTAATAGATGCATGAACTGCTCTATATTATGTCAGTGAAATAAAACCAAGCAGCTTAAAATGAGTGCTCAAAGATATTGTGGTGCTACAGTTATTATTTACTGCCATCTCTATTTATTGTCATATAACATGTGAGATTATACTCGGGTATCTGTGCAGAACTTAGGATTGTTAGGACATGTACAGTGTATGTTGTAAATAACTTGTCCTACTTGTTTTAGCTTGCTTGAGCTCATCTATAGACTGAACCATTTCTGCCCACCAGAGAATAAACACAGCTGCTATTAAAAGTCAGTCACCAGAGAGCGAGCTGAGTATGACTGGAAACAACTGTGTCCTTCTAGTGAGAGGATTGGAGTGAATTGAGGTGGTTGTCATTGCCACGGCGTAGGGAGGTAATAGATGCATGAACTGCTCTATATTATGTTAGTGAAATAAAACCAACCAGTTTAAAAAAATGACTGCTCAAAGATATTGTGGTGCTACGGTGATTATTTACTGCCATCTCTATTTATTGCCATATAATATGTGAGATTATACTCGGGTATCTGGGCAGATCTTAGGATTGTTAGGACATGTACAGTGTATGTTATAAATAACTTGTCCTACTTATTTTAGCTTGCTTGAGCTCATCTATAGACTGAACCATTTCTGCCCACCAGAGAATAAACACAGCTGCTAGAAAAAGTCAGTCACCAGAGAGCTAGCTGAGTATGACTGGAAACAACTGTGTCCTTCTAGTGAGAGGATTGGAGTGAATTGAGGTGGTTGTCATTGCCACGGCGTAGGGAGGTAATAGATGCATGAACTGCTCTATATCATTATGTTAGTGAGGTAAAACCAACCAGTTTAAAAAAATGACTGCTCAAAGATATTGTGGTGCCACAGTGATTATTTACTGCCATCTCTATTTATTGCCATATAATATGTGAGTTTATACTCGGGTATCAGTTCAGATCTTAGGATTGTTAGGACATGTACAGTGTATGTTATAAATAACTTGTCCTACTTGTTTTAACTTGCTTGAGATCACTATAGACTGAATTATTTCTGCCCACCAGAGAATACACACAGCTGCTAGTAAAAGTCAGTCACCAGAGAGCGAGCTGGGTACGACTGGAACTAAATGTGTCCTTCTAGTGAGAGGATAGCAGTGAATTGCGGCAGTTGTCATTCCTACGGCTCAGAGAGGTAATAGATGCATGAATTGTTCTATATTATGTTAATAAAATAAATCAAACCCATGAATATGACTGTTCAAAGACATTGTAGTGGTACATTGATTGTTTACTGTTATTTCTATTGTCATATACATGTAAACTGTGAGATTCTCTTCGGGTATCTGTGGAGATCTTAGGGTTGTTCGTACATGCAATGTTTATGTTATAAATAACCTGTCCTACCGGTTTTAGCTTGCTTGAGCTCATCTATAGACTGAACCATTTCTGCCCACCAGAGAATAAACACAGCTGCTATTAAAAGTCAGTCACCATAGAGCGAGCTGAGTATGACTGGAAACAACTGTGTCCTTCTAGTGAGAGGATTGGAGTGAATTGAGGTGGTTGTCATTGCCACGGCGTAGGGAGGTAATAGATGCATGAACTGCTCTATATTACGTTAGTGAAATAAAACCAACCAGTTTAAAATCACTGCTCAAAGATGTTGTGGTGCTACAGCGATTATTTACTGCCATCTCTATTTATTGTCATATAACATGTGAGATTATACTCGGGTGTCTGTGCAGATCGTAGGATTGTTAGGACATCTACAGTGTATGTTGTAAATAACTTGTTCTACTTGTTTTAGCTTGCTTGAGCTCATCTATAGACAGAACCATTTCTACCCACCAGAGAATACACACAGCTGCTAGTAAAAGTCAGTCACCAGAGAGCGAGCTGAGTACGACTGGAACTAAATGTGTCCTTCTAGTGAGAGGATAGGAGTGAATTGAGGTGGTTGTCATTGCCACGGCGTAGGGAGGTAATAGATGCATGAACAGCTCTATATTATGTTAGTGAAATAAAACCAAACAGTTTAAAATGAGTGCTCAAAGATATTGTAGTGCTACTCAGTGATTATTTACTGCCATCCCTATTTATTGTCATATAACATGTGAGATTATACTCGGGTGTCTGTGCAGATCTTAGGATTGTTAGGACATGTACAGTGTATGTTATAAATAACTTGTCCTACTTGTTTAAACTTGCTTGAGATCACTATAGACTGAATTATTTCTGCCCACCAGAGAATACACACAGCTGCTAGTAAAAGTCAGTCACCAGAGAGCGAGCTGAGTACGACTGGAACTAAATGTGTCCTTCTAGTGAGAGGATAGGAGTGAATTGAGGTGGTTGTCATTGCCACGGCGGAGGGAGGTAATAGATGCATGAACTGCTCTATATTATGTCAGTGAAATAAAACCAAGCAGCTTAAAATGAGTGCTCAAAGATATTGTAGTGCTACTCAGTGGTTATTTACTGCCATCTCTATTGTCATACAAAATGTGAGATTATATCCGGTTATCTGTGCAGACCTTATGATGGTTAGTACAAGTACAGTGTATGTTATAAATAGCCTGTCCTACCTGTTTTAGCTTGTTTGAGCTCAGCTATAGACTGAATCATTTCTGCCCACCAGTGGATAGACACAGCTGGTAGTAAAAGTCAATTACCAGGGAGCAAGCTGAGTATGACTGGAAACAACTGTGTCCTTCTCGTGAGAGGATAGGAGTGAATTGAGGTGGTTGTCATTGCCACGGCGGAGGGAGGTAATAGATGCATGAACTGCTCTATATTATGTCAGTGAAATAAAACCAAGCAGCTTAAAATGAGTGCTCAAAGATATTGTAGTGCTACTCAGTGATTATTTACTGCCATCTCTATTGTCATACAAAATGTGAGATTATATCCGGTTATCTGTGCAGACCTTATGATGGTTAGTACAAGTACAGTGTAAATTATAAATAGCCTGTCCTACCTGTTTTAGCTTGTTTGAGCTCAGCTATAGACTGAATCATTTCTGTCCACCAGTGGATAGACACAGCTGGTAGTAAAAGTCAATTACCAGGGAGCAAGCTGAGTATGACTGGAAACAACTGTGTCCTTCTAGTGAGAGGATAGGAGTGAATTGAGGTGGTTGTCATCGCTACGGCTTAGGGAGGTAATAGATGCATGAATTGTTCTATATCATGTTAATAAAATGAAACCAACCCATGAATATGACTGTTCAAAGACATTGTAGTGGTACATTGATTGTTTACTGTTATTTCTATTGTCATATACCTGTAAACTGTGAGATTATATTCGGGTATCTGTGGAGATCTTAGGGTTGTTCGTACATGCAAAGTGTATGTTATAAATAACCTGTCCTACCTGTTTTAGCTTGCTTGAGCTCATCTATAGACTGAACCATTTCTGCCCACCAGAGAATAAACACAGCTGCTAGTAAAAGTCAGTCACCAGAGAGCGAGCTCAGTATGACTGGAACTAAATGGTGTCCTTCCAGTGAGAGGATAGGAGTGAATTGAGGTGGTTGTCATTGCAACGGCGTAGGGAGGTAATTGAGTCATGAACTGCTCTATATTATGTTAGTGAAATAAAACCAACCAGTTCAAAAAAATGACTGCTCAAAGATATTGTGGTGCTACAGTTATTATTTACTGCCATCTCTATTTATTGTCATATAACATGTGAGATTATACTCGGGTATCTGTGCAGAACTTAGGATTGTTAGGACATGTACAGTGTATGTTGTAAATAACTTGTCCTACTTGTTTTAGCTTGCTTGAGCTCATCTATAGACTGAACCATTTCTGCCCACCAGAGAATAAACACAGCTGCTATTAAAAGTCAGTCACCAGTGAGCGAGCTGAGTATGACTGGAAACAACTGTGTCCTTCTAGTGAGAGGATTGGAGTGAATTGAGGTGGTTGTCATTGCCACGGCGTAGGGAGGTAATAGATGCATGAACTGCTCTATATTATGTTAGTGAAATAAAACCAAACAGTTTAAAATGAGTGCTCAAAGATATTGTAGTGCTACTCAGTGATTATTTACTGCCATCTCTATTTATTGTCATATAACATGTGAGATTATACTCGGGTGTCTGTGCAGATCTTAGGATTGTTAGGACATGTACAGTGTATGTTATAAATAAGTTGTCCTACTTGTTTTAACTTGCTTGAGATCACTATAGACTGAATTATTTCTGCCCACCAGAGAATACACACAGCTGCTAGAAAAAGTCAGTCACCAGAGAGCTAGCTGAGTATGACTGGAAACAACTGTGTCCTTCTACTGAGAGGATTGGAGTGAATTGAGGTGGTTGTCATCGCCACGGCGTAGGGAGGTAATAGATGCATGAACTGCTCTATATCATTATGTTAGTGAGGTAAAACCAACCAGTTTAAAAAAATGACTGCTCAAAGATATTGTGGTGCCACAGTGATTATTTACTGCCATCTCTATTTATTGCAATATAATATGTGAGTTTATACTCGGGTATCAGTTCAGATCTTAGGATTGTTAGGACATGTACAGTGTATGTTATAAATAACTTGTCCTACTTGTTTTAACTTGCTTGAGATCACTATAGACTGAATTATTTCTGCCCACCAGAGAATACACACAGCTGCTAGTAAAAGTCAGTCACCAGAGAGCGAGCTGGGTACGACTGGAACTAAATGTGTCCTTCTAGTGAGAGGATAGCAGTGAATTGCGGCAGTTGTCATTCCTACGGCTCTGAGAGGTAATAGATGCATGAATTGTTCTATATTATGTTAATAAAATAAATCAAACCCATGAATATGACTGTTCAAACACATTGTAGTGGTACATTGATTGTTTACTGTTATTTCTATTTTCATATACATGTAAACTGTGAGATTATCTTCGGGTATCTGTGGAGATCTTAGGGTTGTTCGTACATGCAATGTTTATGTTATAAATAACCTGTCCTACCGGTTTTAGCTTGCTTGAGCTCATCTATAGACTGAACCATTTCTGCCCACCAGAGAATAAACACAGCTGCTAGTAAAAGTCAGTCACCAGAGAGCGAGCTGAGTATGACTGGAAACAACTGTGTCCTTCTAGTGGGAGGATTGGAGTGAATTGAGGTGGTTGTCATTGCCACGGCGGAGGGAGGTAATAGATGCATGAACTGCTCTATATTACGTTAGTGAAATAAAACCAAGCAGCTTAAAATGAGTGCTCAAAGATATTGTAGTGCTACTCAGTGGTTATTTACTGCCATCTCTATTGTCATACAAAATGTGAGATTATATCCGGTTATCTGTGCAGACCTTATGATGGTTAGTACAAGTACAGTGTATGTTATAAATAGCCTGTCCTACCTGTTTTAGCTTGTTTGAGCTCAGCTATAGACTGAATCATTTCTGCCCACCAGTGGATAGACACAGCTGGTAGTAAAAGTCAATTACCAGGGAGCAAGCTGAGTATGACTGGAAACAACTGTGTCCTTCTCGTGAGAGGATAGGAGTGAATTGAGGTGGTTGTCATTGCTACGGCGTAAGGAGGTAATAGATGCATGAACTGCTCTATATTATGTTAGTGAAATAAAACCAACCAGTTTAAAATCACTACTCAAAGATGTTGTGGTGCTACAGCGATTATTTACTGCCATCTCTATTTATTGTCTTATAACATGTGAGATTATACTCGGGTGTCTGTGCAGATCTTAGGATTGTTAGGACATGTACAGTGTATGTTATAAATAACTTGTCCTACTTATTTTAGCTTGCTTGAGCTCATCTATAGACTGAACCATTTCTGCCCACCAGAGAATAAACACAGCTGCTAGAAAAAGTCAGTCACCAGAGAGCTAGCTGAGTATGACTGGAAACAACTGTGTCCTTCTAGTGAGAGGATTGGAGTGAATTGAGGTGGTTGTCATTGCCACGGCGTAGGGAGGTAATAGATGCATGAACTGCTCTATATCATTATGTTAGTGAGGTAAAACCAACCAGTTTAAAAAAATGACTGCTCAAAGATATTGTGGTGCCACAGTGATTATTTACTGCCATCTCTATTTATTGCCATATAATATGTGAGTTTATACTCGGGTATCAGTTCAGATCTTAGGATTGTTAGGACATGTACAGTGTATGTTATAAATAACTTGTCCTACTTGTTTTAACTTGCTTGAGATCACTATAGACTGAATTATTTCTGCCCACCAGAGAATACACACAGCTGCTAGTAAAAGTCAGTCACCAGAGAGCGAGCTGGGTACGACTGGAACTAAATGTGTCCTTCTAGTGAGAGGATAGCAGTGAATTGCGGCAGTTGTCATTCCTACGGCTCAGAGAGGTAATAGATGCATGAATTGTTCTATATTATGTTAATAAAATAAATCAAACCCATGAATATGACTGTTCAAACACATTGTAGTGGTACATTGATTGTTTACTGTTATTTCTATTTTCATATACATGTAAACTGTGAGATTATCTTCGGGTATCTGTGGAGATCTTAGGGTTGTTCGTACATGCAATGTTTATGTTATAAATAACCTGTCCTACCGGTTTTAGCTTGCTTGAGCTCATCTATAGACTGAACCATTTCTGCCCACCAGAGAATAAACACAGCTGCTAGTAAAAGTCAGTCACCAGAGAGCGAGCTGAGTATGACTGGAAACAACTGTGTCCTTCTAGTGGGAGGATTGGAGTGAATTGAGGTGGTTGTCATTGCCACGGCGGAGGGAGGTAATAGATGTATGAACTGCTCTATATTACGTTAGTGAAATAAAACCAAGCAGCTTAAAATGAGTGCTCAAAGATATTGTAGTGCTACTCAGTGGTTATTTACTGCCATCTCTATTGTCATACAAAATGTGAGATTATATCCGGTTATCTGTGCAGACCTTATGATGGTTAGTACAAGTACAGTGTATGTTATAAATAGCCTGTCCTACCTGTTTTAGTTTGTTTGAGCTCAGCTATAGACTGAATCATTTCTGCCCACCAGTGGATAGACACAGCTGGTAGTAAAAGTCAATTACCAGGGAGCAAGCTGAGTATGACTGGAAACAACTGTGTCCTTCTCGTGAGAGGATAGGAGTGAATTGAGGTGGTTGTCATTGCTACGGCGTAAGGAGGTAATAGATGCATGAACTGCTCTATATTATGTTAGTGAAATAAAACCAACCAGTTTAAAATCACTACTCAACGATGTTGTGGTGCTACAGCGATTATTTACTGCCATCTCTATTTATTGTCATATAACATGTGAGATTATACTCGGGTGTCTGTGCAGATCTTAGGATTGTTAGGACATGTACAGTGTATGTTATAAATAACTTGTCCTACTTATTTTAGCTTGCTTGAGCTCATCTATAGACTGAACCATTTCTGCCCACCAGAGAATAAACACAGCTGCTAGAAAAAGTCAGTCACCAGAGAGCTAGCTGAGTATGACTGGAAACAACTGTGTCCTTCTAGTGAGAGGATTGGAGTGAATTGAGGTGGTTGTCATTGCCACGGCGTAGGGAGGTAATAGATGCATGAACTGCTCTATATCATTATGTTAGTGAGGTAAAACCAACCAGTTTAAAAAAATGACTGCTCAAAGATATTGTGGTGCCACAGTGATTATTTACTGCCATCTCTATTTATTGCCATATAATATGTGAGTTTATACTCGGGTATCAGTTCAGATCTTAGGATTGTTAGGACATGTACAGTGTATGTTATAAATAACTTGTCCTACTTGTTTTAACTTGCTTGAGATCACTATAGACTGAATTATTTCTGCCCACCAGAGAATACACACAGCTGCTAGTAAAAGTCAGTCACCAGAGAGCGAGCTGGGTACGACTGGAACTAAATGTGTCCTTCTAGTGAGAGGATAGCAGTGAATTGCGGCAGTTGTCATTCCTACGGCTCAGAGAGGTAATAGATGCATGAATTGTTCTATATTATGTTAATAAAATAAATCAAACCCATGAATATGACTGTTCAAACACATTGTAGTGGTACATTGATTGTTTACTGTTATTTCTATTTTCATATACATGTAAACTGTGAGATTATCTTCGGGTATCTGTGGAGATCTTAGGGTTGTTCGTACATGCAATGTTTATGTTATAAATAACCTGTCCTACCGGTTTTAGCTTGCTTGAGCTCATCTATAGACTGAACCATTTCTGCCCACCAGAGAATAAACACAGCTGCTAGTAAAAGTCAGTCACCAGAGAGCGAGCTGAGTATGACTGGAAACAACTGTGTCCTTCTAGTGGGAGGATTGGAGTGAATTGAGGTGGTTGTCATTGCCACGGCGGAGGGAGGTAATAGATGTATGAACTGCTCTATATTACGTTAGTGAAATAAAACCAAGCAGCTTAAAATGAGTGCTCAAAGATATTGTAGTGCTACTCAGTGGTTATTTACTGCCATCTCTATTGTCATACAAAATGTGAGATTATATCCGGTTATCTGTGCAGACCTTATGATGGTTAGTACAAGTACAGTGTATGTTATAAATAGCCTGTCCTACCTGTTTTAGCTTGTTTGAGCTCAGCTATAGACTGAATCATTTCTGCCCACCAGTGGATAGACACAGCTGGTAGTAAAAGTCAATTACCAGGGAGCAAGCTGAGTATGACTGGAAACAACTGTGTCCTTCTCGTGAGAGGATAGGAGTGAATTGAGGTGGTTGTCATTGCTACGGCGTAAGGAGGTAATAGATGCATGAACTGCTCTATATTATGTTAGTGAAATAAAACCAACCAGTTTAAAATCACTACTCAACGATGTTGTGGTGCTACAGCGATTATTTACTGCCATCTCTATTTATTGTCATATAACATGTGAGATTATACTCGGGTGTCTGTGCAGATCTTAGGATTGTTAGGACATGTACAGTGTATGTTAAAAATAACTTGTCCTACTTATTTTAGCTTGCTTGAGCTCATCTATAGACTGAACCATTTCTGCCCACCAGAGAATAAACACAGCTGCTAGAAAAAGTCAGTCACCAGAGAGCTAGCTGAGTATGACTGGAAACAACTGTGTCCTTCTAGTGAGAGGATTGGAGTGAATTGAGGTGGTTGTCATTGCCACGGCGTAGGGAGGTAATAGATGCATGAACTGCTCTATATCATTATGTTAGTGAGGTAAAACCAACCAGTTTAAAAAAATGACTGCTCAAAGATATTGTGGTGCCACAGTGATTATTTACTGCCATCTCTATTTATTGCCATATAATATGTGAGTTTATACTCGGGTATCAGTTCAGATCTTAGGATTGTTAGGACATGTACAGTGTATGTTATAAATAACTTGTCCTACCTGTTTTAGCTTGCTTGAGCTCATCTATAGACTGAACCATTTCTGCCCACCAGAGAATAAACACAGCTGCTAGTAAAAGTCAGTCACCAGAGAGCGAGCTCAGTATGACTGGAACTAAATGGTGTCCTTCCAGTGAGAGGATAGGAGTGAATTGAGGTGGTTGTCATTGCAACGGCGTAGGGAGGTAATTGAGTCATGAACTGCTCTATATTATGTTAGTGAAATAAAACCAACCAGTTTAAAAAAATGACTGCTCAAAGATATTGTGGTGCTACAGTTATTATTTACTGCCATCTCTATTTATTGTCATATTACATGTGAGATTATACTCGGGTATCTGTGCAGAACTTAGGATTGTTAGGACATGTACAGTGTATGTTGTAAATAACTTGTCCTACTTGTTTTAGCTTGCTTGAGCTCATCTATAGACTGAACCATTTCTGCCCACCAGAGAATAAACACAGCTGCTATTAAAAGTCAGTCACCAGAGAGCGAGCTGAGTATGACTGGAAACAACTGTGTCCTTCTAGTGAGAGGATTGGAGTGAATTGAGGTGGTTGTCATTGCCACGGCGTAGGGAGGTAATAGATGCATGAACTGCTCTATATTATGTTAGTGAAATAAAACCAACCAGTTTAAAAAAATGACTGCTCAAAGATATTGTGGTGCTACGGTGATTATTTACTGCCATCTCTATTTATTGCCATATAATATGTGAGATTATACTCGGGTATCTGGGCAGATCTTAGGATTGTTAGGACATGTACAGTGTATGTTATGAATAACTTGTCCTACTTATTTTAGCTTGCTTGAGCTCATCTATAGACTGAACCATTTCTGCCCACCAGAGAATAAACACAGCTGCTCGAAAAAGTCAGTCACCAGAGAGCTAGCTGAGTATGACTGGAAACAACTGTGTCCTTCTAGTGAGAGGATTGGAGTGAATTGAGGTGGTTGTCATTGCCACGGCGTAGGGAGGTAATAGATGCATGAACTGCTCTATATCATTATGTTAGTGAGGTAAAACCAACCAGTTTAAAAAAATGACTGCTCAAAGATATTGTGGTGCCACAGTGATTATTTACTGCCATCTCTATTTATTGCCATATAATATGTGAGTTTATACTCGGGTATCAGTTCAGATCTTAGGATTGTTAGGACATGTACAGTGTATGTTATAAATAACTTGTCCTACTTGTTTTAACTTGCTTGAGATCACTATAGACTGAATTATTTCTGCCCACCAGAGAATACACACAGCTGCTAGTAAAAGTCAGTCACCAGAGAGCGAGCTGGGTACGACTGGAACTAAATGTGTCCTTCTAGTGAGAGGATAGCAGTGAATTGCGGCAGTTGTCATTCCT
Source organism: Bugulina stolonifera (assembly GCA_935421135.1). Taxonomy (NCBI): domain Eukaryota; kingdom Metazoa; phylum Bryozoa; class Gymnolaemata; order Cheilostomatida; family Bugulidae; genus Bugulina; species Bugulina stolonifera. The sequence continues at coordinate 44,656 of OW285197.1, read as the reverse complement.
ACGGCTCAGAGAGGTAATAGATGCATGAATTGTTCTATATTATGTTAATAAAATAAATCAAACCCATGAATATGACTGTTCAAAGACATTGTAGTGGTACATTGATTGTTTACTGTTATTTCTATTGTCATATACATGTAAACTGTGAGATTCTCTTCGGGTATCTGTGGAGATCTTAGGGTTGTTCGTACATGCAATGTTTATGTTATAAATAACCTGTCCTACCGGTTTTAGCTTGCTTGAGCTCATCTATAGACTGAACCATTTCTGCCCACCAGAGAATAAACACAGCTGCTATTAAAAGTCAGTCACCAGAGAGCGAGCTGGGTACGACTGGAACTAAATGTGTCCTTCTAGTGAGAGGATAGCAGTGAATTGCGGCAGTTGTCATTCCTACGGCTCAGAGAGGTAATAGATGCATGAATTGTTCTATATTGTGTTAATAAAATAAATCAAACCCATGAATATGACTGTTCAAACACATTGTAGTGGTACATTGATTGTTTACTGTTATTTCTATTTTCATATACATGTAAACTGTGAGATTATCTTCGGGTATCTGTGGAGATCTTAGGGTTGTTCGTACATGCAATGTTTATGTTATAAATAACCTGTCCTACCGGTTTTAGCTTGCTTGAGCTCATCTATAGACTGAACCATTTCTGCCCACCAGAGAATAAACACAGCTGCTAGTAAAAGTCAGTCACCAGAGAGCGAGCTGAGTATGACTGGAAACAACTGTGTCCTTCTAGTGGGAGGATTGGAGTGAATTGAGGTGGTTGTCATTGCCACGGCGGAGGGAGGTAATAGATGCATGAACTGCTCTATATTATGTTAGTCAAATAAAACCAAGCAGCTTAAAATGAGTGCTCAAAGATATTGTAGTGCTACTCAGTGGTTATTTACTGCCATCTCTATTGTCATACAAAATGTGAGATTATATCCGGTTATCTGTGCAGACCTTATGATGGTTAGTACAAGTACAGTGTATGTTATAAATAGCCTGTCCTACCTGTTTTAGCTTGTTTGAGCTCAGCTATAGACTAAATCATTTCTGCCCACCAGTGGATAGACACAGCTGGTAGTAAAAGTCAATTACCAGGGAGCAAGCTGAGTATGACTGGAAACAACTGTGTCCTTCTCGTGAGAGGATAGGAGTGAATTGAGGTGGTTGTCATTGCTACGGCGTAAGGAGGTAATAGATGCATGAACTGCTCTATATTATGTTAGTGAAATAAAACCAACCAGTTTAAAATCACTACTCAAAGATGTTGTGGTGCTACAGCGATTATTTACTGCCATCTCTATTTATTGTCATATAACATGTGAGATTATACTCGGGTGTCTGTGCAGATCTTAGGATTGTTAGGACATGTACAGTGTATGTTATAAATAACTTGTCCTACTTATTTTAGCTTGCTTGAGCTCATCTATAGACTGAACCATTTCTGCCCACCAGAGAATAAACACAGCTGCTAGAAAAAGTCAGTCACCAGAGAGCTAGCTGAGTATGACTGGAAACAACTGTGTCCTTCTAGTGAGAGGATTGGAGTGAATTGAGGTGGTTGTCATTGCAACGGCGTAGGGAGGTAATTGAGTCATGAACTGCTCTATATTATGTTAGTGAAATAAAACCAACCAGTTTAAAAAAATGACTGCTCAAAGATATTGTGGTGCTACAGTTATTATTTACTGCCATCTCTATTTATTGTCATATTACATGTGAGATTATACTCGGGTATCTGTGCAGAACTTAGGATTGTTAGGACATGTACAGTGTATGTTGTAAATAACTTGTCCTACTTGTTTTAGCTTGCTTGAGCTCATCTATAGACTGAACCATTTCTGCCCACCAGAGAATAAACACAGCTGCTAGAAAAAGTCAGTCACCAGAGAGCTAGCTGAGTATGACTGGAAACAACTGTGTCCTTCTAGTGAGAGGATTGGAGTGAATTGAGGTGGTTGTCATTCCCACGGCGTAGGGAGGTAATAGATGCATGAACTGCTCTATATCATTATGTTAGTGAGGTAAAACCAACCAGTTTAAAAAAATGACTGCTCAAAGATATTGTGGTGCCACAGTGATTATTTACTGCCATCTCTATTTATTGCCATATAATATGTGAGTTTATACTCGGGTATCAGTTCAGATCTTAGGATTGTTAGGACATGTACAGTGTATGTTATAAATAACTTGTCCTACTTGTTTTAACTTGCTTGAGATCACTATAGACTGAATTATTTCTGCCCACCAGAGAATACACACAGCTGCTAGTAAAAGTCAGTCACCAGAGAGCGAGCTGGGTACGACTGGAACTAAATGTGTCCTTCTAGTGAGAGGATAGCAGTGAATTGCGGCAGTTGTCATTCCTACGGCTCAGAGAGGTAATAGATGCATGAATTGTTCTATATTATGTTAATAAAATAAATCAAACCCATGAATATGACTGTTCAAAGACATTGTAGTGGTACATTGATTGTTTACTGTTATTTCTATTGTCATATACATGTAAACTGTGAGATTCTCTTCGGGTATCTGTGGAGATCTTAGGGTTGTTCGTACATGCAATGTTTATGTTATAAATAACCTGTCCTACCGGTTTTAGCTTGCTTGAGCTCATCTATAGACTGAACCATTTCTGCCCACCAGAGAATAAACACAGCTGCTATTAAAAGTCAGTCACCATAGAGCGAGCTGAGTATGACTGGAAACAACTGTGTCCTTCTAGTGAGAGGATTGGAGTGAATTGAGGTGGTTGTCATTGCCACGGCGTAGGGAGGTAATAGATGCATGAACTGCTCTATATTACGTTAGTGAAATAAAACCAACCAGTTTAAAATCACTGCTCAAAGATGTTGTGGTGCTACAGCGATTATTTACTGCCATCTCTATTTATTGTCATATAACATGTGAGATTATACTCGGGTGTCTGTGCAGATCGTAGGATTGTTAGGACATCTACAGTGTATGTTGTAAATAACTTGTTCTACTTGTTTTAGCTTGCTTGAGCTCATCTATAGACAGAACCATTTCTACCCACCAGAGAATACACACAGCTGCTAGTAAAAGTCAGTCACCAGAGAGCGAGCTGAGTACGACTGGAACTAAATGTGTCCTTCTAGTGAGAGGATAGGAGTGAATTGAGGTGGTTGCCATTGCCACGGCGGAGGGAGGTAATAGATGCATGAACTGCTCTATATTATGTCAGTGAAATAAAACCAAGCAGCTTAAAATGAGTGCTCAAAGATATTGTAGTGCTACTCAGTGATTATTTACTGCCATCTCTATTGTCATACAAAATGTGAGATTATATCCGGTTATCTGTGCAGACCTTATGATGGTTAGTACAAGTACAGTGTAAATTATAAATAGCCTGTCCTACCTGTTTTAGCTTGTTTGAGCTCAGCTATAGACTGAATCATTTCTGTCCACCAGTGGATAGACACAGCTGGTAGTAAAAGTCAATTACCAGGGAGCAAGCTGAGTATGACTGGAAACAACTGTGTCCTTCTAGTGAGAGGATAGGAGTGAATTGAGGTGGTTGTCATCGCTACGGCTTAGGGAGGTAATAGATGCATGAATTGTTCTATATCATGTTAATAAAATGAAACCAACCCATGAATATGACTGTTCAAAGACATTGTAGTGGTACATTGATTGTTTACTGTTATTTCTATTGTCATATACCTGTAAACTGTGAGATTATATTCGGGTATCTGTGGAGATCTTAGGGTTGTTCGTACATGCAAAGTGTATGTTATAAATAACCTGTCCTACCTGTTTTAGCTTGCTTGAGCTCATCTATAGACTGAACCATTTCTGCCCACCAGAGAATAAACACAGCTGCTAGTAAAAGTCAGTCACCAGAGAGCGAGCTCAGTATGACTGGAACTAAATGGTGTCCTTCCAGTGAGAGGATAGGAGTGAATTGAGGTGGTTGTCATTGCAACGGCGTAGGGAGGTAATTGAGTCATGAACTGCTTTATATTATGTTAGTGAAATAAAACCAACCAGTTCAAAAAAATGACTGCTCAAAGATATTGTGGTGCTACAGTTATTATTTACTGCCATCTCTATTTATTGTCATATAACATGTGAGATTATACTCGGGTGTCTGTGCAGATCTTAGGATTGTTAGGACATGTACAGTGTATGTTATAAATAAGTTGTCCTACTTGTTTTAAGTTGCTTGAGATCACTATAGACTGAATTATTTCTGCCCACCAGAGAATACACACAGCTGCTAGAAAAAGTCAGTCACCAGAGAGCTAGCTGAGTATGACTGGAAACAACTGTATCCTTCTAGTGAGAGGATTGGAGTGAATTGAGGTGGTTGTCATTGCCACGGCGTAGGGAGGTAATAGATGCATGAACTGCTCTATATCATTATGTTAGTGAGGTAAAACCAACCAGTTTAAAAAAATGACTGCTCAAAGATATTGTGGTGCCACAGTGATTATTTACTGCCATCTCTATTTATTGCCATATAATATGTGAGTTTATACTCGGGTATCAGTTCAGATCTTAGGATTGTTAGGACATGTACAGTGTATGTTATAAATAACTTGTCCTACTTGTTTTAACTTGCTTGAGATCACTATAGACTGAATTATTTCTGCCCACCAGAGAATACACACAGCTGCTAGTAAAAGTCACTCACCAGAGAGCGAGCTGGGTACGACTGGAACTAAATGTGTCCTTCTAGTGAGAGGATAGCAGTGAATTGCGGCAGTTGTCATTCCTACGGCTCAGAGAGGTAATAGATGCATGAATTGTTCTATATTATGTTAATAAAATAAATCAAACCCATGAATATGACTGTTCAAACACATTGTAGTGGTACATTGATTGTTTACTGTTATTTCTATTTTCATATACATGTAAACTGTGAGATTATCTTCGGGTATCTGTGGAGATCTTAGGGTTGTTCGTACATGCAATGTTTATGTTATAAATAACCTGTCCTACCGGTTTTAGCTTGCTTGAGCTCATCTATAGACTGAACCATTTCTGCCCACCAGAGAATAAACACAGCTGCTAGTAAAAGTCAGTCACCAGAGAGCGAGCTGAGTATGACTGGAAACAACTGTGTCCTTCTAGTGGGAGGATTGGAGTGAATTGAGGTGGTTGTCATTGCCACGGCGGAGGGAGGTAATAGATGCATGAACTGCTCTATATTATGTTAGTGAAATAAAACCAAGCAGCTTAAAATGAGTGCTCAAAGATATTGTAGTGCTACTCAGTGGTTATTTACTGCCATCTCTATTGTCATACAAAATGTGAGATTATATCCGGTTATCTGTGCAGACCTTATAATGGTTAGTACAAGTACAGTGTATGTTATAAATAGCCTGTCCTACCTGTTTTAGCTTGTTTGAGCTCAGCTATAGACTGAATCATTTCTGCCCACCAGTGGATAGACACAGCTGGTAGTAAAAGTCAATCACCAGGGAGCAAGCTGAGTATGACTGGAAACAACTGTGTCCTTCTCGTGAGAGGATAGGAGTGAATTGAGGTGGTTGTCATTGCTACGGCGTAAGGATGTAATAGATGCATGAATTGTTCTATATTATGTTAATAAAATAAATCAAACCCATGAATATGACTGTTCAAAGACATTGTAGTGGTACATTGATTGTTTACTGTTATTTCTATTGTCATATACGCGTAAACTGTGAGATTATCTTCGGGTATCTGTGGAGATCTTAGGGTTGTTCGTACATGCAATGTTTATGTTATAAATAACCTGTCCTACCTGTTTTAGCTTGCTTGAGCTCATCTATAGACTGAACCATTTCTGCCCACCAGAGAATAAACACAGCTGCTATTAAAAGTCAGTCACCATAGAGCGAGCTGAGTATGACTGGAAACAACTGTGTCCTTCTAGTGAGAGGATTGGAGTGAATTGAGGTGGTTGTCATTGCCACGGTGTAGGGAGGTAATAGATGCATGAACTGCTTTATATTATGTTAGTGAAATAAAACCAACCAGTTTAAAATCACTGCTCAAAGATGTTGTGGTGCTACAGCGATTATTTACTGCCATCTCTATTTATTGTCATATAACATGTGAGATTATACTCGGGTGTCTGTGCAGATCTTAGGATTGTTAGGACATGTACAGTGTATGTTGTAAATAACTTGTTCTACTTGTTTTAGCTTGCTTGAGCTCATTTATAGACTGAACCATTTCTGCCCACCAGAGAATAAACACAGCTGCTATTAAAAGTCAGTCACCATAGAGCGAGCTGAGTATGACTGGAAACAACTGTGTCCTTCTAGTGAGAGGATTGGAGTGAATTGAGGTGGTTGTCATTGCCACGGTGTAGGGAGGTAATAGATGCATGAACTGCTTTATATTATGTTAGTGAAATAAAACCAACCAGTTTAAAATCACTGCTCAAAGATGTTGCGGTGCTACAGCGATTATTTACTGCCATCTCTATTTATTGTCATATAACATGTGAGATTATACTCGGGTGTCTGTGCAGATCTTAGGATTGTTAGGACATGTACAGTGTATGTTGTCAATAACTTGTTCTACTTGTTTTAGGTTGCTTGAGCTCATCTATAGACTGAACCATTTCTGCCCACCAGAGAATAAACACAGCTGCTATTAAAAGTCAGTCACCATAGAGCGAGCTGAGTATGACTGGAAACAACTGTGTCCTTCTAGTGAGAGGATTGGAGTGAATTGAGGTGGTTGTCATTGCCACGGCGTAGGGAGGTAATAGATGCATGAACTGCTCTATATTATGTTAGTGAAATAAAACCAAACAGTTTAAAATGAGTGCTCAAAGATATTGTAGTGCTACTCAGTGATTATTTACTGCCATCTCTATTGTCATACAAAATGTGAGATTATATCCGGTTATCTGTGCAGACCTTATGATGGTTAGTACAAGTACAGTGTAAATTATAAATAGCCTGTCCTACCTGTTTTAGCTTGTTTGAGCTCAGCTATAGACTGAATCATTTCTGTCCACTAGTGGATAGACACAGCTGGTAGTAAAAGTCAATTACCAGGGAGCAAGCTGAGTATGACTGGAAACAACTGTGTCCTTCTAGTGAGAGGATAGGAGTGAATTGAGGTGGTTGTCATTGCTACGGCTTAGGGAGGTAATAGATGCATGAATAGTTCTATATTATGTTAATAAAATGAAACCAACCCATGAATATGACTGTTCAAAGACATTGTAGTGGTACATTGATTGTTTACTGTTATTTCTACTGTCATATACATGTAAACTGTCAGATTATATTCGGGTATCTGTGGAGATCTTAGGGTTATTCGTACATGCAAAGTGTATGTTATAAATAACCTGTCCTACCTGTTTTAGCTTGCTTGAGCTCATCTATAGACTGAACCATTTCTGCCCACCAGAGAATAAACACAGCTGCTAGTAAAAGTCAGTCACCAGAGAGCGAGCTCAGTATGACTGGAACTAAATGGTGTCCTTCCAGTGAGAGGATAGGAGTGAATTGAGGTGGTTGTCATTGCAACGGCGTAGGGAGGTAATTGAGTCATGAACTGCTCTATATTATGTTAGTGAAATAAAACCAACCAGTTTAAAAAAATGACTGCTCAAAGATATTGTGGTGCTACAGTTACTATTTACTGCCATCTCTATTGTCATACAAAATGTGAGATTATATCCGGTTATCTGTGCAGACCTTATGATGGTTAGTACAAGTACAGTGTATGTTATAAATAGCCTGTCCTACCTGTTTTAGCTTGTTTGAGCTCAGCTATAGACTGAATCATTTCTGCCCACCAGTGGATAGACACAGCTGGTAGTAAAAGTCAATTACCAGGGAGCAAGCTGAGTATGACTGGAAACAACTGTGTCCTTCTCGTGAGAGGATAGGAGTGAATTGAGGTGGTTGTCATTGCTACGGCGTAAGGAGGTAATAGATGCATGAACTGCTCTATATTACGTTAGTGAAATAAAACCAACCAGTTTAAAATCACTGCTCAAAGATGTTGTGGTGCTACAGCGATTATTTACTGCCATCTCTATTTATTGTCATATAACATGTGAGATTATACTCGGGTGTCTGTGCAGATCTTAGGATTGCTAGGACATGTACAGTGTATGTTATAAATAACTTGTCCTACTTGTTTTAACTTGCTTGAGACCACTATAGACTGAATTATTTCTGCCCACCAGAGAATACACACAGCTGCTAGTAAAAGTCAGTCACCAGAGAGCGAGCTGAGTACGACTGGAACTAAATGTGTCCTTCTAGTGAGAGGATAGCAGTGAATTGCGGCAGTTGTCATTCCTACGGCTCAGAGAGGTAATAGATGCATGAATTTTTCTATATTATGTTAATAAAATAAATCAAACCCATGAATATGACTGTTCAAAGACATTGTAGTGGTACATTGATTGTTTACTGTTATTTCTATTGTCATATTATACATGTAAACTGTGAGATTATCTTCGGGTATCTGTGGAGATCTTAGGGTTGTTCGTACATGCAATGTTTATGTTATAAATAACCTGTCCTACCTGTTTTAGCTTGCTTGAGCTCATCTATAGACTGAACCATTTCTGCCCACCAGAGAGTAAACACAGCTGCTATTAAAAGTCAGTCACCATAGAGCGAGCTGAGTATGACTGGAGACAACTGTGTCCTTCTAGTGAGAGGATTGGAGTGAATTGAGGTGGTTGTCATTGCCACGGCGTAGGGAGGTAATAGATGCATGAACTGCTCCATATTATGTTAGTGAAATAAAACCAAACAGTTTAAAATGAGTGCTCAAAGATATTGTAGTGCTACTCAGTGATTATTTACTGCCATCTCTATTGTCATACAAAATGTGAGATTATATCCGGTTATCTGTGCAGACCTTATGATGGTTAGTACAAGTACAGTGTAAATTATAAATAGCCTGTCCTACCTGTTTTAGCTTGTTTGAGCTCAGCTATAGACTGAATCATTTCTGTCCACTAGTGGATAGACACAGCTGGTAGTAAAAGTCAATTACCAGGGAGCAAGCTGAGTATGACTGGAAACAACTGTGTCCTTCTAGTGAGAGGATAGGAGTGAATTGAGGTGGTTGTCATTGCTACGGCTTAGGGAGGTAATAGATGCATGAATTGTTCTATATTATGTTAATAAAATGAAACCAACCCATGAATATGACTGTTCAAAGACATTGTAGTGGTTCATTGATTGTTTACTGTTATTTCTACTGTCATATACATGTAAACTGTCAGATTATATTCGGGTATCTGTGGAGATCTTAGGGTGATTCGTACATGCAAAGTGTATGTTATAAATAACCTGTCCTACCTGTTTTAGCTTGCTTGAGCTCATCTATAGACTGAACCATTTCTGCCCACCAGAGAATAAACACAGCTGCTAGTAAAAGTCAGTCACCAGAGAGCGAGCTCAGTATGACTGGAACTAAATGGTGTCCTTCCAGTGAGAGGATAGGAGTGAATTGAGGTGGTTGTCATTGCAACGGCGTAGGGAGGTAATTGAGTCATGAACTGCTCTATATTATGTTAGTGAAATAAAACCAACCAGTTTAAAAAAATGACTGCTCAAAGATATATTGTGGTGCTACAGTTATTATTTACTGCCATCTCTATTGTCATACAAAATGTGAGATTATATCCGGTTATCTGTGCAGACCTTATGATGGTTAGTACAAGTACAGTGTATGTTATAAATAGCCTGTCCTACCTGTTTTAGCTTGTTTGAGCTCAGCTATAGACTGAATCATTTCTGCCCACCAGTGGATAGACACAGCTGGTAGTAAAAGTCAGTCACCATAGAGCGAGCTGAGTATGACTGGAAACAACTGTGTCCTTCTAGTGAGAGGATTGGAGTGAATTGAGGTGGTTGTCATTGCCACGGCGTAGGGAGGTAATAGATGCATGAACTGCTCTATATTATGTTAGTGAGATAAAACCAACCAGTTTAAAAAAATGACTGCTCAAAAATATTGTGGTGCTACAGTGATTATTTACTGCCATCTCTATTTATTGCCATATAATATGTGAGTTTGTACTCGGGTATCAGTTCAGATCTTAGGATTGTTAGGACATGTACAGTGTATGTTATAAATAACTTGTCCTACTTGTTTTAACTTGCTTGAGATCACTATAGACTGCATTATTTCTGCCCACCAGAGAATACACACAGCTGCTAGTAAAAGTCAGTCACCAGAGAGCGAGCTGAGTACGACTGGAACTGAATGTGTCCTTCTAGTGAGAGGATAGCAGTGAATTGCGGCAGTTGTCATTCCTACGGCTCAGAGAGGTAATAGATGCATGAATTGTTCTATATTATGTTAATAAAATAAATCAAACCCATGAATATGACTGTTCAAAGACATTGTAGTGGTACATTGATTGTTTACTGTTATTTCTATTGTCATATACATGTAAACTGTGAGATTATCTTCGGGTATCTGTGGAGATCTTAGGGTTGTTCGTACATGCAATGTTTATGTTATAAATAACCTGTCCTACCTGTTTTAGCTTGCTTGAGCTCATCTATAGACTGAACCATTTCTGCCCACCAGAGAGTAAACACAGCTGCTATTAAAAGTCAGTCACCATAGAGCGAGCTGAGTATGACTGGAAACAACTGTGTCCTTCTCGTTAGAGGATAGGAGTGAATTGAGGTGGTTGTCATTGCTACGGCGTAAGGATGTAATAGATGCATGAACTGCTCTATATTATGTTAGTGAAATAAAACCAACCAGTTTAAAATCACTGCTCAAAGATGTTGTGGTGCTACAGCGATTATTTACTGCCATCTCTATTTATTGTCATATAACATGTGAGATTATACTCGGGTGTCTGTGCAGATCTTAGGATTGTTAGGACATGTACAGTGTATGTTGTAAATAACTTGTTCTACTTGTTTTAGCTTGCTTGAGCTCATCTATAGACTGAACCATTTCTGCCCACCAGAGAATAAACACAGCTGCTATTAAAAGTCAGTCACCATAGAGCGAGCTGAGTATGACTGGAAACAACTGTGTCCTTCTAGTGAGAGGATTGGAGTGAATTGAGGTGGTTGTCATTGCCACGGCGTAGGGAGGTAATAGATGCATGAACTGCTCTATATTATGTTAGTGAAATAAAACCAAACAGTTTAAAATGAGTGCTCAAAGATATTGTAGTGCTACTCAGTGATTATTTACTGCCATCTCTATTGTCATACAAAATGTGAGATTATATCCGGTTATCTGTGCAGACCTTATGATGGTTAGTACAAGTACAGTGTAAATTATAAATAGCCTGTCCTACCTGTTTTAGCTTGTTTGAGCTCAGCTATAGACTGAATCATTTCTGTCCACTAGTGGATAGACACAGCTGGTAGTAAAAGTCCATTACCAGGGAGCAAGCTGAGTATGACTGGAAACAACTGTGTCCTTGTAGTGAGAGGATAGGAGTGAATTGAGGTGGTTGTCATTGCTACGGCTTAGGGAGGTAATAGATGCATGAATTGTTCTATATTATGTTAATAAAATGAAACCAACCCATGAATATGACTGTTCAAAGACATTGTAGTGGTTCATTGATTGTTTACTGTTATTTCTACTGTCATATACATGTAAACTGTCAGATTATATTCGGGTATCTGTGGAGATCTTAGGGTTATTCGTACATGCAAAGTGTATGTTATAAATAACCTGTCCTACCTGTTTTAGCTTGCTTGAGCTCATCTATAGACTGAACCATTTCTGCCCACCAGAGAATAAACACAGCTGCTAGTAAAAGTCAGTCACCAGAGAGCGAGCTCAGTATGACTGGAACTAAATGGTGTCCTTCCAGTGAGAGGATAGGAGTGAATTGAGGTGGTTGTCATTGCAACGGCGTAGGGAGGTAATTGAGTCATGAACTGCTCTATATTATGTTAGTGAAATAAAACCAACCAGTTTAAAAAAATGACTGCTCAAAGATAAATTGTGGTGCTACAGTTATTATTTACTGCCATCTCTATTGTCATACAAAATGTGAGATTATATCCGGTTATCTGTGCAGACCTTATGATGGTTAGTACAAGTACAGTGTATGTTATAAATAGCCTGTCCTACCTGTTTTAGCTTGTTTGAGCTCAGCTATAGACTGAATCATTTCTGCCCACCAGTGGATAGACACAGCTGGTAGTAAAAGTCAATTACCAGGGAGCAAGCTGAGTATGACTGGAAACAACTGTGTCCTTCTCGTGAGAGGATAGGAGTGAATTGAGGTGGTTGTCATTGCTACGGCGTAAGGAGGTAATAGATGCATGAACTGCTCTATATTACGTTAGTGAAATAAAACCAACCAGTTTAAAATCACTGCTCAAAGATGTTGTGGTGCTACAGCGATTATTTACTGCCATCTCTATTTATTGTCATATAACATGTGAGATTATACTCGGGTGTCTGTGCAGATCTTAGGATTGTTAGGACATGTACAGTGTATGTTATAAAAAACTTGTCCTACTTGTTTTAACTTGCTTGAGATCACTATAGACTGAATTATTTCTGCCCACCAGAGAATACACACAGCTGCTAGGAAAAGTCAGTCAAAATAGAGCGAGCTGAGTATGACTGGAAACAACTGTGTCCTTCTAGTGAGAGGATTGGAGTGAATTGAGGTGGTTGTCATTGCCACGGCGTAGGGAGGTAATAGATGCATGAATTGTTCTATATTATGTTAATAAAATGAAACCAACCCATGAATATGACTGTTCAAAGACATTGTAGTGGTACATTGATTGTTTACTGTTATTTCTATTGTCATATACATGTAAACTGTCAGATTATATTCGGGTATCTGCGGAGATCTTAGGGTTGTTCGTACATGCAAAGTGTATGTTATAAATAACCTGTCCTACCTGTTTTAGCTTGCTTGAGCTCATCTATAGACTGAATCATTTCTGCCCACCAGAGAATAAACACAGCTGCTAGTAAAAGTCAGTCACCAGAGAGCGAGCTCAGTATGACTGGAACTAAATGGTGTCCTTCCAGTGAGAGGATAGGAGTGAATTGAGGTGGTTGTCATTGCTACGGCTTAGGGAGGTAATAGATGCATGAATTGTTCTATATTATGTTAATAAAATGAAACCAACCCATGAATATGACTGTTCAAAGACATTGTAGTGGTACATTGATTGTTTACTGTTATTTCTATTGTCATATACATGTAAACTGTCAGATTATATTCGGGTATCTGTGGAGATCTTAGGGTTGTTCGTACATGCAAAGTGTATGTTATAAATAACCTGTCCTACCTGTTTTAGCTTGCTTGAGCTCATCTATAGACTGAATCATTTCTGCCCACCAGAGAATAAACACAGCTGCTAGTAAAAGTCAGTCACCAGAGAGCGAGCTCAGTATGACTGGAACTAAATGGTGTCCTTCCAGTGAGAGGATAGGAGTGAATTGAGGTGGTTGTCATTGCAACGGCGTAGGGAGGTAATTGAGTCATGAACTGCTCTATATTATGTTAGTGAAATAAAACCAACCAGTTTAAAAAAATGACTGCTCAAAGATATTGTGGTGCTACAGTTATTATTTACTGCCATCTCTATTTATTGTCATATAACATGTGAGATTATACTCGGGTATCTGTGCAGAACTTAGGATTGTTAGGACATGTACAGTGTATGTTGTAAATAACTTGTCCTACTTGTGTTAGCTTGCTTGAGCTCATCTATAGACTGAACCATTTCTGCCCACCAGAGAATAAACACAGCTGCTAGAAAAAGTCAGTCACCAGAGAGCTAGCTGAGTATGACTGGAAACAACTGTGTCCTTCTAGTGAGAGGATAGGAGTGAATTGAGGTGGTTGTCATTGCTACGGCGTAAGGAGGTAATAGATTCATGAACTGCTCTATATTATGTTAGTGAAATAAAACAACGAGTTTAAAATCACTGCTCAAAGATGTTGTGGTGCTACAGCGATTATTTACTGCCATCTCTATTTATTGTCATATAACATGTGAGATTATACTCGGGTGTCTGTGCAGATCTTAGGATTGTTAGGACATGTACAGTGAATGTTGTAAATAACTTGTCCTACTTGTTTTAGCTTGCTTGAGCTCATCTATAGACTGAACCATTTCTGCCCACCAGAGAATAAACACAGCTGCTATTAAAAGTCAGTCACCATAGAGCGAGCTGAGTATGACTGGAAACAACTGTGTCCTTCTAGTGAGAGGATTGGAGTGAATTGAGGTGGTTGTCATTGCCACGGCGGAGGGAGGTAATAGATGCATGAACTGCTCTATATTATGTTAGTGAAATAAAACCAAGCAGCTTAAAATGAGTGCTCAAAGATATTATAGTGCTACTCAGTGGTTATTTACTGCCATCTCTATTGTCATACAAAATATGAGATTATATCCGGTTATCTGTGCAGACCTTATGATGGTTAGTACAAGTACAGTGTATGTTATAAATAGCCTGTCCTACCTGTTTTAGCTTGTTTGAGCTCAGCTATAGACTGAACCATTTCTGCCCACCAGTGGATAGACACAGCTGGTAGTAAAAGTCAATTACCAGGGAGCAAGCTGAGTATGACTGGAAACAACTGTGTCCTTCTGGTGAGAGGATAGGAGTGAATTGAGGTGGTTGTCATTGCTACGGCGTAAGGAGGTAATAGATGCATGAACTGCTCTATATTATGTTAGTGAAATAAAACCAACCAGTTCAAAATCACTGCTCAAAGATGTTGTGGTGCTACAGCGATTATTTACTGCCATCTCTATTTATTGTCATATAACATGTGAGATTATACTCGGGTGTCTGTGCAGATCTTAGGATTGTTAGGACATGTACAGTGTATGTTATAAATAACTTGTCCTACTTGTTTTAACTTGCTTGAGATCACTATAGACTGAATTATTTCTGCCCACCAGAGAATACACACAGCTGCTAGGAAAAGTCAGTCAAAATAGAGCGAGCTGAGTATGACTGGAAACAACTGTGTCCTTCTAGTGAGAGGATTGGAGTGAATTGAGGTGGTTGTCATTGCCACGGCGTAGGGAGGTAATAGATGCATGAACTGCTCTATATTATGTTAGTGAAATAAAACCAAACAGTTTAAAATGAGTGCTCAAAGATATTGTAGTGCTACTCAGTGATTATTTACTGCCATCTCTATTGTCATACAAAATGTGAGATTATATCCGGTTATCTGTGCAGACCTTATGATGGTTAGTACAAGTACAGTGTAAATTATAAATAGCCTGTCCTACCTGTTTTAGCTTGTTTGAGCTCAGCTATAGACTGAATCATTTCTGTCCACTAGTGGATAGACACAGCTGGTAGTAAAAGTCCATTACCAGGGAGCAAGCTGAGTATGACTGGAAACAACTGTGTCCTTGTAGTGAGAGGATAGGAGTGAATTGAGGTGGTTGTCATTGCTACGGCTTAGGGAGGTAATAGATGCATGAATTGTTCTATATTATGTTAATAAAATGAAACCAACCCATGAATATGACTGTTCAAAGACATTGTAGTGGTTCATTGATTGTTTACTGTTATTTCTACTGTCATATACATGTAAACTGTCAGATTATATTCGGGTATCTGTGGAGATCTTAGGGTTATTCGTACATGCAAAGTGTATGTTATAAATAACCTGTCCTACCTGTTTTAGCTTGCTTGAGCTCATCTATAGACTGAATCATTTCTGCCCACCAGAGAATAAACACAGCTGCTAGTAAAAGTCAGTCACCAGAGAGCGAGCTCAGTATGACTGGAACTAAATGGTGTCCTTCCAGTGAGAGGATAGGAGTGAATTGAGGTGGTTGTCATTGCAACGGCGTAGGGAGGTAATTGAGTCATGAACTGCTCTATATTATGTTAGTGAAATAAAACCAACCAGTTTAAAAAAATGACTGCTCAAAGATATTGTGGTGCTACAGTTATTATTTACTGCCATCTCTATTTATTGTCATATAACATGTGAGATTATACTCGGGTATCTGTGCAGAACTTAGGATTGTTAGGACATGTACAGTGTATGTTGTAAATAACTTGTCCTACTTGTGTTAGCTTGCTTGAGCTCATCTATAGACTGAACCATTTCTGCCCACCAGAGAATAAACACAGCTGCTAGAAAAAGTCAGTCACCAGAGAGCTAGCTGAGTATGACTGGAAACAACTGTGTCCTTCTAGTGAGAGGATAGGAGTGAATTGAGGTGGTTGTCATTGCTACGGCGTAAGGAGGTAATAGATTCATGAACTGCTCTATATTATGTTAGTGAAATAAAACAACGAGTTTAAAATCACTGCTCAAAGATGTTGTGGTGCTACAGCGATTATTTACTGCCATCTCTATTTATTGTCATATAACATGTGAGATTATACTCGGGTGTCTGTGCAGATCTTAGGATTGTTAGGACATGTACAGTGAATGTTGTAAATAACTTGTCCTACTTGTTTTAGCTTGCTTGAGCTCATCTATAGACTGAACCATTTCTGCCCACCAGAGAATAAACACAGCTGCTATTAAAAGTCAGTCACCATAGAGCGAGCTGAGTATGACTGGAAACAACTGTGTCCTTCTAGTGAGAGGATTGGAGTGAATTGAGGTGGTTGTCATTGCCACGGCGGAGGGAGGTAATAGATGCATGAACTGCTCTATATTATGTTAGTGAAATAAAACCAAGCAGCTTAAAATGAGTGCTCAAAGATATTATAGTGCTACTCAGTGGTTATTTACTGCCATCTCTATTGTCATACAAAATATGAGATTATATCCGGTTATCTGTGCAGACCTTATGATGGTTAGTACAAGTACAGTGTATGTTATAAATAGCCTGTCCTACCTGTTTTAGCTTGTTTGAGCTCAGCTATAGACTGAACCATTTCTGCCCACCAGTGGATAGACACAGCTGGTAGTAAAAGTCAATTACCAGGGAGCAAGCTGAGTATGACTGGAAACAACTGTGTCCTTCTGGTGAGAGGATAGGAGTGAATTGAGGTGGTTGTCATTGCTACGGCGTAAGGAGGTAATAGATGCATGAACTGCTCTATATTATGTTAGTGAAATAAAACCAACCAGTTCAAAATCACTGCTCAAAGATGTTGTGGTGCTACAGCGATTATTTACTGCCATCTCTATTTATTGTCATATAACATGTGAGATTATACTCGGGTGTCTGTGCAGATCTTAGGATTGTTAGGACATGTACAGTGTATGTTATAAATAACTTGTCCTACTTGTTTTAACTTGCTTGAGATCACTATAGACTGAATTATTTCTGCCCACCAGAGAATACACACAGCTGCTAGGAAAAGTCAGTCAAAATAGAGCGAGCTGAGTATGACTGGAAACAACTGTGTCCTTCTAGTGAGAGGATTGGAGTGAATTGAGGTGGTTGTCATTGCCACGGCGTAGGGAGGTAATAGATGCATGAACTGCTCTATATTATGTTAGTGAAATAAAACCAAACAGTTTAAAATGAGTGCTCAAAGATATTGTAGTGCTACTCAGTGATTATTTACTGCCATCTCTATTGTCATACAAAATGTGAGATTATATCCGGTTATCTGTGCAGACCTTATGATGGTTAGTACAAGTACAGTGTAAATTATAAATAGCCTGTCCTACCTGTTTTAGCTTGTTTGAGCTCAGCTATAGACTGAATCATTTCTGTCCACTAGTGGATAGACACAGCTGGTAGTAAAAGTCCATTACCAGGGAGCAAGCTGAGTATGACTGGAAACAACTGTGTCCTTGTAGTGAGAGGATAGGAGTGAATTGAGGTGGTTGTCATTGCTACGGCTTAGGGAGGTAATAGATGCATGAATTGTTCTATATTATGTTAATAAAATGAAACCAACCCATGAATATGACTGTTCAAAGACATTGTAGTGGTTCATTGATTGTTTACTGTTATTTCTACTGTCATATACATGTAAACTGTCAGATTATATTCGGGTATCTGTGGAGATCTTAGGGTTATTCGTACATGCAAAGTGTATGTTATAAATAACCTGTCCTACCTGTTTTAGCTTGCTTGAGCTCATCTATAGACTGAACCATTTCTGCCCACCAGAGAATAAACACAGCTGCTAGTAAAAGTCAGTCACCAGAGAGCGAGCTCAGTATGACTGGAACTAAATGGTGTCCTTCCAGTGAGAGGATAGGAGTGAATTGAGGTGGTTGTCATTGCAACGGCGTAGGGAGGTAATTGAGTCATGAACTGCTCTATATTATGTTAGTGAAATAAAACCAACCAGTTTAAAAAAATGACTGCTCAAAGATAAATTGTGGTGCTACAGTTATTATTTACTGCCATCTCTATTGTCATACAAAATGTGAGATTATATCCGGTTATCTGTGCAGACCTTATGATGGTTAGTACAAGTACAGTGTATGTTATAAATAGCCTGTCCTACCTGTTTTAGCTTGTTTGAGCTCAGCTATAGACTGAATCATTTCTGCCCACCAGTGGATAGACACAGCTGGTAGTAAAAGTCAATTACCAGGGAGCAAGCTGAGTATGACTGGAAACAACTGTGTCCTTCTCGTGAGAGGATAGGAGTGAATTGAGGTGGTTGTCATTGCTACGGCGTAAGGAGGTAATAGATGCATGAACTGCTCTATATTACGTTAGTGAAATAAAACCAACCAGTTTAAAATCACTGCTCAAAGATGTTGTGGTGCTACAGCGATTATTTACTGCCATCTCTATTTATTGTCATATAACATGTGAGATTATACTCGGGTGTCTGTGCAGATCTTAGGATTGTTAGGACATGTACAGTGTATGTTATAAAAAACTTGTCCTACTTGTTTTAACTTGCTTGAGATCACTATAGACTGAATTATTTCTGCCCACCAGAGAATACACACAGCTGCTAGGAAAAGTCAGTCAAAATAGAGCGAGCTGAGTATGACTGGAAACAACTGTGTCCTTCTAGTGAGAGGATTGGAGTGAATTGAGGTGGTTGTCATTGCCACGGCGTAGGGAGGTAATAGATGCATGAATTGTTCTATATTATGTTAATAAAATGAAACCAACCCATGAATATGACTGTTCAAAGACATTGTAGTGGTACATTGATTGTTTACTGTTATTTCTATTGTCATATACATGTAAACTGTCAGATTATATTCGGGTATCTGCGGAGATCTTAGGGTTGTTCGTACATGCAAAGTGTATGTTATAAATAACCTGTCCTACCTGTTTTAGCTTGCTTGAGCTCATCTATAGACTGAATCATTTCTGCCCACCAGAGAATAAACACAGCTGCTAGTAAAAGTCAGTCACCAGAGAGCGAGCTCAGTATGACTGGAACTAAATGGTGTCCTTCCAGTGAGAGGATAGGAGTGAATTGAGGTGGTTGTCATTGCTACGGCTTAGGGAGGTAATAGATGCATGAATTGTTCTATATTATGTTAATAAAATGAAACCAACCCATGAATATGACTGTTCAAAGACATTGTAGTGGTACATTGATTGTTTACTGTTATTTCTATTGTCATATACATGTAAACTGTCAGATTATATTCGGGTATCTGTGGAGATCTTAGGGTTGTTCGTACATGCAAAGTGTATGTTATAAATAACCTGTCCTACCTGTTTTAGCTTGCTTGAGCTCATCTATAGACTGAATCATTTCTGCCCACCAGAGAATAAACACAGCTGCTAGTAAAAGTCAGTCACCAGAGAGCGAGCTCAGTATGACTGGAACTAAATGGTGTCCTTCCAGTGAGAGGATAGGAGTGAATTGAGGTGGTTGTCATTGCAACGGCGTAGGGAGGTAATTGAGTCATGAACTGCTCTATATTATGTTAGTGAAATAAAACCAACCAGTTTAAAAAAATGACTGCTCAAAGATATTGTGGTGCTACAGTTATTATTTACTGCCATCTCTATTTATTGTCATATAACATGTGAGATTATACTCGGGTATCTGTGCAGAACTTAGGATTGTTAGGACATGTACAGTGTATGTTGTAAATAACTTGTCCTACTTGTGTTAGCTTGCTTGAGCTCATCTATAGACTGAACCATTTCTGCCCACCAGAGAATAAACACAGCTGCTAGAAAAAGTCAGTCACCAGAGAGCTAGCTGAGTATGACTGGAAACAACTGTGTCCTTCTAGTGAGAGGATAGGAGTGAATTGAGGTGGTTGTCATTGCTACGGCGTAAGGAGGTAATAGATGCATGAACTGCTCTATATTATGTTAGTGAAATAAAACAACGAGTTTAAAATCACTGCTCAAAGATGTTGTGGTGCTACAGCGATTATTTACTGCCATCTCTATTTATTGTCATATAACATGTGAGATTATACTCGGGTGTCTGTGCAGATCTTAGGATTGTTAGGACATGTACAGTGAATGTTGTAAATAACTTGTCCTACTTGTTTTAGCTTGCTTGAGCTCATCTATAGACTGAACCATTTCTGCCCACCAGAGAATAAACACAGCTGCTATTAAAAGTCAGTCACCATAGAGCGAGCTGAGTATGACTGGAAACAACTGTGTCCTTCTAGTGAGAGGATTGGAGTGAATTGAGGTGGTTGTCATTGCCACGGCGGAGGGAGGTAATAGATGCATGAACTGCTCTATATTATGTTAGTGAAATAAAACCAAGCAGCTTAAAATGAGTGCTCAAAGATATTATAGTGCTACTCAGTGGTTATTTACTGCCATCTCTATTGTCATACAAAATATGAGATTATATCCGGTTATCTGTGCAGACCTTATGATGGTTAGTACAAGTACAGTGTATGTTATAAATAGCCTGTCCTACCTGTTTTAGCTTGTTTGAGCTCAGCTATAGACTGAACCATTTCTGCCCACCAGTGGATAGACACAGCTGGTAGTAAAAGTCAATTACCAGGGAGCAAGCTGAGTATGACTGGAAACAACTGTGTCCTTCTGGTGAGAGGATAGGAGTGAATTGAGGTGGTTGTCATTGCTACGGCGTAAGGAGGTAATAGATGCATGAACTGCTCTATATTATGTTAGTGAAATAAAACCAACCAGTTCAAAATCACTGCTCAAAGATGTTGTGGTGCTACAGCGATTATTTACTGCCATCTCTATTTATTGTCATATAACATGTGAGATTATACTCGGGTGTCTGTGCAGATCTTAGGATTGTTAGGACATGTACAGTGTATGTTATAAATAACTTGTCCTACTTGTTTTAACTTGCTTGAGATCACTATAGACTGAATTATTTCTGCCCACCAGAGAATACACACAGCTGCTAGGAAAAGTCAGTCAAAATAGAGCGAGCTGAGTATGACTGGAAACAACTGTGTCCTTCTAGTGAGAGGATTGGAGTGAACTGAGGTGGTTGTCATTGCCACGGCGTAGGGAGGTAATAGATGCATGAATTGCTCTATATTATGTTAGTGAAATAAAACCAAACAGTTTAAAATGAGTGCTCAAAGATATTGTAGTGCTACTCAGTGATTATTTACTGCCATCTCTATTGTCATACAAAATGTGAGATTATATCCGGTTATCTGTGCAGACCTTATGATGGTTAGTACAAGTACAGTGTAAATTATAAATAGCCTGTCCTACCTGTTTTAGCTTGTTTGAGCTCAGCTATAGACTGAATCATTTCTGTCCACCAGTGGATAGACACAGCTGGTAGTAAAAGTCAATTACCAGGGAGCAAGCTGAGTATGACTGGAAACAACTGTGTCCTTCTAGTGACAGGATAGGAGTGAATTGAGGTGGTTGTCATTGCTACGGCTTAGGGAGGTAATAGATGCATGAATTGTTCTATATTATGTTAATAAAATGAAACCAACCCATGAATATGACTGTTCAAAGACATTGTAGTGGTACATTGATTGTTTACTGTTATTTCTATTGTCATATACATGTAAACGGTCAGATTATATTCGGGTATCTGTGGAGATCTTAGGGTTGTTCGTACATGCAAAGTGTATGTTATAAATAACCTGTCCTACCTGTTTTAGCTTGCTTGAGCTCATCTATAGACTGAATCATTTCTGCCCACCAGAGAATAAACACAGCTGCTAGTAAAAGTCAGTCACCAGAGAGCGAGCTCAGTATGACTGGAACTAAATGGTGTCCTTCCAGTGAGAGGTTAGGAGTGAATTGAGGTGGTTGTCATTGCAACGGCGTAGGGAGGTAATTGAGTCATGAACTGCTCTATATTATGTTAGTGAAATAAAACCAACCAGTTTAAAAAAATGACTGCTCAAAGATATTGTGGTGCTACAGTTATTATTTACTGCCATCTCTATTTATTGTCATATAACATGTGAGATTATACTCGGGTATCTGTGCAGAACTTAGGATTGTTAGGACATGTACAGTGTATGTTGTAAATAACTTGTCCTACTTGTTTTAGCTTGCTTGAGCTCATCTATAGACTGAACCATTTCTGCCCACCAGAGAATAAACACAGCTGCTAGAAAAAGTCAGTCACCAGAGAGCTAGCTGAGTATGACTGGAAACAACTGTGTCCTTCTAGTGAGAGGATAGGAGTGAATTGAGGTGGTTGTCATTGCTACGGCGTAAGGAGGTAATAGATGCATGAACTGCTCTATATTATGTTAGTGAAATAAAACCAACCAGTTCAAAATCACTGCTCAAAGATGTTGTGGTGCTACAGCGATTATTTACTGCCATCTCTATTTATTGTCATATAACATGTGAGATTATACTCGGGTGTCTGTGCAGATCTTAGGATTGTTAGGACATGTACAGTGTATGTTATAAATAACTTGTCCTACTTGTTTTAACTTGCTTGAGATCACTATAGACTGAATTATTTCTGCCCACCAGAGAATACACACAGCTGCTAGGAAAAGTCAGTCAAAATAGAGCGAGCTGAGTATGACTGGAAACAACTGTGTCCTTCTAGTGAGAGGATTGGAGTGAACTGAGGTGGTTGTCATTGCCACGGCGTAGGGAGGTAATAGATGCATGAATTGCTCTATATTATGTTAGTGAAATAAAACCAAACAGTTTAAAATGAGTGCTCAAAGATATTGTAGTGCTACTCAGTGATTATTTACTGCCATCTCTATTGTCATACAAAATGTGAGATTATATCCGGTTATCTGTGCAGACCTTATGATGGTTAGTACAAGTACAGTGTAAATTATAAATAGCCTGTCCTACCTGTTTTAGCTTGTTTGAGCTCAGCTATAGACTGAATCATTTCTGTCCACCAGTGGATAGACACAGCTGGTAGTAAAAGTCAATTACCAGGGAGCAAGCTGAGTATGACTGGAAACAACTGTGTCCTTCTAGTGACAGGATAGGAGTGAATTGAGGTGGTTGTCATTGCTACGGCTTAGGGAGGTAATAGATGCATGAATTGTTCTATATTATGTTAATAAAATGAAACCAACCCATGAATATGACTGTTCAAAGACATTGTAGTGGTACATTGATTGTTTACTGTTATTTCTATTGTCATATACATGTAAACGGTCAGATTATATTCGGGTATCTGTGGAGATCTTAGGGTTGTTCGTACATGCAAAGTGTATGTTATAAATAACCTGTCCTACCTGTTTTAGCTTGCTTGAGCTCATCTATAGACTGAATCATTTCTGCCCACCAGAGAATAAACACAGCTGCTAGTAAAAGTCAGTCACCAGAGAGCGAGCTCAGTATGACTGGAACTAAATGGTGTCCTTCCAGTGAGAGGTTAGGAGTGAATTGAGGTGGTTGTCATTGCAACGGCGTAGGGAGGTAATTGAGTCATGAACTGCTCTATATTATGTTAGTGAAATAAAACCAACCAGTTTAAAAAAATGACTGCTCAAAGATATTGTGGTGCTACAGTTATTATTTACTGCCATCTCTATTTATTGTCATATAACATGTGAGATTATACTCGGGTATCTGTGCAGAACTTAGGATTGTTAGGACATGTACAGTGTATGTTGTAAATAACTTGTCCTACTTGTTTTAGCTTGCTTGAGCTCATCTATAGACTGAACCATTTCTGCCCACCAGAGAATAAACACAGCTGCTAGAAAAAGTCAGTCACCAGAGAGCTAGCTGAGTATGACTGGAAACAACTGTGTCCTTCTAGTGAGAGGATAGGAGTGAATTGAGGTGGTTGTCATTGCTACGGCGTAAGGAGGTAATAGAGGCATGAACTGCTCTATATTATGTGAGTGAAATAAAACAACGAGTTTAAAATCACTGCTCAAAGATGTTGTGGTGCTACAGCGATTATTTACTGCCATCTCTATTTATTGTCATATAACATGTGAGATTATACTCGGGTGTCTGTGCAGATCTTAGGATTGTTAGGACATGTACAGTGTATGTTGTAAATAACTTGTCCTACTTGTTTTAGCTTGCTTGAGCTCATCTATAGACTGAACCATTTCTGCCCACCAGAGAATAAACACAGCTGCTATTAAAAGTCAGTCACCATAGAGCGAGCTGAGTATGACTGGAAACAACTGTGTCCTTCTAGTGAGAGGATTGGAGTGAATTGAGGTGGTTGTCATTGCCACGGCGTAGGGAGGTAATAGATGCATGAATTGCTCTATATTATGTTAGTGAAATAAAACCAAACAGTTTAAAATGAGTGCTCAAAGATATTGTAGTGCTACTCAGTGATTATTTACTGCCATCTCTATTGTCATACAAAATGTGAGATTATATCCGGTTATCTGTGCAGACCTTATGATGGTTAGTACAAGTACAGTGTAAATTATAAATAGCCTGTCCTACCTGTTTTAGCTTGTTTGAGCTCAGCTATAGACTGAATCATTTCTGCCCACCAGTGGATAGACACAGCTGGTAGTAAAAGTCAATTACCAGGGAGCAAGCTGAGTATGACTGGAAACAACTGTGTCCTTCTAGTGAGAGGATAGGAGTGAATTGAGGTGGTTGTAATTGCTACGGCGTAGGGAGGTAATAGATGCATGAACTGCTCTATATTATGTTAGTGAAATAAAACCAACCAGTTTAAAATCACTGCTCAAAGATGTTGTGGTGCTACAGTGATTATTTACTGCCATCTCTATTTATTGTCATATAACATGTGAGATTATACTCGGGTATCTGTGGAGATCTTAGGGTTGTTCGTACATGCAACGTTTATGTTATAAATAACCTGTCCCACCTGTTTTAGCTTGCTTGAGCTCATCTATAGACTGAACCATTTCTGCCCACCAGAGAATAAACACAGCTGCTAGTAAAAGTCAGTCACCAGAGAGCGAGCTGAGTACGACTGGAACTAAATGTGTCCTTCTAGTGAGAGGATAGGAGTGAATTGAGGTGGTTGTCATTGCTACGGCGTAGGGAGGTAATAGATGCATGAACTGCTCTATATTATGTTAGTGAAATAAAAACCAACCAGTTTAAAATTACTGCTCAAAGATATTGTGGTGCTACAGTGATTATTTACTGCCATCTCTATTTATTGCCATATAATATGTGAGATTATACTCGGGAGTAGTATAGTCAGTGCACTTCTATACAGACACGCACTCATTGACCCCTGTTTTCAACCAATCACAAGCCGGTATTTCCGATTTCAACCAATCACAGAAGAGCACAAAAATTTTGCACACGACCTTGCCAAGGTCACCCCAAAATCCCCCCTTCTGATTGGTCGAAAAAACATTTGCACACTTGACCCCGAACCCGGCCACGACCCCTTCCCTCCCTCCTTCCCACCCTCCTCCCCTCCCCCACCCCCACTCCTCCCTCCTCCCCCCGCCACCGCCCTCGCCCCGTCCGCACCGCCGCCGCCGCCACCACCACCCTCACCACCGCCACCGCCACCGCCACCACCACCACCACCGCCGCCACCACCGCCGCCGCCATCACCGTCATCACCGCCACCCCTCCTCCACCGCCGCCCACCCTCCCCCCGCAACCCCCACTCACCCGAACGACCGATCGTTTGAGGCGGTCAAGTTGCCCACGTTGCGTGCGGCGCCGACCGTACACGTGGAGGTGACGCCAGTGCCCCGTATCCACCGGGCCAAGCGACTAGGCCGCGGCCCGCCGCCCATCCCGAGTTACACCGGGGCGGGATTGTAAAGATAAGCTGGTCTGATGGTGGTATTAATGCGAGGAAGGTTCGGTTCTATGATATACATTGTATTGACAATGGGAAGGCTTGGTTTATGATGTGCATTGCATCATTAATAAAGAAACGTGTAAAGTATTGGCTATAAATATACTGATGGGAAGAAGGGTTGGTTCTATGATATACATTAAATAAACTTTTCACAATGGTGACAATAGAATAGATGAAAGGTTGTGTGTATGTCTTAAGCCAGCTTTATGTAGTACATTAGATAAACTTTTCACAATAGTAGCAATAGAATAAATAAAAGATTGTGTACACATGTTAAAACACAATTGAAAGAATAAAAGACACATATTTAAAGGAGTATGACATAGCAATTATTAGCAAGAAAGTCTGTGTGCATGTGTTAAGACAGCGTATATTATACATTAGATAAACTTTTCACAATAGTAGCAATAGAATAAATAAAAGGTTGTGTGTATGTGTTAAGTCAGCATTATGTAATACATTAAATACACTTTTTACAATACTAGCAATAGAATGAATAAATGTGTACACATGTAAAATATCATTATATAATAGTTAAAAAAGAAAGGGAAGAAGGGTTGGTTCTATGATATACATTAAATAAACTTTTCACAACGGTGACAATAGAATAGATGAAAGGTTGTGTGTATGTCTTAAGCCAGCTTTATGTAGTACATTAGATAAACTTTTCACAATAGTAGCAATAGAATAAATAAAAGATTGTGTACACATGTTAAAACACAATTGAAAGAATAAAAGACACATATTTAAAGGAGTATGACATAGCAATTCATAGCAAGAAAGTCTGTGTGCATGTGTTAAGACAGCGTATATTATACATTAGATAAACTTTTCACAATAGTAGCAATAGAATAAATAAAAGGTTGTGTGTATGTGTTAAGTCAGCATTATGTAATACATTAAATATACTTTTTACAATACTAGCAATAGAATGAATAAATGTGTACACATGTAAAATATCATTATATAATAGTTTAAACACAATTGAATAAAAAAAAAAAAAAAAAGCTACATATGTAAAGGAGTATTTGTCATAGCTATTATAGCAAGAAACAGCTGTGTGCATGTGTTAAGTCAGCACATATAATACATGAAATAAACTTTTTACAATAGTAGCAATAGAATGTATAAAAGGATGTGTATAAGTGTTAGAATACCATTATATAATAATTTAAAAAAAAAAATAATTTAAAAAAAAAATCTTCACTGATTCGCTATCACATAAAAGTAAATGCAGAGGGAATGAGACACTACAGAGAGAGAGAGAGAGAGTGGGAGAAAAAAAGAAAAAAAACTAAAGAAAAGATGATTAGAGCTTTTCCTCACTGACTCGAAGGTAAGCTTCAGCTTGTGCTATTACCTCTCTGTGATACCCATTCTTCTTGAGATGAAAAATGGCAGAGCGGTAATACTCAACTGCTCCAGAGAAAAAGGATTGGGGGAGTCTGCTTCAATCAACTAGTTCACTGACAGTCTCCTCTTCTATGGGGGTAATAGTGGTGGGGGTATTAAGATTGAGTTCAGAAGAACAAGAAGGAGACTGCAAGCTAAGTAGCTCTCTTTCAAAAGAAAGAGAGTGTGAAGCTAAAGAAAAGGAAGAAGTGGTAGTAGTAGAAGTAGTAGTAGTAGTGGTAGTAGAAGTAGTAATAAGAGTAGGTATTGAAAGACTAGTAATTGTATTATTAGATCTTTCAAGAGAAAAAGAGGGTGAATCTAAGAAAAAGAGTGGAGCAGGTGAAGAGGTGGGAGTAGAAGTAGGTATCGAAACAGTGGTAACTGCATCATCAGATCTTTCAGGAGAATGAGAGGGTGAATGTGAAGAAAAGAGTGGAGGAAAAGAAGTAGTAGAAGGAGTAGTAGTAATGATAGTAGCAATAGTAGTAGTTGTAGGAGAAGAAGTAGAGGTGGTAATGTCTCCATTAGTAAGAGAGTTACTGATGGAAGAAGCATCTGAATTAAAATGATGGTGAGAAGGGAGAGGAAATTGTGAAGAGCACACCCCAGACTTTAAAGAGAATGGAGTAGTAGACATCCCCTTAAAGAAGGGAGGGTATACTACCCCACCAACAGTTGTTGGAGTGTATGCGGGGATGAGTATTTTGGAAGGTGGAGAGTGACCAGTGAGCCTTTGCAAAAAGGATATGGTCTTTTTTAATGAGTAGATATCAGTTAGAAAGCGAGTGTTGAATGAGATGTGGCGGTGACAGGGCTTTCCATCAATACAATGATTAGATGGAAAGTTGTAGTGTCTATTCATCCCCTCATCATCTACTGTTATGTGATAGCAAAAACAGATTCTCAGCAAAAAATGTTGTTGAATATGGACGCCTCGTCGGCGTCCAACATTCTTGTTACATAAAAAGCAGGGGTCGTCCGATTCAAATGGCTTTGCTAGTGACATCTCCAGTCTTCTTTTTGCCTCATCACTAACAAAGACATAGAATCTTAGACCCCCCTTACTCATCGGCTTTGTTCTGAGTCCTAAAAAAGAAAAAAAAAAAAACAAGAATAAGTGAGAGAGGACATATGACTTACTTGTAAATCAAAAAGATTCTAAATAGACAAATAGATAGCAGATCATTCTTACCTATCTCTATCCCATCTACTCCCCCACAGTCCTCAAATAAAGCAATTTCTTCTTCACCTAGTTCTGTTTCTTTTTCATTCTATAATGTAAATAAAATGTGCAGAGACTAATTAACAAACTACATTAACATAGTCATTTGTAATATATGGTTTTTGAGGAATTTGATGAAAAAACTAGCACTCTAAGTACTAAGCAAGTCTACTAAAGTCTGTCTATTTTCTCACATAAAGAGAAATATACCATTAACATGAGAAAACCAGTTGTAATTTATGTTTTATTTTTTCACATAAGAAAATAAAAAAAAGTGTCTTATTGATAGAAATAATACATAAGAAAGAAAGTGCAATACTTATAATAAAAATATAACTAATCTTTAACTTCTTAGACATGGTAAGAGACTTATAGAATTAGAGAAAATTATACTATGGCTAATTAACATCTGGTTTTAAAAAGGAAGTAGTCTCTTTTGACATTCTCGACATGGTAAGAGGCTTATAGTATGAAAAAGTACATTATCATACTATGTGTAACTAACATGTTCTTCTGAAGAAATGTCAGTAATCTCCTTTGACATCTTAGAAATAATGTGATGAGGTGTAGAAACCCAACAGCATAGTGGATGGAAGTTGTAGTGCATGTGTGAACAAATAAGATAACAGACTAACCATTTCTGGAGATGGGATTCTTTTCCTTGAGATTCTTTTGTCCTCCGAATTGTAGGTTATTATGTATTTCGTACCTTTTTTTGTTGTTTTTATTTTTCTTATATATTTCTTTCTTGCTTGTTTAGATGTAGAAGCCTGTAAGTATATGTAGAGTAATAAACATATACCAAAGCATAAGTCAAGTAAACGGAACTACTAATGCAACATAGTTACTAAACAAAGAAAATAAGAATGAATAAAAATATATAGGAAACATGAGCATAGTGGTAGTGTACAAGTCAAGTATACAAAAATACTAATCCCTATAGTTATTGAGCAAGAGAATAAGAATACTGATAACAACTACTTTTAGAATGAATAGCATAGGCAAGTAAAATAACAAGTAATAATATATACTAAAGCCTTAACTGTGTGGATAAAACCACCAACTCACCATAGTCACTGGGGAATAGAAACAAGAACAGATAAACAGAACATGTGTTAGCAAGAATTAATTTTGAAGTGAATAATCAGTATAAGACAGAAAAAAAAAACCAAAAATACCACCCCTTACTTTTTATGTGTTTTTTAACCAATTGAGTCTTTCTGATGGTAAGCTCCTCCCAAACAGAGAGATAAATTACTCTTGTGTTAGTGCAGATCTATTTATTAGAATTAATCAGTTAGTCTTTTTAGCTTCAAGTTCATCCCAAGTAGTGTATAAATCACTTTGGTGTAGACCTATTTATTAGAATCATTCAGTTAATCTTTTTAGCAACAAGTTCATCCCAAGTAGTGTAATAAATCACTTTAGTGCAGACCTATTCATTAGAATTATCCAGTTAATCTTTTTAGCAGCAAGTCCACCCCAAGTATACTTGTGATAGGCCACTTTAGTACAGTATAGTCTTGGATGTAGAGTATAGGCTACACTTGATAATATACTTCTTTGCTAGGATGTACAAGTATAGTCAGTACAAGTGGTAATAAACTGTTTTGATACTTATTACCCTACTAGTGGTATAACTACTCATATTGAAAATAAATCTCACCACTTATAAAGTTTCTAAGCTATGGTCACACTAATTGTAGTATAGACAGAGCAGATCTCTACACACATGCTTTCATGTTGAGAATCAAAACAGTTTAATATATAAGCTTACAAAGTTTCTAAGCCCTGGACATACCAAAGGAGAAATATTATCACTACTAAAATAGAATTAGTCCCAATGTTAACTCAAATGAGTGAATTCATATTAAAATACATATTAAAATAGCTAGGATGTATTAGTATAGCCAGTACAAGTGGTAATAAACTTGTTTTGATACTTATTACACTACTAGTGATATAACTACTCATATTGAAAATATATCTCACCACTTATAAAGTTTCTAAGCTCTGGTCACACAAATTGTAGTATAGACAGATCAGATCTCTACATACTTGCTCTCATGTTGAGAATCAAAACAGTTTAATATATAAGCTTACAAAGTTTCTAGGCCCTGGTCATACCAAAGGAGTATTAATATCACTACTAAAATAGAATTAGTCCCAATGTTAACTCAAATGAGTAAATTCATATTAAAATACATATTAAAATAAGTTTACTCACCATATTAATTGTTGAGTGATGTTTATTCAGAGAAATTAGTAAATATCCACAGAGTTGCAAGTCTTTACTAGGTGGTTGAGTGGTAATGATAAAAATCCTCTCTCATACTTGCTTTTATGGAAGTCTCTGTCCAATCAGAAGTGATGTGCCTTTTTTTAGTCTGATTCATTACATCCCGATGTGATTCGATGTATCCCGATGTAACCCGATGTGTTTCCGATGTAACCCGATGTAACCCGATGTAACCCGATGTAACCCGATGTAACCCGATGTGTTTTCGACCTCCCCCGATGTGATTCGATGTGTCCCGATGTGTTTTCGACCTCCCCCGATGTAACCCGATGTAACCCGATGTAACCCGATGTAACCCGATGTGTTTTCGACCTCCCCCGATGTGATTCGATGTGTCCCGATGTGTTTTCGACCTTCCCCGATGTGATTCGATGTGTCCCGATGTGTTTTCGACCTCCCCCGATGTGATTCGATGTGTCCCGATGTGTTTTCGACCTCCCCGATGTAGCCCGATGTAACCCGATGTAACCCGATGTGTTTTCGACCTCCCCCGATGTGATTCGATGTGTCCCGATGTGTTTTCGACCTCCCCCGATGTGATTCGATGTGTCCCGATGTGTTTTCGACCTCTCCCGATGTGTTTTCGACCTCTCCCGATGTGTTTTCGACCTCTCCCGATGTGTTTCGATGTTCCCCTATGTGTTTTCAATCTATCCCGATGTGTTTCCAATGCGCTCCAATGTATATATTGTTAGCCAATCAGCTTTATTTGTATCTTTTTATTCACTATATAAAGAGAGATGGAAACAATAGTTTAGTTAACTCTTTCTAGCTCCAGTCTGTTCTTAATAAAAATTAAAGAAGGTTAACACACAAATAGCATGGAAAGTGGATATGGATCAAGCGAGTATAGCAACAAGCTAATGACTCCTATAAACCAAGAGCTGATGAAGTTAACAGTGGAAAGTTGTACAGAACAAAGCGAGTATGAGAATAAAGACTTATTTGAGGGGGAATCTGAGCTCTTTCTCCAAAAAAGCTTACCTCTAGACTGGCAGAAATGGGATCCTGTAACCGAAATTCGCAATAAGCTTAGCACACAGTTACTAGAAGAAATTCGTTCTATCTTTTGGGAGCAAGATGGAAAGGATGAAGAGTTGTAAGTTATACATACTTCCAACTATTTTTTTTTTTTTTTTTTTTTTCGTATTGTCTTTTATGATCAAAATAAAATATGATAGACAAAACTGAAGTGGTTCAATGCAAATTTCTCATATAACTTCCTCTCAACTATGTGAAAAACAAATATCATGTTAAAGGATGTAGTGAGGTTCTAGAAGCAGCCCGAGATAGAGATGAGAGAGCCGTTGCACTCGCGGTATTTGTTGCGAGGAGTCACAAACAACTGAATACAAAAAATGCGAATCGGCAGACGTTACTTCACCTAACTGTACAGTCTTATTGTTCGGATTCACTAATTCGCCTCATCATCACAAGGGGAGCGGATGGAGCAATAGCCGATGCTTGGGGTTAGTGTTTTATAGCACCAATGTTTGCATGCATCGCTTGTGAAAAAAATAAAATGTTGCAAAACTCGTAACGATTCGGTACTTATCTATATTGCTAATGTTTATTTGGAAGGTGACACCCCCCTTCACATTGCTGCACGCCTGGGTAGAGCTAAGGTTATTCATGCTCTAACCACAAGTTTGACCAGAGCAGAAGTAAAGCATCCATACTTCAGAGTTCCTTACAAATCACTTCCCCAAGACAATGTACAGAGCTACAATCATGATGGAAGGAGTGTAGTCCACCTCATTGTTGAAACAGCGCATAGCAGCAAGCATAGAGAGGCACTAAAGGTACTAAAAGAAAATACTCGGGCTGGCTTAGATATGAGGGTAAGTGAATACATTACAGTGGAATAAAAGTAGAGTAGATCGAATTGATAAGTTAGATGGGGAGTTTAATTCAATTCCCTTGTTTGATATTGTAGCGAATGGGAGATGGATACGCCCCATCTCACATTGCCATAGAGAATGAAGACTACGAATGTCTACATTTATGTCTAAGATTGGGAGCTGATTCTGAAGTTCGTAACTACAAAAGTGAAACCCCTCAACAACTAGCTCACCTCTACAAATCACTGGATATGGTAAGGTACCAACAACATAAAGAAGGATAGATTTCTTGCTTTGACCACCTTGAGTGATATTCGTCTGAGTAAAAACTAAAATCATCTTGTAGGTAAGACTGTGTCAAGAGTTTGGAGCTGGAGCTTATCAATTAGAGTATGCCGAGACCGAAGTCGTAAACATTATAGCTCCTACAACTTCTGAGGAAGATGAGTAATAAGTACCTAAACTCCTACTCCTACTAAACTCTATTGGCAGGCAAAATCTAACACTTGCACACAACCTTTTATTCATTCATCCTTTATCGTCAATACAATGTATATCATAGAACCGAACCTTCCTCGCATTAATACCACCATCAGACCAGCTTATCTTTACAATCCCGCCCCGGTGTAACTCGGGATGGGCGGCGGGCCGCGGCCTAGTCGCTTGGCCCGGTGGATACGGGGCACTGGCGTCGCCTCCACGTGTACGGTCGGCGCCGCACGCAACGTGGGCAGACGCGGCTTGACCGCCTCAAACGATCGGTCGTTCGGGTGAGTGGGGGTTGCGGGGGGAGGGTGGGCGGCGGTGGAGGAGGGATGGCGGTGATGACGGTGATGGCGGCGGCGGCGGCGGTGGTGGCGGCGGTGGTGGTGGCGGTGGTAAGGGTGGTGGTGGCGGCGGCGGCGGCGGCGGTGCGGACGGGGCGAGGGCGGTGGCGGGGGAGGAGGGAGGAGTGGGGGGTGGGGGAGGGGAGAAGGGTGGGAAGGAGGGAGGGAAGGGGTCGTGGCCGGGTTCGGGGTCAAGTGTGCAAATGTTTTTTCGACCAATCAGAAGGGGGGATTTTGGGGTGACCTTGGCAAGGTCGTGTGCAAAATTTTTGTGCTCTTCTGTGATTGGTTGAAATCGGAAATACCGGCTTGTGATTGGTTGAAAACAGGGGTCAATGAGTGCGTGTCTGTATAGAAGTGCACTGACTATACTACTCTCGGGTATCTGTGCAGATCTTAGGATTGCTAGGACATGTACAGTGTATGTTGGAAATAACTTGTCCTACTTGTTTCAGCTTGCTTGAGCTCATCTATAGACTGAACCATTTCAGCCCACCAGAGAATAAACACAGCTGCTAGGAAAAGTCAGTCAAAATAGAGCGAGCTGAGTATGACTGGAAACAACTGTGTCCTTCTAGTGAGAGGATTGGAGTGAATTGAGGTGGTTGTCATTGCCACGGCGTAGGGAGGTAATAGATGCATGAACTGCTCTATATTATGTTAGTGAAATAAAACCAAACAGTTTAAAATGAGTGCTCAAAGATATTGTAGTGCTACTCAGTGATTATTTACTGCCATCTCTATTGTCATACAAAATGTGAGATTATATCCGGTTATCTGTGCAGACCTTATGATGGTTAGTACAAGTACAGTGTAAATTATAAATAGCCTGTCCTACCTGTTTTAGCTTGTTTGAGCTCAGCTATAGACTGAATCATTTCTGTCCACCAGTGGATAGACACAGCTGGTAGTAAAAGTCAATTACCAGGGAGCAAGCTGAGTATGACTGGAAACAACTGTGTCCTTCTAGTGAGAGGATAGGAGTGAATTGAGGTGGTTGTCATTGCTACGGCTTAGAGAGGTAATAGATGCATGAATTGTTCTATATTATGTTAATAAAATGAAACCAACCCATGAATATGACTGTTCAAAGACATTGTAGTGGTACATTGATTGTTTACTGTTATTTCTATTGTCATATACATGTAAACTGTGAGATTATATTCGGGTATCTGTGGAGATCTTAGGGTTGTTCATACATGCAAAGTGTATGTTATAAATAACCTGTCCTACCTGTTTTAGCTTGCTTGAGCTCATCTATAGACTGAACCATTTCTGCCCACCAGAGAATAAACACAGCTGCTAGTAAAAGTCAGTCACCAGAGAGCGAGCTCAGTATGACTGGAACTAAATGGTGTCCTTCCAGTGAGAGGATAGGAGTGAATTGAGGTGGTTGTCATTGCAACGGCGTAGGGAGGTAATTGAGTCATGAACTGCTCTATATTATGTTAGTGAAATAAAACCAACCAGTTTAAAAAAATGACTGCTCAAAGATATTGTGGTGCTACAGTGATTATTTACTGCCATCTCTATTTATTGCCATATAATATGTGAGATTATACTCGGGTATCTGGGCAGATCTTAGGATTGTTAGGACATGTACAGTGTATGTTATAAATAACTTGTCCTACTTATTTTAGCTTGCTTGAGCTCATCTATAGACTGAACCATTTCTGCCCACCAGAGAATAAACACAGCTGCTAGAAAAAGTCAGTCACCAGAGAGCTAGCTGAGTATGACTGGAAACAACTGTGTCCTTCTAGTGAGAGGATTGGAGTGAATTGAGGTGGTTGTCATTGCCACGGCGGAGGGAGGTAATTATAGATGCATGAACTGCTCTATATTATGTTAGTGAAATAAAACCAAGCAGCTTAAAATGAGTGCTCAAAGATATTGTAGTGCTACTCAGTGGTTATTTACAGCCATCTCTATTGTCATACAAAATGTGAGATTATATCCGGTTATCTGTGCAGACCTTATGATGGTTAGTACAAGTACAGTGTATGTAATAAATAGCCTGTCCTACCTGTTTTAGCTTGTTTGAGCTCAGCTATAGACTGAATCATTTCTGCCCACCAGTGGATAGACACAGCTGGTAGTAAAAGTCAATTACCAGGGAGCAAGCTGAGTCTGACTGGAAACAACTGTGTCCTTCTCGTGAGAGGATAGGAGTGAATTGAGGTGGTTGTCATTGCTACGGCGTAAGGAGGTAATAGATGCATGAACTGCTCTATATTATGTTAGTGAAATAAAACCAACCAGTTTAAAATCACTGCTCAAAGATGTTGTGGTGCTACAGCAATTATTTACTGCCATCTCTGTTTATTGTCATATAACATGTGAGATTATACTCGGGTGTCTGTGCAGATCTTAGGATTGTTAGGACATGTACAGTGTATGTTATAAATAACTTGTCCTACTTGTTTTAACTTGCTTGAGATCACTATAGACTGAATTATTTCTGCCCACCAGAGAATACACACAGCTGCTAGTAAAAGTCAGTCACCAGAGAGCGAGCTGAGTACGACTGGAACTAAATGTGTCCTTCTAGTGAGAGGATAGCAGTGAATTGCGGCAGTTGTCATTCCTACGGCTCAGAGAGGTAATAGATGCATGAATTGTTCTATATTATGTTAATAAAATAAATCAAACCCATGAATATGACTGTTCAAAGACATTGTAGTGGTACATTGATTGTTTACTGTTATTTCTATTGTCATATACATGTAAATTGTGAGATTATCTTCGGGTATCTGTGGAGATCTTAGGGTTGTTCGTACATGCAATGTTTATGTTATAAATAACCTGTCCTACCTGTTTTAGCTTGCTTGAGCTCATCTATAGACTGAACCATTTCTGCCCACCAGAGAATAAACACAGCTGCTATTAAAAGTCAGTCACCATAGAGCGAGCTGAGTATGACTGGAAACAACTGTGTCCTTCTAGTGAGAGGATTGGAGTGAATTGAGGTGGTTGTCATTGCCACGGCGTAGGGAGGTAATAGATGCATGAACTGCTCTATATTATGTTAGTGAAATAAAACCAACCAGTTTAAAATCACTGCTCAAAGATGTTGTGGTGCTACAGCGATTATTTACTGCCATCTCTATTTAGTGTCATATAACATGTGAGATTATACTCGGGTGTCTGTGCAGATCTTAGGATTGTTAGGACATGTACAGTGTATGTTGTAAATAACTTGTCCTACTTGTTTTAGCTTGTTTGAGCTCAGCTATAGACTGAATCATTTCTGCCCACCAGTGGATAGACACAGCTGGTAGTAAAAGTCAATTACCAGGGAGCAAGCTGAGTATGACTGGAAACAACTGTGTCCTTCTAGTGAGAGGATAGGAGTGAATTGAGGTGGTTTTAATTGCTATGGCGTAGGGAGGTAA
The DNA here is from genome assembly GCA_935421135.1 of Bugulina stolonifera. NCBI lineage: Eukaryota > Metazoa > Bryozoa > Gymnolaemata > Cheilostomatida > Bugulidae > Bugulina > Bugulina stolonifera. Next base: position 7,636 of record OW285197.1, on the reverse strand, counting down.
TAGATGCATGAACTGCTCTATATTATGTTAGTGAAATAAAACCAACCAGTTTAAAATCACTGCTCAAAGATGTTGTGGTGCTACAGTGATTATTTACTGCCATCTCTATTTATTGTCATATAACATGTGAGATTATACTCGGGTATCTGTGGAGATCTTAGGGTTGTTCGTACATGCAAAGTTTATGTTATAAATAACCTGTCCCACCTGTTTTAGCTTGCTTGAGCTCATCTATAGACTGAACCATTTCTGCCCACCAGAGAATAAACACAGCTGCTAGTAAAAGTCAGTCACCAGAGAGCGAGCTGAGTATGACTGGAAACAACTGTGTCCTTCTAGTGAGAGGATTAGAGTGAATTGAGGTGGTTGTCATTGCTACGGCGTAGGGAGGTAATAGATGCATGAACTGCTCTATATTATGTTAGTGAAATAAAACCAACCAGTTTAAAATGACTGCTCAAAGATATTGTGGTGCTACAGTGATTATTTACTGCCATCTCTATTTATTGCCATATAATATGTGAGTTTATACTCGGGTATCTGTGCAGATCTTAGAATTGTTAGGACATGTACAGTGTATGTTGTAAATAACTTGTCCTACTTGTTTTAGCTTGCTTGAGCTCGTCTATAGACTGAACCATTTCTGCCCACCAGCGAATAAACACAGCTGCTATTAAAAGTCAGTCACCAGAGAGCGAGCTGAGTATGACTGGAAGCAACTGTGTCCTTCTAGTGAGAGGATAGGAGTGAACTGAGGTGGTTGTCATTGCTACGGCGTAGGGAGGTAATAGATGCATGAACTGCTCTATATTATGTTAGTGAAATAAAAACCAACCAGTTTAAAATTACTGCTCAAAGATATTGTGGTGCTACAGTGATTATTTACTGCCATCTCTATTTATTGCCATACAATATGTGAGATTATACTCGGGTATCTGTGCAGATCTTAGGATTGTTAGGACATGTACAGTGTATGTTATAAATAACTTGTCCTACTTGTTTTAGCTTGCTTGAGCTCATCTATAGACTGAACCATTTCTGCCCACCAGAGAATAAACACAGCTGCTAGAAAAAGTCAGTCACCATAGAGCGAGCTGAGTATGACTGGAAACAACTGTGTCCTTCTAGTGAGAGGATTGGAGTGAATTGAGGTGGTTGTCATTGCCACGGCGTAGGGAGGTAATAGATGCATGAACTGCTCTATATTATGTTAGTGAAATAAAACCAAACAGTTTAAAATGAGTGCTCAAAGATATTGTAGTGCTACTCAGTGATTATTTACTGCCATCTCTATTGTCATACAAAATGTGAGATTATATCCGGTTATCTGTGCAGACCTTATGATGGTTAGTACAAGTACAGTGTATGTTATAAATAGCCTGTCCTACCTGTTTTAGCTTGTTTGAGCTCAGCTATAGACTGAATCATTTCTGCCCACCAGTGGATAGACACAGCTGGTAGTAAAAGTCAATTACCAAGGAGCAAGCTGAGTATGACTGGAAACAACTGTGTCCTTCTAGTGAGAGGATAGGAGTGAATTGAGGTGGTTGTAATTGCTACGGCGTAGGGAGGTAATAGATGCATGAACTGCTCTATATTATGTTAGTTAAATAAAACCAACCAGTTTAAAATCACTGCTCAAAGATGTTGTGGTGCTACAGTGATTATTTACTGCCATCTCTATTTATTGTCATATAACATGTGAGATTATACTCGGGTATCTGTGAGATCTTAGGGTTGTTCGTACATGCAATGTTTATGTTATAAATAACCTGTCCTACCTGTTTTAGCTTGCTTGAGCTCATCTATAGACTGAACCATTTCTGTCCACCAGAGAATAAACACAGCTGCTATTAAAAGTCAGTCACCATAGAGCGAGCTGAGTATGACTGGAAACAACTGTGTCCTTCTAGTGAGAGGATTAGAGTGAATTGAGGTGGTTGTCATTGCTACGGCGTAAGGAGGTAATAGATGCATGAACTGCTTTATATTATGTTAGTGAAATAAAACCAACCAGTTTAAAATGACTGCTCAAAGATATTGTGGTGCTACAGTGATTATTTACTGCCATCTCTATTTATTGCCATATAATATGTGAGTTTATACTCGGGTATCTGTGCAGATCTTAGAATTGTTAGGACATGTACAGTGTATGTTGTAAATAACTTGTCCTACTTGTTTTAGCTTGCTTGAGCTCATCTATAGACTGAACCATTTCTGCCCACCAGCGAATAAACACAGCTGCTATTAAAAGTCAGTCACCAGAGAGCGAGCTGAGTATGACTGGAAGCAACTGTGTCCTTCTAGTGAGAGGATAGGAGTGAACTGAGGTGGTTGTCATTGCTACGGCGTAGCGAGGTAATAGATGCATGAACTGCTCTATATTATGTTAGTGAAATAAAAACCAACCAGTTTAAAATTACTGCTCAAAGATATTGTGGTGCTACAGTGATTATTTACTGCCATCTCTATTTATTGCCATACAATATGTGAGATTATACTCGGGTATCTGTGCAGATCTTAGGATTGTTAGGACATGTACAAGTGTATGTTATAAATAACTTGTCCTACTTGTTTTAGCTTGCTTGAGCTCATCTATAGACTGAACCATTTCTGCCCACCAGAGAATAAACACAGCTGCTAGAAAAAGTCAGTTACCATAGAGCGAGCTGAGTATGACTGGAAACAACTGTGTCCTTCTAGTGAGAGGATTGGAGTGAATTGAGGTGGTTGTCATTGCCACGGCGTAGGGAGGTGATAGATGCATGAACTGCTCTATATTATGTTAGTGAAATAAAGCCAAACAGTTTAAAATGAGTGCTCAAAGATATTGTAGTGCTACTCAGTGATTATTTACTGCCATCTCTATTGTCATACAAAATGTGAGATTATATCCGGTTATCTGTGCAGACCTTATGATGGTTAGTACAAGTACAGTGTAAATTATAAATAGCCTGTCCTACCTGTTTTAGCTTGTTTGAGCTCAGCTATAGACTGAATCATTTTTGCCCACCAGTGGATAGACACAGCTGGTAGTAAAAGTCAATTACCAGGGAGCATGCTGAGTATGACTGGAAGCAACTGTGTCCTTCTAGTGAGAGGATAGGAGTGAACTGAGGTGGTTGTCATTGCTACGGCGTAGGGAGGTAATAGATGCATGAACTGCTCTATATTATGTTAGTGAAATAAAAACCAACCAGTTTAAAATTACTGCTCAAAGATATTGTGGTGCTACAGTGATTATTTACTGCCATCTCTATTTATTGCCATACAATATGTGAGATTATACTCGGGTATCTGTGCAGATCTTAGGATTGTTAGGACATGTACAGTGTATGTTATAAATAACTTGTCCTACTTGTTTTAGCTTGCTTGAGCTCATCTATAGACTGAACCATTTCTGCCCACCAGAGAATAAACACAGCTGCTAGAAAAAGTCAGTCACCATAGAGCGAGCTGAGTATGACTGGAAACAACTGTGTCCTTCTAGTGAGAGGATTGGAGTGAATTGAGGTGGTTGTCATTGCCACGGCGTAGGGAGGTAATAGATGCATGAACTGCTCTATATTATGTTAGTGAAATAAAACCAAACAGTTTAAAATGAGTGCTCAAAGATATTGTAGTGCTACTCAGTGATTATTTACTGCCATCTCTATTGTCATACAAAATGTGAGATTATATCCGGTTATCTGTGCAGACCTTATGATGGTTAGTACAAGTACAGTGTATGTTATAAATAGCCTGTCCTACCTGTTTTAGCTTGTTTGAGCTCAGCTATAGACTGAATCATTTCTGCCCACCAGTGGATAGACACAGCTGGTAGTAAAAGTCAATTACCAAGGAGCAAGCTGAGTATGACTGGAAACAACTGTGTCCTTCTAGTGAGAGGATAGGAGTGAATTGAGGTGGTTGTAATTGCTACGGCGTAGGGAGGTAATAGATGCATGAACTGCTCTATATTATGTTAGTTAAATAAAACCAACCAGTTTAAAATCACTGCTCAAAGATGTTGTGGTGCTACAGTGATTATTTACTGCCATCTCTATTTATTGTCATATAACATGTGAGATTATACTCGGGTATCTGTGAGATCTTAGGGTTGTTCGTACATGCAATGTTTATGTTATAAATAACCTGTCCTACCTGTTTTAGCTTGCTTGAGCTCATCTATAGACTGAACCATTTCTGTCCACCAGAGAATAAACACAGCTGCTATTAAAAGTCAGTCACCATAGAGCGAGCTGAGTATGACTGGAAACAACTGTGTCCTTCTAGTGAGAGGATTAGAGTGAATTGAGGTGGTTGTCATTGCTACGGCGTAAGGAGGTAATAGATGCATGAACTGCTTTATATTATGTTAGTGAAATAAAACCAACCAGTTTAAAATGACTGCTCAAAGATATTGTGGTGCTACAGTGATTATTTACTGCCATCTCTATTTATTGCCATATAATATGTGAGTTTATACTCGGGTATCTGTGCAGATCTTAGAATTGTTAGGACATGTACAGTGTATGTTGTAAATAACTTGTCCTACTTGTTTTAGCTTGCTTGAGCTCATCTATAGACTGAACCATTTCTGCCCACCAGCGAATAAACACAGCTGCTATTAAAAGTCAGTCACCAGAGAGCGAGCTGAGTATGACTGGAAGCAACTGTGTCCTTCTAGTGAGAGGATAGGAGTGAACTGAGGTGGTTGTCATTGCTACGGCGTAGCGAGGTAATAGATGCATGAACTGCTCTATATTATGTTAGTGAAATAAAAACCAACCAGTTTAAAATTACTGCTCAAAGATATTGTGGTGCTACAGTGATTATTTACTGCCATCTCTATTTATTGCCATACAATATGTGAGATTATACTCGGGTATCTGTGCAGATCTTAGGATTGTTAGGACATGTACAAGTGTATGTTATAAATAACTTGTCCTACTTGTTTTAGCTTGCTTGAGCTCATCTATAGACTGAACCATTTCTGCCCACCAGAGAATAAACACAGCTGCTAGAAAAAGTCAGTTACCATAGAGCGAGCTGAGTATGACTGGAAACAACTGTGTCCTTCTAGTGAGAGGATTGGAGTGAATTGAGGTGGTTGTCATTGCCACGGCGTAGGGAGGTGATAGATGCATGAACTGCTCTATATTATGTTAGTGAAATAAAGCCAAACAGTTTAAAATGAGTGCTCAAAGATATTGTAGTGCTACTCAGTGATTATTTACTGCCATCTCTATTGTCATACAAAATGTGAGATTATATCCGGTTATCTGTGCAGACCTTATGATGGTTAGTACAAGTACAGTGTAAATTATAAATAGCCTGTCCTACCTGTTTTAGCTTGTTTGAGCTCAGCTATAGACTGAATCATTTTTGCCCACCAGTGGATAGACACAGCTGGTAGTAAAAGTCAATTACCAGGGAGCATGCTGAGTATGACTGGAAACAACTGTGTCCTTCTAGTGAGAGGATAGCAGTGAATTGCGGCAGTTGTCATTCCTACGGCTCAGGGAGGTAATAGATGCATGAATTGTTCTTTATTATGTTAATAAAATAAATAAAACCCATGAATATGACTGTTCAAAGACATTGTAGTGGTACATTGATTGTTTACTGTTAATTCCATTGTCACATACATGTAAACTGTGAGATTATCTTCGGGTATCTGTGGAGATCTTAGGGTTGTTCGTACATGCAAAGTTTATGTTATAAATAACCTGTCCTACCTGTTTTAGCTTGCTTGAGCTCATCTATAGACTGAACCATTTCTGCCCACCAGAGAATAAACACAGCTGCTAGTAAAAGTCAGTCACCAGAGAGCGAGCTGAGTATGACTGGAACTAAATGTGTCCTTATAGTGAGAGGATAGGAGTGAATTGAGGTGGTTGTCATTGCTACGGCGTAGGGAGGTAATAGATGCATGAACTGCTCTATATTAGGTTAGTGAAATAAAACCAACCAGTTTAAAATCACTGATCAGAGATGTTATGGTGCTACAGTGATTATTTACTGCCATCTCTATTTATTGCCATATAAGTAGTATAGTCAGTGCAGATCTGCACAGACACCCGGCCATTTCCGCGTCTTATAGGGCCTAGATCCAAAAACTCCCCGGGCGGACGACCACCCCACCCGTCCTCTCGCCCCCTCCCCTTCCCTAAACCTCACTCTATGTGCAAAGCCCTAGAACCTACCCCCGATCGCGGGTGGGGTTTCAAAAACCTCATCGGCTGTTCCGTAGAACCCAGTCTAAAGAGCAAGCCCCGCGCCCGTCCCCGTCCCGTCCCACGGCTCGGGCGAGGGGGCGCGGGGTCTGGGGTCTGGGGTCTGGGGTCTGGGGTCTGGGGTCTGGGGTCTGGGGTCTGGGGTCTGGGGTCTGGGGTCTGGGGTCTGGGGTCTGGGGTCTGGGGTCTGGGGTCTGGGGTCTGGGGTCTGGGGTCTGGGGTCTGGGGTCTGGGGTCTGGGGTCTGGGGTCTGGGGTCTGGGGTCTGGGGTCTGGGGTCTGGGGTCTGGGGTCTGGGGTCTGGGGTCTGGGGTCTGGGGTCTGGGGTCTGGGGTCTGGGGTCTGGGGTCTGGGGTCTGGGGTCTGGGGTCTGGGGTCTGGGGTCTGGGGTCTGGGGTCTGGGGTCTGGGGTCTGGGGTCTGGGGTCTGGGGTCTGGGGTCTGGGGTCTGGGGTCTGGGGTCTGGGGTCTGGGGTCTGGGGTCTGGGGTTTGGGGTTTGGGGTTTGGGGTTTGGGGTTTGGGGTTTGGGGTTTGGGGTTTGGGGTTTGGGGTTTGGGGTTTGGGGTTTGGGGTTTGGGGTTTGGGGTTTGGGGTTTGGGGTTTGGGGTTTGGGGTTTGGGGTTTGGGGTTTGGGGTTTGGGGTTTGGGGTTTGGGGTTTGGGGTTTGGGGTTTGGGGTTTGGGGTTTGGGGTTTGGGGTTTGGGGTTTGGGGTTTGGGGTTTGGGGTTTGGGGTTTGGGGTTTGGGGTTTGGGGTTTGGGGTTTGGGGTTTGGGGTTTGGGGTTTGGGGTTTGGGGTTTGGGGTTTGGGGTTTGGGGTTTGGGGTTTGGGGTTTGGGGTTTGGGGTTTGGGGTTTGGGGTTTGGGGTTTGGGGTTTGGGGTTTGGGGTTTGGGGTTTGGGGTTTGGGGTTTGGGGTTTGGGGTTTGGGGTTTGGGGTTTGGGGTTTGGGGTTTGGGGTTTGGGGTTTGGGGTTTGGGGTTTGGGGTTTGGGGTTTGGGGTTTGGGGTTTGGGGTTTGGGGTTTGGGGTTTGGGGTTTGGGGTTTGGGGTTTGGGGTTTGGGGTTTGGGGTTTGGGGTTTGGGGTTTGGGGTTTGGGGTTTGGGGTTTGGGGTTTGGGGTTTGGGGTTTGGGGTTTGGGGTTTGGGGTTTGGGGTTTGGGGTTTGGGGTTTGGGGTTTGGGGTTTGGGGTTTGGGGTTTGGGGTTTGGGGTTTGGGGTTTGGGGTTTGGGGTTTGGGGTTTGGGGTTTGGGGTTTGGGGTTTGGGGTTTGGGGTTTGGGGTTTGGGGTTTGGGGTTTGGGGTTTGGGGTTTGGGGTTTGGGGTTTGGGGTTTGGGGTTTGGGGTTTGGGGTTTGGGGTTTGGGGTTTGGGGTTTGGGGTTTGGGGTTTGGGGTTTGGGGTTTGGGGTTTGGGGTTTGGGG